>OU452277.1:4800000-6137526 GCA_911728535.1 Pammene fasciana
CTTAAAATTAACTAAAAATCTATCTCTAAAATGGGCCCCTGTGGCATCGTGCCGAGGACACTGGCAGCATTTCCTCGCTGAACTGCAATACTTATGCGTTGAGCGAGGAAGCTGCCAGCTCGTTTGTCCCCCGTGACTTCGACCAGCCGCTTAGCGACCTGGCAGTAAAGCTTTTGGGCTGCTGGACCCCACGGACCGATATAACGTAATATCTTTAAATATAATATCTTTAAAATTAATATCTTTAAAATTAATATCTTTAAAATTAATTAGTGTCCGACCGAAACATGTTTTTTTGCCGAAACCGAAACCGAAACCGAAGGTTCGGCTCTAGGTGCAGTTTCGGCCGAAACCGAAACCGAAACCGAAACTTTTATAGACACGTTAAAATCGTTGAGTTAAATGTCAATAAGCCGCTGTAACTTGTGCAGGATAGGTGGTATAAGAAGAACAAGGTTAGTAAGTTTTGATTGATCATCCTCCTAGCGTTTGTGCTGGCGTTTTCCCACGGACTCAACGGAGCCTGAGGTCCACTTGGCAACCTAATCCCATGATTTTTCTAGTTTGTCCACAACTCCAAGTTATTTCGGTGTAAGGCGTATTTTGATCCCTAAATTCGTTTCTCCTTTCAGTTTTTTTTTTCGCGAAATAAATGCAGAGCACGAAATATATGAATGATAGTGTCCGACCGAAACATGTTTTTTTGCCGAAACCGAAACCGAAACCGAAGGTTCGGCTCTAGGTGCAGTTTCGGCCGAAACCGAAACCGAAACCGAAACTTTTATAGACACGTTAAAATCGTTGAGTTAAATGTCAATAAGCCGCTGTAACTTGTGCAGGATAGGTGGTATAAGAAGAACAAGGTTAGTAAGTTTTGATTGATCATCCTCCTAGCGTTTGTGCTGGCGTTTTCCCACGGACTCAACGGAGCCTGATGTCCACTTGGCAACCTAATCCCATGATTTTTCTAGTTTGTCCACAACTCCAAGTTATTTCGGTGTAAGGCGTATTTTGATCCCTAAATTCGTTTCTCCTTTCAGTTTTTTTTTTCGCGAAATAAATGCAGAGCACGAAATATATGAATGAATAAACATAATTATGTAACTTTTTAACAACTGTAACGTAAAATTTTACCCACCTTATTGAAAGTACCATTGTCGCAAGTCAACCATGTTTTCGTACATAGATATGTACGCAAACGTGGGAAACAGACAGATGTCTGACATCAGTTTTTTTTACTTTGGTATTTTTTAGGATTAAGGATCTGCTACGTTAAAATTAGCAATAAAATAACCCACACGATTTTAAACTTGACAGATGTATTTTCAGAGTAGAATTACGATCAGTAAACAAAATAAAAATATGAAAGTTTTGTTCGATACTTGGAGTTTTTATAGCATCTATCTCTATGGTTAAAGTAATATGTTTTGTTAAAAAAAAGTACGAAGAATATATGAGTTGGAAAAACATACATTTGTGCTTTATTAAAATTGTTATGTTTTCTTTTAAATTATGAATACGATTTTTTAAATTTGTGTGTTATTCATTAGTTATACTGCAGTTAGTTATACAGCAAAGTTTCATCGACTGATACATCAATGCTGTTAACAAGTCTCTATAAAATAATTCGCCAAGATTGCATGGACTATTTTAATTTCACAATCAGTATTTCAAATAAATCGTCAAGTGTTTTTACTTGATTTCTTCGTGTATAATTTTCAGCGTAGGCCGACGCAGTTCTTTGGGCAGTCTCTTGCATGAACTCGAGAGTTTAATGTACGATAAAATTAATACTTAAATGTTACTATCATATTATAATTGATGAAATAATCTTCCAAACACATATGTACACTTTTTTGATATTTATTTATTATAATAGTATCACTTAAAAACGTTACTGAGACAGAACTTGTGGACCGATTAAGCTCAATGTTGTAAGTTTCGGCGCGGCCGAAAGGTTCGGCCCTTTTTTGGCCGAAACCGAAACTTGGGCCGAAACACGATTTTTTGGCCGAAACTGGCCGAAACCGAAACCGAAACCGAAACTTCGGTCGGACACTAAATTGAATGAATAAACATAATTATGTAACTTTTTAACAACTGTAACGTAAAATTTTACCCACCTTATTGAAAGTACCATTGTCGCAAGTCAACCATGTTTTCGTACATAGATATGTACGCAAACGTGGGAAACAGACAGATGTCTGACATCAGTTTTTTTTACTTTGGTATTTTTTAGGATTAAGGATCTGCTACGTTAAAATTAGCAATAAAATAACCCACACGATTTTAAACTTGACAGATGTATTTTCAGAGTAGAATTACGATCAGTAAACAAAATAAAAATATGAAAGTTTTGTTCGATACTTGGAGTTTTTATAGCATCTATCTCTATGGTTAAAGTAATATGTTTTGTTAAAAAAAAGTACGAAGAATATATGAGTTGGAAAAACATACATTTGTGCTTTATTAAAATTGTTATGTTTTCTTTTAAATTATGAATACGATTTTTTAAATTTGTGTGTTATTCATTAGTTATACTGCAGTTAGTTATACAGCAAAGTTTCATCGACTGATACATCAATGCTGTTAACAAGTCTCTATAAAATAATTCGCCAAGATTGCATGGACTATTTTAATTTCACAATCAGTATTTCAAATAAATCGTCAAGTGTTTTTACTTGATTTCTTCGTGTATAATTTTCAGCGTAGGCCGACGCAGTTCTTTGGGCAGTCTCTTGCATGAACTCGAGAGTTTAATGTACGATAAAATTAATACTTAAATGTTACTATCATATTATAATTGATGAAATAATCTTCCAAACACATATGTACACTTTTTTGATATTTATTTATTATAATAGTATCACTTAAAAACGTTACTGAGACAGAACTTGTGGACCGATTAAGCTCAATGTTGTAAGTTTCGGCGCGGCCGAAAGGTTCGGCCCTTTTTTGGCCAAAACCGAAACTTGGGCCGAAACACGATTTTTTGGCCGAAACTGGCCGAAACCGAAACCGAAACCGAAACTTCGGTCGGACACTAAAATTAATATCTTTTGAGATATTCAAGAAAATGCTTATGACCCGAAACTTTTGCTCTCAAGTGTATAACGATCCAAGAGTTTGTCTCAACTCATCAACAAAACGAATTAAAAATGTATTTCGTTCACAAGCATCCTCAGTACTTACTCCACAAAAGAGGCATGTCTTCAAAATCATTTCTAAGGTTTAATAACACCGAACGCTGATTAATATTGAAGGCTCTTTGTGGGAATTAATTAAACCCTTATGGCGGTTACTTCGCTCTAATTAATTAAAAGTTGGATTGCTTGTGCGTTCTTATCAATAGAAAGCACAGTGTACATGAATCAGTATTGCAATTTGGATTTTGGATACATAGGTATAGTCAACAGTAGGATGTTTTTTATTATTTAAGCAACTTATCATTGACTAGTAGGAGATTGTGAGTGTCTAATTTATGTCAATAATGCTATCAATAGCAATTTGTCTATAACAACAACGTTTAAAGGTCTTCTTTTAACTTATTACCAAAAGTAAACAGTAATACGTTTCAAGTTTATAAACAATAACAAGAACGATATTAGGGCTTGCAACTCCGGAATTGGATTGTATGGCCAATTTCGGAATTCCGGAGTTAGCCCATACAAACAATTCCGGAATTGCAAGCCCTAACCGATATGAAATAAAGAACGGGGTACACAATCAGCCCAAAAAAATGGCCCCTCAATAGTGGTGTTCGAACGACTCATACAGCACTTTCTCGGTCAGTTTTACTAAACTAGTCAGTGTCGTCAGTGATAAGACTAGCCGGTTACTAATTTTCAAAAGCCATGTTTTCGGTAAATCTTGTTTGCGACTCTACCTTTCATATGATGGGTACACGGAAAGAACATGTCTAGTCCCTTTTTTCGTAAAATGAGATTTTTGTATCAAAATGTAGAGCTTGCATTGAACTATTAGCAACAACTTCTGTAACAGCTGGAATTTTTAACATAAATCCACTTTTTAATTCATAAAAACCATCTAGCTACGAAATAGTATGGTTAATTGAATCGTTCCAAACTTTGAAACCGCTACAACTCAAAATGTAGTAAAAGTGACTAGACATGTTATGACATATAGGTATTCTGTTAACTCAATGCCAACATGTCAACTTTACCTAGTGTTCCGGATCTACTTATCGGTAATTTTCAAAATTATAATCGTGGGTAAATACACAAATAATTTTAACTAGGCAATGTAAAATGATAAGCACTACCCAATGAGTTCCACTTACCTGTTTACGTTTATAGTGATGCGACTTAATGACTCTGACTTAAGTTAAGATGCTGATGGTAAAACAGCGTATTCTGAGGCAAGACAATAAAAACAGTTTTACTGCCATTTTATATTACTGTTACTGCTTACTTCGATGCATAAAGCAATGAATACCCATCTTGGTTATAAATAAGTATTAAAATAATGTACTTTATAGTTTACTCCTTTTAGCTCTTAACGTAAATTACGTTTACGTTTTGTAAATTCTATTGATTATAAATTGTCTATTTATTTTTATAAGCAGACAGAAAAATAACTTATTGTTTGTATTATAAATACTAAGGATTTTACGTTTTTATAGTTCAACTTATTGATGATTTTACTATAATATTACAAATAAATAAGTGCTAAAAAATATTGAATGTGTGTTACTCGACCAAACAAAACCGACTAGGCGGTTTTGGATTAAAAAGCAAACAGTAGGTTATGATAATTTACATAAACATATTTTTATATCGAAAACATCCAACTACCCACTTAGGTATTGAAACTTTTCTTTTCTGATTTTTTTTTTATTAGCCTAAAGTAGTGTCCCACTGCTGCATTGTCTTTTCTGATTAAGTAACTTATTTTTTTAAATATGCTCAGTCACTCTCAGTCAGGTTTCCTTTCATTTATATCTTCCTTTTTGTAGCACAGCAAATGCCTTCTACAGAAACGTACAAATCTTGGAGCACTCCAAAACTGTATGTAGGTACAGTCGATGTCAAAGATATGTTTAGGTACACTTTTGCACCTTATTACAAAGAAGTAAGGTACAAAAGTGTAAACATATCTTTGACGTCGACTGTATACTGTGGACTCACTACGTCGGTGCCTCAGGTGGCCTAAGGGTAATTGGCCATGCAGAGACGCACACAATGATATGCGACAGTGATTCGCGGCACGTTAGTTACCATTGGGTATTTGGGTACGTACCTTTATGCAAAGGTTTCTCTCCCAATCTGTGGAGTTCGACGTTCTGTTTTTAATGTACACAAAAACTTAAGTTACTTACTTAGAGACAAATTAACAGACAAAGCATAGTCGAAATCGTTTAAGGCAGAATTTTGAAGTTTGATGCCCATATTCTTTAAATGTAGGTATGCCTTACTAAGAAATTAATTAAATTAATTAGGGAGTTAAAAAAATATAACCTCTACGCTAGCGGAGTCGCATGAGGATTCAATATCCTCCTGACGACCTGTGGGGGGGGGGGGGCAGCCGTAGGGTGCCCGGCCTTAGAATTGTCCCCCACCATGTCGTCCCATGGTTGCAGTAGGAGTCTTCTAAGGGATAGCCTAAACAACAATAAACAAAACAAAAAAAGGGTATCCTGCCTTTTCGCCGAAAATTGCATTGCCGAATTTCACTTGCCAACCAACTTTTCGCAGAATAACTTTTGCCAAATAATCAATTCGCAACCATTTCATTTCCCAACCCTATAGTTGGGGAATGAAACTTGCCTACTATACTAGGTTCGGTTAGGTTAGGTTGGATTATGTAAAGTTGGGAAATGAAATTCGGCCAAATGAAACTTCTGCGAAAAGTTGGTTGGCAAGTGAAATTCGGCAATGCAATTTTCGGCGAAAAGGCAGAGAACCCAAAAAAGAACTGCACGCGCCAACCCGCCTGCTAAGCGTGGCGCGTATGGCACCCCCCCCCCCCCCCCCTTAAAGGGGAGTTCAGCAGAGAACGTCTTATGGCTGAGATGATGATGATGACCTGCGGCGGTACAACGGTCGCAATTAAGTTTCGACTCAGTGTCAATTTAAGATGAAGAAAACCTAGAGAAACGAATCACTACACAGATAGAAAAAATCTCTTCAACCAAAGAAACCTATTTGAATCAAGAGATATCCAGTTTCCCATATAAGGAAAAAATAAAATTCTTTATTTTAAGATATAAAATGTTTCAAAGTTTATTACTTAACCTAATAAATTCAATACTTTATCCGAGATATAAAAATCTTCTTTTTAAAATAGCTTAATATTCTCACGAAGGGCGTTTGAATTTTGTTTTTGTATTGTATTTTTTTTAAATTGAACTTTATGTGTCTTAGTGCAATACATAAAGAACTTAAGCCAAGAAACTTTGTTTCTTGGATGAAGACTCATAGTTTAAATTGAGAATTGAATTTCTCCACGGAAACAAGAAATCGCATTAGTTCAAGAGCATGTGTTACTTGATGTAAAATTTGATATTTTCACACCAAGATCTAAAATTTCTTGGCGTATGAAATCGATTACTTGAAACAATCAATAACATTTTCTAAGGCGGTTATCACACTGGCGCGGATCCGCATGCGGCACCGGTGCGCGAGCGAGATAGCGCTCTGCATGTGTATAGCGCTATCTCGCTCGCACACCGGAGCCGCATGCGGATCCGTCGTCAGTGTGATAATCGCCTTAGTGTCTCAGTGCACTACTTAAAAACCTAGTAGCAGAAACTGTGTTTCTCGGGACTAATCCCAAGAAAGGAAGTTTAACTAAAAGTAGATAATACAAATATAAATTATGATTATTTATATACTCACAATTTATAATCGTATTAACTAGAGCTGAGATTGCTATTGTGAATCTCAAATAAGCCCGGGTAAAGCGGCGAGGGTCATGAAGTTACGTTGAACAAACGTTCGCGTGTTCTAACCTACACGCAGAGACATCTATTGATGCGCAGGGTAACTAACGTCCAAGATTTAAATGTTTCAAAGCAAAAATTATGTGCTTCTTCTTTGGAATAGCTGTGGCTCTTGATTGTAAGTTGAAAACATCAAAGCAAAAATTAATCTCTCTTGCCTAAAAACTTAAAAATCTCAAATCTAACTTTTGGTGCTACTTCTTTAAATTAGCTTTGCCTCTTAGCTGTAGATTGAAAACATCAAACCAAGAACTAATCGATCTTACGTAAACACATAAAACTCTTAAAGGAAAATGTTGGTGCTTTTTTGCTTATTCGCTTTAAAAATAGGTAAAGTTAAAGCTAAATAATTTTAAATCTTCTTTTAAAAATCATGATATTTTTAACTCAAGTCATGTTTATTGGTCTAAGGTATTTATTACTCTCTTTAAGAAACCGCGTGCAAGAGAGTTTTGCGTTTTGAATTAAGATATTATTTCTATCTGTGTAGTAACACAACCCTCGTCGTGATAGTTCCATTCGGTCGTAAATTTTTTGGTGCCTTCTGTAGTAAACGACTTTGTAAGCTATTAAAGAAAATTCGGAGACATTGTTTGAGCTTTTCAGCGATGGGATGGATAGATTTTCGAAATTGTTTAAGGTCACGTTATTACTGGCTACAGGGATGTCTCGGCATTTCGATGGCTTTTGTATTTTTGAGAGTTTTTCGTTTTAACGTTTTTCTGATCTTTATGACTTTTTTTGGAGTTGTAGCAGAGATACATAACATTTAAGAGTTCGTCTATAAGCTGGATCATTCAAGGGGTTGTGGACTTAGAAGGCGAAAATCTTCATATGGGTCTCGTTATATTGGTCAACTCGTTTGCAAGTAAAACGCCAGTTCTCAGTTCGAGATGGACTACTAGTTTCATTATAAGTAGATAGTAGGTACGCTGACTACATAAGTAGTGGACTAAGAGCTGGCCACGTCGTATGTGACACGATAATGAGAGCAACGAAATGTATATAGGTAGACTGCTATGCTATTGTTATTACTTAATCTGGCAGTCTGGCAGCTTTAAACCGGGGGGTGCAGGAGTGGCAGACCAGAAAAGTTGGTAAAAAATGAAGCGAGGAACGCTAAACTTAGAGTGTTAGATTTAGTACGATATCGTGGCATTTGATGTATATATTTGGATTATAACGTTGACAAACATGTGAGTTGGGGGGGAAAGAGGCAGGTTAAAGTTAAATGCATTTATACTGGTCGCCTGCGGTTTATATCATTCCGATATGTGAAAAATGTTTGAAATTAATCAGGCGCTCGAATAAGACTCGTTAACTGACAGCTTTCCATACCGAAACGATATTACTGATAGTTGTTTCTTAATAGAATATCGACTCTAATGGCTATGATTCTCGGTTTAAGTTGTTATGTAAAATTATGTGACATATAAGGGTTTGTCCTTATAAAGTACTTAGTTTACGAAGCCACATCATAATACAGCTATTCCACGCTAGATTGCGCTGATATCTAAAAGAAATTATAGATAAGACGTAATACTTCCAATCGCTGACATATCTCAAGCGAGTCAAAGATAATAAACCAATATATAAGTGTGCCGCATCCTTATGACACTCACGGTCTAGTTATACTGGCAATTCAGGAATTCGGCTAGCCAACCTGCACACAATTAGGGAATTAGGAATATAGTGCCGCCTAATTTGTCGATAAAAATATTAAGAATGCCGTTACTGTCCGAAACCAAAACATCATATAAGACTGTAAATTTTGTGTTTCAATAGGACTATTTGGCGTTAATCTGATCTATCCGTACTTATCGATATTTTATTAAACTAATTTAGGTTGTTAATAATTGTTAAACCGAACCCCTAAGGGATTATTTTGGTGAAAAAAATATTACCTAGGTATATCATACGTTATAGAGCATGAAGAGGTAACAGACAGACATATTATTTTTATTGGTCATAATAGTCATATCAAACCTTCATCAATGCATAAAAAGTTAAAATACTTACAATTTATTTCTTACGCTGTGTCCTACGTGTGACTCGGAGCGACGCTAAAGAAACGAACAGCCGACCAGCGATTGAAGTGTCCTACGAAGCTACACATCGCGCGAACGCGAAGCGGCACGGCGCGAAATGAAGAGAACGCGATTTTGTTTGTTGAACGTTTGTTGAATATATTCGCGCGTATTAGACGCTTATAGAAAATATTAAACAAACGCTCAACAAACAAAATCGCGTTCCCCTCATTTCGCGCCGCGCTGTTTAATGTAATTATTTTAATATGCATATTACTGGTGAATACGTCAGCAAAAAATAATAGAAAGCGCTGGTAGCCTGGCCATAAGACGTCCGACTACCAAACTGGAGGTCTCAGGTTTCAAACCCCTAACCGTACCGCTGAGTTTTTCGGAAATTTTGTAGGTACGAAATATCATTGCTATTTTCCAGGCGCTATCCAATAAAGGAAATTATCGTGAGGAAACCGGACTTAATCCCAGTTTCCTCTCGGGGTTGGAAGGGCAGACGGCATTCGCTTTCGTAAAAACGCCAATTCTTGGGAATAGGTTGCCAATTAGACCCCAAGCACAATTGAGTTATGGCAAAAGCCGGAACAAACGCTAGGAGGAGGATGATGATGGTGCATCCAAATGTTTTTTCAAGTATAAAATTTTAAACCAATAAAAAATAATATGTATGTTACGGGCTGCATAAGTGTTCACTCTTGTTACATAAACATAAATCAGATATGACACAATAATGAGAGCAATTAGCTATAATGCTTATTTATAAATCTGGACATCTGGCAGCTGTAAAACGGTGGAGGTCAAAGAATGCAAATCACTTCAAGAAAACAAATCCTAGAGTTCTGTTTTTGATACAATATTATGAGCAATTATATAACTTATTTGATTTTATCATTCCCAAAAAAATCTGTTGTGGGAAAGTAGTACCAAACGACGTAAAATCTAATTCATAGTGTGTTTATTTCCGCAATAATTTGCATTATATGTAATGTTATTTGTTCTAATGTGAAAATATAGGTCCTGTCCTATATGTACCATCGGGTTCAAAAATGCATGGGCAATTAATGAATGAATTCATTGATAAATTGGCCATGCAATTATGAACCCGATGGTACATATAACTGAGACAACTTTGGCAGTTTTTACCTAGGCTGAGGATGGACAGACGGTCAGACGGGCATAGCGAAACTGTAAGGGTTCCTATAGTAACCGCAGAATTAAGTGGCGACTGAGGTCATAAAACTTCTCTTACACACTTGACCGGCCACTGCAAGAGAGAAGGAGACAGCATTATGAACTCAGCCGCCATTTAATTCTGCGGATACTATAGTTGAATACCGATCCCTAATAGTGGAGTACTGGAACGCCTTTTTAACCTATAAAAATGAAAGAACTCACAAGTCTGATTTTATTTTCTGACCTGTCAGAATACGTTAACTATTAATAATGAAAATATTTTCTAACAATTGTTAATATTGCGCTAGGTATAATACATGTATTTGATTGCTACACAGAGAAAAGATTATGCAAGTTTTATTTTTCTCTACCAGGCTATCGCTTTTTATTAGTGCAACATAACTCCGCCTTTTATAACGGTTTTGCCAAGAGCATAAGTATGTCATCTTAACCATGTGCCATTCGTTTAGAATTTAAGGTCACTTATATTTTTTTATAAATTATTTTCTACTATGCTCACATAATCTATAGACCAAACTGTTATAAAATGACAGATGATGTTGAAATAGTGGAATGCAATAGTATGATAAAGAAAAATATATCTTATTTAATCTTTTCTTAGTGGTATTAACAAATATCTATATAATACGAACACACACATAGCATGTTACTCTGATTGTTACTGCGCTTTTTGATTTGACATACTATATATTCTCTAATAAAAAAAATTGCACTAACGTAAAAACTGTTCGCGTACCGTAGTATAAAAATCAAGCTTCTAAATCAATTCAATCCAAAGATATGGCAATTTTAATAACGATTACCTTATTTTCTAAACTTTCCAAGGAACCCATAGGGCACTTCCCATAGATTAGAATCATGAAATTTTGCAAGAAGGAAGGTAGATCATAAGTATAATGTCCGAAGACGGGTTAATTTGTGGCTCGATCACAAGAAAAATCGGATCATAACGCTTACGAACTTACAAACCCATAGACCTGCGAACAAAATCACGAAAATTGCCAAAAAGTAAGTCTTACAGCATAAGTAAAGGAAAAGATCTATCTTATTGAATTGTGTCCTTATAGCCTTAATGAGCCCGTGCCGTGCTACTGTACGGGTGCGAAACCTGGTTTGTCCGCAAAGATTTATCAGCAAAACTCCAAGTGTTTGTGAACAAATGCTTAAGGCAAATCCTGCGAATCTTTTGGCCAAACTGGATCACAAACGCTCACCTATGGAGTATCACCGGGCAAAAACCCGTACACAAGGAGATCCAAGTGCGGAAATGGCAATGGATTGGGCATATCCTCAGGAAACCTGACACTCACTTATCCAAGACTGCCCTGACCTGGAAGATGCCCGGCAAACGGAATAGGGGCCGCCCCAAACTTACTTGGCGCCGTACCGTGGAGCAAGAGATGGGTGTATTGGGGATGGGATGGGAAGAGGTGTCCCAGACCGCACTGGACCAAAGCCAGTGGAAGAATTTAATTCGAGCCCTACACCCCAGCAGTGGGTAAAAGGATGAAAAGAAGAAGAAGATAGCCTTAATGAGTATTATAGTAAAACCCAAAATAGTCAAATGTAATTGCATGCTAGTCTAATAGTTATTGTATTGTAAATATGTATATGTATTACGACTGTAATAATGCTACACCGATCTGGTAAAATTGTATTGAGACTAATCAACATATATTCCACAATTGTAACACATCTAATGTAAACATACAATTTATGGCAATAAATGAAATGAAAAATGAAATAAAAGATTCTTGTTCCATAATAAATAAAAAGCTTTAAAAATTGGGTCCTTAATCCAATTTTTCTTTTCTTGTTAAAATGGTGTGATGTACGGAACGGCGCGAGTTTGACGGATACTTAGTAAGTAGCTGTTTTTTTTCGGTGCACTGTGCAGCAATGTTAGGTTATTGTTAAATTCGTGTGATGTACGGAATCCTCAGAGCACAAGTCCTACTCGCACTCGGAAGGTTTTAACCTTTTCGACGCCATGTCAAACGCAAAACCTACCACTCAGACGCCACGACATCTAAATGTCAAAAATGATGTTAAACTTTATGCGTGTGCATGTAGGTCTATTTTGCTCTGTGGTCGGTGACCGATATATCGGTCTTTGGCGTTGGACCTGTGGTGCCGATATATACGTCTTTGGCGTGGAAAAGGTTAATAAGTTATATTAGATAATAAGTAAATTAACCCATCAAATAACAGCCATTTGTACTATTTAAGCGAAACGTTCATGAACAACTTTGAACTAAGTATGTTTAAAGGGCAGTCGTGATTTTAGAATAAACTTATTTTATTTATTTTAATCTCAAGAGCGGTAAGTACATATTGTTATCCAACCTTATCCTATCTTAGCCTATTAAACTTGAACTTTTATCGATACAAATATCGACTTTGCGCAGCATTTGAGTAGCGAGTATTTCAAGTGACAGAATGATAGAAAATTCTAGATAAATACTACCAATGCGCAACATAGATTACCTCACTAAGATTCCGCACTATGAGCGTTTATGTAGGTTTGTAGTCGGTATTTACATATATGCTGTTTTATTTAATATATATTGAGCCGCCTGCCGCATCAGTTGGTTGTAGGTAATGTACAATATTTGAAACTACAAAATACACGACACACAAATTCTCCTTAAAGTAGCCAAAACTTCCTAGTTTTGGCTAAAGATATATCCCGACCAAAAAGTGTAGAAATTAAAAACTGGCACCATCGTAGTGTCGTGCCGTTTTCTTAGTTTGTTTTGAAAGGGACGACACTAAGATGTTGCCACTTATCTGCCCCAATATTTTTAGATGAGCGTTTACAATATTAAATTTAGACATTTCAAAAATCGTTTTCCTAGCACAGTACCGACCGATAGTATATCACCTACATTTTTTACGGCACATACATACATTTAATACTGTATACAGTTAACTTAATATATTCATTAGATCTTTTTTAGTAAAATGCTAAGTCTCCTATTGTAATTCAAAGTATTTAATAGGCATTATTCATCATATATTTATATAAAATTACTAGTAAAATATGCAATCTACAAACTAACCTATACATATATGCTCATTCAAAAAACAAACGTGATATATTATTGGCCGGTACTGTACCTGCAGTAAGTAACTGGATTCAATTTTCAACTCTATGAAAATTTTAATTGGTACTTAAATTATTAACGCTAATATATGCAGTGATTATTTTGACAAAAACGGGACTTAATTGCATTTTTCTGACATTTCGGTCAGTAAACGTGTCGTAGCGCTTGTGGTCGCAATCAGGGTGGATGGTGGTGAGTCTGCCTGCGACCATGAGAGCGCTCGAAAATAAAAGTAAGTATACGCGATTAAGTCCCGTTTTTGTCAAAACAATGAGTGAATATTGTGTGAGTTTAAATCAGTACAGTACATATGTAGTGATCACGTGTTTCGTTTGTATGCTCAATCTAATGTGTACATAAGTGTTCCGTTTAGTCCCGACAACAGTTGTGCGCCCCTTGGCGAGCCGATTTCTCTAACCCCCAGTGTAACATGACCGCGAAACTCGTAGCAATAAAGCATACTTATATTGGTTTATTATCTATGACTCACCCGTGCTGGGTCAGCAGTTGGAATTGTAACGTCATACCCGGTCTAATGTTTCGTAGATATCAGCGCAACCTGGCGTGGAATAGCTGTATTATGATGTGGCTTCGTAAACTAAGTACTTTATCAGGACAAACCCTTATATGTCACATAATTTTTCATAACAACTTAAACCGAGAATCATAGCCATTAGAGTCGATATTCTATTAAGAAACAACTATCAGTAATATCGTTTTGGTATGGAAAGCTGTCAGTTAACGAGTCTTATTCGAGCGCCTGATTAATTTCAAACATTTTTCACATATCGGAATGAAATAAACCGCAGGCGACCAGTATAAATGCATTTAACTTCAACCTGCCTCTTTCCCCCCCAACTCACATGTTTGTTAACGTTATAATCCAAATATATACATCAAATGCCACGATATCGTACTAAATCTAACACTCTAAGTTTAGCGTTCCTCGCTTGATTTTTTACCAACTTTTCTGGTCTGCCACTCCTGCACCCCCCGGTTTAAAGCTGCCAGACTGCCAGATTAAGTAATAACAATAGCATAGCAGTCTACCTATATACATTTCGTTGCTCTCATTATCGTGTCACATACGACGTGGCCAGCTCTCCGTCTATAGGTACTAGTAAGGTGTTCGGAATGAAGTTCAGACATTCTTATTCTCGTAATAAAAAAATCGTACCAATATCACACCAGAGCAGGTGGCACAACAGAAAACCATCGTGTCACCAAAATAATAGTTTTAGTTTATAATGTAATATGTATGCTAGTCTTTAAGGTATTTATCTATGGGCCACTAGTTGCCTGAAAATAAACGTTTTTCATTTCATTTCATATCATTTCTTATTCATCATCCACTTAGCTACTTTATGCTGCTAACTGTACAGAAATATCTAGAAACATAAACAAACCATTGAGTAACAGGAGATGGTATCCCTAAGTTTTTTTGTCCTTAATGTTGTACTGAAAATCACTACAAGACTACTACACGTACTCTTTGACTCAGTCATAGCTGTCAACCGCCAAACATGGCGCACAAAAATTGTTTTAGATGTCACATGTGTGGGTTGGCTGGAAGAGATTCCTTTTAGGGATAAGCTCGCCTTTGTGCATATATTTTTTATTTTTATTTTACTGTTGTAATATTGTTAAACTTGTTTATGTGCAATAAAGTGATATAGACATATATACATACATATATACACATCTAAAATAATACCTATGTAATAAATCAATGAAACAAACAGAGCGAAAGAATTGTAAATGTAGATTGTTATAAGACCTAAAGTTTCCATCACGAGACACAGACTTATAAACAATATCCACAACCTTCGTTAGTGATCCAGCTATTGAAAGACCAGTTACTCTAAAACCAGCTCTATTTCTCAATCTCTAAGGTAGAAAGCTGTCTGTCTTCTCCATTAAGCCTGACAGCTAATCGTCGGGACGCCGAAGCCTCGTATTTACATTTCCATTTGCCGTTTCCTGGCTGCGAGAAAACATGAAGCCGGTTCGCAGGTTATAAAACTTAATTTGCTTGGTACATAATATAAACTCACTCTTCACCTTTAATTTTAACCTATATATATCTGATTTACTTATCATATTAATATTATAAACATCGTAAATAGTAACAAGTCAAATTACAACTAAACTTGTACCTTAACTAAACCGTTAGACACAGTAAATAAAAATAAAAAAACTATATAAAAAATTGTAAAATTGCATTGTTTATACTTCTCATCTGTGTGGCCAGTTATTCAGTCCGGTTTGAAACCGTGAAGTACTGATTTACAATTAGTGAAAAAGTGCACGTAATAGTAAAAGTAGTAATGTTATATGTGCATTATTAATTTGAAATATTATACATATAGTTCTAGTAATGTGTATGTGTGTGTAAGTCAAATATATCAAATACCAAATAAAGTAAAATTACCTCCCGATTTCTGCAATCGTCCTCGATAACTTAGTAACAACCTCTCTCACCTTCTCAAAACTCGATTAAGGTTCACGTATTGGTATGCAAATATGATAAAATATGGCGCTCTAATCGGATGAAGCTGGACGTTGAATTCCGAAACCGTTTTTATTGAAAGTAACGTTTTTAGGGGATGAAAACCCTTTTTTAAATAACGATAACTAATCATTTACTTGCGCTTCCCGTTTCATACGATGCATGCACATTTAAGTAGGTACTTTTATTTTATAAAGTAATTTATTAAATTTAAAGTATATACAACTTTCAAGAACCCCTTTCTTAATTTTTTGAGCAGCCTATAAAGCTAAGCAAAGAAAGGGGGCCTTCTAGACTTTTCCTTATGAATTAAAGCGATTTGATGTTTATTTTATAAACTTGGGCTCAGTGTTGGCAACACGAAACGTAACTAAGTATATAGTGTTTTTTACTCAGAAAACGGTATTGATTCAAGCAAAACTGTCGGCCCAACTCTAGAGTAAAATGTGAATTGAAACGAACCAATATTTACACTGCCTCGGCCGGCAACACGCGGGATGAATTTATTAGCCTTATAAAAATGTATATCTTACATGTGTGAATGAGAATGGATGAAATATTTATGAATTGAAATAGATTAGATTAGATTAGATTAATATTCTTTTCTCCAATGTGCTCGGAAATTTTCAGCTTACTGTAGCAAAATGAGTACCTACGTGAAGTTCTTCATTTTTTAGCAAAACGAATTAAAAAAAATAAAAATCATTATTTACCTGTTTTAGCGGCCGTGAAGTAATTTGTCAACGCCATAAATATGTATACACTTTTGCACCTTACTCCATTGTAATAAGGTTCAAAGTGTATACATATTTTAGGCGTTGACTAGTAAAATCCATTAGTGTATTGTTTTTTACCTTTTAAACTTTTCATCCGACTAAGAAATATCATTTCAAACAGCCAATACTTAAGCGACGTCTATACACCGTCTGAACGGCAATCCCTTCAAACTGTAGGATAGAGCGAGATAGTTAGATCAAAAACCTTGGTTGTCTCGTTCTTTGTCATAGCACCGCGTCTGATCGTGCGAATGAGGCTTAATACAATCATAGACAAAACAACTATTTTTAAGGTTTAATCTTGTATCTGTTGCATAAAAGGAGCATATTTAATACTGTCTTAAATAGCTTTTGACGAAAAATTCTTTTTAAATATTATTTGAATGAAAATTGTCAGTATACATAGTTCTTAATACTTTAAAAAAAATTTATAGAGGGAAGCTAATTCATGACATTGAACGCTAATAACGTAACCAAAATCTGTAATTTATTTCATTTACTCTACTTTATTTCCTCGCACATTTAGAGAAAAGCACTATATATGCCTCGGCGGGAATAGAAATTCGTGGACTCGTCTTATTTTTTCGGACTCAGCTGCGCTTCGTCCGAAAAAATCGCTCATCCACGAATTTCCCTTTCCCGTCCTCTGCAATAATGTACTAATAATGCCGAATTAAACACGATTGTAATAATCGTTATCATTGTTCTTGACATTGTTAATTAAATATATTTATTACTAAGACTCCGCTGTCCGTCCCTCTATCTGTCTGTCCGTCTGTCACCAGGCTGTATCTCATGAACCGTGATAGTAGGATAAATGAAATTTTAACACATGATATAAGTATTTCTGTTGCCACTAAAATAACAAATAATAAAAAACAGAATAAAATAAATATTTATTGTGGCTCCGATTCAATAGACATGATTTTTTTGCCGTTTTTATAGACAATGGTATGGAACCCTCCCTGCGCGAGTCCAACTTACACTTGGCTGGTTGTTCATTGTTATACAAACTCGCACTTTTTTTTTCTTTTTTTGTTCAAGTAATAGTAACAAATTGATTCTCATAAAGTCCAGGTCATGAGCACCTTACACCTCGTTTTGTGATTTATAGTGCCCCATTTTGTTGTCTTTAACAATGTAGTTAGGGAATAATATATGATATTTGCGTGTTATATTATAGCAAAGTCTTAGTGCGTAAAACGTTGCTTATTTTCATTGTAACCTTTTATGATACACAATTTTAATACAAATTGACGTGATAAAGCCTGCGAAGAAAATATGTTTTTGTTCTCTCTTAGCAAAACAATTACGTCGTTTCAACCCGTCAAATTGCCTTTTTCGCACCCGCTTAGCGTAATAATCGTGCTACAAGACTTTTGTATCAAAGTCAGTAAAACGAGCAGACTCGGCCGAAAATGTGGTTGAGCTGAAACAAAACTAATCGAATTAACATTGGAATGTAGGTAAGCGTTTCAATTCCAGAAGCAATCCGAAATTCAAAGGTTTATACTTATATATTGCTTAACGTTAAGTTAGAAAATGTTAATTTATAATTGAAAATTCTTAATACAAAACAAAATAAAATGTCTTAGTATTTCGGGGCCATCCTTAAATTTTTATTTAATTTTTACTACGCGATGATTAGTGGAACGAAAGTCAATGACAACAGAACAACAATAAACATGACTTAGATTATCCACTTTTGTCACCACCACTATATTGCTTCCAAACCACCGAATAATATGATCCCATTTAGTATTAATTGGGAAGTTTCTACATATTTGAAGAACGATTTGAGTAATTGGTTTGGTCTTTATAGGTCATTTCAATTTGGTGCCATGACCAGGATTATTATAAGAATTGGCATTCCTGGCTATGTTAAATAAACTTTTAACACTCAATCGTACGCTTGTCACACTACCTGTACAGTGGTAAAATTGACCTATAGACAGAAGCCATAGAATTGAAAAAATATAACTAAAAGCGAAAGCGACACGCACTGACAGTAACATTTAAAAATGCCATAGACTGTTTAAAGTAACCGCTTCAGGATCAATACGGGGCTTTGCACTTTATGCGACGGCATGCACTTGTTTCATAATGGGTTGACATGTCAACATGGTATCGCGGCAGGGAATTAAAATGATATAATGTAACCTAGTTTTAATTCATTTATCAGCAGAATTTCTCATATTATAATCAATTGAAAACGCTATGGTACCAATATTTTAATTTAAAATCCTTGCCTTATCTGTGCTTTCCGAGTACCGTCCTATGTGCAAATATCAGTGTATATATTTTTAACCTGAACAGTTTAACTGATTTGAATACGTATAGCGTGAAGTATTGTTAGATTTTCTTATTTGGATTGGTAATTTATATTTGTGTATAATTACTTATATATGTGACGTTTTTAAGTCAAAGGTACATCATTGCCACACTAGACCCTCTATGTTCTTGCTGTCAACGTGTCAACGTCAAACAGAATTTTCTCACGAATTTATAATATTATTTTGATTTTATATTAAGTTTTTCGTAAAGATTTATGTACAATAACAAGAAAAACAATAGTATGGATGTGCCTTCAAAGTGTGGTAAATGTAGCAACAAAGTTCCAACCAGAAAGTATTTGGATTGCTCAGCCTGTGAACTCCGGTATTGCCTTGAGTGTTTAGATCGCCTCGGAGTAAGTTATAAAAGATTCTCAATGATGACCTTGGAAAATCGGACGAATTGGAAGTGATGCAACTGTCACCAAAAACCTTTAAGAGCCTCCATTTCATATAAAGTAAAGACATCTAACACCCTTTCAGTTAAACCGACATCTAACATCCCTTCAGTTAAACCGACATCAAACAAAGCTTCTCACTCAATCAGTGAAACCGATCACTCGATCTCAGGAAATATTACAACTCGCCGAGAGCAATCCGGTAATTTGCTAAATACAAGCCTGCAGTACAATAATGAGTCTTTCCGAGACGACGTTCTTTACTTCGAAAGCATTCGCTCAATAGTACGGCAGGAGATTGAAGACTCACTAAACGACCGTCTTACTGAAAAAATCTGCAAGAGAATATCAGAACAAGTGTCAATCGACATTCATAACCACATCACAGAGTTATCAAACACAATTTTGATGCTAGCGAATAAGATCACTGCCTTAGAAACAGCTAGCAAACACCATGCTACTAAGCAGGTTACTATTTCAGTACCCAGCGAGCAAGAGACACTCACCAACGTTACCAAACCCACCCTCTCACTCGTCGCCGCGTCCACCTCCACTGCCGCTGCCTCTACTACTGCCGCCGCCGCCACAAGCACTACGAGTTGCACCTCCGCTGCCGCCCCCACAAACACTACAAGCTGCACCACCGCCGCTGTCACGCCCAGCTATGCAGCCGTTGCCAGCACCTCCCGCGATATCATTACATCGGCCTCTTTTACCTCACGACCTGTCCAGCAACGCAGTCATTCCAATTTGAAGTCCAAAACTACCACCATCACTAATACGAACAATGATAAAGTCAATCGAGTCATCACTACTGCTCTAGCCATATCACCAAGGGAGTCCCCATCATCATCTTCACCCAAATATAACCAAGTCCTGAACAACGACCAGACTGAAGACAAATCAAGGGACCATAGAATTTTATCGAAGGGAATAACACGCGGCACTGCTCCTAATGACCTTTTCCAACTTGAAGCTTCTGAATGGAACCGACAAATACATCTTTGTTATATAAAACTGGGCACCCCAGAAACAGTGGTAATGTCTCACTTAAAAGCTATTACAGGTTGCGACACTTTCAAAGTTGATAGCCTTAAGTCCCGCGGTCAATATGCCTCATTTAAACTCACGGTGCCATCTAATCTCGTTGATACAATTATGACACCTGAAAACTGGCCAAAAGACGTATGCATTAAGCCGTGGCAACAGCCCTTTCGTCAAAAATATACAGACAACAAAAACAGTACATAATAACTGTCGCCTTACGAAAACACAAATATTATATCAAAATGTTAGGGGATTACGCAGTAGAACTAGTACATTTTACAGAAATGTCCTTGTGAGCGAATGTGGCATATTTGCACTCACGGAAACATTTCTAACTACCTCAATACGCGACTCTGAGCTTTTTCCACCGGACTTCACCGTGTTCCGCAAGGACAGAGCTGGTGACGCTGGGTGGGGGGGAGTACTCTTAGCTGTAAAGGATACTTACAAAGCTCAGTTAATAACACAGGTCGATGGATGGTCATCAGACATGGAATTACTATTCGTTATGCTTAATATCAAAAACAATAAAATCTTAATATGTGTTGTATACCTACCACCAAGTTACAATAGTGATCAATATCTGCGCGTAATGACATGTATTGAGAATGCAATTTGTAAATTTCCCACGATAGACTCAATTGTTATTGGCGATTTTAACCTCTCTTCGTGTACAAAGACTGTCGTGGATCAATTTAATTGTTTCACTGAATTTTGTAAATTTAAACAATTAAACAAAATTTGTAATGAATACGGAGGCATTTTAGATTTAGTACTAACCGGAATTAGTAGTTGCTTCGTGTGCGTAGATAGCGATGTTGAGCCACTGATACCAATAGATCCGTACCATCCACCGTTACAAGTGACTATTACATTTCCCAAAGGGCAGGCGCGAAAGCTAACGTCACCGTCACCGCCGCCTGCGGTCGAGCATAATAATACTCCAAGCGGGTGGAATTTCTTTAAAGTTAATTTCCATGTTTTGTACACCGAGCTAGAGTCTATTGACTGGTCAGATGTTATTAATTCGGTAAGCGTCGATTCCGCCGTCGAGGCATTTTACAAACATCTTTATAAGGTTTTTGATGCACATGTGCCGAAACGGAAATACCAAACAAAACGATACACATATCCATCGTGGTACACACCAGAAATAAAAAAATATATCAAAACAAAATATTTTCATTTAAAAAAATTTAAATCTTTAGGCCTAACATTTAACCATGAAATGTTTAAATATTACAGAACTCTGGTTAAGGACCTCGTTGACATAGCATACGACAAGTATTTGCATAATATTGAGCGTAACATATGTAAAAACCCTCAATATTTTTGGAAATATGTCAAAAGTAAACAGCAGGACAGACACAACAAAACAGAATATGTTTGTAAGGGAAACAGTGTGATGGGACAGCAAGCTGTCGATGCTTTCGCTACCTTTTTCAGCTCCGTTTTTCAGCCTGAAGTTCCGGAATTAGACCCCAAAAAGGCAGAACGTGAGGCTGGCTGCAACAATGCATCGACAATTTCTATCCCCACTATCAATATCTCTGAAATAAGAGCCGCGATTCGGAAACTAAAACCTAAATCATCGGCAGGGCCTGACGGCGTACCTTCATTTTTAGTTAAGGACTGTGTCCCAGTGATCGAGGAGGCGCTCTCTCACATATACAACCTTTCTCTAAAACAGGGTTTCTACCCATCTCAATGGAAAATCTCGAGAGTGACCCCAATTCCCAAGACTAGTGAGTCTTCTGATGTCACTAATTACAGGCCTATCGCTGTATTATCAGTATTCGGAAAAATATTTGAAACTATTTTAAACCGCTGTCTTCTTGATCAAATTAATAGGAAATTAGTAGATTGTCAACACGGATTTCGCGCATCCAAATCCACTATTACTAATCACGTTTGCTTCTTTGATAGTGTTCTAAACCGGTTGGATATAGTTCGTCAAGTTGATGTTGTCTATTTCGACTTTAAGAAAGCATTCGACCTAGTGGACAATGATACGCTCCTGCGCAAACTATCAGCTTTAGGATTTACCCCGCAACTACTTGTGTTCTTTTCTGACTATCTCAAGAATCGCTCCCAATATGTCCAATTAAATTGTTACCGCTCCAAGAAATATTACACTCGCTCCGGGGTTAGCCAAGGAAGCAATCTCGGCCCAACCCTATTCTTAATTATGGTCAACGATCTACCAAACTCTATTCCAGGAGTAGAATCATTACTTTATGCTGATGACCTAAAAATTATTCAATCGATCGCTAACCCCTCTGACTGTGCCTTACTACAGCAAGCGATTAACTTAGTAAGTAACTGGAGCACCGTAAACCGCTTATACCTCAATTAATCTAAGTGCAAAATAATAAGTTTTACCCGTTCCTCTGAACCCCTCCTTGAAACGTATATGCTATCAGACACTGTCCTTGAACGAGTAACTGAGATAAAAGATCTAGGGTTAACTCTTGACACAAAATTAGACATGCATTCTCACATAACAAATACATGTAAAAAGGCCAATAGAATCTTAGGTTTTATTATCAGAACGGCTTCACAGTTTCGTGACCCAAATATCGCTACAATTCTCTATAATGCCTATGTTCGAAGTAAACTAGAATACAATTCTATTGCTTGGGATCCTCGGGAAGCCATATATTCCACCATGATTGAACGAGTCCAGCGAAAATTTGCTAGGTTTTTATACAAAAAGTTCTATGGATATTATCCCTTCTTATTTCCATCATCTTTTGTTCTGGGAATGGTGGGGTTAGAGTCTCTAGAGTTGAGGCGCAAACAAACGCTTGCTATCCACTACTCTCTACTTTTAAGAAATCAAATTGACAACCCATCAGTACTCGAAAGTATGCGCATTTATATCCCAGATAGATATACAACTTCAGTTGGTCGAAGCGTGCGCAAACCAAAAAACCTTTTCGCTATTCCAAATGATATCCGAACCTGTCAGGCCTCAAATGCACCCACACACCGAGCAAAAATATTACTAAATGAATTTCTAGCCTCCATCCAAACTGCCGATATATTCACAGACAATTTGACTTCCTTAAAACGTAAAATAAAATTTCACCTGAATACCTACTCCTGTACATCATAATTTGTAATTTGTAATAATAATTTAACTACTTAAATGTATTTTAAACCGTATATACGTATTGTGTGTTTAAATGAGTTTTTCCATCATCTGGTTTGTTGCAAACTGTAATAGCTAGCTACTATAGAATGTGATAATTTATATATTTTAAGTACCATATAAGTGTGTTGGCGTAGCTGTAAGCTTTTATGGAGATTAAATAAAATAAAGAATAAAGAATAAAGAATTGCCGGTTGTCAATACGGCATTACTGCCATTAAAATTCATTTAGAAATTAACTCTATTAACAATTAACCGATATGTATGTTTGACTTGAAAACGTCCCATATTAACATGTTAACAGATCAAAATACCGTTTCTAAGCTCGTACCATTTATTTAATTTCCTATAGAGTTATTAAAATACCGTTGAACTTGGTTTTGAGCCTACAAATAACATTATGTTATTAAATAAAAATAAAATAAAAATAAAAAAGCCTTTTATTTCTTGCCTATTTGTTAAATATTGACAATTAATTTAAAGTTACATAAGAATTAAAAATTTATATTTATAATGAGAGTTTTAAATTGTCATAAATGTCACTAATATTATGTCAGTATGATTAAGTTATTAAACATCCTTAAATTGAATCCCATCGCACTGCCACGCATCAGTATCCAATAACAAATCAACATCGTATCAGTCTAGTCTGCCAGCAAATCGAACAACTATTTTATTTCCGAGTGAATTTTGTGCATAAAACGTTTTTTTCAAATCAGAGTTCTTAGGATTCTATAAAGACTGTTGCTTGCTTTCTTCTTCGTATAAAATAAATTTTGTTGTTTCCAATTAAAATCTCTAAGGGATACATGAAAATTTTAATGATGTGAATTTATGATTTGCTCATAAAGTATTTAAAATAAAAATTATAAATTCCAAGCATAATATTAAAACAGTTTACAATGAGTATAACTCAAAACCCCATTAGGAAATTGCATTTCCTCGTATGAAGCCAGACAAAGTATCATTAGTGGCGAAAAAAGATAAATTAATTTGCATGTTTGGAGCGCAGTATCTTAAAACACACCGTGAGAAACATTTTGTAACCGTGGTCACACGTAAGATGAGGGAATTGGCGAAATTACTCATAGAAGTGACTAAAGTAAAACCGAATATAAATAACTTTGAACAACTTTTGAAACCACAATATTATGACGTATTAGTACATTCCACAAAAATCGTATCCCGGTTCAATGAAGTGACACAACAATTTGGCGCACCAACATACGCGATGAATATTGCGACCTCAATAAAACAATGTTGCAGTATTGCTTTGTTGCAAAGTTATAAATTAGAACCCACCATTGACACAGCTACTACCCAAGCCGAATTAAAAACGCTCTCGAAATTGATAGAAGAAAATTGGAAATTTGATATATCCAGCCAAGCGGCTGATGTGCTTGACCTTAATGTCAAGAAATGGAATAAAACTACTATTGTTCCACTTGCAACTGACTTGAAACTATTCAAAGATTATCTCAGTGACATTTCAAAACAGGCATCTGACACCTTGACTAAAGAAAAAATAACGTTGACGCTTTTAATAATTTGGTAGAGTCTACATACTGTCGCGTCCTCCTTCTGAATAGACGCAGACCCGGGGAATTACAGCGTGTAAAATTAAACGACTACAATGATGACGGCAACGATAACGATAAATACGAAGAGTTTGACAAAGTTCTTTCTTCCACAGAAAGAATACTGGTTGATAAATTGAAAAGAATCGTTATCCGGGGTAAGAGAGCTAGACCAGTACCAGTTCTATTTACTACTGAAATTCAAAATGACATCAAAAAAATACTATCAGTGAGGGAGATGTATAATATCGGAAGTGACAATAATTTACTGTTCGTGAAGGCAGGAGGCGTAACTGTTTGCGGTTACAAAATATTAGAAAAATACGCAAAAGCATGTGGAGCCAAAAATTATAAGGCTTTAACATCTACGCGTCTCCGAAAACATCTGGCAACAATGTCTCAATTATTTGCTATGACTGAAACAGAGCTCGAACAATTAGCTATGTTCATGGGTCACACATTAAGCGTCCATAAAAACAATTACAGGCTACCTAATGATGTTTACCAGACAGCAAAAATCTCTAAACTGTTACTGTTGATGGAAGATGGAAAAGCAGATATGTATCAGGGTAAAGCTTTAGACGAAATAGACTCAGACATGGATGAAGAAATAAAGGGTACTGAAATAGAAAATCATGAAGTTATTGACTTTGAATTAGAAGAAGAAGGTATTTTGCAAAACGAGGACGGAGGTTTGTTGCAAATGAATAAACAATCTCCTTTGAAGGATTTAACGAACAAGACTACGACAAAAAAAAGCGGTCACTTGTTCCTTGGACAGCTGAACAGAAAAATGTATCCAAATTTTAATTGAACTTCCTCTACACATTTTTTTGTAGAAAATATGTCAGACGGTATGGAAACCATCAATTTTTTTTTAATATTATCGGATTTGGATATATTATCAGCAGATATTTAAGGAATTCGACGATTAGAAAGCTAGAATTTCCAACCAAAAGCCAAACTACCAATAGAATGGAAACATCCATCCCTAAAGGTACATTTACTTAGTGTCACAATGTTTGTCACATGTACAGTCACCGGCAATAGTATCTTCTGTAGTATCTTCTGTACGAAGGCCGCAAAAATATGTGACATGCTCTGACGTATTTTTGGGGCCTTCGTGTAGGAGAATACTATTGCCGGTGACCGTACAGCGAGCGAAACCGGAGACAAACTCTGAAACACGTGACACCGATACAAAACGCGCCGGGATCGACCCCTCGCTTAGTTCGTAATTGACTTTTGCAATTGTTTATAATGAGGTTAACAGAAACTTTGTTAAGGAAAAAAGGGGTAATCTGAGGTCGGCCTGGAATTCTACCTGTATTTGAGAGCAATTCCAGGCTAATATATTTTGAACGGATTAGCATTACAAGGATGGAGTTGAATTGCTTGAATTCTTACGCTAGCTCGGTTTTAAATGGGAATACATAAGTACAGGAAAATAAGGGCTTTAGTACTTGAATATTTGCACACTCATACTACAATTCTGAAAGCGATATCGAATGCCTTTTTAGTTGGCACACTTTTTCCACATTGCATTTAATAACTAAATAAACACATAGCGATAAATCTAGGGACTCAGAGTCAACTGCACGGTTTAAGCCTTTGAAGGAACTTGGAATTAGAAAAATGTATTTCTCAAATGTCATGGAAGTCAACTAAGAAATCATATAATGTATTTTTTTAATTACATTATAGGTATGAAAAGATCATTATTGCTAATAAATAAATATAAATCTTTGTGTTATTTGAAAGATAATATGAATATTGAACATTCATTATTTAATCATACAACATATATATTTTTACAATAGTATCAATATATTGTTCTAAATTATTTATTATTATTAGCTTAAGATAATTGTTACTGACGATTCGAAAGTGCTTGTTGCTATGCCTACTTGAATAAAGACACTATTGAATTTGACTTTGACTATGTATAACCTAAGATAGCATAAGCATTCCAGCATAACCAAATTGCCCATGCCCTCAAAAGTGAGAAATTCATATATTATGGTGTAATTTCCACGGTAGCTAATTATGCCGCTTTACCGCTCCGGACACATATATTATGCTCTCATATACGCTTCCAACCGTAGCTGCATGGTTAGTTATGACTTTATTACTTTATTAGATGAACTCATTTGGTAGACAGAGTTCTTTTGTTATTCTGTCCCGGAAATATTTATAAGATACACTCTTGTTTTATTATGGATTTAATTTTCATGCATTTTATATTCACAAATAGAATTTGGCGTTAACCACAATATGTTGTGGTGTATCAATTAATACACATTGCCGTTTACCACATACCTATTTAATAGGTACCTGACACTTACCACAACGAGAAAGCCACAGCTTTGCTTTTATCTGTTAATTAACGTATTTGTTTTATGTGTTCATGCTTTAATCCATGGTTTTACATATGACTTTGAGTCATACTGACTTTTAATTTTTGGTTTTCTCTGCGGGTATTGCAAAAATTAAGAAGTTTTTAGCCTAATAATAACCTCATGCTGCCTTATAATCTAAATCAGCACAAACATCGTCTCTTAGGGTAGTTACTAGGGAATGCAACCCGGGTTTTTTAGTATGAAGAATACTCGGGTTTTTTCATACTCAAAAAAGGTCTTAGGTCTTTGTGCGGCAAGCTTCTAATTTACAATTTGTAAAAGAAAGTTCCTTAAATTTAGTAACTATAATTATCATTTCGTAACCATTAATTTAGTAACAATTTTTTATACTCATAAGAATTAACATTTGTTATGGTGAGTTGTATTTTTTTATAAGAATTAGGTTATTATAAATATTATTTTTAAGGTAGTAATTTCTTAAGATCTCGGAATCTTATTAGGAATTTCTACCTGCAATTCCCACATTTTTTTTTTAATATACCGGAATAAGATCTAATTTGATTCTCAAATGTTATATTATATTGCTATACTTCTTTGTTCCAGGTAAGTTGAATCAAACGAGTATCTGATGAATTATAGTGAGTATTACAGCTAAGTGACACTTCTTGAGGAATACCAGCTATTTACTAATTTTTAAATATACATATTACAAACAACACATGAGCTAATCGCGTATATAAAATCCCTTGTTCTAATGTGTAGGTATTTACCAGAGCTTGTAATGAAGGCATGTCAGGCCTAACGTCAAATTCCATTATACCGCAACCTTAATTTCGTATAAGAGTTCTAGGAAATTCTCGAGCCGATTGAGCTGAAATTCCAAGTAGGCACTTACGCCTACTGTCCGTATTGCTATGACTTCTCGAGACGAGATGTTAAGTAGGAGAAAATTGATTCCAGTTTTGGCTAGGGAAAATGAAATTCTAATAAAGAAATTTGCCGATTAAAATAATGAGTCTCAATTTTTTTCTTATACGTTCTATTGTTTCGTGGTCCTTCAGTACCTACTCGAATTGCAAATATAAAGCGAAGGGCGATTTTTTGAATGGATTCCTGTAAAAAAAAATCCTTAGTTAAATCCCATGAAATTTCGTAAGAGCAATGACGATAAAATAATTCCAGATAATAGTATTTTATGCAATACTGACATAATTAAAAGTTTTTCAATCGAGTACCTACCGTGTTTAGGCCACGAAGTTTGCTTAGTGGCCTAAGTAAGGTACCACATTTTATGACAACATCATTTCTTTGGAATTTAAAATACGACATTAAATATAAATTTATGGTACCGTTTTTGTGTAAGACTATATGTGATATGGATATCTATTCCTAAAAGAACAGAGTGCAAAAATGGCGGCCATTCTTTATTCAAAACTCGAGTTGAGCGTTGTTAGCGCGTAACTGAAACTTGTCCAATTTACGTTGGGACATTATTTTCCAGCGACGAGCCACGTGTCATTTATCTGTGGCCCCGGGGAAGGCGAAATACACGTCCACACCCTGCATGGTACATTTTACAATATAATTATCATATCATGTAATTTATCCAGTAATAACCAATATATATTGTCATATGGCCACGTGACCACATGCTCGCTAGTGCATTTCGAGCATATAAGTAGTAATTAAACACCGTGGTTAGCCTTGGGGTGCCCGGCCTTAGAATTGTCCCCCACCATATCGTCCCGTAGTTACAGTAGGATTACAAGATAATAAGGTGCAAAAGTGTATCTTTAACGTCGACGTACAAGTTATTTTAACAATGAGACACACATATTTCTCGAATCTTCCCGCCACGCACCGAGCACCCTGACATGAATAACAATCACTATTGGACATTATTCTGAAAACCTTTCATGACGATATAACGTTAGATTAGATGTGTATTGTTCAACGCATCTTATTTCCGCTAACAGGAAGAGTATGTGCGAGAGGGTGTACTTAAATTTCATGTTCTGTTTGAATTGCATTTTTTACCGCTGTATTAGCGCTTTGGTTGCGACCTTCGAGTTTTTATCTAATATCATTTATTTTTTATTAAGTATCTGAAAATATATTTGTAGGTATTTATTGAGTTACAGGTCGTTCAGTTTATCAAGACTGAATAGTTTAAAGAGCATATTTTTTGTGACTTGTCCAAATAATCTTTGTAGCTAAAAGCATTCTGCCCCTTCAAAGTACGCGGAGAAAAAAGTCTCGTGCATGATACCAAAATACTGTAATCTGAACGAGAAAATCTAGTAAATTTTGAGACAATTGTTCACACAGTATAAATAACTAAACCAATGTGCATATTAATGTTTGAAAAGTTCTCTTTAACTCAAGATATAGTAAACGTAAAAATAGAGTAGTTTTCCTTACAATATCGTAGTATCGGTTACAAAAAATTATTTTACTAATCGTTCTGGTAGTATAGTTGTAATGTTTTCTTTCCGTGTATAAAATTAAGAGTTCATTAACATTATAAATAATAACCCAGCTAAAAGTAATGAATTAAAATGTACAAGTTCGCTACAAATTGAGCAAACTGAATTGCGGCATTCCGGGTAAAATTTTCTCGAAGGTAATAAAATTATCCACCGGCAACAACGTTTATCGAAACGTTTTGCAAATAAATCTAGGACTGTACTGAGCACGAACAAACTTTAAGAAAATCACTTTTCTTTTTATCCTCTCTTCTCTTTTTCAACAGCTAGTTGTTAACTTTGGCGTATCAAAGGTGATAGGTATTTAACTTTTTATTGGTCATTACAAAAACTATTTAAGACGGGGTATTTATTTACCATAATATGAATTTGTGTTCAGTTACTCATAGCGCGTGCAACTGTGCCGAAATATCGGAAGCTCACCAAAACAAACTCACATGGTAAATACTCCGTGTTAAATAGTTTTTGTAATGTTAATGGCCATGTCAGCTTAAAATCGCATATTGATTTTATTGGTCACTTCAACGGTTTTAAAACTATAGACCACTTTGCGCTTGCACCTAAAATCTAGGAATTGTTATAATTCAAAGTCACATTTCGTAATTATTACGACTAACTCAATGGTAAACAGCTCGAAATAGTTATTAGAGTTTTTTTTTAGAGTTCTTAAGATCTTAGATGTAGATTATCCTCATGCATTTATAACACTGAAATATGATTGAACCATCTTAAATCACATCATCGCAGCGTAATCACATTACTCTTGCCCCACATATTATCAAAAGCTACTCTCCAGTCACGTAATATCGTAACGACTGTAATTTGCTTCAAAGATGTGCTCTTCTGCATTTGAATACTGCCAAAACAATGATATCTCGGAGCATGCATCATACCATTCATCCTTCCTATGCTACGTGCAGCGTATAGCTCTGTTATGTTATTCCAACGTTTAACCATTGTCTGTGCTGATACTGTGTGAACTGGATAACGGTAACAAGTGTGCATGATAAGGGGTCACACTTGTTTTGGTCTGCTGAGGCGTTGTACATAATAAATTACGGGAACAACGGCTCTGATCTTACTAAGACATCGTAATCCTGCTATCTTAACATGAGGTGCTCAGTTCACAGACTTGTTCATGGATAAATGCTGTGTTGTATAATGTGTCTTGCTGATTTAAAGGAGTGTCAACACCAAAATGTGTGAATGAGTTAATATACTTCGATATTTTGGGAAAGAAAGTTGTTGCAACTAAACTTAGATATTTATTTACTATAATTTATTATACCTACATTTCAGTAATGAAGTAGTGACCTACTTCATTACTGAAATGTAACTAAAAAACTAAATAGTGATCTTACATTTTACAGCAAAATCGAATGACGTTTTTTTTGTGAAATTGATATTTAATTATCAACCATGTCTACATTACTACTTAGTTCTAAACGGCTTTGATTTTATTTGATGCTTGGTTTAACAATTTAATAGCCTTAAAATAATAACAATCTTAGCACTGCACCAAAAATACTGGAAAATGTACGATCGCTGGTCATAAATTAATTTTCTACGTAATTATCGCCTGGCAGTGATGAAATTTACTTAATTAAATACAAAATTAATTTACTGCCCCTAATACTGCATATAACCCTCGATACTGTCGCCTGCAGTATTTCCGGACCGATACGACTTTCAAACCTTTCAGAAAAGTGGGTAGCTACTCCTATCTTAAAGGCCTTACCGCACTTAACCACTCCAGTGCTACAGGTGTCCATGGGCGGCGGTAATTGATTAACATCAGGGGATTCGTCTGTTTATTCTGTCCTCCTAAATCATAAAAAAAGAACTCATCAACATGTAGCATTATTCAAGTGATCTCTGAGCTCCCCCGATGAATAGGTGCCAGACGCCCGGATCTACTGATTAGGATAATAAAGCAAATTAAGTACAAGGTTTTGTTGCTTTCAAAATCATATACCGGCTATGAAGATACTTACAGAGCAATTATAAACCTTTTACGGTACGGCGTCCTTTACATATTCATTCGATTTTAAAGCAGCTATTTATTATACATATACTAATTAAAGGGGTTCCTTAATTAAACAGTGTAAATTAATTAATCTGCTTTCTTATTTTTATTTCATTTGCACTCAAAGTAAAACCGGTAAGATAAATTCACCGTTCTACTTACCAAAATAATAAAACCTTTTCCATTAATTCCGTTCCTAAAGTACTTAACAGAGCAAGGTTCATTTATTAGAACATACCAAGGTATTCGAATTTGTAATTAGGGTATAATATAAAGCTTTCAATCGAGGACCAATACAGACCAAGAAGCTTCCTTATTGGTATCAGATTGAAACACTTAATTAAAAACAACAATTTTAAAATATTACTGTGATTACAGTATTTCTTTTGAGGTGATAATCGACTAGCCGAGCTGTCTTCAAAATACCTACTGTAACAAATAAATAATATAATACTAACAAAAAAATACATGTTTATTGGACTTTTTAACCGACTTCAAAAAAGGAGGAGGTTTTCAATTCGACTGAATTTTATTTTTTATTTTTTTGTATGTATGTTACTCGATATCTCCGTGAATCGTGAACCGATTGAAATATGTTTTTTAATCGAACGGGTATAACCCCTAGATGGTCCCATTGTCACCAAGTCGGTCTGATGATGGGATCCTGGAGAAATCGAGGGAACTCTTCAACTATTATAGGCACACCTATAGTGACTTCACTATTTTTTACAGCAACTCGGCCACTTCCTCTTGGAATAGCGGATCCTAAGTGACGTCGGTTGTTTTTTAGTTTAAAATTATAATGAAGCAGACAAACAAAACGCAATCAATCAAATAATACATAGATTACTGGCGTTGTTTTTTCAGACACATTAATACCTACGCTGTAAGTTATTTTACGAAACGAATATATCATAATCTTGCCGCTAGAGATGACATCGAACATCCATTTCTACACTCATTAGGTACTCAATAACTCCAATATACAAGCATTATGAAAATATTCGAGATACTCATAAAAAATATTCTCTGATGATTACGCAAAATACCTAATATATATTTTGCGTAATCTTGTTTGAATTACGATATATGCGAACATAACTCATCAATCAACTATGGTAATAAATTAAATGATTAATATGTTTATCAAACTTAATTTTACTGCGACGTCTGCAAGCGAATTTTTAATTTTATAACTGAAATTAAAATGGAATAAAACATCAAGTCGAGCAAGATTCAACTTGCGACCTTTCGGAACATCGGGCTGATCGCTAAAATAAAGATCGCAGCTCAAATTTTGCTTGACGCGGTGATTTTTTAAATTTTTCTATCAATAGTAAATTGATTTCAATTATTTTGATGCCAACGCCGCTTAGAACATTCATCTTATGTGGCTAAGCATGCATGCAAAACTTTGTTTTAGCAAAAACCTATAATTTACTTGGAACTAAACGAGTAGGTATTCTATATATTTGCAGGCTTTGATGTAAATTCGTAGAAAAAGTGTTCTCCCTAAATCCAATGTAAAGATAGCACCCAATTTACCCGCTTTCAGAAATAATACAAAATGTAGACAGGACTTTATTTCAACGATAATTGTTTCGAAAGCAGCTCTAGAGAGGCTTCTCTCCAGCACTTCAAAGTAATTTAAAAGTAATTTCTCTGCCTTGTGTTTTAAAAATACAACAATGTGAGGGAAAATGTCACAACTCTGAGAAAAGTTAAAGTCTCTCGAGCGTAATCAAATCAAATACGATTCTATTAACTTTACTATGTTATAATATCATTGAGAGTTTGTACAGTCAACGCCATAAATATATGTACACTTTTGCACCTTACTCCATTGTAATAAGTTTTCAAAAGTGTATACATATTTTAGGCGTTGACTGTACCACTCAAGTTTGATTAGATTTAACACAACAACTTTAACGTCTAGCACAGGGGTTTTAAAACTATGCGCCGTTAAAGGCACAGACGCGCGCCGTGAATTAATCCTCCTCACCATATACCTGTCTATTTGAAATAGCCTAGGTAGGTTAGGGCGCCGCGATAAATTGTTATACTGGCAAGGCGCCGCGGACTGAAAAAGGTTGAGACCACCTTGGCTCTAAGGCGCTTATCACACTAGTTGGCGACGGATCCGCATGCGGCGCCGGTGCGCAAGCGAGATAGCGCGCTGCGTGTGTATAGCGCTATCTCGCTCGCATGCGGATCCGTCGCCAGTGTGATAATCGCCTAACTGATAATATGATAATATTTCCTTTTTTTGTTTAACATATGTTACCCATATGACAGTTCACACCAATACGCTTAATTTAATATTTAGTTGTAATTCCCATATTATGAGAGTGGCAATTGCCGTATTAAGTATGAAAAGTAAGGCAGATAATTCTCATTCATAAATAATGTTAAAGTCAAGCTGAATAAGCTAAAGAAAAGATAAGTAAGGGTAGATTACATAGCGCCAATTTTACATTGAAAGAAAAAGGACAGACGAACTACTTCGGCTATTTCATTAATAACCAAAACTCGGTAAGGATTTAATAAAGTTCATTTGCTTATAAGTTATAACCCGAAGTTTACTTATAGAGAACAAAACACTTTGGTAAGTAATAAGCCTTAGATTTGAAGTCCCAACATTTTAGTTAGTAGTAGACGAAGTTTGGTTTGTGGTAACAATTTTTTTTCAGTGTAGTCTTTCTGTTTAAGCATGCCCAGCAAGGAAGATGTGAGAACATACTTATATTTCTGAAAAGAGCTGTGACATTTTGTCACTACTACTATTTAGATATTTCACTGCAAAATTATCCTGGAACAAAATTGGCCACATCAGCAATAAAATTAGATACATTTTGCGCAAGCTCCCAAAAATTTGGCCAAATATTGGTCACAATGGCCAATTCCATGACCTATATCCGTCCGTAGCGCTGACGATGATACAACATCAGGATGCTCACCACATTTATTGTTTTTAATAAAAATGTATGAAAATATTTCAAATGCAATGCAATTGAAATATGCATGACTGAATAGTGCAGTTATATTTTATTTTCAATATTGCATTCAACAGGCTAGTGTATTTATAAATATACATACTATAATTACTTATCTAACCATTCCTTTTGTTGTGCATATGTAAATATACATTCTAAACATAGTTACCTAAACATTTCTTTTGTTTTCGATCCAAATATATTCGATAACTCTTATATTGATATAAGTCGTCGTAAAGTCATCATCAATTATAAAAAAAATACAACATCTGCGGTAATTATAGGTAGTACAAATATAAGTAAAAAGATTTTAAGAGTCAAAATACTCTTATTGATGCAGCAAAAAAGAATTGTAGGAGTTAATTTAAAGTTACATTATCTTGTTATTTTGTACGAAGAGAAGGGAAAATTATTAATATTAAAATTTCAACAAAGGATTTATTACATAAAGCTTAAAGAAGGGTTATAAGAAAACTCCTTTTGCCGTTCTTCCAAGAATAAGTATTTTTTTTCATTTCACACCGGTTTTCCACTACGATTAGCAGTAATTTAAAAGAACTAGACAGCCTGAAAGCAATTCCAGGTCGCCTTCCATTTCAATTCCGAAGTTTCCGATAGTAACAATACAATGTTCTAGCGTACCTAGGACCTGTAAAGTTACTTGCACACTACCTTATACTAGGAGATAAAACATGTAATATTATTTTTACTAAGAAAAGAAAGTTTTGGAATCCCATTGTCCAAATAGCACCACATTCATCATATCATTCTGTCTATTTTGTCGGTCAATTTGTCTACTACTAGTGATTGCGACAAATTGCACCATCTGTTGTAAAAAAATACTTGGAAATTAAAATTTATTTTCTCGAAGATTCTCCTTTTTTCATATTATTATTGAATGTAATAATTAATTTTTTGATCCTCCTCCGGTTTTGCAAAATTGGGTTATCCAATTTGTAGTGACTTTTTTTAAACTGAACTCTCTCTATAAATAACTACCTACCTATGTCTGGGTGGTATCTAGTTTTTAGGGTTCCGTAGCCAAAATGGCAAAAACGGAACCCTTATAGTTTCACCATGTCCGTCCGTCCGTCCGTCCGCGGTCTAGCTCAGTGACCGTTAGCACTAGAAAGCTGAAATTTGGTTTGAATATGTGCATTAACCAAGCCGACAGAACGATAGAATAAAAACGCGAAAAATATATTTTGTTAGGGTACCTCCCGTACACGTGAAGTGGGGGGCGAATTTTTTTTTCGTTCCGACCAAGTTGTGTGGGGTATCGTTGGGTAGGTCTTTTAAAACAGTTTTTAGATAAAACTAATACTTTCGGAAAAAATAGCTCCGAAAGTTTAAAACAGGGCGTCCCCCCCCCCCCATCTAACTTTTGAATCGTGGGTCCTAAAATTTTGGAAAAAATCATGAAACTGAGGCCTAATGAGTAGCTTCAATGAAAACTATATTGAAATAAATTGGTTGAGCCGTTTTTGAGTTATCACTCAAAAACCCATAGTGAAAGGTCGTAAGTAAAGATGACGTAAGCGCCGCCAAATTTCCCGTAAGAAACGACCTTTTGAATTAATGGTCTCAGTTTACGGAACCCTACACTGAGCATGGCCCGACATGCTCTTGGCCGGTTTTTTACTTACTTATCTGGCGCAACGACCCAAAATGAGTTTTGGCCTCCGACACTCAGCACGCTAATTTGCTCGGTCCTGCGCTATTTCACGCCAGGTTTGACCGGCACCGAGCTCATGATGAAATGATGATGGGAGAAAAAGAGTTTTGATATGGTTTAGCAAGTGACGGGTGGTAAGGAAAGGGGGGCTCGGGGGGCGGAACCCCCGCATAAAGAAAATACACACCGTACTATTGCTAATTATACCAAAAATTGGTGAATGGTGAATGGTCTTATAATTTTTTCACATTTTATATTGCAAATAATCAGCCATTAAAAACAATAATAGTGTGTTGGTGTAGATACTTCTTTATTTCCACTCAGCAGAACTGCAATAAAAACTAACTGTTGTTGCCACCGATAGAATAGAAATAATAGTCCCAAGTTGTTCGGAAATATAATATAAGTTTCAATAGAACGCGTTAACCCTCTTTGAACACATATACGAGCACTAAACAATCACATATACCACGACACAACTAGCTATCAAACTTTATACAAGAATAAAACAATATTCTTTATTGTTTACAAAAATAACACGAGAATCAATCATAAAACAGTTTTATGATTGATTCTCGTGTTATATCGGTATAGTTACTATACCCATGCTTAAACGTAAAATAACGACAAATCAGTCTGACCTGTTTTAGTCACAAACAAGTCATTTTATTTAGTAAATAGTTGAAATAATTAGCAACATGAATCAATTATTTGTAACTAATTTATGTTAACTTCATTTTCGTATTCCGATCACCCGGTTGTCGTTATTTACATCCATTATTTTCATATCATCTCGCACATAGTCCATCTATTTTTAAGATTACCTCTTCTTTTCTGCATATCATAACTTAATTATTATAAATTGAAATAAATTGATACCAAATGATGATGTATCATATTTTAACTTCTGAAACACGCTCTCAGTTCCGCGTAATGTAGCAGGTGTATCCGTGCATCGAATATGCATTTAATTTACTCATGTGTAACAATTTAAGGGTCCGGTTTCAAAGGTTGCTTATGAAGTTACATGTACACTTTTCAAGGAAATCACAATTCTTTATATTTAAAAGAACTTTGTTAATTCCGATATACGATTGGACGAAATCGGCTATTAGAAAATAATTCCATTAAAATTAGCCTTAAACTGTCTTTAGTTTCTTGACTTATACGTTGTAGTAGTAGTAGTAGTAGTAAAACACTTTATTGTACAGGAAAACACAACAGAAATATATAACACAGCAAATATGTACAAAGGCGAACTTATCCCTTTAAGGGATTTCTTCCAGTTAACCTTTGAGCAGTTGAGAGAGATTTGAAAGAGCTAGGCAGACGCGTTGTATAATTAAGGACAAAATTCCACCACTTACTACTAAAAACTTCATTGTTTTATATTTCTCAATTAAAGCGTACGTTTTTTTAACTCATTATTTTGCGAAATTCGAAATGACCTCCCATACTAATCGTAACGCAGTATTTCTCTTTCACTCGCGCTAAAAAAGATGGGGAGTAAGTTTAGCTGTTGCCATCCCTTTAATAACCACTGTATGATACAAATATCCCACCTCCATACTACCAACGAGAACACAAGCTGGACTAGGTCACGGGGTAACTGCGTAATTTGGCCCCCGGTCACGTTCTGACGCCGCACGTGACGTGCTCCGTCTCTTTATTGTGCTATAAACATTAGTAGGAAAGATTAATACATGTGTAAGGTATTAGTTTGATTATTCTCTGCTGTATGTGGATGGATATTCTGATTACGGATAGGAGGCGGATGGACAAATAATCTGATATTCGATAAAAACACAATTTAATTTAGCAATCAACAGTCAGCTGTGAGCTGTGAGACGTCTAATGGGGAAGGCAACTGTCAATGTGACATCTCCAACATAGGTCCTTTCAATCAGAAACAAAAGCTAAATTTGTATGGCACGAAGTAGTTTTTATTTATTTTCGCGAAGATTCAATATTTTGTCTCGAATTGCTCTGAAATTTAAATCCACCGGTTTGTGAAATACACTTAAATTAAAATGCTGTACATTAACGCTGTCGGCTTTTGCCTAAGAGAATTTTTTTAACTGCATACTAATTAAAGACTATTCATCTTTTGTCTCTTTCTCTCGTTGTATGTATCTCTTTCTCTATTTGTATGGAATCTGGAACATTGTCTAGTTATGAATATGATTGCAAGTTAGTATACATATGAATTTATATGTATGTCAATTTGATTTCTGTCTGAAATTAAAGATATATTAGGTATTCACATAAAAATGAAAATAAAATGTCAATTGGGTTGTTGGTTTCATTTGCTATAGACATGTGAATCCTAAAGCAACTGATATTTGACTTAATACAGTCTTCAATGATTGATAATTAATATTAGCAAGCAATTCAAATGGATAGATCAACGCTTCCAATTTGCACTAACTTATAATTGCATTAAACCAAACGGACTCGTGAGATGAAACTAATATTAATTCCTAGTAGAAAACCAATGACCCGACTATTAGGATTAGTACACATTTGAATAATCTTATTGATTGGCTTTAAAGCTTTGATGACTGATAAATCGAATACATTAATGTATGCCTAGGGTGTTTTTTGTTTGGACCAATTAACTACCAAACTAATTATGAGTATAATTTTCATTAATTTATAACTAACTCGCCCGTAATAGGGTAGTTTGCAGAAAAAATGTACCTTTACTTTTTTTTATTTGATATACGTTACGTTCATTAAAAAAATGTAACGAAACTGATATTTTCTCAGTTTCGTTACACTTTTTTTACGAACGTAACGAATTTTTTTGTATGTAAATTTTGGGACAGTTGGGACATTTTTTTAAATTCTATCAGACTCGATAGAGCTCATGATTCTGCATGCGATAGACTCAAAATATATATCAAATAAAAAAAGTAAAGGTACATTTTTCTGCAAATTACCCAATAACCAGGTTAAATTTAGTCTAAAATAAAATATCAAGAATTATAAACAGGAATCCGGCCCATTACGGTAAACTTTCAGCAAAATATAATTACTTAGATCACCTAAAAGTGGGTAGATTTAAGTCAAGGTGGAATAACTTCTTTACAGTTTCTTCAAGGATCTAGTCCAACTTACAAATAAGGTGTACTGTATTTCCGAGATTTTGACACTAAGGTCCCCGACATGAGGGCACGCCAACTTTCCCAGATTTTGACATTTTTGACACTGCAGAGAAAAAATTCAGTTAACGGGCTCGTGGGCCAATCGGCCACGAGTCGGTTTTTTGGCCAGTATCAAAACCTCTTAAAAGCATTAGCATTACCACCTAAACATTAGAGGTAAGAATAAATATTATATAACCATTGTATGAGTCTTGTTACTTGAAATAAAAATGTTTTTTTCTTTAGATGTGGCGTCGTAATTGACGTAGCAAGTTGTTGTCGGTCTCTATTACTGCTGTCTGAATACCGCACTCGAACTAGAACCCGCGGTCTCTTACTCGTATGTCGCACATAGCGACTAAATTGTCACTATGTGCGACCAACCAACTCACATGGAATTAAACTGTAAAATTATTATAATAGTTTTATTACTTTAACAACAATAGCAATAACAATTACCTGACCGTCAAACAACTTCAAAACAATTGCCTCAAAATGAAGTGGGCACGCGAACACATGGCCGGCTCAAACAATTTGCTCCCTTCTATTTGTTTTTATTGTCAACAATTTGACTAAACGAGCCGCGAGTACAATCGGAACTCAATTCTCGTGAGGCCTAATTCCAGTACAGTCGACTGCAAATGGTTGGTACCTACAATCAAAAATTATTTGGTTCGAAAAATATAAATAGATACAAAAAATATTTTTACGTCACTCTGGGCGCTAAGTGAGATTTACCGCCTTAGGGCGCAGCGGAAAATCTCACTTCACACCCAGGAGAAGACGTAAAATTATGTACGCACCACGGGCGGTAATAAGGAAGGCCTCAGATCACTTGTTTATGGCCCTTACCTTCGGTTCGGGCCACAAATACCAGCGATCTGGGCCCTTCTTTATTTGACCGCCCTAGGTACGTAATGTACTAATAGTTTCTGTAAGTCATATCAATGTAAAACAAAAACGTACTTTTGAACACCTTGGCCGCTAAGCTACTTCTGCTGCTGACTGTACCACCCTTAGAGCATTCAACCAACCGGAGTGGCCGTTGACAGGCATACCCCTCTGCCGAAAACAGATGACCGGCGGTCACATTTATTGTGACCCCATCCCCTGCAAAAATCGGCAGACCCTTGAAAATGACAGTCATGGTTACTCCGGGTTGAATGCTCTAAGGTACCATCACAACGACAAACGTCAGTTATTATATGTTATATCCTTGTCAATCTTATTATTTTTTAACTGACGCTAGACATTTAAGTTCTGTTAAAATATGCTGCAATACAAAAAATATAATCAAGACTTCGATTCTTAATGCAGCTTAGATACCTTTCTACTAAAGCGTTGTGAGAAGAAAATGAAAATTTTGCTAAATATTTTTAATACGTATGGCAACCCATGTATACAGCTGTTTTCTCAACAGAGTGTACAACGCACGCCGCACCTATCTTACCGGGTGTCCAGCTGATAAGCCGCGCCCTTATTACGTCGACTGTACCGCGCCTCCCTCATCAGACAGCAGTAATCGTATTATGGAAATTGAACACTCTACAACAATGTCTATGTTGTCTCGTATGTTCGTATACGTACTTCGTTTTTGAAGGGTAGGGAATTTGTGCGTTTGTATTTGTGTGATTAATATAAGGAGTAGAATTTAATAACAGCAATATGCTTCATATTTGTTCTTTACCAATGCTTTAGTAATTATGGATCTACTAGTTCAATATCTGGCTTTACCTAGTCGTAATATGTAATGTATTATACAGGGTGTCCCAGAAATCGACGTCAAGCCTTGAATGGATGATAGACCAAGTTATAACAGTTATCAGAAAAATACAAAAAAAATCTATCACATGTTCTTCAAAAATTATGGTCACTTTAAAAATTTACTTGAATATTCACGCCCTGGTCTCTTAACTTCTCTCGTGTCCGAGACGTAAGCTTATTCAGGCTTGAATATGCAGCAAATAATAAAATAAACCGCTGAAAAGGTGTATATTCCTATACTAGTTTGAAAAAGTTCTGTGAAGATTCTAGAAAATCGAATAATAAATCATTTACTGAAAATACACAAAAGCTTCCAACTTGACAATCTTATCGTGCATCTTATTGTTACGTCTTAAATCCAAAAGAGATTTCATCTATCGGGCAAAACGCTTATTGTGTCTCGCTTTAACAGTTGCACGGATAAAGACGAAAATGTTATAACATTTATCTTGTCAGAGAGATAGGTACCATTTTCTATATATTTTGAACTGTGCCTGGTCTTGACAATAAATCGTATCTAGCTCGTTGAGCATTGCAGTTGATCTTTTCTCTACATAAAAATTATTAATTTAAAACGAGTGTAAATTAATACATAATAATTAATTGTGTATTGTGTGTACTTGCTTAGTAAGTAATACTTAGACTACAGTGTGGGGTTTTAAAAAAAATAGTAGGTATTCAGGTTTCTTTAAGGTTTGACAACTAGTAACCGCTTACCGTCGGACGAGTTATATAAATAATTATTAGCCACCGTCGTGGCATTTTAAAAAGGTAAAAAATAACAACCTGTTTTTGCACGCAACTTCAAACGACATTTTTAATTTTACATTACCCTTAGGACTGTGAATAATATAGCTGTTGAACATTAACAGGAGTAAGGTTGTTTTCTGACGGAATATTAAATTATTTTACTAGTTGAAACAATCCTTAACTAGTGGTTCTGGGAACCGTAGACTTCGGAGAACATAAATAACGCGACAGCAAACTTTCCCCCTTTCCCCCCTCATTTCCCCCCCAATCAAAAAAATGGCTCGACAATTTTTAGCAAATAAATCAAGGAACGTACATGCCAAGTTTCATCGAAATCGGATGAAAAATGCGACCTCTAGACCGACACTGACCAACCAACCAACCAATACACACACATCAATCTGCCAAATTGTCGTACCAGTGAAAACGGAGACGTTCGTCGCCTCGCTACGCTCGGCTCCTCAGTCAATTATGGAAAAGGTATACTAAAACTTACATCTGAGAGCTTTTAATTAAACTAGACTACTGGGTTTGTTAGATACTCTATGTTTTTTAAATATAATAGTAGATTGAATAAATTTTAAAGTGGACTCCGTAATTATAAGCAATATTGTACAAAAAAATAAATTTCCACCAAGCTCTCATTTCAAAGATAAACAATCTAAAACAGCACACATTCTAAAATTAATTCAATATTTAACATATCTACTACTTAATATTGTCTACGGTTGCCGCTATAGTTATTCATGAAATAAAACAACTTTGAACGGATTATATCGCGTATACCTACTGAATTTAAATTACATATCTATTACTATTGATAAATCAGCTAAGTGAGATTTAAACTCGCGCCGCAGATATACGTTATACATTTTTTTCTTTTATACGGCTCACGCTTGACCGTAGACTCATTATAGGTTTCATGTAAAGGTGCTGTTAAAAGTCCAATTTTATTTTTGATGAGTATTTTATTGTTAACATTAATGTTTACCTTTTACAGCATAAATAGATAAACAGTACAGTCGCCATCAAATATATCGGAGCGGCCAGGGTACTGAAAAATATCTTAACACACACTTTATTGTCTTGACAATAGAGGCGTTGTTCAGATATTTGTGATCACCTTGGCCGCTCTGATATATTTAATGGCGACAGTACCTACCTAACCTAATTTATCGCACAATACCCCGCCCTGTCATGAAATCAAGCCAATTTTTGACACAAACGTCACAAACCATGAATAACTCCAGCAGGAAACTCTCAGAGCGACAGTAATTCGCTAATTGCCATTATAAAGGACGCCGGGCGACAACCACCTGTAGATTCTATTTATTATGAAAAGTTAATGGGAGCATGACAAATTGAGACAACTTTCCCGGCGTTGGGGGGTCGAAGCAGGCGGGCGGGGAAAACGCTTAAACAAACTTTTGGCATTTCGTTTTACTGAAACGTAATTGTCATACATTATTTAAAAGACTCTCTAACAAATTTCAATAAATAATATTCGAATTAAGCGTATATTTCTGCTTAAATACTGCACTGACGCGCTTGTCATACCGATGCGGAAATGCAAGCTGATGCTTTGTGAGCGAGACAGTGCTATGTAGCGACGTCATTTTTATTATTTTGTACGTTCATAAGAAATACCCTTATTAATTTTAAATAACCCCACATTAATTTTAAAATATAATTTTGTGACTGGTGATAGTAGGAAATTAGAACCATTTATAAACTTGCTCCACTCATTTCATAGCATAATATATCTAGGAGTGTTGACTAAGAGCACAGAAAAATCATAATATGTTTTTATAAATTCAGTGGCGCGTCCATAAAACACGATTCCCGTTGTATTGCCTAATTTTCAACCACCTGCCGCTTTCAGGCAGCTCATGAAGAAATTTTAAACCAAATTAAGCTCCGGCTTGCTTAAGAAAATTTTTTACCCACCGCCACAGCTACTTATAAAAATAATTGTAAACACAACAAAGCGTGGGAACAAACATGGGATTAGACGTTTTTAACCGCACTAAACCTCTCGCCTACTCTGCCCGGGTCCCGTTACCACGTAATCAAGTCGGGCCCGGCGGAGATTAATTTTTAAACGCGCCTAATCCGATGTCAGTTTTAAATTTCACGTCCGACTTACTTGTCAGCGGAAAAACGCCTTCGCCTTTCATTTGAATTTGGATTTCAACATTTTTTATTCGAATATTGTGATGGCCAGTTTGATTGAACTTTGGTGTATGTTTTTGTGTTAGGTACGAAAAGACGTATATGCCATTTAGTTTATTTCAACCTTAGAGTTGCCTATGTTCTTTGTAACTATAAGTAAACTTTTGCGACACCAAAATATCATGTTGCTAATACGATACCATTTAAATTTGTTTTTTTTCTTTGACTACTAATTGACAGCTAGATCATTTTAATTCGCCAATTTTGTAACTGTAAGTTTGACTTGCGGATACTTTAGATCAAACTTAATGGACACCTGTCAACTACTTCCTGTGATAGTATCAGAAACGAAATAATTGCGCAAAAAACACTTGATATTATCTGTGGTGTCGAATATGTCGAAGTAATTATATACTTGAAAAAATGACGCGAAAAAATCATTCATTTGTATAGCTACAGCTTTTTGTCATTGCTTTTGTGACATGAATGGTCGTTCTATTGCTAATCTTTCTATATATCAATCAGTGGAATAATGTTTATAATAACAAATTTCGCTTCCCGTTGGTTCTCCTAGATGCATAATCAATGTCTACTTACCAATTTATTTCGCTCCGGAGATCGCAACATTTTGCAGGAATTGAAGAAAAATACGAACATAATTAAAAACAGTTTTTTTTACCCCTGGACTTCCGGTAGGTAATACCTAAGAGTTCATATAATTCTATCCTTTTACCAAAAAAGATGAAGTAAATCTCAAATAAATATAAATTTATATTCAAAGAATAATGATACTCCAATAAATATCTAAGCTAACTTGGAAGTTACGGGTTAAGGTTGAGTAAGGATCGGTGGTAAACACGTGAGCTTCTCAATTCCTATAAGAACTGTACACAGAGTCTGTAAAACTGTACACTCACAAGAGTGTGAGTGAAATACAGCCTGCTACTTTATGCTCGATATCGGACCGTTTTTCGTAGTCTCTTAAAAGCTTCAGATAACAATTAGTTTCGCAAAAAGTGCAAGTAATAAAAAGCTGATTCTCTATAATAAAAAGTTTACCGAGTTCGAGTGAGATACAGCATACAGCCTGCTACTTTATGCTCTATATCGGACCGTTTCTCCTAGACTCTTAAGAGCGTCAAAACAATTACTTGGGCAAAAGGTGCAAGTAATAAAAAGCTTAATCTCTATAGAAAAACTTTCATGATAGCCGCGCACTCTGATAAAGGTCTGCGCACTTGACCCGGCGTGTGTCAGGTCGATTGCGGTATAGTTCACGCTCGGCCGCACTGCGCTAACTCTTTGTGCTTAATTAGAGTGCCAGAGGATGGACGGTTATAGAGACGTCAGCGTGTTATTGGGTTTTCAATTTCAGAATACTTACAAAAAAATGTAAAACTAAGCCAATGAAGCTTTTATTGTGCATCATAATTATAATGGATCTTGCAGTCTGCTTTGACAGAAAGACATGGCGGTACAGCTGTCGTTCCATAGAAAACTGTCAAATAGTTCATACAAGCAAATGCTAACTATGACGATGACGTTAACATGCGGTTTGGTAACCTTTCCGTAGTGATTAAGATCGAAAGTTGAGAATTAACATAAAAATGGCACGAAGATGTACTCTTTAAATAGTCAACCCAAATCTTGCTAACCTATTTAAATCAATAATTCATTTATTTAACATAAACATGAAACCAAGCCATTACATTTTTTTTAAACAACTTAAAACCAATTATACTATCTACTGATACTAAAATGTACCTTAAAAACTACCCCCATCCTGTTCAAACTTCCCAAAAATGCTATCAGCATTGCCAATTTAAATGAATGTTATGTTCATTTTCCGTACATTGGTATGTTTATTTTTCTATCCATTAAAAGGCAGACTTTTTTCTGAAAATTAAATCCTAGATACCTACAAAACATCTTAATCTCTAGAAATTCTAAGAATTTCCATTTCCACTCAAGTCCCGTATTTTCTCGACCATGTTTATTTAAATCAGTCACTCTGACTAATGAGCTCAAGTTAATTAGTGAGTATTCGTTTGCTAATACTCGTTACGTAAAGTTTTGTTTATTGTTTACAGTTTTCATAATTAAGCTTGTTTACTCGTCGTTGTCATTAAAATTGTTTATCCTGAGAAAAGCTAGGAATAGATGATTTTTAGATATTTACTCATTATTTAGGTTTTTTGCTGTCTAACAAGTTGGTTTATTGTGCTCTTTGTTTGGCAAAAAAACGACCATGACAATTTATATAGACGCCAATAATTACTGGAAAAACTATAAATGTATAATACAATATTTAGAAATAAAGGAAAATTAGAAAAAGCCACTGCCTCAGTCGAGACTCGAACTCGGGACTAGCGCATCGTTATCGGTGAATTCCCAAACCCCGATGGCCGGTTAAGAAGTGTAAGACTTCTTCGGCAGACGTCGCTAGGCGTCACCCTAGCTATGGTACTGGCAGAATACCAGCGATGTGGCTTGCCGCATCACCATGCTGAGCCAGCGCCTATTCTCTGCCATGACACATGGCTTTCTGTTGACGTGTTAGTTGTATTATTTATTTAAGTTGCATGCCTTTTAATCTTATTCTTGTAAATTGCTTTCTGTTGATGTTTAAGCCATGTATGTTGTGGGAATGAATAAAGAAATTATCTATCTATCTATCTATCTAAGGCGCATATATAAACAAAAGGATATGGTGGAGAAATTCGCAGACATCGGGTAAGTCTCAGTAGCTCAGTTGGTCAGAGCAATGTGCATGTTTCCCAGAGTCGCGAGTTCGAGTCTCGCCGGAGGCAGTGAATTTTTCTACTTTTCTTTTATTTCTAAATACTCGTATTGTATGATCGTTACCAGACGTTCTCCTTAGTACAAAATATAAACTATCTGGAAAAAAAGTTAATAAAGTTCGCATTTTCATGCTCACCCTAACGACATTTGGTGTCGTGGAGGAACCACAAGTTTCTTGAAAATGTGTTATTTAAAAAAATATTTCCAATTTATATAAAAACCTAAGAAGAAAGAAGAAGATATAAAAACCTAATATTGAACGACATCATGTAATTCGGCTTGAACAAACATTTGCATATACGAGGAAAGAATGCATATTCATAGACTTCAAAGACACCTAGTTGTGAAATGTATCGTCAACATGCCTTTCCAGGAAATATTCCCTTGATGAAATTTCTGGGAATATAATGGCCTCATACACCTTACTACCTAACTATATAATATTCCTAAGGGGAAGAATTTCCAGAAAATACTTAATATTTATAACTTCAACGCCTTACGTTGTGCGTTACCTGTCACTCTATTACGTCTGTTTTACATATATCGGAAAATGTTTCTATAATTTCATATATCGCTTTGGATTCTAATAATATTAGGTTAAATGCTTCGTTGACTTGTCTTTGGCATATATAGCTAGGTACTATTGTCTTCTAAATAGTGTTTGTATACAGTACCGCCCAGACCTCATAGAGTTCGCTATCAAAACAGAAGGAGGACATAAAAGTCAGTTCACCAGACGATCGCAATTTTGTGAAAGAAGGGGGAACCACCAGGGAACTGAAGAAGTGACGCCAGCTTTGACTATTCAACCAACCGGACCGGCCATGTATGTCTTTTCTATACAAAGAAAGTCTGCCGATTTTTGCAGGGGAGGGGAACGTCAAATGTATGCAAAACGTCAAAATAGCCACGTCAAGATAAACAGTCCATACAATGAGTATGACCACTGGTCATATATTTTCGGTAGAGGGGAACGCCTGTCAATGGCCGCTCCGGTTGGATAAATGCTCTAAGGACGCCAGCGTTGGAGCTTTTTCCTAAACTACTGATTTGTTCTGAAGGGAGAGGTATTAAATGCATTGATTTGCATAGATGTCGTTCTTCAAGGATTTCCCTCATTCCCCACAATGGCTGGGTCAAGTATTCTGTGATACATCCACGAATCCCAACGTATATGTATTAGATTTACCTATTATATAACACATAACACATTGAATGCTCGATGGAACCATTCCATTTCCGCCGGAGCGATCTGTATTCCGGCCCACAATTCACCTTTGTGTTATTTTAGGCTGAGGGCTATTTTATAAGATAACAACAACTTTTGTCCCGTTGTTCATACATGGTGTCTGTATGTAATAATGTGGTAAGATTTTTAGTTAATAATAATGTTTAGTCGATTTTGTTTACATTTATTTATAATTATTTGTAATAAACGGGACTTAACCGCGTATATAATTTTTAAATTACCTTCGACGTTTCGAGGACGACATTGTCCCCGTGGTCGCGAAGAAAGACTGGCTCCAGTTGACATCAACATCTTCTAGCCGCGCGAGTTTTTCGAACTACCCGCACTTGGTCTTGATTATCAACTTGAACGCTAGGGATGTCACTCGGTCGACACACAAAACTCACAATGTCCGGCTTTCGAACCGGCGGTATTCGTTGACGCCTACATTTACTAATGACAGGATTCCATGTAGATGAGATCCTAAAACCATCGTCCCGATTGAAATTACAGTGTTTTTTGATTATATACGCGGTTAAGTCCCGTTTATTACAAATAATTATGAGTAAAAACCGTGAAAGTCTAAATCAGTGTTACATTTATTTATTATAAGAGGTGAGGGACTGTTTTTCTTGTTTTTTCGCGAATGTCACAAATGAATGTTCCCATTTATCTCCTAAACGGTTTACTGATTTGGTTACAGTTTTAGCGTAAATCGCGTCTATGGGGTTAAGAGAAAGGTAATTCAGCAACAACAAATGACAAAAGACTACACCATAGTGCGTAAGGGACTGCAACGGCGAAGCCTGTGTTACGGTATACTCAGCAACCGTGTTATTGGGAAAGTGATACATGATTACTTTGGTTATTAAATTAGTTTTTAAGTATTATAAGTTCGTTGGTAGTTTTATTTTTTATTTATTTTAGTCTTGTTTATACACCATATCAGAGGCGATCAAACATGCATGTTAGTTCAAATATTTAAGCTGAACATTTAAAAATGAACTGGAAAATTCGCCAGTAACCCAACTAAATATAATCGTCATGCCACTACCTTCCATTAGAACACTCTAATTTACTCGCGGGTTGATTAATAATAGATATTTAGTTACATTTGTTACCTGTGTGTTCGCGTGTCAGTACGTAAACATGGACCTTGTTATAATTCCATTGTGTTTTCGGAACACATAACATAACTAACTAATATGTATAATAGATGATGCCTTAATTTAACCTTTAGTAGGACTGCCCCGTATCCATCTCGAGCCGTTTAACAGGCGGCCTGCTAGCCTAATATGGTTGGGTTTTTATCGTCTGTCACCATAGCTGTCACGTTCTAACAAGTATGTTTGTATGAAAGTGATGCATTACCTGATAGGAGATAAAATGACAACCATGGATGGCCTTCTGCATACCTTCTAAAATCAGGATACCATTATATACCACACAAGAGATAGATTGTTTGAGAGTTACTAAAGCCCATGTATCCTATCGTTCTTTCCTGAATCATGAATCAAGAAAAGTTTGTCTTAAGTTCCATTAGGGATGTTACTCGACCTTATTTGCCAAATGACGAAGTCACGTGGATATGTTTTGTTTTTTTTTCAAAAAGCAAATTGAATATATATAGTATCTAGATTACAAGTTTGATGCATACAACAGCCTAATAATCTGTTGCTAATATTCCCGATAAACTGTGAAGAAATAAAACCTAACGTCAGTCAGACCCAAGATAGCCCGAACACAAATTACGACCTCCTTAAAACATGAAACATTCTTCACAACCCTTCGCGACGAGCGTGTTAGGTCCACGTCGGTCGTAAATATCGCACCCTTGCTTTTTAAGGCGCGTATCTTAAAACACTGTTGTCAGAAATAAACGTTATGTCGCTGTACATAAGATTGGAAATACAATCACAGAAAGTAGTATATGATATTGTAAAAACATATTTCTGGGTGTTCTTGCGAGGCCGATTGGCTACTTTATCTCGTTGAGATGGCTCCATTACGTGGTTGCAATCGAGAAGGTTTCAGCTTCTCCAATCTAGCCCTTTTTTCAGAGAAATTCTTTGTTCGTAACAATGAAAGTGAGATAGGAATAAGCTAAATTTGTTTTTTTTACAAGCATTTTGCTTGAAAAGTTTAATAAAGTCAAAGTGCCTTCCATGTTCAACGCTTGTTTCTTTATTACATTTTTACGTTCGTAAGTTTTCTTGTTTTTCGAGACTTGTTTTAATGATTGTTTCAAGGTATTTGTATCTTATTTCGTTTGGTCTCCTTTAATAAATACATATATATTTTATAAATACATTATATTTTAGCATTTAAATACGATTAGCTTTGTGGCACAAATGTTTATTTAGATGACTGAAGATGTTTAGAAGAATTAAATGACTACTTAAACTAATATATTTTTAAGCGTCAAACATAAATAATTATTTGTAATAAGTTTTAAATGCGCTTTGCTAAAATTTATTAGTAATAAATGATAAGCATTATGTTATTATAAGTATGCTTAAAATTTAGAAAGCATTAAGTAGTTTAACCATACCTCCCATACGGCTTATTATTTAGTATGCACAGTTACTAACCGTATAAGGACAATACCTAGGTCCAGTGAAATAGGTCACAGGAAATCCATATAACACTGCATGAGCAGCAAGTTGACGATTTCATAAAGCCGAGCGAGCTAGTGCATGAATTCACTTCATAATATGAAACCTAATTTTATGAACAAAGTTAACTATACTAAATATACAGAGGTACTACAGTACAAATACTAAACTAAATTAATAACTAGCTCAAATCTTAACTATTATATAACTGACCTAACTGACTTTTTATGTGTTTCTAAGCCCGCGGCAGGGATGTCCTTGTCCAGTGAATATCATATTGAAATATAATTCAAGCAGTGACTTCTGTGATCTGTCCGTAATTGAATAGCGCTTCAGCGGGAAGTTTTGATATGCATTTTGCTAAAGAATCGAGCTCATTTTTCTGGTACCTACTCATCAATAGGTAAAAAATACGTAGTAGGTAGACAATTTCAAGTCTTTCTTCCAACTTCGCTCGTAGGTATTTAATAAAAAATAATCTGGGCTGAACTTATTTGTCTTGGCCCATACTTCGTCTGAGTAGATGTCGTTTAACCTTTAACCTCGTTTCCACCCCTAGATGTGTTTAAGAAAACATTTCTTAGTACAGCATAAGTTCCAAATTCCAAGAATATACCTTTAACGGCGTAGGTTGTTGTCGTTTGACAATTTCTACGTAACGTAACTCTTTTATATAGGTATTAGCTATAAATCCAGCTTACAACCTATCTGTGTATAGGTATACTGTTAGTGATGTACAAATTTCAAAACAAAAACATATTATAGTACAAATGTTTGTAATTCTGTAGGAAGATACGAATTTCTTAAACGTTGTTTGCAGTGTCATAACCCGGCTGTGTATTCTAAATATTCAAGGGACAAAATATCTTTAAAAGATATCAGTGTCCTGACTTCAGTAGATTTTAAGTCAACGTCTCAATTCAGATAGCGAGTGTGTACCCAAGTCGGTACAATAACAATTTGTGTGAAAATCGGGACCCCTGCCATTTGATTCACAAAACATTTCATCTGGTCTACTTAGTATGTTTCAGCTTTGACCAGAGACTGTTTTGACATAGACTCAAGATCCATAAAAATCATATCTATACTAACAATAAAGTTAGTATTTAGACTAGGAGTACAGTCAACAGCAGAAGTAGCTAAGCGGGGAGGGTGAATTTAGCAACTTATTTAACAAGTAATAGTACCTTTTCAAACAGAAAGTTCCTCTTGTATTTTTGTAATTATGCGGTCTCTACATCATCATGATGAATGCGATCAAAAAGTAATTATTTTAATTATGACATGAGACCACAGTCGGTATTTAAAAAAAAGCTTTTTTTTTACTTACTTGTAAACAAGTATTTCAAATACTAAATACCTTTTTCCCAGTTTTTAAAAATTTGAAGAATGTAAGAAGTTTATAGTATGTAGCATAGAAGGAAAATCACGCCAATTTCCGTCTGCGCCATAAGGGCGATGGACTGAATAGAATTTGTAAAGCAACGGCTCCACGCACCAAAATGGACTATTTGGCTGGAACCTTCTAAAAATGTAATCTCACACGCCCGAGGCACGTGCAAGCCGTATGTTCACTTTGGTTACTGACAACAGGGCAGCGGTTGAGGATAACCAGTATAGTAAGAGATTTAGTATGAAAAGTATAATTTCGATATTTTTTCATCCAAAGCAGGCATAATGTTGAGCCACGCACAATGCATGGTTCTGTACACTTTATATGTACAGTCACCGGCAATAGTATCTTCCTACACGAAGGCCGCAAAAATATGTGACACGCTCCTATGGCCCTTATGGCTCCTCTACATGATGGGCCATCATAGGGACGCAGCTATGCGTTAGAGAGAGCTAACGATATTGCGATCTCGTTCCGTCGTATAGCTGCGTCCCTATGATGGCCCATCATGTAGAGCCAGCCTTACAAATAAGAACGTGTATATTTTCTTTGTATTACAATTGTTAGCAACGAAATTTCGTGGTTCTAAAGCATGTCGTTTTAAAATGAGAGCTGAACTACGTTTGTATGGGGACGCGAGTTCACGCGAGCGTCCTGGCGACTCTTAAACGTCTAACGCAACCCCGTTGCAAGTCGCATAAGAAGTTTCACCTAAAAAAAAATCTCTAAAGATAAAGTAGTAAAAGTCTACCAAAAGTAGCAGTGCCTAATAACCTATCAAAGCGACTTATCATTATTCTGTCTAAGGACTTTCGTCTAAGCGCACACAAAACACTTATACTTTTTCACTTGTTCCACCCGTCTGCGTTCGCTAAGCAAATACAATATGCATCCAATTTACTACACTCTTTTGTACGATATCCGACCTTTGGCCTCTTGCTATTTGTTTCTGGATTTTTGTGGAAGCGTTCGGCATTCCCTTTGATGGAGTAGAGAAAGTATTCTTAAGAAATCTGTACATATTTGCTGTGAGTCGTACTTTTTCGTGTTTTCCATTCTTGATTAAAGGAGGGTTTCAGCTGGTCGCATTTCCTTTTAACTTATTTTTGACCTCACTAGACGACTGACGATTATCTGACGTGGCTATTTTGACGTTACGTATACATTTGACGTTCCCCTCCCCCGTAAAAATCGGCAGACTTTTTTTGTATAAAGAATAACAGACATGGCCACTCCGGTTGGTTGAACCCTCTAAGTACTTATTTTTGATGTTCCATGTGACATGTAAGTGAGTTTGGGATTAGACTTAAGATTTTGCGATGTACAACCATCATAAAAAAGTATCATACTAAAATATATATGTATGTAACTTTGACTTATGAAACGGAATGAAGAAGAAGAAGAAGAAGAAACCCAAAACGTTGTACCGGCCAAGGTGGTCACAAATATCTGAACAACGTCATACAGCTGTATTGTGCCTGTCTGTAGTAACGATGATCTTTTATTAATCTGGATGGACAAAGTTACCATTAAAACAAATGGAGCAGTTATATTTTTATTTTCATAGGTTATACAACTTGTGAGTGCTAAAGATGGGAGAAATAATAATAATAATAAAACATTTCCAAAAATCAATGATATATTATAAGTATCATAACTATATTTTTTTATATCGATTTATGAAGTCTATCTTCTTAAGTTACCGACTAGTGTGATTTAAAGTTACATTCCAAGGTTTAACGGGAAGAGATTCCTAACAGGGATAAGCTTGATAAAAAAAGATAAAAGATACAAGATATTTATTCTTCAATTTAGGCACATTACAATGGACTTATGAACGTCAGAGAGAAAAAGAAACTACCACCGGTTCTAACCCTACACCTCTGACCCGAGATGTATTACTTATTACCGGCAAGAAACTCGGCGGGACTTATTTTTTCAAAACAGTAATACTAATACATTAAAGATACTATATACAATAATGCGTAGTTCTTCAAGAAGGCATATCAGAGCAGCTTGAGAGACAGACATGTACCTGCCTATTGTGTAATTAAAATGAAAAATAAAAATAAAATCCAAATCTGACTGCTTCGCAATACGTTTGATATTCTTTCTTACCTGAACTGTGTCCTCTAAATGTAAGATGATTTTATAGATTCTGGTTTGGGCCATGCATATATGTCTTGTACTGTCCTTTTCATTTATTATGATTGTGTGTTGACCTTGTTTATTTATAAACATACATACATTCCATGCATGCTCAATAATTCCCTGTGTGCGTATTTCTATAGTCTATCTATCAGCTCATACAATACGATTTAAATACGACAATACATTTACATTCATTGAATAACTGGAGATGACATGCCTAAGAAATTATTTACGCCAAAAGTTATAGTGGTAACTGGCAAGAAGTTGCGCAGGATCGGGATAGCTGGCGTGCTCTCATTTCGGAGGCCAAGATTCTCTTTGGATCGTTGAGCCAAAATAGTTAGTTAAAAGTTATAGTGGAAAGTTATAGTGGAAATTAGACATTGGTCGTCCATGAGTGAATGATTTGAATGAACTATATCTTTCGATTCAACTCACTCACTCTTCAACTCACTGAAGATTTAACTTGCTCAGCAACTCATCTATCTCAGTGCTTACAGGGTTACTTGCTGGCTCTTTCCCACTTATATTCAAATGAGCCGGCAGAGTCTAACGAGTGAGACGATGCGAATATTACGAACAAATCCACTGAGCTAAATGAACGAAATGAGCGAAATTAGTGATACATATCTCTGTAAGTAAAATATAATGAATCAATCCAATCAGTTCAGTGAAGCGTTTTGCGCATCCGTAGTGAAAATCACTAAGTCTAAGCTACTGTTTGATTCGATGACAGCTGTCAACCGCCCATTCTAGATAGCCCATCTAGTAAAAACACTACATAGTATAAAACAAAGTCGCGTCCTGCTGTCTGTCCCTATGTATGCTTAGATCTTTAAAACTAAGCAACGGATTTTGATGCTGTTTTTTTTAATAGACAGAGTGAGTCAAGAGGAAGATTTATATGTATAATTAATATTAGCATTCAATTCTAGTCTTAGTTTTATATTATGTGCAAGTTATACTAACAATTAATAATTATTAAAATGTGTAATTACTAACACCATATGGATTGAAATGAATTGAAATCTGAAATAAATAATATACAATACAATACAATAATAATTGCACCCGTGCGAAGCCGGGCGGGTCGCTAGCACATAATAAAACATTGCTTACATTTAAAAACTTCAGAGGCTTAATCCAGAATAACCCCGAAAATATAAAATTCCCGCCCCTGTCAGCGATCCGGGGAACACCGCCGATAACGACTTTGAACCAATTTACGACCTTTTCTCTGTCAAGATGACTTACTCGATAGATGGAGCATGTAACACTCGCGCTTATTACCCACACGCGATTCTGTATTGACCCGATATGCATAATACGTATGTCGCAAATCGAAATTAATTGTATGTACAAGAAAATCAAATAATTTTGTAGAATATTTTTTTGAATTGCAGTTTTGAAGTAGTAGTTATACATATATATTTTCATTTATTCAATCTCTTACAGTAAACTCGTGTGTAAAATCCCATAATCAACATTATTTTTAAAGGATGATGGTTTGCTGGTACGTGTGATCGACTAATGAGCGCACGTAAACTAAATAGATTTTCATGAGATCTTTTTTATGAAACAGTTATATGGCTTATACAAAAATCAACCTTTGCCGGAGTTAGCTCAATAAGGCTTGTGATGTAGGACTATGAAGGAAAAATAATAGTTATCATAATACAAAATAATATATCACCTTTGCACCAGGTACATACTGAAGCGGGTTTTAGTGTAATTTTTATATTTCTTTTCAATACCTATTTTGACATTCATATATTAAAATATTTACCTACTTTAAATAGAAATTAAGAAATCTTTTCATATTACTGACATCGATAATGCGGACTCTTAGGGGGGAAGTCTGTGTTTACTGTTTAATGGGTGCTCGTAAAGTCGAGATTCGCATAACACGTCCGGATCATTAAGTCGTTTCACATTTCGGTGACAGTCAGTGTTTTAGCAAGTACGTACAGTCAACATCAAATATATTGTAACAGCTAGAGTAGCCAAATAGTTCGTCACACCATACAAAATATTCGGTGTGAAGAACTAATTGATCACTTTGGCTGTTACAATATATTTGATGCTGTCTGTATACTCGTTCAGAAAAATCCAGAGCTGTAAGAGATTAACGTCTTATCTATTGTGTTCGGACTGCCACCGCACGTGCCATGATGAAAAAAATGGTTTGGTTACACGTAAGCGTTGAATGAATTTCTACTATATAGACCACGCAATAAGATTCAATATGAACTAATACAAAAAAGCCCTAAGTTCTTTACGGTTGCATCCAGCGCAGGCGACTCAAACGCTCGGGGACCAGCGTAACTTGAAATCGAGATCCCAAATAAATATGCGTAATGCGGAGAGCGCCCTTGCACAGGTACTACGAGCGCCCGGCTAGTCAGCTCTTAGGAGGCCAATGGAATGTTTCTTACCTCGCAGGTAAAAACAGGGTCGGATTCTGATTGAAACATTTGAATTGATATACGCTTTACTTTTCTTTATTAAGAAAATAATAAACATGATTTAAATAAAACATTGGGTTAATATAATTACAATAATAATAAGTCAACTATTAAAACATTTCGTGGCAACGCGGCTCCAGTTTTAGTTTTATTCTTAGATTAAGCATTTGTCTAATTTTAAATAACGTTAATGTTTCATTAGGCTTTAATGCAGCACAATATTTTTATTATTAGACTTTCGTTATGAATGATGATTCGTGACAAATTAGACAAATGCTTAATCTAAGAATAAAACTAAAACTGGAGCAGCGTTGCCACGAAATGTTTTAATAGTTGACTTATTATTATTGTAATTATATTTACCCAATGTTTTATTTAAATCATGTTTATTATTTTATTAATAAAGAAAAGTAAAGCGTATATCAATTCAAATGTTTCAATCAGAATCCGACCCTGTTTTTACCTGCGAGGTAAGAAACATTCCATTGGCCTCCTAAGAGCTGACTAGCCGGGCGCTCGTAGTACCTGTGCAAGGGCGCTCTCCGCATTACGCATATCTATTTGGGATCTCGATTTCAAGTTACGCTGGTCCCCGAGCGTTTGAGTCGCCTGCGCTGGATGCAACCGTAAAGAACTTAGGGCTTTTTTGTATTAGTTCATATTGAATCTTATTGCGTGGTCTATATAGTAGAAATTCATTCAACGCTTACGTGTAACCAAACCATTTTTTTCATCATGGCACGTGCGGTGGCAGTCCGAACACAATAGATAAGACGTTAATCTCTTACAGCTCTGGATTTTTCTGAACGAGTATACCTATGTATTTTATTTGTATGCAAATTCTTAGGTCTATCAATTTGACCACGGATTTTGATTTAACTGTTTTAAATAATGTACCGAGATGCTAAAAGCAGAATAACTCTTGTCATTAAAGTGACACCCAAAACCTTTGATTATTAAACCAACCGGATGTGAGACGCGCTCTCATTTCTATAGGAAAAAGTCTGCCGTTTTTTGCGGGGGAGGGGAACGTCAAATGTATGCGAAACGTCAAAATAGCCACGTCAAACAAACGTCAGTCTATACAATGAGTATGACCACTGGTCATACTCATTCGGCAGAGGGGAACGCCTGTCAATGGCTACTCCGATTGGTTTAAAGCTCTAAGCCCAAAACAAATTGTATATCTAACAACGAAAGTCTCTAAAAATTTGTACGTAACAATTTTACATTAGGGAAAACCGATAATTGGTAATAATTTCGAATGGATATTTTATATTGTTATTATTGATATTACAAATACTCTGTATATACAACTCATATTGATAGCTTGATATATGTTGCTAGTTATAAGAATATTTGCATGCTGTTAAACCCAGCTGAAGAAGGTGGAACTATCACTAACCTAAAGTTAAGACATGTAACTATCAGCGAGGAAATGCTGCCAGCGTCCTCGGCACTATGCCACAGGCCGTTTTTAGAAATAGATTTTTAGTTTTTAGTATTTTTAAGTTACCCTTTTTCTGCAAATATATAATTATAAAGCGGCTCAGCTGTTTTATATTTCACCCTGTAGATGTACTGTCAGCAACAAAAGTTGCTGAACGAAAAAAGATTATCTACAAGAGTAACTAGACTCACCTCTTTTGTTCAGCAACTTTGGTGACTGTACAAAGGAACCTAGGTAGGTAATAGGTAAATTATACATTGGTATAGATGAATTATCGAGAGCGTGGAATTGCATATGTAGTAGTATTGTTTGTGTACAGGCATTCTATATTTGAATCCGCACACAAAGAGGCACAACACGGTACAACCACTACATATGCAATTCCACGCTCTCGATAATTCAACTATACCGGAATAAATGTAATATTGAATTCTGATTCAAAACCAATTCCACGCGGGCGTCAAACCAATTCAACTTTAAAATTGAAAACTAAATATATTCAAAAGTAACAGGAATTTCATTGTAATTCTTTATGACATCAATGTCAACTCTAGCTTTTAAATACATATCATCGTCATCATCCTCCTAGCGTTTGTCCCGGTATTGCCACGTCTCAATTGAGCCTGGGGTCCGCTCGGCAACCTAACCCCAGGAATTGACGAAGGCACTTGTTTCTACGAAAGCGAATGCCATCTGACCTTACAACCCAGAGGGAAAACTATGCCTTATTAGGATTAGGTCCGGTTTGCTTGCGATGTTTTCCTTCTCCGAAAAGCGACTGGTAAATATCAGATGATATTTTTTTGTAAGTATATAGGTAATATAACGGCCTCCTAGCCTAGTTGGTAGTGACTCTGCTTATGAAGCAGGAGGTCCCGGGTTCGAATCCTGGTCAGGGCATTTATTTGTATGCTTATCACAGATATTTGTTCCTGAGTTATGGATGTTTTCTATGTATTTAAGTATTTATCTATATCTATCTATTATATATATCGTCGCCTCGTACCTACAACACAAGCCTTATTGAGCTTACTGTGGGACTAGGTTGATTTGTGTAAGATTGTCCCATAATATTTATTTTTTTATTTATAGGTTCCGAAAAAGTCAGTGGTACAAGCTGGGGTTTGAACCCGAGACCGGGCCTCCGGATTGAAAGTCTAACGTTCTACCGCTAGGCCACCAGCGCTTCCACTGGAGCTTCTAAATATAATATTGAAAATATATATACTTAATCACTACATAGTATAAAACAAAGTCGCTTCCTGCTGTCTGTCCCTATGTATGCTTAGATCTTTAAAACTACGCAACGGATTTTGATGCGGTTTTTTTAATAGATAGAGTGATTTAAGAGGAAGGTTTATATGTATAATTGCACCCATGCGAAGCTGGGGCGGGTCGCTAGTACCTTATAATACAAACCTTTGTATTTACCAAGTTTATATTGGTTCAACATTATGTGGTCGTACAATAGCTTAATTGAACTCACCTATAACCTACTCCGGTCTCGATGTCGCATAAATCTCGCCAGCTCGTTATGGGCTATACGAGCCGAGTAACAACCGGGTTAAATCTATTCTCTTTAACGCACGAGTATGAGGGAGTCATGCAAACCAGTAACATTATCGAGATCTACATACAATTATCATATATAACGGGACTTAATCGCGTACACTTTTAGTATTTTCCTGACGTTTCGAGCGTATCCAGAATTACCTATCTACCAGGGCACGGCGTCAAATGACGGCCACTAAGGGCCGGTTGCACCAAACCATCTGTTAACGTCAACGTCATCGTTTAAAAAAATCTTGTATGAAAAGTTTGACAATTTTCTTTTGGAATGACAGCTCCGTCGCCATATTTAACGTTGATGACGTCCGTTAATTGTGCGTGGTGGAACCCACCCTAACTGATGGCACTTCAAAACCTCGTAGTTGAACAATCTGTTTTAAAAGGTTCTCTCTCGTATCTTATTCGCAATAGGGAATATTTCGCAAAACTCTGCGTAGGGGGCGGCACTAGCACAACCAGAGGGCCTTCCGCGAAACACGAAAATAAAAGTTTCGTTACCTGGTTCTCTGTCACTCTTACATATTAGAGCGATAGAGAGGCAGAAGTCAAAATTTCGATTCTTTCGTTTCACGATAGGCACTCTATAAACAAACCGCCTTGGTGCACAAATGACATATTTATTCGTTATAAATTATCTATGAAAACTTGTAAAAAAACTGTTTAAGGCCTAGTATGTATTAAGAACTCTATGGTTTACCGATGTGCTAGTGCTGCACTCTGGTGGCGGAACATTGCAGTAATATCCCCTATTGATCTAAAATTCAAATATTTCGTCTGAATGTAGGCCTCAAGGGCGCTTTTAGGTACATGTTAATACAAACATTACAAATGCATAATTATTATCGAGTGACATACTGGTTTGCTTATACATGTTATACTCTGTTTTTACAAAGTTTTAATTAGCTTGACCCCGAATATTTGTTTGTTTATTTATCTGTGTCATTATATGCATCAAATATTGTAAGTTACATTTCAACCACTTTCCGGTGTCCGATTGAGCTGAAATTTGGTATACTTCCGTAGTTTACATGACAATGCTACTAGGTGCAGTCAGCAATAAAACTGTGTACCAAAAACATATTTAGCAGTTACTTGTTCTCTACTACCGATTGGAATATCAACCTGGGTAACAACGGTATTCGGGTCGTACCTCTCCATTTTATATGCGTCGTGCGTTTTCCTACCATAAAGGGCTTTGCCATTGCAAAATAGGATTTGATTTAGGATTTCAAAGATTAAACAGTGTTTTTTATTTTACTCTGATTTCTAATTAAATACTAAAAATCTAACCTCACTCACTCAATGACTTTGGCAATTGGCTTTATCTTTATCTAAACAAAGGTGAATTAAACGGCATTTTTCAATCACACCAGTGAAAAAAGTATGGTAGCGTTGATTGTTTTTTTTTAATTTTACATAAATAAGGTAAGTTCGCCATATAAGGACCAGGTTTTTGTAAATCTTTATAAATCTGATTTAAGAAGTATTTTAACTTAAAAAACATTTGAAATGTACAAATTGCCTATATTAGAAGTACAAACATTAAGTAAAAATCACGAATCCGAAGTAAATTAATGACAAACACTGTTTAAAAAAAACTTGTAAATGGACCTTATTAGGAATGGGTGTTCTCAATAAGGGTCATTCCTGTTCCGTAGATAATTCCGAAACTACATAATTTAATTTTTTTATTTAATATTTTTTGTTAATTGTAACAATTGTTTTTGTCATTCCCGATGGATTAATCTAAAAATTCACATGAATTGTACTGTTGGTCCTTAAAAAGTCTACAGAAACTTAAACGCAGAATAATTGACTTGATTTATGTATTTTCATAAAACACAGTTTTGTATTGTATTGATATTTACTAAGTGAAACTATTTTAAGCATAAAACAACATAATTAGGAACATTTTCAGTCATTAGCCCTTGGGCCTTATTAAGTCTTTAAACATGATATTAAAAAGGCCTGGTCCTTATTTGGCGACAAGGAGGTGGTCCTTGTTAGGCACTTCGCCATCCCGGAGCAAACCAATCTAATTTGACAAAAAAAATAGTTCTTTCAATAACCTTATCTTCACAATCCACGCCTAAATGTTACTTTTTCCTTTTCATGTGTTAAGTTCTTGCGAAAACGAATCAGAACCCCTTGAATGAATCGAATAACACCAACAAATTATACAAAACGACCTACGCGTCGTGACGTGAACTGCATCGACAGGCATACTGACAGAATGGCGGCGTAAAACCCAAGTAATGCCAATGCACTTCAATAATTGGTTAATGAGGAGCAGCGGCGCGAGACTTGATTTCAATTTCGTATCAGGAGCGGGATTTTTGAAATGGTGGCTCTTATTAGGAACCGGCTCTTATTGGGCGAACATACCTTACATAAAGCGAGTGAATTAGTGTTTTTTTTTCTGTTTTGAATAAAAACACAATACCTATTAAAGTATTACCGAACTCCATTTCGAGGCGTGATATTACTGCCAAAATTCGAAAGTTTTTGACCAGAAATTACACAATTTCACATGCTTTAATACACCCCCAAGACCTGGATAAGAAGTAGAAGCAGATGTCATACGGTTTTATCGCTACTAGAACGATATCTATGAGGCAACATAGCAGGAAAAAACTCACGTTATGTTATTTTTTTTCTAACCCTAACTTTCTCATTATCTTAACAAAGACAAGAAACCCATTACCATACTTTCGACAGTCCATGTAAATAAATTATGTACAAATTTACAGTATTTTCTTACTTTAAATTACCTACACATTCGCTACCTCAATTCATGTTACATCCTAAGCCAGCCGACATGTTTGGAAACGTCCAATTATACAATTAGTACGCACAAACAAATTCAAATTGAGTTACACTAGAGCAAACACGATTAAGTTAGACATATGTGTCACTGACTAATTTATATATTGTGGAACAAATGAAAATTTTCGTGATCTAAATACGCGATCTAGGTAAACTTGCCCCTGGAAGCCTTCAAGAATATAATTTGTAGTTGATCTGATTTTAATTTGATATTAATATATCGACAAATAATCAGCCAATATTTGAGTTGTACTGGAGTTGTATCGGAAAAAAATTCAATCAAATTCTGATAAAATTGTTTAGGAATTACCTAGATGTGTTATGTAGGTAATGCTTTGGAGTTATATTGGGTTAGATAGTTGTCTTAACGTGTTTTAAAGTTATAACATGGGCAGTGTTAGTTTACAATGCTTACAATCATAATTGTATCCATTGAATGTACAATTACAAAAGCTACTGTACTCATTTACGCGTATTGCACGATAATGAAACAGAACAAATGACAATCGGAACGTATTTCATATAAAGTTTATTGGTAATGTGCGGTAGTAATAAATAACTGGCACGCAGATGGGATGGCACTCATAAAGCTGCTGTGCCGAGGATCCTTGCGGGACTCTGGTCGCAAGTGGTAGGCTATGAACGTTGATATCTGAAAATAAAAATCATCAACGTACAGTATAATTGGGTAAATCCTCAAAATACAGGTATTGAAACACGGACGCAGCTGGATAGCGAGTGGGGCCTTTAGCCAAAAGGGTTAGGATTTTTGCGGTCTCGGGGCAATCCGCCGAATTGTAGGATTCGACTGGAACAGGTAAGCCGTAAGTAGAAAATCGTTTCATCAAAGTGATAATGTAAATTTATATTAGCTAATGTACCACAAATTGTAACCAGATGTCCAAAACAATGAAAAAATCAATTGTGAAAAACTCTACTCTGAAACATCATGGGATATGTAAACATGCTAGATACTAATAGTACTAGCGGTACGCCTTAAACATGCTGCAAACGGTGTTAAAAGCATGAAAATTGGAACGATTGATCTTTAGGCCAAATTAATCGATTTGGCCCGAAGCAGTAAAAAAAAAAAAAAAAACAGAGTGCAGTAATGACGTCATCTTTTTTTTGTATGGAAAATAAATAAATTTTGTTCTGAAACCTATCGTGTGTGGTATCAAATGAAAGGGCTTTTTGAGCCTATTCTAAAAATATATCATATCATTATATTTATGTCACTTGTTTCAAATGAAAATAAAAATAATTTTCAGAACATACCAAGTTTGGGCTCCTACAAATACGATACGGTTGAATATTTTTTTGTAAAACATACCTTAAATGATACCTGATATCCTCATTTCAAACCCCAAGAAAGCAATTTTGAAAATAATTTCACTAAGTATTTTTTTTTAATTTTTCATTATTACGAATGCGGGATCTAATAATTCTCGGAGTAATGAAACTCTGTTTACACGTTCTTTTGATATAACGTGATAGGTGAGCTCGAGGAACCCGGGTTGCACATATCAGGATTTTTCTTACTTAAAGCGAATTAAGTTTATCCCATTTTTTGCGAACTTGAGGGTGGGTAAAGTAATATCGAGTTTTACCCAACATTGCTCAAGTCGATTTGCGCTTAAATAATGCGATTATAGTATTGAAACAAGAATTACAGCAAATCTCTAGGGTAATCCTATCATTCCCTTTAAATAGTTCAGCGATAAGTACGTGAACTTTTGTACAAATTAGGTGGGCAATGATAGGTACGCGTTTTTGATCTTTACGGTACAAGGTGCATACAAGCATTCCAAAGTACAAGGGTTGTCTCATTTGACTTAATTTTTTTAATTTAGTCATGTTTTTATTTTTCAGGCATTAGTATGTATATTAAACAAAACATAATTAAATGAGTTATATTTCATTATTTATAATAGAAACAAATCATAACGAACCTATCTTAGTAATGTTTACAAATAAATCGGCAGACCAAAGAAAATTATGTATATATTGAATACTATGGTTTCACATTAACAATTACATTTAAAAAATAAAGAAACAGTTCCAAAACGTCATATATATATTTCAAAAACAATAATCACCTTTTTTTGTGCCGAGTGGTTAATACAAAAAGCCGATAGCCCTAAGATTTTTTTTTGTCTTGGGCAAAGTTGGCCATCACTAGTTGTTACATTACAACGTAACATTGCCCACATCAAGACTTCTTCATTCATTATCCTTTTGAAATCGAATTACGATATAAACAATCTAGAGTAATGGCAACTGTCACAATACTCTAAAATGAAAATGCTGAAGCAAAAAGGTATAGGGAAACAATTGCATAAGAAAAGCCTTTTAACTGTACATAGTTCCCGTACATTGTTAAGGACCATTCATCTTTTGTTTCTTTTCCTCATTGTATGGAATCTAAAAGAGCACCCTCTACAATAAGGTTTCACTGGCTTTCCCCATTGCCTTATTATATACAGGTATAAGTATAAGTATGGGTTTTACTCACCATGCTTTCCCATTTTGTGAGATTCACATCAACACTTGCCCTTTGATACCACACACGATAGGTTTCAGAACAAAAATTTTTTTTTTCCATACAAAAAAAAGATGACGTCATAACTGCACTCTGTTTTTTTTTTTTATTGCTACGGGCCGAATCGATTCATTTGGCCTAAAGATCAATCGGTCCGATTTTTATGCTTTTAACACCATTTGCAGCATTATACTGAATTTCGGCGTGTACCTCTAGCACTATAATAATTCCATTGTCATGCATGGTGACTTATCTATACAGACAAGGTTTTTTTTACTTATTCTTATACCTGGTCCTCTTCATAACTTATTGAGCCAACTGCGGAACTCAAACAGTCGTAAACCATTTAATATTAGGTATTATATCACTCCGCGAAACATATTTCGCAAAAAAGTACTTGAGGATAACCGTAAAATTATACGCTACTGCTTGTCTCGTGAACCTTTTCTAGATTTTTATTGCCACTTTTATAGTCACGGAGCAATCGTGAACGTGGGGCATAAACCTAGTCTAGCTCTTTCGTTAATGTCCTGAAATCTGAGCTGTATTCGAAGTGTTATTGAGTACTTATTCATTTCATACACGATTTATACGAAATTTATTGAAATCAATTATTTCCTTGCGAATCGGAAATCACCCAAGTTTGATGAGTTTCGTAGAGGTATTTTAACTTTTGCGGTAGACTGTTTTAGAAGTTACCGTAAAATTTAGTACCTGAGGTAGATGAGATTTTGGTTTGATGTGAGGATGACTTTACTAATAGCTAGCTATAACTAGTACTGCCACATGTGACACTTAGGTGCTTAGCCTTAAATAATTTTCAATAACCAACACATGTTTTTATCACACTGCCAATTTATCCTCTGAAAATCCACTGTGCGCTAAGCCAAGATTATTAAGCCATCACATTTAATTTTATTACGCCAATGTTATACCTAAGTAGTTTATCTTTGATGGAAGGAGGTATGGTGAAGACCCGTGTTGTAACACCGTAGTTAGTCCGCAAGAGACTGCAACGGCGGATCCTGTGTTACGCCGTGGTTTACCGCGGTAAACTCAGCAACCGTGTGCGTTCTTAGTGGATTGTCTTGGTAATTTTCTAATAAACTATTTGGAACAAAAACAAAACCGAGCTCACTTAACGTCCACCTTTACAAAAGCAAATTCCCAAGCTACTGTAAAAAAAATACTCATATTACTATACATAGGTGCGCCTATAATATTTGAAGAGTTCCTTCGATTTCTCCAGGGTCCCATGATCAGATCTTGACCTGGTGACAATGCAACTAACTGTGAACTATGCTCTTTCAAACAAAAAAGAATTTCTTAAATCGGCCCAGGCGTCTTCGAATAATCGGTGAACATACACAAGAAAGGTTACCTAAAGGTTGTCTGGAAGAGATCGCTCTTTAGCGATAAGACCGCCTGTTGTTTACCTCTAAATTTGCTGTATTTTCTGTACTGTTTCCTTTTTTGAGGTGTTCAATAAAGAGTATTTGTATTGTATTGTATTGTATTGTAATAGCAAAAACAAAGATTCCGACGAATTAGGAACCTCCTCTTTCGAAATCTTGAAGACGGTTGAGAACGCTGTACTTGTACAGATTATTAAATTCGCGCATGGGATAGGCGGACGACGTTTGTATAATAAGAAAATTATACTCGTCAACTTTAATGCTTCATTTGAGACTTTGTAAACTGAATTACTAGCGCATACTTTTCGATGAAGCGCAATTTTAGTATCGTCGACTATTCTAAAATGGATTTTAATACAATATTGTGGCATACTCGGGTGCATGAGTTCAGCAATCCTCGTGGCCTAAACTCGGTACTCGATTGAAAAGCTCTTTATCATGTCACGCACATATAGCACCAGTTGAACTAGTGATCCAAAGGTTGTGGGTTCAAGTCTCACAATTGCTTGATCTTTTCATAGTTTTTTTTTCTATTACATTGGATATCTGTATACAATTTGTGGTATGAACGCTGTACGTATCCAACTAGTTGCGTACCATCAGGTGTTAACGCTATTTTGATTCGTTAATTTCTCCTGTCTCTTGAACCGACCTCTCTTTATAAATTAATATCCAGTGATAAAATTCTTTACCTTCAATTTGGGTAGAAACCAGTACTTACTTTATTTGTTATTTATGTGTCAGTGAGTAACAGGAAAACATAAAACTCTTCATCAAATATACATCAAAGAAATTCATATTAGATTATTGGTATTATTCCAACTGCCTGACAATATTAGCAGATTTATCACTTTGGTAAACCACTGTAAGGTTGAAGAAAACGCAAACTATTACGAATCTTATATACGACGACATTACTCTACATATACACTACAGTAACACTCACTTAAGGCTATAGGCTACTTTTCAATAGATAAACTTAATTGTTTCGTTGCAATAACTACAAAATTTCAAAAACACACAGGAAAATCCAGGAGTAACTTCCGGTTTAAGTGAAAATGTGTGAGCTGGTAGGTGCCAATACAGACTCACACATACAAACACATTGCGTTTCCCTGACGTGTCCCTGTCATTTTATTGTCGAAACACGTCCAATAATAGTCCAGGCATTTTATTTTCACTTGTATGGGAAAAATTACAAATTTGGAAATAATTCATAACAGCAGAAATACTTAGTTGTATGGCTTAAAAGTCATGTTAATCATTGCCTAGACAGAAAATCCTACAAAAATTTGAACATGAAAAAATCGTCATTTAATTAATTTCTAAATAATCGCCTAAATAAATAAATAAATATTTTATTATTTATTATGGTTCCTTAAGACAGGTTATTTATGGATGACGGAAATACAGACAAAAAAAAGAAACGCTTCATATATATTTTGATGAATATTTACTTCCCGATGGAAAGTTTTGTAGGATTTTTCGTTCAGTCATCTTAGAATGACATTTTAAAACTATATAAACAAAAAAATCGCTGTTATAAATTAATGTTTGAAAAAAAACGTATCTTTACCAGAGTATAATGAGTTTGTTTGTTTTTATATGTAAGAAACTTATTTTATTAAATTACTGTTCGAATAAAAAATGTGTTAGTGTTTTCCTGTGGAATAACCCAGATTCAGATTTTGTCTTATAATCGTTATATACTTATATGTTACATAATCGTATCAGAGTAGTCTTTACACTGGTTCTACTACTCTACTTGGACAGCCAATCAGAACACAGATCCATAATATATAGTTGTTTCAGCGAAGCTCGGCTTCGTAAATTATTCCCCACTGAATTAACGTATGTTTTCCTCTTCGGCAATTCTTTACCCTCCCTGGTTGAGCAAATAAATGTTTACTTATGTGTTTATCTGTAAATAGTTACTTAGGTAATTCTCTATCACGAGACCTTGGCTTATTAGGGAATCACTGTTTTATGTTCGCGGCTTTACGTCTCTATATATATAGGTCCATGGACACAAAAGCAAATAAATCTAGAAGAAGCAAGCACTGGAATTCTTCATAGATACTTACGTGATTCATCTTTTTAAAGCAAAATAACAAGGAAACGTCACCATTTCGTCGGCCACCATTTTTGAATGAATTATTGCAATTCCTTCAGCGTAATAAAGCATATTCAATTTTAGGGATCAATGCCTGATAGTTTAAATATCAGGAGTTCATCAATTGGATAGTTGATCCTTGGAAATAACACGCGGGGTACAGTCGGCTGCAGAAGTAGCTAATGAAAATGACTTACACACGCTCTTATTCTCTTAAAAATAAAGTCGTGTCCAGCTCATTTTTAACAACCCACTCGCTTAGCTACTTTTGCTGCTGACCGTACGAGCATTTGTGGCTTCTAGCCTAATTTATTTTCTGTGTCCATCGACATACATACATACATAAATACCCATACATTTTCACTGCCAAGTCGTTTGAATCTAAGCTTAGCGTAAGCAAATTACAGCAACAAGTATTAATATAATTTATATAACTAAATCGTATTTAGGAACAACTCTTTCATACTCATACTACATAATCGAAATTGTATAAGATATATCCAAACGTATCATTCCAAATTGTACTTTAATACAAACAGCTAAGATTCTAATTCGAATCCCATGTACAAACATGCTTAAAAATTCGAGTATGCTCCTCGCCGTTTCCATTTAACCGTTTACGTACAAGAGGTATTAATTAACCTTCGTGTTTGCAGAGGCAGTGAGGTTCATAAACACGGCCGGGAAATGTTTGCGCTGGACTCGAAAGTCTTTGAGGTACAAGTGAAATTAAATGCCTGGAAGATAGCTTAGTCGGTTTATCGTAGTCTGTATATTTACCTAACTTAGAAAGTAAAAGGTAATAAACAGCTAAATTCTAATTATACATAATTAAAGACTTGTCCCTGGAGACTTCTATTGTTTAAGGCCACTGTCAAAGGTTTGACAAAGTTAGACGGCACGGCACTAGCATAGATTATTTCCGACACTAGTTCGACTATTAGCGACGTAGACTACCCAGGTTAGAAATTTTAAAAAGAAGTTGACATCATTACTAGGACTGACAGGACAGATATGCTATTATGCTCGTACCATCTGTAAATACTTTCGACCGGCCAGCACCAATTCGCTTAATCAATTCGCCATCTTTACGCTAATATTCTCTACTATGTCGGATTTCGTCTTATTATTTTTGTACTTATATTGCATTATACCTGTAGTCTGTAGTTTAATAGTCCACCACAAGATTCCACCCAAATTGGCCTGTAACGTCTATGGCAGACGATTAGACGCAATGTGAAATAAATCAACTTAGACACTTTCATCCAAATGAACACCACCACAACATAATACTATCAAATTAAATTTCTTAGGTACCTAAATATATATCGTCACAGACGAAAGCAAGTAAATTACATAGCGAAAACATTTTTTACATTCAAGACTAATTCAATAAACCTTCTAAATAGTTGAGTGTCGCCTAAAACCCGTTTACTAACACATCAAAAGTTGAGAGCTTAATAATGGCGAGATCTAATGGAAGACGGTGGATTACATCAAAATCAATATTCCCATAAGATTACCAGTTCTCCAATTTAATATGACACGTATCACCATACGTATCACAAGGGTAAAGAGGCTATTTTTCTCTGGCACACTGGATTGGATATCAAAGGAGATTAGATCTGATAAGCCGTTGAGACCGCTGTTAAGTTTGAACATTATTTTCATAAGCTCGACGGCCCTTCAAGGCTTTTTTCGAACTTTGAATTAGATTTACATTTATCACGCATTCTGTAACAGTGAGACACAAGAAAAAATCTTGCGAAACAGTCATTTGAATTGGGGTACTTATGTTTGTATCTGTAAACAAAAGTAGGCCGGGAGAAAGATTCGAAAATATTAATAGGCTCACCGCTTCCATATCATAGGTACTAATACTTTTGAAGAGATAAAGAAGAAAATATCTTTTGGTTTATTCTCAAAGAAAATATCAGAATATCACTTAAATTTTGAAATGGTACTAAGTGTGTAAACACAGTCGCTCTTGAAACCAAGCACTATAATTTTTAGTTCAAATATCTATTAAACGCAGCGCCTAAGTACATACAATACTGATATCAGATGAACCGAATCTAAAACATTGTTAAGTTTTTGCATATGTACCTATGTTAGTTCGAATAGTATTTAAGGAAAAATCCTTAAATTTTTAAGTTCAAAAGTGTAATCTAATTTTGATCGTACCGAATGTTTACAGCAATTTGTATCCTATGCTAATTACACACAAAGCATTGTACTGTGTAACCGCTTCTATACTAATTCAAACATCTTTTGTTACAGGTAAACACTTTTTTCCCGCAACAAACACTTTTCTTTCTTATTTGTAAGTAAACAAGATCCATTTACTGAGAATTATTTTGTTGTAACTTCAGAAGAAACTGTGATCGTATTCTGCTATTTAAGCAGCCTACTTTTGACGCCAAAAGTTTGTTTGAATATTAACATGTGTTGAATGTTAACTACCTATGTCTATGGAGGAACAAGTTTATTCAGAAACATTAATGTGACAATTTATGTATAAAGGTAAAATAGAAAAATCTTACCTTGGATGATACACGATCTTAACACGACAATATGAGTCATACGAGTATGTGCGTCATGAAAAGAATTTCCTTAAAAATATCAGCGCACCGTGCATGCATAGATGTAGCCTGCGCAGGGTTGTTTTATCGTGTATTTGAGTGAGCCAGAAGAAATATATAGCAATCAGGAATTGTCTTGTAAACCGTCTTCGAGATATTTTTAAAATTTTGGTTTTAAGAGTCGCCAGGACGCTCGCGTTCCCATACGAACGTAGTTTAGCTCTCATTTTAAAACGACATGCTTTAGAACCACGAAATTTGTAATGGGCATTCTAGTAGTACAGATCTATGTCGGTAATTCGTTTTCGTTGCAAAAAATTGTAATACAAAGAAAATACAGCCAGATACAGATTTACATACAAAATTTTTTTGCTATATTTTCTTTGTATTACAATTTTTTGCAACGAAAACGAATTACCGAGATAGATCTGTACTGCTAGAATGCCCATGCCAAATTTCGTGGTTCTAAAGCATGTCGTTTTAAAATGAGAGCTGAACTACGTTTGTATGGGGACGCGAGTTCACGCGAGGGTCCTGGCGACTCTTAACACAACAACTCAGTGCAATCGCATGAGGTTTGTGAGCGACTAGATATTATCCTCATTACATTAGTGAATATGGACAAAAGCAGGGCGTAGTCACAGAAAAGTGAACTTGTGAAAACCATAAAATAAAAGCCACATGACTCTATAGACCTTCTGCAATTAATAACTTACAAGTACAAAATTGTACATTAATTTGATGATGATTCAGAAGATGTTGCCTTCTCATTTATCTATACAAGTGTGATGACAGAGATAATCCTTCATATCCATCAAATAACTTCTTAGGCCGCGAAGAATAATAAAACAGAATATGTTAGATTTTAAGCGATCAGACTCAAAAAGAAAACTAACATTAGATAGAAATCCAACCAACATGATATTTTGCGTTCGGATAGGCTTCCAGAATAATCCTCTCCAAGGTTGTCCGAGATACAAATTCGCATTTGCTTTTCCACTGTTTGCATTATTGCTCAGATTCCAGTCGCCTGTGTTGGCATCTCTGATGCTTATGGCTGAAGACTAAAATGTTATACTTAGGTACTTCGTGCCGTTTTCAGTACAATTGAGGACCAATGAGAGACCTGGGTGGGACCATAAGAGTGATTCGATTCCGTAGTATCTTCAGCAAAAAATTATAACTTGGGAGCTATTCTTCTTTTTTTAACAAACTGCACCTTGGTAGCTGGTAAGCTATTGTATATTTGGCCTTCATTTTATATTCCGTAAATTGCATAAAGACAATTTATTCATAAATGTTAACGCTACAATTAATTTTGTTATAATTTTGAAAAAAAAAAACAAAAATAAGGAAATTGTATTAAATCTATAACAAATCGAGTCATATGTTTATGTTCTGGCTGGATTCATTTTTAGACATTGTTATTAGGAAAAAGGACCAAATTGTTTCCGATATAAATAATTTATCATTTCTTCTATAAATTTATTTCATACATTTTCATGAAATATTGCTTTTCCAATTCCGACAAAAATGGTATGAGATCAAACGGACAACGTCGGAGGCAGACAATTTGTTTCAAATCGGTAGTTCAATCTTTCAACAAAATTGGGTTTCGGTTTCCCAATCTAGAACGTTGTCTATGGATCTAGACATGGATACGAGTATAGCGTGCAATACCGGTATTGCACGCTCGAATAGACTAAGAGCTCCGGAAAATTAAGATTAAATACGAATAACTGATTTACTGCATTGTGATTTTAATAACAACAAAACCTCGCAGTTGGTTTGCTACAGGTACTAAGCTTATTACTAGATCCGAGCGTCTGGCAAATGTTCATCGGTGGATAACGCATACCGTTTGAAGCATTTGGTTTAAAGTTTTGGATTTGGTGCAGTATCATTGGTAGATATGCCATTATCCATGATAAATACACAAATAAATGCCCTGATCAGGATTCGAACCCTGAACCTTGCTGCTTCATAAACAGGGTCACTACCGACTAGGCTAGGAAGCCGTTAAATGAAATTAACCTTTAGTACCTTTCATTGTTCCCATTTTAAGTCCTAGCTTTACGGTGGTAACGCTAGAAGTTGTGCCTCAAACTGCTGACGGCAACGAACTAGTTTGCAACTCAAATCACGAAAAAGCGTTTATAGGCTAGATGATCTTTTTATTATAATTTGGTTCGTACGGAGTTATAAAGTAACACTATCTAAAATCAAATTTAGTATTCTTTTCACCTGTTCACAAGGTAAAATAGGTAGACTTCAAATATACAATTTTTTTTAATATCATACATGAATGTTAATTAAGTTACTAATATTCTCTTTTTTCCTTTATTAAAGGGAATAACATTTATTTACATAACTAAATATACAGAGGCAATACAGTACAAATACTAAACTTTTATGATTATATTTAGGTACTCTTTGAATGTTAACTTTTCCAAACTATAAAAGACCTTTTTTAAAGATACATATGTCCAATTCCAAGTTAATTCAGCATTCAATAAAACTCCGTAACTTTTTAAACAATGATCAAAAATAATCTTACCTTTCTTTTTTAGAATGTCAAGTTTCCATAAATTTCAAAAAGATTTAAGTTTTTTATCTCATAACGCGACTTCTTTAATCTTGAATAATAAGCTAAAATAAATTCTCTAAGTTTTTATAGAATAAAATAATTTTATTTGTTCTTAATTTTGAAGATCATTGTTCGCAATTGGAATTGAAGTGTAATGTGATCGAAGTGTTTGTAGTATTACAAATAAGATTCTTTATCTACACCCATATCATAAACCCTCATATGCTCTAAGTAAACCCTCCATTATGCGTTCAAAAACCGCACGTTATAACCACCATAAAAATAGATTGTTTCGTTAGTAGTTAGAACAAATGTCTTATCTGTAACGATGTTATTATTATCAAATAATAATCAAAAATTCGATTTCATTATGAAAATCCGGGTAGGCCCCGCCCGCCGGCAGGCGCTCCCCGACCGCCGACACAATCGAGTTGGCCATGGCGATGGCGGTGCAATCCGTGCAATGGCAGTCATTCAATCATCATTTCGGGTTTATAATATGTGTGTAGATAAAGCAGTGTATGCAACTGTACGTAATTAGGCCTTAAAACACTCGTGTGATCTTATCATGAAACTCCTTGTGTTTTAAGGACCCCTATTACGTAAAAGTTACATAAACTACTATTATATTTATCCATTAGATAGGTACGGTAGTATTTTTTAAGATGTCCGAATCTTACCAAAGATTTCTTCCTACAATTTGGACATCTTAAAAAATCTTACTATATCTCGAAGTTTGCACATTCTCTATTGAATAAGTTCAACTTATCGAAGTTTGTAACAAGTTGTCGTGCTTGGGGTCGTCGTGAGTAAGAGCCAAATGGTAGGATTGTCCATTTTATGATCTGTCTGGAAAATGTATAAAACGGAGGTAGTTCAACAAATGTTTGTACTTGCCTTTTTAGTCGCGTATAGTTATCGGAAAAAAGATGAGTCTTCTTGTTAAAGGCTCAGGTAGGACAAAAAATACGAGTTGGCCAAATAACTGCTAATTTTATGGTAGATAGATGAGTACTAATTGTAGTGTTTTTCCCTCTGAATTAGGAATCATTTTAATCTAACCCATCAACAAAATGCTCCCAGCTCGAATCTACATATGTTTGTTAGAAGTATCTTTGCAAATTTAATTGGAAGATTAGGAATCTGACCATATTGGCTCTTTTGTCGCAGAAAAAAGAAATCCAAAACTTACCAATTTTCTGAAATATCACGTTTGTACGAACAACGGTAGACTTTTCCATAGAATACTCCATTTATAAGTATGGTAATCACCAGCCGCCGACTGTTATGCATTGGACCAGCACTGGGTGTAGGAACAAGTAACTCCCAATTTTTTTTGTACACAGTTTTATTGCCGACTGTACCTAGTAGCATTGTCATGTAAACTTACGGAAGTATACCAAATTTCAGTTCAATCAGGCACCGGGAAGTGGTTGAGAAATTTACAAGATTTGATGCATATAATGACATAAACAAATATATACGGGGTCAAGCTAAATAAAACAGTGTAAAAACTTTGTATAAAGGTTTGTGACCGAGGCGTAGCCGCCTTGGGCCTCATAGCATTTTATGCGTGAATCTCTTTCAGGCGGTTCGGTGAATGAGATTGGAGTACAGCAACTAATTTATCATTCGATTCTATATATTTCAGATATGACGACTTATCATAAAGTAGAACTAATAAACAAACCTCTGAGTTGATCGGTTTTGACGTAGTTTCTATTAGTTTCGAATTGAACTTTCTTAATTTTGTCGAGTCTTTGTTTGACAGGGATTTTGGAACTCGTTTGTGGGAAGAGTTTCTACTTAAACTAAATCGCTTCTACAAGGAGTCAGGCACGGTTGTTTTCTTACTAAAGTCTGGATATTTATTTATAGTCATAAATGTTCTTAGGATCATTGAGTAGTGACATATGAATGCTTAGTATAAAATACAGCTAAAACAAATGGATTTATGGACTTTATATTCTAGAAAATCCTGAGGACCGATTTCATCTGTTAATTTCGTATTTAGCATTTAGCGAACAGTATACATACGAGTAAATAATGCAGATATTTGCCATTTCGCCCTGAGAATGGCATAGTTCCATAATTCAATACAATAATCAACAAATGTACAAAAGCATTATATTCATTTCAATGGTAACAGTTCCGTAATGCGTTTCCTGAATATTTCATTATAGATATTAAATATATAATATTATTTCGGCAAACTCCATACATTATCCCCAAACTGCATATCTATATTTATTTTAATGGCATTGTTATAGCTTAATAAAGACTTTTAGATTATATTTCTTCCAGTGGTGCCTTTGTGTGCAACGAAGTGGTTAGTGAATCGTAATAACAACAATAAAAGTTTTATTTAATTTTTTACTAATTTCATCCAGCGTTACTGCCAAAACACACTTGTAGTTCGTTCCGAACTAAGATATCGCGACATATACTTTGATCCGCAGAACTCCTTAATCTCCTTAAATTGAATTTTCAGTGTAAATATAATATTATAAATCGTGCGTATCGTTTTTAAACTGAAAATTTGTATTTATTTAAACTAATATGTGGGTAATTATTTGTCAATATTTGTTAACTTAAAATGAGAACCGATCAGCGAGGATTGTATTTAAAAGGCTATAATAAATCAGTTAATGGATAATAGATAAAAAATATATTAAAATGGCAAGTAGGTATAGAAGATAAATTGTGTTCCAAAACGCAGTGACATCATTAAATTAGAATATTATTTTTAGGCTATTTCACAACCACACTTGCACACTAAACTTTACCTTTCTCCTACATCCAATCATATTAATATGTACCGTGTGTTAATGTTCATATGGTTGGTGTTGCAGTGGCGAGTCCGCCGGGCGGCGCGGGCGCACCGCGGGAGGAGGCGCCGCGCCCCCCGCCGCCCCCCGCACCGCGCAACGGCACCCCTAGTAAGCACGGTTTTATAGGAACAGGTGGTTATCATGATATTGATTTGTTTTTAAGTCGGTTAATAACAGTTTTGATTAATTATTTTCATAATTTTACTGAATATTATTTTATTTTGTGAATTTCATCTCACAAATTGTTTACAAATATAGGTACGTAAGCATTTTATAAGCCGTCTTGTGTTGTGTACAATAAGAACTTTTCTCAATATTGAGACGTACCAAAGAAAACCTAGCGATCGCACACAAAAAGCCGGCCTAACCGGTCAAGTAATAAATAGCAACCAAATTGAACTTCTCTGGTTAGGTCACACTGCTGACAATCAGACTTGTAATCATGATAATGTGATATGCGATAATGATATTGTTAGTAATTGGCATTTTAAAATATATTTATAAACGATACAACGAGGACATGCCGCCAGCATCCTTGGTACAATGCCGCAAGGGCCTAGTTTAGATTTGAGCTAGTTAATTATTAATTTAGTTTAGTATTTGTACTGTAGTACCTCTGTATATTTAGTTATGTAAATAAATGTTTTTTTATAAAATGCCACTGAAATATATTAGATCGAATTTCACTCGCCATCTTTCGCTCCATTACGAATCTTAGACGGTGAGCTAAAGCCAAGAACCATCGGCAAATCCGCTATAACTATATTTTAATATATCTGAAGTCACTTAAGTTTTAATGTATAAATCGAATGCAATTAAAATCATAGAATCATGATAACCACCTCCATAACGTGCACGTTATATTGCCGCATACCTCCGATCTTGCACTTTTGCATTCGCAAGTTACAAATCTTCCAATTTCGTCTTTTTATATTTTCTCTATTATGTTTTTTATGTCCTAAAGAGGATTTTGATGGCATTTTAAAATAATATACTTCAGAGTAAGGATTATAATAAATATGATAATACTTATTCGTTTTTTGGTAGTTTTATGCATAATTGTAAAAAATATCCTAGTATAAACTACTAAATTTTTACTATTTATATGAATCATCCTACAACTGCAATTTATACAAACAATCTATTATAAATTAGACGGAATGTTTTTAATAAATCCCATCAAAGTCTTCGAATTTTAAGATTCGATCTGACTATGCTTCTCCATAGCATGGCCATTTTTTAATTATCGATGTTGTCTTCTATATTGCTGCATTTTTTGCGGTGTTTTACTCAATGGTTTGTTGGCATGTTGATATTTTTGTGTAACTTTGGCATGAAGCAAACTGTATGAATATGCCTTGATATTTTTTAGTGTCTTTTTATAAGCTTATGATTTGGTAAGATATCTACTACGTTGGCACTGTGCTTGAAATTTGTTATGTATTCAAATTAGTGATTAATGAATGACTTTTTAATATTTAAGTAGGTAAACTGGCACTTTTTCTGGTATTTTATTTTAGGTTTGATTATGCTTTAGTTTACGGCGATACCTTTTATAATTTGTTTTCAAACATTAAAATACACACAAACAGTACTTGCGTCATGTTTGCAGAGTACAATTTCAGTTATGCGATGACGAAATTCGTATTTTGATATTGTGGATTTGAAATTACCTCCTCAAATTAAATATTTTACGACACGACTAAGCCTAATTTAATAACTATTTTTTTACTATAACCTGCAGTGATACATTTACAAAAGTTTTTAATTTCAACTATAAAACTTTCGTGAGACTCTAACATATTAAAAATATTTATAACGGGTTACTCACGTAATTTTTGTCGATTTTTGCTCGACATGTTTCGATCAATTTAATTTCATCCAAATAAAAACAGATTTAACGTTATTCTTAATACTCCTCTCAAAATGAATCCAAACTTCCAAAACCCACAATCACTCGCTATTTTAATTAGAAAATCTCCAAAAATCGCTTAACTCACCGGATTAATTTTCCTGACTATTATTTTTCCCGGAATAATCCGATCGCGGAAATTAACAATCAGCCCTTAATCTGCTGAAGGACAACGGTAAATTTTAACCGCGGGCTGAAAGCCTTTTGACTAGCAGAGATTATAATTTAATAAGCTCTAAAAAGGGTCTGGGGGCAAAACTGTCTAGGAACAATCTAAATGGTGTACTGTTATACAAGGTGTTACAAAAATTGTGGTGACACGTTTAAGGACGTAATTGTAGACCGTAAGCCAGGAACAAATTTCGTCGGTCATCGCGACCCAGGCGATACGAGTAACTTGTGAAGTGGTTAAGGGCGATGAATAATGAAGCCTCCTGCAGGTCAGCTGCCTCTCCGTTGGTAGGTTGAAGAACGGCAGCCATTTAATCAATTTAAAAAAATGGTCATCGCGTCCCGAATGACCATTTTAGTCTCTAATTATGATCAGAAATATACTGTTAAAATCTCACGCAATAGTCGCAATCCTTGTACTAGTAAAGCATACAAAGCGCAAGTAAATAAGCTCAATAAATGTGTAGTTAGGAAACCACCTACCTTCACATATGTGCGACGGAGGCCTGCTTAATTACCTTTGATCCTCCACCAAAACGTAAGTTTTCAATTCATACATTCTATTCATTGAAATACTTCTATGCTGTGTCCGTAGACAATCAGCAGCAAAGAAAATGAAAAGAGTAACCGGCTTTTAGTCCGATTGAAGTGCACTAGATACCAATATGAGTATGATAGTACATTCACATTTATTAAATCATTTTGAGACTTATGTCTGAGGTTCAAGATTCTAATTTGTTTGTCATTAAGTGGATCGTTCTAGGACGCCAATAGAAAGTAAACGAGTAGGAATCTAGGGTGAAGGCAAAAAGGTAGTGTCGTACTTAATGAGTGAATGGCAAGCCAGCTTGAATGGGAGTCGGGTTGAATGCTGCATCAATGGGTACTGTTTAGGAAGCCTATTGCCATTTTACAATTAGATCTTAGTTTGATCTCTTTTTATCGTAAGGTGTATTTTATCTTGCTCGGAACTTATTCTAAAGAAACAAATATAACAAGGTTGCTTTCATTATCTTTTAGTAGAATTGTACAGAGTTTAACAAAAATACTGGTGATCCGTTTAAAGGCATAATTTAGTATCGTATTGTGAGTAAAAAAAGCAGGAGAAAACATTTTTGGACGCGAAAAAAAGAATTGTATGGGTCGTCCCAGCCGGCTAACCCTCCAAACAAAATGCTTTTGCGAGAAGAAAAAATTTCTTAGTTTTTCGTAATTAGAATAGGATACCAATTATGCCATTTAAAGGATCACCCGCATTTTTGTTACACCTTGTATACAACTCCTTACCTACAGGTAATTACAATATAATTCTGTTTATGGTAAAAATGGTAAAATATTTTTAAAATATCTGTTACCAGTTAACAGTTAAGAAGAAGACGGAGCAGGAATTCTGCACTGACCTCCCCCCCCCCCCCCCCCCCCCTTAAGATACCATCAGCACGCCTCGCACATGAGTGATGCGAAAGTATCTCGCGCGCGGGATAGACTACCCGTCTCTTTTTAATTGACACAGTCAGAAAAGGACGGATAGACTATCTCGCGCGCGAGATACTGTCGCGTCACTCATGTGCTAGGCGTGCTGAGGCCAGTTTTATAAAGCTACAAGTTACAATTTACAAGCGGAACTCTCTTTCTAATCCTATGTGTTAGAAAGAGAGTTCCGCTTGTAAATTGTAACTTGTAGCTTTATAAAACTGACCTCTCGTCATATCGCTAGTAAATAATGTCCTTTTGTGCTTTAAACTTAATATTTCTTAAATAAAGTATTCATAGCTGAAGAAAAAAAAAGGGAACAGTTAAGATGGTTTGTATTTGTAATGTCCTCCTTTTTTAATCCATTTTATTGCTGTATTGAACATGAAAATTCAAAAGGACCTAAAAACAGGTCAAGTCCGTTCATATGGTTCTGTACATAGTACATACCACAATTTATAAATTGTATCTTTCCTAAACCAAGTTACACTTGAACGATTTTTATTAGTTGTTGCTATCAAGTATTTTTTTTTCTTATAAAACCGAGCTTGATGTCTGTATATTTAATAGTTAATAAGATACTATAAAATCAAACAATATATATGGTTAAATGAAAAAGAACCCCCTTATTTATCAATTTTATTTTTCATATTTTTCGTTGTAACTTTTTTAGTGCAGCGGTCTGCTATTACTGTTTTTGAAATAGACATACAGATACAGATATACATAGTAGGATTTGATTTAAGGAAATCAATGCAATGTAAAAGACCAGGTTTAGCAAGTAGGTACTTAATGAGGGTGTTCATCCTCACACCCTGGAGCCGAAAGAGTCGCGCACTGCTCGGTTTAAGAGGAATTCCCTCCCGCGAACGCTCCGACTGTGGAATGAACTCCCTGCCGAGGTTTTCCCAGAGGGCTATACAGTATGATGTTCTTCAAAAAAGGAGTGTATAGGTTCTTAAAGGGTAGGCAACGCGCATGTGAATCCTCTGGAGTTGCAGGCGTCCATAGGCTACGGTAACTGCTTACCATCAGGTGGGCCGTATGCTTGTTTGCTGCCGTCATGGTATAAGAAAGTACTAGTATTCTGTACATATTTTGTTGCGGCCAACTAAACCTGTGTTGCTATTGCACGTTTTTTTACAACAGCTTGTCTCATAAACTTTTAAAATTATTTCGACAAATATTACTTCTGTAGTTCACAAATCGCATGTAGCACGAAACACTGATACAGTCGACTACAAAAAGATGTATCCAATGTTGGACCTTACTACAACGCAATAAGGTGAAAAAGTGTTTACATTTATTTGAAGTTAACTGTACCAGTTATAGCAAACTTTTAAAATAGTAACAGAAATACCTTGTTTCTCCGGCATTTGCCTTATCGTTGTAGCTTTAGCAAAGTTTTACACATTTCCTGCAATTTATCCATATGTTTTATGTGTGTTTATGAACAAAGTTACCGTAGTTTAGTTTTCAACTATTAATTAACTGTATTCACTTGGTTACATTCCTAGAAATAATAGGTATAGGTATGCTTCTTTTAATACTGGTAGGTTAAAGCGAATGATCGTGGAATGGTTTTATCTCGGCTCTGTATGGGAACCTGCACGGGGTCCGCTCAGCAGTGTATTCCCAAGGATTAATGTAGGCGTGACTACTTTTCACGAAAACAATTGCCATCGGATTGTTCACATCTGGAACAAGGCCTTATATAAAAGTTCTAGTGCCTGACGTTGTTTTCCTCCACCAAAAAGTGACTGATGAATATCAAATGATGCATCAAATTTTGAGAAACTATTTTAAGGTCTACACCAAGACCTTAAAATAGTCTAGTAATCAAGGTTTTCAATCCGTGCATCACAATTCGATCAATTTGAAGCTATAGATGTCTAACTTATCATTCATTAACCACCTAAGTATAATGAAAGAATCACGAACCTACGTTTAAGGCGAATTGTGGACTTCAATCAAAAAAGTAACTCTGAAAGGGGAGTCAAAACAAAAAAATGCATCATGTTGTGATTAAAGGAATATATTTAATGTACATATAACTAGACAATAATTGCACATGACAAAAAGTTAGAAGTTAATGTTGTAACGAGTGCAAGCATGTCACCACCCCCTACTTTGATGTTCTATTCAGACCGCACGATTCGTTCAAAAATGACACTTGTGAGATTCTTGAACAAAACCTCCCTAAAAAACGAACTAGTAATGAAATCAGCCAACTAACATCACATTATTTTTGTCAACAGAACAAGGTGGCCTCACGATAGTGAGGCGCTCCTCCAGCCGCCATAAGAGTGAGAGCTGTCCCACACCCACTGACGAACAACTAGACCAGATCAGTCTAGACACTGAACACTTGCCCGCCGTCGACACGCCTGACGCATGCGACAAGGCCGCACTTAGGTAAGTCTGTCTCTCATGTCTGCTATGTATGGCTGTCTTACTCCCACTGTATAACAGCACAACGTCCTCCAGCCGCCATAAGAGTGAAAGCTGCCCCACACCCACTGACGACCAGCTAGACCAGATCAGTCTAGACACTGAACACTTGCCCGCCGTCGACACGCCTGACGCATGCGACAAGACCGCACTTAGGTAAGTGTCTCTCATGTCTGCTATTTACGGCTCTTACTCCCACTCTACATATAACAGCATAACGTCCTCCAGCCTTCACAAGAGTGAGAGCTGCCTCACACCCACTGACCAACAACTAAACCAGATCAGTCTAGACACTGAACACTTGCCCGCCGTCGACACGCCTGACGCATGCGACAAGGCCGCCCTTAGGTAAGTCTATCTCTTTCGTGCCTGCTATGTACGGCTGTCTTACTCTTACTGTAATACAACCTACTCGTAATATCGAAAGGTACTCTGCGACTACTAACGAACAGCTAGGCTAGACCAAGTGAGGCTGATGGAGCCAAAGCTTTTTCGCCGTCGACACGTCTGACACATGCAACAAGTAAGCCTGTCTGTCTCTATCTTAAACGCTATTTCGACTGTACTAAACATAAGTTTATTTAATTAAACGAAAATGACAAAGCTTTATTAACTTTCCTCTTCTTCCATATTAAATCTTTAGAATTGCTTTGCAGTAAGTAAGTACATCATAAAAAACATCGTAAGAATTTAATAAAAATATCCACTTACAATCCTATAACTCGAACCGGCAAGCCGTAAGCAATGTCAGAAATCACACGTCAGAATATTGGGATGATGAAAAATTCCGCGGATATCGGTTTGCATTTGTTCAATCTGAAGGGCGCCGGATATTTTCATTCAAACCAATCGTAGCCGAGTCAATTATTCCAATTGATTTGATATGAATAAAAGCGAGGAAAGTCCCGGCTGGGGAAGAAAGTCATTGGAGACTTTACGGTAGTAACCTAAGATCTAACTCGAAATCACGACTTGATTTGATGTTGAAAATTTTATTTTATTTTTTTCATGTTTTGGAATGATTTAAATTTAATGTTTAACAGGATTGTCAGATGTGACGTTTTGCTGATTCAAAAAATCCTTTTCGTATATACCCTTCTCTGACTTTCACATGACTGTCAAAAGGAGATAGCTTAAAGCCAATACCACTGAAAACACAAAATCTAGAAGCCACAAATGCTCGTGCTCCTCGTGTTAATTATTTATTTTATTTTTTTCATGTTTTGGAATGATTTAAATTTAATGTTTAACAGGATTGTCAGATGTGACGTTTTGCTGATTCAAAAAATCCTTTTCGTATATACCCTTCTCTGACTTTCACATGACTGTCAAAAGGAGATAGCTTAAAGCCAATACCACTGAAAACACAAAATCTACAAGCCACAAATGCTCGTGCTCCTCGTGTTAATTAGTTGACCCGAGGATAACAATGATTTCCGGAAATCCAGATGGCGGCACTGGGACGAGAGGTCTTTTTGACAGCAGCTGTCAAAATCCACCAATCAAAAAAGAGCGATTAAAATTTTTTGGTGGATTATATATATGGCTGCCATCTGGTGAAAAAATCAATTCGGGAAACCCTCATTATCATATTTTTGAATGAGTAATTCAAAAATATTGGCCGAGTAAATTGTGATGTCACTTATAATTTTGCTACCTACCGGTTGCATACTTTGTAGTAGCTTCCTTTTTCTAGCTTAATATTTTTTACGTAGTCAATACGATACGTTGAATATTTTAGTGATATCAGCTGTCAGAATAAAAATGTGGATTTCATTTTGAATCAGCATCACGAAATAAGATCATATTGACAATTTTATTGGCCTACCGCGAAGTTCGAAAATCGACAAAACGTTGGCCCTGTCTCTATCGCTCTTGCATATACGAAAGAGAGTGATGCAAATAGACAATTCGATTAACGAAGCGGTTCGCGGTTATAGGCCAGATTACGATATCAAATTATGATACCGCTCCTGGCTGCACTAGTACCATTAGATGTACCACTACGGGTAAAGTCAAAGCAATATAAAATAAATAATAATCCCCTTATTCATAAACGGCCACTAAAGTTAAGAGATCGCTGATAATTGTTTGTCCCTTTCCCTCATATAAGTTAGACGCAAAGGGACAAACGATTATCAGAGGCCTCTTAACTTTAGTAGACGTTTATGAATAAGGGGGTAAGAATTTCGAATAGGCCTCTCCATTTCCTGAGAAATTATATCATTTAGCGTTCAAAATGGACTAGGGACAGACGATAGTATAGGTATTGCTTACAGACTGGTTTCCAATTATTGTAAGTACCGTAATTCCCTTGCTGTCAATTTCCCGGTAATTTTTCAAAGATTCTTCAGACAAATTCACTGTACATAGTTAGTCCCTCCAATAAAATATAGTAGTAGTCCACGCTGCACGAGTCTAATTTTACAGTAATACCGCAAATCGATGTACAGTTTAACCATTTGGCACACGCATACTAGAGGTCAAAACAAAATTTTTCATCCGCAGTTCTTAAAAAAAATTCCCTTAGGAGGGGGGTGCTGATTCATCATTTTTTTTGTATGGAAAAAAAATTTTTTTTTTCAAATACCTATCGTGTGTAGTATCATATGAAAGGGCTAATAGAGGCGGTTCTAATAATATACCACATCATTATATTTCAGCCATTTTATTAAAATTAAAACAAAAATAATTTTCACAACATACCAAGTTTGGGCTCCCCCAGATACGATATGGCTGGTTTTTTTTTTGGTACTTTATATCAAAAATGATACTAGATATCCTCATATCTAACCTCAAGAAAGCAATTTTGAAAATTGGGGTTAGATATGAGCATATCTAGTATCATTTTTGATATACAGTACCAAAAAAAAACCAGCCATATCGTATCTGGGGGAGCCCAAACTTGGTATGTTTTGAAAATTATTTTTGTTTTAATTTTAATAAAATGGCTGAAATATAATGATGTGGTATATTATTAGAACCGCCTCTATTAGCCCTTTCATATGATACCACACACGATAGGTTTTTGAAAAAAAAAATTTTTTTTCCCATACAAAAAAATGATGAATCAGCACCCCCCTCCTGAGGGAATTTTTTTTAAGAACTGCGGATGAAAATTTTTGTTTTGACCTCTAGTATGTGCGTACCAAACGGCTAAACTGTACATCGTTTTGCGGTTTCTTTTTGTATACAAGGGGCACTATAGGACATTTCCAGATTTTTACTCTGTAATAAATACTGAGAATATTTTGATTATAATTTCTTAGTAGCGGCTGTAGTATACATTTGGCTTGTTTTTTTTTCCTCCGTCGTTGTCAATCAGCTAATATTTGATGTTTCGTGGTTAACATGTTAATAAAAGGAGCAATGTGTGGGTGTACATCCATTTTATAATGGTTAAAACTATTATAAAGGAGATGTATTATAATTTAAATATCATAAGTATTGTGATGTCACAATATTAGTCTCCCGTATAACAAATCGTTTTATATATTGAAGTTTCTTAAAGAGTAGATGATTTGACTTCATAGGAAAGTAGCCTATTTATATATTGTCCATGAATAAGCGGGTAAATAATTATGTAATGTTATCAAACGTTCAAAACGTAGACACATCATTAGGTGCTTGTTTTACCTTATAACTTTTTAATTTCTTTTAATTATATATACTATATAGAGACACTTGGAGACCTTATACATCTCTAAGGATAATTAGGAATAAGTATGTTTTTGTTTTATATACCTACTAGAATCACTGATTTTTTATGATTATTATTTAAATTCAAAATTAGTTTTGAAGGAAAATATACCTTTATTTGTATTTTACAATAAACTTGTGAACGAAAAAAAAACATAAATATACAACTTATAACGCTACCTAGACCTAGCTTAAAAACTATTGGTGTGTTTGTGTTTTTTTCTCTCTTTTATCTATAATATCTGACGTGTAAAACTGCCCTTGTGGCCTACTTACTGAATAAATGTTTGATTTTGATTTTGATTTTGTTCCTTATTAGCGTCTCGCAATATATTTATCTATTCAATTAACTCGTGAATCCCTGTTTTTAGTCATCTATAGTAAAAGTAACAATAAGTTATTTCTGTGAACGCCTCATACATGGCAGAACATTTGTTCACGGCCAAGGCCGTGGATCCAAATTAACCGCTGTCTAGAAACAATAGGGCCCGCAAAGCGGCCCTTCGTGCATTCCACCTAGTGATGTTCTAGTATGTTCCCGATTCACGGAGTTCGTGAGGCTTAACTATTATGGCTCAACGACCCAAAAGAGTCTTAACCTTAGAAATGAGAGCACACCATCTGTTCAACTTGCCCAACAATTCCTCACAACTTTCTGCCATTTTTTTTTATTACGGCAATGGCAAATAGGCCACCTGATAGTAAGCATCATCACATCATATGGAAGACTCAAGGGGTATTACACGTGCGTTACCAACCATTTATAAACCTGTTCTGATTTAAACTCGCACGATTTTCACTCATTATTTTGACAAAACACGGGACTTAATCGCGTACACTTACTTTTGTAATTATCCTGACATTTCGAGCGTGTCGTAACGCTCGTGGTCGCAGGCAGACTGACGAGGAATCGTATCAGCATCTCCTAGCCTGTAAACCCTTTTTTATGAGATCCCACTTCTCCATACTGTAGTTCTTCGAGAAAGCCTATTTATCTATAGCTACTTCTACCGCCAATTTAATTTTGGTAAAGTAAAAAATGTTGGTCTAATATAAATCATACCTATAATCAATAATCATTAAACTTCCCTCTATATTCTTAGTTTATTTATTTCTAATGCGAGTCGAAAGAAATAACATTTAACCTTATGTAACATGCATTTAGCTATAAGCATAGTTTTAGTACCACACGCGGATCGATAGCAAATGCATGCTAACCCCTAACTATAAGCAAAAAATAATAATTTAACTTTTTATATACAGTGTGTAAATCTAATACGGCGAATCTCTTAACGGTGATTAATATAGGCTATAAGAAATGTAATTAGATAACTTTTACTTAGAATTGCAATTAAAATCCATACAAAATGATTCGGCCCGCGATGTAATGCAAACACACTCGCGTTTAACGCTCGTTGACAGTTACTTTCATTACCATGTTTACAGTACATTGCTACTAATAAAATTTTCAAAATTTAAATATTGGGTCACAGTTAAGTGTAAGTTAAAAAAACGTCTTAATTATTGATTACACTAATGAGTTCTATGTCTGGTTTAATGTATCCCCGTATTAGATTCACACACTGTATATAGTTATTTTTTTTTCATGACATTGTATTCATTGTTCCCTTACTTGGAGCATACGGAGCAGGGAAATAATCGCTTAGCACAACACTAACTCCACCAGATCGATTGAGTCCCGCAAATGAAAACGAATAGTCCGGATTGTTTTTTTCTCGGTTTTATTGCTGGCCTGGTTTTATTGGACAATTCGAGTTTATTACCGTTTGCGGTTCGTTTTGAAAAGGGGCTTCGGCCCGATTGAGTATCGAAGCGTTTACTATGTTTAGGTCTTGGTCGTATCATAATGTTTTTTTTTTAATTTTAGGTCCTGGTCGTATTATACTGTTCTTAAATTTATAATTGCATAATCCTGGGTAGCAGGTAAACCCATAGGTGCCAGGTTCTATAATAGCATTTAAATTTTTAAATAAGTATTTACATATATTTTTATTATTAAAATATGGAAAATTAAAAAAAAATGTAATCTTCTATTGATATCCGGAGCGGCCATTAACAGGCGTTCCCCTCTGCCGAAAATATATATGAGCAGTGGTCATACTTATTGTATGGACTGACGTTTATTTGACGTGGCTATTTTGACGTTACGTTTACATTTGACGTTCCCCTTCTCCGCAAAATTCGGCAGACTTTTTTGTACAGAAAATGACAGACATGGCCGCTCCGGTCGGTTTAATCCTCTAAGATTGTTAGGTATATTCTCCGTCGTATTTGTGTGACTTTCAAACATGTCTAACGTTTATTTTTTTCTTTGTTCACAGATTACGCTATCTCCTTAGACAATTAAATAGAGGCGAAATATCAGCAGAAACACTACAAAAAAACCTACAATATGCGGCTAGAGTTCTGGAAGCAGTGTACATAGATGAAACCAAGTACGTATTACTTCATTTTTTATTTCACATTATGTAAATACATTTTGGAAAACTGTGCCCTGAGAAGTCTATTGTGTATTGCTTATGGATTAAGGGGAGGGTACCATTATTAACTGTGCGACTATTCTGCACTCATGCTCACATCTAACGTTAATCTTACGCCAACATAATTGGTCTTATTAGTCCAAATATTCATGTCGTATCTCGTTCTTTACTGTAGAATTGGAAAGAGACGCAACACGCATATTTGAACAAATACGTCAGATTCTGCCCACACGGAATTACGTACACATTAACAGTCGCCAGGACGCTCGCGTTCCCATACAAACGTAGTTCAGCTCTCATTTTAAAACGACATGCTTTAGAACCATGAAATTTAGCATGAGCATTTCAGTAGTACAGATCTATGTCGGTAATTCATTTTCGTTGCTAAAAATTGTAATACAAAGAAAATACAGCCAGATACAGATTTCCATACAAAACTTATTTTTGCTATATTTTCTTTGTATTACAATTTTTAGCAATGATAACTAATTACCGACATAGCTCTGTACTACTAAAATGTCCATGCCAAATTTCGTGGTTCTAAAGCATGTCGTTTTAAAATGAGAGCTGATCTACGTTTGTATGGGGACGCGAGTTCACGCGAGCGTCCTGGCGACTCTTAATACGACAAAATTATCTAGGTTCCTTAACGGGACGTTTAGTTTCAAAATAGTGTATCTTAAAATCTTTGGATCGAAAAAATTTGAGAATAAACAAACATGCAATAGCTTATCTATAAAACAAATGACTAAACGATCTGAATATTTACAGGGCACAGTGATTGCATAGTTTAAATTGAGAATCCCTCTCATAATTTTTATGTTTCAGATTTATAGCCGACTACATATTTTAAACATCGATGCAAACATTGCTATTTATATATGAACATTTCAATCTCATTCTCACTGTCACGCCAATTGCATTTTACCTTCTAATTTTCTACGTAAAAATGTCTGAACATTTTTATTCTTTTGACATCTGCTTGATTCGAGCCTACACTCATTCCTATAAACTTTTGTCAATGGAAAGCCCTGTATTTCCATTTAATATCCCGTATGGTTTCCATTTTATACTCCGAATGGTTTCCATTTTATACCCCAAATGGTTTCCATTATATATTCCGAATGGTTTCCATTTGGCATCTTTGGATCGTGAGGGCGAGTAAAAATAATTTGACAAAAGAACTCTCGGTATCATTAGCTTTTTGCGAAGCCTTTAAAGTATACCTACTCGTAGGTGGCTTTGTTAAAGATGTTCTTGTATGACCTCGAAGACGCGTGGCATTGTATATCGAAAGTCTGGGAACAGTATTTTCCTACACGAAGGCCGCAAAAATATGTGACACGCACATATTTGTAGGGCCATAAGAGCGTGTCACATATTTTTGCAGCCTTCGTGTAGGAAGATACTATTGCCAGTGACCGTACCTGTGTCATTTTTCTGTGGCTTCACTTGTTTTAAATGTTAAGTACAATCCGTGAGCTCTAAAAAGAACCTTCGGGTCTTAGAAAGAGACGTCGGGTATTAATCAACAGTGACACGTGAATAAGCAGAACAGCAATATTACCTTTGTGTGTCATCGCTGATTCCCGAAGGTTCTTCTTAAAGCTCACAGGCTGTAGCTTACATTTAATTCCGAGCGATACGAGGAATAAGCCCTAGATGATAAGTTGATCTTAAACTGGCACGTGCATGGTACAGGACGTTCTAAAACCGGCAATTTTACGCGGTTTTAGAACGCGGAGTTTACGCGGCGATGCAGGTTCCATATCCGACGGAAAGTGCTTCCTCCATTCTGTACAGTTAGGTAAAATTTATTTTATTTTGTACTAAATAATCTACCAATCTTTTGGAAAACACGAGAAGGGTGCTTGGAGTCGATTGCATATTGTTTAAGTGTTCATGCCATGGCAACACGCTCATTTCGCTCAAATTTGTGTTTTTCAAAAGTTACTAGAGTCTGGTTATTAGTTTATGGATCTATGAATACCGTAATGCGTCAGCAAATTCATTTAAATTAAGAAAAAAACATTGCTGTAACCAATTTTAGACACGGATATAAACGATCTGGGCTGCAGTTTTTTAGTTTTGCCGACATACTTTTTACGTAAACTGTCGCTGATTTTTTTTGTTACCTACGTCTAGTTTTAAATTGGACTGGAAACTATCTATTTCGTCGTATTTATTACGAAGTTCTAAGTTTTTTAGCCGGTACAAACTGTGTAGCATTTGTATTTACTTTACATGGCTCTATTCTATAGTATCGTAAACGGTGAAGATCACTGCAATACCGTCGCGTGCTATAACTCTGCTTACAATGCACAACTTTGCCTTGCTTAAAAAACATGGTTTTTATTCGCCAAAAAGCTATTTATATCTTATTCCTGATATGACCGCCTTTCCTCCCATCTCAAGAATAAGATGTAAATAGATTGTTGGTGAAAAAAACCGTGTTTTTCAAGCCAGGCAAAGTTGTGGCAATTCACTTTTTGTAAGAGAGTACTTTACTTTATGTGTAGAGTATAAACAAGGAGAACTAAAAGCGATAGTTTAACTTCAAAACCACGATTTGTTATTGGTAATTCTAGCAACCAATGTCACTAAGAGCAATTTTTTTTTTGATACCTATGTATTTGACATAAATTTTACAACCCCATAACAACAAACGGATAGCCAAAATTAAATTTAAAACCTATCCTTCAAATCCTATCCTGTTGTCCAACTACACAAACTTATGAGTCTTATGACAGACTGTACCGTTTGAATAGGCCTCCAGTTTTATTTATAGTTGAATTATCGAGAGCGTGGAATTGCATATGTAGTGGTTGTACCGTGTTGTGCCTCTTTGTGTGCGGATTCAAATATAGAATGCCTGTACACAAACAATACTACTACATATGCAATTCCACGCTCTCGATAATTCATCTATACTTTTATAAGTCAAACTTTAATTCGGCACATCGTCAGGTGACCAGCAGAACTCACTAAGTACTACAGATGTAGTGAATAATCCTTTCCTTTCGTATTTTCTCGGAAATGTTCGTTTTTGTCTTACATCTCAGTGTAAGACAAAAACGAACATTTCCGAGAAAATACGAAAGGAAAGGATTATTCACTACATCTGTACCACAAGTTCATAGCCATAACTAACCATACTAGAAACATCGTCATTATCATCATCATCAGTCGTTCCCTCAGAACTGAGGATCGTGACATCATGTCCTTCTGTTGAAGACCAGGTTCCTCCACAGGCTATCCCTCGCTACGCGCATGGTTTCGTGCAGTTTTAATTGCATGGGTGCAGTAATTTGGGCACTGGAAACATAACAGTTGATTTTCGTTTCATTTTTTTTTTTAATTTGTGTTTTGGTTGCCACCTGTACTTGTACGTATGGACCTAAATCGGTTATTGGGAGAGCCTTGTATCGCTTTTATTATAGCTGACTGTACCTGGAAAATCATTATATCCTGTACAAGTCTCGACGGTCGCAGTATCCTTTCACGTTTAGATTTAGATCTATTTTCAGACTTCATCTAGCACTTTCCGTCCCAAGCTAAATTTATTGCTATGAGGTAATGAGACTAATGTTGGCTTTAGATTTTTTATGCTGCTTGACGAGCTTAGGCCAGGTTGGCGCACGCCTATTTATCTTAATTTGATACGTAAAAATGCTTGAGTTGCTTAAGAAAACACCCAAATCACCATACATGTGCCTTTAAAATTTGAGGAGTTCCCTCAATTCACCAGATTAATATGGGACCACCGATGTAGATCCTTTCAAACAAAAAAAGAATTACTCAAATCGGACCACGGGTCTCGGAATAATCGGTGAACATACATAAAAAAAACACCAAATCGAATGCAGAACCTCCTTCTTCTATGGAATTGAAGTCGGTTAAAAATACGCTGAATATGTCGTTGTAGAAACAAAAGAAGAATATTTTTATAAGAAAACTGCGACGTCTGCGACTAACATGATTAAATTATATATATTATTATGCTGCTCCGGCAAAAGTACAGCTCGCTTGTATTCATGTTGCTACGGCATCGAGCCTCTACAGCCTACGGCGTAGACGTTTGTTGCCTTTTCGGTAGTCTATTATAAAGTAAATTCCTTCATTCTTTAATCACTATATCATCACTACTTTGAAAAAAACTTGTATCTTGTTCTGTCACTCAAAAGAAAAATGTGGTAACTATGTATGCGATGTATGTGGAGTTACTGCGTTTCAACTTAGAGAAGAAGTGTGAGATACGAGATTTTTTCAAAGTAGTGATGATATTATGTCAAAACTACAAAGGTAGTAGTAAGTATTGACCAATAAAAACTGGCAATAATCTAATATCCAAAAGTCAAAAATAAAATAGTTCCAGAAATTATTTAGGTAAAATTAAAAGACAGTTAAATTACACAAAAAAAATGTCTTGCCGATTATGTTATGAAAGCCCCCTTGTGATGAATCTGACTAATAGGCATATTTGTTACATTATATGGACTTAAATGTCTAAATTCGATTAAAACTCAAATATTGCATTTTTTAGATAAAAATAAAATAATAAAAAAACCCTTACCTAAAAACATAAAAACTATCTTAACTTAATCGAGCATTAGGCTCATAATTACTGAATCTCTTTAACATCATAATAACAGCGTCAATTAAAACTAATTTTTAATTCAAGGTTTCTGACATAACTTTTAAAGAAAAAGCCGTAAAGGTTTGTACTGAGAGATAAACAAAAGTATTCCGACAATTTGAAAAGAGTACAAAATTACCGTTTTATTCATTAAGTCCAAAATCTTTATTCCAGAATTTAGAATTTAGAACTCTATAAGCAACACTTTAAGATTTATTTTAGTAAATGAAGTGACTGTAAGTTACGGTTTAACAAGTAATCAGTTGAAATTGGAGTGGGAAATGGTAATCAAAGCCGATACTGAGGTAAATGGATGAGCTTGGTTGTTTACGTGATTAACTATGACCTTTGAAAGTTCAATGCCAGCCTGATTTGTTTAAAAGACAAGGTTTTACAGGTATTTAACTGGCTTCCAAAAAAGAGGAGTACGAGCATGTTTTTTTTCTATGTTTTTATAATTCTTGATTTTACAAACATTTTGAAGGAACAAAAACTGTTATTTAAAATGAGCGTTGGTACGGTACTACCGAATTAAAAATAATACGTTAAACATTGAATAATAAATAATAAAAAACATAAGTAAAATTAAATTAAATATTTATAGGAAAAATAAGTTACACACCTCACATCCACAGCGCAGGTTTTGTCAGTTGCTACAGCCAAAATCGAAATCCACCACATGCTTCGTCAAAAAATACAAAAACAAATCCGCAAAAAAAAACCTTAGTTGTAATAAAAAAGTGACAGTTTCAAATTTCCTTATTTATTACCAAATTTCCTAATTACACAATACAATGCAATACAATACAAATACTCTTTATTGAACACCTCCAAAAGGAAACAGTACAGAAAATACAGCAAATTTAGAGGAAAACAACAGGCGGTCTTATCGCTAAAGAGCGATCTCTTCCAGACAACCTTACACATACACATTCATCATTTTCATCCATTGTATGTACCTACATGTATACTCATATTATAAATAATAATCTATTGTCAATATTAAAAGCAATTTATTTAAAGCAAGAATAAAATTACTCACTTTAACTTTTATCGATGATGATGAGTTTTAAGAAGCGCACATTCAGTAATAATAGTGATTCACAATATCACCTTTTGAAATAAAATAACATACGCTAAATTCGCCACAATACGAATTTGACCTTCAATTAGTACATTTGCTGAATCAGCCTCAAACTCCGAAGAAAAAGTAACTTTGCCTCCAGATTTTCCGTAACAATTTTAACAGCTCGTTACGAATTATATCGATAAACGTCAAAAGAAATTCGCCCTCCATTCTTTGCACACTCTACGTGGGACGACAATTTGTTGCTTAGCAACCGGCTTAATAGGTAAAATGTTTGTTAATTTACCTCACGGGAGCTTAATAAAGGTTTTGCGTACTTATGCATATATATTGGGGTCTCTGTCATAAATGGTGCGAGTGACTGAAAGGAAAATCAAAATTAGAATTTATAATCGCATACAGCAATTTGTGTTCGCCCTGCGATCAAGTGGTGCGTTAAAGGAAGATATAGAGGATTAAAATAGCACCGCGCGAGGAAGCAAAAATTAATTTTCTAATAGACGGAGAACATGGCAAAAGGTATATAGTTTCGAGAGCAGTTTAGTTTGTTATAATATGATTTTTATGACAAATACTACGTCAGTAGAGACCAGAGAGACATGCCAGCAAATAAATTGAGCAAACTCACGATAGCATAGAAATAATGAGTTTCGAAGGCCTCCTAACTTTGTATAAGTACATATATAAATTTTAGGGGTTATCTTTTAGTCAGTCTATAGTTAGGTTCAAAGTTTGACAAACCTTATCGCTTTAAAGTTTCTAAATCTGTTTTTTTTTCGATATATATTTGACGTGAATGGGTATCAACCTTTGATTATTAAACCAACCGGATGCGAGACGCGCTCTCATTTCTATCGGAAAAAGTCTGCCGTTGTTTTGCTGGGGAGGGGAACGTCAAATGTATGCGAAACGTCAAAATAGCCACGTCAAATAAACGTCAGTCCATACAATGAGTATGACCACTGGTCATACTCATTTGGCAGAGGGGAACGCCTGTCAATGGCTACTCCGCCTAACATTTGAAAACATGATACGGATTAGCTAAATCAGCCAATTGTCACATTTCACGGGCCCAATCTTTGTGGTATCCAAAATCCCTACCCTTAGCAAACACACAAAAATATAAACTTGATATTAACTCTGATATAAACGAAATGTTTATGTAAATTATTTGTTCCTTATTCGGTCAACAGTTCATTCGGTCATGATACTTTGCGGCAAATGAATGCAAAATACGTCGTTAAATTAAGATCGTAATTGGAATTTCAAAAGTATTCGTAATGGTATCAAATTTACATATTTAAATCAGATGTTACGTAAAGTCATGCAAAAATCAACCACTTTGAGGCGCGTAACGTTTTTTTTTTTTAAGTACTAATATAATTATGTATAATGTATGTGTACGAATTAGGTCCTCAATATTGAATGATTGCTTTGATACTGTAAACTGATTTGGTACACCCAGTTTTCAAGAAATCATGTATCTTTTTTATACGACGACGGTGGCAAACAAGCATACGTCTGGTCGCCTACCGCCAAGTTCGAAAATCGACAAAACGTTGGCCCTGTCTTTATCGCTCTTGCATATACGAAAGAGAGTGATACGAATAGACGATTCGATGAACGAAGTGGTTCGCGGTTATAGGCCTGATTGCGAAAACTTTTCCAAAAAGTATACGTTGTTATTGACAACAGTTGATAATAAACGGTGCCGTTTAACCGTTACGAATACCGGATTTCAGATCGATTACATAAAGTTCTATCTTAGTGTCCACTTGCTAGTTTTAGGACTTTAGGTTAACTTTTAAAATATTGATACATTTAGCTTCTTTACTTCTTTTTTTTTACTTTACATGTTGATACTCTTCTTTTTCTTCATCCTAGAGTTTATCCCGGCTTGGGGTCCGCTTGACAACCTAATCCCATGAATTGGCGTAGACACTAGTTTTTACGAAAGCGACTGCCATCTGACCTTCCAACCCAGAGGGGAAACTAGGCCTTTTTGGGATTAGATCCGGTTTCCTTACGATGTTTTCCTTCACCGAAAAGCGACTGGTAAATATCAAATGATATTCCGTACATAAGTTCCGAAAAACTCAGTGGTACGAGCCGGGGTTTGAAGCCGAGACCTCCGGATTGAAAGTCGGACGTCTTACCGCAAGGCTACCAGCGCTCTTTACATGTTGATACTCGTATAATTTATATTAATCCTTTTTAGAATTCAGACAACCTTAACATCGACTTCGTTAAATACATTTAGGTCGTTAAGTAATAATATGTCCCATTTTCAAGCAAAAGGTACATCATTGTCATCATAATAATTCATTTAGAAATAAACTTTATTAACAACCGACAATGCTGTACCCTTTGCTTCAAAACGTCACATATACTTTTTCAATACTTTTTTTTCCGAATTAAAAAAAAAAAGATAAAAAAGATAAAAGATATTTATTCTTCAATTTAGGCACATTACAATGCACTTATGAACGTCAGAGAGAAAAGAAACTACCACCGGTTCTAACCCTACACCTCTGACCCGAGAAGTATTACTTATTACCGGCAAGAAACTCGGCGGGACTTATTTTTTCAAAACAGTACTACAAATACATTAAAGATACTATATACAATAATGCGTAGTTCTTCAAGAAGGCATATCAAAACAGCTTGAGAGACAGACATGTACCTGCCTATTGTGTAATTAAAATGAAAAATAAAAATAAAATCCAAATCTGACTGCTTCGCAATACGTTTGATATTCTTTCTTACTTGAACTGTGTCCTCTAAATGTTAGATGATTTTATAGATTCTGGTTTGCTAAGTTTAGCGGTTTATTAGCCTTTACTTACTACTGTTACTTATTAAATGAATGCAGTATTTTATGTAAATTGTAAACTAACCCCGAATGGAATCTGTAGTCCATGAATTTATGGTCTCACAGTTTCATGCATAGAACGAGGTGCGGTAGCCATATTAGCATATGAATGCTCCTGAGCGTGCACTCAATGGTGCTCTGATTTTGAACTACGGCGAGACGGGCTAGTCATTGCTAGAACCTATAAGGTATAAGGTAGTCTTTCAAAAACTTTTAATACAACTTGTTATGTTAACGTTGTGATTTTGAAACTCGCAGAACATCATATCAATAAGTACATTTTTTTTAATTCGGCCTCCACGATGCACATCAATATTATATCAAGTCCAATTGCTTTCAATAACTTTTTATTTTTTACTCAAGTCATTTATATTTTGTTCAGTTTCATGAACAGCAGTCGTATTCTAATTCTGAAAATTTGATTTCAATCTGATCGTATTTTCCGGGTATCCTAACTCCTGTAAGTATACTATGTCTTATTTATCAATATCATTTGTTCAAGATACAGTACAGCAAGATATAATACAGATGTTTATATTACAAAATAATAATCGTTTTTATGTTCTTGACTACGAGGCATATAAATGCAATGCAACTGTTATACCTGGAAATTCTAAAATAGTAGTTAAATTGTATGCACATGGCGAGCACTGACCTAGTTTTTGTACAAGTATCATTTGTTTCACGGGAACTACGAATATAAAGCGAAACACGAATTCTGAATTGAAGGCAACCGAACAGGTTGCATTGTTTTATTAGTGGTGGTATTGTTCGATTTTAATGAGTACGAGCACTGATAATAAAGATTTTGTCTAGTAACATCGCCAACACAGTTAACTGACCATTTGTATTCCCTATTGCAACAGGATAAGGTCTATTGATGGTCAGTGTAAGTGTGTTGCTGTTTGTACCAAAGAACTATCATATCTTTGTTGTTGATAAAAAACGTTTTTCCACAGCCAGTGTTCAAATTGAGTGTCTCTTGTTGCGCTTGTGACCTCATATGTAGACTCAGAATTAAACGGTTATTTTATAACTAGCTTTGCTGTATCGGTTTCACTAAGAATGACCTTTTATCACACCATTGAACTTTCCGCGTGTAATAATGAAAATATTTTGAAAACAGATGTGATATTTTTTATTATTTTCAGGATGGTGCTACTTGTACTTTAATTGTATTAATGTATGATATTTTCATGTACTTATCCATATTATAAACAATACTTACTTTTCAAAATAGATCCGTCAAGTCAAAATTGTTATTACAGAACCTATTCAAAGCTAGAACATTTTGAACATAAAAACAAAATAACTATATATATTCTGCACATTTTATGATACACGATCATTTGTTTAGGTTTAAAATGGAAATATTTATGAATTCTCCATTAAACGATCTTTACGAAAGTTTTGTACGATCATTTTGGCACGTCCCGTTAACAAGGTTTCCATTGACAAAGGGCACCTTCATTATCCTGTTATCTAGCAAAGTCACCTAGCAGCTAGCATTTGTGTTTCACCCTTTGTATCACGTTCTCTGTCATTTTGCAGGGTTACTGCAAGCCAGGCACAAAATCGTATGAACTCTAATCAAGCGGATGTCTCTATCAAAGCTGAAATGTAACTAAAACACCATGCTTTGACATTTAATACGTTTCATTGCTTCATTTAATTGTATCATTCCTATTCGTACATAAACATGGCCGAGAGTTCATGCGTTCACGCATGTAATAATAGTTTGCACGGCGCTGCGCGCGCGTCGCTAGTGATGATGTGTAACGCAGGGATAGGAGAGGAGAGGAGCAGCCACGGGTCCAGCCTGCACCCCTCCACACCCGGCGCCTGAGGACCCCCTGCTGGGCCAGATGCTCAGTAGAGAAACCGAACGAAGCAAAGTTAATACTGACACAGCGCCTACAACGGCCAAGTAGTCGCGCCTCCCTTCTGTCCACTCTGTGCGATTAGGTCTTTCTGTTATGTTCAAGCTTCACTATTTTCGAACTGTCTCAGTCTCCTGACCTGTTAGTTTAGACCGTCTTCCCAGTTTTTCAAGCCAATTTGGAGTTTTTCCAAGCTGGTGGTGGTTCTGTTGCGTTTTTTTCATAGGTTATTTTTACCTCACTGTCATGGTATTTGAGGATGGGTCGAGCCATGAGAAATTTTCAATTACATACTTGCAATTCCTCTGGTTTCTGCTCATTCTCAAGTAGATATAGAAACTTGTTTCTGTTAGACTAGACAAAGAAACCTCCGTGTGTCGTCTTGGTTTATATTTGACATGTCTGTCTCTGTCTACTTCTTGGAAGTCATCCTTCTCCGGCATGTATCTCCCTCTTAACAGTCTGGATGACAACGAGACGCATCCTAGATCTGTAGCTTTTAACCGTTGTGATAAAAAGGAATTCCTAAATACCTGTGCATTCCTATTTACTTCATTTGATTTTCAGCTTCTTTTTTTTTCTAGTTGCATCCTTGCTTTCATTTATTTTATCACTTGTAATCAGTCATTCAGTATTTAGTAATATTGTTATTTAAGTAACTAACTTATTAAATTTGTATATATTTAAGTACTCTAGCAAAAGCACAAAATGATAATTTAACATTCTTTCATTCGAGCCCATTTTATACTTTAGTTAGAAAATAAGTAAATATCTTTTAAATTTGAGTGAGGCTACAAATTTTGGTTTCACATTGGGCAAAAAAATATGTTTAATTTATGTTTAAAAATATTCACTTCTTTTGTGTTATAACTATGTTTATGATACCATTTGCCTTGACAACTTCCAACCAATATTCAACATCTTCACGCTTTGTGCTTGCCTGGGCAATCTTTTTTTTATTTATTTTATGATGGTGGAGATAGGCAGCTGGTTCATAAACGATATTCGTCACCGTCCTATCCTGGTGTGCTCCCAAGTGTCCCATTGACACCATGTTTTATTTTAGACCGACCGTGGCGCGGCAGCAGTCAGCCCCAACCCTGGTGTTTAGGTGTGTCGATGTTTCCTCATACTACTACTTCCACCGCTTCTTAAAAAAGAAAAAAAAACAGTAGTCCCCACGTAGACATTCTTCTATTTTAAAATTTAAGACGCGATGGAAATGCCCCTGTAAATAATCCTTGAGCATCCAAATAACTGCTTGGTTTTGATGTTTCGTTCGTATGACACGTTGCTTTCCGTTGTTTTTAATGATGGAGCTTACTAATCAGCATACTAACCATATAAAAACAGTATAAAACAATACATGTTACGGTATGTATAATAAGAAAAATACAATCCGTTTGCAATCAGCTTTCCCTTTTACCAGAAAAAAACGGAGCCAGCCTCATTCCATTTCAGTTCATCTGCCTACTTTATTCGCCAACTCTTTTGTGATCGTTACGCTGATTGGATTTTATAAATTTAATCCGAACATTATTGACAATGTGCATATGTTCAGATGTTAAATTTTATGGAATCATCACAAAACGAATACACATAGATGGTATTGTGAAATTTAAGATTCTGATTTATAATTCTAAATATAAATGACAAGATAACATAAAGATCCGAGCGAACGATTTTATTTGAAAGTCAGTATTTATTTTATCAAAATAAATTTAATTAATAAAAATATTTAAAAAAGTATGTTTTACAATGGAAAGCAATGTGAAGGTGCAACATTCTTGAGCACGCCGCATGTTCTCCTAGCAAAGCAAGTCTGATACTAGCATGTCCTGAAAGTCCTAATGTTAATTCTAAACTTTTATCTCATCTATCTATTGGAACTTTATATAATGAACAGAGTTTGGATTCTAAAAAGTGGCTTCAGCTGATCTTTATACTCGTTATACGGGTTACTAGTCTGATATGAATGGAAAATGGAATGTGATAAATTCATAGATGAAGATGTAAGAACGGAATTTACTGTTTATATTTACAAAAATGTCCACATGCTTAATGAATGGATTGGTTTAAAACATTGGAGTAAAATTGACAACGTAAAATGAAATTGATAGTTATACTGGATGCCAGCTGAAATATTTTTAACAGGTTTTATATAACTTTCTATTAAGTATTATGTAATTTTTAACCTTTTTGTAGCTTAAAAACCATTTTAGCAGCATATATTTTTACTTACCAAGAATTAATTAGTGGAGATTAATGATAGCGGTAGAACATATTATTTTATTAAATAGTAACCGATAAAATTAGTTTAGGTTTTAAAATATTATGCACTGGTAATGTATACTTAATGCAACTAAATTTAATTTAATAAAATACTTATAACCGTAAGTACCAGACCATAGTTTCATTGCTAAATATTGTATCCCAAATACGCTGTTTGAAACTCGGAGCTTAGTTAACACGACACTGGAAATTAATCAAATATTGGAGCAACGCCGGCCAAAGGCTAGTAGTCATTTTCCAATATCAATTACGTTGTTGAAACCGTAATACCTAGTCATATATCGGCTGCAAATCCCGGTTTTAATGGATTACATGCACTGGGATAACGACTACAGTTGATTTATGAGGCTCGTTGTTGTGTATAATTTCAAAATCAGCTTCGCTATGTTATTTCTTTACCAGCGTTTTGATTACTAATTATGTGCGCAGGAGACTGGCAGACGAAGATGACGAGCTGTCAGAGGTGCAGCCAGACGCGGTGCCGCCGGAGGTACGAGAGTGGCTGGCGTCGACGTTCACGAGGCAGCTGGCGACGGCGAAGCGGAAGTCGGACGAGAAGCCGAAGTTCCGATCGGTTGCGCACGCGATCCGGGCCGGGATATTCGTCGACAGGATATACAGGCGGGTGACGAGCACCGCGCTTATGCAGTTCCCACAAGACGTCGTAAGAGTGTTGAAGGTGAGATTAGGAGTAGGTAATATCAACGGATCTAATATTTTATTGATATTTTTACCCTAAATTCCATTTTCAACCAAATTCAAGTTTTCGAAGGAGGAGGTCTCAATTCGTCAGGATCTTTTTTTATGTAGTTATGTTCACCGATTATTCGAAGACGGCTTGGCTGACGGCTGTTTTGAAAGAGTATACTTCACAGTTGGTTCCATTGTCACCAGGTCTGGATCTGATGATGGGATCCTGGAGAAATCGAGGAATCAAATTAGGAATAAATTATTATACTTCAACTATCGACAGCGATCACATGTATTTAGTAGTTGAGCCATTTTATTCATTGATGTTAACTCCTTTTTGGAAAGTTTTAGGTGATTTGGACTCAGAATCATGAGCTCTTTCGATCCGTAGTCTCAGGCCATCAAAGATCAGAAAGATTTTGTTATTTGATCTCTACCAAAGGGATTTTGTAATTTATGCACGCTGGGTATTAATGATTTGACCTAATTTAACCCAAGTTTGGCTCCTAATTGAATATTCAACTGGCGCCCGGATTCAGCGCACGTCTCTAATCGCGATGCGTTTTGCGAATGCCAAGAGATGATGGAACCTTGCGCGTTTTAAGGAGAGATTATGAAAAATTCGGCTTGGTCCTTGTACATAACTTATTTAGTTATTGATTATTTAATAATATTTTATTATGGGAACACAAATATAATAAATGTATATGTTTAAATTTAGTTATAATACCAATCTACGTGCTCAATACCCCCTTTTGAATAGTAGTTATAATACGAGTATAACCAGAACAGTCGTTCAGCTGGGTGATTTTATCGTGCCGCTGCAAATACACGCCAATGCTAATACTGGCCCATTATTACGGGCCTCTTAGTTACTTTCATGCAGACATTATTTGTATATAGTTAGCTATCATATAAATAGAGGGAGACGGTCTCATTCAAGTCTCAAACAGGTAGATGAGATCAAAGGATAGGACTTTGAAATAGTAGCTCTAAAAATCTAACGGAGTTAGTAAGTTATAATTAAGACATACAAACTGTATGTTAACTTTTTTATATAAGTACCACGACGGTGGCAAACAAGCATACGCTTAATAAAAAGCACCAACCGTTGCCTGGACTCCTTCAACTCGAGTAGTGTCACATACGCGTTGCCTACCTTTTAAAAGACAAAGGGTAACGGTGTCGAATTTTAAGCTGCGACCAATGGAGAAAAACATTGTAAGGAAATCGGACCTAATCCCAACCCCTTCTGGATTCGAAAGTCAGATGGCGGTCGCTTTCGTTAAATCTAAGTAGTTCCAAGCCAATTATAAGGATTAGCTTGCCGAGCAGAGCCCATGTTCCGCTGAGTTATGATAGGAAGCTAGGAGAAAAGATTTTGGTGAATTTACTGTATTATTTCACCTATAAAAGACTGTTGCGTATAATACATGCCACATCCTAAATCCGTATTCTAAATAGCAAATTCTCTATACGCAATATTCGGTCCCTTCAGTACTTAATAGGCATTTTCTTTCAGCGAATCTCAAGTATGCAATAAATACGCCTTGACCTAATCCAGCCTAAAATAATACAAAATCAACCTAATATCCATATATAATGCATCCCGCTTGCAAGGAAATCGCACTAATAATAAACAATCCCTTAATAATCCAAAAAGTACCTATTATACAGATACAGAGTATTTTTATAATAACTACCCATATTATGAGAGGTGATTAGGTAAGTCCTACTGCACAACTTTTTTCTATGGGACAATCCTCAAAGCCCAAGAAATTTTAGGCCTTCCCATAAAAAACATCGACGTCTGGTCGGCCGAATTGTGCAGGGTATCCCAGAAATCGACGTCAAGCCGTGAATGGATGATAGACCAAGTTATAACAGTTATCAGAAAAATACAAAAAAAAATCTATCACATGTTCTTCAAAAATTATGGTCACTTTAAAAATTTACTAGAATTTTCACGCCCTGGTCTCTTAACTTCTAGTAAATATTTAAAGTGACTATAATTTTTGAATAACATGTGATAGATTTTTTTTGTATTTTTCTGATAACTGTTATAAGTTGGTCTATCATCCATTCACGGCTTGACGTCGATTTCTGGGACACCCTATATAAATCAACCAAATTTTTTTTTGGGTTTTCGGAGTTGGTCTCATAGTAAAAGTTGTTTAGTAAAGCCTACCAAATCACCTGACACAATATGGCTAGTTATTGCAAAAATACCCTAAATAAATACCTCGTACAATTTAGTACCTATGGCCGAATATTCCCTACAAAATAAGTACCATGAACAAGCTGCCAGTGACAGCGCTTAGATAAGCTTCATACAAACGAAAACGCACAAACCAATACAATTCCAATCTAATCTCAACACGTGATTTAACGTTCTCGAACAAAGTTAATGTACCGCGTGCTGTAAAGTAACATTTTTGGTCTTTGCTTTACCGATAATCGTATCTCAGCCACTTTGAGACATAAAGTAGGGCTGTTTACATTTTGTTACATGGTTTCTGAAATGAGATTTGAAATTGGAATTTGTTTCGACAAAGGTTATACAGTGTACCATACGTTTACTTTTTCGATGATCTCATATTGTACGTATGTAGGTATTTAAAAAAAGATTGATATGTCAATATTGCGTTTTGGCAGGGGGGTACAACTCAAAGTAAATCTGTCAAAAAAATTGAGTTTGACACGACGTATCCGATACGTTTGCATAAGTGCGAAAGAGAACTTGTCATGCGTTAAGAAGGGACAACATGATTCGTGACGTTATGTGACATTACAGAGGTCTCTCTGTATTATACTATTATTTACTCTGTGGTTTTGGTTCAAAATATAGTAAGAGGCTGGGTAGTGCCCCAGGTCTTTGGCGGGCACGGTAGTATCTAATCTTAGCTAGTAACTTTAAACCCCCTTCTACCCCTTAGGGGTTGACTTTAAGGATACGTGTTCTAAATAATGATCTGCCTTTCGGTTAAGCTGTCTATTGTCTGTTGGTTTTATCGTAACGATACTGTTTAATTTTGGAAGCCATATAATTTTCGATTGTTATTTCGGCCGTGGTATAATTAGCGTAAAAGCAATGGCATTATTTAGCAGAGAAGTCACTGGAATAGTTTAGGTTACATTATATGATTGAATGACTAATGATTAAATTATTATTTTTGTCTAATACATACATTTCTTGTTCAAGTAGTGCCAGTATTTTTAGATCGAATTATTGATTTCCCCCTCGTTTTCTCTGCTAAATAGAACTTTGACTGTTGTTTCCAACAATTTTTTGGTCTGCCTAATTAAATTGAGTAATATGAAAAAGAATTCACTAATTCCATCCAAATATATTGGCAGAATCAGAAATAGAACCGTTTTTCCCCCGAAGGGTAAAAAACGGATATTTAGGTTTCTGCCGTAGCATGAACCACTATGAGATAACAACCTTTGTAACTCAGCCCTAATCAACTGAATTCATCGACTAGTAGCGCCATCTATCGCGCCATTCAGGTACTAATGTCGCCCGGTGCCAGCGCCAGGCTGTTTTCTCCTCAGTACCTTAAATGAGCCGGCAAGGCCCTTAGGTGTGGTTCATGCTACGGCAGAAACCTAAATATCCGTTTTTTACCCTTCGGGGGAAAAACGGTTCTATTTAGGTGTTCAGCCTCCGCATGAACCACTATGAGACGTGTTTAAACCTCTGCCGGCGCTGGTCCGGGCGTACTGTGATGAGTAGACATTAACCAACAAAAATATCGAAACAAAATATATACACAAGAGATTATTTTTGCTGTTACGTATACCGTAAAAGTTTTTATTTTGCGTAACAGTATCAGCTTAACTAGCGTTGACAATTTCTTTTTTTTTTTTTTTGAGATTTGTACTTAATATCCTTATCTGCAGTAATTGGCAGTTTAGCTTATATAGTCAATGGCAACTATTTCTTTTAATTATTAAGATAGGTAAACAGTTGTGTGATATACCCTAAAACAACCGATCCTTTATTCGTATTCTCATAATTTTTAGCTGGGCAACCTTCGATATTCCTAGCTGGAAATATTTCGTTGACAACCTAAGGTAAGCTTTCCGTCAAACGCGACATTTTACATCTGATATTTACTTGTAACACTTATGGATGATGTAAAGTGTTATTTGATTACTGGTTTGTATGATGTACCATTATTATTTATTATAATAAGGCCAGATTGAAAGTTTTTTAAATAAAACTGTTTTAAAAAGTTGTTCTTAATTGAGAAAACCGGTTTTCCATCAATATCTGTACGACCTTTTAGTATTAATTGGCCCTTTAAAGTCCGATGTAAAAATATTAATAATTTATTGTCTCAATAACATCGCACGAATATTACGTACAATTAGATACGCTGCTTTATCTATACACATAAGCTCTCTATGATGTGTTTAAGTGCCGCATGTTACGACCGCATTGCGGCATTGATTGATCGGACCTATTAGGTAGCGATCATTTATTAGTGAAATAATGCAAAAACCAAATGGGAAATGCAGGTCTTTATGCGAGATCTTACTAGTATATTTCTAAGACGTCTCTGAAAGAAAGCTATCGTTGCTATTTTTAATTACATCCACAACATGGATTTAAATTAAGAGTGTTACGAGAATGCTAAATATTGCCGACGGCAACTATCAATTTTGAAACAAAATGGTACTGCTGAATTAACAATACTCCACCGAAAACAGATCAGGTATACTAGGTAAGCCCTGTTTATAGATTTCAGAGAAGGACGAACATATTAAGTGATTTAGTGAACGGAATCACGCTAGCAGGTAAAACAAACATACCGATAAGAATGTTAATGAAAAATATGCCATATCGTCTTCAACGGCTGTAGGTGTAGGCTATGATTATTGTGTGTTAGTTGCTTGTCTCTGCCTTTATATACCAATACCATTTACTAGTTGACCGTACGTCTACCGAGTCTTTTTTTTTTTTTTTATGTGAACTATATTTCTCGGGTATGTAGTTATTTTCTATAGCCGGGATAGAGGTCATTTGGTTCGCAAGGATTGTTCAGGTCTTTAATTTGACGTACGTATATACTCTCTGTAGCGGCGATTTGGTTCACAAAACTAAAGGAAGAGCTTTTGTGCCTTTGTTGTGTACTGATAAGTATGGTTATCTGATGTTTTGTTATCCAACATCTACGTCATATATATGTACGCCAGTAAAATATTATCTTCCAAATCAGTGTAGATACTGACACACAAAAATAATTCTAAACACTTAACCCCTTTACTGCTAATCACGACACATTGTCGTCACGGTTCTAAGAAGCATTTTCACTACATAGCGGGAAACCCATGTTATCGGCTACGGGGTAGCGCTACGCACGTAGCGTAGCAGTGAATTTGTGTAGGACGTTAAAGTTTTAACCTTATATTCTTTAGATGTTTTGGAGCTCCATTAAGAGCTATCTCTTTTTTATTTTCCCAAATTTAACCTGTAACGGCGTGAAATGAGATTCAACCATTTTGAAATCTTTAGCGGTTAAATTCATTGGCAGTAACTATGTATTATAATATTAAAGTTAGCATTCAAAGGTAAACCTTTGTTTACTCCCAGAGATTGTAAAACCCTGAATAATAATACTAGACCCGATCAGGCGAAATGTTCGCCTTGAGTTTTAGTACAACCACAAGTCCCATGTTGACGTCGCAGACCTTTTGAGAATTTTACAAGCGTATTCTTTTCTGATAAACTGTGCATTCCTAAGTACTTATACTACCTATACAAATATATTACTTGACTGAAAATATAATTGTATTTTCAAAAGCCTTCTTGCTTAACTTTTAAGCAGCTGCATTTTCAATGACCCTTTGTCTTATAATCACGACATGATACCAGCTAGAATCGTATTTAGGATATTCTCAGCCCTTTATTGGTTACGCTGTCAATATTGTTTACTAAGTTCTGCTACACTAGGCCTGCTGCTATTCAGTTAGGCTATACACTTATAACATAATAACTGTCTTCGATTTTGAGAACATGTTGGATTAATTCTGGGGGCCGATTTTTGACAGCCGGACGATCGAATTAAAAAAATTCAAACTCGAAAATAATCGCACACAAAATTTTGTAGCCAATTTTTTCGCATGGAATTAATAGTTTAAATAATCATTATTTTAAATTTCTATCGCTTTTATTTTTAAAACATAATTTCATCGTTTTATTCAGAGTTTTAAATGTCACTTTCGAGTGCTCGAATCTCAAAAATCACCCCCCTGGATCCTTATATTCGACAAGCCAACCTGTGGCACGTGGATTTTCATGCGAGATCATTATGTATTAGTTTGACATATCTACTAGAACTCACTAGCGACTGTTTGTTTTAAGACCGGCGACTATATTGTAGTCTTAAATCACTACGAGAGCCAAGGTGTTAATGTAGTTCTATGAGTATTATGACTCTAACAGTGTACCTATTAGGATCCGTTTGAGACTACCTACTAGCTATAACAAGTTCAAAATATTCGTAGTCAAGCCGTGACTAATTTGGCTATTGTTGTCTGTAGAAAAAACTTATTAGGCAAGCCGTCGGGAATCGGGTTTTATGGTTGCTTCGATACCGCTACCTATATACTTGACTATCTTATAGCAAGTTCGTGTTTAAGTAATATGAAAATATTAAATTTTCATCTAATTTTGCCTTAATCACAATGCAAAAAGTTTGTGACACATTCCGTAAGCACTTAAATTTCTGAGAGGGGTACCTCTCATCAGACAAGCACTCAAAATAGCCAAACGACCTTATTTTAGAACCAAGCATTTTCAATTCTTATATCTTGTCGTAACTATTCACGTGATTTGCCCCGCAGTCCAAACTGCTTTGAGGATATTGAAGCGATCATTCAATTTGTGTTGAATCTGGATTATTGGTTATATTCCTTTGAGATCCCATTTCCCATTAGATGTTTTTTACTCGTTGCTTACTGAATCAGAGGAATATCACAAGACAACAGGAAGTCCCAACTCTGCTACAGGAATTTACATGACATTTTGTCACTTCTTTGTTTTTACTCTTACACCGTAAATGAGACTTTCGAATCTCTGTAGAGAAATCAAAGCCCTCCTAAGTGTACACGTCCGATACGTCCATCACAACTAGCAAGCTCTACTACTATTTAAGGAGTATTTAAAACCAAGTTTGGCCTAGCCAGCCATATTAGAGATCAGAATAACAAACTTCCGTCAGGTTTTCTTTTAAGTTCACCAGCATCGAAATCGATAGACGACTATAAATATAGGGAAAAGTTAGGTACCTTTCCACTATTTTTACATATTGTAAGTTTGTTGTCATGCTTATAGTAGGAGTTAATTCTATCGAAATGGAATCTTGTAACCTTTATCTTTATACCTCACTTGATCCATCTAACACCTCTGTTGTCACACTAATTGCAAGTCTATTGAACCGTTGCTCTATTATAGTTTCCAGGCAGGATGCCTATCGTACATTGATGATCTTCCAGGCTAGAGCTTTTAAGTGTAACATTAACTGAGACGTCTCAGTCGTCTACCAAAAAGCAGACGTTTTTACGTGTTTGATGTAACTGAAGTGATATGAATGCTTTTGTTTACACAGCTACATTTGTCGATTTTTTATTTCGGCGTTGATTTACTAGATGAATTATTTCAGTGTTAATTAATATTTTGTCGCTTGGTTAAACAACAATCCTTCTTTGTGACCAGCAGTTATTTTAATTTGGTGACTAAGACATAATATTTGTGAGGTGCTTCAGTATGCCTCAAGACACTATCAGGATTTGACTCACGTGTGCCCACGACGGGCAGGCGTTTGCTGTTTAGATTGATGACACAACGTCGTTTATTCAGCTCAGTTTTAATATTCTACAACCTTACTACAAAATTATCTTTGATGTTATAGGTCAAAGCCAAAACGGTTATGCTATTGCTTTCTAAAACAATACCTATTGCGGTTCCTGGAGGAGAAAGATCTAGACTTCCTACGTCCAAGGTTGTTTTTTCTTGCCTCCCCCTCCTTTTTAAAGTATAGGATGTGGTTAGGGGATGCAAATGCTTATTTTGCGTTTAGTCGCACACATTTGTAGTATAAACCGTATTTGGCAATATTTTTAAATCATTATAGGTTTACGAGTACCTACTTCCTGGGTTCAATCAAAATGCCAAACCACAAATTAGTTTTTGGTGACTGTGGACAACTTTTATACAAGCAAGTCTACGAGAGGCCGCGTGTCCTCCATTCTTCTTAAAAGATGTACCAGACAGTTGTTTTACCCATGAACCATACTTTATTAGTGATTGAAAGAATTAGTGTATTCTATTTTCCGCGTCTGACATACGAGAAACGACGTTGGAACATCGTTTAATAAATCGGCATTATGTCGAATAATATCGTAACCATGCCAATGTTAGAATGATTTCGACTATGCAACCGTTGGCGTCGTTTGTTAATGGGATCAATCAGACATTAAGATAGCAGTTTTCCAATGGTATCCACATAATCTGTGGAGCAACAGCTACAAAATGATGCATGGACATTACATAGCGTCTCAAGGGACGACGCTATATCATGATGCAGGGCGATACATGCCATTTGAGACGACGTAATACCGTTTCCCGGAAGTATAGTCTTCCAATATGACGACTTTGTATGTTTTCCAGGATGACACACAAGACGGTATGATGCACGACGCATGTCGTCTCCCAGGAATCTCAGGAAGACGCTTGTTGTCTTAACAGGAGACGTAATATCATCTCACAGGATGACGCAATGTCGTTTCTCAGGACGACGCATGTCGTCTCAACAGGGGACGCAATGTCGTCTCACGGGATGATGCAATATCGTCTCATGGGCCAAAGCATTTCGCCTCACAGGTGGACGCAATTTCGTCTCACAGGTCGACGCATGTCGTTTCACGGGACGACGCATGTCGTCTCACGGGACGACGCATGTCGTCTCACGGGACGACGCATGTCGTCTCACGGGCCGACGCAAGTCGCCCCACAGGTCCACGCATGTCGTCTCACGGGACGACGCCTGTCGTCTCACGGGACGACGCCTGTCGTCTCACGGGACGACGCATGTCGTCTCACGGGACGACGCCTGTCGTCTCACGGGACGACGCATGTCGTCTCACGGGACGACGCATGTGTTTTGACGGTACCTATTAGAGGTCATTGCGTCTCGTCGCTGGGCCACGGGCACCGAGCGGAATTTCACAATATCTACGTCTCACGGGAAGACGGATGTGTTTTGACGGTGCCTATTGGAGGTCACTGCGTCTCGTCGCTGGGCCATGGGCACCGAGCGGAATTTCACAATATCTGCGTCTCACGGGAAGACGGATGTGTTTTTGACGGTGCCTATTGGAGGTCACTGCGTCTCGTCGCTGGGCCACGGGCACCGAGCGGAATTTCACAATATCTGAAGTAGCAACAATCATAATACTATTTGCTTTTTTCATCTTTTGAGCAATTTGCACAAAATAAATTACAAAAACAAATTATGCAATGTCACTATATCTGCAGTAGCAAGAGCCAATTGCACAATTTGCATTTGTAATTTACTTTTCGATATTTTTTAACTTGACTGTGCACGTGTTGCTCGGCTGAGTTACAAAAGCGTACTGAGGAGAAAACAGCCTGGCGCTGGCACCGGGCGACATTAGTACCTGAATGGCGCGATAGATGGCGCTACTAGTCGATGAATTCAGTTGATTAGGGCTGAGTTACAAAGGTTGTTATCTCATAGTGGTTCATGCGGAGGCTGAACACCTAAATGTATGTTTTAGACAAAAAAAGTCAAATTTACTCATTCAGTCATAAAATGAAATCTAGGCGACTCCAGTGCCATGTCTGCTCAATAATGCCACCGTACGCTAGTTATTAATTATCGTATCATAATATCCGTTACTCCTTTTAAATCATTATCAAAATGAAAGCTCAACCTTACAAAACTATAATATCAAATTCAAGGATAACCATGTATTAACCATCCCGAACATAGAATATTAACCACATTACCCGAGGGGTGCATTCATCTATCACGGTTGGGCTCTTAAAATATGCAAAGGTCTGAAATGTAAGGCTGTATAGCTAACTATTGCTCAAAATGATTAATCTCCTGAACTAGCCTGCGCCCGCCATTTCGTCCGCGACCCGCGTCGAGGATCTTTCAACCCCAATTAAAATGTCCAAATTTCCTTTTTAATGGAATGGATATTATGTTCTAAAGGCCATGGCAGGATATGAGAACAACACAAAAAAAATATTAGTTTGGTGTTGTTTTTCATGAATATATCTGTTTCCCTCTAACGAGTTCATTCGTGCTATACAGAGTGTTTCCTGTAACATGAGCAATAAATTAAAACGTAGATTCTACTCCTCAAACAATAAAACATTTGTTCAACAACTTTTAAAAAATATGTATTTTTTAGATTGTCTCTTTTTCATACAAACTAAATAGTATTTTCAATGTACGTTAAAATCCGTCCAATTGACATTGCTTGTCAGCCTTGTCACCTTACAGACATAATCAATTCCGAATACATTGCGTGTTCGAATAAACTTTAAAGTGAAATAAAAATCAAACCTTAAGTTATTTTTAAAAGTTGCTGAACAAACGTTGTCTGGTGTGAGGAGTAGAGTCTAGTTACGTTTGAATTTATTGCTCCTATTACAGGAAACACCCGTTGTACATATGCCCCTTTTACATAAATCCTCAATATGGTTTTATAGGCCGGTTACGTCTGCCGCATGCATCCGGATACATGAGCATGTGTGTGCCACCAAGCCACCAAGTGGATGCCGCAAAAGAGGCGCGGACGGGGCAGGCCCAAACAGAGATAGCGGAACGATTTGGACGCTTTCCTCAGCACCTGGCCGGAAAAAGCGTGGGACCGAGAGCTGTGGAAATCAGTGGGAGGCTTTTGCCTAGCAGTGGGACCCTGTAGTTAAGGCTAATAAAAAAAATTGTATTATTGATAAATAAGTTAACACTCCATAATATATAAAATGCATATAAATGTGGCAATATTACGCCCTCGGTACAAAGAAGCAAAAACTTTCTCGAAAGTACACAATATAAGTACACATTTAACCTTTTTCGGTATTTAGAGGCCGACATAAAGCCGTGTAAACATCGTTATATTTGCAGACTGCGTACACCTTTTTGTACAACTTTTGTTGAAAGGTCCCTTGGCGTATTGTCTAAACGAAACGTTACTAAGCCTTGGGGTTATTTACTGTGTATTCAACACATGTAGGGAAACGCGGTATTTAGATGCTAAATAGACCTAAATGTATAACGTAACAGTTATTGTACTACAATAGGTATGGGTAAAACAGTACCTAAGAGTAAGATGAGAGTATTATTACTGCAAAGTTTTTTTTATCTAGAATAAATAGGTAACAGCGCCAAAGGTCACTGTTTCTACCAAGTGACCATCGCTAAATCAACCTATCGCTATGATCGATCAATCAAAAGTTTTCATTGAATAAAATATAAGTGTTTACGTCGAAACCTCATGCGCGGTTACACTATAGATATAAATATTAGGACAATCTTACACAAATCACTAAACTAAGATGGATAAATGCATAATTTAATGCGTGCAAAAATACGCAAATAAGTACCTATATAACGGGTTGTCCCTAATTAACTAGCACGTTAATATACCGCGGACTATCAAAGCAATATTATTGTAGTTGATAATATAGACTTCCGCAAAGTAACGCCTGATTCCATAACTTAAAAAAGAATCTTCCAAATCAGTTCAGCCATCATCGAATAATCGATGAACGTACATAATAAAAGCAAAAACAAAGATCCCGACAAATTATCAAAAACAAAACTCCTCCTTTGAAATCTTGAAGTCGGTTGAAAACATATATTCTTCGTGACGCATCCCTACTCATCTCTAGTGGAAGCCCAGCCTAAATATCACACAAGCAAATACATGCCGATATGCCGCAACCACATACTTACAACATCATTTCATTATTCAAACGTTTTGTTCATTTGCCTCGCTCACAACTCCTTTTGTTCTTGAAGCTGACTTTTGTTGAAGTTGCCTTTGTTTAACCATTAATGAAATTATAATCGCGACTCGACAATAAGCATTCATTAAAACTGAGTAAATGTTCGCGAGGACTAAATAATACTCACGGGTATTTATTTGTTGTGTCTGTATTTTAATTGAATTTGCAAGATGACGAGATGACGAGGCGAGGTGAAAATCATTTATAGGTGTCTTTTGACTTATTATTCAAATTAATGAGCGTACCGACAAATGCTAGAACTTTGCTTACAATGCGCAACTTTGCCTGCCTTGAAAATCATGGTTTTCTTCACCAAACATCTATTTATATCTTATTCCTGAGATGGCCGACTTTCTCCCATCTCAGGAATAATATATAAACTGTCTGGTGAAGAAAATCATGTTTTGTTTTTCAAACCAGGCAAAGTTGTAGCATTTCATGGTATTCGGAATTTTCCCTTCCAGCATTTCACAATCAGATTTTAGTGGAATGTTCTTCATAATGTTGTCTTGAATCGTCACTCACCTCTGTCGAATGCGATACAAATAGAGACTAGAGACCTGAGACCATACTAAATGTCACCTGTAAGGAATTCATGACCGACTACTGACCACAATGTAGTTCAAAATACAGCTTAAATGTGATGCTACGAGTAAATCGCTACGTGGGGGCAACAGCGAAATTTTGTAGATGGAGTACATTAGCAGAGCTCGAATTTGTAAAAATTGTGCGCATCGAGAAAAAGTTGTGAATTTTTGACCATGGATAGAATGGCCCACGATAAATATTTTTGAGTATTGGAGGTCCGTAAAATTTTTGGACCTTCACGTCAAAATCAGGGGTCCTGTGAAATACGTTATTACTCTATGGTTAAGGCTGCTAGGGGTTGTGTGGTATCATTTCCGTATAAAACAGACATGCGGAATTCATTTGTGGTATTAAAAATGTAAAATTTCTTATTAAAAAAAAAGTTGTGTGGTGAGGAAAAACACAATTTTTAATTTTTTTTAGAACGTCATATAACTAATATATATAATTTTTGTTTCTAATAATAAAAAATATTATAAAGGAGCATATTTAATGTAGTTTCTAAATATATACAATTTTTAGGCTTATAGTATACAAAAACTACGCGAAAAAAAATGTTTGCTTCGTGGTGTATATGTTTCCTCCATAGTAAGTATCGATAATCAATGTGAACGTGAACATCCGTAGCGTATTGATCTTAAAATGCATGTATTGCTTGTTATTAGTAAATTTTATTCATAATAACTTCACAAAATGCAGAAATAAAAAAATACAATAAATAAAAACATATTTTTCCTCCTTAACTTTAACATAAACCGTCACAATTCAAACGACGCGACGTCTGTTTTCCGTTACTCAACTTAAGTAAAAAAAAAATCTGAAGTTTTTTGTATTAAAGGTGTATAAAATGTATATGTTTCTATAATCTATATCAAATATGCTTCTTTATAATATTTTTTATTATTTGAAATAAAGGATATATATTAGTTATATGACGTTCTAAAAAAATAAAAATAAAATTGTGTTTTTCCTCGCGGCACAACTTTTTTTTTAATATGAAATTTTACATTTTAAATATCAGAAATGAATTCTGCATGTCTGTTTTACACGGAAACGATACCAAACAACCCCTAGCAGTCTTAACCAGAGAGTAATAACATATTGCACGGGACCCCTGATTTTGACGTGAAGGTCCAAAAATTTTACAGACCGCCAATACTAAAAAAATATTCATCTTTGCTCACTCTATCTATGGTCAAAAATTCACAACTTTTTCTCGATGCGCACATTTTTTTTCGCATCTGTACTGAGACAAAACCCTACTACATGAGGCAATTTTTGAAATTCGAGCGCTTGGGTTTGACATTTGAAACGCTGTCAGGTACGATGAAATGGTACTGTAGAAGTAACAGCGATAGGAATTTAAGACCGTGATTATTCGTTATTTACACTGTAAACTTCATATGAACATACAAGGGACAAACCAAATCTTTGTGTGCATTTATTTCCGGCCTTATTTTTTTATATCGATAGTGATTCTTCAAAAAGGAGTGCACAGGTTTTTGAAGGGTTGGCAACGCGCATGTAAACTCTTGGAGTTGCAGGGGTCCATAGGCTACTGTGGTCGCTTACCATCAGGCGAGCTGTATGCTTGTTTGCCACCGACATTGTATAAAAAAAATCATTGGGTAGAAGGGAGACATGACTATGGTTAACTTATATCAAACTTCGTCGTAATTGGTCGTCAATGTGTTAAGCCGCACGAGACGAGACGAGCGGCGGCACGAGCGGCGAGATCAATCACATAGATACATTTTTATCTCGCCGCTCGCGCTCTCGCTCGTCTCGCCGCTCGCAGCGGCGGCCGGTTGTGTGTTTTTATGCGAGCGGCCGTATAGGTAGTTATGTACATACCGTCAGGTGACAACCAAAACTCACTAATTGCAAAAAAATAAATAAACGAAAATCAACCTTGTTTTGTGACTGGTACGGTTCCTTATGGCTATTAACTTGCGGAAGTACTTAGTGAGTTTTGGTTGTCACCAGACGATACCATTTCCAAATAGTTCTGTAAAATAACGGAATCTTTCTTTTGCTGCAGACATTAGACGAGTGGTCGTTCGACGTGTTCGCGCTGTTCGACGCGGCCGCAGGCGCACCGCTCAAGTACCTGGGCTACGAGCTGCTCAACCGGTACGGGATGATACACAAGTTTAAGGTGAGTACATAAGGTTCATATTCCTTTACGCTCTCATGGCTTAGCTAGCTTTGAAAAATAATAACGAACAGCGCCTACCGATTCATTGTATAGCACACGGAAAATATATAAATCCAGCCGAACCTTCTAGCTATACAAAATATCCACTCCTCTCTGTCATACTCGTGATGTTCCATCTGTCAGACATTGATTAGTAGAATAGAAATCATTATGCCGAAACGGTTGCAAGAATTTATCCAAAAATCTTGGCCGGAGAGTAAACGGTGACGTTTCATTTTTTTTTTTTACATATAGGTATGTTATGTTATTGTAAACTTATAGTATATTAATAAATTAATTAATGTAATATTATATGAAGTTTTTTATATAGTTTTGAATATTATAATTAAGTAGATTAAGAGATTATTCATAGCTAGATAAAAAATATAAATTATAAGTGTATTGTAGTTACAGATCATCCCATTGTTGGGCATAGGCTCCCCCGTCTTATTTATTCCTTAGTTACATTTAATTTCTCTCGTTAAACTTCTTTTATAACTCCTTATGAGAAGCTATACAAAAACTCCGTTTTATTCAAGTCAGACACGAGTCTTCAATTTAATCAGTCGACTTCCAAGGCTTCTCATTGGCCCACCGTGACATTTAAAAAGTTTCCGACGTAACGTACCTCTGAAGTTAAATACAAGTAAGACGTGAACGTTTGGCTTCAGGCAATGAAAAGGTACTTAGAAATGCTTTAAGTGTGCAGGCTTAATAGCCTGCTTAACTGAGCTAAATGTAAATTGAAATCTTACGACATAATTTTTTCAATAACTTCTAATAGACACTGGTTAATAATTTCGAATAGTTAATAAGATTGGAATTCGTTTTTTACTAAGTTTTGCTTTTTTATTAACTTTAATTATAGCGTCGTAGGTCGTACCCTCCTTCTAAAGTTTTTTTTAGCTAAGGGGTAACTAACTACTACTTTTAGCTGTAAGTAATAGTACATATAGATAGATATATAGTATTAGATATATACCTCAGTTGTTTTATCCTTTTTTCGTTCATTTGTGTCTATTTTCCTTCATTTAAAAAAATCATACTGATATCAAACAAAACATTACTTGTTATACTTTACAGGCTAGTAATGCTATAAAAAATTAATAACTAGCTATCTGAACAAATTACTGAATATTGTATAAAGCTTAAACACATTGTTTCTCGGTACAACCTGAGTAGAAAATACCCCTAAATTCTTAAAAGGAACTACCTCATTTGCCCGTAGATTACAGTGACTTTGCCTCCCCATTCATCTAAATTATCTCAGCTTCGAGGACCTTTTTATTTCCTTATCCTTAATGTATAAATTCGGGTTTACTTACGTATTTTCTTTGTTGCTACCTCATCTTAGATAGATTGCCTCGCATAATTTATAATTGTGGGTGAGTTCGTAATTCGTATGTGTAGTACATACATACATATAATCACGCCTGTTTTCCAGAGGGGTAGATAGAGATCACGGATTTCTATTTGCTACGATCCTGACAGACCACTTTCGCTTCACTCACTCCCATAACGTTCTTCATACATGCTCGTCGGTTTAAGGTACTTCTGACCTGGCCTTTTTGTAATATTTCCCCGATTTGGTCGAGGAAAGTTCGCCTAGGTCTTCCACTTCCAACTGATCCTTCCACTCTTTTGTCATACACCCTCTTCGTTAATCTTCTTTCATCCATCCTCTCTACATGCCGAAACTATCTTAACATGTATGTGTAGTACAATACCTACTATATTATTTATGTTATCTAGGTGTATCTTGATATATAACACAACGCACAGGCTGACCGTTGCAGATAAAATATTGAAAGTAAAATATCGTCTGGTGACAAGAAAAACTCACAATCTTAAATAACGAAAATCAACCTTGTTATTTTGCTAGTATGGTTCATTACGGCTATGAACTTGTGGTAGTACTTATTCAGTTTTGCTTGTCACCTGACGATATATGCAAGGACTAGGTGTTACAAAGATACTGGTGATCCATTTCAGGGTGTAATTAGTATTATATTCCAGCTAGAAAAAAGCATAAAACATTTTTTTTCTAACGAAAAAAAAGCAATAAAACACGCTTACGCTTAAAAAGATAAAAAAAATGCCCCAAAAAGAGGTTTTGTGTGCACTGTGCAGCATACAAAACCTTTTTGGGGCCATTTTTTTTTTCATCTTTTTCCTAATCGGTATATGATACTATTACAATATCAGTAATCATCAGCATTTTTGTAATACATTACAGAGACTATAGAGATATAGACGACCACAGCCTAAGAACTTTTTGAAGCTCATGTCGATAAAAATAAATATGAAGATATGTAAGAGAAATTTCACCTGCACTGCTACTCCACCTAGTAGCTACTAGTGTACTAGTAGTACGCTATTTGTTACTAGGTGGAGTAGCTGTGCAGGTGACATTGCTCTTACATATTCGGTATCTTTAGGGGGCTTTGACATAGATGGCGCAATCGACTCGACATGAGCTTCAAAAAGTTCTTTGACTGTGGTCGTCTATATCTCTATAATTTCTGTACATTATTAAATGCCATAAAGCCTCACTTAGAAACCCTGTTGATAAATGCATCGTAAAAGTACCTTTCGAGTAGATAGTAGAAGTAGCATATTGTTTGCCAGAAAGATTTCCAATTAATCATAATATAACAGATAATGCATTTTTTTTAATGGCATAGACACGTCATGGCATAGTGGGCAAAAACACGTCGCTCTTATCCTTGTGTCACAAAAAGATTAAAAAAAAATCCAAACTGCTAATTTGCAGACAAAAATAACTTTTTCGTATCTCCAGAAACTCGTATGTACGTTCTCCAAAAGCCGAAACGTAACGTCGTATTTTAAATGATTTTCTGTTAATTATCCGCCATTTTGAAAGTAAGGAAGTAAAAATTCCCATCACTGACGAAAACATCACAGACAAACTTTTAATAGAACCCAGATAACTTAACAGCGACGGATTCTTTAGAGTCCAGGAATATGTACGTGCTTCTCGTAATATTTTGCGAACATAATATATAAGTTTAATAAACGACGTGACCGTGCATTTGGGAAACAAAAAGTTTGTGAACTTTGTAGTAGATCGTGTTAGGATAGACGAATGGATGTATAACTGTAACTTGTATTACAATACCCGTAAAAATGGTTCCTAAATTATATTGCCTAATTTCACTTGCCAACCAACTTTTCGCAGAAGTTTCATTTGTCCAAATTTCATTTCCTTCTAGTAGGTAGTTTTCATTTCCCAACTATGGGATTGGGAAATGAAACGCTTGCGAAAGAATTATTTGGTAACTGTTATTCGGCCAAATGAAACTTCAACGAAAAGTTAGTTGGCAAGTGACGAATTTCACTATTAAAAATTCGGTGAAAAGATAGGATATTCATAATAATATAGGTTCCAAAATAATAAAGTAAAATTTCCCAATAATTTATTATATTAAATTTCCGAATAAATTACAGGAAAACCTTTAAGAAGTCTACGGCGGTCAAGTGTGAGTCGGCCTTAGGAAAAAAAATTGCGTTATTTATCTCATGTACACTTTTACAGTGTACAGAACCATGAGGATACTAGTCCAACTCGCACTTGCTCTGTTTATCTTTTAATCTTGTAAGTATAAGTACAACGTAAGTATACTCGTAAGTACAACGTTATACTAAAAAAAATCCTCCTCTATTTGAAAAACGTATACCTAAAGGGGATTTAGTCTAATGCATCGTCTAAATCCAATAATCCGGCCATCTGCATTGCGCTATTAGGTTAAGCTCTGTAATTTTACTTTTATGAACACATACAAATTTGTCTGTCTAGCAGAAGATAAGGTTTTTAACCTTAAATTGTGTTGGAAAAATCACCCTATTTTTCGTTTAATGTACTCTTATTCGTTTATATTATGACACTTAATTGTAAGATGTATTACGTTACAAGTTTCATATTACTTATGTTAGTATTGTTTTACAAAATGTTTGAGACAAGAAGCATATTATAATGTACCTATACTTTTTCGTGGTCTTATGGCGCCTCTACATGATGGGCCATCATAGGGACGCAGCTATGCGTTAGAGAGAGCTAACGATATTGCCATCTCGTTCCGTCGTATAGCTGCGTCCCTATGATGGCCCATCATGTAGAGCCAGCCTTAAACATGATGTCATGTCCACAGCTCTGAGGGAACGACTAATAATGATGAAATGATGATGATGATACTTTTTTTAGGACGGATGATAATTGTGATGACAAACGACGTACCTATTTTTAGTATTTGAATGTTAATTTGTAGGTCGCTATTAAAAACTTTGTAATAAAAAGTGTTACGGTCAATTGCCTTCGCATTATGCTGAGTCGTTTTTACGTCACTTATTTTGTATAAATTCTGTACAGGTATATTTGATTGTGTTAACTTTTTTTTTCTGTGCTATAGTTATAAGTAATATAATACTCTGTTTATCAGGTCCCTCCAACGATCCTCGAGAACTTCCTGAGCCGAATAGAAGAGGGCTACTGCAAATTCACCAACCCCTACCACAACAATCTGCATGCGGCCGACGTGGCGCAGACCGTGCACTACATGCTATGTCAGACTGGACTTATGGTTCGTAACCTTATGCTTCAATCTTGATTGTTTCTGATGATGAAGATGAAGATTTAGACAACAAGAGAGGTAGAGCACAGCGATGTGCCATCTCGCTGTAATCTAGAACAGCTCGACTTTATAAAAGAGTACAAATACAAAGATATAGATACTACTATTAACGTTTTAGTATCTAGGAATGGTATGGTGTGATAGTGAGGGTAAGGACGGCAGAACCTTTGAATTTAATAATAATAAAAGATTAGGGTAAAACTGCCTTATCATATGTAGGCTTCAATTATAGTTCCAAGTGTCCGCTATGAGTGATGGCCGCTTACCATCAGGCAGGATGTACGCTTGTTTGCCACAGTCATGGTATAGGATTAAATTAACATCACATCTCACCTTTTGTCAAAACACTAGGAGCTAATAGTTCGAAGGTCTATTGTTCTAATGCTTTATTAATTTAATTGTATTAGGAGACTGTCAATAGCCAGCCGAATTGGCTCACTATCTTTAAATGCAAGTGAACGAGAAGCGCTTTGTACAAGCTACTAGTTTCATAAAGTTTAGTTTATGAGGTTAAATAAGTTCATCTTTACAGAACTGGTTATCAGACCTCGAGATCTTCGCCACGCTGGTGGCGGCCGTGATTCACGACTTTGAGCACACGGGCACCACCAACAACTTCCACGTAATGTCGGGCTCCGACACGGCGCTGCTGTATAACGACCGCGCCGTGTTGGAAAACCACCACATCAGCGCCGCCTTCAGGTACCTTGATAAAAATAGGCACAGTCTAGCTTGGGCACTGCTTTTGCCGGGGATCAATGTTACTCTGCGTCTGTAGGAAAGACATTCGACAACCCCTACAAGTGATCCCTGGGTGGTGCTAAAAGAGTAACAGGGCAGTTGCACTGGAACATTCCCATCTGGAACTCAAGCACTCACTGGATTTTCTTCATCATCTGCTTTCTCACTACTACTACCCAAGAGAAGTAATGCCTATCTATATCCAGTATCCATAACTGCTTTTGCCAACATGTTTTAATCAGTGATACGAGCTAAAAGCAATGAGGTGTTTACGAAAACGATAACTATCTGAAATTTTAACCCAGAAGGGAATATTATTGAGATTTGTTTAGTTTCCACATCATGTCAGTCCAGCTAGGAGTCCGCTTTTGCCAACTTGTTTTTAATAAGTGACGTCATTGAAAACATGAACTGTATTACAGTACTGCTGATTCTAATTGCTAATTTTGATAGGAAGTATGGCCTAGAAAATTTTGATATTTAGGCGAGTAGTAGGCCAATAAAGACTGTGCACGTTGAAATCCGGCCACGCATGGCATGGTACATCTCCCTTTCGGATACACATTTTCAAGCAGTTCTTTTTTATAAATAATCTCTAATCATAGTAGTATATAATAAAAATAGAATCATATTAAAATTGTATGGGCTTGTCTCAGTTTTTACTGAAGGTATTTCATCATATCTTTAATGTTTTGTCCAGCGTTTTTTGATAATCTTCACTCGCTTCCTGCTACAATACCACAATTGTATTTATATTTTCACAACCGGTTTTATGGTCAATAGAATGTCATCTTACAAAAAAAAATGTTTTGAAACTCTATTCTACTTGAGGTAGTCAGGAAAACTTTCTACTCCAAGCACTGAAAGTAATTTTTATATGGCAGCCATTTTTTTGTCAAAAAGTCAAACTCACCAAAGTTAGAACACCTCCGAACTATTTCAATCTAAATACACTTAGAAAAATGTTAGCTATGGTGAAAAGAGAATTTAATAAGGTATCATTTGATTCATCTTATTTATAATAAAAAACTATTTTTAACAGGAAAATTTGGTAAACACTGTCAGAACACTGTGGACAAAAAAATATAGGCACTGTGGAATATATAGTGATCAAACTCATAGACAACGTAACGTTTATATTATGTTTTAAACTTTATTATGTAGCTTGATAACCCCAAATTATTAATTAGAAGTGTTGGTTGAATATGCACATTCAATAAAAAGATGTATCACACCATGCGCGGCCGGATTTCAACGTGCACAGTCTTTATTCGCAGTGCAATGCGCGCTCGGAAACGGACGCGACTCACTGCATATTATCGAATAATATAATTATTCGCGATCGGCGCGACTTAGGTCGCTGCCCGTATTTATTTGCAATGGGTTCGCAACAACTCATAGCGAATGAGTTACTGGCGTTTATACAGAATGCCATCGGCAACCTGGACCAAACCAGCATCAAGCAGATCTGCAAATCAAGTTTTAGTGAAGACGACATTTGCAGTGGCAAGGCGCTGCTCTTCCAGACGCTCGGTAAAGCTGACCAGATGGTATCCCGGCGGAGGGATGGGGGTGTGAAGAGTCTCCAGGACATAATCAACCTGTTCCATGAGACAGATCCAGACGACGTGCCAGCATTCGTTGCGAAGCGATTGGACCGGTTGCCGCCGGTTTCCTTCGATCACGTCGACGTCACCAGGCTGCTGAAGGACATAACATTCCTGAAGACAAGTCTGGCAGAGGTGCAGTCGAAGTTGGAGGTGGCTAATAACACCATTAGTGATCTTCGTACCGAGGTAGTCACACTACGTGACACAGTTTCGGTATGTAGGTCACGCGAGGCCACTGACTTTGGCGCGTGTAGCGATGCGCGTGTGAGTACGTGCAGTGCTGGGTCAGCAACGAGCGATATGACGACAGTCACTAACGCCGTTCGCGATGGCCCGCCCCCCGCACCCCGCACTTCGTGTATCGCCGTCCCGTCAGCTGCTCGAGTGGGTATGTCTTCGACACCTCGTCGCGACTACGCTGCTGCTGCTGCAAAACGGAGCAAAGTGCCTTCAAAGGTGCCCGATTCTGACGCTTCTAATGATAAGAAGCTTCCCCGCGACGACGACGGTCTCACACCGGTGTCGAAGGAAAATGGGGCGCGCAAGGCGCCTCGTAAAAGCCAGTGTGGTACTGCGGAACCGGGTGCTACCCCGGGTCTGCGGGTTGCCACACCGAATAAGGCGCTATACGTGTCGCGCCTGCATTTTTCCGCCACGGCAGCAGATGTGGTGGATTACGTTTTGAAGAAGACTGGCTACGAGTTGAGGGTGTTCCAGCTGCGATCGCGCCACTACGTGCACTTCAGCTCGTTTGTGGTGCGCGTGCCGCGGCCGCTGCTGGAGACCATAGAGAGCGCAGGCTTCTGGCCGAAGGGTGTAGTGTTTCGGCGGTTCCGGGGAACGCTGCCAAATATTACACCAGAGAAGGTGGCACAACAGAAAACCGTCGTGTCACCAAAATAATAGTTTTAATTTATAATGTAATATGTATGCTAGTCTATAAGGTATTTATCTATGGGCCACTAGTTGCCTGAAAATAAACGTTTTTCATTTCATTTATATGCCTGTATGGAGTGTATGGTCTATTCTGATATTAGTATAATTTCTACTTGTATGTTACCAATAATGTCTTATGAATAAACGTGTCTATTTGTCCATTATTTCTCGAATACGTGCTGATGAAAATAAGACTCGAAGCAGTCACGTGGAGTTTCCGGTTCGTTAGGGGAGTTATCTTTTGTCATATCTACATCGCAAATGTACATAACAAGTGTGTAATATAACAAGTTGTGACCTACTTCATTTGCCACGCTAAGTTTTCTGAGACTTTCGTAAGATCGTAAAAATTAATACAAATGTGACTTTCTGAAGTCAACCGACAATGATGTTGTTAATAAAGGTCATTTCAAAATGTATTTTTATGGCAGCAATGGCTTATTGACAACCGACTATGTTGTACTTTTGACTTGAAAATATCACATATTTACGTAAACTACAAAACTATGTCGGTTCTTAAAATTGTATGACAAAATATGTAATTATACGATATAGTGCTTAATGTATTTCCTTCGGAAAAACTTGAGTCATAATCGGAGTACGATGTTACCCGAAGTGACAATTCTTGTTCCAATTGTTTTAAGTAGGTACTTTCCATGAAAGACAGCTTCTTAATCACTGATAAAAAAAAACAGCGTCTATTAATATTTTTGCCCGTTTGTAGGCGAACTTTCTGATTGGAATATATAATAAGCTGTCTTAAGTTGAGTTTATGAAGACTAATTTATACAATGAATGTAGTCAGAGGTAAAAATAGATCGCCCACGCACTATATAAGGCTCACCGGTCGAGACCTTTAACATTAGGATCTATTTTTAACACTTCGAAGTTTCCTTAAATTAGAACACTTGTAATTTGTGTGAAAGGTCAACTAATGACGGTCCAACAACGAGGTACTTAAGGGAGTGAGCTCTTCGAACAAATATACATCATTTATTTGTGTGTTTATCACAGATATTTGTTCCTGACTTATGGATATTAATTATTTATCTATATCTATCTATTATATATATCGTCGTCTTGTACACAAGACAAGCCTTATTCAGCTTACTGTGGGACTAGATCGATTTGTGTAAGATTGTCCCCTGAACATTTATTGATGTATACAGGGTGTAACGAAAATACTGGTGATCCGTTTAAGGGCATAATTGGTATCGTATTGCGAGTAGGAAAAAGTAGGAGAAAAATTTTTTGGACGCGAAAAAATTTTTTTTTGTATGGGGCGAATCGTCCCAGCTGGCCAACCCTCCATACAAAACCAAAAAAATTTTTCGGGAGAAAATTATTATTTCTTAGTTTTTCACAATAGGAATACGATACCAATTATGCCCTAAAAAGGATCACCAGTATTTTTGTTACACCTTGTATATTGACTTATTGTCACATTGACTAATGACGTTGCTCCTTTTATGAAGACGAATAGCATTCCCTTACTTTAACTTTTCATTCGAGTTCACTTTGAAGCACTCAGTTGCAATGGAATTAGTATAGTTCCATACAATGAGTACATTTACAGTGACCGATCTCAGAATAGTTGTGCTTTTCTTTTTGCAACTAGATATGAAGAAATATTATTTTTAACAAAACAAATTAATAAAACCTTTCCAAACTAGTGGCATGAAAACTATTTTCTCTTTAGTCTTTATTCTAAGCTGTGAAGCATGTCGTTCCTCCCGCCTCGCCTATCTTGGGGCAATCTCGTTTCACGTCAAATAAAAACTGAGCGATCCTGATGCCGCTACAATTTACATTTTAATCAAACGCCGCTTGAAAGGACGGGTGCAGAATGCACTTCATAATTGAATTTGTGCAGGGGCGCATTATTTTCTGTCGACACGTTTAATGCCAAACCAAGTCTTTATTTTGATCATCATAAATAATTCTTATAAGGATTGAGTTCGACGAATGACCTGCTTGCCTTTATATAATTGCTAAATATACAATTGCCAGTCCCTCCGGCGGCGCAGGGCGGACTCCGGCAACAGTATTATTATTATACTGTATAGAAATCCTTAAGAACATCCTTTAGCAATCATCTTATGAAAACGTTTATAAAGTATACGTTTTGTATATACCTGTCAGTCGTCTTATAGACAAATTAGAATACAGGAATAGAATAATCATTATTTTATGTATGTCACTGTTTACAGTAAGAAAAGAAAAGGGATAAGGGACTGGCGATATGTTGTACAGTAAAAACTTTTATAGCCAAGTAATGATCCCTCCGAAAAAAATACATACTATAAACTTATGGCGTCATGTAGTTAGTTAATAAAAATATGAAGTTTAACAACGCTTATTCATCTCTAATAACTGTATCATTTCAAATTGGGGTGCTTTTCAGTATGAAACCAGGCCACTACTCGTATTTAAGTGTCAAATCAACTTCGTCATTATTGTAGTACATAGTACCTATGTATATATTGCTATTCATAAAAAACTTTTTGATCAGTACCTTTATATTTTTTATTTTACTCAGACAAGGTTCCTACTAGCAGTCAAATACCTTAAACGGTATTTATTTTAACAATAACAATTTGCCCTGCTGTATTCAACTGCTTTAAACGCCTTAGAAAATGTAAATCACATCACAAAGATTAGATGGGTCTGAATGGAAATTTAAAATAAAGTTACAAAAAGAACCGGGTAGATGCGATGAAAAGCGATAAGTTCCTATGGGACCAGTTTTTCGCACCCCTAGAGGCCTATTCGAAGTTTAAAATCATGACATGATACAAACTTTATTTATTTATGTTAAGTAGAACCAACAGCTTTAAAATTACAGTAATACAACATAATATACACAAAAAGCCAATTAAAGGAACTCGCAGGTAATAATAATATAGTTTTCACTTCTCATGCTCTTAAAATGTTACTTTAGTCTCTGCAGATCGGGACTAAAACTCTTTATTAATCTCTAGGGACTAAAACATTTTTTTTTTATTTACTTTGAAAACCCCTAAACAGCCACTCACGGTGTTTATGAATGGACGATTACCGCCCTTTTTAGTGATTGTGCATAGACAATTTTGGACCACGCATATAACCCCGCGATCTGGGCCCTTCTTTATTTTACCGCCCTAGGTACGTAATGTACTATTACGTATTACCAGAAGAAGTCAGGACGTGACGGCGTATAAATTGAGTTTTCAACGCTTGTATTCCAAAGTCGCCCCTATATTTTAAAGCCACCCTGTTTGACGGTATAACATCTATGATATATGCATCTATGATACATGTAAACGTATACACAGAGTGTTTGTAATTAGCTAACAACGTGGCCTGGAGACTGCGGTCGATGCTAATCACTTACCGCCCTGCAGTGTTAAGGTGCAGTCTTAACTTTCATTTAAACAGTTATATTCCCTATACACTTTAAAGCCATCAGCCAAGCCGCTGGAGTTACAAAAAGGTCTTCTTCTGAGTCGATTCCTCATTACTAACAATTGTGACCACTTGGTTTTGCAGCTCTCGTCAGACCCTATCCGTCTCGTTCTCGTAGCCCTAAGCACTTGGGACTAATCTAACCTAAGCCCTAAAGGGTACTGGCATTTGCATACTTACACGTATATTTAGTGTTTGTAATTACTTGTTCGTAATGGTCTAAGAGCTGGCCACGTCAGATGTGACACAATAATGAGAGGTTTGTAATCAGTCCAGTTAGATTGCATAACCATCCTTATTGCTAGATCCGGGCATCTGGCAGCTTTTAATGGGTGGAGATCAGAGTGACAGACCAACAAAGTTTTTAAGTTGAAAAAAAGTAATACCGAAATAGGTAAAAACTGCTGAAGTTGTGTCATTTATAGAGAACAGGGCCTATATTTTAACATTAGAACAAAAAACATTGTGTATTATTGCGCAAACAAAAACAGTAGGCGAGTAACCAAAAATTACATAATACATCATTTGGTACTACTTCCCCCAAACGAAACTTTTGGATATTATATATTATATTACATAATTCTTCATAATATTGTGATCAAAACCAGAACTCTAGAATTTATTTTCTTCAAGTTATTTGCTTTCTTTTACCTCCACCACTTTACAGCTGCCAGATGTCCGGATCTAGAAATAAGCATAGTATAGCAAACTAACTAGAGGGGTTTCGTTGCTCTCATTATTGTGTCATATCTGACGTGGCCAGCTCTCCGTCTATAACAACTAATAATAGTGTAGCGTAGCGACCTAGGCGGTCGAAACTAATCACTTACCTGCCAGCAGTATTAAGTGGCAAACGTATAGTCTACAGCGTGCTCCAATTTGCATCCTCTTCTAATTAATAAGCCTCAATTAATGAAAAAAAACATTGTGTGGTTTTATGAAACCACGATGCAAATGAAACTTTACTATGTTAGCATGGCGCTTAGAAATTGGTGCCCAATTGGTACAGAGCTGGAATGACTAGCCAAATGTAATTCATTAAATATAATCGAAAAATGTTTCTCAAATTTAGAAAAAAATAATTCGTCCCACGGGGTTTGAACCCTCGCCCATTCGATCGTAAGTCTCATCCCATACCACAGTGCCACCGCTGCTGTTACGCGAAATATAGATTTATAAATATACCGCGGTTGACTACCAGTCATGCCAACATGACATGAGCGCATTGCCGGCCTTTAATGGCTCCTCTACATGATGGGCCATCATAGGGACGCAGCTATGCGTTAGAGGGAGCTAACGATATTGCGATCTCGTTTCGTCGTATAGCTGCGTCCCTATGATGGGCCATCATGTTGAGGAGCCATAAGATGAGAGTACGCTCTTTTCTTGAAGGTTTGAAGGTCGAATCGGTCCGGAAGTTATAGAATAAAAACTGGAAAAATATATTTTATTATGGTACCTCCCCTTCACATGAGTTGAGGGGTGAATTTTTTTTTCGCTCCAACCTGTCGTGTGGGTTATCGTTGGATAGGTCTTTCAAAAATAGTCAGTAGTGTTGTAAAAGAATTTTTGGATAAAACGATTAGTTTCGTAAGTAATAAAGCTCTGAAAGCTCAAAATAGGGCGTCCCCCCATCTAACTTTTGTTTGTACCGTGGGTCCAAAGTAATTGAAAAAAAAAACATGAAAATACTTTCAATGAAAACTATATTGAATAAAATAAAACATAAATTAACTAAATGAGGCTTGTAAGACCTTTATGAATAAAAGGGTAGAGTCAAATAAAAAAGGATTTTTTCATTGCAACCGTCCGATTAAGATAAATTGAAAATTATTGATTGTCCTAATGCACAATCAAATCATCAACTTGGACCAAACTGACCAAATCTTCAATCCACTTATCGATTTTTTTTTACTTTCCACCAACGAAAACGAACTGTCCATAAATTACGTCATCGATTTGTGACGTTTTTAACCCACGACGACGTGTGTAAATATTAGATTTATTTCACTTCATCGCAGTCGTTTGAAACAATAAAATTAGCTCGCTTTTTTACAGTTCATCATCTATCTATTTTATCTGAAACACTTGAAGAATAAGCGAACACGTTCATTTTTACGGCATTTTCGATACAATGAAAATGTAATGCGTCTTTAACAACTTTCTGATTTGATCAGCACAAATTCTGACTCGACTGTAGCCCACGTAAATAACGTTGCCTTGACACTTCATTTGAGTGGAGACGATGGCAATTTATATTATAATTTGAGATTCGTAGTAAGAGCAAAGATGTGTGCACAGTAACGATTACTTTTGGCATCGTTGCGTTAGTTCACTTAATTTTTTTTGTTATCAGTAACCAAACTTCGTCTACTACCTAGTAACTTAAGTTTTGGGACTTCAGAACTAAGGCTTATTACTGACCCAAGTGTTTTGTTATTTATACGTAAACATTAAGCTTTAATCAAATAAACTTTATTAACTCCTCACCAAATTTTGGTTATTGGTGAAATAGCCGAATATAGTTCGCTTGTGCTTTATTTTCAGTGTTTTGGAAAAAATACCTTTTTTCACTCAATGAATCATAAGAAAATTGTATACATAGTTCATCCTTACTTGTAACATGAAATCATGTAAACAAACACTATTCAAAGAAATTATCACACTTTTGTTAGATATACTTACAGATAAGTACCTACTCACAAAGTATATTAAACTCAAGTTATCACAGAAAAACATAATTTCAATTAAAAATTCCATCAATAATTGAAATAACGAACGCATATATGCATAACCTCAAAAATAAATGACATTGACGATGTCTAGATTGACACACGTTTGTTAACACGATAAGTCAAGTCAGGATGAATTATTTATAAGTTTGGCAGTTATGCATACGAGGGTGCATGCAGATATTGCAGACGAATTAACAGTTTTGCCGACTGTACATCCATTGAGTGATGAAAAGTGAAAAGTGAGTGAAAAAAAGTCGTGAATCTAATCGTGTAGGTTCTTAACGTGGATCCATCTATTTAAAAGGCAATCATATTTTCTAAACAAAACACAATCCACAACGCGTTTTCCACTTTCGCATAACGCCTGCCGCTTGGCAATCAATTCTCTATGAAACCACAGACCGCGAAATACGCCTGTAGGAACAGGCCCTAATTCGCCCGAAGGACGGATTGATGGATGGCGACAGCGGGGCAAACTGACAGAGATAGGGCACTGGGGCGGGCGTTCGAGTATCGTATTAGCACGTAATAAGTGGGGTGAGGACCAACCTCGCACTATCTACGACTACGTGCAAGTAGGTAGAAACTGTATTATTTTGACAAAAACGAGACTTAATCGCGTCGTTATATCAGGAAACTACGAGAGCGAGAGACTATTGAAATTAGGAAGTATAAAAACTTCAACCAGAACGAGGGACAGGGGATTTCTTCTTCGTGGAATCCAGTGATCAGCAAATGTAAGCGTAGAAATACGTGCATTTCCAAACCTAACGCAAAGTGACAACCCTAGCGTAAATGTGAATAATCAAGACCAAGTACGGGTAGTTCGGAAAACCCGCGCGGCTAGGAGATGCTGATACAATTCCTCGTCAGTCTGCCTGCGACCACGAGCGTTGCGACACGCTCGAAACGTCGGGAAATTACAAAAGTATTTACGTTTTGTCAAAATAATGAGTGAAAATCGTGTGAGTTTAAATCATTACAGGTAGAAACTATGTCCTATAAAACTACAAATTTACTCTCTAAAACTTCTTCTTAAACTCATACTAATGAGAATCGTAATTTTAGAAATACGATGTGCTCTCGAGCATTGGCCTTAAGTAAGACACAAGTAGACGTTGACTGATAAATAAATAGAATAAAGTTATTTATATTTGTTGCCTAGAACTAAGGAAAACTGGTAAATATTTCTCTTATATATGAAATTACTTTAAGGAAAACCGGCCAAGTTCTTGTCGGACCACGCATAATGGAGGGTTCCGGTTTCCTACTATCAAAAAAAATCATATCGCAAGGTCGTATCAGCCTATGCACGTAGTTTTTAGGAGAGAACTCAAAAATGCCTTATCCGATAACGTTGAAAATAATTTCACTGGAAATAATATTAAAACCGGTATCAACTTGGATTCTTCCATAATTTTTGTACTTACAGTTCAAAAGTTACACGGGGGGTACAATTTTTAAACATTCGGATTGATTATTTCTGAAAATATCCACTTAATCAAAAAATGTTCAAAGGTACCTCAATATAATTTTTAAGGACCTATCGATTCATGTACTTTGTACATCATGTTGATATTTGGTAAAAACATTTTTGACAATTAGTTACATGTATGAACTGTACCACAGCTTCATACGTTGATTGCACTAACATATTTTAAAGATAAATTTGGTACTGCTTAATTACACTCAGTCTCTCTCAACCCAAATTTATACCGTTTTTGTATAGAAATCATACAAAAGAAAAGAAACACCTTTCAAGTCTATAGGTTTTGCTTATAAATGATCAAATAATTAATTTATTTATGGAATCACTGCTTTCTTCCCTAAAAGGTCGGCTGTCATCAATTTAAAAATGGCTTCTGAAACACGTTTGCTTCCATAGGGATCCTTAGCGAACTTTATATCTTAGCAAAAAGCTTTTTAAGGGGAATAGGTAATAAACTGTCTGGTTCCATTAGGTAAAATTACAACGTTAAAGACTACGAATACTGGTACTTATCGTCACAGTAAAGTGTTCTAAGTTGGCATGGAATGGGGCCATTTGGAATTGGTATGTTTTCAGATTTCAAGAATAATGCGTACGTACATAATACGTCTTTTAAATATGAATGAAAGCAGTCGCTCTTTTTCTTTTACGGTTCTCTTAATTTCTTGCTTATTGGCAAGATTATGTTAATACGATTTACAAACTATAGGTACCTTTACAGAAAATTCTAATCAAATACAACAAGGAAGATCTATCAAAATCTGGGTTATTGTGTAGACGAAGTTTCTTCCATTTTACCTACATATGCGTACTTACTCTATTTCTTTTCCTAATTATTGTTAACGAACAAGTTGCAGCCATATTTTGCGCTAATAATTTAAGTATGTAGGTAGTTCCTTAGGCATTAATGTTTGTTTCTTAGAGAACAATATCATTTCCATACCTACTTATTCATATAAGCTTAACTCCTAAGATATTATCCTATTCAAAGTCAAACCCAAAGTTTTGGGTTTAACTGAGTCAAAGATATTCTCATAGGAATTCATTATGGAGATTACAGTGTTATTTGAAATGCTAACACAAAGTTTGTAAGATTAAGGCAAGGGATGTAGTTGGGATTTCTGGTGAGGGATTTGAGGTCAGTTTCCGGTATTATGATTTCTTATAAGTAAGTGACTTACTCGATCAACACTTGTTCCTGACAATTAATCGGCAGATCTACAGCAAAAGTATAAGTAGTTAAGAGGACCAAGTGGTCAAAATGATCTTAACAATAAAGTCATGTAAAGCTCATTTAGAAATCCTATCCTGCTGCTAACCGTACCTTCAAGCTTTTGGTTAACTACCTAATTAGCCAATAGTTAATTTATATCAGTAACCAAAGATAAAACTAAATAAAAAACGCCAATGCCGCTCAAATTCATATGCACCATGGATCCGGCTTGCTGCGGCTATATACCAAGCAGATACTATACTAGTAGATACTTTAATGTACCTACGTACTTAGTATCAAAAGCAGGTAAAATACCTTTCGACCACAAAATACACAATCATCATTGAATCCTTTCTCTTTCACCCTTATTTGCCTGCAACTGGCAGAGTTACTGTCCCGGAAAAAGGCACGGAAATCAGAGCCGGAAAACTATCCGGAATCAAGTCGATCATTTATGTAAACAATCTCGGCTGTCGCTAAGTGGCAGGTTGTTCTCGCCCGGTTATAGTGACCTACTTTCATGGTATAATAAAAACAATTAAGCAAATAAAAAAAACGATAAAAAAGAAAAAAGGTACATTACCGTACACTTTTAAACGTCAAATACTTCGACCCTATCCGAGAAGAAATATTTTTTATCGAAAGTGCTTAGGCACATCAAATCTCAAAAATACATGACAATACTTAGTTCTAACAAAATTTGAAAAATATGTTATTTTTAGGTCCTATCTTCTACGTATTATTAGGCATTGTCAGTACATGATATAACTTTGTTTAATACTGATGTGCATTGATATGATAATCAATGAAAGTGAACTGATGTATAAATCACATCATCCGTTTCCACTTTCAGACTAATAAAAGACGAAGAGTGCAACATCCTTCAAAACCTGTCCCGCGACGAGTTCCGCGAATTTCGCACCCTGGTCATCGATATGGTGCTGGCGACCGACATGAGCTTCCACTTCCAGCAGCTGAAGAACATGAGATCCCTACTTACGCTGGCTGAGCCCACGGTGGACAAGTCGAAGGCGGCATCGCTGGTGCTACATTGCTGTGATATTTCGCATCCTGCCAAGGTATTTGACTTCCACTTTGATCAGCTGGAGAATATGTTATCCCTACTACTGAGCCTACGGTGGACAGGATATCTGACCATTGTAGACATGAGCTCGCACTTCCAACAGCTGAGTTGCAGTGATGTTTCATACTGATCCAGAAACAATTAAATGCTGGTCAGTCATTTCTGTTTAGATAACTATTAGTTCTAATTATATTACACCTCTCACGTCTTTGAAATCTCCTAGTGACCTAACTGATAAAGATTTGCTAAATCTGGCACTAGCTCGATTTACCTTTGTTTTATTTAAGACTAAAATCTACTCAAGCAAACTTTCTACGTTTCCTTGAGTGTTTTTTTTATCCACATTGTCTAAATTTACGTAATTTTTGCAACAGAATTCGAGAATGACTTTACACCGAACTTATCTCAATCAGCAATTCAAACTTCCAGAGATGGGACCTCCACCACCGATGGACGATGAGTCTCCTCGACGAGTTCTTCCTCCAAGGCGACAAGGAACGAGAGCTGGGGCTACCTTTCAGCCCCCTTTGCGATCGGAACAACACACTAGTAGCAGAATCCCAGATTGGCTTCATAGAGTTTATCGTTGAGCCGAGCATGGGGGTGTGTGCTGACATGCTCGAGTGCATTCTTGGGCCTCTGCACTCTAGCAGCAAGACGGGTTCCAGTCAGGAGCCTATTAGCGAAGATGCTCCGGGAAAGATTGGTAAGTATTTGTCAGCTGAGCCACCTCAATGGCCCTCTATTCCGGAATAATACGGTGATTGCACAATCCCAAAATTTCCAGATCAGAATCGCAGAGTTTTGTTAAGCCCAGTCAAGTCACAGAAGTAAAAATATTAGTAAATACCTACTTAATTATCACGTTCTGGTATATTTAGTCAAGACTCTAAAAATAAAGGGTAACTTAAACGAGACGCATCTACTTATTTAGCCCTTCTAAGATACAGGTAGAAAATCTTCTTTTTTATCGTTTCAGTGAACGAAACCAGCACAAAGTTCAAGATCCGCAAGCCGTGGGTGGCCTGCCTCAGTGACAACAAGAAGATCTGGAAGGAGCAAGCTGCTAAAGGTAATTCATAAAATAATAAGCTACTTCATCAAATAATTTTATTTCCTTTCCAAAAGCGCATTGTCAACTCTTAAGCTTAAGTTTGTCGTACCTATAGACTAAACTTAAGCTGTCCCACAGGTGGCGCGTGTGCGATGAAATCCATAGATCGTTATTTATATCCGAATCAAAGGACCTATGTTCTATTGTTTTAAGCAGTTACTGTCCTAAGCTAGCATGAGTGCATGTAAAAAAATCGGAAATGAACAATATAATCTGTAATGTTATAAGTAGTGCTATAATTATGTGCGTTTTTTTATCTCGAAAATTATAATTGGTCAAAATGTCGCCTTACATGTACAGAACTCTACAAATCTATTCACACATGACATGAAATGATTTGGGGACTGTGAATTTGATAATCAGTAATTGATGGCATTCTAAATATTTTCAGATGCAGAGGCCCGAGCCAAGGCTGAAGAAGAATCCAACAACCCCCCAGCTCCAGCGGCAACGGAAGAATAATATTTAGCCACATTTGTAAATAGCGTTAAATCTAACTGTTACAACATGTTCTCTTCGCTCTTGAAGAAATATTGAATTTGCGTTACTTGTTTGTGTGTAAATGCTTGCAGTAATTAAACGTCGCGTTCGATATTTAAATGAATATCCTGGCAACATTCTAGCTTCATCTGGTAAAATTTGTGTGTTTTCCTTTGTAAGTTTTTTTCATTAATTATCGTATAGTGTTAAAATAAAGGACTGAAAGGATAATTTTCTATTGCACTTTTCGGGATTTGAATATCACTTTAAGTTTATTTCTAACGTGGAACTAGAAAATGGCGGGAAATTTAGAAATGTGTGGAAAGTTGGGAGCGTATTTTTTTAAGTGGATTTTTTAATTGAATGTCACTTTTCTCAATATTCCCATTTCAACTCTTTTATTATAGTGACGTGGTTGCTTAATTGTATGTATGGTTTTTTCATTAAAATATATGCCTACACTATTAGGCACCTTCTAACTCGAATTTAAGAATGTTGCCAATACCTCTGGGAAGGATATTCATTCAAATTTCGAATTCTATATTTTAACGTGTTTTGTTACGCACAAATTTTGAATTGAAAGCACAATGTGAAAAGCCTGAGTGTACATTCAATTTGGAAGACACCATAGTGAGCCAAATTCGATACGGCATCAGCAGCCGAACGGCGCTAGCCAGTAGTTTATAAATGCATTATTCGCGGTTAAGATTTTCTTTAGACTTAGCCTGACGAATGGATTTTGAAATTTCCCAATGTCAAGTGCCCATTGTGACATATGTAGTGTTAATAGGTGCCAAAATATGCTTCCCATTTGGTGGGCCAAACAGTTGTTATCATAACTGTTATGATTTGGTGTACGCTTATGAAATTGTCTAGTTATGGAATCTATAATGAGTTGACATCTATCTAAGATCACGACCGGCGAGCTGCGTATATCTATTATGTATTCCACTAAATTTTGTGCGCCATGTTTGGCGGTTGACAGCTGTGACAAAATCAAAGAGTTAGTATATGTAGACTTGTAGTGATTTTCACTACAACTTTTGGGACAAAAATATTCTTAGAAATGTCATCTCCTGTTACTCAATTGTTTTAACAATGGTTGCCTGAGAACGTACAGTCACGAGCTTTAATTTGGGACCCACCTAAGGTTGAATATCGTCTAGCAAACTTTCGCCATTTAGAGCTATTATGTTAACGCTGTCACTGAAATAAACAATAAACGTCGTAATGTCAGGGGGGTGCAACTCAGTGTAAATCTGTCATAAAATTTGAGTTTGACACAACATATCCGATACGTTTGCATAAGTGCGAAAGAGAACTTGTCATGCGTGAAGAAGGGACAGCATGATTCGTGACGATAATGTTTACCATCGACAACTTTACGTTTCTAGGGGTTCGTCAATAACTTGGTTAATAACTTTTTGGTCCTGTGGTCCCATAAGAAAAAAACAAACAAATAAAAAAGTCGTAATTAGAAAATCGTAATGATAGCTTTTTGCAAAGAGGTTATCATTTCATAGGTCGATTAGATATGACATTTTATGTCTTAACTTGACATTCAACATTATTGCACTAAAGTTTCGACCTTATTGCATTATGATTGTTCTAACAACATTTAACGGAAATGGGTCACAAATTAAAGCTCGTGACTGTACCTAATAGAGCCCATGAATCCTTTTATACATATATTTCGAATATACCTACCCCCTGCAGCATCTCCTACGATGCTTTGCCTTTACTTTGACTATGCTTAACTTTGTCTGGCTTGAAAAATAGTGAGAGATAGAGATCTTTTCTGAATATCCTCCCAACTCAGAAATAAGATATAAAAGTTTCGCGAAGAACTTCATGTTTCTCATCAAGCATTTGCCCACACGCAATGTTGCAGGAGTTGAAGGCACTCAAGTTTCAATGGGTATTTGACATAGAAAAATATCGTTAAACTTGTTAATTTATGATAGATAGGTACGACCATAGAATAATTTCTCCGTTCGTGATTAATTATTGTACAGTAGTCTTAGCTAAATGTTTATTAAACTGATCGTGCTTATAATATATGCAATCGGAAAGCAGGGAGTAAAGCCAAAATAATTATCCTGCAATGTCAGATCTACATCAGTGCGTGAATCATACTGATCCGGTTTCCGTGTGCGGCGATGGTTCTGGTGTGGAAGCAAGAGAGCGTTATACATGTCTGTAGCACTATCTCACTCGCAAATCGCGCTGCAATAGGAAGTGGTACCAGTATGGTAGCCGACTGATTTCCCTGGACCGGGACAATTCTAATAATAATAGAAAAACAAGGCATGAAATTATGATGTGTGAAACAGTGTGGAACGCTAATAAGATTATTTTTTCACTGCGAAACGCTAAACCCACTTTTCATCAAGCCTAGCATAATGCAATATTCTTAATCTTTTTGATATTTTACATAGAGTGATCTCGAATGAAAGGATTCAACAACAGCTTTCATTGGGGCAGGATAATTATTTTTATACAAAAATTACTCCTTGTTTCTTAGGATATCACGGAATGTAGCTAAATTGTAAAAAATATCTTATAGATGTTAAAACACCTTAACATTCCAACGAGTTCGATTAGTTTCTTTGCATTTACACTTTTTTTGTATTAACATTACAGTTTAGTAACAAATAATTAGTTAGCGTTAAATGTATATGTATAAAAATGCTGGTAAAGGAGCAACTCATTCCCTATTAAATAGTATCGTCGCGTGTACAGCCCTTCGCATAATAACTACGCAATAGTTTCGACACTTATAGCATCGTATAGTCGGGTCTATTTTAGGACTAGTGAATGAGTGATCCAGTGAGACTAGGTAGATCCGTATCCTAGGAAAAGGAAATAATAAATTCTTACATTTTAGGACCACTAAATGAAGCATCACAACTTTTTAACATAGCCTTTTGGGCCGTTTTACGTACATTTCGCTATCCTAAAATGGATCGCTTGACTATACGAAGATAAGACATAAATAATGTCTATAATATATAACTAACTTAATGTATGTAGCTTAACTAGTGTAATCTTATCCCATAATATATGAAAAATACGCTTATTAATATTAATATTTCCGATTAAATTGGAGAATTGATATTCCTGACCAAATGTTATTTAAAAAGAAATCATTTTTTTAAATAATATTAACTTTCTCAATAGATATTTAAATAGGTAGATAATATATGTAGATAGTATATTATTTAAGTTATATAATTCACGTCCCCGTTAGTCTCAATTCTATCCTGATTTTCATATGTAGGTAGCGCCTATGAAATATGATTCTCATCTTTACACTGTACAGACTCTTTGATTAAGATTGCAGGGATTTGGATTTGCTGCAGCTCATGATCTACTGCTATTCTCTTCCTTGGATCTTTGAATTTTGCTGTTAACGATATAAGATAAGATTTACCCGTTTTCACTACCCCAATTCGAAGCGTTAGGTATTCACACTAGTCACCCGCCACAGTGTAGTGCCTACCTGATTATGACGCCAACACGCTTGGCCTTATTGGTCGGAATTTGCATGTCATATCTCTTCCTTTACTGAGGAATAAGAAAGAGATGCAACACGAAATTTAACAAATACGCCAGGCGTGAAGCGATTAATATGTTGCGAAGAATGGTCGTAACGATTGCCGAATCGTAATATTTTAGTGTTGAATCAATTACCTACATATGACAATCTGTATATTGCCAGTAACATTCTAGAGCAGTTTTGGTCAGCTTTTACTACCTTTTTAATACCTTCGTATTAAAATTAAAATAAGACATCTCGCTGCAGATTTATTCAAAAGAGTAATATCTCTTACACATAGCTGTTTTGGGTCAAATAATGCAAAGAATAATCAGAAAATATTTCAATATTTCAGCTCGAACAGAAAGCCTTCACATTCCGTTTATCCTCCTGCCTCCAGGTTCAGCTATTTTCTTTTGAGAGTTGGATTATAGTAAATTACTGTTGTAAATAATTTTATTCCGGTGTTAACCTAGTGATAAAACACCCTCCATCTTCTCACTCCGGTCAAATGGATAAACGGAATTTAATTCACATTGAGTGTTTTAATGTATTCATTACACCATACCATTTATCCGGTTTTAATTCTTGAAGTGGATTCTCGGGAACGTGCGTCCTATGAAAACCTTAGCACAGATTTGTTAAACTGACACCTGATACTCGTATTTCTATAAATAATACAGTAGGCGGCATACCTGTCATTATCACGTTTTTAAATTAAATATTTACTGAACTAAGGTGTCAGGTGTTTCTATTTATACAGGGTGCTTGACAGATCACTACGAAGATTTACACTTCAAAATAATATGGTCCATATCTTTAATAAGTTTATAAGGTACCTAAACGTAGAAGCACCCTGTTATAAATTCGAGGATTGTGGTTTAGATATATGGGAACTCATACATTCTCTTTTCGCACATACTCTACGAGAATTCACTTTTGAAGGATACGAGTGAATTGCATAATGAAATAATGAATGAATTAGACTGAATGGCACAAGGTTTCCGCAATTAGGCGGCCACGGTGTAGATAGAACTTGAATTTAAATGGTAACTTTAAGGAGGACCCAGAGTAAATGTACCGTCCTTCCATTAGTCTCTCTAAAGGCATGGGATAAGAAATCGTGTTGTTTGACAACCTTTTTAGCGCTCCGCATTCCCTCGCAAAAGGACTTCTCTGTTGACATGTAAACCAGCGGGGCAATTGGCACCCACTGAAAAAACTGCCTAACCCTTCTCTTTCAACTCTATTTATTTAACAGAGATTTGTTTCATAAGTTCAGCTTCGTGAAACAAAGATAAGCCCCATGGCACATGTTCATAAAAGTGATGCAAAGTTCCGAAAAAAAAAATAGAATTGGTCGAAAGCACCAAAAAGTACCACTTCCGGTTTAAAAAATGAATGGCATTTACCGAGTGTTCAGTGAGTTTTGCTTTTCACCTGAAATTATTTACACCTACATTAATAAATTAAATTTAAAAAAAACAATAAATTAGTCTTTCCGCGCGTGAATGTGGAGGCAGCATCAAATAATTTTATACGAGTATTATCATCCCGACTCAAAGATGCCAAAATATCACAATTCAAAATTTTCTTTTATTCAAAATTTTAACTTATACCTAAAGTTAGTTAGGTTTATCTATCAGAGGCCTAGTTTTTCAGGTACATGGGACCACTCTCATTGAATATCAAGTCAAAAAACCATAATCAGAATACATTTTTAGGTCCCTAAAGGTAGAATAACGATTGCAAGAATGGTAAGGATTTAGATTTAACCAACTGGTGACGCTTATTGTAGTAAATTATTAACAATAGATCTTTTATATATTTATTATCTAAAAATATTTAGATTTATCAAAAATCTGTATATTGTGTACGGTAGTGTACTTATAGTATTTACTTAATGTAAGAATAATCAAATATTACTTAGAAAGTGGTTTATTACCGCCATTCTGATTGGGAATATAGCTTTATGAAAATGTAGTTTAGAATATTGAGCCTTATGGACATAATAGATGAATGTTGTTTCTGTAAAAATTGCTTGCGATGTCACCTGGAGCAATTCCCTGCATAATTTATCAATCTGTTTTCTTATAATAGTGTTTTATTTTTAAAAAAATCTTTACCTTTTGACTATGTCTTCTAGAAAGCATTTTACGTGATTATAAAGGATCATTATGTTTAAAAAAATCTTAAAAAAAAACTATAACATATACAGCGTGTTTTATGTCATTGGTGTCATGTTTATCGATCTCCATATAAACTGACAATTGAATAGTTACCTATTTTAAACATCGATAAATATCAATGTAAAATATCTATTGGTAATTATTAAGTAGTTAGGTATTTGTGGAGGTCGAATTTTGTTCGACCATTTGGTTCCTTAAATTATATCATCAGTGACTTAACCTTTTCGCCGCCATAGATTAAAAAAACAAAAAATAATAATAAATAAATTGTGACGTCGCTCGCCCACAACATACAGTAGTTACGGTATAAAATGAACCTTCACGCATTGCATTAAGATTTACATTTCGGTGGTGGTGACGTACAGTGGTGGTAATTGACGAAGAAATGGTTAAGCATTAGCCCCTTGGCCGTCAAGCATCGGACGGAAAAATCTTGCCCTCAGCGCCACCGCGCGCGCAAGCGCACTCGGTAATATTTTGGACGTGATCGTGATATCACGCGCTGCGCTGGCGCCGAGCGCATGACTTTCCGTGCGCGTATTTAGACGTCTTTTTGGTGGTCAAAGGGGCGCTTGTCCGACCGCCGAAGAGCTCGTGGTAGGAACGTACTTGACATGAAGATACATAAGTAGGAAGATGTGCTTAAATTATTCCTGTTGGCTAAATGACATAAGACACATACCTACGTAGATGAACGTATTTTTATTGTTGACAGATCTTTTTCTTACTTCTTACTGTAAACTTTTCTGACAAAACGCATTGCTTGCTTGCTATGCTACAGCCATTATCAAAATCTCGTGAATGGTCGGCGGAAAAGCAGCTGCCTTAGTATTAATACCTACTATGAATAATAACTTTACCGAACAACAATGCAATCAACCTAAAAAGCCAAAAGCACTGCTTATTAAATGTAACTCTAACTCATATTAAAAAAATACTGATTATGATAACAAACCTCCACATTCGCTTGTCGTTGGAGGAAAACTGGAGGAGAACAATGCGAATGTGTGGACCACTTAAAATGCAATCCTTCAATAACTAATACAAAAGTGGATCACATTATACAGATGTTTTTTTTACTTACTAGGGGGCTATTCATAAATTACGTCATTTCAAAATAGGGGGGGGGGGGGCTGGACATCGGATGACGGTAGCATGACGTAGGAGGAAACGGGGCCATTCGAAGCATAATCTTCGGATGATTGTAGGGGGCGGGGGGGGGGGGGGTCAAAAATCGATGACGTAATTTATGGACAGCCCCTAGCCATATTGTGCAAGTTCATTTGGTAGGCCATACTAAGCAAATTTTATTATGGGACCAACTCTGAGATAAAAAAAAATGTTGGTTGTTTCATACTTTCGGCCGATCGGATGTCGACGTTTTGTATGGCAGTCCAAAAATTTATTTGGGATTTTCAGGTTGGTCCGATATAAAAAGTTGTTCAGTGACTAATCTAATCACCTCTCACAATATGGCTGGTTGTTGAAAAAACATCCTGTAGGTATGTATTTACTACTCGGAATTAATAATTAATGTAGGTATCTAACAAAATGTTAAATGTGTTAATTTTGTGTGACGCACTTAAATGCTCCTAAGTTATGCGTAATTAATATTGCATAAACTTGTGCATTAAACGTTTATAAAATATTATATGTATGTACCTACTGACAGTCAAAAAATTATTAACTATTTGTCCACTGTAGCACCTCTATGTACATTTTACGTGAAATCTCAATTTATGTGTAATTATTTTCCTAAATAAATAATTCTTTTTCTACATTTATGTAAATAGGAATAAAATAAAACACCTGTATGTGTATATTATATGTAAAATAAAAATAAAGAATTTCGTAGAAAATTACTATTTTTTATTTATAATCATAATTAGTAATTACGTACATCTTGTTGGGAGGAGTCATACATTTTAAATGCAAGAAATTCATTAGCAGCGGTAACCTTCAACTAAAAACACCTAAAATCAGACAACAAAAGATACAATCAGTAGCAGAAGTAGCTAAGCAGGTGAAGTGTTCAAAATGACTTATTATTAAGAGCATAAGAGCGTGTGAAGGACATTTTAAACACCTCACCTGTTAGCAACTTCTGCTGCTGACTGTACATAGTGCAAAATATTGTACAGTCGCCATCAAATATATAGGAGCAGCCAAGGTACTCAAAAATATCTGAATATGCACTTTATCGCCTTGACAATAGAAGCGTTGTTCAGATATTTGTGACCACCTTGGCCGGTCCGATATATCTGATGGCGACTGTACCTGGCTTTGACAAATGTAGGGCGCTGTATACAGCCATCAACTTCAGCCATAAAAACTGATTAAAATTTTTTTACAGTTTTTCTACTTATTCTTAAAACTAAATATATGCAAGAATTAAAATGCATAAAATTTGGAAATGCGCATATTTCACATTAAACTTTCTTAGAGATTTTTTTTATTGTAGTTATACATAAAGTTACATTGTCATTGCTTGACAAATAATAAACTCAAAAAGCCTAGCTTAAAATATACTTGTGAGTTTTACCAAATATCTCAATCTGTACAGACAGCGCTCTAACATCAGTTTTTTGCCGATTACAAATAATTGTGCCTTCAATAATATCTCCCTGTTTCACTTCTTTACAATCTCGGAAATAGAATACCGTCTGTTTCCAATGAGTGGCTGTTGCGTGAGGGCCGGTTGAGAATGAAACTTTACTCGGCAGATCAAAGAAAGTATCAAAATAACCTACAAGAGATGTCAACGTTCCATCCTTTGTGACTGGTAATTTAAACGTAGATGTGAAATCCATGACATCAGTATTACATGTGTTTATATCAATCTCTTTAACCACACATGGTGATGATAAAATACTTTTAGATCCAACAACATCTATACTAGCTTCCCTAACCACTTCAGATTTCATACAATTCATTTTGTACCCGTACACATCTGACCAGAAATCTATCAATTTTTTATGCGTGTCAATATCTCCATTGGCTACAAGACTGATGTTGCATCTATTGGGCAATAACAAACCTCCTGGTTTTAGGCAGTTTTCTCTTGCATATATAACACTGTCTAACATGCCTTCAAATAGTAAGAAATAGCCCATCCACTCTGAAACAATAATATCAACCTTCTCATCAAGCTTTGTGTTTTCCAATCTTCCTTTCACTACTTTAATAGTTTCATGTAAATTATTTTCTCTTATAATATCCATTGCATGATACACAACTTCGGATTGGTCTAAAGCGTACACTTTCTTCGCACCTGCTGTTGCTGAAAACATTGATAGAATACCGGTGCCGCATCCCAAGTCCAGAACAACTTTATCTCTCAATGTTTCTTTATTATTTAATATTGCATCTCTATAGCTTTCTGTTCGTACTTTGTCTGAGAGCATGTCATAGTGAATACCGAAGTGTGCATAAGTGTTAAAATAGCCCTCATCGTCTTCCAAAGGGACCTTAGAAACACAGTCTACGATCATAGTACTATCGCCTCCGTTCGTACTAGTTGAGCCCACATCCACAATTGATTTCATTGATGCCTGCATCTTGCTAATGTCCTCTTTAGCCATTTGCAAATGTGTTTTGCTTTCATTCAGTTGTTGAGTCAGAACTTGTATTGTTCTTTGAAGCTCTATAAAATGGCTCTGAGTGAGTGTGACTAGCCCATTTTCCACATTTGCATGGTAGGATTGTGGAGAGCTAGGCGCCTCGGCTAGCGATTCGAAGTCAAACATCAGCCATTCGTCGTTTTCCACTGGTTTCAGGTATTTCTCGTCCTCCCACAAAGCTTCGGTAGCATTCATAACAGCATCTGGATTCGGCTTGTGTGTCTTGATATAGTTAACTAACTTGATGTAAGAATAACAGTCCATGTTAAACTTTGCTTTCAACGTGTTTAACTTAAAGTTATGTGCACTCTCGCAGTGCTTCACGGCGTCTTCGATGGATGTAGAAACATCGGCACAATATAAACAAGTTACCGAAGCGCCGCTCGTTTCCATCTCCTGCCATTCATCTTCTTCAAAGTGTTCTTCGTCACTACTTAAATCTGGTACGTCAGCCATGGTGATTTTAATAAAGAATCAGCACTAATATGGAAATTTATTTAATGCAAAAGAGCGTGGAAACCATGTGCTACAGTGACAAATTGACAATGAATGACATGACATGACAATGTTACGCTGTCATTTTGACATTGACAGTTACAATGAATGAGCTAAAGGCGTTTTTTACACAAGCTTACCTCAAGCGTGACGCTTGCGCGACGAACTATTTTGTAACCATAGTTACAGCATGGGCTTAAAAGCATAACAAAGATACGATTCCTGAGTTTCGTAATAATTATCATTTATCACAATGAAATTAAAAATTTCTTCATTTAAAGAACCTAAGCACGTAGGGGTAGTCGTCAGTGTAAGTTGGAATAACACAGAAGACGTATTTTCCTGTGGGTAAGTAATGAAAATACATTTTATATAGTTGCATTGTAAACCAGTTATTTACCTTTTATTTTATGAATAAATTCTATTATTAAATTATCTTATGTTCATCTTAAATGTAAGGTCTGTAATTCTGTATATAAGGTCTCCACCCATATTTTACTAAAAATACAATACTTACCTATAATAATACACGATCAAGACAAAAGCCTGACACTTAACCCTTTCGTTAGGTACCACTACCACTGACCTTATGCCGTCGCATGAAGTGCTGTTTGGACTTTTATTATCTTGGATACACTGCTGCTAGATGAGTGATAACTTGTAGAGACAAAATTTTCGCATACATTTTGGGATTTTTAAATATGTACTAGGTACACGTCAAGGTGCAGGTCAAGGTCCTTTGGTACAAAATGTTCATCAAATTATTCAAAATGTACCGGTCACTGCCGGTAAGATGCACGAAGTCAGTGGAGGTTAAAGTGCGACTTACGGGATTTTACTGATACGAGTTGGTAAAACCTATGATTGACTGGGAAATCACAGGTTCTAGCGTACCTTGGAACATTTAACCGCTGGTATCGATTTCGGTGGTCGTGGGGCAATAAAATAAGGCATGTTGCAATATTTTATAAAAAGGAACCTCATGTTGCTCACTAATTTTTTATCACTAATATTGATAAATACTTTTCAGGTATTAAGTAGAAAAATACCTTTTTGTAATGTAGTGACCCTACTAAATTGACGTATTCTCCCTGATACAGCGTATGGTGAAAGTCATAGGGTAGCCACGGTAGCCATGATTTATTCACTTTTAGATAAATTCTTAATTCTAACTACTTAATTCTGTTTTGATCAAATAGGTACATATTGTGATAAAATTGATCAATTACAGAGTCAGAACCATACCTATCTAAGAAAAAAAATCTTTAAAAAAGGCCTTACCTACTTTAGATGTACATCCCACAATTATTATAAATAACATTTTTTTAAGTAACAATAAACATATACTTTTAAGAGGCGATGACCGGAAATGAGTGCTTGGCTTGGTTATTATAGCGGTTTCCAAAGCGCATTAAGTAAGGTAATTATGGTTTTAGGGACGACCACAAACTATTGAAATGGAATTTAGTGAACAGCGAATGCATGGTGATCACGACATTCCCAGACGATTTCTATCCGACTGGCATGCATTTGTTCCCTAAAATCAACCAAGGAGCAAATAAGCACCAACATGACGTTATATTAGTCGGATCTGCTGATGGAAAGTAAGTAGAGTAATGTTAGTTTTGCCGGAGAGAACTGAAATAATTTTGTACAAAAAACCTTTGGTCAATAAATTTCAAGGTAGTGATTATGATTTTATTTGATTACTAGATTCCACATAGTAAATCATAACGGCCGCATAGAAAAAACTGTCGCCGCCCATCAAGGCGCCTGCCTTGTCGCACAGTGGAGCCCCGATGGAGCCAGCCTTTTGACAGGTATGCGCATGGGCCACAAATTTAGTTGACTTTCAATGCCAATTATAACTACCTTATCTAATTCGATATTTTGAATGTAAAGACCTTTTACTAATTTAATAGACTTTTAAACAATATTTTAGCCGGCGAAGATGGTTTTGTAAAAATATGGTCTCGGAACGGACTGCTCCGGTCAACCCTGGTCCAGTCAGATGTGTCATGTTATAGTGCCGCATGGAGCTCAGACAGTGGGGCCATTTTACACACCAAAGGAGATTATCTGGCTATAAAATATTTGAACTCTGGCTCGAAGATCACAAAGGTTAAAATTCTCATCCTGATATTTTTGTACTCTTTCCCCCTTATTCATAATCATAAACGTCTCTCAGGCCTCAATTAGTTAATTCATGTTTTGCCTGTTTCTAACAAATACAACTTCCAAAGTGACAAATAAGGGGCTGTCCAAAAATTACGTCATCGATTTTTGTCGATTTTTGACACTCCCCCTCCCCCTTAAAATCATCCAAAGATTATGCTTCGAATGGCCCCGTTTCCTCCTACATTATGCTACCATCATCTGATGTCCAGACCCCCCCCCCCTATTTTGAAATGACGTAATTTATGAATAGCCCCTAAGGGCAAAACATAAATTAACTAATTGAGGCCTGAGAGACTTTCATGAATATTCTTCTTGGAGGTTCTTAATTAAGCCTCGATTATCTTAGCATTCGTGACATATTCAAAAATATATTTAGGTGAATAAAGTTCTCATCTGGGTACAATTACATGTCAAATATTGCTTCTCCATTTTGTTCAGTATGATGGTTGGCACCTTTGATGAGTATACGAGTAAGTACCATGTATAAGTAAAACAGGAAATCATTTCTTCTACACCCATATCATAAACCCTCCATGAAGCGTTCAAAAACCGCACGTTATGACCACCATAAAAAGAGACTGTTTTGTTAGAAGTTAGAACAAATGTCTTATCTGTAACGATGTTATTAGTATCACATAATAAGCAAAAATTCGATATCATTAAGAAAATCCGGCCTGCTCCCCGACTGACGGCGCGCTCCTCCGACCGCCGGCACGCGTCCCGTCGACTGCCGCGCCGACACAATCGAGTTGGCCATGGCGGTGCAATCTGTGAAATGGCAGCCATTTTAACAGTTTTAGAACGCGTCATTTAGGGTTTATAATATGTATGTAGATAAAGAAGTGTATACACTCACTTCGTTCGTTTCATAAAACCACACTCGTGTTTTAAGGACCCCTAATTACGTAACAGTTACATAAACTACTATTTTATTTCAATTTGTCTAGACTTAAGAAGGTTAAATTGGTCATAATGGAACGGAACGGATATTGAGCTGTTGATTGCTAAGCGTGTGTTTATTCATTACGAACGCTTTCATACAGTATTACGGACACACAATAGTAGCATCTTATTGATACGACATTCAAAGAGACTTTATAATTTAATATCAATCATTGATCAATGAAATTGTATCTTATATCCGTGTTTACTTGTTGTGTTACAGTGGAAAGCACACGAAGGCATAGTATTGTGTGTAACATGGAATGCTAATAACAACCTCATTATTTCTGGCGGAGAAGACGGATTTTTTAAGGTTTGTACGTTAATACAATATCTAACTAAAAGTTTAATTTGTCCTAATTGCATAATATTAATTTGTAGGATGTAATGCCCGGCATTGTAATTGTCCCCCACCATATCGTCCCGTGGTTGCAGTAGGAGTCTGCTAAGGGAATATACCGTACCGGGAGATGGGCAGCAGCATCTTCCGAAAGCCTAAACAGCAATAAACAAAAAAAAACCCGCGTGCCAAGCGTGGCGCGTATGGCACCCCCCCCCCCCCCCCCCCTTAAAGGGGAGGCCTATGTTCAGCAGTGGACGTCTTATGGCTGAGATGATGATGATGTTGATGAATTTGTAGAACTATAATTTAATGATTGAGAAAACACTTCGGATAACAACAAAAAATACAAATGATGTTTTGATGCCATCTACGCCTTAGCCAACTTCCTGTTCCTGCTAAAACTTTGCAGTTTTTCTTTTAGATCTGGGACACATTTGGCCAGCAAATTTCGATCAGTGTAAAACATGATCAGCCAATTACAAGCGTAAGCTGGGCCCCAGCAGGTGACCTTTTTGTCGTTGGTAGCTACAACCTGATGAGACTATGTAATGCTAATGGAGTAAGTCTTTGAGTTTTAATTAAGTTAGAATCTCGTTTTTACGATAAGAATGTCAGCTTCGGCTAAAAAGCAATTGATTTTCATCCTGTATGTTTCCAGAGTCCTTTAATTTTTTATTATAATAGACAACTGCTACTAAGTTGTGGTATGTTAGGCATTGTATTTATTATTAATTCCAGTGGTCACATTGCCTTGATCGTCCTTCAACGGGTAGTATTTATAGCATCGCCTGGTCATCAGATGGAACACAGATAGCAGCTGCTTGCGCTAATAGTCAGGTGCTTTTTGCGCACATTATTGACAGGTATGACTGTGAAAGAGTAAAATGATGTGCCGGTCATTTATTTTATGGTCAGATTTCAATCCGACGTCATTAAATGGATGAGCTGAAAAATATGGTGAGAAGTGATTACTAAAGCTCGTTTGGGTGATGCTGCTGCAAATGCTAGTATCATTTTAATAATATCTGAATGATTCCTCTAATACCTGCCTCAACTGAAACTCATTAGCCCGTTTATATTTTCTCCTTTTCAGAGAATATACATGGAAAAATTATGCCTGCACGCAAACGGGGCGGAAAGTTATCGCCATCAAAGACATCACGACGGATCAAAGTGATCAGCTCGATTATCCCGACAGAGTGATACAAATAGCTCTAGGCTTCAACCATCTAGTTATTGCGACAGTCAAGCAATGCTTTATACATAAACTGACTTCGTGGAATACTCCGGTGACGTTCGATCTGAAAGAAGGCACTATTAGCATAATTTTGCTGGCAGAAAAGTAAATATTAACAATTCCGAACTCTGACACAATTTTCTTTAAACTGCTTTATGCTACAATTATTTTATTACAGATGTTTATGCATAGTTGAGCGTACAGGAGTGTCTATCTACAGCTACATGGGACGGTTATTAGCGAGTCCCCGGTGGGGTGCCCGTCCTGAAACTTTAGGGCGTTCTGCTTTATCCCTGGGCCCTGATGCTCTTGCAGCTATCGATCAGAGTGACAGAAAATGTAAGAACTGCTTATTTTATCAATGTGCTGCCTCATATGTCATGTGTTTTTTAGGTAGTACCATCGCCCACACTGTCAACTGCCCATAGGAGGACTTTATGCCTTTTGTAATAAAGTTCACCGATGTATAGTTAAGAGTGTTGCTGTTTGTACAAACCTAAGTTAAGTTTAACAAAGATGCCGCTATATTGGCTGTAATAGTGCCGTCCTTCTTACACAGCGTTTTATTCTCAAAGCAAGTATTAACTAGAGCCCGCACACGTGTACCCCCGTATGGGATAGATATATAGATGCCCATAATCACTTCTACAGCATAAAACAGAACAATTTACCAATCTTTTCCTTAGCCGACACAACTTTCTAGGAAAACTAACAGCTTTTCTCGTAGCAATCACATAAATTCTTGAAGAAATCGCGCATTATATCTGTTTGTTACCCTCCACTGCTAGAAGTAACGCGTGGAGGGTAATAGAAACTATGACAAGGACCAACGATTATAGCACCTCTCTGCCGTATCTATTGAAAGTGTAATAAGACCATCCCGTTCTATCTTGGTATTATTAGTTCCGTGTCAGATCTATGGGTGGTATATCTATGGTTTTATTACATCAGTGTAACAGCAGCATCAGTTTTTGTTTGTTTCAGTGATCCACGTTTTTGATTTGCCCACTGGTCTTATTGTACGCAGTTCTACAGATAATACTGTCACTAAGTTATCACATAAAATGACGGTGTCAACCATAGCTCTCAGTCAAACAGGACCCATTTCTGAGAGGCAGTTAGCATTATTGGACTACAATAGAGACCTGTACGTCGCTACAGTCAAAGATAACAAACCAAAGTTTGTTAAATTGGGTAAGAAACTTGAAGGTCAAATTAAATATTAAGTTGATTTGGATAAGGAATATGTATGTAATATGTATCTAAAATATCAACTTCTCTAGATAATAATCAAACCGGTTTTAATTTAAAACAGCTTAATTAATAAGCTTCTGTCTTATTTCAACTCGACTGGCTGGTTATTCAGGTTTTGCTAAAGTCACCTGTAATGAAATTTATCGTGGCATTAAAATAATTATTTGTACATAGCGATTTTGCATTTTCTTAAACAAGCTAAAACTTAGATATCGTGATTAAGTATCCATATGTACCTAACTGTATATATTTAGATTAGATTATTGAACATTCTAAACTAACTAAATTTTCGTTTTATTAGGTAAGTAAATGTTTAATTTTAACCCTTTGAATGCTAGAAGTAATGTTTTTGTACGTCATATGCGAGCCAGTCTAAACCTTACTTGAAAGTATGAAGGTTACTTTGACAGCGTACGCCATAACACTTATAGGCGTTCTTGGCGCTATGGTCCCGAATACTCATGACAATAAGTGCTTTTGGTGTTCAAAAGGTTAATAATGTTTGTTTGTTGGTCTTCCTTATTTAAACTACTATTATATATGTTTTAAAGGATCTCAGATTCTAAGTATAGCGTGGAGTGCTGAGACGGAATTGCTAGTTGGGCTGCGAGCGAGTTCAACCGTAGCCTGGTGCTGTCCCAAGGCCGCCACTCAGCCAGATTGGCTAGCACTAACTACAGTCAGCAAGGAGATCACGTAAGTGTTACAAATTAAGTAATTTAGGAATTTATGATATACTGTAGTGGGCGATTTATTCACTAGAATTGACAACCTATCCACGCTACTTACATATACGCTTAGCACCAATTTAAGCACTTAAGTTACATATAATAATAATTCACTGTTCTATGTAGCTTTGCATCCATTGTGACTCTTTCAGGGTTACTAGCATTAATTATACTTGGTTTTAATTTAATGTTTTTAGAGCGTGTAATGTCATGTTATAATGCGTTAGGTTAGCTACTTCCTTCCTAATTTAATTCCGTAACGTAATTAGTTATTCTTTTGTTTGCAAACCAATTCACTGTTGAGGTTAACTACATATAATAAGACAGAGTATTATTTCTTGGCACTTAATTTGTAATGTATTTTGCTATAACCATCGTTAAAAAAGTCTATGTATTCATCCATTTATCTTATATTATTATCTTACACTTTGTCAATAGTGGTGTCCCTAGGTATTCGGGGAGGGTAAGTAATGTAACGTATACGAACTTATGCTATATTGCTTAAAACGTATAAACTCAATTTGTATAATTTTGTAAGGCATAAATTATAGAAAGTATAACGTACGAAATGTATAATAACAAAATGTATAATTGCATAATGTAAACGATCTTATATGTGTGCTTTACAAATCAGATCGTTTACGATAATTATAAATTGAAATAATAATGAAATAATATAATAAACAAACAAATAACATATTCCAAATATAAGCGTCTGCCTACGAGGCATATTATTCCGAAAGCAAGTTCCTAATCAAGTCGAGCCCAAACATTTTTTTTGTTAGCGTTTATATCTATGGGGTGTTGCAGTGCTAAACTAACCTACTTTTCTGGTAGCAGTTTATATCTATAGGGGGTCGCAGTGCTAAAATAACCTACTTTTCTGGTAAGTGTTTTTCTGTGGGGGGTCGCAGCTCTAACCTAACCTAACCAACTTTTCTGGTAGTAGTATGTCTATAAGGGGTCGCAGTTCTAACCTAATCTAACCTACTATTCTGGCAGCAGTATGTCTATGAGGAGTCGCAATTCTAACCTAACCTAACCTACTTTTCTAGTATCATTATGTCTGTGGGGGTCGCAGTTCTAACCTAACCTAACCAACTTTTCTGGTAGTAGTATGTCTATGAGGTGTCGCAGTTCTAACCTAACCTAACCTAACCTACTTTTCTGGTAGTAGTATGTCTGTGAAGGGTCGCAGTTCTAACCTAACCTAACTTACTTTTCTAGTAGCAGTATGTCTGTGAAGGGTCGCAGTTCTAACCTAACCTAACCTACTTTTCTAGTAGCAGTATGTCTGTGAAGGGTCGCAGTTCTAACCTAACCTAACGTACTTTTCTAGTAGCAGTGTGTCTGAGAAGGGGCATAGTTCTAACCTAACCTACGTTTCTAGTAGCAGTATGTCTGTGGGGGTAGCAATTTATTAGTGAAGGTTGTCATGTTGAGGTTTATTCAGGTTGTTGTTTGAGATGTTATTCGTTATTTTAACTTATATATGTAATGAAGATTATATAAAATGGAGTTAGTTAAAATATCTGTTACATGAAACAATGGTATATTTAATGTATGTTATATTACTTTTAACTTATACTAATTGAAAATATACATTTAGTGTATTATATTTAACGTTATTATACGTTTTGAACGTTTGTAAACTGAAATTATACAAAAAGTTCGTATTCATTACGTTACGCACCCATTCGGGGATACTAATATGTAGGTAACATGCAGCTTGGAGTAGATCTATTTATTAACAGACTATTTATCTTAACATATTGACACGTACATCCAACGAATTCCAATTTTGTCAATAGTGATCTCGGTCGCAACCCAATGGTAATGAGCGTGGAGGACGGCGTCGCACGGATCTGTCGCGGCAACGGCTCGCTGCTACACGTTTCTTTAGCGACTTTCCCTGAAAAGTTGCTCAAACACGTCGCTGCTAATATGTGGCAAGCGGCATTGCAGGTAAACATAATTGTCTAAGCAGTATTTTATTTTACCTGTATTTTATTTTTAATACCTACCTAGCTCTAGCAGGTAAAGTCGCCATAAGATATAATCGTTTTTTTTCACTATAGGTTTATTTATTATTAATACGTATACTGTGTTGTGTAGGAAACACTAAGTTTATTACTCTTATCAGTCATTTAAGCCATAGGTACACACATGTGCTTAAGTGCCTTAAGTACTTACCTAAACATATTAATTAGGTGTATATTAGTGAACTTCAATTAATTATTTTATTTCCTTTAACAAAACTTAATTAAATAGAATCAATGATAATAAGATATACTAATGCAGCCAGTACTATCGCAATGAAAAATGTCAACGATTTCGTTTTTTTTAAGCTGTGCCGGACGGTGGAAGATGATACTTTATGGGCGTGCCTCGCTGTACTTGCTTGGCAACATCACCAACTGAGCGTAGCGGAAGAAGCCTTCTCTCTCATAAGACAGTACCACCAAGTGTGCTACATACAGCATTTAAGGGTAAGAATAAAACGAATATAAATGGAGTCCGTTACTATAGTTACAACTAGTTATTTCTTGCGCTGTGATTAAAGTAACTACATATTACTTATGTTGGCCACTTTTGGTCCCTGGTCTTCAAAGGGTTACGAGTAAGTAAAAGATTTTGTCATGTTCCATCTCCTATACTGGCTTGAAGAGTATATAATGATAGGTAGTAGAAAAGGCCGTATTTTTCTCTTCCTTCAGGCCAATTCTCTCAAACGTTAACTAAGCTAAGGGCTCCTCGCTCGAATACAACTTACGGCTACTTTCACAGGGTTAATTTTGCAAAGGAAGGGAAGATATGCCAATCTTTACGGCGGTAAAGGAATACAATAATATGTACCATCGGTTTTAAAACTATTTTACCAATTTTAGGACTGAGTTCATTGATAAATTGGCCATGCAATTCTGACACCGTTAATAGATATTTAAGAGGTAAGTATAGGTATTATATATTAGAGTTAAACGGATAGTTCATTTGAACTGAATAGCATAGCAAATTATCCTATCATTGGATTCATGTTTGTTTCTTTTCTCCGATTATTTATATGGTAATCCTAACCCTAACAATCAATTTCGTTGTTACAGAATACCATACCGGAACGATTGACTTCTAACGAAATATCAACCAAGTAATTAAATCAAAATATTGTATTTCTTGATTATAACTAATAATTAACACTATTACTGATTGCATTTTTTTTTCTTTTGTATTCTTTTCAGTTTACCCTTTATTGTAAAAACGCCTTAAACTGTGTGCCATCCCGAATCTCTCTCTGTTTGATACGCCTTGCTGTCTATCTTCTATCTTACTCTATCAAGCCGGTTCTTTCCTCCCACTCACGGCGCAGCGCGGCCGGCACCCGGCACGCTTCTTCATTCAGTTGAACTGTCAAAGTTACAAGTTAAGGTTGTGTATACGAATTTCAGGTACCTAAAATAAGTTTCGTCAAGATAAACTAAAATAAAACTAGTGAATCAAAGCCAGTTTTGTAACAAAAACAGTGTCTGACTACTGGTCGCAAACCTAAATCTAGTGCCGTTCTATCGGTTTCTATTACTAAAGTGCGTGCCCCACATTTTAAAACGACGAAAGTTGTTATTAGAAAGAAAAGTGTGATGTTCATTTTAATTTGTGAAAATGCGTGTTGTGAATAAGTTGGTGTTGATAAACTTTTTTTTGTGTGTGTGCGGTGATAATGAAATTTCTAATGAGATAGAGACGAGAAATCATTCGTTAGAGTTGACCCAGTCCCTGAACTTGGCGAGGCAGGAATTAATTCAAGATACATGTTCGCGATTTCCTCCACGATGGAGGCTAGGTGACCTGCCCCCAAGTCGCTTGGAACACATTCTAGTAGACGAGCAGCGAAAACTTCTCTATTGCTACGTGCCGAAGGTGAGTTCAAGGCAAACTTGTCTAGTGTTTACTTAATTATGTATGTTGGTGTTAAAAACTCTTGGAAGTTGGGACGTCTACATACGTTGTCCTTGGGGATATTTCCATGAATGTATGTTTAAAAACAAATGACTAATAAGCTGAAATTAGAAGTTAATGTTCCTAATCAGTCTCCTTATCTAATTCTAATTCTTAGTAAAAAATAAAAAAATATGTTATCATGTTCAAACATATTGTTATTCTACTCAATTTTAGAGGAAAAATTACAGAAAGTAGGGAATGTTGCTGGTATTTGAACTTAATGTAGACGAAGCTAAGGTTAAATTTTGCTTGAAAATGTAATATGACTTCAGTCCACCGACACGAGACAAATTTTATTTTGATTTTTAAGCAAATTTTCCAGACATTCTGACAAGTATTATTAGAAAAAAAACTTACATAACTTTTTTCTAGGTGGCCTGTACGAACTGGAAGCGGGTGCTCATGATACTGGCCGGCAAATGGAACAACACAAATGTCCTGTCCATTCCTGGCAGCCTGGCCCACTCTCCGGGAATGTTCAGAAACCTGAGCTCTGTGTCGAAATCAGACCGAGACTACATGCTGGAAAACTATCACAAGATGATTATAGTCCGGAATCCGTTTGAGAGGTTGCTGTCGGCTTATAGGAACAAGTTGGAAGGGGATACACCTAGTGCCAAGTATTTTCAGGTATTGTATAATTGGTATATTAATTATGTTAACTAGTTTAAATTAGAGCCACAGTAGAGGTAGATAAAAGCACCTTGCTATGTAACTTGAAAATAGTACTTAACTAAAGTACTTTAAATGTTAAGTATTGGATAGATATGGAATTTTCGTTCAACTTTAAATGCTTTGAGATAAATTTCTTTTTTTTTTCTATATAACAGCTGGAAACCAATGAAAGCCTTCAGCTATGATTTCATAAAAATTCTTTCCAAAATTCTTAAAAAGTAAGAGATTATTTACTAGGTACCTAATTCATATAAAGTTTTCAATACCAACAACGCAAAAAATACTCTTTAAGTTGCTGCAAATCCTGCAATAATATCTTGCATGATGAAGGCCGCAAAAATATGTGATACACTCTTAACTCAACAAACAAGATCATAGAGAAACAAGTAAGCTTAGAGTGCTCACTCCAAGCAACTGGTTTGTAGCCCGAAAGTTTGACATAATAAAGGCATGACGACTAAGGAGATGGGGGAATTACTTATTTCTCTATGAACAAGATTGTGTTTGTGCCAGATATTTTTGCGCGATTAGCCCGAACGAAGGAATGAAAAACTTTAAATTGACGTGATACAAAGACTGCCTTCGTCGTGGTCTCGAACCTAACCGTAACCTAGGTTTTACCGTACTTTGGGCTTTTAAACATACGCATTTAAACATCAAGTTCGGAAAACTCCAGATTGTTATTTTCATTTTATAGTCTCGTTTGCACTGATATTCATAGTGGCACAAATTGTTAAGGAAAAATAAAATGCATCTATTTTTAAGGATGTTCAGATATTTTTGAGTACCGTACCTTGGCCGCTCCGATATATTTGATGGCGACTCTACCTATAGCTGCAAGAGAAATGCACATGAAGTAATTTGAAATCAAGATGAATTAGATTTTAGAAGTTCTATTGATCTTTTTTTTAAATATTAGGACAATCTTACACAAATCAACCTAGTCCCACAGTAAGCTCAATAAGGCTTGTGTTGTAGGTACTAGCCGACGATATATATAATAGATCGATATAGATAAATACTTAAATACATAGAAAACATCCATAACTCGTGAACAAATATCTGTGATAAACACACAAATAAATGCCCTGACCAGGATTCGAACCCGGGACCTCCTGCTTCATAGGCAAGGTCACTACCAACTAGGCTAGGAGGCCGTACTTGTATGTCTAGTTATTACTTGTAATATAGTTTTTTACACAAGTACCTACCTAGTAAAAAAAATATCTATTTTGAAAACGTTAATTAAGTCAAATTAATGCTACATTAAGTATCTCAAATTGAAACAGTAGCTATTCGTTACTAAAATTACTTAATTTAAATTGATAAGAAGCTATTGTCTCGGTTGTAATAAGCGGCCTTGTTGTCTGTTACGATGATTGATAACCACTTGTTGTCTAAAATACAAGTGACTGATAGATATAACAAGTCGTTCGAGTTCGTTATTGAAAGAATATTGCTGATAACAACGTAGGTAGGTATGGTATGTTGGTACCTATCAGTGGCGATAGGTCAAAATTTATCTTAGACAAACCGGAGCTTAATTTGGCTAAAAATTTCTTCACGACCTGTAGAAAAACTACTCAGGTGTGTGAAAATTAGGCAAGCTGACGGGAATCGTGTTCCATCGACAAGCCGCCACTGGTACCTATCGTGTTTTGACATTGTTATTTAACTGTTTTTTTTTGTGACCGAATAATACCAGGTCAGTAATTAAATATAGGTAGTAAGTATGTGTTGTGTGTCCCCAATACTCCCCAACCCTCCTTAGCCCGCGAATTCCTAAAATAAAGTTAATTATACTTCACTATAGTTTAGTCATGATTGCTTTGAAAATATAACAGACAGACGGACAGACATTATACTTAGTACGGATGAAATGTTTAACATACTTAAGTTAACAATGTATTGAGAAAATCTTAATTACGTGCAACTAAGATTGCCATCTTCACACTTTTACGATCACAATATTCGCAATGCGTAGCTTATTAAAACTTTCACTGGCTTCTACTGTGTTTCGTAAAATTATTAAAATGCATTATATGCAGACCACACAGAACCAGGCGCGGATAACAAGGGCAATTGTATCGGGAATTAGACATTGATTCTGTCAGACAGATGCAAAAACATGATTCTGTCAGACAGATGTGTTTCCTGGCTCTCACTCACCTGTCCTCAAAAACCAGCTGTGCTAGTGCGCCAGCTAGGTCCTATGAGCAAAATCCTGCGTAGGTACTGTGTAGTGTACTCGTATCTCCGATTAGGCTAGGCCACGTCTTGTGCTAGGTATTTAGATACCCGCTACATTTTAATTTAGGGTTTGCACGACGGATCTAAAATGTACGGAAGATAGTGGACAGTGTTGATAAGTGTCCAGATCCGAATTCCGAATTATTTCAACCATTTGGCATCCGGATTGCAAAACCTAATTTTAATATTTGAAGCTTAATAATTTAGGACCAGTAGATTATGTGTATTGAAATATTTATAAATTAAGTATGATGCAAGGAAATACTGGTATGCTGTTGCAGCAAATAAATATATAGCTGCGGGCGGTAAAGCTGGTTATAAGACAAATTTCTTCATACAAAGCGCTTAATTCTATACTATTACACGAGAAATATATTTGCAAGTACTTGTGTTAAGTATATGTATGTTCGTAATTTTTGGCATCCCATTAATATATTACTTAAATAATATGTTGTTTACGTTTGAAACGGAAATACACGCCATATTGGCATACTAACGTGAATAAGTACCACTATTAAAGTAAGTGACGTACGTAATCAATGGTGAATGAGGCCTTGAGAGGAAATTACATACCTATTATGTGCTGTGTTTTTCCTATAAGTACTGTGGTTATTTTTAATCAAATGATATCAATACCTATACCTACCGGGAAAATAGCTGATAGACGATGAAAGAGTTACTTTCGCATTAATTTAAATTAAAAGATGTAATCCAAAGACTCTCATGTTCGTACTTTGTAACCCTGTGAAACTGTATAGATTGTACACTGTGCGAAATAATTGACCTGGATAAGTGAGAAAACTCCTTAACTGGGACTAATGTTAAGGTCCCGGCACTTTGACACTGCTGGTTTACCTTTACTAGTGGGACAAATCGAGCCTCTATAACTGGGATTGGGTGTTTCGATTTTATCGTCAGAATAACCTCTATAACTGAGACAACAAGTGTATTTTACCTCTTTTACTGAGACTCTATTTAAATATCAGAATATTGTTCTAAGTGGGACTCTCTATTAGAAATGAGTTCTTTTTAGTTTTGTTTTGTAGGTACCCGTACCCACAAATTCGCACTTGACTAGTGTCTATTCTAAACGATCCAAAGCTTTTGTTTGCTTTTGCTATAGTCTTGATACAAATTCAAAAGTATCAAGCGATACTCGAAGCCTCAAGTCTTCATCAATACGCGAAAAACTCAAGGTAATACTTTTTTGCTGATTACTATAATTTTTTCGTTACTTTTATTAATGTGAAAAATGTCAACTCACGTAAGTAATTAAAAAGTTACAATGTTACTACAATGTTTACAAAACATTTATTTAATAATAGCACCTCTATAACTGATATCACCTCTGTTTCTCACCTCTATTAATGTGACCCTCTGTAAATGAGACAGATATTTATTTTAACCTGGATATCCGAGACACTGGATAAGTGGAACACCTCTTTAAGTGAGACAAATCTGCAGTGCGGTTCCCTTGAAGTCTCAGTTGTCAAATACTCGGAAACCGAACCCTCCCGCGGCGCTCCATGCCAGTCAGTTTCCAGTTGACTCAAATACTCACGGGGCGCGGCACGGCTATCTCAAAAGTTATTTACACCGCGTTAAGATAACCGACGGCCGACGATTATTTTTACCCCAAAGTGAACTGTCAGACAAATTGAACACCTCATCAAAGAATGTCCAAAATTCGATCGTGTTCGCATCTAACATGAAATTTTGTGTAGGTACAACCATAAGCATAATCAGCAAAGAATCATCAATAGAGTCATTTAACAAATTCATCGATAAAATTATCAATAGCCTTAAGAAATTCAATGACAGATATATTACGGTAGTTTAATTACAAAAACTCCTTAGATTATTTACAATCTTAGATGTAGGGTGAATGTGGTCCCCGTATTGTTAGCGAGGGCCGCTCACCCATAAATAATTTAGTTTAAATAAGATAAAATTAAAAAAAAACCTCCCGCGATGGTCAGTGTTACTTAAAATACAGTTGTCGGATATCGATAAGCTGATTTGTAAATATTGAGACTTTATGACTTTAATGTAAATACAGTGAAACAACATACAATACCTACGTAATATAAGAACATCCATAGCAAGCATAGTAGACTGGACGCAGAGCTGTGAACTCAAGAAATTATTATTACCTAGTCAAGAAGTGAAGTCCAAAGCCAGATTTGAGAGTTCATTGCACTATCCACAAGATGTTAGCACACGTGCCAACACGATTCTTTGGCACGTTGGTGTACAGAGTGTTCAGGTATTATTAAGTTTATCACGGATTATGTTGGATTAGTTACCTAAATTACATGAAGGTACTTCAGTACCTACTAGGGTTGCCAACTTTTTTTGAGAGAAATATAGTATTTTCCAAACCTACATCAAAAAAATATAGTACACCTTGTTGTTACCTCATGAAACGTTCCAAAAATATAGTATTTTCGTCTTTTTTGCATATTTTCAACAGTACGCCAAGCCAAAATATAGTACGATACTATATATTATAGTACGGTTGGCAACCCTAGTACCTACTATACTTAACATCCAAGCGGGCGTGTTCATAATTAACGAGATGTGGACGAGCTTGAAATGAAATGCATTGTCAATAAACCCTTGTAAAGCTCATTTTGAACCACTTCTGCTGCTGATTACATTATTTCCGATTGATAAACAAATCGTAGACAGGAAATGCGAGACAATTAACGGAACCGTGAAATACGAACTCAGTTCAGAAATAGACCAGATTTATTCGAACCACGACCGCCATGAACGATTTTGATATTGTACGGTTTTTACCTCTCGAACTCTGGTCACAGAACAATAGGTAGGTTCGATTTTAGTAATAGAGAACCCGTTAGATCTTGGTTTGTAATCGAAAAGGCTTAATACTTGTAATTGTTACCTAGGTGACCGACCCTTTTTAAATACCTAACATTGTAAAAAATATAAATTTTATCAACTGGTTACGTGCGGGCCTAGCGCTAAATTCAATTAATTTTCAAATTAATTTTTAAATTCAATATTTTGATAAGATAAATTAATCTGTAGTAACTGTAACTTATTCACGAAATAAAAATATATCAAACGTTTTTAGAACCAGTGGTCGATGCAATCTATATGTATACAATTAATTATTTATGTCAATAATTATTACTCAATCTTTTCTCATCACTCTCGTCATATATTCAGATTTAATGTTTTAATCGCTAGGTATATTTTCCTAACTAGATTGCACATCATGTCCTAGTGGATTCACCCAATAAGAATTGTTTTATCAGGTTTTATGTAACCACATGCATTCTGGCCTATATTTTAACATTACTCTCCTTCCAGGATCGCGTAGGCCGCCGCATCATCAGGACCTACCGTCAGAACCCAAGCAACGAGTCGCTGGACCTCGGCAATGACGTCACGTTCAAGGAGTTCGCTCTATTCCTCACCAACCGGTCAGAGGAACTCGCGGATGTGGTCAACAACGAGCACTGGCAACCCATCACCAGCCTGTGCCATCCTTGCCTCATCAAATATACTTTAGTTGGTAAGTTCTATGATATGATTTGAGCGTAGAGTTGATGTTCGCTCCTGGCTAACCGGAGAGAGCTCTTGGATATGGTCAACAACGAGCACTGGCAACCCATCACCAGCCTGTGCCATCCGTACCTCACCAAATATACTTTAGTTGGTGAGTTCTACGATATGATGTAAGCGTAGAGTTGAAGTTCGCTCCTGGTCTGATCAGAACTGGCGGATGCTTATAGAAGGTTCATTGTACATTAAACCAAATGTAGGTGCCTAAACGTGCATGGCTGTCTAACTGCAAAACTTTAAACTTTATGCATATTGTAAATGTATAAGTACCAGAGTATCTACATATTTGTAATTTGACACCCCGGGTCCCGTTGTACACAACATTCATAACTGACAATTGTGAAAGTACAAAACGTGCATTGTGCACTAGACTCGCTATGACCTCAAGCTTTTTATGCAGTTGGACCCAGACGTTGTCTTGTCACTTTGCTAAAGACCTCTGGGACCTCTGGATTGGTACGTCAGATTACAGTCACATTCATAGAAGTTAGTGGTTGCGGATCCCGTGGCAGAAAGCCGGGACAACGGCTAGCCAGATGACAATGTCGTTGAGCATTTGGCAATCTTCTTCGCGATTGTACGATTTATTATCCTGTATCGCTTTATGACTGACACCATTTTTTACGCGTTTTTCGTAATAGCTTCGCTACGTGCGTCATGAGGCGTTGCTTACCTGACCCTATATTCATATTCTAGTATTCGACTCGAGCTAACCAGCTGTACTGTGACCTAGAAGTCAATAACACTATTTGTACTCGAAGGAGAAGTTTACATTGGTCAGCCTAGAGTGGACGCTCGCTAGCGACTGGTAAGCGATTGTAACACAGACTGACCTTTCGATGTAAATCTCCGAACGACTTGTTTATATTCTACGCCCGAATTCGAATACATGTTTACACGTTTACACCTTATTTCAGAGCGATAAGGCAAAAACTGTATACATATATTTGAGGTTGTGTCATGTACAAAGTAAATATGTAAAGGGTTATATTTTTACCCAATTCTTTTACCGTTTGGAAACGTTGTAAGTGTGTGACCCAATTCTCGGTGTTGCTTTGGTGATTAGTTCCAATTGGGTCTAATAGAGATGTTTGTTTGATCATTTTGGGAGTTTGGTAATGATGAATAAATGTTTATTATGAGATAGTCAAACAAATATCTTCAAATCTCACACTCACAGTAGATAAAGTAAATGCATAAAAAACTTAAACCCATAGTGTCCATACCACACCTACAATAGGAACAAACATCCGTGCACATGTTTCGCTTACCTGTTTGTAGGTAAGTAGGTAGGTAACGTAAGGTAGGTGTCTGGTACTTGACTACGTACCTAATACGCTGGTAATCAGTTTCTTAACGTATTAATAACTGTATTATACAGACAATTCACATAGGTTATTTTATTATTTATTAAAATAAAGCAGGTACCATACATTTTAATTAGCATAAACAAGACTGGAAGTAGGTATACCTACAAAATATTGCTTGTTTTGCAGACTGAGATCCCCACAAGCTATTCATGTCGAACAGAACTTGATTTACTACTCACGGCCCCGCGTCACTGCACTGACGTAATATCGTCTGACACTTGAAAAAATATTCCAGTTCGACCAGTACGGTTACCATGAGTTTGACATTGTCATTTTTCGTTAACGAGTAATGAATTTTCTATCTGTGCATCTCGTTTACACTAATATGTTACAAGCAAGACGCACAGATAGAACACTCGATACTCGTTCTCGAAAACGTCAATGTTTTAACTCATGGTAAGCGTGCAGGTTATGTGTGCAACTTGACACTAACAGTGACTATCTAACGACGAAATAAAGATATGAATCGGTCTTCTAAAAACGGTCCTGATATTCCCTTGATGGTTATCTATTCACTGAACATGCACTTTATCGCCTTGACAATAGAGGCGTTGTTCACATATTTGTGACCACGTTGGCCGCTCCGATATATCTCATGGCGACTACGATTTCCATACTTATTACCGTTCACTGGTGATAACGTAGCGCGGTCATACTTTAACCGCTTTTACGACGTTTACGCTGTGTGTGTGACTGTTGTCTCAATTAGCACATTGACGGGCAATGTATTAATTAATAGTTGTTAAAAGATAAGTTCGGCGTCTCAAGAATTCCTTCTGGCAATAATCTGTTAAGGAGACGTAATACGGAAACATGTGAAACCGTTGTGTTTTTGTGCAAGTTTTGTTATAAAAGCAAAGCACTCGGAACTGTGGATGTTTGCAACTTTGCATTAGCCGAAGGGACATAGGTCAGGTTTTATGTTAGCTTAATAGTTTTGTCCTGTATATCATAATTAGACATACATATAAAGGAGCATACAGTGGGGGATATTTTAACGAGATTGTATGGCAGCTAAATCTCGCTCCGCTTCGCGAATATGATCTTTAAAAAACTTGCTCAAACACCTCGATTTTACATTTTTGTTTATACTAACACCCTAACCTACTTTTGGCAGTAACTTGATGCTCTTTTATTTTATTTTTTTATGCAAGATTATTTCTGAAAGGTTAAAGGTCACACAGAGTTTCAAAATCACCGTATGTTTGTTGAGTTACTATGTATTACCTAAAGTTTAATTCTGCGAAATAATACTATGAAAGAGCCCTTATTTAAATTGCAACTGGAGATCCTGACCTCATCACTCCATTAGAGCATAAAGACGTTATTCTTAATCCTTGCACGCAGACTGCATCCTTGTCTGTCGCAATATCAAGCTGGAATTTGTTATAAAGCTTGAAATTTACTTGTCTTGCTTCATTTCATACATACGCTTGTTGTAATTTAGTATTGAAGCCGAGATATCTTAGAAGAATAGGATTTATAATCCAAGATTTGTTAAGTATAATTCGTAAATATAGGTACAGTCAGCAGCAAAAGCAGCTAAGCGGGTAGGGTGTTCAAAATGCGCTGGACACGACCTTATTGTTAAGAGAATAAGAGCGTGTGTAGGTAGGTCAATTTCAACACCCTACCTACTTAGCTACTTTATACCCACTTATTACTTATAACTTAGATGGGGACTTATCCGCCTGTACTTTGAAAATAACCTCCGACTACAATGAGAATAAGGGCGATCTCGAAACGTTGGAGGTAATATTCAAATTTATACACGTTGTTAAGTTCCGTTGTACCTATAGTATAGAAACTTAAGGTTATAATAAAACACATCACTTGCAAAAGAATATCTTAAGATCTTTGATTCCAAATTCGTATTTTACCGAAAAGCGTCCAGACCAGCTTTTTTCGGTGACATCATCGCTAAAAACTCTCAGCTCGTTCGTTAACAGCCAAACCCGTTGTTTTGGAAGGATTTTGCTCTTTTTCTGATTTCTAGGAATTTATTTTAATAATATAGCGAGGAGCCAACCAACTCACAGGAATAGTTTAACTTTTTAGTTTTAATAAATTATTTGAGAAAACGCACTTAGGCCCAATTACTCAAAATAAAATGAAAAGAGAAAATATGTGTTTCCTAACTGTTCCTTATTCTCCACTGGAAACCAGCGCCTCGGCTTGCCGCGGCATTACGTTGAGTAGGGATCCTATTTTTAAGGTATCATTGTGCCTGTTTGATTTTTTGTTTCTAACTCTATTAATGTTTAATTTTGTGGCGTTCAAATAAATGTATTTTTTTTCTTTCTGTCTTTCTATTAACCGTCCAATAACGTGTCATATAAAATTGAAGGCCAAGTCGCATTAGCTCATAATTTATTCGCTGTAAAAAAGTTACAAGGTTTTAAGCCCCTGACTTTACTAGCCCTACATCTTAGTATAAACGTACTTAATGGCTTGGCCGTTTGGTAGATTTATTACATGTCGTATAATTGAGGACCTGAGACGTACTACCTATCTCAAATATCTATCAGAATGTATCGAACTACAAAATGTGTTTTACTCTTGCAGGTAAATACGAGACGTTGTTAGACGACTCGCTGCTTGCCCTCCACACCATCAATGCTCACCAAGTGGAGTTCCCTCGCCTGGCCCGGACCTCAGGCACTGCTCAAAAACTGCGCAAGTACTTCTCACAGTTAGACTTGCCGCTGATCAAGAAGCTGTACAAACTGTACAAGTACGACTATAGAATATTTGACTACGACTTGGATAGTATAGTCGGGTTTGATTTAGGATAAGTTAAAGTGGTGGTTGTTAATTTTGTTTACGAATCAATAAGTACTTACAAAGAGTGGTACGACTATATATTTTTAACGTTTTCCCTCGTCTGGCCCGGACCTCAGGCAGTGACCAAAAATTGCGCAGGTACTTCTCACAGTTAGACTTGCCACTTATCAAGAAGCTGTACAAACTGTACAAGTACGACTATAGAATATTTGACTACGACTTGGATAGTATAGTCGGGTTTGATTTAGGATAAGTTAAAGTGGTGGTTGTTAATTTTGTTTATGAATCAAGTACTTACAAAGAGTGGTACGACTATACATTTTTAACATTTTCCCTCGCCTGGCCCGGACCTCAGGCACTGCCCAAAAACTGCGCAAGTACCTCTCACAGTTAGACTTGCCGCTGACAAAGAGAATTAAGTACCTAGAGTGTTCTCTCCATACATGGCTAAATGCGTATATATAATAAGTTTAAAGCGAGCTTTGCTAAAAGTTATTATTCAAAAGATTACAGCTTAATACGTATTACGATTTAAGTGTGTTTAAAACTTAGTAAAAATGAGTTTAACCATACCTCCCATACGACTTATTATTTAATTAATAGTTTTGCTATGTATGGAGTTAGCAATCTATCTACTCATTTATCTATGCCGCTGATCAAGGAGCTATATAAACTGTACAAGTACGACTATAGAATATTTGACTACGACTTGGATAGTATAGTCGGGTTTGATTTAGGATAAGTGAAAGTGGTGGTTGTTAATTTGGTTTACGTGTCAAGTACAACTACTACTACTATACATTTATTGAAAATTTTCCCACGCCTGGCCCAGATTTTAGGCACTGCCCAAAAACTGCGCAAGCACAGTCGCCATCAGATATATCGGAGCGGCCAAGGTGGTCACAAATATCTGAGCAACGTCTCTATTGTCAATGCGATAAAGTGCATGTTCAGATATTTTTGAGTATCCTGGCCGCTCTAATATATTTGATGGCGACTGTACTTCTCGCAGTTAGACTTGCCGCTGATCACGAAGCTGTGCAATCTGTACAAGTACGACTATAGAATATTTGACTACAACTTGAATAGTATAGTCGGGTTTGATTTAGGATAACTTGAATTAGTATTCTATTGGTTGTGTAAATGTGAAGTACAGGACGGTAAGACTATATTTTTACGTAAGTTACGGGCAGTATGACTATATTTTTTATACATTTTCCCTCGTCTTGCCCGCTCCTGGGGCTCTGCTCACATACTGCCCATTTGCCCAAGTACTTTTCGTAATGAGACGCATATTAAAAAGTCGTACAAAATCTACATGTAGACTAAAATGTTCGACTATAATTTTGATAGTATAGTCGGGTGTGATCTAGGATAACTATAATTAGTTCATTTAATTGTATCAAGTTCAAGTCTTACAAAAAAAGCTTATATGGAATATTGAATGATTGAGGATTTCGAATTGACCATTTGGTACAATCGCCAACACAGTTAACCGTTTGTAATCCCTATTGCAACGGCATAAGGTATATCGATGGTCAGTTACAGTCCGTGAGCTTTAAGAAGAAACTTCGGGAATCGGCGATGACACACGAAGGTAATATTGCTGTTCTGCTTTTTCATGGTGTAACTGTTGATTGATACCCGACGTCTCTTTCCCGAACCCGAAGGTTCTTTTGAGAGCTCACGGACTGTAGGTGTGTTGCTGTGTGTACGTTTTGGTGCTGGATGAGTGCATTGATTTAACATGCACAGAATTTATCTGACCCAACTATTCTACCTCTAACTTTCTCTCTTGACATAAGAATGATAGTGTATAAGTATAAGTACTTACATTAAAAAGTATACAGAAATATACAGTAAGTATATATTTTATATTTTACAACATATTGGAGGGAAAATATCTCAGTTGCACTGCATCTCTGGCGACTTTTTTATGTAAAAAATTTACCCGCTTATTCGTAAATGTCATATAGGCCTCATTAGTTAATTAGGGCAATTGCCCCCAAAGTTGATAGGTACAGTCACTAGCTTTAATTTGTGACCCATTTCCGTTAAATGTTGTTAGAACAATCATAATGCAATAAGGTCGAAACTTTAGTGCAATAATGTTGAATGTCAAATTAAGACATAAAATGTCTTATCTAATCGACCTATGAAATGATAACCTCTTTGCAAAAAGCTATCATTACGATTTTCTAATTACGACTTTTTTATTTGCTTGGTTTTTTCTTATGGGACCACAGGACCAAAAAGTTATTAACCAAGTTATTGACGAACCCCTAGAAACGTAAAGTTGTCGATGGTAAACATTATCGTCACGAATCATGCTGTCCCTTCTTCACGCATGACAAGTTCTCTTTCGCACTTATGCAAACGTATCGGATATGTTGTGTCAAACTCAAATTTTATGACAGATTTACACTGAGTTGCACCCCCCTGACATTACGACGTTTATTGTTTATTTCAGTGACAGCGTTAACATAATAGCTCTAAATGGCGAAAGTTTGCTACACGATATTCAACCTTAGGTGGGTCCCAAATTAAAGCTCGTGACTGTACTTAAATCTTTGACTATTAAATAGCACAACATTGCCATTTATGTGAGGCAAATGGCACAAATTGCATCCCTGTTATTATATACCTATTGTAGAATAAAACACAAAGGGAGTTATGACTCTTTTCCACCCGGTGCGGTACCGGTGTCGTGATTATTTTTGTTAAAATATTTCTGTTTACGCAATATATTTCGTAGACAAAGTTCGCACATGTTTGTAAAATAACCAAAACATTTCGTTACACGGCTGTGTTGCTAAGTTGTTTTTATAAATTTTTGATTATTTTTATCTTAAACACATGTAAGTGTCTGTAAGTATGTACATATTCGTTACATGTAGTTGTATATTTTTTAAACATTTAGATGGACATTTTTTATTTTTTATTATACTTATGTATCAATGTATCAATTTCAACTTTAATGTTGGTACAGTCGCCATCAGATATATCTGAGCGGCCATGGTGGTCACAAATATCTGAACAACGCCTCTATTGTCAAGGCGATAAAGTGCATGTTCAGATATTTTTGAGTACCGTGGCCGCTCCGATATATTTGATGGCGACTGTACAATCGCCATCAAATATATTGGAGCGGGCACGGTATTCAAAAATATCTGAACATAAAGTACATGTTCAGATATTTGTGACCACCTTGGCCGCTCCGATATATATGATGGCGACTGTACAAACAAAAATATTCGCATTGAAATAATGACTTAATCAGTTTTCGTTAATCAATTTACATTTACCAAACTTATAGGTTATTTTTAACTGGTTTAGTACATCTGTAGTGGTTGTTTTATTTAGGTTGTTTTATAAACAGTATATAGTAAACAAATATAATCTAGTCCAGATGTAGACCTAGGATGAACTTTAGCCTATAGCGAGTGGCGTAAAGCGGTTTTTTTATAAATATTATTAAGATATAAAGTTAACCTTTTGACCGCCGTACGTCAACTTGAACTTTCAATTTTGAACTCTGTCATAATTTATGAAGGTGTCATTCACGTTGTCACGTTGTCTCATATATCAGACGATGGCGGTCAAAAGGTTTATAAAATTATTAGTTAAGAATACAATTCAATGATAGTTTTTGGATATGCAAAACATTCCTATTAAGTATATATTTCTCTTACACACTTATAGTATAGTTAACCTTTTCATTGCCTTTGTAACAGTAAAAGTACGTTCTAAATTATCATTAAATATTTATACTGACAGACGCTCGTATTTAATGTAACATTAAATTATGAAAAAAAAATCTGGTGCATGTAGTTTTTTAAAACAAACATTATTTTATCATCGTATGCATATTGATTGACGTGGGTGGCGTAGGTAATACAGTCGCCATCAAATATATCGGAGCGGCCACGGTACTCAAAAATATCTGAATATGCACTTTACCGCCTTGACAATAGAGGCGTTGTTCACATATTTGACCGCTCCGATATATTTGATGGCGACTGTACGTACGTATGGAAAATTCGGAATGTTCTTTTAGATGTTTATATTATTTCGTGAATTTTAATTACCTACAATTTAAAAGCTGCGATAAGCGTCGCCATTCTGATAAGGCATTTTTTTAAATAAAAATTATACCTACTGATTACAAATGAAATTAATAAATAATACATATCTACTGTGATTGTGATTGTACCTATAGTTTGGCCAGTTTCGTGTGTGTATTTAGCATATTAATAGTTTATAATACTTATAGAATTAACTAAGGACGGACGGTTATAATATGTAAGTGAAGACTTACCCCCTTATTCATAAACGTCTACTAAAGTTAAGAGGCCTCTGATAATCGTTTGTCCCTGTCCGTCCAACTTATATGAGGGAAAGGGACAAACGATTATCAGCGATCTCTTAACTTTAGTGGCTGTTTTTTGAATAAGGGGATTAATATAACGTGTGTTTCTGTACTAGGAGCAATAAATTAAGACATAGATTCTACTCCTCAAACTACAAAACTTTTGTTCAACAACTGTTAAAAAATGTATTTTGTAGATTGTCTCTTTTTCATACAAACTAAATAGTATTTTCAATGAACGTTAAAATCCGTCTAATTGACATTGCCTGTCACCCTACAGACATAGTCAATTTCGGAATACATTGCGTGTTCGAAAAAACTTTAAAGTGTCCTAAAAATCAAACCATACGTTATTTTTAAAAGTCGCTGAACAAACGTTTCCTGGTTTGAGGAGTAGAATCTACATTTTAATTTATTGCTCCTATTACAGAAACACACTGTATGTGTTTTGCAATGTTCGTATGCAACCAAGTTTCTTTTTGTTGTCCGATAGACTCGATAGACCTATAATATAATAATTTGGCACACTAATGTAAGGTCAAAGACAATGCAATATTACGACGGCATTGAGATCTAATTTTATTGAAACCCAATTGAGTTTATTAGAATCATCTCGACACTAGTAGCTGTTGGAATAAAAGTACAGTCGGCAATAAAAGCTAACCAACAATTATATTATTGACAAAATCTTTTAGTGAGTTTTTTAGTTATTTATAAGTCTGTACGTGCCAACGAGATACACACTTACGGAGTTGCATCGCTTTATACGATTAAAGTAGAGGTTGTTTATACTTATTTGGGCTCATTCATTAATTACGTTACGTCACACGATTTTCATGACTTTTTGACCCCTCCCTCACAACTATCTGGACAACGCCTCTATTATCAAGGCAATAAAGCGCACGTTCAGATATTTTTGAATACCTTGGCCGCTCACATATGGTGACTGTACAATTAAAATGAATTAAGCCCGTCACAGACGGAGCTATAATATATATTATAGCTCGGTATCTTACAATATATTTTACGTACTATTTGACAGAGTCCCCACACAGAGCTATAATATATATTTCGGTATATTTTAGGTATATTATATAGGCGATACGTACCCTCAATGTAATAGCGGAAAGCATTGATTTATTTGCATGTTCTCTGAATGAATTCACAAAGGCTGCATTGTTTATATTACGTTATAGGCGTAATTATATTATCTAGATGTAGTAGGCATATACTTTAGGTTTTAAACTTTAAAATAGTTACACTATTGTCTTAGGCTTAGCACCTGTAAAAATAGTTGTAAGTGTGGAAATAAATAAAATAAATAAATATTGCCTTCCTTTTCTGGCGTGACGAACAACCGATATATCTTTCTCTCTTTTCATATCTTTGCCGTGTGGGTGCCGAGCTATACGATAATATATATCTCGGTATCTTATGGTATATTAATATATATTATAGCTCCGTCTGTGACGGGCTTTACTCGTAGTCTGATGACAGCAATTCGATCAGCAGTTTGCTCATCGCAATTTCTGCATTAACAATTTTAATTGATACTTTCTTAATGTATCTTTGGTACGTCGTGAACGGTCTTTGGACATCTGACCTTGCATTTGCTGATACACCTGTCTTTTCACGTTATTTAACTATTTCGTAACCGCACATGTGTGCTCTGGTTTATATACTAGACTAGTTCGATGTGATGTAACATTGTACAGTCGACGTCAAAGATATCTACACATTTGCACCTTATTACAAAGTAGTAAGGTGCATAAGTGTAAACAAACATATCTTTGAAGTGGTAGCCAATCATTTGGCAAACAACATTTCATAAATGTTCATTTCACAAACAACGTTAGGCAAACTAACGATTCCCAAATTAGGCATTGTATAAAATTTTGTTTTAGAAATAGTTCAAGAGACAAATTATTTGCTTGAAAAAACACTATATTACAAAACATTATTTGGCAAATTATTCATTTGTTATTCAGGGCAATTAACAAAATAACGCATACTAAAAAACGTTAGTGAAATGCATTACTTGGTAAATACTTCGTTTAATAAATCATCATGGTGTGTATTTCATTCATACGTGTAATTATCTACGAGGACTACGAGTAGGTATTACATTTTAAAACTGATAGATATTTTGTAGTTTAAAAGTTAAGTTTGTTTTTGTATATTATATCACGGAAGACTATTATTTGAGAGGGCCCAGATAGGTGCGACGACGAGCGAAGCGAGGAGGAGCGTGTTAGGTTAACTGCGACCGTAAAATTATCCATTAATTACTTATATTTCATTGAAAACGAAATTCTTTTATAATATTTTGTCTTGTGTCAAATGCTCTTTTGCCTAGAAATGCAGTCAGTCAGCCATTATTGTTTACCTTATTTTACTATTGTCCCCAAAAACCAGAACGACTGATTAACCGACTTCAATTAAAGGAGGGTGTTCTCAATTCGTTCGTATTTATTTGTTTTACTTATAAAATTGAGTAAAAACAATAGTTTATCTACTGACATTTTGCAAAATAACTGATTTTAAAAACGATTTATTCGCGAAATGAACATTTGTTAAATAATAATTTGTCTTTCAATATGTTTATAAAGCGTCCAAGTTACTAAATGTATATTTGTCAAGTAATTGTTTATAAAATGAACATATTTAGCAATGACAGGTTTGTGAATTGAATAATTTGTGAATTGTTGTTTGTTAAGTGATTATTTGCGAAATGGTGTTTATCAAATGATGATAAACCCTTTGAAGTCGACTGTACCTGTTTGTACAATATAGATATGATTTAGTTTATTTCTTAGGCATACGTTTTCCGACAGTAAACTAATTAAATCGAAACTATGTTCCAATAATGCTCCATTTTTTACTTTGCTCTTAAGATTCTAGGGCCAAAGATTTTTGAATGTTAGTAGTTAATGTCGGACATAGATTATCTATAATATATATATTTTTAAACCATAAAATGGGGCCAGATCATTAGTTCACAATACCTACTATTTCTCCCTGTTTAAAATTATATATTTCCATTGGATTTTGTCTAAGAGACAATAATTATTCATTACATCTGCCTTGCCTGCCTTGTATATTGTGAAATTGAATTGTACCGTTGTACATACTTTATGTGAACTTATATAGATGTCATATATACAAAGGAAAAAGTGACCTAGGCCTCCGGTGCCCAAGGCTGGGAACGAACCAGCTGCATTCGCGGCAGACGCCTTAACCAACTTGGCCACCTGGATCACAAAGCACCGGCCGAATTTTCCCGTGTATATGCAATCTTTGTAAATGCTAAGGCGCATTTTAGCCAATCATCTAAATTATAATATTATGAGTCATTACCTCCATTTTGAGCTCTTAGGAGTTCATTGAATGCGAGAGAGATGGCGCTGCCGTCAGTAGAACTGAAGGACAAATCAAATAATTTTTAATAAATATTTTGATTTGGTTTTGGTTTGTTCTTCAGTTGTAATTTGTATGGTTTAAAATTTAGTGTGTAATTACATTAATTACATTAGTTGTATTTAGGTTAAAGAGTTGTTGTTTATCTACTCATTAAATGGTGCTATGTGTTATACATATAATTATATGACTACAATAATCGTAATGTTAACATACTTAGGGTGGGTTGCACCACGCACAATTAACAGACTCATCAACGTAAAATATGGCGATGGAGCTGTCATCCCATAGAAAACTGTCAAACTTTTCATACAAGAATTTTTTTCACGATTACGTTTACGTTCACAGACAGTTTGGTGCAACCGGCCCATAATAATGGATCGTTAGTCAAGTAAATACAGCGGTGATTGACATTAATGATGTTATTAATTATATAAATGCTAATTATTATAATCTCGCACGAGTCCGTGTCCAATGAGATTGTAAATAGTTTTTGATAATACTTATGTACATACAAATTGAAAAATATTTTTACACTCGAAATAAAACAAGAATTTTTAAAACTTGGTATTTTTAATTTATTTCACATCATTCTTCTGCATTAGGTATATATATCTATACCTAAAGTACCAACGTGATTTGAAACCGAAAATTATATTTTTTATCAATAATTATGATTAATTTGTAACAGGGTGATACTTTTTCGGTTTCAGAGTTTTAGGTACAGTTAGGTACATACAAGGTGTAACAAAAATACTGGTGATCCTTTTAAGGGCATAATTGGTATCGTATTCTTATTGTGAAAAACTAAGAACAAATAATTTTCTCGATAAAAAAATTTTTGGTTTTGTATGGTGGGTTGGCCAGCTGGAACGACTCGCCCCATACAAAAAAAAATTTTTTTTCGCGTCCAAAAAATTTTTCTCCTGCTTTTTCCTACTCGCTATACGATACCAATGATGCCCTTAAACGGATCACCAGTATTTTGTTACACCCTGTATACACAAGAGCATTTAATGAAAGTTTTCTGAATCGATTTTTTCACCAGGTGGAAGCACCGTAACGAGAGGTCTAACTGTCATTCACAAATCATGTTAATAAAAACAGAGACTATAGAGATATAGACGACCACAGCCTAAGAACTTTTTGAAGCTCATGTCGATTGCGCCATATGTCAAAGCCCCCTAAAGATACCGAATATGTAAGAGAAATGTCACCTGCACAGCTACTCCACCTAGTAACAAATAGCGTACTAGTAGTACTTACATTAGTAGCTACTAGGTGGAGTAACTGTGCAGGTGACATTTCATTCGGTATCTTTAGGGGGCTTTGACATAGATGGCGTAATCGACATGAGCTTCAAAAAGTCCTTATAGTGCTAGCGGTACACGCCGAAATTCAGTATAAAATTCAGTATAACAGTGCAAATGGTGTTAAAAGCATAAAAATCGGACCGATTGATCTTTAGACCAAATGAATCGATTCGGCCCGTAGCAGTAAAAAAAAAATACAGAGTGCAGTTATGACGTCATCTTTTTTTTGTATGGAAAAAAAAAAATTTTGTTCTGAAACCTATCGTGTGTGGTATCAAATGAAAGGGCTTTCTGAGCTAATTCCAAAAATATGTCACATCATAACATTCCAGTCACATGTTTGAAATAAACATAAAAAACATTTTCAAAACATACCAAGTTTGGGCTCCTCGAGATACGACACCAAGCAATATTTTTTTGTAAAATATATCTCAAATGATACCTAATATCCTCATATCTAACCCCAAGAATGCAATTTTGAAAATAATTACATTTAGTATATTTTTCTGATTTTTAATGTTTACAAAGTGCGTCGTATTACTCAATACGAGTACGAGTACCGTAATATCCTCCAACTTTGCCCCCAGGCGAAACTTTGCCCAACATTTTGAACAAATTCATTAATTTACGTAATTTTATAGTATGTATGTATGTATGTACTTTATTGCACATAAACAAGTTTAACAATATTACAACAGTAAAATAAAAAATAAAAAAGATATGCACAAAGGCGAGCTTATCCCTAAAAGGGATCTCTTCCAGCCAACCCATAGTATAGTATTCTGGTGCGGGCAAATGTTGATGTGAATCTCACAAAATGGGAAAGCATGGTGAGTAAAACCCATACTTATACTTATACCTGTATATAATAAGGCAATGGGGAAAGCCAGTGAAACCTTATTGTAGAGGGTGCTCTTTTAGATTCCATACAATGAGGAAAAGAAACAAAAGATGAATGGTCCTTAACAATGTACGGGAACTATGTACAGTTAAAAGGCTTTTCTTATGCAGTTGTTTCCCTATACCTTTTTGCTTCAGCATTTTCATTTTAGAGTATTGTGACAGTTGCCATTACTCTAGATTGTTTATATCGTAATTCGATTTCAAAAGGATAATGAATGAAGAAGTCTTGATGTGGGCAATGTTACGTTGTAATGTAACAACTAGTGATGGCCAACTTTGCCCAAGACAAAAAAAAATCTTAGGGCTATCGGGTTTTTGTATTAACCACTCGGCACAAAAAAAGGTGATTATTGTTTTTGAAATATATATATGACGTTTTGGAACTGTTTCTTCATTTTTTTAATGTAATTGTTAATGTGAAACCATAGTATTCAATATATACATAATTTTCTTTGGTCTGCCGATTTATTTGTAAACATTACTAAGATAGGTTCGTTATGATTTGTTTCTATTATAAATAATGAAATATAACTCATTTAATTATGTTTTGTTTAATATACATACTAATGCCTGAAAAATAAAAACATGACTAAATTAAAAAAATTAAGTCAAATGAGAGAACCCTTGTACTTTGGAATGCTTGTATGCACCTTGTACCGTAAAGATCAAAAACGCGTACCTATCATTGCCCACCTAATTTGTACAAAAGTTCACGTACTTATCGCTGAACTATTTAAAGGGAATGATAGGATTACCCTAGAGATTTGCTGTAATTCTTGTTTCAATACTATAATCGCATTATTTAAGCGCAAATCGACTTGAGCAATGTTGGGTAAAACTCGATATTACTTTACCCACCATCAAGTTCGCAAAAAATGGGATAAACTTAATTCGCTTTAAGTAAGAAAAATCCTGATATGTGCAACCCGGGTTCCTCGAGCTCACCTATCACGTTATATCAAAAGAACGTGTAAACAGAGTTTCATTACTCCGAGAATTATTAGATCCCACATTCGTAATAATGAAAAATTAAAAAAAAAATACTTAGTGAAATTATTTTCAAAATTGCTTTCTTGGGGTTTGAAATGAGGATATCAGGTATCATTTAAGGTATGTTTTACAAAAAAATATTCAACCGTATCGTATTTGTAGGAGCCCAAACTTGGTATGTTTTGAAAATTATTTTTATTTTCATTTGAAACAAGTGACATAAATATAATGATATGATATATTTTTAGAATAGGCTCAAAAAGCCCTTTCATTTGATACCACACACGATAGGTTTCAGAACAAAATTTATTTTTTTTCCATACAAAAAACAGATGACGTCATAACTGCACTCTGTTTTTTTTTTTTTTTTTACTGCTTCGGGCCAAATCGATTAATTTGGCCTAAAGATCAATCGTTCCAATTTTCATGCTTTTAACACCGGCACCGTTTGCAGCATGTTTAAGGCGTACCGCTAGTACTATTAGGCTTTGGTCGTCTATATCTATAGTCTCTGATAAAAATTATTGCCTGCTGTCAAAAAGACCTCTCGTCACAGTGGCGCCACCTGGGATTCAGGAAACCCTCATTGTTTTAAAAATATTTTGTATCTAGGCTTTTTTTATAATATGGCTTCTGCTGCTAGGGCACTTTGCCAATGTCAAGTGTTTTAGGTAAGTAATATTTAAAGCGGTATTACACATTGCAACCTGCAGGGCCCAATCTGTTGTGTACCCTGCCTCTCCCTTCCCCTCCTTCAGCTCCCTACAGGCCCTACCTTTAATTACACCTACCAACCTGACAGATTGGGCCCTGCAGGTTGCAATGTGTAATACCGCTTTTACCTAAACAGTGCACCTATAAATATTTTCGATTCAAGCTCATGGTGCGTTGCTTACTGGTATGCCATTAAGACTTAATTTCTTTTAAATAAATAAATAAAGTTACGTCAGCAGGCGTTGACACAGAAGCTAAGTCATAACTTATATCGCTTCTGGACTCGACTATCTTTTTATACAAAGTAATACTAGTCTAATCTAGTCTATGGTCTCAGGTGAGATCTCCCGATTACGTCATAAGGGAGTTTGCAGTCTTTCCAGGGCACGGAGCGAATCGTGAATGGACCTTCACCCGTTAAAGTTACTGGAAAAGTAACAGATCGGTTAAAAAATTGTAATTTTTAGACTACCTACTTCAGATGCTAGTTCACTATCGTCAGAACAGAAATAAGTTTTGTATACATCATCACATCACCAGCATACTTATTCCACTATTCCAAACAGCTAGGCATTGAGTGTTAATAAAGACACATTTTTCTTTCAACTAGCTAGTAAATACTTATGGAATAATATTATGACACAACTCATCAGAACCCCCAGTTTGCTTTTGTATTACCTATTTATTACAAAAAATAACCGTAATTCATAAGGTACGGATCGAGTGTCCCCTTTATTTGTAGATACCTATTTCATCAGTTATTTATTATCATTATCACCCACAAGGTACTTACTTGTCATTTTGGCAGCTAAACTGATGTTATTCTTCCCATCGTAGTACTTCAGCGGCCAGTTGTTATCCACTGAGGCGACGAACAATGTCGTCTGCGACTCTTGGATGTCCAGAGTGAGGTTGGCGCCGAGGTACTTTAAACCTGGAACACGATTCATGAATCCTTTTAAAATATTCTCGTGTTTTCTCATTGATTGTGACGCTATAGATACACAGCTTTCTGTGTCAACATACTAGTGACTGAGTGTTGCCTCCTCGCATTTCGAGTACCTAATATACTTAAACAGATTTTCTATAAGTTGGTACCTAATCTTAAAAGTGAATAGATTATATATTTCAAAATTACCTCTAATCCTCAATCTTGTGGTATCCGGAGGCAGCTGAGGCCTGTCTATGACCAGTCGATCAAGGTGTATGCTGACGCCGCCGTACCCAAACGCTAGCGCCTGCAGGAACCCTCCCATCCCCGTGAAGAAATTCGTTGCTCCGATATTGGGACGCCGGTTCTCGCTCCACACCTGAAAGATTACAAATATAGGTTAGCTCATACAGCCATCAAATGAGAACACTCTGTTTTATTTCTTCTCTCACCTTTCTCCTCAAACGACCCGCCGATACCTCTTAAAGTCTCGTAACTATACATATTTATTCCAAACGTTCAGCTCACACAGAATTTTTCGATTAACCATCAGGCAATGCTCCCTGGTCGTGGTGGGTGTAAGATGAATAGATTTATCCACGTGGCAGAAAATCACTTCTTAACACCGCGTGAAAGAAATCACGCTATCACGTCGATAAACCCAAACCCTACTATTCTTGCTAGATTCTGATTGTACCGACCGAAAATCCTGGTGATCCGTTTAAGGGCATTATATAGTATCGTATTGCGAGTAAGAAAAAGCAGGAGATTTTTTTTTAACGTGAAAACAGTTTTCTTTTGTATGTGACAAGACGTCCCAGCCGGCTAACCCTCCATACAAACTTTTTTACAATAAGAACACGATACCAATTATGCCCTTAAAAGGATCACCAGGTATTTTTGTTACACCTTGTATAATTGCTCTACGCCATGCCTGAATCCTTGAAATCACACAACCGTCATCTTCCGGCCTTTTGTCGCAACTTAATGGAGCCTGTGGTCCGCATGGCAACCTAAACCCAAGAATTGCTGACGTGGAATCGCTTACCTTAAAGGGTTCTCGCACGTAATCTTCATAGCTATTATTGAACATGGTGGCAGCCTTCCAGGTGTTCCCTTGTCGAAGATGTCCTATCGCGTGCATGCTCCAGGTCATAGCTGGACCACTCCCTCGGGTTACTGACTCGTAGTATGAGAGGTCGTTTGCTCGTGTTGTTCTGAAAGGATATTTGATTCGGGTCAATGTTACTCTGCGTCCGTGTAAAAACCATTATGAAAAACAAAGACTGCCGCATCTCAATATTGCCTATACTAACATATGGATGCTAAACCTGGGCCGCAACAGAAAAAATGACACTAAAACTAATAACGTGCCAGAGGGGAATGGAGAGAAGCATTTTAGGGTACACAAAAAGAGACAGAAAACGGGGCGACGGAAATAAGAGAGGTCACAAAAGTAGAAGATGTTACTCAAAAATCAAAAACTCTAAAATAGAAGTGGGCGGGCCACATGCTCAGGGAAAGGCAGAAGTGGTCAAACATACTAATCGAGTGGACCCCACGCTACAATACCAAAAGAAAAAGAGGCGGACAAAAGTGCTCTTGATTCCTATGGTCTTACATTTAAAACATATATGGATAAATTAGAATCACTACAGATAGGGTTTTTATAATTTTCAAAATTTGTAAAATTCTTCCTGTCAAATATAAGTACCTTTTAGCCATTAACAACCATGGCAATCAGGAGCATGACCTGTATAGAGCAACACACAAGTATGGTACAAGATCGGTGTCCTCAGGTAAATTTGAAGTGCCTAGGTTTCAAAACTTTAAAGAAAAGACTACCATACATACTGAATAGTTTACCTGAAGACATCCGACTTGAACAAAATAAACGTATATTTAAGAGAAAATTAAAGAAATATTTATTAAATTCACTGCCATAGATTTAAAGTATTAATTGTAATTGTAATATGTTTTTAAATTTTTCCTGCAGACAAACTGTCAAACAGTTTTGCGGGGATTATGAGTAAGATGTAATCTTTATTGTTTGATTAATAATAATAAATAATAAGATGGTCAGATGATATAAAGAAAACTGCTGGTCCATTATGGACACGACTAGCCAGAGACAGAGAGGCATGGAAGGCAATGGAGGAGGCCTTTGTGTCAAAAGGACACGGCGAGCCGACGGTTGTTGCAACCACATAAACAAATAAATAAATATTGTATTAATTATCCTTAATGAACTGTATGTTCGTCAATAAAAGGCTTTGAAATTGAATACTCTGCGTCCGTAGGAAACACCTTAGACTCTACACGAGATCCCTGGGTGGTGCTAAAAGAATAACAAACTCGGCAGCTGGACTGTCCCATCTGGACCTCACTCACTTGATTTTCTTCATCATCTGCATTCCCACTTCTACTACCCGAAAGAAGAAGTGCCTATCTATCCAGTAACTAGCCAATAAATAAATAAAATTCGGGTTAAACTAAAATATAACTTTTTATTTGGCAATTGTATCACTGCAACCGCAGTTACTCATATGGTTTGTCAAAAGAGGGTTACCTATACTCCTTATGAGGAAATTTATGGTAAAATAAGGTACCAATTCATGTGTAGTTAAGTACTTTTACACCTCGAAAATGCAGTTCCATCATCTGCTACAACTTTGCCTGGTTTGAAAAACATGGTTTTCTTCACCAACCACCAATTTATATCTTATTCCTGAGATGAGGAAAGGCGGCCATTTCAGAAATAGGTTCTTAAATTTAATATACCTAGGACTTACATCTTAGGTAATTTTTCATGAACTAGCGCGATCATAAATAGGGATTGTAGTATTTATTTACTACTTACTTGTTCATAGGATATTGAAGGGGGAACCCTAGCAGCACAGCATCTGCCTGTTTAATACTGGCTCCTCGTTTGTAGCCCTCGAATTGTGGGTGATAGTCGTGTTCCTGGTCGTAGGGCAGCGCCAGACTCCAAGCGATGTCTGCCCACTTATCTGCATGGTCCGTGATGAAGTAGGACTTGCAGAGGCATGACACGTATCTGGAATAGGATGAGAAGGAGTAAAACTTAACAAATTCCTCGAAACAATGGGTATCAATATGCTGGTCTGTAATGCAAAAATCTACACGGTATTGGCAGTAAATAGGTGAGTGCACATCAGTGGTGGCACCTCAAAAAAAATTACATAGGGAACCCAGAGTTATTTTGTCTTTCCTTTTCTTCAAAAGCCGAGGTAAAACTATTCAACTGGCTGAAAATTAGGCAAGCCGGTGGGAATAGAGTTCTATATGACGCCGCCACTGGTGCACGTATGCTAATGCGTCAAGATTTTTTATAAAGAAATGCTTTGTTTTGTCAGTTTTTGTGGTTTTGATGTAATTTTAGGTACGTTAGTAATTAGTTAATTACTAACGTAAGCTGCGCTAAGTAATTACTTACTGAGCTAAATAAAGCGAGTAACCAGCAACAACGTTAGTGAAAACCGAGTTCCTAACATCGGCGTGGTCTTCATCCGGCCCCATCACATCTGCAAAACGATTTAAAGAATAAGACATTGATCACCCTTAATGAAGACCCTGGGAATATTAAAAAGGCTATGGGCTTACTTGAAATATCGAAGAGTCCTGTAGTAAAGTTGATAACAGCTCGGGAAGCCCAAAAGTCGGCGATGCGAGTCACAATGTCGCAGCCGCCATGCTGGAAAATAAAAATGTTGTTTTTATCTTTGAAACAGCGTCAGTGATATTCATAATTAAGTAATAATTTGGCTAGTTTCCCAGGCCACTTTGGGTTGCAATAAACAGGAAATTAAGAATTCGGAATACCTGTTTTGCAGCCTTAAAATTGATGGTTATCTATTTTCATATGATTGTGAAGAGATGATTCAGAACCCAAGAGAGGGTATACGATTAATGTGTGGTGTCACCTTTGTCAGCCGTGATTTGCAGTATCGCGCCGCGTTACGACAAAATGGCAATAGCTATACTAACTTCAACTTAATGAAATGTCCATGTTTAACTCATCACATCACTCGGACCTCGGTCCCCAGATATAAATACCAACCTAAAGAGAGTTCTCTATTGCCCTCTGCATGTTCTACAAATATGTAAAATATTAAAAAATAAATAAAATAAAAATTTATTATCATACGACAATTAAAAAGTCCATAGATAGTTAGTTTTTACAGCTTAAAAGGGTGAATATCTCAACGATTTTTTTTTACGGCGGAGCTGATAATGACAGTGTGGACTAATAGTTTCACAATGGTATATTTTTTTCTGAAAACCTTACACAAATTATTATCTTAAGCCAAGTCGCAAAATGTTATAAAAGTTATTGATATTTATAAAAAAAATTTTTTTTCGCCGCAATTATAATTTTGGTGTAGTGTCCTGAATCCATTTTTCTTGAATAATTTTTATAGTAGAACTATAACGTCCGTTGATTTAACTAAAACTTCACAAACTTTTACTCGTTATTAGTCTACGTATATTATAAGAAAATAAAAGTGAAGATTAGTACATGAATTCATACTCTAAACTAAGCATTCATTGTTGTCCTGGTAAAATAGTCAATTTTGGTGGTAAATTTTGAAAATGATTTTATGGTCGAACGAAACGCAACAAGGCTAACAAACGTATAGTAACCTGTTAATTCGGTTCCACTCTGGCACTGAGCTATAAAGCACGTGTCGTACCTCACTAGATCTGTCCAGCAAACGCATAAGTATCTAATTTTGGTGTATTAAAATACTTTTTAATGCAATTTTGGTGGTGTATCTAAGTAATGACCGAAAAGTAGTTGTTTTGGTGTGAACTGTATTTAAAGCATGTTTATAGTTTCTTTTTTAAAATATTCATTTGGAACTGAAGTGAATAATACGGTTTACTTTTAAAATGCACTTTTATGCAATGGTTCTAATTTTGGTGCATCAATTTTGGTGGTTTTGGTGGTAATTTGGAAACCAAAAATGATATTTATGAGCCTAAACTAAGTAATTTTGTATTTACTGTCATATATTTATATTTTGTATTCACAGCATTACTGACTAAGTGCATTGATTACCAATTTACCACTATTACCAGTAAAAATATATATAACCAAATACAAAAGCGCCTGGATCTGTCACTGAACGACCTGACTTTAACCTACATTATTTGATCATGTATTGTTTGTCATCTACTCTCAACTGGCTGAAGGAGCCATTTGAGGGTAGATTTTGTTTACTTTTATTTAAATACCTAAAGATACAGACTATAATTATGTCAGTAGCGTAAGTATTGATTGCGAGTAAACTTATGTTTACTCTCAGAGTCAAAGATCTCAACTGTCGCCAGATTTAAGTTAAAGTGAAGTTGGTACAAATAAAATCTTCTAAACATATAACAAAGCTTGAATAAAGCTGAAGAGGGTCGAAAGTCTTGCTGTACATTGAAGATTGATCCCCGGGAAGTAATATACGTTAGTTTATATCCCGAAAATCAACCCTTTAGGGGATTAAAAACGGGGTTGAAAGTTTTTATGGGGAACCAATAACTGTTGAACGCTGGAGATAGTTTGAGCTCTGGGGAATGATATAGAATAGTTGATATCCAGAATTCATTCCTTGGGTTGGGTTGGTTTCCTTCCCCCCTGGTTGTAGCTTAATTGTATTCTTGTAGTATTTCTTACTGAGTTACGTTGTTTCTTGAAAGAAAAAGGATTAAGCATTGTTGATTAGCATTTTATACTTTACTTACTGTTTGATTTGATTGTTCAGTTTTTTGTACTTTGTTATTATAATATATTAAAAGGTATGATAATACAATTGTCTTAGATTCATTTTCAGTTGATAACTAGTTAAATTTACTTTTAATTTGCAGAAATATCTAACTTTGGTGTGGATATACAATTTTGGTGGCCAGTAAATCTAATTTTGGTGGGTAGACGCAATTTTGGTGGCAACCAAATTATTAAAATCATAATATCTCTAAAACTACTATGTATAATGAAGGGCCATTAATACACAATATCGATTGTGACTAGTTACGTATTATCGATACATAATTTAGACATAAACTACAAAAATAAAAAATACCACCAAAATTAGGTAAATTTTGCACCTGTTGAAATTCACCCAAAAAACTTAAAACTATGTTAAATATGTAAATAAGTTATTAAAAGAAAGACGTACCTTCAACCAATGCTCGTCCCTCGTGACGGCCAGGTACTGCCGCGCTGCAAAGGCGATGCAACCCGAGACGTGCTGCTCAAACTCTGCTATTGCGGGGCAGCATGGCTGCGTCACCTCACTACCCGTATACGCACTTTCCCAAGGGTACCTATTGACATGAAAACATCTAGTTATTTCTCCGAAATTATTCCCATTTTCCCCGCCACAATGAACCGTACGCGATCGAAACGGTTACAGATGGCCCAGATGGATACATACACCACAAAAAATAGCTAAGTAGGTACTTAATCACACATATTTAGTGTGACAAATGCTAAAATACATCACGTTGACATTTTTCAGCGAGCATTTACCGCTCTTTTCCTATAAATCTAGATAACGTATGGTAATTGGTCAGTAAAACATTATTATCATAATTATTGGTACTTACCTGTAACCCTTATGGCCAGTCTTTTGAGCCAGGCGTTCAGCTACTGGTGCCGTATCAAGGCGATACTGCAGCAGCGCGTTTGCGTAGCGTGGATACAGAAGAAGGATGGTGGGGAACATCCACGTCTCCGTATCCCAGAAGTTGTGACCTGAAGGTTTTGGATAATACTACGATATAAAAAAAACACTGAATATCGACTAGTATTTGTTGTCAGGACATGGTTAAGCGTAGAAAACGTGAAAAGTTCCTTTCTACACAGTGGACGCTCTTAATGAAACGGAGACTGTAGAGCAAGTAGGTACTACAGAGGGTTTATTGTAAATAAATCATTTATTTACATAACTAAATATACAGAGGTACTACAGTACAAGTACTAAACTAAAATAATAACTAGCTCAAATCTAAACTAGGCCCTTGCGGCATTGTACCAAGGATGCTGGCAGCATTTCCTCGTTGTATCGCAATGCTGATACGCTGTGCGAGGAAACCGCCAGCTCTTCGGTCACCAGTTTATTGTTGACTTAAGAAGTGTTTGTTTGTTAATTTCAGATTGTCTGCTTTACCCACTTACCTTCATAGTCTTCGAAAGTCCCTCCTCGAGAAAGGCCGGTGGGGCTGAGACCGAAGAACCGTTCTTGCGGGTGGCTGGTTGACTCTGAGGGTAGTGCACTCAGGAAGTAGTACCAAATGCCGCTGACTATCTTCGACTGAAAGTGAGCAAGTAATGTATTTAGAAATATGAATGAGGTAGCCCATGCCCTAAAACTAAACTACGTCCATAATAGAGCTATCCTATACTGCAAATGTCATCTCGTTTTGTGTGGTAGGACACATGTCAGAAAATGTCACATCTCGCTCAAATCTGAAGCTGAAGCTGAAACAGTCCGGACTGTGGAATTACCTCCACCTTACAGAAAACCACAGCCATATAGCACTAGCTCTTAATGTTGTTCCTGCTGATGGACAAGGTTGCCAGAAAGCTCAAAGGATGGAGTGTGTTCATGACGCGACCCTCTTGTCTCTTTAGCCGTCAACACGGAGTACCTACCCCTTTATATGAAAGGGTCAGCAACGGGTACTGATGTGCCTAAGGAAACTTTCCAAAATTGCGAAATATTTCGGAAATTTGACGTAGAAAAAAAATTCTGATAATATCTTACAGTTAAATTTCCCATATTTCCTAAAATTTCTGAGAGTGAAAGTTTCATTAAATTTTCGAGAATTTATAGAATTTTATGAAAACTTTCCGCAACTTGCATATCTGTAGCAACGAGCATGTAACATCTCTGATGTTGCAAGTGGGCCATATACGTGTTTGCCACCCTTACTTAATAAAGAAAGTTCCAATAGCACCACCGTACAGAAAGATTTGGTTGTGAGCTCTTGTATCTTACCAATTGTAAGTTGCCCTCGACGTCCATGCTAGCCTGCGCGTAAAGCGCGTGCCACTCGTCAACATGCCTCTGGTACAGCACCTTGGTGTCTTCCTGCAATACTATGCAGACTTTACTATTTGAGCACAGGTGAAATGTTAATTACAAAAACACTTTCTGTTATAACGGTTTCTGCAACTTTTATGCTATTTTTATTTACTTAGTCACGAGCTCTTTCCATTCTAATGGGAGATAAAATCCCATATGTTTTTAAAACTTCCTCCCTTCTAGTTATTATGGGCTCTTACTTGTCTTTTTTATCCCTAAAAGTTAATTATCTAGCAAAACCATCATTTTTGAAACATGTGTTTATAGTTCTATTACAGCAAAAAGAACTTAAGTACCTAGACTCCTTTTGACAGGTCTTGCTTCCCTACGATTTTTCAGAATAAGCTCTTGAAATCTCCTTGAAGCGTAATCGTAATGCGTTCAAGCCTATTTCACCTTTTAAACTTCACCTCCTTTTTCTAATTCATCTTGCTAAATGCGAAAATATGTGTCATTCCTTAGGTCATTCGAGAATTCAATTCGTGATCAACAATTCATAACAACAAAAGGAAAACGTTTCCACCAACCTTTAAGCAGCTCTTCCCTAGCGACAGTCCTATTCTTATCCACCGTCATCGCAAAGGTAAATACTTTGGACCCATGCTGCGGCACGACCAAATGATCCGGCACTGACGTCCAATACACGCACACGTTCACAGGCAACGGCTGATAGTCCTCGTCTTCCGATTCCTTCGTCTTCCCACAGCTAGACTTGATAGTTCGTCCGTGGAATAATTCGGGGACAGGCGACTCGAAATTGATGTCGTCACTTGTTTCAGAGCCGGGCAATAGTTTCACGGCAATCCATATGTCGCGGTGAGTGAGGTTTGGATCTGAAATGAGCGCCTGGTGAAATAAAATAGCAAGCGTGTTTTTGGTGCCATTATTACTTTATACTGTGAAGGCGTTTTATGATTCTCCTTCTGGTTTAGCTCCTTAGATTTTTTGAAATGTCCCAGAGGAGGAGCTTTTGAGCATCATTAAGACCTTAAAAATTAAAGTTTAATAACTATTGATGTGTTTCATAAAAATATATTTCTATATTTTCTACTTACCAGCATACGTTTTAGATGTGACTTCAATCTGATTAACAATAGCTCTCGTATAAAACCTATGGGCATATATCCTCTGCGTTACCACGGACCGGTCCCTGTCCACCCTTACAGAGAACACACCGTCTCTAGTGTTCAAACTATAGACTGGGGCGAATGGTCGGTGAGTCAAAGTCGAGTTGAGTCTAACATTGGCCCAAGCGGGGATGCGAGCTCGGTGGCTCTTGCCTTTGCGACCATTGTAAAGGCCGTTCAGGTAGACGGTGTCGGAGAATATGTTGGTAGCTATGTGTCCATTGCCTATGGAGGGCATGAAGCGATCTTCGGAAGGGAGGCTGTAAATAAATTATGTGATTTGATTTTAATTAGCATATATTGTAAGATTACTGAAGAGCTTTCGTTACTATTCGCACACTTCGAGGAACAATATAAAGGAGGTACAGACTCGAACAAGATTTACTGAAAATATGGCACATGCAAATTTGTAACCGACCAGTCTTATACCGTAATAAGACTGTCAGATAAAATGCTGTACTAGTCGTTCTTATATTATTGAACAAACCTTTGCTGAAGAAACTAAAATGTATACATCAGATAAGGCAGATAGCGCCATTTTACCTCTGTGCAAAATGTCCTATTTACCTACTACAACCTACTTACCTGTATTTGGTGAGTGATTGCATAAGATGACTAGGTCAAAATACAAAAATTCAAAATTATTTTATTTGTTAAACATAGGTATAGTAGGTCTTAAACATGAGTTTGAATCACTATGCTTCGCCATAGGTTAATCGGCAATTCGCCGAGGTACTCCGGGTTATAGCGGAAGTTTAATTTAAGCCTCAGATGAGACCATCCCGTGTCATAAAAGGTTTTTGATGGGGATAAATGTGTCTATAAAGGTGCCTTCTTATAAGACCGGATCAGGAGAAGATTGGATAATTAAATTATTCAGAAAACTTGCTGGTTGCTTTGTGCGATAGTTATCATTAATTAGTATTGTAGATAAAATTATACTATATTACTCAGGCAATTCGAAAAGTATGAGTAGAGTAGTTTCACAACGATTTTCTATTAAGTACAAGGTTTCAGTGGCGGTGGGTGCCAACGGGAATCGTGTTCTATGGACGCTCCGCCACTGCAAGGTTTATTACCTATTGGTGCCGATTGTAATATGTTATATACATACGTAGCTATCAAAATGAAATAAGTGACTTGTAAAGGTAGACAATAAATATAAATTTACTTATGGTGCATTCCAAGATACAGGCTTCAGCCTAGTTTGGAATGCACCAGACAACCCGGTAATCTGTTAAACTTTGTTTGATTAATAAATATTAGGTACTTTACTTTACTTTACTTAGGTACTAAATTTAATCTTAGTCAAGTGACTCACGCGTTTCTCTTTGTTTTAGACACATTGCTGTTTATAGCCGATGTACCTATATATTTAGTTTATTGACATTTAATTAGGGATCAATAAAGTTTTATCTACCCTCTACATACATAGCCGATATGCCGTTTATCGTTTAGGTAGGGTGTAAAGATTTAATAAATGATGCCGTATTTATTATTACGCTAAATTTATTATGAAATAACAAGGAAAAATAGAAAATGATTGGCAAACCTTACATAAAACCGCATTTCATGATACTTATGCCGATATATATTTTATTCCTATTCCTGGCAGGAATAATATGATTAAGCGCCGATATGAATAATAATTTAATAGTTTACATTAGAAAAAATAGAAAATACTCAAAATCTGGTAAAAAATAATTATGCAGTAGGTAAAAATCTAGTGTTACTACTTACCCTGTTACATCAATCCCCGCGCTACCCTTACAGGTGACGCGTGTCAAAAATAAACAATTTATGAGCACATAGGGATTCTTCGTTAATTAACAAGTGATAAAAACAAAAACATAATATTTTAAAACAAACTCGATGTTAACTCTAAATAGGTATGAATTGATACGATAAATAAATTCCAGCACGTGACTCACTTAGCCCATCATCATTATATTCATTATCTTTGCTCATTTTAATGTGTTATGACCATTTTGATTCTGATGACACATTATTTTAAGTGGACGAAAAGATTCAAATCCTCTTAATTCTACAATACCTATCTCTTACAGCATTAAAGTACTTTGATTTTTTTTTAAATATTCCCCGACATTTGAATTAGTAAGAAAAGATAAAACAATGCCGCTTAATCGGATTTTTAAAAATATTTTAAAAGGACTAAAGCATCAAACAGTCTTAAAGCATAAAATTAAGGTGGAAAATAAAATAAATCTTTTGCCTTACTGATTAAATTCAACGTGTTTTTTTGAGTTTTAAAAACGCTTCTAAGTCATCACTTCGTCAACTCTTCCCATTTAGTTGTAAGTACACTCAATCGATGGCACCTAGTATTCTTATAAACGATACTTTTACCTAAAATATTAACTAATAAATACTTACACATTCTGTACCCATTAAATGAACGTACCTATGAGTAGAAAAAATATGCGGGTCGTCACTAACATCCTCAGCTTCCTCGGGCCCGTTTTCCACCATACTAGAGCTGGCTCCTTTCGTTGTCAGTACTACCACCACAACGGCCGCTGCCGCCAAAACGCCCAGCATCGCCGCCACCTGCTTGTTTCGCGCCAAAAATTGCCACATCCAAACGTAAAAACGCCACAGATTATATAAAAAACACTACGTAGAGCGCGGCCGTTTATTTTTTTAATTATTTTTATTTATCTAAGGCAATGGACCGCGGAGCGCTCTCGTGTGTCACCGGCCGAGAGCGCAGCGATATTATGCGACCTGTATGACATGACACACTTTGATTCTATTAAAAAGATAACATAGTGTTTTAACAGGGTCGTCACTTAAAAGGGAACTTTGTTTATCCTGCAGCAGGATGTTTTTTTACATATTATGCTAAAACTTTACACATTTTTATTAATTACACCAAACAATGAAAAATAGCAAAATATTGAAGTACTTATTTTCTTTCCTTTAATTTTTTTATTGAAAAATTAATGAGGCTTTACATAGACGGGTTAGGAAGTAGGAAGTTTAGTTTTTTCGTTATTGATAGGTACAGACAGCAGCAGAAGTAGCTAAGCGCTTAGGGTGTTCAAAACGACCTACACGCGTTCTTATTCTCTTAACAATAAAGTCGTGTCAGCTCATTTTGAACACCCTACCCGCTTAGCTACTTTTGCTGCTAAGTATACTTACTTCAGAACATATTATGTAGGTAGGTCTTTAGAGCTAGTGCACCTTCGCAGCTATTAATTGTATAAATAAGTAAATGAGAACTTTTTTTATACATTAATTTACCTACTTGACTTTAGGCTTTTTAACCTGTTTTTAACTACCTATTTTTATCCTTATCGCCTATCACGTTATTCTTTTTTTCTCTATGATCGACAACCCTTACCACTGTAGTCTCATCTAGCTACCTAATCCAATTGTCGTTTCCTGATTGCATTAACCGGACCATCTTATTTGGCCGACGGTCAAAATTGGAACTAACTCTGTTCCATATTAATTTTACAAGTACGTATACATGATAGCGCCACACTTAACTGTTTAGGTACATTGTCGGGGAATTGTAAGAAATGTTTATGCATATGGCAATGGAACGTGCTGAGATCAATGACCCTGTTAATTAGGTGGATACGTCAAATTCGGCGATATCTTGACTAACCGTTCAAACTGACATTACAACACTAAAAGTTTGCCTGTTATGCCTACACCTACTAGTAGCAAGTTTACAAAGCAGGATATCCCGTAATATCTGTTCGTTATATATGTATAACGAACAAAAAAATATAAGTAAATACATGTATTTACTTATTTTTAGTTCCTGGAGTTCGATTTTTGAATCTCACCGGGTGACTCATTTCGTACTAAATAGTCATCGGCTGCATACAAAAAAGGCACCGGTGAGATTCAAAAATCGAACTCCTGGTATTAAACCAGCCCTGGGGGGTGATTTCTGAGATTCGAGTACTCGAAAGAGTCGAAAGTGTCATTTACAACTCAAAATAAAACGATGAAATTATGTTTTAATAATAACAACAATAGGAATTTGAAATGATGAGTATTTAAACTATTAATTTCATGCGAAAAAATTGGCGGTTAGCTTTTGTGTGCGTTTATTTTCGAGCTTAAACTTTTTGAGTTCGGGCGCTCGAAAGTCAAAAATTGGTCCGCTGCACATCACCAGAAGGGAATGCAAACCATTCATTGGTTATAATTTAATCAGTATTAAAGGAGCACATTGCCAACCCTTTAATATTTAAAAAGAAGTTGGCAACACAGTGATGTGTTAATGGCTAGAGCAGACCAAGAGGACCCAGTGTGTTGACGACGAGGGGCCCTCTTGTTCCTTTAGCCGTCAACACAGTGAATCTTCCTTTTTTAAAGGGTCGGCAACACGCATGTGACACCTCTGGAGTTGCAGGCGTCCATAGGCTACGGTAGCTGCTTACCATCAGGTGGGCCGTATGCTTGTTTGCCACCGTCGTTGTATAAAAAAAGACCACCGTCCTTATATTGTGGCTAAAGCGACAGGAGGGTCTCCCGTGCGTTGTCTACACACTGTATCTTCTTTCAGTTCTCTGACGATCTTAAGAGGATGATAAGAGCTAAATTCCCTCCCTATCTTTTTCAGCGCGAGTGAAAGAGAAACACTGAGTTGCGGTTAGTATGGGAGCTCATTGCATATTTTGCAAAATGATGAATTAAAAAAAAACTATGCATTAATTGAGAAATTTAAGGCAACGAAGTTTTTAGTATTAGTGTGGCGGAATGTTGTCCTTAATTACAGACATATAAGCCAAGAAACTAAAGACGTGCAACTATTCTAAGCTAATTTTAGATGTAACTTTGGAATTATTTTCTATCAAGCCGATTTCGTCCAATCGTGTATTGGAATTAACCAAGTTCTTTTAAATATAATGAATATTAACATATATATTTTTTACTTTTCCAAAACAAGTAGTTATAGCTATATGACTGTTTAAGTAAAGTCAAATTGAAGGTCATCGGGTCTTGTCAGCCTCTTAATACTCACTGACAGGAACACAACACTATGAGAGTGCTGAGGGTTTCTATCAGGTAGTTCCCCAGTCGGGCTCTGAGCTGAGCTGTGCCCTACCTATCCTGCCCTATATATCTGTAGGTACACGGAAAAAAAAGCTTCCGGGATATTCTCAATCTAAGACATTATTATATTATGTTGAAAATATTTCCTCGTGACAAGCATTTATTTCCTTTAACGAAAATAAATTAAAGTTTTAAATATAACGAAGCGAATATATTCTTACGGATTTTCTAGTTTTCTTTTACCTAATATAATACTTGTTTGATTAAAGTACAATCTCTCTTATTTACTCAATATACTCTTGAAACAATACATTTTTGTATTGCTATTTTAAGAAAACGTGGTTTTATTAAGCGAAGAATCATATTTTTGGTAAAGGAAATAAATACTTGTCACGAGGAAATATTTTCAAGAAAATAATAATGTCTTGGATTGAGAATATCCCGGAAGCTTTTTTTTCCGTGTAGGTACCTTGCGGTTGTTACCTAATCTTATTATTTTCTATTTTACTTGAATAATCTGATAATGTATTGTGTTCACGCCTAAATTACACTTGAGGGTAAATATCTATCTGCAGTATCTGATACCCGGGTCCAATATTTAGTTGTGTTTACCACAATCACCAGTGATCTACGAAACAAAGCAAATCGTTATGCAGCTACCCAACAAAGTGGAACATCACCCATCACTGCGACTGCGTGTGTTAATCTAAAATTGATCGATGTATCGATGGTGTACACGCGTGTCGTGGCGTGCGCATCAGACCGGCTGGTCGCGCTCTGATACCTCTGTTTCAATGGATTTCGACTGTCTAAATACGAGTTTAAACATATATAATTGTTCCGTTTTCACTGGTACGACGATTTAGCAGATTGATGTTGTGTGTATTGGTTGGTTGGTTGGTCAGTGTCGGTCTAGATGTCGCATTTTTCATCCGATTTCGATGAAACTTGGCATGTACGTTCCTTGATTTATTTGCCAAAAATTGTCGAGCCATTATTTTGATTGGGAGGAAAATGAGGGGGAAAAGGGGGGAAGTTTGCTGTCGCATTATTTATGTTCTCCGAAGTCTACGGTTCACAGAACCACTAGTATGTATGTGTTGTGTATTATACATTATACTAACGGCCTCAGACTTGCCTTTAACAGTGCAGAGTTTAACAGTGCAGACATGAAACATACCGGGTGAAATCAATAACGTGATGCTTTACCTACAAGATAATCAAATATGAGTTTAATGATTTTGAACAAATTTTATCATGGGGTGTACATACTTACACCGATTATGATATGGATGGGCGATGTGGCTCAAAAAATTACATACATCTTGGTCATTACAAGGATTTTCTAAGTAAGGTCCATCTAGTAGGAGATTTGTAGCTTCGATTTAACTCAGTGTACTATTAGTTTTTCGAGACTCTCATCTCCGTTTCTCGTAATGTTTCCTAAGGAGGTGGAAAAGACCTTAAAAACGACTTCCATTCCATGCCGGCGAACCAAGTCGCAGGTGGAAACTAGTTATATTATAAAACTATTTGAAAGAAACGGAGGAAGAAACGGCCTTAAAAACCGCTTCGCAGTCTCAAACCATCTATTTCTTATTTAAAAGTACAGGAACTAAGAACGTTCTAATTGTCGAGCAGTGAGATATGATTGCTCAAAAAACAATGTCATTATCCCGCCTGCGCACCAGAGCGTAACGCCCTCGCGCCATCGCCAAACTATCGCCTATAAACCAGTGTAAATATAACCTTGGGATCTATAACTAGTGTATCTAATTACCATTAGGTTTAAACTGGTTGTTTTGCGGATAGGTGGATGGGAATGCAGAGTCAGCGAAGCGAGGCGCCCTCCCCGTTCCGCCGCGCGCCTCGGTCATACACCTTGCAAGACGGTGGGCCAATGATGGGACCAATGTTGGCGGATGTGTGATAAGGAGGTTTGATTTGAGGATTAAAAAAAATAAAAGGAGTTCAAAAAATCTAGAGAAGAAGAGACAAAATGAAAAGAAGAGTTGGAAATAGCCAGTGATATTTTGAAGATCTTACAAAATCAACAAACATCGATCAGTACGTCTAGCATGACTTACGTTATCGCGCGACTCTCCATACAGGCGCGACTCGAAGTATGGAGCCGCCAGATGAATCTTAAACAGCAAATTGAATTATTTTGATGAATATTTTAAGAAAACTGCGAGTATAAAAAAATTAACAAAATAATTTGATTTGCATTAAGATTCATAGATAGCAGCACCATGTCTCTCGCTATACCAGAATCGCGTAAGTAATTCGAATAGGAGGTGCAAGCCTTTAGAATATGGCCAACGGCGCGGCGCCTAGACATTTCAGAAGATTGCATAGGTAAATATCAAGAAAATTCGATGGGTTCCGCAGTGACCGGGTGGTCTAGTGGTCAGGACGTCAGCCGCGAAAGCTGAAGACGTAGCTCATTTCTACTTATATTCGCAGGATAACTGCAGGTGAAACCCGCCCAATTGCTTTTTTTAGGGATCACGGGGGTAATTATTGAGATTCGAGAGCGCTCGAATCTGACATTTAAAACGCTGAATAAAACGATGAAATGATGTTTTTAAAAATGACAGCGATAGAAATTAAAAATCATGATTATTTTAAAATATCTATTTACTGCAAAAATAATGCCTAGAAACTTTTGTGTCCGATTTATTTAGCTATGAAGTCTTTTTTTTATTCCAGCGCTCGAATGTCAAAAATTGGCCCCACATTTTAGTCTAGCAACTCGGGAATCTCAGGATGTACACATACGATTTCTGATCGAATTAAAAGCATAGCAGTATAAATAACGTTGGCTTTACGAATACCTATTATGGTTTATGAAAGGAATGAACTCATTTTAGTATCAACGTCCAAAAGAAAAAAGAAGAGAAATAATGTTCGAGTATTTCTAAGCATGCCACCTAAAACTTATCATCAAACCTTAACCAACATTTGACCAAACATTGGCACCAACGCTCCCATCGTAAGTTCCTGTGATTAAACATAACAATTCCGTGGCCCGTGGGCACTCATAAAATAATAACTGTGGTCAAATGAGCGCATGCTCGCAATTAACCATGATTGATGCTAGGATGCCACACACACTTACCTAGAAATCACTTTATATTTAATTGTCTTTCTTTCTGGCTGCTTGCATGTAGGAAGTACCTGGAACCCCAATTCCGGCAAACGAAAACTGAAAGTACTTCACATCACCTATGACATATGTGTCATACAAGTATTCTGCACTGCATGGATAATTGGATATCTTCGTGTCATAAATTGGCGTGTCGAATAGGTGGGATCTGTCTAATTCTCTCTCTGTAGGTATTAATATAACTATCACAAGATAACGGATTCCTAATCATTCATTTAAAGTAAGCATGATCTTCAGAGTTAAAAGGGAAGTAGTTAGGAAAAATTTATTATTATGGTCAGAAGGGAAATTGGTGGTTGGTTAGTCTTATCCTAACCAACTGATTTTGTTGATTATGTAAATATAATAGTACCATGCCGCGGGGGCCCAATTTTTTTGATATTTTTTAGGGTTATTTAGTTTTAAATTTTAGTTAAGTTTTACTTTAATTAGCATTTATTTTTAAAATTAGTTTTTATTTATAGGTTTAGTTTAATTTTTATCCTATCATGTTCATATATGTATCTTGTTTTCTGCCAATAAAGTTTTCAAGTTTATGTGTAAAATTGAAATATAATAGATAAATAAATAATATGATTAAATATTCATTAAAATTAGCAGCACTGCAAATATTCGACTAGGTATGTCCTCCTTTTACTCACAACATTTTTTGTAATTTATGTTTCCAGTATGTTATTATTTCAGGTAATAAACGGTTCGCTGGTTAAAACATCCGACTCGTCACATTTTTTCAAATACCTAGAGGATAGTTTAAGCAAGACAAAAGCGAATTACAGTCAGCCAAGAGGAACTTCCTGACCAAAACGAAACAATTGAGGATCTCGCATAATTACAACCGCAATCTAAATTCAAAATTCGAATGCCGTTAGCGCCGGCCCGTTAGGCAAATTACGGCGGCACAAGCTCCGAAGAGATATTAACAGGTTTCCTACCTCATGATGCACATTTGATACATGAATGCACGCAATGAAGTTAACCGATTCTGTGCGGATGATATGCCAGGCGTGTCATCAATGTTTTTAACGTGTGGCTTAAGACACGCCTGGCGGGCGGGTCATGAAATAATTGTTCGCCGCCACCGCCGAAAGTGTTCGAAAATGGAACACGCACCGAATCGGTTATATGAGTGACGGTGTAAAAAATTAGAAAATCATCATCAAAATTAAATTCACCCCTTACCCCGCTATCTTAAGTGGTGACATCGACGACACTATGAAGGAACAAAGCAGAAATTGTTGTTATTGGACCATGTTGTAGATGAATTTATAAAATCGAAATTTGTTTTAATATTTAACTCTATTACCAAGAACACGAAGGGAAAGATTATCGTCAAATAAACAATTGTATTACTGGAGAGTTCACTTATTTTATTGACGGTAAAACTTGTATTCAAAGATGAAAAGTTAAACAAAATCTTACTATTAAAATTAATTTACTTAAAAATACATACTATTAGAAACTAAAAATCTATCTCTAAAATGGGCCCCTGTGGCATCGTGCCGAGGACGCTGGCAGCATTGTATTGTATTACTTAAATACTGAGAAGCAACCGTTGAAAGCTGAACCCTTGAAATATTGAACATAATGTTTAAATATTTTACCATCATGAGGTTCCACAATTTTTTAATTAAACTCAGCATCTAATGGGGTAAAAACAGGGTTGGAATTTTGAAAAGTACTACGCGGAAGTTGCTGGTGGAGCAATGTAAAGTTACATCGAAGTTACACTTTATGTAGCTTATGTGATACATGGAGCCGTGAGCCGGTTAAGGCGTATAATGCGAGGGCTTAATAATTGGTCTGAAATATCACCTATTATTATTCATCGACCATCGAAAGGGCCTAGAGAGTTAACAATATCGTTCTGATTAGGATTTAGGAGCGCGCTGGCCGATTGTAGACAAAGATTCCGATCGAATATCACTTAGATCTTAGAATATCTATTTCAGAATCAGCACTCGATTGTTATAATGAGGAGTCTGAGTTGTGATTATAGCACAGAATAAACAAACATCGACTCCCACCTATTACCCCATTAGATGCTGAGTTTAATTAAAAAATTGTGGAACCTCATGATGGTAAAATATTTAAACATTATGTTCAATATTTCAAGGGTTCAGCTTTCAACGGTTGCTTCTCAGTATTTAAGTAATACAATACAATGCTGCCAGCGTCCTCGGCACGATGCCACAGGGGCCCATTTTAGAGATAGATTTTTAGTTTCTAATAGTATGTATTTTTAAGTAAATTAATTTTAATAGTAAGATTTTGTTTAACTTTTCATCTTTGAATACAAGTTTTACCGTCAATAAAATAAGTGAACTCTCCAGTAATACAATTGTTTATTTGACGATAATCTTTCCCTTCGTGTTCTTGGTAATAGAGTTAAATATTAAAACAAATTTCGATTTTATAAATTCATCTACAACATGGTCCAATAACAACAATTTCTGCTTTGTTCCTTCATAGTGTCGTCGATGTCACCACTTAAGATAGCGGGGTAAGGGGTGAATTTAATTTTGATGATGATTTTCTAATTTTTTACACCGTCACTCATATAACCGATTCGGTGCGTGTTCCATTTTCGAACACTTTCGGCGGTGGCGGCGAACAATTATTTCATGACCCGCCCGCCAGGCGTGTCTTAAGCCACACGTTAAAAACATTGATGACACGCCTGGCATATCATCCGCACAGAATCGGTTAACTTCATTGCGTGCATTCATGTATCAAATGTGCATCATGAGGTAGGAAACCTGTTAATATCTCTTCGGAGCTTGTGCCGCCGTAATTTGCCTAACGGGCCGGCGCTAACGGCATTCGAATTTTGAATTTAGATTGCGGTTGTAATTATGCGAGATCCTCAATTGTTTCGTTTTGGTCAGGAAGTTCCTCTTGGCTGACTGTAATTCGCTTTTGTCTTGCTTAAACTATCCTCTAGGTATTTGAAAAAATGTGACGAGTCGGATGTTTTAACCAGCGAACCGTTTATTACCTGAAATAATAACATACTGGAAACATAAATTACAAAAAATGTTGTGAGTAAAAGGAGGACATACCTAGTCGAATATTTGCAGTGCTGCTAATTTTAATGAATATTTAATCATATTATTTATTTATCTATTATATTTCAATTTTACACATAAACTTGAAAACTTTATTGGCAGAAAACAAGATACATATATGAACATGATAGGATAAAAATTAAACTAAACCTATAAATAAAAACTAATTTTAAAAATAAATGCTAATTAAAGTAAAACTTAACTAAAATTTAAAACTAAATAACCCTAAAAAATATCAAAAAAATTGGGCCCCCGCGGCATGGTACTATTATATTTACATAATCAACAAAATCAGTTGGTTAGGATAAGACTAACCAACCACCAATTTCCCTTCTGACCATAATAATAAATTTTTCCTAACTACTTCCCTTTTAACTCTGAAGATCATGCTTACTTTAAATGAATGATTAGGAATCCGTTATCTTGTGATAGTTATATTAATACCTACAGAGAGAGAATTAGACAGATCCCACCTATTCGACACGCCAATTTATGACACGAAGATATCCAATTATCCATGCAGTGCAGAATACTTGTATGACACATATGTCATAGGTGATGTGAAGTACTTTCAGTTTTCGTTTGCCGGAATTGGGGTTCCAGGTACTTCCTACATGCAAGCAGCCAGAAAGAAAGACAATTAAATATAAAGTGATTTCTAGGTAAGTGTGTGTGGCATCCTAGCATCAATCATGGTTAATTGCGAGCATGCGCTCATTTGACCACAGTTATTATTTTATGAGTGCCCACGGGCCACGGAATTGTTATGTTTAATCACAGGAACTTACGATGGGAGCGTTGGTGCCAATGTTTGGTCAAATGTTGGTTAAGGTTTGATGATAAGTTTTAGGTGGCATGCTTAGAAATACTCGAACATTATTTCTCTTCTTTTTTCTTTTGGACGTTGATACTAAAATGAGTTCATTCCTTTCATAAACCATAATAGGTATTCGTAAAGCCAACGTTATTTATACTGCTATGCTTTTAATTCGATCAGAAATCGTATGTGTACATCCTGAGATTCCCGAGTTGCTAGACTAAAATGTGGGGCCAATTTTTGACATTCGAGCGCTGGAATAAAAAAAAGACTTCATAGCTAAATAAATCGGACACAAAAGTTTCTAGGCATTATTTTTGCAGTAAATAGATATTTTAAAATAATCATGATTTTTAATTTCTATCGCTGTCATTTTTAAAAACATCATTTCATCGTTTTATTCAGCGTTTTAAATGTCAGATTCGAGCGCTCTCGAATCTCAATAATTACCCCCGTGATCCCTAAAAAAAGCAATTGGGCGGGTTTCACCTGCAGTTATCCTGCGAATATAAGTAGAAATGAGCTACGTCTTCAGCTTTCGCGGCTGACGTCCTGACCACTAGACCACCCGGTCACTGCGGAACCCATCGAATTTTCTTGATATTTACCTATGCAATCTTCTGAAATGTCTAGGCGCCGCGCCGTTGGCCATATTCTAAAGGCTTGCACCTCCTATTCGAATTACTTACGCGATTCTGGTATAGCGAGAGACATGGTGCTGCTATCTATGAATCTTAATGCAAATCAAATTATTTTGTTAATTTTTTTATACTCGCAGTTTTCTTAAAATATTCATCAAAATAATTCAATTTGCTGTTTAAGATTCATCTGGCGGCTCCATACTTCGAGTCGCGCCTGTATGGAGAGTCGCGCGATAACGTAAGTCATGCTAGACGTACTGATCGATGTTTGTTGATTTTGTAAGATCTTCAAAATATCACTGGCTATTTCCAACTCTTCTTTTCATTTTGTCTCTTCTTCTCTAGATTTTTTGAACTCCTTTTATTTTTTTTAATCCTCAAATCAAACCTCCTTATCACACATCCGCCAACATTGGTCCCATCATTGGCCCACCGTCTTGCAAGGTGTATGACCGAGGCGCGCGGCGGAACGGGGAGGGCGCCTCGCTTCGCTGACTCTGCATTCCCATCCACCTATCCGCAAAACAACCAGTTTAAACCTAATGGTAATTAGATACACTAGTTATAGATCCCAAGGTTATATTTACACTGGTTTATAGGCGATAGTTTGGCGATGGCGCGAGGGCGTTACGCTCTGGTGCGCAGGCGGGATAATGACATTGTTTTTTGAGCAATCATATCTCACTGCTCGACAATTAGAACGTTCTTAGTTCCTGTACTTTTAAATAAGAAATAGATGGTTTGAGACTGCGAAGCGGTTTTTAAGGCCGTTTCTTCCTCCGTTTCTTTCAAATAGTTTTATAATATAACTAGTTTCCACCTGCGACTTGGTTCGCCGGCATGGAATGGAAGTCGTTTTTAAGGTCTTTTCCACCTCCTTAGGAAACATTACGAGAAACGGAGATGAGAGTCTCGAAAAACTAATAGTACACTGAGTTAAATCGAAGCTACAAATCTCCTACTAGATGGACCTTACTTAGAAAATCCTTGTAATGACCAAGATGTATGTAATTTTTTGAGCCACATCGCCCATCCATATCATAATCGGTGTAAGTATGTACACCCCATGATAAAATTTGTTCAAAATCATTAAACTCATATTTGATTATCTTGTAGGTAAAGCATCACGTTATTGATTTCACCCGGTATGTTTCATGTCTGCACTGTTAAACTCTGCACTGTTAAAGGCAAGTCTGAGGCCGTTAGTATAATGTATAATACACAACACATACATACTAGTGGTTCTGTGAACCGTAGACTTCGGAGAACATAAATAATGCGACAGCAAACTTCCCCCCTTTTCCCCCTCATTTTCCTCCCAATCAAAATAATGGCTCGACAATTTTTGGCAAATAAATCAAGGAACGTACATGCCAAGTTTCATCGAAATCGGATGAAAAATGCGACATCTAGACCGACACTGACCAACCAACCAACCAATACACACAACATCAATCTGCTAAATCGTCGTACCAGTGAAAACGGAACAATTATATATGTTTAAACTCGTATTTAGACAGTCGAAATCCATTGAAACAGAGGTATCAGAGCGCGACCAGCCGGTCTGATGCGCACGCCACGACACGCGTGTACACCATCGATACATCGATCAATTTTAGATTAACACACGCAGTCGCAGTGATGGGTGATGTTCCACTTTGTTGGGTAGCTGCATAACGATTTGCTTTGTTTCGTAGATCACTGGTGATTGTGGTAAACACAACTAAATATTGGACCCGGGTATCAGATACTGCAGATAGATATTTACCCTCAAGTGTAATTTAGGCGTGAACACAATACATTATCAGATTATTCAAGTAAAATAGAAAATAATAAGATTAGGTAACAACCGCAAGGTACCTACACGGAAAAAAAAGCTTCCGGGATATTCTCAATCCAAGACATTATTATTTTCTTGAAAATATTTCCTCGTGACAAGTATTTATTTCCTTTACCAAAAATATGATTCTTCGCTTAATAAAACCACGTTTTCTTAAAATAGCAATACAAAAATGTATTGTTAGAGGGAGCACGTAATCGTTAGAGGGAGCTAACGATAATACGATCTCGTTCCGTCGTATAGTTGCGTCCCTATGATAGCCCATCATGTAGAGCAGCCATAAAAAGTGTCACCTGACTCGGTTGGTCGATTACTCACACTCGCCCACCATCCCATTAACTCTAATTTGTGTTGCGTCATAGAATCTAAAACAGAGTCCTTCCTGCCCATCGTTGTCTTTGGCAATAGACATGAATGTATAAGCAGTTTTATATAGGTCAATTTATGTCAGTGTTACCTTTACATCCAAAAGCCCCTGAATTTACATTAATTCCTCTTCGGAAGCTCTAGATTCCTCAGTTTCATAATTGCGTGACCAATTGATCAATAAATTCATTCCTAAATTGCCCATGCATTTTTGAACCCGATGGTACATGAAACTTTACTAACACTAACAAAAAAGCGCATATTCGTAACTATACACTATACACAAAAAAAATTAAAAACCTTGACGGAGTTTCTAAAAGTACGAAAACCTTATATTGGAGGCTGAAAATTTCTAAGAAAAAATCCTATTCCTTTTAAAATTATAAATACTTAAAAAACCCAAAAAAATATGATCTAACCAAATTGACACTTTACACAAAACAATATTTTCGTGCTCGTTATTTTGCTCGGAAAATTGATCTGTAAAGTTTTATTTGAGTATATGACATTTGTTGTGTGCAGTTGTGTGTGAATTATTTCAATGCCATTTTAATGTAACAGAGCCTTTGATTATTAAACCAACCGGATGCGAGACGCGCTCTCATTTCTATCGGAAAAAGTGTGCCGTTTTTGCGGGGAAGGGGAACGTCAAATGTATGCGAATCATTCAAATCCATTTGGCAGAGGGGAACGCCTGTCAATGGTTACTCCGCTTGGTTTAAAGCTCTAAGAACAGAGCCGATATTTCAGTATGGTGCATAATCATAGCAACTTTTAATTTAAAGATTTTTGAGTCATAAGTAAGTAGAAAGTTCCATTTTCATGGAAATGTTGTTTTCGACTATAATATTTTTGCACAAATTCAATCAAATCCAGTAAAATTCAGTCAATATTTTAGATACGTTTGGTTAAAATACGTAGCTATAATAATAAAAAATCTTAGTTAATTTTGGATCTTTAATGTACTTAAATAATGAATACTTACCGTAAAACAAAAAAAATATCACTAAGAAATTAGTGCGTGGTCATCCTCTTTTTTACTCATCGTAATTGCAAAATTAAATAGTAATTTGCAACTGACGACAAAGCGACCTAGCGAAAACTTTTAACTATTTTAGGGAAGTATTATAAGAGCATAGCCAATGAAGACATTTTCCTTTTAGCCTAGAATATCCGAAAGTAAATTACTAATATTTACAACTTACAACATAGTCCAGAGGGCGCTTAGGTCGGCTGGTGTCCCATCTGTACTTGAGCCTCTGGGTCTGAGCCGCACGGACGGCAAGCGGCCTGATGGCCTAACTTTAGTGCCATGGGAGAGAGGACGGTGCTTGGTGTGGGACGCTACGTGTTTCAGCACCTTCGCCGCCTCTCACATCAGCCGCACGACGCGCGCAGCCGGAGCGGCGGCTGAGTCCCAGGCGGTGGTAAAGCGCCAAAAGTATGCTCCCCTGGGCGCGGGGTACATTTTCGTCCCCTTTGCGGTGGAAACAGCGGGCTGCTGGGGCGCTGACGCGAAACAGTTCGTGCGCGACATAGGCCGTCGGCTTAGGCAGAAGGGAGAGGACCCCCGCTCTGAGTCGTTTCTGGTGCAAAGGCTGTCCATGGCCATCCAGCGAGGTAACGTCGCGAGCATTATGGGCACTTTTGGACCGGAGGCGACAAGGAGCGGCTAGGACTAGTGTGTAATTATTTCTAAGATAGTTTAGTTTAGTATTAAGATTGTGACATATTTGTTTATATCAAATTAAGACCATATTAAAGTATACTTACAACTAACAGTAAATAGTTACTAGCGTTACGAAACATTCCGATTTTTATATCTATTTTATTTACAAGCAACAGTGACCAGCAAATAATAAAGAATGGTGCCTAATTCAATTTTCTACTATATATATGTGTGTTTCCAGTCGTTTTAGATAAAATGTCTATTTCTCTTCAACGGGGCTTTGCTTTGATATATGCCAAACACACACACAGGTACACAATAGGTGGAGGTACAGTCGCCATCAGATATATCGGGGCGGCCAAGGCGGTCACAAATATCAGAACAACGCCTCTATTATTTAGGCAATAAAGTGCACGTTCAGATATTTTTGAGTACCCTGGCTTCACATATATTTAATGGCTACTGTAAGCCATTTTTTACTGCAAATAAGATTCGACGCTAATAGTTGGAACTCTGTTGTCGCCTTTATTGTGAACGACTAAGTTTGAATAAAGTAATACTGGGCTAGTGTCAAGCACTCGTACGATTATGCTAAAACTGATGGTCTATTATTTACTTGTCTTTACTTTACAAGCCGCTTCTTCGGATTCTGCCACGCCTCGCCGCTCGGTCGCGCTCCGCCAAGCGTAGCGTACAGGTGCAATACCTTACAAGCAATCTCATAAATTGAACCTTAGTGTCATAGCCATAAGACCTTACTGTCTTGGTCCTTAATTGCCTGGAATATTAATTTGACCGACGGAAGTTTGTCCTTAAGGATAGTTTTGTGGCCAGCTGCCGAGCTTCAATTGTTTTATGTGGTTAAATACCTTTAACTATGATAGTTTACTGTGCCCATTATAACTATGACACCTGCCTCCAACCTGCAGTGAGGTATAATCACAGATTTTATAATAGGGTAGGTACTTTCCAGTAAATAAACTTAATTGTTTCGTTGCATTCATGAAATCAAAATATCAATAATACACAGGAAAATCCAGGAATATCATATGTTTGCATTTTAAATGATTTTATAATGGTTAAAACTTTTATAAAGGAGATATATTCCTCATATAGTATATTGTGACGTCAGAATATTAGTCTCCCGTATAAACTTCATACAACAAATCGTTATGACGTTTCCTAAAGAGTAGCTGATTTGACTTCATAGGAAAGTAGCCTATTGGTTCCAACTGTTGGTCCCGGATCCTTTAAGTCTACAGACTTTTTTTGTCAATAGTGTATGAATTTGACATATAGAAACAGATGATTTTTAAAGGACTGCTACGCCATCTGTGGAGTGCACTGCATAAAGAATAGTAGTTTATGTAACTGTTACGTAATAGGGGTCCTTAAATCACGAGTGTGGTATATTATAAACCCGAAATGATGAATGAATGACTGCCATTGCACGGCTTGCACAGCCATCGCCATGGCCAACTCGATTGTGCCGGCGGTCGGGAGGCGCGCGCCCACCCGGATTTTCTTAATGATATCGAATTTTTGCTTATTATTTGATAATAATAACATCGTTACAGATAAGACATTTGTTCTAACTATTAACGAAACAATCTATTTTTATAGTGGTTATAACGTGCGGTTTTTGAACGCATCATGGAGGGTTTATCATATGGGTGTAGATAAAGTATTTTAAAAAATTTCTTCTTTTAAAAATAGAAGGTTATATTATATTATAACAATTGAAGCTCGGCAGCTGGCCACAAAACTATCCTTAAGGACAAACTTCCGTCGGTCAAATTAATATTCCAGGCAATTAAGGACCAAGACAGTAAGGTCTTATGGCTATGACACTAAGGTTCAATTTATGAGATTGCTTGTAAGGTATTGCACCTGTACGCTACGCTTGGCGGAGCGCGACCGAGCGGCGAGGCGTGGCAGAATCCGAAGAAGCGGCTTGTAAAGTAAAGACAAGTAAATAATAGACCATCAGTTTTAGCATAATCGTACGAGTGCTTGACACTAGCCCAGTATTACTTTATTCAAACTTAGTCGTTCACAATAAAGGCGACAACAGAGTTCCAACTATTAGCGTCGAATCTTATTTGCAGTAAAAAATGGCTTACAGTAGCCATTAAATATATGTGAAGCCAGGGTACTCAAAAATATCTGAACGTGCACTTTATTGCCTAAATAATAGAGGCGTTGTTCTGATATTTGTGACCGCCTTGGCCGCCCCGATATATCTGATGGCGACTGTACCTCCACCTATTGTGTACCTGTGTGTGTGTTTGGCATATATCAAAGCAAAGCCCCGTTGAAGAGAAATAGACATTTTATCTAAAACGACTGGAAACACACATATATATAGTAGAAAATTGAATTAGGCACCATTCTTTATTATTTGCTGGTCACTGTTGCTTGTAAATAAAATAGATATAAAAATCGGAATGTTTCGTAACGCTAGTAACTATTTACTGTTAGTTGTAAGTATACTTTAATATGGTCTTAATTTGATATAAACAAATATGTCACAATCTTAATACTAAACTAAACTATCTTAGAAATAATTACACACTAGTCCTAGCCGCTCCTTGTCGCCTCCGGTCCAAAAGTGCCCATAATGCTCGCGACGTTACCTCGCTGGATGGCCATGGACAGCCTTTGCACCAGAAACGACTCAGAGCGGGGGTCCTCTCCCTTCTGCCTAAGCCGACGGCCTATGTCGCGCACGAACTGTTTCGCGTCAGCGCCCCAGCAGCCCGCTGTTTCCACCGCAAAGGGGACGAAAATGTACCCCGCGCCCAGGGGAGCATACTTTTGGCGCTTTACCACCGCCTGGGACTCAGCCGCCGCTCCGGCTGCGCGCGTCGTGCGGCTGATGTGAGAGGCGGCGAAGGTGCTGAAACACGTAGCGTCCCACACCAAGCACCGTCCTCTCTCCCATGGCACTAAAGTTAGGCCATCAGGCCGCTTGCCGTCCGTGCGGCTCAGACCCAGAGGCTCAAGTACAGATGGGACACCAGCCGACCTAAGCGCCCTCTGGACTATGTTGTAAGTTGTAAATATTAGTAATTTACTTTCGGATATTCTAGGCTAAAAGGAAAATGTCTTCATTGGCTATGCTCTTATAATACTTCCCTAAAATAGTTAAAAGTTTTCGCTAGGTCGCTTTGTCGTCAGTTGCAAATTACTATTTAATTTTGCAATTACGATGAGTAAAAAAGAGGATGACCACGCACTAATTTCTTAGTGATATTTTTTTTGTTTTACGGTAAGTATTCATTATTTAAGTACATTAAAGATCCAAAATTAACTAAGATTTTTTATTATTATAGCTACGTATTTTAACCAAACGTATCTAAAATATTGACTGAATTTTACTGGATTTGATTGAATTTGTGCAAAAATATTATAGTCGAAAACAACATTTCCATGAAAATGGAACTTTCTACTTACTTATGACTCAAAAATCTTTAAATTAAAAGTTGCTATGATTATGCACCATACTGAAATATCGGCTCTGTTCTTAGAGCTTTAAACCAAGCGGAGTAACCATTGACAGGCGTTCCCCTCTGCCAAATGGATTTGAATGATTCGCATACATTTGACGTTCCCCTTCCCCGCAAAAACGGCACACTTTTTCCGATAGAAATGAGAGCGCGTCTCGCATCCGGTTGGTTTAATAATCAAAGGCTCTGTTACATTAAAATGGCATTGAAATAATTCACACACAACTGCACACAACAAATGTCATATACTCAAATAAAACTTTACAGATCAATTTTCCGAGCAAAATAACGAGCACGAAAATATTGTTTTGTGTAAAGTGTCAATTTGGTTAGATCATATTTTTTTGGGTTTATTAAGTATTTATAATTTTAAAAGGAATAGGATTTTTTCTTAGAAATTTTCAGCCTCCAATATAAGGTTTTCGTACTTTTAGAAACTCCGTCAAGGTTTTTAATTTTTTTTGTGTATAGTGTATAGTTACGAATATGCGCTTTTTTGTTAGTGTTAGTAAAGTTTCATGTACCATCGGGTTCAAAAATGCATGGGCAATTTAGGAATGAATTTATTGATCAATTGGTCACGCAATTATGAAACTGAGGAATCTAGAGCTTCCGAAGAGGAATTAATGTAAATTCAGGGGCTTTTGGATGTAAAGGTAACACTGACATAAATTGACCTATATAAAACTGCTTATACATTCATGTCTATTGCCAAAGACAACGATGGGCAGGAAGGACTCTGTTTTAGATTCTATGACGCAACACAAATTAGAGTTAATGGGATGGTGGGCGAGTGTGAGTAATCGACCAACCGAGTCAGGTGACACTTTTTATGGCTGCTCTACATGATGGGCTATCATAGGGACGCAACTATACGACGGAACGAGATCGTATTATCGTTAGCTCCCTCTAACGCATAGCTGCGTGCCTATGATGGCCCATCATGTAGAGGAGCCATTACTAGAGGCGGGGCTGGGCAGCCCATGCTAAGCAAATAGTTGTTTTTTTCTTAATAATAGTTTTTTTTCAATATAGACATAATTGAATTAATAATAATTAATAATAGTACTTAAAAATTAATATATACATCAAAGTGAATATTAATCTAAACTAACACACGTGACACATCTGAGACCCTTAGTACAGTCAGCAGCAGAAGTAGCTAATCGGGTATGGTGTTCAAAATGACCTGCACACTCTCTTATTCTCTTAACAATAAAGTCGTGTCCAGCTCATTTTGAACACCCTACCCGCTTAGCTACTTTTGCTGCTGACTGTACAATTTCCAATATAAACCAAAATACTTAGTTACAAGAGGGCGCTATTACCGAAGCAGAACTCCAGAAGCACATCATCGTATTTTTTAAATTTATACTAGATACCGTCTGCAGCAGAAGCTAGATGTAGCTAAACGAGTTAGGTATTCAAAATTATCTTGGCACGAATTTATTGCTAAGAGAATAAGAGTGTGTGATCAGATCATTTTGAACACCTTTCGAACTTCTGCTGTTAACAGTCGACTACAAAGAAATGTTCCCACTTTTTCACCTTATTGCGTTGCAATAAGGCCGAATTGTGAATACTTCTTTTGAACCTTACACCGAATTGTACAGTCGACTGTACAATTCGGTGTAAGGTGCACGGTTGTACTTATACCCTGTGTACCCGCACTTGCGCGCGCGCTCGTTAGACCCGTAATGAGGTGGCCATGTTTACGATCCCACCTAACGCTTGTCCGGATTCGATCCACATTACCAACCTTGTAATTTACTGGGTAAGCAACGTTGTATTATACTGAGACAACTTAACAACGGCCTCTGGTAATATGTTTGTTAGTAAGATGGCTAATATAATAGAAAGCCTATAGCCTAGTGCTTTGACTAAGAATGATTTCAAAATATTTTAGACCTATATTAAATAAAATTCAGAAAATAAGTTTATTCTTTTTATGTAGCGTAACTTTCCAGATCGACAAAATTTTCTAGTTTTTAGAAACCTGAAAATTAATTATTGTACTTTTTACATGGATAGCGTTGTCGAAAGACGATTGTCATTTTGGCTACGCTGCTGTAGTTTCTGAAATAGTCTACAGACGCTATCAGAGGCCAGTTTTATAAAGCTACAAGTTACAATTTACAAGCGGAAGTCTCTTTCTAACACATAGGGTTAGAAAGAGACTTCCGCTTGTAACTGGCCTCAGCTTGTCATATACATAAATCAGCTGGTTTCGGCTACAAGTCAAGGCGGAAACCTGTCCATGCTGACTGAATTTTGTGTATGGGCTCCGTACAAAAATAAAGCCAGAATATTTCTACCGGCTGATTATTGCCTATGATAGCTAAATTACGCGCTGAATTCCGCTTAAGTATTGCACCTATTGGAGGACTCCACAATGAAAGCACCCAGCAATCATAATTCTTGTACATCATGTTTACCGTCGTTGGTAATAAAGTTTTTACCGCACTTCATTTGCCTTTATTAAGTTCCTGTCACGGTACGCTCTATTAGACGCGAGATTACGATTTATGGGAAAAAAAGTTAAGAGGACATTATGACTAATTTTCTCTGAATATTTTGCGTGTTTATTTTTTATCAGTTAATCGTGATTATTTGCATAGATCATTAGGTACAGTCACCGGCAATAGTATCTTCCTACACGAAGGCTGCAAAAATATGTGACACGCTCTTATGGCCCTACAAATAAGACCGTGTCACATATTTTTGCGGCATAATGGTGCGAGTTCATATAGGTAGGTATTAGCCCTCTTCATTGATTTCGACAATGGCAACCCTTATGGAAGTTGGCTAATGATAATATTAGGCATATGCTGTGCTTTTAAATACCTACCCTTTTACTTGTAGACGCAGAGCTTAGTTTAGTTAGCAATTAATTTCCTTGTAGAAATTGAAAGAGTTGCTGGCGTTTATAGGCTACTGTGACCACTAACAGAGACTATAGAGATATAGACGACCACAGCCTAAGAACTTTTTGAAGCTCAAGTCGATTGCGCCATCTATGTCAAAGCCATCTAAAGGTACCGAATATGTAAGAGAAATGTCACCTGCACTGCTACTCCACCTAGTAACAAATAGCGTACTAGTAGTACACTAGTAGTAGCGCAATCGACATGAGCTTCAAAAAGTTCTTAGGCTGTGGTCGTCTATATCTCTATAGTCTCTGCCACTTCCCATCAGGCAGGATGTATACTATTGATATTTTTTTATTTATAGTTCTAAAATATCGTTGTAACGAACATAGGACAGGTATAGGCACTTACTAATATAAAGATATACCAACACGTGCCTTTCCAAACAGACACTAAACCAACGCACGCGCACGCCGAGTCCATTGTATTCGAACCCTAAGATTTACCATTAGCCATTATAGATGGGATCTATTCCCATCGAGACTGGCTGCCGGTGTTAGAGGGACCACGAAAACCTAAAGCCAACTGCTGTAGTTAATCCTGGGGGTCTAACGCGAAGTTTGAAAATCGACGATTTGATGGTCCCGTCTCTATCGCTCTTGCATAGGTATACGAAAGAGTGATACAAATAGCCGATTCGATGAAAGCGGTTATAGGCTTGGCTTATACGGTGCGCGGGCACTGGTTTTTGTACTGCGTTAACCATTCTGGAGCAGCTTCCTCAGTTGTGCTTCCTTTTGACTCATCCTCCGCGCGATTTCGATAGATCAGGGGCTCCCCTACCCCCCTCACCCTAACCTCCCCTACCCCTACCCCTACCCTCCTCGACCTACCCACCCCTACCCCCCTACCCCTACCCTATGCAACTCACCCAATTTTTTTTTTATACAACGACGGTGGCGCCTCGTTACAGGTATAGCCGTGCCGTATACATTTTAAATCTGGAGCCCCCCCTTGTATCACTCTACGCCTACCCAGAGGGATAGGCGTAGAGTGAACCAGTTCCCACTGGTTGGGAAACCTTACGATACTTGCGATAGCTGGTGCTGAGTCATCTGATATTTAAGAGAACACTATTTTTAATAGGCGTTATAGTATTATAATACATTCCTTGGCTTTATAATGCCTAGCACTCTATATTGCGCATCCATTTTGTCACCGAGAACTCTGGCCACTTGACAAGTACGGCTGGAGTCTGAAAAAGGCAAGCGCTAGCGCCATTACAATAGGTTCCTGAGCAGAGTACTATAGTATACACTCTACTCACGAGCTTATTGTACTACCCTACAATAAAGTCGGCCACCATGCGTGGATGCTATTGCTAACGTTATGTATCTGAAACACGTTTGCTCTCGTCAAAAACTTTTGCCAATGTGACTGGGAATAGGACAACGTACTATTGCGATGTTCACCAGATTTTCTGACAATCTAACAGAAAGTTTTCTCACGATGCGTTTTCTAATTTTGTCTGCTAATTTAGTATGCAACTAAGTTTTTATTAACTTTTATGTTGGGCCCAACAATTATTTTCCTATAATAAAGGCAAAATAAATAATAATTGTTTAGATAAATAAATACATAATAATAACAAAGATGTAAAAGGAAATGTCACATGCACTGTTACTCCACCTAATAACGAATAGTGTACCGTCAAGTCTGGCAACTTTGCCACTTTTCACAGGTGTTGAAAAGTCATAGTACATTTTTAACCAGAATTCATATGAAACCACTGAAGTATGAATGACGCGACACATAATATATTTATCAACGAGTGCATACATAAGATGGTTTATAAATGAAATGACGGATAATAAGGTTTTACGAGTAAAAAGAAAACTGGCAAAGTTACCTATACCGTGTGGCAACTTTGCCAACTGCATTTTTACGTTGTATAGTAATTTAGTTGTATTTACAATATTAGTAAAGAATATTCAGTATTTAGGATACAATATTTTGGAATTTGATCCTTAATGATATATTATTCCATAAAGAAATACAGCAAAAGTGGCAAAGTCGATCACCCATTTAAGAAAATTTCATAGAAAGTCAGTGAATGTTAGGTGAAGTGGTCAGGGTTGACACAAATGAAAAAATATTAATTATTTAAGTACTTATTTATTTTGTTACATACGAGTAATCAGGTTACATAAGTACTCAGGAAAAACATAAAAGACACCTTAATTAAAATATTATCAAAAACGAAACATAGAAAACTCTTTAAGAGGCCTATCACAGGTCCACTCGTAAATAATTGTGATTACCTAGGTACCTATTTAAACTTGACGATAGACATTTATAAAAGGGCTTCGTCACGAACTGCCTCGTCGCCTCTTAACAAAAGTATTATCGAAACAAAACACTTAGGTATATGTAGTAATTATTACCAATAAAATAAGTATGTCACAGTTAACTTTGAGTTTTCTTTTTTACTTAAACAAAACATACACTCTGTATATGTTATGGACCAAGTGATAAATAGGTCATTATACATATCTGCCTAAGTTCGTAGTTTTTTGGAGATAACTCAAAAACGCCTATACCGGTAATGCTCAAAATATTTTTGGTTGAAAGAATATTAAAAGGTGTATCTTCTTGGTTTTTTTCATAATATTTGGATTTACGGTTCAAAAGTTACAGGGGGGGGGACACAATTTTTATGACTTTCGGAGCGATTATTTCTGAAAATATCCACTTAATCAAAAAATGTTCAAAGAAACCTCGGTTATTTGAACATTGTTATTTTTAGAGACCTATCGATTGATGTGCATCATGTTGATATTTGGCAAAAAAAAATTTTTGACAATTACTTACACATATGGAGTGCCCCCCTAAAAATTTTTTTTTTTGCAATTTCTCTACAAAACTAAGAAGCTGCACACACAATACACTTTATGTAAAAATTTGATAATGATACGTGTTATAGTTTCCGAGTAAAATAGCTGTGACATACGGACGGACAGACAGACAGACGGACATGACGAATCTATAAGGGTTCCGTTTTTTGCCATTTGGCTACGGAACCCTAAAAAGTATCTATCTTATGAAAAATGTAATTTAAATTTTTTGCTTGTGTACCAACCCTAGGCCGCTACAAAACATGGCAAAGCTGCCCCCCCATATTAGTCGGCGTGGTCTGGTGACTTTGCCAAAACAATTATCGGACTCAATTCAAACACTAAGGCATTTATAAGGTAATCAATTCATTCCTTACCATTTAAATAACATAATATCTAAAATTTACGTACCTGGATGCGTTGTTTATACTCTAAACTTTTTAAAGTTCTTGAGCACTAACTTTTATGATTATGTGAGTGACGAATTTGGAACTGAAATGGTAAGAAAATGGTTGCCGTGGTGTTGTCTCATTCATAATAATTTTGCCAATTGATAACCATATTTTCTACTAAAAGTAGGCACAACACTAAAAAATATACGTTGTCGGTGGTATGAAAGGATTACCTTATGCACTCTGCTGGTGGCAAAGTCAGTAACCCTTGGCAAAGCTGCCAGACTTGACGGTACTAATAGTACCTATACTAGTAGCTACTAGGTGGAGTAGTAGTGCAGATGAAATTTCCTCTTCCATTTTGGATATCTTTAGGTGGCTTTGACATAGAAGTGCGATTGACTTGAGCTTCAAAAAGTTCTTACTAGGCAGTGCTGCTCTACTATATAAGTTACTCTATGACTGCACTTTAGAAGTAGAAGAGCGCTCATCTGATCGCAACAGAGACTTCTTGAGAACACTTGTGTTGCAAACTCTAAGGGAGTTAGTCTGTGATTCCGCCATAACCATACGAAATATGGTATCTAATCTCACAAGCAATGTTCCCTATGAAAATTACGAACAATATTACAGACAATATTGTTTTATGGCCGCCCACTGCTATGTGTTCTATTAAGACTGCGTGTTTTTGTGTTCCTACTATGGATGTTAAACAGTAATGGCCCCCCCGGAGTCCATTTGAAAAGACAAATTGTATTCTTGTTTGTTGGTAAATAGGGAAATGTATTGCCAGCCACATCCTTAACCGTAGTTATATTTTAACTAAGGTAAACTACAAGTAACTAACTTAACTAGTTGTTATAAAAATCTAGTCCTCGGTTCATCTTATTGTATACAATCTACCACGTTATACAGTGTGTTTTTGTAATAGGAGCAATAAATTAAAACGTAGATTCTACTCCTCAAACCAGGAAACGTTTGTTCAGCGACTTGGACAGGAGCCATCGCCTCATCTTTCCAAACAAAAAAGTCTGCCAAAATCTGAGGGGGGCGAGGTAGCATACGTATGGCGTTTTCAATTTAAAGGTACATCATTGTCGGTTGTTAATAAAGTTTATTTCTAAATGAATTTTTATAGCAGCATCGCCTTATTGATAAAGGACAATGATGTACCTTTCACTTGAAAATATCACGCATATTTGACAGTAAGTCACGACACTAAATGGAGCAACAAATAGTTGATTTTACATATGTTGAAATATGGTTCATTATTGGATGCAGTCCTTGCAAATGTCAAACAAAAAAGCCAAGGATCATTTTTGCTTGTATTTTCAAACAAAATATAGAAGGCAGTAATCCTTAGGGGCGTTAAATATGCATAAGTGTCAAACGTCAAAATAGTTACTGCCCGTCAGAAAATAAACGATTATCTTTGAATCGATTCAGTAAACGACGCTGGATTTTCGATATGGATTAATTTTTTAATCATAATAGTAATGATAAAAAAAGTAAAACTATAATTACATGTGAAATTATATTTCATATTTTTGTAAACTAGACATAATAGAACATTTTTTACACCTAAAAACAATACATAAAGGCATTTTCACGGAGCTCTTTACTCACTGAAAACGATGAACTGAATGCGTGTAATCGATTTTTGAAATAGTTTTTATAAACCTATTAGATTTTCCTGCTAATAACGTTGACAGAGGGGAAATGTACCTAAGCTTACTCCAGGTATAGAGCTTTATGGTGACAAGCAATGTCAATTAGACGGATTTTAACGTTCATTGAAAATACTATTTAGTTTGTATGAAAAAGAGACAATCTACAAAATACATATTTTTTTTAAGTTGTTAAACAAAAGTTTTGTAGGTTGAGGAGTAGAATCTATGTTTTAATTTATTGCTCCTATTACAGAAACACACTGTAGATACCTGCTTTTCTGATCTAAATTTCGAGTAAGTATATTTTGATTTTTGACGGTATTTATATTAATTATTTCTCATAATATTGCATTAAGCCCAGAACTCTACCACTCCACCGCTGTACCATCCATTTTTTAAACCGGAAGTGGTACTTTTTTGTGCTTTCGGCCAATTTTTTTTTTTTTTACTATTTTCCGGAACTCAGCATCACTTTTATGAACATGTGCCATGGGGCTTATCTTTGTATCATAGTGGGGTGGCCAAGTTGAAGCGGAGAATTCTTCATAGGACTGAAAAGGTTTATACCAACAAGTGGTATCGTTGGAATCAGCATAAGCTACTGATTATTAAACTATCTCTTGTCACTTCATAAAGTGGTGGAATGAGTTTTTATGACGTCACAAAGATGGTGCGCGACTTAGGGTTAGATTTTGTCGATTATTTCAAAAACTATTAAGTCAATTTAAGAAAACAAGGTATCCATATGATTGATATTTTAATGCTTAATAAAATATCTAAATCTGCCTTCAACCAAAAAGTTAAATAAAAGCCAAATTTATTTTTATTTAAATTTCTAACACGCATTAATTTACATTATGAATAAAATTATGTCAAACTTTATTGCACAATAATAAAAAAATAAGTCCAAAAGGCGCACTTAATGCTTTTTAGGCATTCTGTTCCAGTCAACCATAGGGCAAAACAGAAATTTGTTATGGTGTGTACAGTGTGATAAAAGGATTGTTACGTAGCAGATCCTACGGCCGCCGCCCCTACTATATTGTTTGTTTCAGTCTAATCGCCTCAGATTAAAAATATATATTTCCGGTAATGTGCGGGTAGCCTGGAGGTTATACGTCCGATTTTCAATTCAGAGCTCTCGGAATCAAACCCCGGCTCATCAAAAATATGTAAGAAATATTATTTGATAACCGGTCGCTTTTTGGTGAAGGAAAACATCGTGATAAAACTGGATCTAATCCCAATAAGGCTTAAATTCTCCTTACGAATATGTGACGTTGATTATAAAATGATGACGAATACGAAAGTTCTAAAAACTGTAGATTTTTTTTAATGTTTAATGTCAAATAAGTATTAGTATAAGTTATTTCGTATCGGACATTTAGCGCATGTCAAAATTTTCGCTGTGCGCGCTATCCACTTGTAGTAGTATGGGACGTGCGTGTAAACGACCAAACTATGAGAAATGTCGGGGTATTTGAAGGAGACCACCCCAATGATTATTTTGTTATGAACTAGTAGACCACTGCCAGAGTCTCCCCTGTAGAAAAATAAACGTTAAGGGAAAAACAGAAATAATCATAAATCAATAAATGTGTCAGTATACAAACAACGGGACCACTTTGTCGATATAGAGTTACTAGTACGCAATATGCATTATCAATTAGTGAAAGAAAAAAGTGTCCTTGTAAATCGACAAAGTGGTCCCTTGCACTAAACTCGTCCACAAATAGTGCTAAAAAAGTCTAAATAGTCTAAAAATAGTTAATTGCAAATGTTTTTTACTCTAACAAAGAAATATGTGATAGTCGGATCTAGATCAAAAGGTGCCGTTCGGTAGCCGGTGCTTACACTTTTAGCTCTATTGCTTGAATACCTACAATGTTAAATCTGTACAACCTGCAAAATAAGCGCCCTCCGCTAAATGGTACCTTTTCTAAGTAAAGTAAAGTAGTATGACCTATGTAAACCACCGTTAAAAGGTTCGCCCGTATTAGATTTACACACTGTATAGATGTCATACATATACATATACAAAGGAAAAAGTGACCTAGGCCTCTAGTGCCCAAGGCTGGGATCGAACCAGCATCTTCTGCATTCGCGGCAGACGCCTTAACCAACTTGGCTTATAGTAGTGTGACTACTTAAAATAAGCAAATCAAATGTATTAAAAATAATTTGATTTGTTCTTCAGATGTCAGATATTGTTATAAAAAACCAAAAGTCATGATAGTCAATAATGTAAAATAAATAAAATAAATTACCTGGAGGCAAAATTCCCTTTCGCTTCAGTTTCGCCTCCACAGATAGTTCCAACGGGTATACCTTGTAAAATTTGTGTGCATTTTTTATGAGACCACAATTTCTGTCTTGTGTGTTTAAGCTGAATTGTGTCTAAATAGTCATTTTCCTAAGAAAGAGGTATACTATATTTCGCTTTTATAGGGTGTGGCCTGTAATGCGAGCAATAAGTTCAAACGTAGATTGAACTACTTAAAAAATAAAAAAAATGTTCAACAACTTTTAAAAATATGTACCTAGTCTTAAGATTGTTTCTTTATCAATTTTATCATACAAGCTAAATATTATTTTCAATGTACGTTAAAATCCGTCTAATTGTCTCAGTCTTGTCACCCTATAGACATCAATTTCGCAATACATTGCGTGTTCAGGTAAACTTTAAAATGTACTAAAAATCAAACCGTAAGTTTTTTTAAAGTCACTGAACAAATGTTGTTTAGTTTGAGGAGTAGAATCTACGTTTTAACTTTTTGCTCGTGTTACAGGCCACACACTGTATATTAGATTTTATAAAGCCAATTATTGTATAATACAACCTAATACGTGACTTACTTCGTGAGCTCCCCACCCAGCCAAGTCAGCTATCTTTACTTTCGGTGGATCCTTCATTAGTACCACTCTCTTTACGTGTGTTCCGAATATGAGCGACTTTTTAAGTCTACATAAAGCTATGTCGTGATTCATGTTGCTTGCACCATCTTTATTCCATTTCTCATGTTGTTTCCAGCTCAAAACCTTGTATATCTTTCCTTTCTCCCTGTTTATATGACCTACACTAGCTGTTATTCCACGAACGTTATCGAAACAGTGCGCAGCACTTATAAGAATCAATTGATTTAATATAGATGAACCGCATATAAATTCATCATCCGAGTTCATTATTTGAACAGTTAAAAAAGCAACGTGAGGAAATTTTTTTATTGAGTCGACATAATCTCCCCCAACTATAAAACCTTCTTCTTTCCCCATTACCAATTGCAAACTCAATATTAAAACGAAAAGTCCTACTGCCATTATATCTGAACATAAAATGGTCCTCCAGTTGGTTTATCGATTAATCATTATTGGTCATGCTAATTGCCTATGACGATAATTTGGTGAAATTCACTCAAACGTTACTGAAATAAGTGCCACAGAAGCTTACATCATTCAATCCGGAGTTCCGGAGTGGCCATGTCTGTTATTTCCTATAAAAAAAAGTCTGAAATTTTTTGCGGGGAAGGGAAACGTAAATGTATGGCTATTCGTACGTAATTTACACATCGGACAAACGTCAGTCCATACAGTAAATGGCGTATGTATGACCGCCGGTCATACGTTTTTGGCAGAAGGGAAAACCTGTCAATGGCCACTCCGGTTGATTGAATACTCTAATATAAGCACAGAAGTATCAATTCAATTATTTCTAAACCACGATATTTTAAACTTATCCGATAGTACCCTTTTACAATTATTCGTAAGGAAAAGAAGTAGCTTATAAATTAACACGGTTACACTCACGGCACTTTAGTCACGTCTAAACGTCGCGGCATGTTTCGGAGAGCCTAGGCAGGGGGGTTTCACTACGTCTCTCTCCATTGTACCTGTTTTTTAAATTTCGCGCCCCGTGCCGGCGGCTTAAATTGAGGGCAGGGTTGGCACATCGCTTATTATCTTATGGGTGCGTACGAGAATAATAGTTTATACCTAGTAGTAGTTTTGTACTAAAATAATAATTAGATTGGGTAAATAAGGTAATAAATCTGATATTTATCTAGTTTTGTATTAAATTTACTGATAGATTAGGTAGATTGAGGCAGATTGACTAGACGCTTACATCTGTAGACCCCTTGATTTATATGAAATACATCGGCTGCGTTGCGTTCACATATCAAACTTCTTTTTATCTGTAGATACCACTTGCACGGAATGAAGCACGTTGACAACCCTATTTTATTTTTTGCACAGATAACATTTTCACCTCTGTAGCTAAATGTCAAATTCAGGACGGAGAACCTTCTGTACTTGTACTATTATTATTCTGTGGCCTAGGTCTCCATCTTCAAGCACTAGGAGTGCTACTCGAACCGGCCCGTCGCACACTGTTGTACGTCGCGTTGCCGACTGCCGACCTGCGTCCGGCGCGGTGCGGTGCTAAATTATAACGAAAGTTTGAATTTAATAAAAGAAGTACCTACTCAAAATAAATGGAGTTTCTTACTCTTTTGGGGTTTTGCCCCCTGAGCCCTCTTTTTTTGCTAATTTATATTAGGTATCTTACAAATTAAATCTTAAAGATTATGTATGTTATGTATTTCCTACGACTATACCTATCGTAACCTACGTATAATATGTTTTATATCGAATGGTCGTACAAAATAGGTACATTTACTCGTATTTCACAGAAACATGTCAAAAACTATACACGAAACTACCATTAACTTAAATATTATTATAAATCTCAGGATGGGAAGCAGCAACACGATGACTTCGGAATGAAACCTTTACTGTGTCGTTGGTTTATTTTTTACCCAAGTTATTATAGCCACCGTTTGTTATGTTATGTCTTTGCTTAGGCCACCAGACACTGTCAGTAATAATGACATTATTTCTCTACCCATCCTTCTCGTTCTCCATATTCATAGAAAAAGACGGGTACAGAAATAATGTCATTATTACTGACAGTGTCTGGTGGCCTCTTCGCTATCTTCAAAAGTTCCCTGTCAGTTTTCGCGTTAATCGTTACTTAAGTTCATGTAGAAATATTGCTCAGAGACAGCTCGCTTAGCTTCCTTCTTTGCCGTGTTGTAAGCCTCGCGATCATTATTATCCTTGCTGTCTTGCCATGCCTTAAAACGTGCTTTCTTTAGATCTAGCTTTCGTTGTACGTCTTATTGCCACCATCTGGTGCATTTTATTATTTACATTACACTCCTAGATGATTCTTCGCTAGTTGTACAAGTATACAGTGGGTTTGAAAGTCCCTCCAGATGTTATTGGCAGATTCTTCTATTGTGTTATTATTTAGTTAAACAGGAGATCCGAGCACAGCCGTCGTCCCTATCTACCAGTTAGTTTTCGCAATTGTTGGCAGCTTTTTCTGTTTGCGCACTTTTATCGGCCTTAGCATGATAAAATCTGCCACTCGGAGCCGATGTTGAGATGTTATAGGCTCCCCTGGTATTACTTTGCAATCTCGGAAGGTTTTGAGGCGTTGTCAGTTGATTAGAATATAATCAATTTGCATGCCTGTTCCGGCTGCTTTTATAGGTAATTAACTGCTCTTGTGGTTTGATAAAGAAGCATTGTCATGCCATGCCTTGGTTGTTAATTGCTACAAAACCATAACCACCGTGAACACTCGAATTGGCAACAGGAGATGTTTTTCCTACATGCCCATTCAAATCCCCCAGTAGGTATTTAGTTTCCGTAGTTGGTATTGACTGCATGAGATCATCCAAGTCATTCCAGAAAATCTGCTTTTCGGTTGTGGTGCACCCTGTTTGTGGTGCATACGCCGAGATGACGATCATGCATGGCTGGTTATCAAGCAAATTTTATTGCAACTAGCCGGTCGCTTATACGTGTTACTTCCACTACACGCTCGTGTAGGTCTTGATCAATGACGATACCCACTCCGTTTTGATTCGCTGCTGTGCCATGGTAGATCAATATTACCTGACTTGGACCCTTTCCACTTAGTCTCTTGTATACAACATAGGTTAACGCCTCTCCTTAACAAAACTTCGCTTAGCTCTGCGCTGAGTCCAGTCATTGAGCCCACATTCCAGTTTGTGACACGCAGTTTTCGGTTATTACGGTGGGCAGCAGTGACGTTTGCGTCGCGTTGGGGGCACGCCCTAGTATTTGCTGCATCTAAATCCTTGGTGTCGTCGCTTGAGGGAGATGCCCTAACCTTTATATTTGCCAGATATTTGCCCTTGTATTAGTATTAGTTGTATTCGTACTTTTCATGATTAGGATTAGGAGTACAATTTTGGCTCATTGTTTTAGGGCCGGTTGCGGTTGCGGTGTTAAAACTATGTCTGTGTTATTTTCGAAATATGGAATATATTTATATTCAATAACGCAATTTTCAAATTCAGGGAGCGAAATGAGACTAATATAGATTAAAAAAACAATGCATATTATTTCAGTTCTTGTTTTTAATACCTATTAGACGCATTTTAAACGTTGTGCCGCACGCATAATCCAATCGTAGAAGTATGAAACGTCTGTGTAGACCACCAGACTGTGAGAGACGCTGGTGTCTTTGTAGGAAACCAGCCCAATGATGATTTTGTTGTCAACTAGGAGACCGCTGCCGGAGTCGCCACTGGAGAAGAAAAATAAAATGCATGTTAAGAGAAAATACGGCAACATTAAACAAACATAATATAAATAGAAATACCTTTGTTGACGTGTCGTGACATTAGAGAGAGAAAAAAAAATTACAGCTACTTATAAAGTCTGTGCGGAAAGGGACAGCCTCGCAGAGTATGTGAGTTCCCATATAAACCGCAAAATCTCTCCTCTCACACAAACCTTACAAAAACACAGCATAGGTAAGACAAGTCTCTCGAAATGGTCTCATATTCGCATGTCGGCCGCTAGTGTTAGCCATCGCTGATCTTCCGAAACACATTTCGATTAGACACATTGCGATTACATTTTCAAATAATTGTGATAGACATTTTTTTATGACTATAATACTTGAGTACCCCGGAAAATAGTATGCTTCTTTAACCCTTCGCCAGAATGCGAAGAATAAGCGTGTAACTAGTCTAGTTTCAACTCCAAATCTTATATTTAAATATTTATTTGAATTCGCAAGTTATAGATTGAACACAATAAGAATTTTAGGGTGTCCTCTATTTGGCATAACATTAAATGTCCTTGTTATCTTATTACTAAGGACGAAAAAAATAAATGTGAGAAATGCGGTTAGGAGTTGACTGTGAACCATATTCTAATTGAATGTTTAGCATATCATAGAGAAAAAGCTATTTGTAAGTTACCTAACACTCTCAAAGATTGTTTAAATAATGGATATGAATGTGTACTAAGATTTATAAAATTGATTAATTTGTACAATAAACTGTAATTCTCCTGTGGTCGCTAATGACCTTGATGTTAAAAAGCGACCTTAAATAAACCAATAAAAAAAAAAAAAAAAAAAACATTAAATGTCCTAATTTGAAAACGCATAACAGACTTGGCATAACCTTACAACGCATAACGCTTACTTGACGTAATCATTAAAAAGCATACTCTTTAATACGCGTAACTGCAAATGTGAATAATTTTAATAGGCATAACGTGTTATAACGCATAAATTTAAATGGTATAATAATGAAACAGAAAAATTTGACGAACTAACAATTTTATTGTTTTCTATTCTTGCTGATGTCGATCTCTGAGCAATCACGTTCCTAAAGCTTAAAACAATTTTTTTATTATGTAATATAAACGACTAAAAAGTATTTTATTCAGACGTTTTAATCATTATGCGAATTAAAGTTATTTTTATTAAATTTATACGAACTACCTGTTATGCCAATTAATATTATGCGTAGTAAATTTATGCGTAAAATTGTAATCCGTTCTTCAATAACAGTTAAATTTATGCGTTTTAATTTAGTCCCAAAATTTTATTACTTAAGTACCTGACTCGACAAAACAAATAACCGGGCTATGGCCTTTAGTTCCCACATAATCAAACTCTAACAAGGTAATGGGCATTGTCATACCACATCCTAAATCTGATTATATAACAAAAATGCATGAATATTTAGCAAAGTATAGGATTACATTACCTTCCAACACTCAAAATCTACAAAATATCAAAAAAAAATCTGTCCTATCTGCTTTTGTTTCCCTAAAATGAAGTAGAGTTTTCGTATTTTGTCACAAATCACTGAAATTACTGATAAAGTGATGAATTTAAACAGCTGCCAAAGATACATTATTGGACTTAGCTGTATGTTATAAATGAAGATCACGAAATCATATTTTCAGATATTGATGTAATGTTTTGTTGGAGATTTGGAGTTGAAACCGGACTATGGTAAACAATATTGTATTACTATAAGGGAGACATATATCCCTTTACCTGGTAAAGGATTAACCTTTGCACCAACCCGACCCAATCCTTCTTATCTTTGTTCGAATTTTTGTATTCTTCAGTAAAACTACAGGTACTTATATACCTTCTACCACACAATAAAATATGAAAAAGATACTTCAGACATCATCTGATAAAATACATACATAAACCTTTAACAGGACCTAGTACTATTCTTTACTCGGTGGATGTTGTTAAAAACAATTTACCTGGAAGCAAAATTTCCTTTGGCACGTTTTTCGCCTCCACAGATAGTTCCTACAGGTGCACCGTGTATGACAGCTTTGCACTTATTATGAGGCCACAACCTCTGTTTTGTATGCTTGAGTCGAATTGTATCTGAATAGTCCCGTTCCTAAGGAAAAGATATATTTGATAAAATATCTTAAAAATCCGGATAAAGGATGATGAACGGTGTTCCGGACCGTCTCCTATATGATACTTCCGACACCTCACTTTGTATACAGAATTTCACGAGACGCTTTCTATAAGAAATGAAGTGTCGGATGGTCCGGAACACCGTACATATTTTTTTTTATTGGCAACTATAAGATAAAAACACGAGACTTACTTCAACTGCACCCCACCCAGCTAAGTCAGCTAACTGCGCTTTCGGTGGAAGCTTCATCAGCACCACCCTCTTTACGTTATGCCCCAGCGCAAGTGGTTTCTTCAGTCCACACAAAGCTATATCGTGATTGATATTAACTTCGTCCCAATTTTTGTGTTGCATCCAACTTTTGGCGCGGTGCATCTTACCCTTCTCCCTATTAATGTTACCCACGGATGCGGTTACTTTAACAATGTTATCCAAACAGTGAGCGGCAGTTAATAGAATAAATTGATTTAAAATAGATGACCCACATATAAATTCATCGTCTGATTTAGCTTCCAATGTCAAAAAAGCAACATGAGGAAATTTTCTTATAGAGTCAACATAATCTCCCCCCACTATGAAACCCTCTTCTTTACCCACAATCACTTTAAAAGTCCATATTAAAACAAGAAATCCTATTAACATCATTTCTTGGAGTAAAGTACAGAATGGTTCGGTTTGCTTATCGAATAATCGTTATTTTCCACAGATCATTAATTTACCGATAATTGGGTGTATGTATCAAACTGGTTCTGAATACTGAATTTATACAATACTAGGCTCCTCCCACGACTTCGGCCATGTCGAAATCGTTGAAGCTTTAACAGGGATCTAATAATCGAGTAGATATTTGATTTACCTAAAGTTAGGCGACGTTAACGATATGTTAATAGAGACCGACTACGCTATCCCGGCCCACAGATTTTTTTAAACTCTCTAAATGGCAACAATTTTTTTAAAGGCAATATTGTCAATATAATACAAATATAAATATTTATAAAACAAAACTACTACAATTAAATCGAACTTAAAAATTAATAAAAATACAATTAAAATTAACCCTCTAAACCTTGACCCCTCGGTAAGGTGCCCATCACACAGGCAGCATTTCCGCGCTGAATCGCTATAGCGAGTCTTTGTGCGTGTGTCAGTAGTTTGTTATTTGTTGTGACTTTTGGGAAAAATACTACGATGTTTTTCATTGTTTTTAAAAATCCTTAACAAAACCATCCACAGAAATCGGTTAAGAAATAAATTATGATTTATAAGTATAAAGAAAAATAAGACGAGGAGAAAGTGATTTCGATACAAAATTAACGAACTTAATTAAGAAATGCATCGGATATCGTACACAAGTGCGCTGTAATAATTCCGATATTTGATATGCAACATAAAGTAACAATTCCAAAATGTACTTTTTGGATTGATATTGATTTTCTAAAGCAACGAATATGCAATGGGAATAATGGGATTAAAGCGAATATTGAAATCTAAATTTGATTATCTGCATCTCTTCCACTCAAATGAGTAAAGATAGATAGAGATATCTTTTCTGAACAAGCGGGTAATGTAAAATCGGCAGTCTGTGTTTCTGGTTTACTTTGTAATTTGTTTATTAAGGTTTTTTTTTCAGCAGTTTAATCCAATTAATTCAATTCAATTCTTTATTGATAACATATATGTGAAGTTCAGAGAAGTTGGTTGTGGTCCGTGATGATGGAGAACTTCGTGAATGAATGATTAATGTAAACGATTAAACGCTGAAGCTGTATTTTTATAATTGGTTTTATTTAGTAGACCTTTTTAATATGTCTTGACAATATTCTTTATCGAGTTATTTGACAGATATGTTTTTCCTTTAACAGTAAACTCTATGGTATTGATGATGATCAGTATGTAGGTGGTATACCATACTTCACATCCTCGGAAGTTTTTAAGAATTTAGAGATAAATTCTTTAGTCCTATTCTAGAACTTAAATCTTGTAGCCTGGGTCCGAATAGAGGCTTTGTAAACATGTCAGCTAATTGGATCTCGCCAGGAACTTGCTTGACACTGAAGTCTTCATTGCTGACACATTCTCGCACGAAGAAGTGTTTTAATTTAATGTGCTTGGTGCGCTTGTGGTATTCGTACTTCGGGTTGTGCGCGAGATAAACTGCTGACTTATTGTCTAAGTTCAAGACCGGTTTGTCAATATTAGTCAGGTCGTTGAACAGTCGATTCAGCCATAATATTTCTTGTGCGGATTCACTTGCCGCTATTACCTCGGCTTCCGTTGAAGAAATCGAAACGGTTGTTTGTTTTTGGCTTCTCCAGCTTATAGCGGCGCCAGAGAATAAGCACACCATGCCAGAAGTCGATCTTCCCGTAGACTGGTCTCCTCCATGATCTGCGTCGCTGTAGCAGACCAAGTGTGGCGGTGACTTCTTTGTAAATATCAGTCCCTTTTCTTGTGTCCCTTTTAGATATCTGAAGACGCGCTTGACTAGCATTACGTCTTCCTTTGTAGGTGTTTCCAGATTTCTCGAGGCGACTCCAACAGCGTAGGAGATATCAGGCCTCGTACCTACTGATAGATAGGCTAAAGCGCCTACGGCTTGCCTATAAGGAAAGTTCGGCTTAACGTTCTCATCTGCTGCCGAATTATCTTTGATCATGGGCGACGGCGCTGACTTGCATTGAGACATTCCATATTTTTCCAAGACTTTCTTAATGTAAGCTTTTTGACATAAAGATATGGAACTATCCTTTCGCACGTTTATTTCCATACCAAGGAAGTAGGATGCAGGCTTAGCTGTAATTGTGAATCTGGTTTTAAGTTCATTCAAAAACTCCTCACCTGCTGCCGTTGAGTTGTGCGCTACAAGTCCATCGTCCACGTAGAGAGCTATTGCAACCTTGGATTTACCTTTGGTTCGCACGAACAGACATGGATCCGCTTCGCTCTGTTTGAATCCAGTTTTCAGTAGGAATTCTGCTATGCAGGTATTCCAGCAGCGAGGCGCTTGCTTCAATCCGTAAAGGCTGCGCCTTAATTTACAGACTCGTTTAGTTCCATCTCGATAACCTTCAGGCTGTTTCATATAAATTTCTTCCTTAACTTCGCCGTTTAGGAAGGCGGTTGTCACGTCAAACTGAGTCAGTTTCAGGTTTTCACGAGCAGCGACTGCAAGTAGTGATCGTACAGTGCTCAGACGAACCACTGGGCTGAACGTTCTGTCGTAGTCCACTCCAGGTATTTGGGAATAGCCTTTAATGACCATTCTGGCCTTGTACCTCTCGATGGATCATCGGAGTTCATTTTTACCTTATACACCCATTTGCAAGGTAGGGCTTTGCGTCCTTTCGGTAGGTCGACCAGATCCCATGTTTGGTTGTCTTCTAGTGAGCGAATTTCACTTTTCATTGCTTCTTGCCATTTTTCGCTGTTTGTAGATTCCATAGCCTCTTTGAAAGTTTCAGGTTCCCTCGGTTTGTGAAGATTTTCTATTTCTTCAGCTGCTGCCAAAACAAAATCATCGTACCTTTTTGGAGCAGCGATGGTTGACCTGTCTCTCAAAGTTCGAGGTGGATTTGTGTCATCTTCAGCAGTTGCAGCGTCTTCTTCATTATCTGCATCAGTAGCATCAGCGGATTCGTCATCATCAACTAAGTTGTTGGAACCGTTGAAAGATTCGTACTCACTTTCGTAGTTTTGTGGTTCCAGTTGCTGAACGTCTTCAGTGCTGTTGACCGAGTGTTGTCGCAACGTATTGTCGAGATCTTCATCATCTGAATCGCTACTGCTGTTAAGTGGCGCGACTTCTCCATCTTCATCGTCGTCAAGTTGTATCGTAACTTGTTTGCTTGGTAATTTTGACGGTGTTGAAGGTTCGGGAGGTCCAGAAAGATTGTCATCGTTGAAGAGATCGGTGATGTCGTTTTTGTGTGTGTTGTCGTAAAACATACATTTCATCACGCGGATATCCTTCGATGTCACCACTTTGTTTTTGGATGGTAGAAGAATCTTGAATGCTTTTGATGTTTCAGAATAGCCAACGAACATGCCAGGAATTGCTTTTGGTGCAAATTTGTGACCATTAGTGCCTTTGATGAGGACGTAAGTTTTAGAGCCAAATACATATAGGTGGTGAATGATAGGCTTTCTGCCAACCCATAGTTCGAATGGCGTTTTGTTTTGAATGGCACTGTTTAGGCTCCTGTTGGATAAATAGTTCGCTGTTGTAATTGCTTCACCCCAGCATTTTAGTGGCGCTTTTGCGTCGATCAGTAGGGCTCTTGCTTTTTCGATAAGAGTGCGATTTTTGCGTTCCGCAAGACCGTTCTGGTGCGCTGTGTGCGGTGCACTTAGCCTTCTCTGTATCCCGTAGCGTTTTAGGTAAGCGTCGAAGTCCCTGTTGATATATTCGGTCCCGTTATCTGTTTGTAGAACCTTCAGTTTGTTCCCTGTGTGCGTTTCTGCTAACTCTTTGAACTCTTTAAATTTTTCTAAGACTTCGCTCTTGCTTTTCAGCAGGTACACTCGACTGTATCGGGAGTAGTCGTCAATGAAGGTGACGAAGTACTTGTTACCGCTTATTGTGGGCGTTCGGATAGGTCCACAAACGTCAGAGTGAACAATTTGTAAGCATTCAGTTGTTCGTTAAGTTGTTTTCTCACGGGGAGCGGGAACTCGATGCATTTTGGCTTGGATGCAGGTTTCGCATTCCGGTAGTTTCTCGGAAGGATCAAAGTTCAAGCCAATGAGGTTTTGGCTCTGAAGTGCTATTTTTAAATCTTTGGCGTTCATGTGACCAAGTTTTCTGTGCCAGTCGTAGATGTTTGATGAATCAACCTTGTTTGTGGTAGTTGGTGCTATTTCATCGTTATCTGTGGCCAGGTTGTAGCACTCGTGCTTCTCGGGCTTGATGTAGTAGAGACCATCTTCTTTGTAAGCAGTGAGAGTTATTCCAGCTTTTTCGTTGTTGACTGTTGCCTTGTTTTTGGTGAAAAGGACAGAGCAGCCAGCGTCTGTCATCTTGCCAACAGACATAAGGTTAGTGCAAAGACTGGGTACGTACAGTGTGTCTTTCAGGAGCGTGAGTGCATCTCCGCTGCCATTTTTTGTAGTAAAAGAGACTGTACCCTTCCCTTTAATCTCTGCTTTAAAATCTTCCGTTGCAAAGTTGAGTTGACTGAATGTTTTCTCAATTGTCTTAAATAGGTCTCGTTGATAGGTCATGTGTGAGGTACAACCGCTGTCCTCAATCAGTGCTGTCTTCAGGCTTCTTGTTTGACTTGTTTCGTGTAAGAAGACACTGTGTAGCGAAGTGGTTACGATGAGAGTCAGTGTTTTGTTTATGTTTGGGCTTCTCATTATTTTTCTTCCAGCAGCTAGTACATATTTTGTGTGTTTTGCGTTTGAAGATGTTACCTCTTCGTTTGCAGATTCGACAGGACGCGTATAATGCTTCTTCTTGATATGAAGTTTCAGGTTCGTCGGTATTGGCCATGTTTTGATTATGACGTGCTTCAAACTCTTCCACTATTTTAGTTTTAAGCTCTTCTGGCGTTGGAAGGTTGTCGCGCGATTCAATAGCGACTCTGAAGTTCTCATACTCAGGGGAGAGACTGTATAACATCATAATGGTTAACAGGTCTTCGTTTATAGTGACGTCCATGTCAGCCAGTTTATCAACAGTGTCCATAAACTTGTTCAAGTGTCCACGTACATCTTGACAGTCTAATTTAGTAAGGATCAGCTGCTTAAGAAGGGTCGCCTTACGCGCAGGTCCCTTACTGGCGTAAGTGTTCTTAAGTTTGTCCCATACTTCTTTCGCAGTGCCGCAATTTTTAATTTGTTTAAGCTCGGACGGAGCAATGATAAGGATGAGCTCAGATTTAGCCAGTCGGTCATTATCTTTTTGGTCGGCAGTTGCATCGGCAGTTAATGGGGACTCGACAAATTTGAACAATTTATGTCTTACTAAAACAGCTTCGGCTTGTATGACCCAAGTGTCGTAGTTATCCTTTGTTAGAGGATCGATTTTTATATTAGACATTTCGACTTGGTACTTACAATACAATTTTTAAATTTTCGTATAACATTATTTTATTTCAAATTTAGCGCTCTGCTACCATGTGAAGTTCAGAGAAGTTGGTTGTGGTCCGTGATGATGGAGAACTTCGTGAATGAATGATTAATGTAAACGATTAAACGCTGAAGCTGTATTTTTATAATTGGTTTTATTTAGTAGACTTTTTTAATATGTCTTGACAATATTCTTTATCGAGTTATTTGACAGATATGTTTTTCCTTTAACAGTAAACTCTATGGTATTGATGATGATCAGTATGTAGGTGGTATACCATACTTCACAATATATGTTACACGTCATTTAACATTTAACATGTTTTGTACAAATACAGAGATTAGTAGATGTCCTAAATAAAACAAGATAATTATGTCCGTGTGTGTGTTAATAATGTATGTAATACATACATTATTTACAATATTTTGCATTTGACTGTGAAGATTTTTGGGCATTTCTTGAAATTTGTTAATTAATATTCAACACTTCACTTTGTCTAAAGCAATGGGAATTTTGCCAATGTCGAGTATATACGTTAATCTCACTTTTATTACTTTTAATAAAATATAGACAACGTTGATCGGTAGAGGCCTTGTTATTGGTAAAGTCATAGCTATTCTTTACAGACACGTTACACACACGAGTGGCTACACGCGTTATGAGACTAATTCTTCATAAGCTGCACATTTGTTTATAGACCACCGCACAATAAGCTATCAATATTACACACTGGACTACTAAAATGAGCAAATTACAAAAAAAACTATTCCCAAGACGTCCGCACTACCCTGCGTCTCGGGCGGAAATCCAACACTTCACTATTATTCAAGTAAACCGCCACTCGACAATCTATCATTAAAATTATTGCCAGTGTAAGAAATTAGTTCCAATGAAATTCCGCAACATGGCGCATGATCATACATTTCTGGTCAGGCTTTATACAATAGTTAATAAATAATACGAATAAAAGTACTGCAATAGAAAAAAACCTTATCTGTGTTATTTAGAAGCCATTTCTGAAATATTGGATGTTAAAGAGCAAATTTCAAATTCAGAGATAGCGAGAGAGATTAAAAAAAACAATGCATAATTTGATTCCACTTCTAGTTTTTTTTTATATAAGCACATAATAAGCGATCTGCCGTACGTTCAATCCATTTGTAGAAGTATGTAACGTCCGTGTAGACCGCTAGACTCCGAGAGACGCTGGGCTCTTTGTAGGAAACCACCCCAACGATAATTTTGTTATCAACCAGGAGACCGCTGCCTGAATCTCCTCTGAAGGAGAAAAAAAAATTGTTACTAGTGTAATATTTTTATAAAATAAACCCCTTCAATCTTCAAACAATAGGTATAGAGTATGCCTGCAATGAATTGTATTAATTAATTCTTTGCCCCGAATAGAGACCTCCCTTACTAGACTAGGCACAAAATTTCAAAATCGCTCTCCTTCTCGATGCGACAGACAAACGATATTACTTTTGGGCAACCGGGCTTTTTACCCGGTTTAGACCCTGTTGTATCCGAATTGCCGGTTGCCTTTAAAAAAAATGTCCGGAAGTGAGATATTCAAGATGGCGGCCAAAAATATGACCCGTATTTTAGCTTTTCTTACATAACTCGAAAACAGTAGCCCCTACCAAAAAATGTTATTCTACTTAAGTAATCCACATAGAATTCTCTATGAAAAAGGTTCTATACAGTTTTTTGTTGGGATCAATGTTTAATAAGATATCAAGGGAATAAGATAGACAATAAACATATATACTAATTAGCTTTTTCCCGCGACTTTGTCTGCGTGGGATTAACATTCACCATAATAAATTTATGAAACACCGTAGTGAAATGTTATAGCCAGGGTTTTATAAAAACCTGTTTTTCTTTTCGTTACTGGTTTAAATTTTATCGAAAAATCCTATAATATGAAGTGAAAACCTAAATACAATATTGGGTTTTACATAAAAAAACATAAAATAATTAAATATATTGGGTCATTTCGGGGTTTTTTGCTTTAACCGGTTACAAGCCCTGGTTATAGCAAATACAGTGTGTGTCTTTCATAACGACATTGGTTTTAAATAACGATAGTTTAAATTGCTGTTAACAGTTTTATCAAAAGAATGTAACGATTACCTTTTATAATTAAGAGTAATTAATTTAAAAAAAATCTCGAGCAGCAATGCTTCGCTAAGTATTTCGCGATAGCAGGGCGGTTAAGTCCTTTTCATACGAACAAGGTCACTTGTCATGATTTTGACGGTCTTGTCAGGATGTCACTAAGAGCGAAATTTCAATGAAATCACATGTCAATTGGTAAGTTTAATTTATTACGAATACATTGCGTGCCTAATTAAATTGTATGAAATTTTATTTTTTTATTTTTTAACTAAATTATGCTAATTTCAGTTCATTAGGAGTTATACTTTCAGCCCTTAAAATTAGTGTCGTTATGAAAGACACACACTGTATAAATTTAACGTATATGCTTTTTCATCACACCTGCTCGTAAATGGTGTTATTTCCTACCTGTATACATAAGGACAATGGCCTAAATTGTCCGGGAGTATTGTCGAAATTTTTTCCCCACGGGAGTAACGACTTCGTTTTTTTTAAAATTTGCAACTATGTCGTGCATCATTTCTAACTAAGGAGGTTTCATGTTCAGCCAAAAATTCAAACAGTTTTTAATTTCATCTTAAATTAGGTTTATTTTGTAAATATTGACATTAATAATTTAATATTCTTGTTTATGTTTACAAATATTTGATTTAGTTAGTTCAATAGCCGTTAAAATCATTTTAAACACAATTTTCAATTGTGGCTGAATGTCGGATGGGTCTATGCCTTCAATTCCTAACCTGTCAAAGATATATAAAATGGCGGACGAATTTTTGAAACGTCACCATATTTAAGAATTATTTCGCTTAAATTTTAGTTTTTTCCTCGCAAGTGTGATGAAAACCATTGTGTGTAACTCGGGGCGTAAGAATATTGCAAACTAGAGTCTTAAACTAACTCTCGTTTGCAATATTCATCTTACGCCCCATGTTGCACGATGTACTATTTTACGTCTACAGTGAGCAACAATTCCATACAAAGTTCCACCCCCCTTTTCACCCCTCCAAAAGATGATTTCTGGAATAAAAATAATTCTATGACCTTTCCCATAACTCAATCATACTAAATTTCATCTAAATCGGTTGAGCGGTTTAAGCGTGAAGAGGTAACAGACACACTAAGTGTTTAAAGATAAATTATTATATTTATTATAAACATTGAGTAACAGGAGATGACATCCCTAACAAAAAATTTCAGCCATGAGTTTAAGTGATCGGCACTTAAAGTCCATACATTCGCTCTTGAAACACTGACATGATGCTAAGCAACTGACAGCTGTCAACGGCCAAACATGCAGCACAGAATTTGTTCTAGATGTCACATCTAGTAGGTTCTACCTACATAATAAATCAATGATTATAAATACCCTGGTTAAGGCTGCTAGGGGTTGTGTGGTATCATTTACGTATAAAACATGCAGAATTCATTTTTGATAGAAAAAAAATATAAATCTATATTTTAAAAAGTTCTGCGGAGAGGAAAAGCACTCAAATCACGTCGAGGGGATTTTGACGTGAACGTCCAAAAATTATACGGACCTTCAATGGTAAGAAATATTCATCGTGGGGTACTCTATCCATGGTAAAACATTCAAAACTTTTTGTCGATGCGCACAATTTTTTTTTAACTTTTCATACTAATATTATAAATGCGAAAGTGTGTCTGCTACCTCTTCACGCTTAAACCGCTGAACCGATTTAGATGAAACTTAGTATGATGATAGTTTGAGTTGTGGGAAAGGACAAAGAATAGTTTTTATCCGAGAAATCATCTTATCAAAACATAATGCTTAGTTGCGTGTTCCAATCGGTGAAGATCAGTTATTCACTATTGTCAAATATGGTTTACACATGCGATATCACCCGTGCCTCGCCACTCATATTACTTTAATAGACATGGATGACTAGTAGTAAAGAATTTTGAGGTGTGTCAACCACAGCTAGTCCTAAATACATTCATGAAACCTTAATTGAACCCAGTTTATGCACAGTCAATAGAGTTAAAATGAATTTACTTAGCAGCAAAATTTCCTTTGGCACGTTGTTCGCCTCCACAGATAGTTCCTACAGGTGCACTGTGTATGATATGTCTGCACTTCTCACGACTCCACAATTTCTGTTTTATATGCTTGAGCTGCATCGTATCTGAATAGCCCCGTTCCTAAGTAGAAAGGATATGGGATGTTTAGTAAAATATTAGTCGAATTTCGTATGAAAAATATTAGTTGGAAATGATAAGATAAAAACACGAGACTTACTTCGACTGCACCCCACGCAGCTAAGTCAGCTAACCGCGCTGTCGGTGGACGCTGCATCAGCACCACCCTCTTCACGTTCTGCCCCAGCACAAGTGGTCTCTTTAGATTACACAAAGCTATATCGTAATTCATATTGATTGTATTCCAATTTTTGTGTTGCTGCCAACTTTTGACGTAGTAGGGGAAGACAGGGTGGATTCGTACACTGGGAGCCTTCGTACAGTGGTCATATCTCGGCTATTCAACACGCTGAAGCGTTCATATTTGTATGCAACACGGCTACTTACATGCATAGGCTACCTTCCAAAAGTAACGGCAGTGCGGTACAAGATTTCGCCAGAAAGAGCTGATATGTGTTTTCGCCACTCGCAAGTAATTTTGAGTTCTCCTTTGAAAGCGTTTGTTTCCAAAAAGTCTGGATGAACTTAGAAAAAATGCTTTAGTATTGTTTGTAAATATATGCTAAATTTTGTTATTTAAACAATACTTTTGGGATTATGTTAACAATATTTTTTTTATTTTGATTTTTTTCTGGTCCGTTGGATTGGGGTACCTTCGTACACTAAAAATGTATGTAATTTCATACTGTACGAATGCACCCCATGTAAGTTAAAATCAAGAATAGCATAATTGCAAAAACAGGTCAGTAAGATATGTTTAAAAAGTGATTGATACTGGCGAAATAGCTGGTAAAATCATGAATCCCGGGGAGAAACGAAATGTGTACGGAGCTACCCCGCGTGGTGGGGTGCATTCGTACAGTTCCCATTTTTTGGAAAAATCGTTATAGCTTGGCCAAGTTGCTTTATATCAAGCCAGAAATGCGCTTTTATTATAGGCAGATAAATGGACAATAACATAGCATTCGTTTCATTGTAAAATATCTGTTACATTTTGTTTTACAAGGCTCCGAAAAAAAAGTGTACGAAGCCTCCCCATCTTCCCCTACATCTTACCTTTCTCCCTATCCACGTTACCCACAGATGCTGTTACTTGAACGATGTCATCCAAACAGTGAGCGGCAGTTATCAGAATGATTTGATTTAAAATAGATGACCCACATATAAATTCCCCATCTGAATTCGTTTGCAATGTCAAAAAAGCGACATGAGGAAAATTTTTTATAGAGTCAACATAATCTCCTCCGACTATAAATCCTTCTTGTTTGCCCACCACCAATTTAAAGCTCCATATTAGAACGAAAACTCCAATTGACATCATGTCTTGGACTCAAATACTTATATAACGTTCGGTTTGCTTATCGATTACCTAATCGTAATTTTCCGCAGATCATTACCTTTACTGATTAGTGGGTTAAACTAAAAATATGCCAAAATTGTAAAACTGGTTCTGAATACTGAACTTATACAATACTAGGCTCTGCCCACGCCTTTAGCTTTGGCCACGTGGAAATCGTTGAAGCTTTTAGTAATTATTCACTACTTTAGTATATTAAAAGGGTAAAATTTATGTTATGGAGAAGGACTCAATCTAATGTACCTCATAAAATTCCTGCTATTTCTAAATTGAGTAACCAAGTCTTCAAAGCGCATATTTAGGTATTTAAATATACTTATTATTTATTTATAATTAAGTTGAAGTAATTTCCCATATAGAAGTATTAGATTTAAGTGACTTGTAATTCATTCACCTAACGGAGTGTCAGCAGCCAATTAACGTTATGTTTAATCCTAAATATAAAATACAGTACCGGCCAATAATATAATAGGTATCAACTTTTTGTTATTTTGTATGATCACGTATAGTGTAATCAATATAAATATGAATACTGCAATTAGATAGTGTGAGTTACAATAAGGTATTAAGAATATTACTGAAAAAGCTCTAATAATAAAATATAAAAAAACAATCTTGACTTATAAAAATATATATTCAACATTGTATGGTTCTACTTTCAACGTTTTATGCTGTCTATATGTAAGTAACGCAACTGTTTTATACACAGACCCCGTGAGGTTTGCGAGAGAACAGTGTATTTCTGATCATAATTGGGGGTTAAAATGTCGTATATAATTTTCTGGATTTGGAAGTGGAAGCGTGCTGGGCCCATAACCTTTTCGAACGGACGTAAAAGGAAACGAAGCAGATGGTGGTTAAAGAAGATATATTAGGAATAATGGGGAAATAGCACTGAATACAATTTTTCTGTCGTAAAGTCAAAGGGAGAGTGTCAAACAAGCACACGAACAAAAGTCATCCAGAATTATTTAAACCTTGGTTCGATGCCCATTTACACGGTTAGCCTATTACTTAAACAAGTTGTTTACGTTTACGGAGCTAATCTCGAAAGCGCCTAGTTTCAGAGTTACTGCCAATTAAACAACAAAATATTTATTATTAAATTAAATTAAATTAAATTAAATAATTATTTATTTCGGAACTTTCCATATCGTGTTAGTACTACAACTTTTATTGTGAAACTTATCCTACGTTAGTAATGTCTTATACCTAAACATAATTTACACTTAAAACATGTAGGCTATTCCAAGCGTGCCAGAAAGGCCCTTCACACCTGTCCGCGACTGTGACTAGGAGGCTGTTGGCGCTGCCGCGCACGCGCCGCACCAGCGACGCCACCCGCTTGCGCATGATGGCGTGGAATCCGTCGGTGCACGCCTCCGCGAACATGCCTGACGCGCTGCAGTGGCGCGGCAGCCCCAACAACATCCTAAACGCGTTATTATATTGGACGCGTAGGGCGCTGTATGCCTTCTGAGTAAAGTTGATCCATAGGCTGCAAGTGTAAAAAGACTGGCAGTACGCCTATTATTGTAACTAAGAGCAAACCGCTTCTTTATGGGGTCTAGGCATCCTTATTGACAGATATCAAAATGACAAAAATACTTTACGTAATCCATTTTTACGAATTAAAATGTTCCAGATTTTTTGTCGATATTTTTACCAATAACATATTTTTTTTATATTCAAAAGCATTAAAATAAAATCGAAATAAAAGCAAAGAATTTTTTTTTGCGAAATTGACCTCATAAGAATAGGGATTCGCGGTTAAAATCTCACGCAATACTCACGGACACCGTGTATGTTAGATCTGTTAAAACTTGTACTTTTTTTACACGACGTTTTACATTTACGAATTATGATTAAATATGTTTAAAAACATCAACTTAATAATGAGCTTTTATCAAAATTTTCAGTTTTTAATACGAACCTTCAAACGCTGACCGACTTTTCTTCGACGCAAAAGTCATCTGCTGCTCAGCGAGATGATTCTAACAACCGCAATGAGTTTTCATTGTTTATCACAGAGTTGATAAGAACGTCGTCATAAGACCATTATCACCATAGGTCTCATCATCAAACCAGCTCAGCAGCAGCAAAAATATTGTATTCTCATCGAAGAGCTGTGTGCCAAATTTCAGCGCAATCGTACATCAGGAACGGGTTTAAAACTGGCTTACGAGATTCTACCTAAACAACAAGCTAGGAAATTGGCAAAAACTGTGAGTTAAAAAAAAACTAACTTTTCAAATAACCACTCATGCTGCATCGGCGATATAGGAGAGATAAAAAAGTGCACATCGAGTTAATGTTGTGAATGTATGATCATGTATAGAGTGTTTTACTCTCACGATGACTCTTCTTAGATTTTTGACCTTCACATCTGAATCAGGGATCGGCAAGTGAGCGGCAGTTATCAGAATAATTTTATTTAAAATAGATGACCCACATAACCCTAAATCATCTATCTAAATTAGTTTGCAATGACAAAAAAGCGACATGAGAAAATTTTCTTATAGAGTCAACATAATCTCCCCCGACTATAAATCCTTCTTGTTTGCCCACCACCAATTTAAAGCTCCATATTAAAACGAAAAGTCCTATTGACATCATTTGATGGAGTAAAGTACATAATCGTTCGGTTTGCTTATCGATTAATCGTTATTTTCCACAGATCATTACCTTTACCGATGGGGGGTATAATTTAATCGAGCACCAAAGAAATGCGAAGTCGATGACCTAATAAATAAGATTAAATAATATCAAAACGATTCCCAAAAAAATATTTGAATTTCCGGAAAATTATATCTGTCACTTAAATACTAGTAATATATTTAATACCAAATTCAGATCACGAAACAATATAAAAAGTTAAAACGATAACCTAAAAAATATATCAACCACAAAAAAAAACATTATTAGAAGTCGGTTCTGGCGCTTGTTGTTCGTTCGCAGTGAACCTAACACACTCCTCGCTTCGCTCGTCGTCTCACCAACTCGAATACTGCACCTACGACTTTTTTATTTATTGTATTTGGTGGTAGATCTACTTACTATTCTGGTTTTACAAATCTGGTGATGAAAGTGTTACACTGGGTTCTATTATCCATTAATTTGGTGTTTTTAAGATGGTGACCATTTTTTTTACATATGGTATTTCTCTTAAACTGGTTATCTTTTTAAGATTTGATGTGTTGTTGTGTTGAAAAGATAAGTCCCGCCAAGATTCTTGCCGGTCATAATTCTTCTGGGGTCTGAGGTGTAGGGTTAGAACTGGTATAGTCTTTTTCTCTTTTACTTTCAAATGTGTAAAATTGCTCTTGTGAGTTGTGGCCTACTTACAGAATAAATGTTTTGAATTAAAAATGAAACCCTTTTAAGTCACATAATTTTTCATAACAATTTAAACCGAGAATCATAGCCATTAGAGTCGACTTCCTATTAAGAAATAAATATCGGTAATATCGTCTTATTTTATTTTATTTATTTTATTTTATTATATTTGGGGCATCAACAGCAATACAACAAATAATACAAAACTTAAATAACAGAGAGAAAGCCAATAAAAGATGACCACAAAAATATAGCTAACATGCAATAACTAAGTGGATACATATAAGCAAATGAAAGATTGAACTACTTATACAAAATATAAAACTAGCTCGTCTACTAACTAACCCTAACTAACTAGGTCGTCGTAGCTTGGCATGGAAAGCTGTCAATTAACCAGTCTTATTCGAGCGCCTGATTCATTTCAAACATTTTTCACATATCGGAATTAAATAAACCGCAGCCATCCGATATAAATGCATTTAACTTCAACCTGCCTCTTTTCTCCCAAACTCACATTTTGGTCTACATTATATTCCAATTATATACATCAAATGCCACGATATCGTGCTAAATCCAAAACTCTCAGTTTAGTGTCATTCGCTAGATTTTTTAACAACTTTTTTGGTCTGCCACTCCTGCACCCCCCGGTTTAAAGCTGCTAGATTGCGGTGCCAGATTAAGTAATAACAATAGTATAGCAGTCTACCTGTATACATTTCGTTGCTCTCATTATTGTGTCATATAACTCATATACGACGTGGCCAGCTCTCCGTCTACTACTCGTTGCTCGTTTGATAGAATAAAAAAATAATTTACCTAGAAGCAAAATTTCCTTTGGCACGTTTTTCACCTCCACAGATAATTCCTACAGGTGCACTGTGTATATTTTTTCTGCACTCCTGACGACTCCACAATTTCTGTCTGGTATGCTTGAGCCGAATTGTTTCAGAAGAGTCCTGTTCCTAGGAAGGAAATAACTTGAAAATTCTAATAAGGCTTTTAAATGATAAATTATTAGTTGGCAACGGAAGAAAATCTATCTTTACGTACACGTCGTTAACACGAGACTTACTTCGACTGCATCCCACGCAGCTAAGTCAGCTAACCGCGCTGTCGGTGGACGCTGCATCAGCACCACCCTCTTTACGTTCTGCCCCAGCCCAAGTGATTTCTTTAGTCTACACAAAGATTCATATTGATTGTATTCCAATTTTCGTGTTGCTCCCAACTATTGGCGCGGTGCATCTTACCATTCTCCCTATCCACGCTACCCACAGATGCTGTTACTTGAACGATGTCATCCAAACAGTGAGTTATCAGAATGATTTGATTTAAAATAGATGACCCACATATAAATACATTCTCTGAATCTCTATGTCAAAAAAGCAACATGAGGAAATTTTCTTATAGAGTCAACATACCCCCGACTATGAAACCCTCTTCTTTACCCACAATCAATTTAATACTCCGTATTAAAACAAAAAGTCCTATTGACATCATTTCATGGAGTTAAGTGCATAATTGTTCGGTTTGCTTATCGGTTAATCGTTATTTTCCACAGATCATTGCCTTTATCGATTGTTTGATTAAATTAAAAATATGCTAAAATAAAATTGTGTATAGTTTGGTCAGAGTTTGTTTCACTTCAAGCTTGAAAAATGAAAAAATGAAATGAAAATGAAAATGTTTATTGGTTACAATATTGTGTACAACAAATAAGGGTTGGAATCTCCCAGTAAGTAAATTTATACTTGTGGCAGGAGATCCCGCTCTTCTTAACAAAGTTATATTCATAGTAACCGAAAATATACATAAATGACAACATATCATTAAACTAAATTTAAATTTACATTGTTTAAGAATATATTAAACTAAGGTGTGCGTGCGTGTGTGTGTGTGTGTGTGTGTGTGTGTGTGTGTGTGTGTGTGTGTGTGTGTGTGTGTGTGTGTGTGTGTATGTGTGTGTGTTTGTTTGTTTTTGTGGGTGTATATATACATATAGTACATACCTTTGTATTTAAATTTTTATTTAAGCTTAGACAAGGAGAATCATACTGTCTTTTTCTAATGCTTGTACTCTCACTACTAAAAACGGGATGGGTATAGCATGTTACTCTGTCTGTTACTGCGCTTTTTGGTTTGCCAGACTATATGTATAAAACTGGTTCTGAATAGTGATCTTATACAATACTAGACTCCGCCCACGACTTCAGCCATATCGAAGTCGTTGAAGCTTTAAGTCCTTTTTAACTACTTTAGTTTCAGAAGAAGAGAACTGGCGACGCACAGATCGTGTGTTATAATTACATGAAACATTTGAATTTAAGTTACTTGCCTAAAGTTTGGCTGCGTAAATGATATGGGCCTTCCTATAGGGGGGAGGGGGATCGTCTAAATACTACGCTTGGTCACAAGGGGGATGGGCATTAGGTTTCATCACGTAGTCAATAATTATTCTCAAATCTCGCGCTTATTCGAGCTAAGTATATTCAAATGTTGTATGTCAAATTCAAGTCATGGATAATTGGTGACATGTTTAAATTTAGCGGAGTATGGGGATGCCTTTTTATTTAACCGATAAAAATGCAATAACTCACAAGTCTTATTTTATTTTATGACCTGATAAAAGTCGTTAAGGGGCTCCACACGTTTTTTACCGATTTTTGACCAGTTTTGAGTCGATATTCCAACATTTGCACTATACAGATAGATTAGATAGAATTATAAGAATATAGAAGGGGTTCAGATCGAAGGTCTTGGCGCCAGGGAGCCCCTTAAGTTTTTACTAAAAATGAAAAATATTTTCTAACAATACATGTATTTGATTTCCAAATAGGTATCAACTAGTTCTAGTTTCAACATTTTATACTGTGTCTGTCTTCTAGTCTTTTAGCATTTCTATGGCGCTTAAGACCATTGTAAGTTCGCTGTTATAAGGAGTATTTTATCTATGATCGTGAGGGATACAGCTCATAGAGCCACTAGTCTAAAGGACTAATATAATACAGTAGGTACATTCGCCATCAGATATATCGGAGCTGCCAAGGTTACAAATATCTGAACAACGCCTCTATTGTCAAGACGGTAAAGTACATGTTTAGATATTTTAAGTACCTTAGCCGCTCCTATATATTTGTTGGCGACTGTAGTAGAAATAATTATACAGCAATGATAAAAATTAGAATCATGCCATAAAATTGGCAACCAAAATCTTTAGAAAATTAAGAATAATATTTTTAAACTTCTTCTTTCGTATCTACGGTTCCTATGTTGGATGCCCAGAAGGCAGCGTTGTTGACAGTCCTGGTCGTGGCGTCCCTCAGGTCAAGTTCCGTGCAGGAGTACGGAGTACTTTAAAGTCACTTATATACTTACGTAAAGGGGTAAATTTATTAGCTTCAACCTCGTACCATGGTGAAGGGGAGTCGTTGAACAGGTTATTTAAAAGCGGTGTTATAAGACAATTCCTGTTTATTTCAGAAGCCAAATTGCAATGTAGAATAAATTACAACGTTAACAAAAACTACTGAATACCAAAGTTAGTAGTTTTTGTGTTCAATATTCAGAGCACCTTAGCTCTTCTGCTGTCCGCACAATCCATTTGTAGAAGTATGCGACGTCCGTGTAAATCACCAGACTGTGGGAGACGCTGGTGTCTTTGAAGGAAACAAGCCCAACGATTATTTTGTTGTCAATCAGGAGACCGCTGCCCGAGTCTCCTCTATAGGAGTCAAACAAATGCGTGTTAAAAGAAAATACGAAGATTATTTTTTGTTAGTAAAACGAACATATTTTTAATCGACTTCAAGATTTCAAAAGAGGAGGTTCTGAATTCGGTCGTATGTTCATTTTTAAAATATTTTTTTTTGTGTGTTATTTTAATAATTTTCAAAACCGGTTCAGAAATGACGGAGTTATGGATAACTCCGTCAAGTCTGAACTGATTTAGAAAATTCTTTTTTTGATTGTAAGTATATAGAGGTAGTTCCCGTTAGGTGATTTTTCCTCTTCGCTGTGTATGTTAAGCAAGTTACATTTTCAAGATAATTTTTTGTCAAGGTCGAGCTCTGATGATGGGATCTACGAGGATTCGAGGGAACCCGTCAAATGCTAACGGCATCTATTATGTATATAGTGATCTTAGTATTTTCATCAATTGATGCATTTACGTTGAAAAAAGTGGTATTTGATGAAGTAGAACTGCTGATGATGATCAGAACGGAACTCTTCAGTTCACGTTTGGCGATTTGTCCTCTGCGCTATGTTTGTTAAGCAAATTAGATTTTCAAGACATTTTTTTTTTCATTTCTCCGAATTCGGTTTTTTTATTAAAAATTATATAGCCATCTAGTAGTAGGAAAGTCAATTATTGTATGATGATAATAACTGGTAAGTACCTCTCTCATAAAACAGGCCCGCCTTTATGTAACATTTTAAGCCCCATTCTCCTCATCTCTTATTGCAATTTATAAATTTCATATTTGAACGAGATCTGAAAACATGAAACTAAGCCTCAGCACTTCGCCTTGCTTGGGGTCGGTCAATAGTCTTGTAGATATTTACCTTGAAGCGAAATTTCCTTTCGCACGCTTTTGCCCTCCACAGATAGTTCCTTTGGGTGCATTGTGTAGGATTTTTTGGCATTTACTATGACTCCACAATTTCTGTCTTGTGTGCTTGAGCATAATTGTATCTGAATAGTCCTTTTCCTAAGATGGAAGAGATATTTGATAATTTTTTGAAAATCTTTATGAAGAATTTGTAATAACTAATGAATAATATTAGTAGGCAATGACAAACAATTAGTGACTTACTTCGTGAGCGCCCCACCCAGCCAAGTCGGCTATCCGCGCGCTCGGTGGACGTTGCATCAGCACCACCCTCTTTACCTTCCTTCCGAACACGAGTGGCTTATTAAGACTAACTATGCATACATCGTGATTGATTCTATTTGTATCCCAACGTTCGTGTTGCTTCCAACTTTTGGCACGGTACATCGTACCACTCTCTCTGTCCACGCTACCCACAGACGCTGTTACTTCATCAATATTATCCAAACAGTGAGCAGCAGTTATCAAGATATATTGATTTAAAATAGAGGATCCACATAAATATTGATCATCTGAACCAGCGGTTGACAAAGTCAAAAAAGCGACATGAGGGAATTTGCTTATAGAATCAACATAGTCACCCCCAACTATGAAACCTTCTTCTTTACTCACAACAAATCTAAAACTCCATATGAAAACGAGAAGTCTTACTGCCATCATTGCTTGGACTAAATGGTCCAGTTTAATTACCGATGCATCGTTATTTTTGAGTTTATTACCAATAACGGTAATTGGATTTAATTAGAATTTGAACCGTAGGTCACTTATTAGGGTTCCGTAGCCAAATGGCAAAAAACGGAACCCTTATAGATTCGTCATGTCTGTCTGTCTATCTGTCTGTCTGTCCGTCCGTATGTCACAGCCATTTTACTCGGAAACTATAAGACGTATCATTATTAAATTTTTACATAAACTGCCCGGTCAAAAAAACTTGTCTTCTATCCTACTGGTATGTCAAAAGAAGAGACGTGTGTAACGAAAATATAGTTAAGTTTAAAGATTGTCTTCAGAGCTTAAGCTTTAATTGCGTATACATGGCAAATAATGCTAGCGACGCGTATGATAAGTTCATAGACCTATTCCTATTGTTTTATAACCTGTGTTTTCCTTTTCTTAGACTAAAAATGCACCTAACAAAAAAACCAAAATGGATTTCTTCCGGGATAAGGAAATGTTGTGCAAAAAAGAGAGCGTTGCTATGGAAATATAGAACATGTCCAAATGAAAGCAACAAAAGGATTTTTAAGCAATATTCCAAGCGCTTAAGAAAAATTATACTGTTGACGCAAAAGTCTCAAAATGACTATTTTATAAAGAATTCGTCAAATAAATCAAAAGCAACTTGGAGTATTGTTAACAGAACTAAAATTCTAAATCCTAGGGACAATATCTCGCATATAAAACATAATAGTAAATTAATAACTAACCCTCGAATAATTGCAGAAAAATTTAATAATCATTTTGTAGACCAAGTTAAATTAATCACTGACACTAATAATTGTAATAATGGTTTATTAAATAATAATTTACATCGACATAACACATTGACATATAATACATCACGTTCCTTATTTATGCAACCAACAAGCCCAGAAGAGGTGTTAAATATAATGTTTTCCTTAAAAAACAGTAAAAGTACTGGTTATGATGGGATATCCACTAAAATTATTAAAAGAGTTGCGCACATCGTATCATTGCCCATTAGTTATATAATAAATATGTGTATAGAGCAGGGCATCTTTCCTGAAAAGCTAAAAGTAGCGATTGTGCGGCCTCTGTTTAAAAAAGGTGACATGGAAAATATGGACAACTACAGGCCTATTGCACTCCTTCCTATTTTTTCTAAGATTATAGAAAGAGTAATTAGCAGTCGAATAAGTCAATATTTTGAATTAAACAACCTATTTGCGCAGGAACAAAAGGGCTTTCGCAAGAATAAATCAATAAATATGGCTATATTTGATTTATTACAAGTAGTAGTGACCAATATGGATAAAGGGAAACCTGTGTGCGCACTCTACATGGACTTAACTAAGGCTTTCGACCTAGTTGACCATAATATATTATTGCAAAAATTATATAGATATGGAATACGCGGTAATATTCACGAATTGCTTAAGTCATATTTAAATGGTAGGAAACAAGTTGTTGAAATAGATTATATAAGCTTGAAATCGAAGTGTGAAGTTACCCATTCATCAAAATTTAGAAAAATCACTCATGGTGTACCACAAGGAAGCGTATTGGGCCCATTGTTATTCCTCATTTATATAAATGACATGCCACAGGCAGTTGACTACCCAATGGTTCTCTTTGCCGATGACAGCACGGTAATACTGACTGGTGATGATCCACAGACATGTCAATTAAATATAAATAATGCCCTCAAATCAATAATTAATTGGCTTAATCATAATAATCTACGTATAAATTTGGAAAAAACGAAAATAATGAATTTTTATCAAAGGCTCAATAGAATGACTAATATAACTGTGACATATAATAATTATATAATTGAGGAAACTGACAATACACAATTTTTAGGATTAAGTCTAGATAATAAGTTAACGTGGAGAAACCAAGTTGATTATTTATGTAAGAAGTTAAGATCTTATTCGCGTGCATTGTTCAACCTAAATAAAAAAGTAAGTCGTGCAGCCGTACTCACTGCCTACCATGCATATGTAACAGCCACATTGCGTTATGGTATCATGTTCTGGGGTAATTCGACTTACCGAAATTTGGCATTTAAGGCTCAAAGAAAGTGTTTACGTTCTGTGTGTGGGCTAAAGGAAAGTGATTGTTGCAAACGTTACTATATCGAGCTTAAAATTTTGACATTTCCCTGTTTGTATATCTTTGAAATAGTTATGTATGTAAAATTAAATAAACATAAATTCTCTGCTTTTAGAAGTTTGCGTCAGCGACATAAAATCACATGCACAAAGTCAGACACAGCCTTGCGTGATAAAAGTGTATTTGGCATGGCACACACACTGTACAATAAGTTACCAGACACAATAATCAAATCTGACATGCCTCAATTCAAAACTTATTTATTTGACTTTTTAATAAAAAATGCATTTTATTCAATCAAAGAATATCTAGATTATACGCCGTTTCTTTATTAAGTACCTATAATTTGTTATTAATTGTTATTAATGTTATTATCCATGCATGCTGCATGCTTAGCCGTAAGAAATATAGTTTTTAGGATTATATAATATTTGCATGCCCACTAGCAGGCTGAATACACTGTACATAAAATGTAATTAAAATCCACCTGACTGTATTCGAGCAAATAAATCATTTGATTTTGATTTTGATTTTGATTTTGTAGTTATGTAGTGAAATTTCTGAAAAAAATATTTTTAGGGGGAGCACTCCATACATGTAAGTAATAGTCAAAAATATTTTTTTACCAAATATCAACATGATGCACATCAATCGATAGGTCTTTAAAAATAACATTGAGGTTTTTATAAACATTTTTTGACTAAGTGGATATATTCAGAAATAATGACTCCGAAAGTCTAAAAAATTGTGTCTGTATGTATCATATCATCCGAACATATCAATTTGAAAATGACAAATTTGGAGGTGCGGGGGTATGTGGATCCCTTTTCAGAATCTGTATTTTTATGTTGTTCTTGTAGTGGTTATTTTGTAATATAATTTAGATTTTTACCTTCGATCGTTCTTGGGCTAAACAATTTTATTGACATTTTAAATACTTAGGTACATCTAAATACTAAACTTAACAATGTTAAACATTAAAAAATGCGAGACCCTACAATTTAACATCACCGGATAATTAATAGGGTCTCCAAATTTAGGTACCTACTCAGACAATACATAATTTTGGTGCCTAAATAGATGCAAATTAATAAATAAATGATTAGACACATAAATAAATACGTTTTTTTATTAATTCTAACAATGTTTTTTTTATATATTAAGAGCAGGTTAATCGTTTAGATTCGCTCTTAATCCAATTGTAGAAGTATGCGACGTCTGTGTAGACCACCAGACTACGGGAGACGCTGGTGTCTTTGAACGAGACCAGCCCAACGAGGATATTTTTGTTAACTAGGAGCGCGCTGCCGGAATCTCCGCTGTAAAAAAAAATGTTTTTTAGGTAATTCGTAGATTCAGGTACTATGTAATAGGGTTGTGTCCTATAAATACCTATACTCGTAGTCCTATAAAAATATTTTTTGTAAAAAATGAACGTGCCACGTATAAAAATGAACTTTTATCCAGGTTTAAACTTCGGTTTTGTCCGTACTCATCCCATTTCACGGTACTAAATGCTGCAGTATTTTTATACAATACGTGTTGCACGGGGACTTAATACACAAGGTAGGCACATAGGTAGATATTTCTACGTAAGTGTTACTTTTTATCCCTATTTATATGTATATCAATAATAACTATATACTTAACTTATTTTTTGCACCAAATTTTTTTGGGTTACCTTTCATTGAATTACCTACATAGATGCGAAATTTCCCCTGGCTCGTGTCTCGCCGCCACAAATAGTTCCTTTGGGTGCCATGGCGACAATCTGTTTACATTGTTTGTAACTCCACATCTTTTGTTTTGTGTGTTTCAGTAGAACTGAGTCAGCATAGTCATTTTCCTAAAAAAGAAGTAGTAGGTAAAAATAAAAAATAAATAAAAAAGATATTTATTCTTCAATTTAGGCACATGACCGTTAGAGAGAAAAAAGAAACTGCCACCGGTTCACCTCTGATTTGAGAAGAAGGTATTACTTATTCATCATCATCATCATCACCTCAGCCATAAGTCGTCCACTGCTGAACATAGGCGTCCATGGACAGACGACCTTATAAAGGTCGCCGGAAGACGCTGGATGCAAGTCGCTTCCGACCGATAGTTATTATTTATCACCGGTTTTTTTTTCAAAACAGTAATATGTTAAATCTTAAAGATAATATAAGTAACAATAATGCGTAGTTCTTCGAGACATATCAAAATTGTGTAAAGAAATAAAAATCAAATGTGCAAATATAATTACTAACGTACTCGTATATGAGTACAATTTCCATTAGACTATTTACAGATTTATCAAAGGCGTTTGACTGAACTACTCAGAGATTCTCGTGAGAGCGCTAGGGCAAATAATAGCCTTAGCCAAATTTTTATCACATATTATAAACATTATAATATGTGTTATAGATGCCCGGCAAACGGAATAGGGGCCGCCCCAAACTTACTTGGCGCCGTACCGTGGAGCAAGAGATGGGTGTATTGGGGATGGGATGGGAAGAGGTGTCCCAGACCGCACTGGACCGAAGCCAGTGGAAGAATTTAATTCGAGCCCTACACCCCAGCAGTGGGTAAAAGGATGAAAAGAAGAAGAAGATTATAAACATTAATTAGTAAAATTAAATGATATTGTTACGTACATTAATTGCGCCCCACCCGGTCAATTCAGCTATTCGTGCTGAAGGCGGTTTCATCATCAGCACTACCCTCTTCACTGCTTGCCCAAATGACAACGCGTTGTTCAGCTTACATAGGGATATGTCGTTGGTGAGAGACTTTGTATCCCATTTTCTGTGCTGTATGAAACTGCTGACGCGGTACGGCCTTCCTTTATCCCTATTTACATTGCCGACGAAAGCTGTTACTTTTACTATGTCATCCAAACAATGGGCAGCAGTTATCAAAATAATTTGATTTAATATAGACGAGCCGCATAAATAAGATTGATCTTTTCGGTTAGCTAACGATAGATAAGCGACATGAGGGAAGTCTTTTATAGATTTCACGTAATCACCGCCTACTATGAAACCTTCCTGTTTCCCCATTACTAATTTAAAGCTGCATATTAAAGCCAAAAGTCTTACTACCATTGTTCTTGGCGTAGTGTCGTAGAATATTGGCTTTTAATTAATCATTGCTTTTCACAAATCATTGCCTTTAACGACGATTGCATTAAATTCGAAATTAGCTTCACCAGAAATAGGGCCACTCACGTATTTAAGTAAAGAAGTATTCAAACTTTCGAGTTTTTCCCATGCTAATTCAACCAAACATTTGTTTTTTCCGTGCCTGCAAATGCTGCTTTACAAAAGTATTATTGACATTTTACCAGTGACAGCGATAGTAGACACTTTGTTGCTTAAAATGAGATGAAAATTTTAAAAGAAATACGTACTAAGGCAAAGTTCCAATTCCAATATGAGATCTCTTCCAGATAATTAATCCCAAATTTGAATGAAAAATCCAATTATATTGAAAAACCCAATGTCCGTTTTTGCTTACTGATCCCATGAATTGACGCAGGGACTGGTATTTAACCGATTTCAAGATTTCAAATGGAGAAGTTTCTGAATTCAATTGTATGTTTTTTTTAATGTTTGTTGCCTACTCCATAACTCTACTACAAAACATTACACGGCACGATACGGCATGATACATGTCACAAGTGTCAAAGTGCCAATGCGGCCAATAAAAAATATTTAAATATATTTGTAATTATAATAAAGATTAAAGCCATGCGTAGGTATTTGTAAATGTTAAATTGAATAATATTTATTATTTTACAGTATTGTAATAGTAGTCATTATTACGAACTAATTTATTCTTATCATTGTTAATGTTTTAGTGAATGTTGCACAATAAAAAACCTGGAGAAAAAGAGGTTCGAAACATATGGTTTTCGATTTATAACGTATGCGTGCGTCACTGTCAGTTTTTCAATTGTCATGTGTCTCTAACGTGATAAATAAAACGAAATTGTGTTTTTATTGCTGTTATGGATTATAATCTGCAAATTGTCATTATTTATTTACAAATGTGAACTCTTCATCATGTTAACTAATCGTTTGTTGGTGTGCTTGCAGTGTGTTTAAATTTAACATTCAAACAGAACAGGTTAGAACAGGTTGGCAACTTCTGTTTCTATGTTTACTGAATTTTTTAATCTCAAAAAAAACTAAATATAGACGGAGAACCACGTCAGATATGACATAATGACATAATAACCCTTCTAGTTTGCTAAACTATGCTTATTCATAGATCTGGACATCTGGCAGCTGTTAAGTAGTTTAATCAAGCTAAATATTAAAACGAATAGTCCTACTGTCATTGTTACTTGATGTGAAGTGAGCATTAATGTTTAATTATACTGTTCCACGGATAATTGCATATAACGATCACCAGGTTTAAATTCAATATTTAGCGTATTCAGTACCTATCAAACGTTCTCATACTCCTGTGTTCGAGGCCTCAGGTAGTATTTTGGTGATCAATACTAAATATTATTTTAAAACAACTACAGTCGAAACCTTTTATAATGACACCATGTTTTGGCGATAAGTCCGATATTTCGTAATAATTTTCATATAATAGTTTGCTCAGGAATGTATTCCTTAGTCCTAAAATCCGATAATTTGTTATAATTATAATTGATGTCGTTGTAAAAGATTTCGACCGTATTGTGCGTCATTTTGACATTCACGGATTTCATTTCAGCGGGCATTGACGCAAAAATTTACATTCAGGATAAATGAGATCCAGATGTCCTAACTGCGAGTTTTCCACGTAAATAATGTTTTATTCATCCGACTCGAATTGTTTAGTAAGTCTAGACTACTCCAACGTCGTACGTTATACTTAAAATGAGGCACTTTTCTGTTTGTTTCTTGATCATAAAGATACCTATTTGAAAATCGCAATCGAATATTAATATTTTATTCAATAATAATAAAATCCCACTGAACCACTGAACAAATGAGCAGATCCCGAAATGTAGTTCTTGTACCGCAAGAAGTAGATATATATATATATATTGTAAAAAACTAAGTCAGTATCCATAGAACTCATTCCCTACTGGAGTTTAATAACAACATGATTCCTTTTCCATCCCTCTTCATATTAGATTTCTATATTTTTTTAAATAATCACCTGGATCTTGACTAAGTGATGTGTTTGAAGTTTTTGTATGTTTCATATACAGGGCGTCCCACGGCGATGCCACATGGAGGGAAAGTACCTTAAATATCATAGATAGCATATTTTGCTGAAAGAAGACTTCATTTTATTTTTAAAACTTAGTAAAGTTGCATTCATACTTTTTTTTTAAATGTATGGAAAAAAAATTCGCTTCATTGGAGGAAAAGTACCTTAATTGTTGTAAATGAACATCTTACTGAAAGAAGACATTATTTCGATTTAAAAAAAACAAGTTGAATTGCATTTTAAATAATTTCATGGTTTAACCGGGAATCGAACCCGCTACACGAGAAAAAAAAATTAAAATGCATGGCCTTTATTTTTATTTCGTTATTTAGCCAAAAAGTAATTCTCACATTGAAGCCTTTCGATCGATATGACAAAGCTACAGGGTATTTTTTTTTCTCGTGTAGCGATTTCGATTCCCGGTCAAACTTTTCCTCCAATGAAGCCAAAAATTTTTTTCCATACGTAAAAAAAAAAAAGTATGAATGCAACTTTACTAAGTTTTAAAAATAAAATGAAGTCTTCTTTCAGCAAAATATGCTATCTATGATATTTAAGGTACTTTCCCTCCATGTGGCATCGCCGTGGGACGCCCTGTATATGCTGACAAATCTTACTTTAGAATTTAAACTTTTAAAGGGTCTATAAAATCGATCTTATTCTTGTGAAGTTTGTGTAAATTGTGTAATTATATCGTTAGCATCTCTTTCACAGAGGACCGACCTCTTTAGTGCGTAGTCGCTCTAGCGCTCGCACATGCGCATTGCCGATCCGTGATCTCTTTGAACTAGACATACATATATCAAAGCGTTCAGTGGTTCTCACATAAATACGTAAACCGCGAGAATTATGACGAAGACGCCGGTTACGCTGAGCTGAGTTTCGCCATGCACTGAGTAGTAGTGCTGAGAATCGTCAAAACGTTTCGATTCCGCTCACCACACAAACTAACAACAGTTTATCAATTAAATGTAAATATAAGAAACTTAAGATGATTTCTTTCCCTGGCTTGACATCAGATTGGAGATGGAGGCCGAGGGCCGAACACTACCATAATGGAACAGCGCAATCGTGTATAAATAGTCAAAAGTAACTAAGTAGACGAAGTGTTCAAAATGATCCTCACATCCTCTTATTCTTATTCTCTAAGCATTAAGAGTCGCCAGGACGCTCGCGTTCCCATACAAACGTAGTTTAGCTCTCATTTTAAAACGACATGCTTTAGAACCACGAAATTTGGCATGGGCATTCTAGTAGTACAGATCTATGTCGGTAATTCATTTTCGTTGCTAAAAATTGTAATAAACTACGCGAGTTCACGCTAGACATGTGCGCCGCGCCGCCGCGCCGCCGCCGCCGACGATTTTTCCACGCCGCCGCCGCCGATGATTTTGACCGGCGTAAAATCGGCGTGGCAAATTTTAAGTATTTTAATGCCCGGTAACGGTAAATGACTAATGAGTGGCCAGTATACTACGTATTTTTGAAAGATCTATTGCTTCTTGACTTATCCTTTGCCAGTTACATCAAATGACGTCATTTAGATTAGGGTTTGCTCCCGGGAAATACCGGAACCGAAAGTACCGGGAATTCCCGGGATTTCGAGTCGTGTAAAGAACCGGGACTGGAAAATAAAAATCCCGGTACTTTCGGGATTTTCGGGAAAAATATTTTATACCTTTTTTGGGTTCATTTATTCTTCGGAGTTCAAATATTTCATCGCGTAACGTTTTAAATAAACGCGGGCCGTCCAACCGGCGGCCGTGGTCACGGCGGTCGCCCGCCGGGCGTCAAGCTACTTGGCGCTGAGGGCAGCTACCTGATCCCGTGCTGCTACGCAAAATTGGTCTTAGAAGACCATCCCTCGATTTTATTGATGAAGATTGGCGTTTACAGATTTTATAAAAAACATACGGGGTGCGAGAAAAAGAATTTTTTGACAAACTTTTTTATTGTAGTCATTGGATGCCATTCCTATCCAGGATCAAAAGCTTATATGGGACCAAAAAAAAAATCCGGCTTTTTTTCCCATACATTTTGTATCAAAATGAAAACTTTTATTTTTCACGTGCTGTTTTTTTATGCCAATCGATTCCATTCCTATCCAGTATCAATAGTTTCCTAGGGGCCAAAAAAATATCAAAAAACAGGGATTTTAAAGCAGTAAATGTATGTAAAATTGTTCTTCAATTTGTTGCTTTTCGGTACATTACCGTAAGTTGATCCTATAGAAACTATTGATACTGAACAGGAATGGGATCGATTGACATAAAAAAATTGCATGTGAAAAATTAATGTTTTCTATTTCATACAAAATGTATAGGGAAAGCTTTCCTTGATTTGTGGCCTTTCTAACCGGAATTTTTTTTGGTCCCATACAAGCTTTTGATCCTGGATAGGAATGGGATGAAAAGGCATAATATTTTTTTTGTCAAAAATTTTCTTTTCCTCGCACCCTGTATGTTTTTTCTAAAATCTGTAAACGCCAATCTTCATAAATTTGTAATCGAGGGAAGGTCTTCTAAGGCCATTTTCGCGTAGCACGGGATCTGGTAGCTGCCCTCAGCGCCAGGTAGCTTGACGCCCGGCGGGCAACCGCCGTGACCACGGCCGCCGGTTGGACGGCCCGCGTTTATTTAAAACATTACGCGATGAAATATTTACGACCGAAATCAATGTCAGAGGTTTTAGAAGATTTTTCCCGAAAGTACCGAAATTACCGGGAAATCCCGGTTCCATTGTTGGCTAGTACCGAAAATCCCGGTTCTACGAAACAGTACCGGTACTGCATTCCCTAATTTAGATGTTTTTGGATTATAGGCTTTTATTTGTTTTGTTTATTGATTATCTATCTTCTTTAATTTATCTTTCGTCTTAGGTTAGGTTATTCACAATATTTTTATAAAAGTAAAACCTTAACCCCCCAGCATCTTAAAGACCTTACCAGCCCACTGATGGGAGATGCTGGAGAATCCCTACTAAAGGAACTGACCGCTCTAATCAACTTAATGCTGTCCGGCAAAATTTGCAATGAAATCGTCCCTATCCTATATGGTGCAAACCTGATAGCATTAAAGAAAAAAGATGGAGGTGTTCGTCCAATAGCGGTGGGAAGCTCACTACGGCGGCTCGCTTCGAAACTATGTTGCCGCGAGTTTCATACCCGCCTCACAGACAAGTTCAAACCTAAACAACTTGGTTTCGGGGTCAGAGGCGGGTGTGAAGCCGCTGTACATGCTACACGCTCTTTTATGACAAACTCAAATTTTGAAGTCCTAGTTAAACTTGACGTTAGAAACGCCTTCAACTCTATTGACCGAAGTACACTTTTACAAGAAATTCAAAAAGAAATTCCAGAAACTTTCGATTACATAACGCAATGTTATGGTACTCCGACTAAATTAATGTTTGGCGAAAAAGAAATCACCTCAAGCGTCGGGTGTCAGCAGGGAGATCCCCTTGGGCCTGCCATGTTTAGCCTTGCCATACACCCTATAATTTCACAGTTAACTTCTGAACTAAATATATGGTACTTGGACGATGGAACTCTGGGAGGGATGGCATCTTCAGTATTAAGTGACCTCAATACTATTACTCAGCGCTTCTCAGAAATAGGTCTCGTACTAAATTTTAATAAGTGTGAGGTTTTTATTTCAGAGAAGCTGTCTGCTAGCGCTCGGGCTGATATTATTCAACATTTTGACCGCGTTACACCCAATTTTACCCTTCAAACCCGTGAATCTCTTATTTTACTTGGCGCACCCATATACGAAGATGGTATTTCCCCAGCCATAAATTCAAAATTAAATAACTTCCACGATGTTTCGAGCTTACTTTTCAAAATTAGCGCCCATATAGCCCTTTACATCCTACGCTTGTGCCTATTTTCACCCAAATTCTTGTATATCCTTCGCTGCTGCCCTATATGGAAATTCTCCAATCTAACCTCTACGATTGACAACACTCTAAAAGATTCCGTCTGCAAAATTTTAAACATTTCGTTAAACCCTCAATCCTGGTCCCAGGCTAATCTACCTATCAAATATGGTGGGTTGGGAATTCGCTCCACGGGGGATCTGGCTCTCCCTGCTTTTCTCTCATCTGTCCACAGCACCGTCACCCTCATCAGTGATATTCTTAATGTCACTAATCCCACTGATGTGGTAGTGGCGGGCTTGGCAGAGGCAGAGTCTGCTTGGGGAGCACGTTTCCCTGGAGAGAGCCCACCTTCAGAAAAAACTAGCCAAGCTGCCTGGGACTCAGTAAATATAAAATCGACCCACAAAACCCTTTTAAATAGCAGTTATAGCCCCATTGAGCGCGCTCGATTACTGGCAGTGTCTGAGCCGGAGTCGGGGCATTGGCTGCACGCTTTGCCGTCGAGGAACATCGGTTCCCTTTTGGACCCGGCTTCCCTGCGTGTAGCTATATGCCTCAGGCTTGGGCTCAAAGTCTGTGAACCACATCCTTGCTGCCGCTGCGGTAACCCAGTGGACGACTTAGGGCGCCACGGACTTTACTGCCAGTCGAGTGCGGGCCGATATTACAGACACACAACCTTAAATGACCTTATTCGCAGAGCCCTTGGGACGGCAAACATACCATCCACCCTGGAGCCGGTCGGCTTGTCTGCGGCAGACGGGAAACGACCTGACGGTTGTACTCTTGTGCCCTGGTTTTTGGGGCGACCTCTGGCGTGGGACGTGACCTGCGTGGATACGTTGGCCCCTTCCCACGTCAGGCGTTCGGCCCAAAGGCCGGGAACCGCCGCAGACGACGCACAATTGCTTAAGTGCCGCAAATATGCTTTTTTGAAAAACAATTACATATTTGCGGCACTTGCAGTGGAAACTTTCGGCCCGTGGTCATCGGACACAAAAAACATAGTGAAAGATCTATCCAAAAAATTGATCGGTGTTTCTGGCGATCTACGGGCAGGTTCCTACTTCGCCCAAAGGCTGAGCTTAGCCATCCAGCTGGGGAATGCGGCTAGTGTGCTGGGGACGATGCCCCGGACTAGTTTAAGTTTTATAGATTCAATGTAGTATGTGAACATGTGTTTACAAGTAAAAATATGTAACTGCAAATTTTTTTTAGAAAGTAGTACTAACGGGTAACTTAATGCTACTGGTTTTTTAATACCTTTGGAAAAGATATATAAAAGTTTAATTACTTACTTAAAAGTAAAATACAAAAATAGATCAAAAACATACAAAAACAATAAAAATATTATAAAAACCTAACCTAGGGATCCGCCGACAACGGAGCAAGGCCCAGGCTGCCAGTGGTCAGGGCCGCATAGAGGGAAACCCTTGGACCCTTGAACCAACCTTAACCCCGAAACGAAAGTCTTGCGAGAAGTTGGCCGAGCGAGACTCTTCGCAATGAGAGCATACGCAAAAACTACTGTCGGTTCAATAATCGCCAAACCGAATCAACCTGGAACATGGCGGTTACCTCGTGAGCCAAGTCTAGGTACTTGCTGGATTTGTCTTTCTCAATTCTCCTTTAACGTGGTTCTCGTGACGGTGATGTCGACGAGCATTGCCCTGCGAGCGATCTATCAGCACGATATCAGGCTTATTGGTAGCAATAGTTCTGTCCGTGATGATATATTGATCTTAATAGAGCGTGGCTCGACCATTTTCGAGGACTGGCGCAGGTGTGTACTTGTAGTACGGCACTTTGTGATCGCAAACGCCGTACATGAAAGCAACCTGCTGGTTTATAACCCTGGCTACGAGATTATGTATATGCAAGTGCTCGCCGCTAGCAAGATGAGAACAACCGGAGATGATATGCCTGAGTGACTCTCCGGGACGGCGACAGGATATATTATTGATTCGGGCATATAATGCCGGTTTTACATGCCCTAGTCATCATTCCTTCGTCTGCAATTGCACAGGCGAAACCCTCGGTTTCTTCAAAGGGGTCCCCAAATCGTAACCAGTTCACCGACGCGAGCAGGTCTAGGTGTTCCGTGAGGGCTCTGTAGAACCGCCCGTGTAGCTCCTTACTCTTCTTTTTTTTTGTTAAATGCCCCTTAAGTCAAGTTTGATGTTGGGATCCTTGTTAAATCGAGGGAACTATTTAAGGCCACTACCTAACTTTGCGATACGGTATCGGTGCACTAAAGGATGTTCGATATATTTTTTTACCGATTCCTTACCGAGCGTCTATATTTGAATGCAGGCTTCCTGATTGGCGCGGGCTACACGGTGAGAGTGCGGCATATCGCAGGCAGGGTCACGGTGTAAAAACCTGCATGCCGAGCTCGCACCGCGTGAAATTTCGTGAACAAAATGGCGGCGGCAAGGGCCACGTGAATTATTTTGGATGCCGATGTGAAAAAATATCCAATATTATATAACTAGAACTGAACCAACTATACTAGAATCACTAGAATGCATCTTCTTCATCTGACATCCCATCCTTGTCTTTTAGAACTCAACGTACAATTTTCTCTCACGAATTACAAATGCGAAATCAGTCGGTTTTGCACTTATTAACTTCAGGGCTTTTTGTGTTATCGTATTCGGTGTAGCCAGTTCTACATAGATAAAACAAATAAATATGTATATATAACTAGTCTATCCTTTGTAAAATTTTCTAAAATCATGTTTTGTATTTAAAATATGCAAAGTTTGCTAGACAATAATACATTGTTAGAGATTTGGGGAGTTTATTTATGCAGGTTATACTTAATAACTCAGTAGGCTTCGATTTAGAGGGTATTTTGTCAATTTCCCCAAAAATATTAAAAATATATACCACGCCGATTTCACGCCGATCACGCCGCCGCCGCCGGTCAAAAAACGATCGGACGCCGCCGCCGATGATTTTGGCATCGGCGCACACCTCTAGTTCACGCGAGCGTCCTGGCGACTCTTAAAATCGTGCCAAGATCAATTTAGCAGTTAATCGTTTTTTTAATGCCAGGCAATCCAACGTGAGTTCAGGATACAATTTATTGGATATTGACTCCGTATTACTAGTATATCGGTTGTGTCATGAAAATCATATCGCTAGCCCAATATAACAGGGTTCTATTGGGCTAGCGATATGATTTTCATGTTACATTTTCGGGGTAGTTAAATTTAGTCTTAGTGTCACTATGCCAATGTTCAAAGTTTAAATCGATAAAACTGAAACATAGAAGAACCCTGTAATATGGGTCAGCGATGTCACAACCGATCAATCATGTGGAAAATTCCACTGCCTTATTTATTAGCATTGTGTGGCTACCGGTACCGACATAAACAAAGTGTTTAAACTTTAAAGTCAAGAAATAGGGATTACATTGCAAAACACGATTGTTCTTGTTTATAATGGTTTAGTTTATGAGCCTTACAAATTACAAGCCAGGAGGTTTCATAGTTTATTGTTTAAGGAGTTTGGAACTAGGTCGCCCTTAGAGCTATCCTTACTTGCATATGTGTAAATTTAATACGGGCGAACCTTTTAACGGTAGTTTATATAGGTCATACTGAACAACTTTCACTATGGAGCCTACCCCGAAATCGCGGTTTTTTAGCCAGACTCATACATTTTATCGCATGGGTGTCGACATTTGGTATGAGGAAGCTATTTTTTTTTTGAGAATGTGGGGTTACTTCCATAGTGAAACTTGTTCAGTATGAAGTATGACCTATGTAAACCACCGTTAAAAGGTTCGCCCGTATTAAATTTACACACTGTATATTCGCAATAACGCTATTATTGCTTTTACAATGCATATGCTCAGAAAGTGTTCTTTTGTGTAGGTCCACACATGCATAGAAAGTGCTTTTTAATTTTCCATTTATCAAGTCCAACCCAAGTTATCGATTCCAAACGAAATCTTAGTCCTCTACTTTGGTACCTTGATTTAAAACATTTAATTATATTTAATTATCTTAGATAAAGTAAACATCTCCTGAAATAATTGTTATTTGTATTAAACCAGAATGAGTCATGTATTTTCCGGAAAGTTATAAACAAAAATATTGTTACACGGGAAAAAAAGCTTCCGGGATATTCTCAATCCAAGACATTATTATTTTCTTGAAAATATTTCCTCGTGACAAGTATTTATTTCCTTTACCAAAAATATGATTCTTCGCTTAATAAAACCACGTTTTCTTAAAATACAAATACAAAAATGTATTGTTTCAAGAGTATATTGAGTAAATAAGAGAGATTGTAATTTAACCAAACAAGTATTATCTTAGGTAAAAAAAAAACTAGAAAATCTGTAAGAATATATACGCTTCGTTATATTTAAAACTTTAATTTATTTTCGTTAAAGGTAATAAATGCTTGTCACGAGGAAATATTTTCAACATAATATAATAATGCCTTAGATTGAGAATATCCCGAAACCTTTTTTTCCGTGTACTAATTTTTATCTCAAGTATGCCTCAGGTGTAATTAGGACCGCTACCGTCCAACGCGCATGTCCGCGCTCCGCTTGCTGGGTCTGGTCCAAACTAATGTTTAAAAAATAATATCGTGGTATTTGTATTTTTTTGACATCAATTCAGTTAAAAATAAAGACAACCAAATTAAAAAGAAAGTATAATATCCATATAAGGTTTTGTATTATTTTCTTTGGAATATAATCAAAATACAATATTAATAATAATAAATCATGCGGACGAAGTTATCATGACGAATAACTACCGGAGATATATCCTGAAGGACGGTACGGTCGACATTTGTCGGGCATGCCGCCGTCCCGGAGAGTCACTCAGACATATCATCTCCGGTTGTTCTCATCTTGCTAACGGTGAGTACTTGCACAGACATATCCTCGTAGCCAGGATTATACACCAGCAGCTTGCTCTCCTATACGGTCTTGTGGCCCACGAAGTGCCGTACTACAAGTACACCCCTGCGCCAGTTCTCGAAAATGGTCGTGCCACGCTCTATTGGGATCGATCTATAATCACGGACAGGACTATTGTAGCCAATAAGCCTGATATCGTGGTAATAGATCGACCGCAACGCCGGACCATGCTCGTCGACATCACCGTCCCATGTGACGTGAACCTCGTGAAGGCTGAGAAGGACAAGTCCAGCAAGTACCTAGACTTAGCTCACGAGGTAACCGCCATGTGGGAGGTTGATTCGGCGATCATTGTGCCGATAGTTGTTTCTGCGAACGGTCTCATAGCGAAGAGTCTCGACCAACATCTTGAGAGACTTTCGCTACGGGGTTGTGGTTGGATCAAGGGTCAGATACAGAAGGCGGTAATTCTGGACACGGCGCGCATAGTCCGAAGGTTCCTCTCTCTGCGGCCCTAACCACCGGCAGCCTGGGCCTTGCTCCGTTGCCGGCGGCACCGTAGGTTAGGTTTTTTATAATGTTTTTATTGTTTTTGTATGTTTTTGATGTATTTTTGTATTTTACTTTTGTAAAAATATTATAAAACAACCTAACTTGAATGAAAATAAATAAAGAAGAATAAATTAAAAATATTTTATCTTACATAAGTTTTCCTTGTTCAATTCGGACCGTTAGACTTAAACATTTTATTTTTAAATTTAAAAAGTTTTATCTTTCTGTTTTATAACCTACTGATTTCAATTGTAATAATCATTGCTTTGCTTTTTAGTTTATAATATTTAAATCTAAATCTATTTTATTACATTTTAAATTAAATAACACTAATGTCAATGCTTTGACCCAAGATTTGGCTGACCGCGGGAAATGTTTTCTTTATTTGAACTTATGTTAATAAGTTACAAGTTACGTTGCATGACTTTGGGTAAAAATTGTAAAAAAAATAATTCGTGAGACGCTTGATTATACGATCTTAGTGCAGTTTAGGATTCAATAAGTGATAAATTCAAGTGCCGTGATGTAAATACTTAACGCAACCGGAGATTTTACAAGAACCACCAAAAGCAACATACCGCCTCTTTCTTACACAGGTATTTAAGGTATTTTATTTCCTCGCATAATGCATTGTAAAATGTTGTATGCTACAAGTGTAGAAAACAAGTTTCTGCACTTGTAGCATGAATAACTATTATTTAAGTATCTTTTTCCGGTGACTGTCCTTGTAGAATTGTTTACGGGAACTGTCCTTGTAGAATTGTTTACGGGGACTGTCCTTGTAGAATTGTTTACGGGTAAATACTCTGGGGATATAGGACCGAATAACATGTTTATTTATTTACGGTATGTTTGTGCCAATTTTTCAAATATATTCCGGTCTTTTTGCATAGGCACAACAAACAACAACTTATACGAGGGTGTGGGTTACTAACATTTCTGAAAATATTAACTTCCTTTTTATGATCTATGTCAATTTATAATATCATAAATATATGAAGTACTAAGTGTGCCAAGAAAATCTTCATGAGACCGCTGAAGAGAGATGAATCCACTGAAGTTCCAGGCCAAACTGCTAGAGAAGTTTTACGACTCTTTCAATAAGTAAATAATTTATCTAAAACCTGTTCATTTAACCCATACCCCTTTGTTACATTAAATTAACCTATACCCTTTTTTAATAATGATAAGGGTAGGTATTTTTTTTTATTAATCCGTCATTTTAACTGAAATGCCACTCGACCAAGGTTGTCAGTTCGATGTTTGTTCACAAACCCATGCGGGCCATAACCTTGATACAAGACAAATGACAGCGCTTTATCCATACATACACACACACATACATAGCTAAACAACAGTAAGTTAGTATAATGTGCATTAAAAACATCGTTAACAATTAGGATAAATGCGCAAACGAACGCGCAGGTTTAAAGTAAACCTTGGTTATGTCAAATTCCTTCACAGTAAAGTCTGTCAACTTATACAGAGTATAAGAAAAAAATCATTTCTTTAAAAATAGAGACCTATTATAATCTGGATTTTGACCTCTCATTCTTCAAGTCAACTCAAAAGCTTGGTCATCTGGTAGCTAGGCCAGATATTTATCTTTGTAGTAGATAATTATACTCCAAATCTACTTTTATATACACCCTTTTGTGTTTTGTATGGAGGGTTGACTAGCATGTCCCATACAAAAAAACTTTCTTTCGCGTCCAAATTTAAACGTTAAAACATAACCTACCTTATTTGTCTGCTTAACAACTTTTTCTGCTGACTATAGTAGACTGTAACTTCAAAACTGAAAACAGTACTGTCGACGTCAAAAATATATTTACACTTTTGGACCTTATTACAAAGGAGTAAGGTGCAAAAGTGTAAGCATATTTTTGACGTCGACCGTACACGCTAAACGATATACCGAGTGGGCCGATTTTGTATGGAAGAAAATAAATATTCAAAACTCATATCGTAATAGGTATCAAAAGTTGCGTAATAATGCGTAGATTACAGTTTTAGCAAAAATATTAAATATGTATTAATTTTAGCCCTCTACCAGCCGACGAAGAAAAAAAAATAGGGGTAAATTTTTTTTTTTTTTTAATATTGGATTGGATCTTATATATTAAAATTATTTATTATATAACTTAAATAGGCCATTAACTAACCTAATTCAGTAGTATTTAGCTCTTAATTTTCACTAAAATCATATAATATAACACCCCAAAAGGTCATATAAAATACAATTATCACTTTATCGCATGAAATACGAGAAGGGTCGTTAATATATACAATACATTTTTAGTTTATATTGAATATGAAAGTAGAGCTGTTTAAATATGATAAAAACAGTTTTTGACATTTTTATTATGCATTTTTACAATTATTTCTATTTTTTAAAACTTAGGCATAAGTTACGTTTTGTACCAATTCAGGCATATTACGATGTGCTTTTTCTCATTGGTTTGCTATAAACAGTATATATTTTTATGATCTATTTTATTTATTTGTTCACTAATGACTCTAGAATAGGATTGAAATACAAATTTGGGCGTCTGCCATATATTAAAAAGTTTTTTTCCGAAAAACATAATTTACGAGTACTTTTTAGACTTCAGAAAAATATGTTTAGGAGTATAATTGACGAACGTTAAAATCATGTCGGATGCAAAAGGCATTGCTTTCTTCAAACAAAAAATAAAAATGAAAAAAAAATATTGTAAAATTTTATTTAAAAAAATAAATTTATTTTTTTACACTTAATCGTTGGTAGAGGGCTCAAAGTATATAGCTAGATTTTTTAAATTATTTTTCTCGTTATCTACACAAAATTACGCATATTTTAAGTGGTATTACATTGCTAATTTCCAATATTTACTCAAACGGCCCACCCTAATATACAGCATTATATATCGACTAGTATGGTATGTTATTGGTATGCGAGTAGAAACATGCTGCGAATACATGGTCCCGGAAGTATAAGTAGTACGGTCTATTTCTTAAGGACATGTAAATACATATCCTTGAGTGAAATACATGGAACTAAGTACAACAAGCACACACATTGCTTTAAGTTTCGGTGCGAATGGCGGCAAAATAGTCGGTTATGTTAATTGGTGAAAAATATTGCACGGTATTACACTACATGACTGAACGGTACGCTTTTTATTAGAAATAACACAAAAGTAACCCTATTTAAACAGCATTTTGATACAATCTCTTATGAGTAAGACAGATAGACAGACACTTCTTAACAACGGCTGAAAAAGTAACTAAGCGGTTAAGATATTGAAAATGATCTGGGCACGACCTTATTGTTAATGAGATAAGATTGAATAAGTATAGATAAATTTGAACACTTCGCCTGTTTTGTCACTTCTGCTGCCAATGCCTGAGGTTTTGGATACAAATCCTGGCTCTCAGAAAAAACAGGAAAACAGAAGCGCAAGAGGAGAACAGAAAATAACCAAGAATTAAATTTACCGTAACGTTTTGTATTCACAGCAAACATTAATTAGATGGGCACTTGCATGCGTATAATAAATTGAGTGTAGATGAGCACGAGGGCTAGTGAAAGCCAAACAGCCTTTGGAGTACAGTTATAATATGCCTACTTTGTAATGATTTATTCTTTCGAATGATAGTGAAGCATGTGCACAAATCATGGCGCTCGCCCAGCGGCAGTTGCATCGAATGGATTGTTCTCAGTAAATTAAAGGCTCATTTAATATTTAATATGATGTTATTTATTGAATATTTTCATGTCTATTTAGTTATTTTATGGGTAATTTGCAGAAAAAATGTACCTTTACTTTTTTTTTTATTCATATATATTTTGAGTCTATCGCATGCAGAATCATGAGCTCTATCGAGTCTGATAGAATAAAAAAAAATGTTCCAACTGTCCCAAAATTTACATACAAAAAATTCGTTACGTTCATAAAAAAATGTAACGAAACTGATAATTTCTCAGTTTCTAAATTACCCTTCTATGAGGTAACCAGATAATAATCCTATCAAGGCCTAGCTTCCTCTCGAGGTTGGAAGCTCATATGATTCAATGAGATAAATCATCATCAGCATCTTCAGATTGATGATGGTATGGTATAATAAAACGGGTATAGATAAACGGGTAGAGTCAAACTCTGCTTACAAAACCCGACAATGTAAAATTAGTCATTTGGCAGATTCGAGGCTGGATCCGAACGTAAGTTTTAAGTTCATTATTCTCCTAAAGCCTCGAACATTAAACTTGATATATTTATACGTTACGTTCCCAATTAATAATTCATGGTCATGAGTTATGACTGTTATGAGGAACGTTGGGGAAAATCAATAATAGTTATATTGCTATTTTTATCCGATTGCAATGTAAAATAGTCCTAATATGCACAAAAAACCTATAGAAAAAGAAAGAAAGGAAGGTGCCGTTTATGAATAAGAAAAACCCATTTTCTAGCATGAATGCATGTAACAATTTGTATTATAGTCTCGTGTAGGACAAAATGGCCTAGGCCAGAAGAGCCGCTCTCGTGATGACGACAGTAATTACCATCGCTTGCCAATGGCACGCGAGCTTTCGCCTCTAGCAAACTAATACCCATACGAGTATGAGAATAATGAGGTGTCCAAACCCGTCATTCATGTAGCCACCAACATGCTCTCGGTACCACTGATTTTGTATGAAATTCCCGGGAATTTCACAATTCTAATTACGGGGATTCGTAACCGAAACCATACTCTACCACCAACTCAAGTGAACACCACTTCTGAATGAGCTGGGTACTCCGAGGGCGGACAGAACATTTGTGGCCTCGTCGTGTCATCTATATCCGACCCGGGTGGACTTTTCCCCATTAATCGCCCCATCTATATGGTCGAGATGTGACGAGAAGTGGATAGCCTCTTCTCGTCACATCTCGACCGTCTTCCATCCTCCCCAAGTCTTCTCGCCCTTTACTTATTCAAAAATGGCTAAGTATCCCGCATAATATAAATAAGCATACTTTTTAGGTTTTGGAGGTCACCTTACCCTGGATCCCGACAACACGATGAGCCTGCGCTTGAGCAACTATGAACAATGCACAGCCATAGATGTGTGTACTCGTATAGAGGCATAAGGATTTGTGTATTCACCTCATACATACCCGCATTGTCTTCCCTACATGCCTCCCCCTCGGGAAAACGCAATGAATGGACGCACGCATTTGGAAAAGGAAACACTTTCCTTCCCGGTATGGAAAGTACTGGGTTCCTGGAGAAGTAAATGTTAAGTGTTTGCTGCGTCCATTTTAGTTTTCGATTCCCTTTGTGTTTGGGATGCAATATTTAGTGGGCGCCAAATCTGTAAGTAACATATTAGTTTGTGTAAAATGGGTTTAGAATTTTATTGTTTTAAACAACATACATTTCTCAAAGTAGTAAATCCACGTATAATAGTTTAGATATAAAAGCGGCAATGTCTTGTTTGTATTCATCGTCTAAAATGTAGTATGGTTCCTACTTTAAGGATGCATTTAATATTGGCAATGTAGTCAGCTATTATTAATGATATGAATCTTTTTAATTTACATGAGATCTAAGTTCAATCGCACTTTTCAAGAGGAAGAAAATAGACTCGAGCGCTGAGACGGCTACCTTAGTCCTTAACGGCCTAAATTCTCTAACTACAATTTTAATATCATATAACAAAAAATCCTACGGAATACAATTATGTTTGACGAGTGTATCATGAGACTGTATTTAAAAGGGTCAAGAGGTGCATAAGCAAATGCACAGCACTTATTAAGTAGCTGTCAACTTTAACGCTGCACGTTGTTATCTTACCTACTTCTGCCACCTCGAGGAATACTTGAGTTATTTCAATGACTTGCAGGAACTAGGGACTCAAAGGCTGACGTGTATATAAGATCGCTTTCCAATGGGTAATTGGTAACGTGCCATGATATCTTGGACAACAGACTCATTCCACTCTAGCGTCTACCGATCGCCAGCGTCTGACACAACGTCATCTTTTGTAGTTGAATTAAAGTATGTTCTATATCTCTACGGACTTATTTATATAAAATAAATAGTTATATCATGTTACTGTATGCTGCATACTTCGTTTTAATCCATACATCTCGCAAAATATTGATCCTATAAGTATGAGTATGGTTTCATTCGATTCAGCGTAAAAAATGCATCGAAAATGATACTTCAATCGTCTAGTTTGGTAAAATGTGTATTTTTTATGTCTCCCACTACTATACCCCTCCGATAGGGTTAGGACGCATACATTTTGATAGGACTCGGCAAATCCTCATTCCTAGTGCCAAGATAAAGTTATATAGCAAAGTTTCATTGATGGACATATTTTGCCACCAAAATGGCATATCTAGTCTTACTTTACCTGTATTAACAGGTTTCATCTGTCATGATCGCTTGCTCGAGCGGAAATACTATTCATCCTTTTTATTTCAACATTTTATGAATTTACTTATATACGAAAGTTTTTGCATATGGATATTATAAGGTATCTCGGCATGAGGTCAGAGTTACACTGGCTTTTCTTACCGTTTGACTCGGCAAGCAATAAGAATACAACAGACGTGCCTGTTTCCTTACCCGTCTAAGCCTAAGGCGACCCCAACAAATAACGAATTAATCTTTGACACCGTCAGGAATTGGTAGCTATCGGTATAATAAATAGCCGCGTCACTGCTTTAGAGGCAGCAGTCGATAAATAACGTCTTATCGAGTCGGAGTGCAGACCGACTTGTTAACACGTGTCGTCGACGATCGATAAATGCTGATCGATAGGGGCTTTCGCGCGAAAGTCGATGGTGCCCGTTGGGCGTAACGAACGCTTTCTAGGTTTTCGATACGGCTGTCGATTGTCCTGCTGCTTATTTCTACTTCAGACGACCGTACAGCGAAGGTAGGCCCCTAACGCGAAATTCGAAAATCGGATCTGATATCTCAATCAGTCTAATATTTACAAGACGAATTTAGAAATGCTCATCACAGACAGAAGTTACCTCCTAGGTCTCCTATTGAATCAAATTACTCCTATTGAAATATTACTGTAGAAGTCATGTTTATAGTCTGTCATAATATGTATACCCTCGAGACATGAAACTTTAGCCAATAATTTAAAAACGAGCTGGTTTTCTAAAGCCAAGTTGTGGCATAACCACCAATTTTAAGCATTTACCTGATCGCGTCTGGGAAAATGTACGTCCTATCCTATAACCAATAAATAAAAAATCTGATTGTTTATTACGAGACATACTTACTTATTTAAGTCTACACACCCTACCCAACCCCAGCCACCACCACAAGCCTACAGCGAGGTCCTGAGCCAAATTCGGGTTGGGATAAAAGACTCCAGACCGATGACAGTCGCTCAGCTGGAGTCCCTCTGCGAAACCATCCTGCAGAGGATCTCAACCATGAAGATGGCCGAAGGACCTAAATTCAAAGGCTATTCCCACAAGCCAGGCTGGTTGCTGATCACGTGCAACGACCAAAGGTCTAAAGCCTGGCTTGAACAGAACCAACCCTCAAACCTTGGCCGGAAGCCAACCTCGGGGTCATCCCCGAAAATGAGCTTCCGAAACCAAACGTAGGGATGGTGTTCATACCAGAGATAGACGACTCCAAGGTACAACAGTCGCTATCTCTGCTCTATGCGCAGAACCAGGGGCTGCACACAGAACACTGGAAGGTTCTCCACACCAAAGTCGAGAAGAGCGGAGTCATGGTGACTCTGTCTCTAGACGACGTATCGATGGAGAACCTTAAAAAGAACGGACTAAAAGCGAGCCTCGGGTTCCGCGAAGTCCAATTCCGGCTCAAGGGACAACCCAAAGCCCAAATGCCCGGAACAACCACTTCCCTAGCCCAACCACCGCAACCGGCAAACCCTTCCCCACCCACCAACCTAACCCTAACACCCGCTCGAAAGGTGCCCCACGGCCCAAAACGAGCGGTCCCTTCTACCTCCCATCCCACACCCGGACCTTCAGGGACGCAGCGGTTTCTCCCCAATAGGGGAGGCAACAGGGGCAGCAACCACCCCAGGGGTAGAGGAAGAAGAGGAGGCCAGCAAGGGCGCGGTGGCGCCCAACGCCCCGGCAAATAAAGATGCTCAGGACAAAAAGGGGGTGGTAGTCCTACAGGCCAACATCCACCACGCCATCGCGGCCACAGCGGTCGTGGAAAAACTCTTTGGCGAAAATGGCCTGGACATCGCCCTCATACAAGAACCATGGATCAACGCCAAATCCATGGCAGCAGGACTAAACAAAGCAGGTAAGGTTGTAATAAATGAAAAAGGTACCAAACCCAGAGCCTGCATCGTTTTTAACAGAAACATCAATTTCTTACCTGTTACAGAATTATGCAGCGACGATCTTGTAACTGCATACGTCGATCTCAAAGGCAGAGGAGCACGAAAGGTACTAATCTGCTCCGCTTACCTGCCTGGAGATAAACAAGACCCCACAGAGGAACTGACTAAAGTTGTAGAATACGCTCAAGCACAAAAGTCAGAACTTATCGTGGGCTGTGACGCCAATGCCCACCATACCATCTGGGGGAGCACTGGGATCAACAAAAGAGGTGAGTTACTCTCCGATTTCATCTTTACTAATTGTCTGCAATTGTTAAATAGGGGCAACACGCCAACCTTCGTAACTAGGGCCAGACAAGAAGTACTAGATATTACGTTCGCAACTGAAAAGGTAGCTAAATGCCTAACGAACTGGCACGTCAGCTGCGAAAACTCTATGTCGGACCACAAACATATTCTATTTGGTGTAAAAGATTCCCTTGAACTTGAATTACCTAAGCGTAGAAACCCAAAAGATACGTCATGGGAAGCCTACAAGGCTGACCTGGAACTTCGTCTAAAGGACATCCACAAAAAGGTAAAAACACCAGATTCCCTCAACTTGGCAGTCGACCTAATCTCGGAAGGCATGGTTAAGGCCTATGAACAAAGCTGCCCGTTGAAGGAACAAAAAGATACCAACACAACGACGTGGTGGAACAAAAGGCTGGAAAAGCTCCGCAAATCCACACGCCGCATATTCAATCACTCTACCACACCGAATGAGTGGGATAGGTATGGCAGAGCTTTGACCGAATATAATAAACAGATCAGGAAAGCCAAAAGGCGGTCTTGGCGAAAATTCTGTGATGAAATTGCCCAAACCCACAAAGGAGCAAGAATCCACAAAATACTATCAAAAACGCCAACCAATTACCTCGGCCTCCTAAAGAGACCCGACGGCTCTTTTACTAGCACAGAAGCGGAAACTCTAGACTTGCTTAGAGTGACCCACTTTCCAGGCTCGTATACAACCAGTAATAATCAGCTGTGCGCCCAAAGGAACCATCATACCCACAGGGCATGCAACATAGACTGGAATTTGGCAACCAACATTTTTAGACCAAACAATATTAAATGGGCTTTGAGCAAGTTCAAGCCATTTAAATCGGCCGGAGTAGACGGAGTGTTTCCTGCGCTACTACAGCAAGGACAGGACATCCTCCTCCCGCACCTGGTAAGAATATTCAGAGCAAGCTTTGCTTTAGGAATTATACCAGAAAAATGGGCACGGGTCAAGGTACGATTCATACCAAAAGCAGGGAAAAAGGACTACTCTCAGCCTAAATCCTTCAGACCAATTAGTCTCACATCTTTCCTCGTCAAAACGATGGAAAGAATCATAGATCAGCATATCAGAGCGCGCTATCTAGTGGCTAGACCACTTAGTTTAAACCAGCATGCTTACCAAAAGGGAAAATCAACAGAAACTGCCCTACTTGACCTGGTCGACAAGGTGCAAAAGACCCTAGAGGATAAGCAAACGGCTCTATGTGCGTTCCTTGATGTCGAGGGTGCTTTCGATAATACACCCACGGAATCCATCCTTAACGGGATGAAATCAAAGGGAGTTGATGAAAGTACCATTAGATGGGTTCATAGTATGCTTTCTAATAGAATAGCGACCCTAACCCTCCATGCAACAGAGCTTGAATTTTACACCACAAAAGGATGTCCACAAGGAGGCGTCATATCCCCGCTGTTATGGACCCTAGCTGTGGATCAACTTCTTGCTATCATGAGGGACAAAGATTACGACACACAGGGATACGCCGACGACCTTGTAGTCATAATCAAAGGCCCCTGCCTCCATACAATTTCAGATCTGATGCAAGGAGCTCTAAACACTATATTTAAATGGTGTAGAGAAAATGACTTGTCCATAAATCCGAGCAAAACGGTGGTAGTGCCGTTCACGAGAAAAAGAAATCTGGACAAACTCGGAAAACTAGAACTTAATGGACAACTAATACCGTTTTCAAGTGAAGTCAAGTACCTAGGGGTCACGTTCGACCAAAAGGTAACCTGGAACCCTCACCTGAAAAACATCACGCAAAAAGCAAAAATGGCCATGTGGTCATGCTGTCGAATGGCGGGAGCAAGATGGGGCATACGGCCCAAAATTGCCATGTGGCTTTACACAGCAGTCGTGAGGCCCATCATCACCTACGCCTCCGCGGTATGGTGTAACAAGGCCAGCCAAAAGACAGCTATCGACACCTTAAACAGCCTGCAACGCACGGCTTGCCTAACAGCAACAGGGGCCTTCTCCTCGACACCAGGAGCGGCCCTGGATGCACTGCTTGACTTAACACCGCTCCACCTACAAGTTAAAAAGGAGGCGAAGCAGTGCGTCTACAGAATATGCACGCTAAACAGGCCAAAATGGCGCTCTCAAGCCCTAACTAAATTTAAGGCCTGGGTTTTTGCAAACAAAACCCTCAGCATGCCTACCGACGACATGCACACCGTATGTAATTTCACCAAACTGTACAAAGTGGAAATACCTCCTAGAGACAAATGGACTAATGACCAAATGTACTTCGAAGAGGGTAGCCACATTTGGTACACGGATGGATCGAAGAAGGGCAATGAAGTAGGATGTGGGATCTATGGTGAGAGACCCAAGCACAAAACGAGCATCAGTATGGGCAATAGGGCCTCAATCTTCCAGGCTGAAATCTTCGCCATCAACAAATGTGCGGAAATCAACCTGGACAGTAACCGTAGACACCAGCATATCTACATCAACTCAGACAGCCAAGCTGCTCTGCTGGCACTAGAATCTTTAGAGTCAAACTCAAAACTAGTCCAGAACTGCAAAAATAACCTTAATGCACTGGCTAACTCCAACAAAGTAACACTAAGATGGGTACCAGGACACTCCGACATTGACGGAAACGAAATAGCGGACGAGCTCGCCAGAAAGGGTGCGGACACACCCCTGGTCGGCCCTGAACCGTTCTGTGGAATCACCAAACGGGAGGCGTATTCTATGCTAAACGAGTTAGAAAAAACGAGAGCAAACGCATGGTGGAAGCTCGTCAAAGGACAAGCACACTCGAAAGCTCTAATCAAAGGGTTCAACAACAAAGTCGCTAAAGAGCTACTAGAGCTCAAAAGACACAAAACCTGCGCAGTGACCAGAATTCTGACAGGTCACTGCAAGTTGAACAAACACATGTTTCTAATGGGAAAGAAACAGGACGCAGCATGCAGGTTCTGCCAGGAGGAAGAGGAAACTGCCATGCACATTCTCTGCTCCTGCGGACCACTAATGCTTAAAAGAAGTGCCCACCTAGGGAGGCATGTACTGCAACCCGAGGAGGTACAACACATTACTGCCCAAAGAATCTGGAAGTTTCTAGACTCAACGGGAATTAGTAATGAATTATAAAGGGCTGCCACAATAGATCAAATCTGGTCGAAGCGGCACACAGATAGCCCTACAAGATGAATAATAAATAATAATAAGTCTACACATCTAAAGCGGAGCTTAAAAGCTACACGCACAGATCTGTCTGGCAGTTATGCCCGTAAGGCAGATCCATGTCCGCAGACACATCCGTTCCCAATTCCCGCCATACATTGACAGATCTGCCCGCCAGGCACATCCGCCAAAAACATCCGGAGGACAGATCAATATTTGTATCCTAGGCTTAATGGTTGACCTTTGCAGAGCACTGATTTTCCAGAATTTTAGGGTAGTATAAAATGTGAATCGTACATAATCACAAGGCGCACACTCCCAAGCTAAGACTATGTAATCGTCGGGAATAAGAAAGGTGTCGTGATAATAGCCTTACAAATAGCTTTCCTATCGGTTATCGCCGATGTAAGTTCCTTGATTCGTAATTACCAGCAGATTTGTGCAGACCTACTTCAATCTTGCTGCCCGATGCTGATACATTATCAGGTGTACCTAAGGCAACGTTTAATGGAATGAATGCGAAAATGGTTTACACGTACTTTTCATATTGATGCTGATCTAAGATTTCAACAACTCTTGGTCTGGTAAGGGCTTCGCTGGCAGGGTCGAATAATCTCACTTTTATTTTTTCCATTTCCGATTTTAAATTAAGTTCAAGCTATGTAGGTTCGTAAATGGATTGTAGACTGTGGAAAAAGTGGCCACGAGAGAGATGAGATATGATGATAGAAAAAAACTACCCAAAAGTAGGTACGAGTGTAGCAAGTAAATATTATTACCTGTAAGTAGTAATAAGTTATTCATTTATAAATTAATAAATCAATACCTTAAAAGATAGGTTAGGTTATGTGTATTTATTATAGTTCCCTAAGCTATTTTACAAATATTTCCGAAGTAGCCAATGAATTGAAATTGCTTCTGCTGCTTTCAACTTAATTTCAAGCAATTCAACAATTCTCATAAAAAGCACAGTTTTTGCATCGAACTGGTTTTTTAGTGCTACTGTGGTTTCTAAGAGCAAAAAGATGATCGAAAACGTTTTATAACGGTTCCGATGGACCTAGTTTCGTCGATTTATGAAACTGCTCGATTTCGATCGTGTACAAAAACTAATTGATTTTAGAAGAAGGAAAGTTGTAGTAACGTGAAACATTTTAGATAATTCATTATGTACAACCGTTTCAAAAATCGATACAAACTTGAATACAAAGATATCTAGGTTGGTAAAAGGCAATTTTTACCAAAAACTTGTTGGCTTTTAGACTAGCATGGCAAGTTTATTTGTCTCTACAATAGAACTAAAGTTTGCTAATCATTTTCAGTCATTATTAATTTAATACCTACCCTAGGTATCTTCAATAAATACGAAGATTACTGCTGCTCTCTTTTTCGTGCCGTCAGCAAAGAATTTCTTCAGAGTTATATCAAACGATTCCTCGGTTTTTTCAAATTGAGCAAATTAACATTAGTTTTAGCAAGCAGTTCGAGCAAATTCACTGCCTTTGGCTTTTAGGCTGCTCCAAGAATCCCATAAGCTGACCGTTGTAAATTGACTAATTCTACAATATTACGCATACATGGAAAATAAAGTATCTCAGACATCTTCATCGAAGACAAATCCTCTTCGTCAAAACAATATTGTTTAACGAAAACAATTTGCCTAGAAAGTGATCTTTATTCAAGTAAAACTAAAATGTCTTTATTGAAGTAAAATATATCTTGGGCTAAAGATATAAATTTAGTCCAAGAAGATATTTATACTTAAGTCTAAACAATACTATTTTCGCATTTGTATATTTTATCTGAAGATATCCTTTTTTTCCGTGTACTCTCTTTTATGGTAAAGCGACGCGGATTATGCACTAACTTAACTAACCTAATGCCCTGGCTACACCTACCGAGTACAGTGGCGAGTCAGTACTCTCGACCGATTACTCGCAAGGTGTAAACACATCGCCGAGTACAGGGCCGGGCCATTTTACTCTCTCGGCCGAGTTGCATTTTGCTGTCTCGCCACTGTACTCGTTAGGTGTAACCAGGCCTTTAGGAACCGTGTGGCATGAAAGAGCAGACCTAGCAAATGGGCACGAACATTAGCGCATATCAAACAAGGCTCGCACATTATAAGTAGAGCAAACTGCTAGCATCACGACCACCTCACGATTTATTAGCGTGACATAACTGTCAATTAACAGTTTCGGTGGACCTCCTGTACGATAATAGGTGCCTTTATCTATACTGTAGCAACGTGTCATTTGATTAATATTAATACAGTGTCACATCTAATACATGAATGGAGGCTGTATGATTGAGTGCGGCGCACCAGATGGACGAGCCATTGATGCCGTACATTATGTCTCCGTCTGATCAATCTTCATGTCAGTGTATTGAAACGTGATCAGAAATCACTTTTTCCAACGCAGTAGCTGTAGCTACCTACTTGTAATATATGGGTTTAGTGGTTTGAGTTAGTGGATCCGAGGAGGTTTAAAGCAAACTAGGAGGTTTATAGATACGTTTTGAAATAAATCTGTTATTCCACACAGCTTCGCACCCACATAGTAAACTATAGGGTTGATAAAGCGATTATAGTGTAAATTATGGTAGATTTTCTTCTGTTGTTCAAGCTGACTATTACAACAACAGATTATATACAATTGCTAACCATGTGGGGAAATTAAAGAGTGTTTTTAACACGTGTTTTTGAAGATAAATATATGAAAACAATGCTTTTACTCGTTTGCCTTACTCTTGTTCCTACATAGGTAACTTTCTTGGTGGTATGTGAAATAAGTATTACTTAGGTATTGAAAAAATAAGATCTTTTTTTTATATTTTTTGTTTCATACGGATCCCTCTACGAGCGATTCCAGTTCTTAACAACTTTTTTATTAAATTCAGAACAAAATCGTACAAACGGGCAAAAAAACCGGCACGCTTCGCGGCTTTCTAACAACGAGTAATAAGTGGCGCGCTGTAGGCATATTATTGAAGAAATCTCTCCGCGCGGTTATGTGCGCCTGGTCCAACCGAGATGATGCGGCGGAAAAGCAGGTGCCAAACAAACGTAACGACCGTTTTATTTATGGTCTGCTGTTACCAAGCAACGGTAAGTGTTAGCTAAAAGTGTTGTCTCCAAAAAGAGTTTACTCCATACGACCGCGACCGGGACTGACCGGGAGCGCTTCATAGCCGATATTTTCAGAATAGGAAATAATTTAGTAATCGTACAGTCGTAGTATAGAAAAAAACTTCAAGAATGAGTAGTCTATTTGACTGAGGTTTTTTTAAAGAGGAAGAAACGTTTGAATATAATTTCCTCGAAAGTGTAATTTCTCAGAAACAGTGTTTTTTTCACCTAATCTGATTGTTTACTTAAAATTAAAGGAGTATAAGATAAAAAGTTACACATATTATAAAAATTAATTTTGGTTTATTGTAAGAGAAATTTTCGATGAACATTATATTTACTTGTAGATTCAGATATTTTTCGTTATTTGTCCAAAAACTGCAGCTATAAAGAGAGTTGCATCTCTTTTTCATGCATGGGAGCAATAAATATGTATTTTACTAGTAGGCATGGTTTCCGAGAATGTATGTATGGTATTAAGAATCACTACGCTAGTAACTTGAGCAGCTTGTTCGGCCGAACGCATCGCAATAGCACTTTCACGAATAAAATCATATGAACGCTAACGTATTGAAGTCACGGTTAAATTGGCTAGTACCTCGAATCGTATATAAACGTAGCTTCCCATGATCAGATTTGAATAATAGTTTAATAAATATACAATAGTACATTACGCACCTAGGGCGGTAAAGTAAAGAACGGCTCAGATCGCGTGTATTTGTGGCCCGAACCGAAGGTAAGGGCCATAAACAAGCGATCTGAGGCCTTCTTTATTACCGCCCGTGGTGCGTACACAATTTTACGTCTTCTCCTGGGTGTGAAGTGAGATATTCCGCAGCGCCCGTGGGCGGCAAATCTCACTTACCGCCCAGAGAGACGTAAATATATTAAAGCTAGGTAAGTACATAATACGCTTTGTTTAAGGTGTGGTGTGAATTCCTAATCGCCCCTTATACTCCATTCCATTTGCATAAAACCACATAACTTGGTAATTTGGCCAAGGAGGTTGTAACTTTTGTACTATGTCATAGACCCAGTGATGTTGTGTATAGTTTGGCCAGAGTTTGTTCCACTTCAAGCATAGACAGGGAGAATCATACTGTCTTTTTCTAATGCTAGTACTCTCACTACTAAAAAAGGGATGGGTATAGCATGTTACTCTGACTGTTACTGCGCTTTTGGTTTGCCAGACTATATTTACATTTTTTGAATGCATATGGAACAGACTAAATACCGCTTCTTTTAAATAAAAAATAAATAAAAAAACTTAACGGTAACGTAACGTACCATAACAATTTTGTCATTTTAATGTTGCCTATTTTAATTAATAAGTCCCTTACAAAAGCAATTACTTTTGTGTCTAAGGTAATTTAATTATAGTTCAAATTAAATTATTCAATCAAGATACATTTAAATATTTTATCTATCAAAGCTAGGTAATAAAGTAAAAGCATCTACCTACACACATTAATATAATTTATTAAAGCAATCAATCTAATCCAATATTATTGTAAATGGTCTAATAAATATTTATGTATAATATGACCTTCAAATTGTATTCTGATTAGATGTATTCTTTATTTTATAAAATTAAATTAAATAAAAACATTATAAACATATATACCCTAACAATCTAAACTACTTAAAACTAGAGATAAAAAATTTGGCCCAGGTCACTGTCAACGGGCAGGGTGCCCAGAAGGCTGGCCGTATTGCCACGCTGAATTGCGATCGCTATTCGTTGCGCAAAATAGTAGCCAGCCCTCTGATCACCAGAGGCCTCTATTAGGCGCGCCGACAGGTCTTTGTACAGTCGGCGCGCGCTTGGCCCCCACGGCCCCAAAGTTTCAACCCCGAACGCCGCAAATACCTATGTAGCTACTTCCTAGAGCAACATACTTGCGGCGCTTGAGGTCTTTGGCCGAGGATGCCGCAGCGCCAGCATTATTTTTGGTGTCTGGAATATGGGACGGTGCCAAGGTAACTGATTAGATTAATTTTGCTACTAAATTATGTTCCTAGTGTCATACTTAAGTTGTCATACTTATATATTAATAAGGATAAAAGCAGAGAGATGGAATCAATTTAATCTCGTTGATTCCTATCCTGATTATGTATACTTTAAATTATATTAATACAAATATAAATTAAATTTTTATTTGACATTTGGTTTTTTATACATTTGAGCTAGGTACATGTACGACATGCTGTGTCCATAAATCTCCTCTGTAGACTAGATTCTGTCAGGAAAGAAGTGTAGCGGAATATATGAGCGCCCATATAAAACTCAGGATTTTTCTTTCCGGACAAACTTTAAAGATAAATTGATACAACAACAACACCAAACAAAAATCATACGTAGCTCATAAAGAGTACAATAAACTATGTTTCGTTCCATAAAGTACCTATTATGTTCTTTCTTCTTTAAAATGTCGAATCTTCCAGCGCTAGCATTGCCTTGCCAGTACGAGACCAACACCGCCAAAATCTTCAAGTGCTTCTTTCACCTTCACAATGTCGAATCGCCCAACACTAGTGATGCCACTAAGAGACCACGGGACTTTAAATAACCCGTGAATTCTTCCAGTGCCATTGCCTGTGAGTGGTGCGAGTTCTTCTTTCTTCTTCTGTTACTGTCTACTACTGGTCATTCTTTTGTTTTTTGTCGTTTCAGACTTATTCTGTGGTTTCAGTTCGTCTATTTGGTAGTTGTTGTTTTCAGTTGAAACTTGCTGCTCAATCCGTTGCATTCTGTTAACCTTACAAATAAAAATAAAATAATGTACACCTGTAAACGATAATAAGTAGCAGTACTGTCGTGTCTATTAAAATAGACAAATTAGACAAAGCGGCTGAACAAATATGTTGCTTATGATCTCTAAGTATGATAAGAATGGGTTGAATCAAGCTATATAACTTGGAGAAGGCTGTATTTAGGGTAACCACATAGTATCTTACTAGCTGCACAAAACAACTGGATAATTTTCATCTCGAATGTAGGTAATTAATTGAATATATCACTTATACGAAAGTGTTTTATAACCCGGACTGATAAATGTTTGAACAATTTAAATTATTAACACTGCTTAAGCACGTTAAAGGTCAACTTTATATTCTAGGAGTCCGTTCTGCATCCAGAGATTGCATTTATAAATGAGCACGTGACGCCAAGTTGACTTGGACCGACGACTCAGTTAGTTTGCAATAGAGATGGGACAAACTTATTTTATCGATAAATAGAGAACCCTTGTGTTCAATAAATTAATCAATTTACAATAAATACACATGTTGAAATATATATACAGTGTTGATTCACAATTGTACATGGTGTAGGGGAGTGTAAATACCATGGTTCAAATTAGCAATAAATTTATAATAGTCGAGAAGTGACTAAACCTCCTTGAACTTGTCCTGTAAACACCTTCCCTGATTTTTTTTCCAGGAGTGAGACTTTTAGTTAAAGTTACATCATTATAAATCAAATATTAAAGATTTGAAGGCATGTTATGTACTTACTAAATATTTTACGTTACATTCCATCTCACCTCCCCTCGTACATTTTTCATTGCATGATCTTAAATTGTTACTTAGGTACGGTCGCCGTCAAAAATATGTTTACACTTTTGTACCTTACTCCTTTGCAATAAGGTCCAAAAGTGTAAACATATTGTTGGCGTCGACTGTACATACTATTTACATAAATACTTACTTAAGATTAGGTCTTTATACCTTAAAAACAACTGTAAAGAGTAATGAAATTAATGCATTTGTATTTGCCTTATGACCTATGAACCGTAGGCGACTCAGATATGTTATAAATTTTCAATATAATACTAACTTTAGTGGTACAGCCCATCCCTAGCCAATCATTAACTGAATTAAGAGACGCACGCGCACCGCGGCAATTAAAATTAATGAAACCCAAGACTCGTACGTTATGTCTTTCTATTACCGCCTGACGTAGATTCAGATCCACCCATTTTATAACAGGCCTTTTGCAGGACAAAATGGCGGATGCTGGGCTGAATAGCAGTCGCATAAGACTCTTATACAGCGAGCCAGCATTAAAGCTAACTACACGACTTAATTAAAATGAAACAGGTGTTAATGGTTGATTCATTAACATGGTAATTAAAATATTGCTCTGCGAATGGCAATGCAGGTGTATATGGAGAAGTATTTTATTGGCATTCAAATTGGTACGGAATGTCTAATACATCTCAATTAATTTCCGTTAATGTGGTGTTAAAAGGTTCGTTCTAAGAAGCCCGGTTGTACCAACCATCTGTTAACGTCGTTGTCATGGTTAAATTTTGTTTGAATGAAAAGTTTGACATGACATGACAGCTGCGCCGCGCCGCCATATTTAACGGTAATCAGTTTGTTAATTGTGAATTGTACAATCCGCCCTAACTTAATATGTACTTAATATTAAAATTTGAAGAGTTTTTGGTATAAAAGTATCATACAGAATAAGTAAATTTCATATGGATTGTATGAGATAACAAAGTAAGTTTATTACGTTATCATAATTTACATTGTCAACTTTCAGCCTGAAGAGAGCATTAAAACTTCACACAATCTCAGTTTTACGACAGAAAAGACGCATAAAAATTTTACGCTTATTACCAGTGCTTAGATATGAAACTGATGCCGACTAGAGTATCGCAAGATTTCATCTGCCATGCCGGCACGCAACTAAAAAATATAGCGAATAGTCCATCAGATTACCAGCCACCTGCCGCAAGATTTGATTCACTGCTATTTCTCGACAGATTTAATTACTGATCATATTAGAACTTAGTAAAATTTATAGATATTGGAATTGTAGTTATTGATTAATCAATTGAATAAAAACTAAAAGAATAATAGAACGGAATAATAAGTTAAAGAAAACATGGACTTTACGCAACAAAGCTCATGTAAATGCAAAATACACGGTTCTACGAGTAGGTACGACTATTTCTACTAGAGTTATAAGTAGTACCAAACAACTAAATAAGTGTAATTAACCACTGCAGCAAGTAAACACAGCAATGAATAAATATCAGAAGGAAAATGCCAATAGATGCTGCACCCACAACCTTTTTGCTACTTGTTCCGATGCTCACAGCATTCGGTAGCCCGCTAGTCGTACTTGGCTTTTTGAATAGCCTAAAGGCACTATCATAATCAGAGCCAACTAGCCGCCGTCCCACGAATGTTCCAGAAGTAAATGCTAAAGTAAAACAGCTATCGCCCCATCTCGCCGGTAATTGGTCGGCTACCGATTCAATGTTTATTTAATAACACGCCCAGTTCCTCAATCGAGATCTGAGAAATGCATGCAAATTGATGGAGTTTTTCACATGGAATGTATAAGATAATAGATATGAATAAAAACAATACGGAGCGGAATGTGGTCACGGCTTGAAGGAGTCGATAAAATAGTCGGCTGTGATTGAAGAACATCAAGCATGTGCATTTACAGATTCCTGGACCAGTAACATATGCCGTTACAGATGTATGTACTTGTAGCAAATGGCAGTGTATCGTTACGTTATGCTCAGTTGAAGTCAAGATAGCAATTTCTACGTTCATAAATTCTCAGAGGATATTATACTTCCGCAAATCTAAATTAAAACGAGGACGCGCTTTCGAACATAAATAATAAAAGTAAACAGTAAAGTTAATAAAATAAGCGTTAACGACAGAGAACATTTATTAAATGGGAGCAATATTATGACACGTCGGCAATTACAAATCGAATGATATGCTCTCAATTAAACGCGATTAACACCCGGCTTTAAATCCGAATTAACCACAATGTTGATTAAAGCAATTTAAATCGATTCCATGGGAACTCGATCGGCCATTCCCAGCAGATTAGCTCCTCGCTCCCAACGAGCCGAGTCGGTTTCGCAAGCCCTAGTCATGCTGAGATTTAATGCTCTGCTTACGAAGAGCGACTCACGAACCCACCGCACGAGTCCTCACCGTGGACCCGCGCGTTTCAGTTCATTCAACGGGCGATAGCAGACGAACTTCAACGCAAACGCAAACGCGGCCAACTCAACGTTCTGGACTAACGAGCGGTGGGAAAAGAAAATTGTAAGTCAATTGAATAGCAATAACTAAGTGCGAATTTGCATTGTCCGAGGCGAGTTGTCTCTGATCGTTATAAATAGAGCCTAGGCGGTAATAAATAAACGTTTCAGATAGCTTATCGTTAAGCGAACGGCGATAAATCTCGGAAGTATCTGATATAAGAGTTTATTTATCTACCAGCACTATTCGCGATCACTCATATCGTATAGCATGTGACGGTTATTAATATAGCCGTAGGATTTCGTGAGTAATTTGTGTGTCAGCGCGCGGGTCCATGAATCTCATTACGATTTAACTGTCCACGACAGCGTTTGTCACGACGGCAAAGTACCCACGTGAACCTCCCCGCTTCCCGATACGCTTGTTAAGTTATATCCGAAGTTGGGCTATCAGGCGTCGAATTCGCACGCGCGCCGCGGGTGGGAGCCCGTACGCGATTCGCGTTTGAAATTAGAATTATCGCCCATTCATACGCACGAGGGAGTTCTTCATTTAAATCTTGAGGTCTTTATTGCTTATATATGGAATGGCAAAGCTCTTTTGATATATATGAAAGTGATAATTCTATCTTTCCGTTTATGGGAGACTAAGGAATCTCAGCATTTAGGACACATTTTATTTATGTTACACCAAAGTTTATGGGAGAAACAGTAATTAAGTGGAAACTAAATTATTATCATGATCACTAGTAGAATTAACCTATAAGGTCTAACGTTAAGTAACGCAAATGGCCGTGTTTGCGGAAATCGTCTATTCAAATTCTCCCTAACAAGATGGTATTTTGCAATGGGTGCTGGTAGGGACTGGATCGTATATCTGATAATGCCTTGGCTACCTTATTTAATAAATTATTATTTATATAAAATTGTAGATCTAATTATTAAAAACGTGAACCCCAGGACTAAAATAAAAATAGCGTCTACTGATGACTTGCCTATTCATACAAAACTGTCAACCCAAAAATCGAATCCATGTAATTATCTAAGAACTAAGTATAACTGGTGTATCAATAATCATGCATAAATCGTCATGAGAATAGAGTTAGAGATGACAGATTTGCCGTCAAAATCAATATGAATTGACAGCTATTCTAATCGCGGTTTAGTAATACTTGTTGTCAAATTTACTGCTTGAAACAGTTGAAACAATTAAATATCTTTCTACATTCCTTAGGATGATTCATATAATATTTAATATATAAATTATTGGTCGATACCATATAGCTAAAAGGATATTTTTTAACACCGTTGGGTATCGGTGTAGAGGTTAATTCTAATGTGTAAATTTCGACACATAGTACTCCCGCCTTAATGTTTTTATCGCCATTTTTTATCGATACATTGTTTGCAGAGTTGTTATTCCGAATCGTATATGTACAAAAACTGACAAGCGACATCATAGTAAATGTATTTCGATTGGAGGTGTCAATGTATCTGCATGAAAGTAATATCTACTTATAAAAGTTACTAGTCGAAGAAATCTTTTACTTATAGCGCTGAGCGCAATATCTCTATTTGATCAATAGGTACAGTCAACGCCAAAAAAAGGTATTCATTTTTTAATCGTATTAGTCTTATTATGAAGGAGGAAAGTTTAAATACCTATATACTTTCCTCGTTGACTGTAAGAGTACAAAGTCCTGTGACGCCGATATTAAGTAAAGTAAAGAATTAAGCAATTTTTTTACTAATTGGTTGTGGTCGTAGTATTTCCCAAATTGAACTATTCTTACCGAGATAATCTGTGTTGTAGGTTCTCTCTGTAATCTGATCTGAGACATCTAGAAAATGTAAGTTATGTTAACCCTTTGGTCTGGTCTGGTTAAAACGTAACAATCGATACAAAAGCAAATGCGAAACATCGATCGTAACGTAATTCAAAGACTACACATACATGGGTATACCCCAAGGCAAGTACGAGATGAATGCCCGATACTGTTCCCCACAACTTCACGCCTCTGACTTACGTATTCGGTAGTTTCGCCGGTGGGTGGCCAGCGTCTGCGCAGCTCTAATTAATTCCTGCCACCTGCGCGGCCTACGCGGCCGATCGATCGCCAATTTCAAAAATGGAACGACTGGTTTGATTTTTCAAAGTTTGAGGGAACTGACTAGTTTGAGAAGGATAGCATAGCTAGGTTTTATTTATGGTTTTTCTTAAAAAAGTGTGTACAATCAGTGACAGGTTCTGTGTAAAAAATATTAAATTACAAATGCAGTCATAATTATAGTGTATCATTATTATTATCAACAAAAAACTTTAAATGATTTAAATCTATCTTTACAAATTTTTCTATGATAACATAGAAATTCGTCACAATTTAAGTATAAACAGGCTTAAAAAACTGATTTAAACAAATAAATAAAAAATATTTTTTGGTTGCAGGTGTAAAGACAGATTTTGTAAAAAAAATTGTATGTTTGACGAGTTAGAAACTAAAAATAAATCTTTCGAATTGAGAACCTCCTCCTTTTTTGAAGTCGGTTAATCATACGAGACGTTAAGTGGATCCGTGAGCATAAAAATGATAGGTATCATATAAGTATTAGGATTTTTCTTTAGGATTCTTCTTTTTAGGATTTTGCTTGGCGTGAACCCTTGTGTTTATTTTTGGATATCTTAGATACCACCACCACGATAACTATCGAGAGACGGCATATGATAATTTTGTTTTGTATTCCTATACCCACAGTTGTTGTTAACTTTGAAGAATTTATCACCGACGTAAAACATCCATTCGTCAATCTAAAAATAAACTATTTGTATTCCAAAACATTCTTCACTGTCATGAGAATGCAATTCAGTAAAGCTGAAAGGCTCATAATCTAATGTAAATTGAGTTATTCCATTATTTAACAGGACCACTACATACGGCTCGAATATTATTCGAATAGTATTTGTTTTCTAGCCGTCTCTGTCAATAGTTATGAGACTTGATTGGAAAATATAACTATCTTTACCATTATTTGATTACAATATGCAGATGTAGACACGTGAGTGAGGTCTGGTTTAACTATATTTGAATAATTAAGGACTTAAATATGCACGCAAATTTGTATTTTAAAGTTGGATCTTGGTATTAAGTCTATTTCAGAATGAATATAAATAATTTGGTAAAGCTACGAGAAAAGCTTCTGATAATTCTGATATTTAAGTAAGAAAATAAAACATCACAAAACTTGTTCTCCGCGTATGTTTACAGCCTAAAGGCACTCGAGATCGCTTAGAAGCTGCTATACCATAGACACAGATTGTACAAGTCCACAGACAAGTTCTACAACTGGTTTGAATATTCATACAGCACTGGTGGCAACGCCCGCGACACTATGCGATGACATAATGATTCGAAAAGATTTATTGTATCGATTCGATATCGATTGTGTTTCCGATGCGGCTCTACGGGTTCCGATGTTAATGGGGAACGATCGATTAGCGCTGTTAGGTTGGTAATAGAATTGTTAGCAACGGTCTGACAGTTATGACACTTAAATTACTTAGTTATGATAGTGTGATGTGTCGATTTTCACACGATGCAAAGTTGGATGAAGTTTAAAGTTAACTAGAATCATCTTTAGCTGTAAATTCAATTTAAATACTTAAGATTTGCAATACTTAAGATCACATCACTATAAGGTAAAAATTATAAAATTAAAAATTTCCAGACATTAAAAAAACTAACTGTCATTTACGCGAGTAGTTTCTTGTTCCAAGTTCAAACGACCGGTTATGCGAAAACGCGGACGTGAGTCACCGCACACTACTATGATACGAGAATGACAAGACAAATTAAGAAAATATCATTCCATGTTTAAAAATGTGTTAGTTATATATCAAATAGCATTGGCCTATTAAGTTCATTTTTAACCGACTTCAAAAAAGGAGGAGGTTCTCAATTCGACTGTTTTTTTTATCATTATTATGTTTTTTTTTGTATGTATGTTACTCCATATCTCCGTGAATCGTGAACCGATTTTCAAAATTTTTTTTTAATCGAACATGTATAACCCCTAGATGATCCCATTGTCACCAAGTCAGGGTCTGATGATGGGATCCTGGAGAAATCGAGGGAACTCTTCAACTATTATAGGCACACCTATAGTGATTTCACTATTTTTTACAGCAACTCGGCCACTTCCTCTTGGAATAGCGGATCCTAAGTGAAGTCGGTTCTTTTTTTGTTTTAAATTATATTATTATAAATAGACGTTTATATAGCATAAATGATGGCATTGTTAATGAAGAAATAACATTTCCACTCGATTTCTAACCGCAATAATAAGTTGTCGGTTAAATCATCATTTAATCTGAATTTCTGCGTGGGTTTCGCAAAGTCTAGGCTTTTTGCGAGTGGTATTTAATAAAAAGTCAGATTATAAAGGCCTTAGAGTCGGATAGAGAAATAGGGACTAGTTAATAAATAACTTCATTTCATTAACTTTCACGAAAGGGCTATTCCTATGATTGCCTATCGTTTGAATGGTTTACGCTCGCATTGCGATCTATAGCTATAGCTGTGTCGCACGGCTGAAAGCCCATTCATTCCAGTTATTAAAATTAATGATACACACATACAAATTTATTATAGGTGCAGCAGATGAGTTCGTCGGCCAGCCGCTATGTGCAAACTCTTTTTAATTAAAAAAGCAAAAATGAACCTTAAGTTGTTAGCTTTAAAGTAGTGTTTTGAAGTCAGTTTTAAAGCGACAGTAAGGACGTGGTAATATTTTCCCGTAATTATCGGTAACTAAGGCAGTTGGCAACTATTCCCACAGTGGACGGAAGTTCTGACGACAGGCCGGGGGTGATGTGCGGTAATATCCTTTCTGGAGTACGAAGTTACTTAACACGTTAACTGTTAATAAAGTTATTCATAATCGCCTGGCCATTCTAAAATCTTCATATTTGTTGTCCCTATTCTTCATTCTGACATAGGCGCTTTTAGAAAGAGAACATTTAACAAAATTTTCCTGAGTTTTAAGAATTATTAATATGCTGTTCTTTATTGCACCATTGTTGACGATTGTTGTTGTTTAATATGAGTGCATTTCTGACTTTCAGTCTAACTCTTATCAAGTAGTTTACACTCATCTTTATGGCAATAACCCTTCTTTCGTTCAGCGTTTGCTTAAAATAACGAAACCTAGCGATACATTAGGTCCTGTCCTGTGCTCTATTAACATATTAGTTCTTTTTAAAACTTCGACAATTAAGTAGCCTAATTCTCTTTGATATCTGAGGAAGTTTTGGTCGTCCAACTCCAAACCCAACTGCCGTCTAAAGCTTAAAAACCATAAATCTCATGAGACTCAACGAAATACGGCATTGAACTCAAGTGTTTTGTTTCAATCGCTAACCGAGAAGGGGCGAGAAATCGGACGCTCAGGCAAACAAATGTCTGTCGATTAAGTACAGTAAGCGTCAGAGATATGTGACCCCCCTCCAGCAATAGACAAATGTGGTCGCTAGTTCGAACCCCAGCATAAGAATCACACTTTTTGCTTTTTTTTTACTTTTGTTTTATAATCCTGGTTTTAATATTTTTTTACATTACCACAAATATTTATTTTATACGTTTTGTTATTCCTTATTACCTACTCAGTTATTAACTCGGAACATTAAAATTACCCTTTTAATCAATTTTTAACTAGAACAATAATTTCGTTAACTTCATAAGAGTCCGTGCAGCGTGATGGATAGTGTAACAGACTAGTAAACACTAGGTTCGCGGTTCGAATCTACGTAGAGGATACTTTTTGTATTTTTATACTTGTTCTTTTTTATTAATAATTTATTAACATCCTATTTAATATAGTAAGTTTAATTAAAATAGTAGTTAAAATCTTTTTTTTAAGGACTAATAATGAAAATTCCATAGTCACTGGTAACTTTTTATTAACTAAAAAGTAGGTATTTAAATACTATTATATTAAATATTGTTTACTAACTGAATAATGGGGGTAATATATATATATATGACAGTAGATATATTATGCGTGTTCTGTAAACTGATTACTATATATTTTACAGCTAAATATTTACTAGTTAAATTATAATGTGTAGTCAATTATACATCAGTGAAACTTAAAGTTAACAAGTAAAATACCTTTAGCTTAACTCTTACTGTTTAAAATTGTGGTATTGGTGGTCTGCATGCTGTTAAACTTTATAAGGCATTACACTTTGGTTGTTTACTTTAGATTATACCTACATTTTACTTCATTGAGTAGAACCGTAAAAACAAGTCGGGTCATAACTTTTTTTATAAGTAATACCAAACTACTCGGTTAAAAGTGAAATGTATAGTTTCCCTTTTCTTTGATTATAAATTAATATTCTTATTGCATTTAACACAATTTTTCAGTTATACTTTAGACAGAGATGGCGGGACACAGCGGTGGGAGTTGTGGAAATTGCGGGAAGAGGCTTTTAAGTATAAAATGGGCTATTCAAAAAACAATTTCAAAAATGAGTATAGGTTAGACCGCCCCTCGCCCTATTAGTCTGTATGCCATTATCAATATGTAATACGTAATCTAAACCAGCTATTTAACGTTGCAAAGAGAAACGACATGTTATCAAAGATAACAATAATTCATCTCTTAGCCCGTTACCAATGCAATGCAACCTTACCACAATCTTAGTAAGCATAGGGTATTTCTCCACTAATTAGGTCGAATTCAAACAGCTCCCATTAAAGTTACATTGAAATTTCCTATTAACAGAAACACTTTATTCAGTCATGTCACATCAAATTGACTTGAAATAATACTAATGAAGAAGAATCCATGTTAAAAAAACTACATTAAATGGCTAACAATATGTATGGTTTTTAAGGTAGAAATTAACGAGTTACCTCTTGGAAAAGCCTACTTGTTTAAGCACTATCTTGTTATTTGCAAAAAAACAATATAATTTGTTAGATACTACTTATACAATAGCATTATACCTACTTATTATTTTAAAACTTGCATGGAGTAAATATTTGCCCAATAATGGAGAAATACCAACAACACATTTTTTTTTACAATTTTTACTAATAACATAGAGGAAAACCTTTTTTATCTTCTACCTGTTTTAGCCGGCTTTTCATGCTTGAAACCATGTTTGAACATACATTGGTGTTCCTCATCAATTCCCACTTTCTATAAACTTCTTCGTCTAAGTTTTGTCTTGATTTGACTTGTGTAGGGTCCCAGTTAAGCACCATAAATTCTCAATAGGATTAAGGTCAGGGCTTTTAGAAGGCCAATCTAATACAGTGATGTCTGTTTGTAAGGCTAACCACTCTTTCACTATACGGGAACGATGCACTGCACTATTGTCATGCACCAATGATTTATGTCTTGCACTAAATAAATTTGTCCTTCGGGATAGGCGACGCGAACGGAAGGCAACATGACGTCACGTAACACTTCGAGGTATCGCTCGCTGTTCATTCGGCCTCCAACTTCAACGAGCTGCTCGGGCCCCATAGATGACATCCAGCCCCAATACGCTAAAAAAAATATCATGAGCATACCATAACTTGAAAAACGTAAAACTGAAATCACAGTTTTTTTTTAAAGTGCAGGTAATGAAAATTGTATACTTAATATAATATACCCACCTAATGATATCCTTCCGCTTGTTCTAAGGTCTAGCATATTTTTGGGGTCAAATCGCTCTCCACTTCTGCGCCACAATATTTTTCTTCCATCTTTGTCTGACTTAAAATATTTCTCGTCAGTAAATACGATATAACGAATCTCACCCATCTGCGAATCGTATTTCTCTGCAAGTAAAAATAGTATTAAATTTGCTCGTTTATGATGATAAAACTTAAAAAACTCAAATAGCTTTAAAAATAAACATGGCTCTAAGACTATACCTATTACTTCACATAAAAAAGCTGCCGATTAAAAGACTTTTCCGTTAAATATATTTTTCTATCTTATCCCATATATAGGTAAACACACGACAGTAAATCCTCACAAACAAAATCTGGTGGCTTAACTTATTGATAACATTTTACTTTTTTTACTAAAAAATAAATGTCCCAATGGAGTCACAGGTTACAAACTTACCGTTATATTCAGTACTCGTGTGCTATTTGTTTAATATTTTTGTTCTCTTCCCAAAGAACCACAATTTTATCGAACCATATTGTCATTGAAACACAAAAAAACGGACGGGGGCAGTTATTCAATTGCTTGAAATGCAAAAGGATTGTCGAGAGATCGTAATTGCGTTGCGACACAGGTATGATTCGCACACGCAAATTATGACTTACCCTCAGACAAATTTTCTCCACGAAATAACTAGACGCATTTACTCCAGTAAATTAAACCTTAAAATGTAATTGGTAAAAGTCGTTGTTAGTCGTCTGTGGAAATAAAATGAATAAAAATGAGGGTAGGAAAATATTGATAAACCAAAGACATTACTAATATGATCCAAGACAAGCTTGCAAAACAGGGACGAGTATAGATATAAGTAATAGTTGGAACAGAATATCTATGTTAAGGGACCTCGATGTCGATGACGCTTACGCCATTATCAGCGATGCTCCAATAAAAATGCAACGATGCGCAACCCGATGCGGCGTAAGCGCCATTGACAATAAAGTCCATTTTTATAGATTTTGTCATAGTTCTCTATTGCCGGTCGGAACTGGTTCATATTTTTGTTGTGTAGTCCATGTGTTACGATAGCCCAGCGGAAAAAAGCCGGACTAATGTATCAGTGAAGCGAATGAGTGTGAGCCGAGGCCCCAGGATCGATCCCAGCTTAGCTGACAAGCAGATTTGAGATATTTCATTTTTGAAAGAATTAAATGACAGTGTGGTAAATGCCGATTCTCGTGTCGAACGAGAGTTCCAGTTTTACACCTAGGGGGGTCACGTATCTCTGACGCTGACTGTACATACGCAATGTTCTCATGGATCTCGAGATTACATTACACTGGTTTATCAAGAGAAATACCTATTTCGGGCACAAGTTTCCCATTATCCGGTGAGCTTTGGGCGCGTTATATTAGGGTGTGCGTCCCGCCTTGTAGCGAGTGCGCGGGTATAGGTAGGTATGGCAAAATGGCTATTGCTTAGGACCTATTGAGGTATTCCTAGTATCCGCTATGTGCGAAGTGCATGGTGGGGGTAACGTGAACGATCGCAGTGCACAATTTGACAAGAAATGGACTGCAAACGGACATCATCCATGTCACCTCAACTCGGTCGACTGTAAAAATAGTGAATCAGCCAGAGACATTTCATATAAGCATGGAGTACAAGTCATTCATAAAAAAGAAAGATGGCGCAACAATCATGCACACAGCGAATAGAGACGTCTGCGCTCGCTAACCAATAGTAGAGTAACACACAGCCAGCACCCAGCAGTGATGTGCTGATGTGACGAGTCCAACAGGCTCGCTTCCCGGACGCGAAACGAGTATTTTTTGCAACCCCGCGTTTTACTGTTTCCATAACAACCGCTCGTAACTTCGCATACAGCCAATTAATCTTATAAATTCGTTTTATAGGCGGTTTTATTAATTATTATTTTCCATTCGTGTAATTATTGTTATTGTATTTGCACAGCATAATCATAACTATAGATCTAACTGCTTATTAAGGTACTTTACGAACTATCCACGGACAGGTATATGGACAGTCGTGTCAGCTTGTCAATACTTCATAGATTTTAATACTGCAACAGGTAAAACTCGAAATAGATTGGCAATATCTTCAGTAGGTATAATAAATAGAAGATCATACTTTCTAACTTGATACGGACGAAGTGTAAAATATTATCGTAATTGACTAAAAGTTCTCAATGAAATGACAGATCAATTAAAAGATTAGGATCCCTGCATAGCATTTAAAGTTTTACATGAGATAACCTTTCCCAACCTAGTCGCATGACTCGCATGCCTGCCAACGTACGAGTATAAACACAAACCTAGCCGCAACTTTCCTCTAAAGTCTCTGATTTATGACCGGTATCGTCGTTTTCACGTCACTACACGTGATGTCGGGGTCACGGGTCATCACTACGTCGATATTTTTTACCACTATTAAACGGTTGGCAGGCCTGACAGCAGTGACAGCGGCATGTGGGCGAACGCCTACGATTAAAAAGATAATATATTTTTAAATGTGTCTATGGGCCACGGGCTTAGGCTTTTCTTTATTCCTTTAATTTTCAATTCGTAGGTCAAAGGTTTCATTAACAAGAAGGCGTAGGCAGTGTCCAATTTGAATTAATTAACTGTTTTAAATAAAATGTCACACTTGTCAAACTTAGTAGGAAATATGTGAGTAGGTACTTTATGGTTTTAACTGTTAAAGTAACGGGGTAATATTTTTTCGAAAACAATTCGTAATTTGCTACTTTAAACAATCCAAAGACGACGTGTTCGTCACTTGTAGGTAAAATGATGCTCACATAAGTAATTGTATGTAATACGTCTGCAAGAGTGACATTGTCTCAAACCGGTTATGTCATTCAAAGGGCGACGACGTAATCTTGGAAATGATGAGCATAACAGCCGCGAAAGCCATGCCTTGATAGTTATTACAGAACACTAACTTAAATATGATATTAAAATAAATTCATCAACGAAAGTCAATTAAGTCTTCCTACGATAGTTCATCATCAGGATCGCGGATGCATTTGGTTTTCTCAACTTTACTCGGCTGCCTAAGGGGTCCATTTGAACAGCATACCCAAAAGAGAAAATTAGGTCCAAGACAGATTGACAGGTGATAAAAAGTGGGCAAATGCCATGCCGCAAATACAAACAGATATGTAAGATTTCAGGCACGCAATCAAGTGCCCGGGGGACTTTTTATCATGTCACTTGTGACAGTTAATTGCTAGGCTACCTATGTATATAGCCTCATTGGCAAACGAAAGCTGGTATCCGTTCGGAAACCGAATGGCACACCCGGAGCCGGTAAAGTCACTCGTTTCTGAACGGAACATCCAATTTTGAACCTCTACTCGTTTTGAAATCGATATGCGGGAAAATTGAGCTATTTGCGGACCGGTTGAATAAGCCGATGGAATTGACTGGTTTATTCTATTACTGAACAAGTTGGCTTTAATATAATAAAGTGTACTAGAACATTGAACACTTGATCGGCTTGTTTCGCTTGTAACATAATATATAAGTAAATATTAAACATAAAGGATGTTACTGCTTTAATTCAAGTAAATAGTTAAAGAATATGGGCAATGGAAAAGACAAGCCTCAAATTAATTTTCCGCAAAATTCAGGTTTGCTATAGTAGCTCTATTTGATAATTTTTGTCAAGGAACATTTCAGAATTTGGTAATTTTAACCAATAATGGATTTATTTTGTTATCTTTAATAACTATTGATATAATATAACGCTACATAGTACAGTAGAGCATAGTAGAGAGTATAGTACAGCAGAAAAAGTAGCTAAGCGGGTAAGGTGTTCAAAATGAGCTGGACACGACTTAATTTTTAAGAGAATAAGAGTCCAGCTCAGTCTTAGTTTCTGCTGCTAACTGTACCGGGTAAAGCAAAAACTATAAAGTTCAACAAAATAACTCGGAATCTCGCTTAAACCAGAAAACATTCTTAACACAAATCGATTTAATTGCTTGATGCTACGGTGTATCAGATGAATCGATTAGGTCTCAACAGCCTCGCTATCCTATCGATTCAATTAGGCATGAATGGGTCCCTAGTTTATAGCGCAATTGGTTCCCATGCGTGAGACAGTTATTCTGCATGCATGGAGCTATGCGGGTCGTGAACTGATAATCGTATTTTGTCAGATACGCCGTTCTCGTAATAACGACGCCTACTATTCGCTTTCAGACAACTTTAGTAAATACATGTTTTTTTAGGACCGAACTGTCGAGCGGACATGTAAATTGTCAGTAAGTAATTGAAGTTCTAACCTAGCTAAATTAAATATGTAGACTATCGAATAATTTAATATGGAAATGGAACCAAGCACTATTTGAAATACTACTGTACTTGCCCCACCAAGGACCAAATAACAGCTATTGGAATTTTTTTGTTTTATGAATTGAAATAGTAATGTATTAATTAATCAAAATTAGCATTAAATAAATAAAAATATAACTAGCAGGTGCGTTAACGTATACTACTACTTTACTTGGATTCATACAATGCTGCTACAGTCAACACAACATGTTTGATGCCGATCTCAGAACCTATTTCGTAGTTGATAATGTTTGGCCTGTTACCGTTCGTCATTACTCATTTTACCTACCACTCTAGTGCATAAAATGTAGGTAGTTTTACCGCCATCCCACGTACATTAAGCCTGAGTGCTCGTAAAGCTTCGGTGTTAACGAACTCATTTAGGAGTCAAAATGTTCGGTCAAACTCGTGCTCTTCGCGTGTCTGAGATATCTGACTGCTCGACCCTGGCTGTTTATTCCCATTGGCAATAATATTTATAATCCAGTGTAATTGCTAGCTGGTGATTCTTTGCAAGTATACTAAACGAAGATCGCATTTATACTGGTTCTTGGGGAATAACATGACGTCTGCGGTCACGATGCCGACTGCACGCACCTCGAACCCTACTAATGTCACTGTCAACTGCAACATCGAACTTGGCACGTATGTACAGTCATTAGCCCCTTTGTTGGCGCAGTAAATTTTAATACGAGTACGTTCCCACGAGCGTAATCACCGCTAACCGTAATAGAGGCAGTTTTGCGAATTGAAATTCATAAAGAAACAGGTGAATGTCTGATGTTAGCTGCCGCGGTTTGAATGGTAAATCGAATTTAAATTGTCCGCTGCACTTTTGGTTCTCAGAGTCGGAGCAATAGGCAAATAGTTTATAAAATATAGACCAGTGTTGAGGCTGAGCCTGTGACCGCGTTCACACGCTTGTACGAAGATTAGAGTGGTTTCGTGGGGAGTGATTGATCGTTCGCGCGAACCGAGAATGGACGGATTATGCCTTTTGTCTATGCGGTGTCTAGTTTGTCTTTGCCCTTTTAAGATGTTGAAACGTCAGTTGAAAGCGCAGTTACAGAATAACAGTACAAATGTATAGAAGCTCCGCTGTTTAACCCTATATTTTCACAGCTAAAGTTTCTGATGCCTAAGATATAAAATATCTGCTCCGCGGCACGCCAGGGGTTTCAAGTTTTTCCGCGTCGCAGCGCGTCTTGGCGCAGTATCTACCGTCAAATGTCACATCACAGTCGGTGTTGGTTCAACGTCCGTATTTACTTTGTTTCCGAATAAAAGCGGCCCACGCATTTTTTAATGCATTTCATAGTAAACATTAGTACCGAACGAGGAATAATTAAGTCTTCATAATATTCGGTTCCACGCCTACACGTGATACTTATTTGTACAACATGACGTAGTTCGTACTAAAATAAACTAAATAACTATGTCCGCCTCGCGATGGAAAAATTCGTTAAGTACCTACTTGTATGTAATGACAAAAGCGGTCTAGGTATGTCATTAAGCATTGTTATTATGCCCTGGAGCAACGTTTTTATTGATATAGAAATACAAATGCATAAGTATCATTTAGTTTCATGCTCGGTCGTTATTTGTTTTTTGACCTGTACACATACCTAAGATATAATTTATAATTCAATGATACATTTGACAACCGTTTTGTATGTGAACTATGAAACTATATTAATCAAGTTTCCTATCTCTTCATGGTACTAGTATTATTATTTCCGAGTAGGTACCTAAGTACTCATAATAATTATTCTTTACCACAAAGATGTGGGGGTCATTTTATGCTTATAGTTACCCAGAATTGACTAACACTCCCGTGCAATGCAACTTCGTGACAAATGATGATTGCACTTTATCGGAGCACAGTCATTCAATTCAATCCAATTCAATTCTTATATTTATACTTTTGTGGCTAACGTATGCATTTATATAATATAAAATCCATTTATAAAGAGATCAGCATCAAAAGGCGAACTTGCCGACACTATTGAAAAGTAAGAACTTGTGAGGATCTTTTCTGATTCGTTTAATATTATTATTATGTTTTCATCACATGTAGTTATAAAACGTGGCACTCTATGGAGGCATAGCGGGAGTTGTAATAGTTTATTTTCTAGTATTTATGGATATTATTGATTTTTCACCTCACTAGCTCGGAAAGCCCTTTTTGTTTGTTTAATATCTATTGTGAAAATCGCTTTTTATCCACATGTGGTGAAAGAGTTTTGACATAAGTGACAAGTGGCTTAAGTGACATTTGACAGCTAACAAAACGTAAAACGTTAAAAGTGCAGAATTTTTAACATCGCAATTAATGAATTGCATCGAGTAAAAACACTTAATACAGTCTTACAACTTTATTTTAATTCATAAATATCAGCATTCAACATTAATCTTCATTCTTTTTGTAAAAACGGATAAATTGTTCTGACAGCCGAATAAGTCTACGTACGAACAAAACGCATCTGACATTTAATAAAACCTTTTACGTCAAAACTTTTCATTTCAATTCATCCATCATATCAACGTTAAATATTCGCATGTTTTTCTAGGTTGTTTTGTTAAAAATTAGTGATTCGAGTGATGAAGAAGTATTAAACACCTGAGGAATTACGGGAAACCGAGCAAAATGCACCCTTTTTCTTATTTTCCTCGCTGTAGTGAGGTGAAAAGTTTTGTGTTATACACGGGTGAAAGTTATTTTACGTCTCGTAAATAACACTCGCACGTAAAATACAACTTTCACGTATAATAACACTCGCACGTATAATAACACTCGCACGTAAAATACAACTTTCACCCCTTGTATAACAAATAACTATTTTTTGTCTTAAATAAAACTTTGTTTTTAAAACTAATGCACATGGGCAAAGGTAAGAATATTGCAAAGTTGAGTCATAAAATCCTAAGAGTTCGTTTTTAGGCTAGAGACTCTCGTTCACATTATTTCACGCATATACCTTCTTATTCGCCTCGGCCACATTCGATTGTATGGCGAGAAAAAATGGGAATGATTCCTAAGAAAAAAATATTCCCATCAGTCTTAAAATAAGTCCTCGGAGGTATGCAGCAGTACACCCGTATGTTGTGTAGTGCTAAAGGAGCTCGAATAACGGTGCCTTCCCAACTAGCAAATGCTGTCTTATAAAAGTCACCAGCACGTTTAACGACTAAATTTTGTCGTATAAACGTGCTGGTGACTTTTATAGACATCTTTTGCTAGTTGGGTTTTCTAGAATGCGGTGTCTATTGGCATCCAAGTCTGCGCCTCATCGGCATCAAGCTCCTATTTACACAGATGCGTCCCACGGGTCTCACGATTTCTCGCCTCCTCTCCCTATTGTCTGGCAGGTTCCCACGCGCGTCGCCAATCGGAAACCGCCTTTAATTTTAATGGGGTAAAGCCGATAATTAAAATCACGAGGTGAGTAAACTCGGGTAATTTAAGGTCACTTCAGCGTGCAAGTATCAATGTGCAAGGAATCAAAGGTTTTCGTAAAACAATTCAATGACATGCAGAAGCTCAGGAAAGCTAATTCGAGATTTTACACTTTTTGACACGACTATTTTTTTTTAACAGAGACTGACTTGTTATTACATGCGCGTTGTTAAACACTTAGTTTACCTACACGTTACCTTCAAAAGCATATATCAACGAGTACTCAATTAAACTTCAATTTTTATACTATGAACTACCTAGAACATAAGATATCACCCAATGGGTAATACCGTCGATATCACGTTTAACCTGTATATTTTTAGTTTAACGCAATCGATACTCCAATAGACAAACACGATTTCTTATTACCACGTTTGTAGAGATCAAATCTCCTATTGGTTCAGTAATCGAAGAAACTACGTCACATCCAATGAGACCGCAAATAAAAAACTCATTCTCAGAAGTTAATTAAAATGACTCTACGTTTAATTACTTCTAATGAAATCAGTGCACTGGATTATTAACATATATTAACGTTTACAATGCGTCATTTAGGTCGTTTCTACGATTGGAAATATGCGCAGTATCGTATCGAAGTCTATAGGTACTAAGTTGCAGGGAAAGCGAATGAACTCGCGGTAAGCAAATGCGAAGTAATTTTGTCATTACGCATCCAAGATCGAATGCGTAAACGCATGTACAGAATGACTTTATACACTCCAACCAAAGACCATGTAATTTATGAACTGTGTCTATACAAAATCGCATTGCCGAAAGTCTGGCAAACTCACTAGCGCTTTCTATCAAGTTATTAATACAGCAGAGTAAGGACAGGAGTTGATGGATCAAAAGATAACCTGAAACGGGGAATTGGACCATAACATGCTTTCTACTAGTGTGGTATCCTCCAAATATGAGACAGTACTTTCTGTGCGCAACGACGTGCACTGAGGAAGATCTCCTGAGAGCTACACCCCGCGGAGTAGAAGAGGCAAAATATTGGCAAGCAAAAGTTTAACTTTAAGAAATTTAATCCCTTTTCACTAATAAGAAGAAGTTAATGCAGTAGATCTCCGTTTCATACATTCTATTCGGCGATTTGATGCTGGCATAACACAAATCACGTTTCCCTAGGCTATACCTGTGTATTTGGACTCAGGTGTGCAGCACCATCTTTTGAACGGAAGTTGAGTTACCTGACCTGGTTGAGGCTGAGGTTTGTATAGACATTTCAGTCCACGTCTCATGGTCCTTGGCACCAAAGGTATTTCCCGAGGCGATAAAAGCGCTAACTATTAAGTAAAGTTCGAAAAGCAAACAGTATCGATGGAAACAACACCGATTTGGAGCTGTGTTGGTACGAGATAAGTAAACTATATCGGGAAAGCGCGTCTTGTTTGTGTTGTAGTTTGTAGTACAAATTGGTCAGAGATCGAGGGGGCTCTCACAGGCCGTTTGTAGCTGTTCATGTTTTACAAACAAACCAGGCTGTGGTGATCTGGGCTGGGCGTATATTTTAGTTAGGTTGTGCTAGCGTAACGTTGACAAGTCATGATTTCGAGTGAACTATTGTAATAAATAAAAAACCTCAAGAACTCAAGCGCAATGAAAATGTTTACTATTTACGACATTTTGTATAGTAGAGTTTCCAAACTTAACGACATTCTGATAAAACATCGCTGTAACTTAAATGTTTTGGAACTTTTTATTGAGAATTATGACAGAATTAACGGCTATCCAGCCAGTCTCGAGACGTCGAAGAATGTATTTAATAATGAACATAAACGCGGCAAGCGCTTACAGTGCCACCAAAAAGAGTAGAAATTAAAAAGTGGCAACATCGTAGTGTCGTCCCTTCCAAATCAATCTAAAAAAAACGGGACGACACTACCATGTTGCTACTTTTTAATTTCTACGCTTTTTGGTGGCACTGTAGATAGGGCTGAAATCGATAAAAATAAAAACATATCTTTACATAAATATATCTGAAATCCGCACAAACACTCCATAATCATCAGGACACGGATAATGTACAACCGTCAAGTCAAAAAAAAAAAATTTTTACAATCCCGTGGTATGTACCTACATATGCCGTGTAATTCTAATGTATTTAATTTACTAATAAACCGTTTTGTACAATAAAAGTTATATGTGATTATACTTTCTATAATCATATTACAACTTTCTATCATTTCGCGTTATATCGCGATTGGCATGAGTCATGCTATATGTAACCATCTCATCTCATATAATGTGTGTCTATAGGCATACGTATAGTATATCATCAATATTATATTCTCGCTTTTATGGTCTTGATAATAAAGTCTCATCTTGGTAAGATCATTTAGAACTCCTCTCCCGGTTAGCTACTTCGGCTGCTGACTGTATGTTCTTTTCGAAAACAAAGGGACATTTAAGTATGCGATGAATTGCAGATTTGACTTGTTGATATCAATTATGTTATATCTTAGCTAGACAATAGGCTTATAAAGAGAGATTTTCTTCCTGCCGTTTTCTCGGAGTCCTTCATAGTTAATTTATTTTCATTTGTAATGGACATATGTTTCAAATTATTGGGATATTCTAAAAATCTTAGAAAATCAATCGCTTTATTAGCGTCCATGGTCATAACTAAAAACGAATAAAAAAATAGACCAGGCTCTACTTATATCCATTGAAATCGAACTTAGTGTGCTAATATTACTATAGTCAAACCACGCAAACTCTGCTTAAACTTTACAAGTAACCAGCTAAAAATTTTATTTCAAAAATTACGTTTATTTTGGTAGCTGTTCCACACTTTACCGCTTCGAAGTCCAATGCATTGTTAACATGGTCGGTCTCTACTTACCCAATAAAAGATAAAGAAGATCGATGAATTAATGAGGGTTTCCTGAAACGATTTTTTCACCAAATGACAGCACCGTGGCGAGAGGTCCAGCTGTCATAATCCACCAATATTATTAATCACATTTTTTCTGATTGGTGGATTCTGACAGCTGATGTCAAAAAGACCTCTCGTCACAGTGTCGCCCCCTGCTAGCCTACTATGGTCGGGTTTTTATCGCCTGTCACCATAGCTGTCACGTTCTAACAAGTAAGTAAGTGTGAAAGTGACGCATAGCGCGATAAGTGATAAAATGGCAACCATGGATGGCCTTCTGGATTTCAGGAAACCCTCATTAAACAAGTGGTTTCTGTGACGTCACATCAAGATATTCACGATTGCGTTGTATTTACTCACGTCAGAATTGTCGGCCACCGACTCGAGTAATCAGACCTTTGTTTGCCTATCTACTTACTGGTTACGCGTGCATTGAAATCTGAAACAAATATTGAACAATTAAACATTTTGAAAACAAATTAGTTGTTGGCCCACACCGGAGAGGAATCGTGATAGCATTGCATTTAAATTAAGACCTGACCTTTTGGAAATTCTTGTTCGCGTTTCTCTTAATGCTTCGTCCCTACGTGCTCGACAAGCTCACATGTGAAGTCAATAATTTATTAAGTACTGTCAACAACTTTGCCTACGATGCACAACTTTGCCTGGCTTGAAAAATAAGGCTATCTTCACTAAACAGCTATTTATATCTTATTCCTGAAATGGCCGCCTTTTTCCCATCTTAGGACAAATATATAAATAGCTGTTTGATAAAGAAAACCACGTTTTTCAAGCCAGGCAAAGCTGTGCATCGTAGGCAAAGTTATAGCAGTTGTTTTTAAAATCTATTTATTTTGCTAACTAAACGTTAAATATCTTTTTAGGATTAATTTTATTATAAGAAATCGGTGGCATTTAAAACCCTGATGATAAGAAAATGTCTTAGAGTTTGTTACAGGATTTTTTTCTGGTGATAGAAAACAATTTTGATTAATTATTTTAACTATTTAGAGGGAAAACATTCTCAAACCAACAATGTAATATTAGTTTTTAGATTTTTATTCTTCCATCCATCATGTCCAAAACGATTTAATTTACTCGTGTTGGTAACTGCGTCTGCGTCTTCGGTTTGTGTACCCTTCAGACTTACTCCTCAGGCATATTTATGCCTAATGGAGTGGAGACATAGCATGAAAAATTCAATATGCAAGGCTATAAATTAATTTAATCTTACGGATCTAAAGGGACTGAATAAGCGTATAGGTGGATCAAATATCGATGCAAAATATCGATAACTCGGTTATGATTGGTTATGAAATCAGTCGTCATCATAATATTTGTTGTTTATTTTATGAGCCTCGATCGTGTTTGTTACATGCAGGTTTCTTCACATCCTCACTTCATAATATCTATATTTTGTGGTTGTAATAAATACGAGCATAATAGCAAACAGATTACCATCGCTAAGCCTTCATAGATCTACGTTCCCAGGGGTTTACACGCTTTGTAAATGCTACTCATTTGTGTTTTTTATCCAGAAGAAGCTACCTAATAACTTAAGGGACTACTTTGAAAAATTATAGGTTTTTTCAAACGCTCTAGTGACTAAACGGAAAAAGGGACTGAATTTATTTTCGAATATATTTCATTAGACTATATATTCTTGTTTTTGGCACAAACCGAAACACGATTGCTGAAAGTTGCCTCTATAGAAAAAAAATCCGAAGTTGGGTCCTTTTTCACCTTATTTTTCTTAGCTTACGAAAACTATACGAGATTAAGCAATATAAGCAGGTAAAAAATATGGTATTCCGGTTTATCTAAAAAGTCACAGAAACAAAATTAGACAAAACTTAATAGATCCGCTTATTTATCGTAGTTTGGTCAAAAAAGTCTGATCCTTAAGAGCGCATCTGCATCTCTTTCTTTCGTGCACGGGAGCCATAAGCGTGTCTCTAATGGATGGGCGTGGCTTGTCCGAATCGAGGAATGGCCTTAATAAGCGTTTGTTACAGCTGCATTATCGTCAAAAGGTACACTAATATTATGTGCACACAAAGAAGTTTTTGTGGCAAAAATTTATTTATTATTTATTTAATCTTTATTGCACAATAAAAGAAAGTACAAATGGCGGACTTAATGCCTTAAGGCATTCTCTACCAGTCAACCATTGGGCCAAACAGAAACTAATGATTGGTGCAGGATTATAAGAGCAGAGATGACGTAAAAAAAACAAATCACATTAATATACCTAATAATGATGATTAATACACGTACATAAATACTCAATACTATACACATACATATATAATTACATGCTATAATAAATAAATAATATTATTGTACCCATGCATACCCATCATGCAGATCATTACCTAACCTTGAAGTGTATCAGAGAGGTGTTTACGTAATTTGCGCTTAAAGGAAAATTTGCTCTGTGCTTGTCGTATAGGGAGAGGAAGATCGTTCCAGAGGCTAATGGCCTGACGAGCGAAAGAGTTTGCCATAAAACCAGTGCGGTGAAGAGAAATTGACAGTTTAAGAGTACGGAAGGATCGAAGCTCGCAACCAGGACGCGGCGTTACAAATTGGAATTTTGATTTTAGATAATCCGGTGAAGCAGGATCAAATAAGATTGTAAAGAGATTACAGAGAGTTCTAGCAGACCTACGCTCGCGGATGGGGAGCCAATTTAACTTGCGGCGGAAAGCAGACACATGGTCGTATTTTCGAAGTCCATACACAAATCTGATACAGTTATTAAGTATTCTGTCTAATCTGTTAAGTAATTCCTGGTTTATGTTAGAGTAGCACACATCGCCATAATCTAAGACAGGTAACACCAACGCTTGAATGAGGAGAATTTTTGTGCTGTCAGGTAGAAAATATTTAAATCTATAAAAGGAGCGGAGTATATTAGTCACTTTCCGACACACGTCAGACACCTGAGGAACCCAAGTTAGACCGCTGTCTATGATGAGACCGAGATTTCTCACTTCCCCGGCAAAAGGAATAACAGTATTTTCAAATAGAATTGGTGGCATGTGCTTCAGATCAATTTGGGCAAGTAAGCGTGTGCTACCAAGTACAATGGCTTGGCACTTGTTAGGGTTTACATTAATGCCGAAATTGCACGACCATGATGAAATGTTGCCCAAATCAATATTAATGTTCCTGATTGCTTGATCTAGGTTGGACGGTTCCCCTTGTGTGTATATTTGTAGATCGTCAGCGTAAAGATGATGGGAACATTTGATTCTATATGTGATCAGATTTATAAAGGCCGAGAAAAGGAGAGGAGACAGAATGCCACCCTGCGGTACGCCAGAAGTTAAGTCACACCACTCGGAAAAAGTATTATTTAAACGAACCGCTTGACGACGCTCTTGAAGGTAGGAGGAGAACCACTCAACCGCTGTTGGTGAGACAGAAAGGTTTTGCAAAGCAGCCAGCAACAGGTCATGATTCACCGCATTGAACACGTTTGAAAAGTCGATCAAAACCAGCACTGTTAATTGAGTCGATTCCATGCCCAGTCTCACATCCTCAAAAATGTGTATTAACAAGGGACTTCCTTCCAATATTAAATTTATCGATAACTGTTTCGAAGTGACATTTCATAATTTTCATAGCACACTAATTTCAACTGATAAAGGAAAAATTTACCTATATGCTGATTACTACCTTTCGACGTTATGTAACGGTAATATTATGTTATAATTTAACACTTATTAGAAATAAAATTAAAACAAGAAATAATTGTATCAACTAAAGCACAACGAAAGAAAACCATTTTCGTAATAAATTTGTAATAACTTCATATCACATCGTATGGCTTTATTTCACTGCGATCAATTTCGACTGATGATGAATGACTTCATGTTCTGTATTGTGTATACTATATAATAATAAATGAGACTTGTAAAATCATTTATATACAAGGTGGCCAAAAAAGAACTGAATTCCCGTTGGCTGTAAGGTTTTGGACGCTACCAATCCTCCCTAGATGGTTTTGGAACCTCATACATCGATTTGATATTTGGACTTTTGTATGGCCATTGATCGGCGGCAGTGAGTACGTCATAAGGATTTATCGATACATTAGTATCGTTGGGAATCCCTAACTTAGGTATTGATTCAACAGAAAGTACCTAATGAATCCATACATATAATGACCCCCATATAGGGGATATTCCACAGTAAAGGGGCACAAAATGGCGCGAGCAGTTGGCGCGCAGGTGCGCGGGCACATGTCACCCTGCGCTCGCGCACGTGCCCGCTATAACGACTAACGGAATTTGCGCGCCTTTGTGTGGGGTAGGACACGTATGAGGGTTTGAATGGACTGAGTTTTTGTACTGTCAGAGGAAGTCTCCAAGACTTTAGTCTTGGTTTGAAAAAGCGTCAAATGGAGACTAAGTCCTATAAGATGCTTAGATCCACGCAGCGCAGCGGTTTTGGTACTAATGCAGCCATATTGATATGTGGGTTGAGAACGAAATAAAGATTATGGAAAATAAGACTTCTAACTTTTGCTACGTCCATGATTCAAGTATGGCTTTACGACAATTACGACAAATACCTTCAATATCAAATATTGTAAAAAATATACGTATTAGCTAAAATGCGGTGGCCTTAACAATTGTCTTAGGCAAGCCGAAGCTAATTTGGCTTTACTTTTCTTCAAAATCTTTAGAAAATCGGATCTAATGTCTAAAAATTAAGCAAGCCTGCAGGAATCGCCGCCACTGCTAAAATGGAACCACAAAAATCTTTTGAACAAATGAAGATCTCCCAAGAACGGCGTCTTTGTTTTACACAAGAAAGAATCCAAGTAACGGAATATTGTGATCTTAAATACCTATATATCATCAATCCAACTTGTTGGGGTCTATTGCTCTACCTAATAATATACATAAAAGGCTAGCTACATGAAATAACCCGTTCATTTAAACTGACCGCATGATCAACTTTCCTAGCGCGACTTGCTATTTCAATCTAGCAATCCTTAGAGTAAGCAGTAAAGTTTTTATTATAATTGCACCAAGATTTATAACTCGAACAACTAGAGCATTTACCATAAACATGCGAAAATACCATTTAAAGCATAATTAAGGTTAATTTATTGACGTGCTACAACTAATAACTCAAGCGGTCTGAGTGAAAAACTAGGAATAGTAAACAGACTAGTCTATCAAGCCTGTATTCTGTACGCTTACCATGAGTTATGACATTGACGTTTTCGAAAACGAGTATCGAGTGTTCTATCTGTGCATCTTGCTTGTAACATATTAGAGTAAACGAGATGCACAGATAGAAAATTTGTTACTCGTTAATGAAAAATATCAATGTCATACTCATGGTAGCCGTACTGGCCTATAACCGCGAACCACTTCGCTCGTTAGATATCGTTGCACGTCTATTTGCATCACTATCTTTCGAATGTGCGAGACCGGTCGACGGAGACGCTCGGAAGACGCTAGTGTGGGGGTAGCCTTAGCCTAAGACCATAAAAAAAATTATGGGGCTTCGAAAATCAGATTTTGGAGGACTTATGAAAAAAAAAATCGTATCTCCAGATCCGTGGCTCCTAGGACGAAGGTTCCAAGGAATAAAGGGAAGGAAATGACACCACAAATCCCCCAAAAAAAATTGTCGGTACATGTGCCAAACACCCTGTATTTTTGATATCACCTTATACTATATAAACTTCCATATGTTTTATTTAAATTGTACGACTTTTATTTTTCCATATAATATATTTCTGCACGCAATGATCGCTACCTACATGATTACATTGCCTTAAAATGTCACAACTGATGAGGTGTCAGGTGTCAAATAAGTGTATACGCAATACATTGAAGAAATTTAAAAAATCAGTTGCTTGATATTAATTAAAAGTTAACTCAATATTTATCACAATATCGATTTATAATTTCAAAACTTGGTTGCTTCCATTTGAGGTAATATCAAATAAACATGCGGTATATGCGAGTGAAGTTCTTGAGTTAACTAGTGTAACGGGACCTAGACATCGTTAACACGATCTATGTCAAAACTATTTATTTATTTCTTCATATTCATTGCACGATACAAAAATAATGTACAAATGGCGGGCTTAATGCCTCATGATATTCTCTACCAGTCAACAATAGAGCTGGACAGCGACAGGTATATAATAAGGTTTTAATCTGCCCTTCTTATTATAATAAATATTAAAAAATAACTTGTAAGAGATTCTGTCATAATTTAATGTTTAAGTTTATACTAAGTATATGAACTAATACACTTTCTAGTAGTAAGTACTTATTAGTTCTTAACAATCGTCACGGTCGTATTTCACGTATTATAGGCTAAGAAAGGGAGATTTTCAATGATCGGCCGGCGGTAGCATTTTATGTCATTTTGACGTCCAACGAAATGACTTATATGGATAAGCCTATGTTGTTCAAAATAAAACCACATGTTATGGATGTATGTGTTCACTGAATTGAATTTGTTATAGTATATTATCATTTTTTTCCATGCAACCATTTTCGAGTGGTAAATTCATTAGGCATATTTTACATTACACCAAATATTATGGCGATATATACTTAATGAAATAAACAATTCAGTTATTCCGTTGTACGTGTTCAATTGATGGATAAAATAATGATGAGAACGTCAATGAGACAAGTGCAAGACAAAAGTTGACGTAGACACATTCTATTGTCTACGGTTGCCGCGATATATTGGAGATTTTGAATTTACGGACCTGGCAGAATAAAGACTTTCAAAATCCTGTTCAGCCTGTCAAAAACTCATGAATAACGACAAATAAGTCCTAAAACCCTTGGTTCATCTTATTGGAATTTTTTTAAATAAAAAAAATAGAATATCCTAATCGCTTGACAAAGAAAAAAAATATTTTTATTTCTATTTCAATATTTATAAACTTTTAACGTTGACTGAATGTTAATTTGTAAGCCAACCAAGTGCTATAAAGCACTTTTGACAACGTTTATTATGTATAAGCACTTATATTGCCAAATAAACTGTTATTGTCCGTTGATAAACCATAAAATCTGAAATAATATATGTGATACTTTAAAGCAAATTATATTGTTTGAGCTAAAGGGGGCAATAACAAGCTGTGTAAACCTCAAAATTGTATTTTTATTGTACAGTAGGTTCAACTCTCCCAAAATTGTTAATTTACGTATTAAAATAATGTTCAAAATATATAGGATAGTTAGCACCAGAGCACATTAAGGCATCATTTATTTAATACGTATTTTCCCCACTTTTTGACCCCCTACATAAAAAGAAACAAAACAAAAATCCTCCTCTCGAACCTCAAAGGTGTTAAATTTACGAGACACTGTACATTTTTAATGGAAACAGCCAGTTACTCCGTATCGTGGTAGTAAAATTAGCCGAATTACACAAATTGCAGCGATTATCGACATATCTTAAATGTTTAACACTGCACCACACACCTCTAAGACTATAATCATAAACATTCATTTTTAATTTGTACAAAATGTAAGCGAGGTGTCAAATTAAAAAATCGTTTGCACTTCACTTAGATATACTTTAAAAGTTGTTTTTATTCAAGTATAATGAAATATTGGGACCTAATATGTGAAAAGGATAAGATTGAAAATATTTGGTTAGGTTTCGGCTTTTTGAACTTTAATTTAAATAATTCTCAAATAATGAAATCTAAACGATTAAATATCGCATTGTCTTATTTATTTACATTAGGATTTGGAATTCGCTAGTTTTGGCAAACTACCTAGGTATAAAATACCGTAAAAATGCAGGTTTTAAAAGCTCTAATTTCCACATTTTATTATAAATTTCCTTATCTACGTTACGCGACATGTAATTTCCTAATTTCTATACAAAAATATGTTTCATTTACACGCAAAGTCATTCTTAAGGGAAAATATATTATTAACATGGCCATTAATGATTGACAATTAGCAATAAAACTCTTCACACAAACTTCCAACCATAGACAATCGACTTGTTTTTCTTCAATTACAAAGACATCGACCCCGACGCGAGACCGGAATTCGAATATCGAATGTCGAGGCTTTGGGCGCCGTTATTAATTTACTTTTAATCTTTCCTTATTAACTTCTCTCCTGGTACATTATAAATATATTAATATTGTGATGTGCTCCACTTGGAACCGGGGCGTCTATTCGAAGAATACAAATTGTTGATTTGATCTTGATATGAATCGGCATTGGTCCTGTCTAAAGTGAAGTTTTGCTTATTCAGATTCAGACCATTTTGTCAAGCGGTTAAGAGTTATAGTATATGTATAAAATATGCATCAATTCGATATTTTCGATGATAGAATAAGGTTATAGATAATTAAAAATATCTTCCAAAGTCAAAAAAATTTATCCCTCCTGTCTACCTTTAGACAATAAGACCAAAAAATATGAATTCAAGATGCGCCTTAAAAAATACTTTCTCCAAGAACTGTTTTGATTTGAACATAATCGGTTCAGCCATTTTTGAGTTATCGCCAAAAAAAATCGTCTTTCATAGCGACACGACCTTTCGGTACTACTTTTTCCTTATTCCATTCAAAAGGTAGGTAACCCTTCATTATACGTGGTCCGACATGCACTTGGCCGGTTTTTTGTTATATTCTATGTAAAGTTATCTTTAATAACAGCTATAGCCGATATCTACGAAAACGAAGCTAAGCTACTGGAAAGTCCTCCTCATTAACATTATCGATAAACATATAAAAAATATGATTTAAACAAGAATCTAATCCAATACCTACTCTTTTCAAATTAATGCAAATTTACATTGCTAATTAAAGAATTAATAAATGCTAAACAGTAATTTAAAGTAGGTTCGCACATTATACCTACACCGTTATATATAATACTAACGCTTCAGTTTTATCGAACTTTGGACGCCACATTAAAATGTGCTTATGAATACGCAATACAAACACTTTTGTTATATTATTTGATTGTAGTAGGTATATTTTTACCCATACACAGATTTCAATGTAGTCCGACCAAAGTACCTACGAATAATTTGTTTTTGAAATAATACCAGAATTGTTGATTATATCGCAATGTAATTTTACTTTTGGTACTGAACTGAACAGTCTATAACCGCGAACCACTTCGTTTATTCGATCGTCTATTTGCATCACTATCTCTTGAATGGGAAAGAGCGATAGAGAGGGCGATAACGAAAATTCACGTCTTTAAAATTACTACCTTTAGTACCATGAAGCACTCGAAAAGTAGTTCACGAAACATAGGTATTTTAAGCAGTGATAGGGAACTATGGCTCTAAAAAATCATATTATCCATTCTACTAAATTATTGTGTAATTTATTGCTATTTCTCTAACCTAAAATAACACTCCGAGGACCTTGGACTTCGCTAACTTAACACTGCACCTCTTTATCACTTCAAGTTTATGTCAGTTTCCATTATTTCACTGTCCATTGCGGCACATGTTGGCACTACACAGTATCACCGGCGAATGACTGCAGCGATGTACGAGCGGATGGGAAATGGGCACGGAGGTCGGAGGCGTGTGAAGAGCGCCGGAGTAGGGGCGGGCATCGTTGCGTGACAGCTAGAAACCTGCGGTTGAGGACGTCATGCCAATTACCATGTCCCTCGTTTTACTAGACATTATTTCGAATAAATACTGTCAGCTTATAAAAATAGCAACCGGATTTTTACTAAAAAGCTGTAGAATCTAATCAAACTTGTTTAGTAATGGGTGTTTTATGGTAGATAATGTTTGTCTATGGTTTTTCTAATGTCTAATCGAAACATACGTAGTTTAAATATAGCTTGTCGACGGATTACCAATATAAAAATTAGGATATTATTTTTATAAAAAGCGAAATGTTCGCTCGCAGCATTTTTTGCGAGACACCTACCTAACAGTATTCGTGCAAAATTTATAGCAAAAAAAAACACGAAAGAAGCTAAATTACGAGCCCGCATTGGGCCCATTAAGATAACGTTATGGTTCTTAAAATAAATGTAGAACAGAAATAACAGAATTATTTTCATTTTACTCACCAATTTAAATCCATCGTCACATTTTCCAAATTTCATTGCACAATCTGTAACAACACAATAAGAAACAGATAAATATCTATTATAACTAGAAACTTATATTAGGGCAGATGCCCCGGTTGTGGCCACTGTGCCGGTTTTGGCCACTTTCAACTTTATGAAGGCACAGACAAAACAAGTATGTGGTTTATAGTTGATATAAGAGTACATTATGGCAGTACAGATGGCACCGTCATCTTTCATGTTTCAGGTGTCATTCAGTTGTTAGGAGACATGAAGGAAAGTGGCCAAAACTGGCTCCTGGGCCCCTTTTTGACATTTCAATCATTAAAAAATTAAGATCTAATGTCAGAATATTTACGGCGGAGATTTATATAAAGAAAGTAATTTATTTTTAATGAATCCGTACATAAACAATGTCATAATTCCTAATTGACTCAAAATGACGGACGTCTGAATGGACAAACTCTCCTTAAAGTGGCCAAAACCGGGGCATCTGCCCTACTTAAAACGAATAGTATAGGTACATGTTCAAAAATATTCAACACGACATCTCTTAAAATCTCACAAAGTCAAACAATTGTTTATTTATCTAAGAATTCAAATTACAATACCTACTATACACACTTATTCGAATATGACATAAAACATTAAACAATAACCAACAAACATGATACAAGCAAAACAATACGTATTTTGCCTAACAAATTGTGATATCATAAAGCGCTTCCTTTATAATGCATAGCGTGCGATACCGATTGTTCATAAATCCTTTGCTATGAAAGCATTGTCCCGGGGCGTAATGAGAGCTGATCAACGCTGATACCGCAAAATGTACAAAACTATAACTGTTCCTGCCTAACAACTATTTAGATACCAGCAATGTCTGAACTCGGTTTCAATAAATATTAACGGCTGCTTAAACATTAAAATTTATAGAACAATCTTTGGTGTGGCTGGCTACAAATAGAAAGACGAAATTAAAAACAAAAACGAACTGGAGTTCGATTTTTGAATCTCACCGGTGACTTTTTTGTATGCAGCCGATGACTATTTAGTACGAAATAAGTCACCCGGTGAGATTCAAAAATCGAACTCCTGGCCGCTTTTAGAACTGTATCCATGCTCATGAATAAATTTAAAAAAAAAGTTAAAATATGTGAATTTTGAAAATGGAACACCGGCCGACGGTAGCGTGCTCGCCTTGCATCCGATGAATTTGCACCCTTTTTTTCTTAATTCAAAAACTGCAAGTTCTCGTGTGACCTTTCCATTGGCGCTTCCGAATGCGCCCGGGTTTTTGCACAAAAATGAATGGCGGACGAGGATAGAAATCTTTCTCACGGGTACCATGGGAAGAACGCGCTCCTGTATTGTAAACGCTTGGTTTGTTGACGCGCATGCAACGTATTTTTCACCTCACTAGCTCGGAAAGCCCTTTTTGTTTGTTTAATATCTATTGTGAAAATCGCTTTTTATCCACATGTGGTGAAAGAGTTTTGACATAAGTGACAAGTGGCTTAAGTGACATTTGACAGCTAACAAAACGTAAAACGTTAAAAGTGCACAATTTTTAACATCGCAATTAATGAATTGCATCGAGTAAAAACACTTAATACAGTCTTACAACTTTATTTTAATTCATAAATATCAGCATTCAACATTAATCTTCATTCTTTTTGTAAAAACGGATAAATTGTTCTGACAGCCGAATAAGTCTACGTACGAACAAAACGCATCTGACATTTAATAAAACCTTTTACGTCAAAACTTTTCATTTCAATTCGTTCAATTCATCCATCATATCAACGTTAAATATTCGCATGTTTTTCTAGGTTGTTTTGTTAAAAATTAGTGATTCGAGTGATGAAGAAGTATTAAACACCTGAGGAATTACGGGAAACCGAGCAAAATGCACCCTTTTCCTTATTTTCCTCGCTGTAGTGAGGTGAAAAGTTTTGTGTTATACACGGGTGAAAGTTATTTTACGTCTCGTGTATTAAAGCACTCGCTACGCTCAGGATTCTAGTTTTGAACCACTCGCTTCGCTCGTGGTCAATAATAGAATCCTTTCGCTAGCTCGTGTTTCAAATAACACTCGCACGTAAAATACAACTTTCACCCCTTGTATAACAAATAACTATAGCGCATTCCGTATTAGAATTTAAACCACGATTAAAAAACATTGAACTACGTTTGGACTGCCGTGTGACGCTAAAAGTTTCTCAGACGAAGTAATTTAGAGTTAACTTTAAAAAAGTAATAAAACGTTCTAATGCCTTGAAAATGTACCAAAACCGCAACGGCCGACGCTGCCGGGGGAGGGAGGATAATTAGGCGGTGCGGGGAGGCCGGGTCGTTCACCGCTCTTCCGCGTAGCCTCCGGTTTGTCTATGACTCTATGCTCATCACTAGATGTCATCACTGGCTAATGTTTTATTCCCATATCAAATGTTAAAATGAGCAATTTATAGCAAGTAGTTCATCATGTCAATACAGATTTTAAAGGTATATTGCCGGTTAAGAAAAGCTTTTTATATCTGTGAAATTAGGTTGAATGTAATAAAATTTAAGTAACTGCTAAAAGTAAAGAAGCCGAATGTATGAACGACAACGGATAATAACAGTAATTCTTTTCCATAGAATAACGATAATATTTTTATGATTTTATACTTATTTTTATTTGACATCAACTCCTATGGCTAAAACCATTAAATTAAACGCAAGTCACGTAACGTAACACTATGAAAACAATTAAACAATCATTGTAAATCATTCACTACGCGTTGAGTAACGCTATATAATATGAAGACTGATTGGCAATCACACATCGCCGTATCTTACAATAGCCGAATAAAAAGGCAAGTTTCAATCCGCTAGTAATTCTGTTTGATTATGATTGTACTCTGCTTATTAAGGCAATTATGACAGAAGACGTACGGATAACATCTATTGTGAACGCTAATTAGCATACTGCCTGCACTGAAAACGTGGGAATGTTGGGCTGGACGATTCGCTGTTCAAAATTTAGAAGCCATTCTTGCCGTGGAGCTTAAAATAAAGTTTTTGTAAAAAGAGGTTTCGTGAGGAGTCTTTAATTTTTGATACAGTCAACAGAAGTGGTAAAAAAGGCAAGGAGTTCAAAATGATCGTGACATGTTTTTGTTTTCTTCGTCTCCCACTTAGCTACTTAGACTGCTGTCTATACAATGTGAAAAAACTATAATATAAATAAAATATAAGTTTTTTATCGTGTTAAAAGATGTAGCTATATCGTTCGTCTTCAGGTCATTGAACGTTCTCTTAGATGATCCTAGTCAAAATCGTTAGATTCTCTGCCTTGTATAGATTACCGGCCATTGCAATTTGTCATAATATTTATCATCTCTTCTCGACTGAACTTGATGTAGTAATTTATCTGAACGAAATTGTAAATCGTTACGTAGCCTAGAGCTGACGTCTCCAGGCGCCGTCGAAAAAGTTCCTCTTGTCCTTAATAACCGAAAATGTCTTCCGCGGGCACAACAGTAATGAATATATAATTGCGTTGCGTGGAAATATTTTGAGACCGCCACAAAAGTCACTCTAGGAATTATAATTACGGCCAAGATTACAGTGCAGAGTTTTTCAAATTCTTTACGTATTCATATGAATTATTCATCCAAAAAAGTGTCATTGACCTTGAAGAGACATTGCATGTTTTTTTTTAATAGCATGCTAGACGTTTAAAAATCCTGGCCATAGATTACCAATTCTTTTTTTTCTGGTTGTCCGTGACTTGGGATTGAGAAAGCACAGGCGCCTATTGGCTGACTGTCATTGCGGTAACGGTACACTGAATGGTAGTATGACTGTGCATGATTCGATCATAATTGAGATCCACTCTAAATGTAGGTGTAACTACACAATTTCCTTTTACAAGACGTCACGAACTTAGAATCGCTTCGGACTTAATAGCGTCGGTAGCTTTCAATTGAAATTTATATGACGGTACTCGAAATAGAATAAAACCTCTTGGAGAGCTGGCAGTGTTGGGACGGAGTATACAAATCGATTTCAATGTTACAATGTTCCATTTTGCGATTGTAGATGTCTAGTAAAACATATATTTATTCCATGATGTAATTATTGAGCATGCTACATTGAACGGACAATAAGAGCTGTATATGCTATGCACTATGCAATCACATTATTTAAATAAACAATAGAGTAAAGTAAGGTACTACTCCTGTTTTTCCATAAAAGTTGAACAAATTGTGTCTAGTGAGCATGTTACAATGTTGTCGACAGGTGATGTGGTATCTTTTTACAAACACTGCACGTTTAGCAAAGACTAACTCGACCCAGGTGGACTATGGAATTTATAAACAGTATAAAGTATGTATCCCTGTTATTATGTTTGCCAATACGTTTTTATATGCCTGAACACTGATATTAATAGTAGTTCAAATAAACTTATGAAAGTTTAGTAATAGATTATCAATTTATCATGTTTTAAGGCCTGGCAATATCTAAGATTCTGATTCTGACGTAGCCAACATCCATAGATAACGGTAACCGCTTGCAATTAGGCAGACTGAACGTCTATTTGACAATATAATATTTGATATTCATTATATTTGGAAGAACTTTGTTGTTGATTCCAATACATGATATTGGACGAAATCGGCTTACTTAATAGAAAATAATTCCAAAGTTATATCTTAAAACTAGCTTTAAACAGTTGTATTTCTTTAATTTTTTAACTTATACGTTTGTCATTAATGATAAAATTCCATAACACTTTTACTAAAAACTTTATTGTTTTATATTTCTCAATTAACGTGTAGTTTTTTTTTATTCACCATTTTGCAAAATTTGAAATGAGCTCCCATACTAATCGTAACGAAGTGTTTCTCTTTCACTCGCGCTAAAAAAGATAGGAATGTAATTTAGCAGTTGCCATCCCGTAATTGGAATCCCTATTTCACGGCATAAACCCCTAAACCTTTGCACTTCACGTCATCACGTATTCACATAACTGCGCGAGCATCACGCCACATGCCTCGACCGATAAGGACCAATAAAATTGCCCCCGGACATACTAAAAGACATAAAAGGCGAATGCTAATGCGGTACACGAACTATTTTAGTTGGCACTATAAATTTATAAGCCTATATTAACGAGTTGGAGTTATATTCGTGAGATTTGAATAGGGAACAGGACAGTCATATTCTAGACTTTTAGAAAGGGTTGGTTTGGTATTAAAATATGTTCTTGTTCGCCATTACATAACTAAATTCGCTGTGATGGATAGAGGATCATCTGGTGGATAGAGTAGATAAAAGAACGCAAAAATGTGTAGGTATTGCGGAAAAATAGAAAAAATGATTCAGACGAAACCCAAAAGTGATGTCAAATTTAAAGCTTGTCCCAGAATAAAATGTCGTTTATACAGGCAGCGATTACGCAAAAAGTTTCAATCAAAAATGTTAAAAATACTGTCGTTTGTAAGATACTGACCTTCATTAATAAATATCACATAAAAAAACTTAAAATCAAAGACATTTCCAAAGATGTCGTCTGCCCAAGAAAAGCTGCATGAAAATATATTGTACAAATACGTGCAATATGGAGACAATTCAACAAAAAAAGTAGCTTTGGAGCTAAATACATCTATAAGAACCGTTCAAAGGGTGCTTAAACGATTCAGGGAAACTGGTGGAATCCGGCGACAGCCTGGAAGTGGTCGTAAGAGGGGGTTTGTAGATAAAAAAATTGAGAAGAAAGTCATAGCTGCTTTGCAAAGAAAACCAACCCTCTCTGTAAGAGATTTGGCAAAAAAATTTAAAACATCTAAATCGACAATACAACGAGTGAATAAAAATAGTCACATAAAGAGTTTTAAACAAACTAAAGTGCCTAATAGAAATGCCAAGCAGCAAACGGAATCAAAAACCAGATCACGAAAATTATATTCAAAACTAACCAAAAAAAATTGAAACATACTGCAAATTGGACTTTAAGTCACTACCTGGGCATCATTTTTATTCTGGGACCGACAGAAAAACTATCGATGATATGTACAAGGTTATCTTATCAAAACTGATAAATTTGCCAAGAAAGTTCTCGTATGGCAGGCCATTTGTTCATGTGGCAAACGCAGTACCCCATATTTTGCTAAGGGTACTGTTAATGGCGACATATACCTGAACGAGTGTCTGAAAAAACGGCTGTTACCGTTTATAAAACAGCACAAGAAGCCTGTTCTGTTTTGGCCTGATTTGGCCACGTGCCACTACACAAAGAAAGCTATAGAGTGGTATCAGACCAATAACATTGAATATGTGGATAAAACCCTCAATCCTCCCAATTGCCCTGAGTTGCGGCCCATCGAAAAATATTGGGCTTACGTGAAACAAAAACTCTTAAAACATAAAAGTAATGCAACTTCAGTAGATAACTTCAAGCGAAAGTGGAACGAAGCTTCAAAATTAATCACAAATTCAGATGTACAAGTCTTGATGGCAGGAGTGAAACGTAAACTAAGAAATTTCTGGATGAATAAAACTTTGTAAAAAATAAATTCATAATTTTGTGTATTAAATGCCTTTATAATAACATTACGTCCATAAAATAAGGTAGTTTCTTTTAATTTACCATATTTTAGGGAAAATTAATAAACGACATTTTATTCTGGGACAAGCTTTATCTGCTCCAGGTCAATTATTATTATTCATTCATTATACTTTGTTTTAAGCATTGCGTGAAAATAATTCACATATAAATAATATATCAATGTAATAAATGTAAAGCACGAATCGGGTAGTGTGGTGAGGACCAAACCACCGCGGTTCCCACGCGGCGTGTCACAAATATTTTAATAACGCCCATTAGTTTAGACAGAATGGACACTTTCAAGTTTCAATTAACTACTTTCTATCCATCTTTATGAAAAACTTAATTCAAACTTTCTTGATATTTTGTAAAGCTAGGTTTAGGTTTGTTTTTTTAAAATTATATATATCTTGATGGCTCGTTTAAATTAAAATGCAAATTTCTAGCGACACTAACAAGAGCGTCAAAGGACTACTTCTTTTTGCGTACAACTGAACTGATCTGTTCAAATGTAAATGAACTCAACTGCCAAGATTTCCTCACATTTTGAACTAGCAACTTTTTCTCTAATTCGCGCTCCATATTCGGTGTGGGAGCGACACCTGCTGTTTCCCAGACCCATCTGTTTTACGCCGTAAAAAGGATGCAAGAGTCTTAGTTCTCCTATTAAAATGTGCCCTAGCGCGCAAACTAGTGTTTTTCAAAAGCCTATCTCATAGATCTGAGACTGCCTTTAGCTCGTCTTGCCTTGTTAAGTAATTAAGTCCTGGGAAGCGGAGGTGCGTATAAATTATACTGGGAACGCCTGGATATAGTGCTTGATTGATTGCTATTTTTATTGTATTGTCGCCGTGATAATGATGTATAAACAAGCTACAAGTTAGTATTGCAACTAGTTCGATTATTATAAATTTCCTTATTTTTTTTAATGAAATGGCTTTCTTTCTCTGTACACAGCAATGGGAATTTAGCCAATGTTTAGATGTCGACGTTAATCACATTATATTGGTTCAAATAAATATAGGCAACGTCGTTCGGTATATGCCTTGCTGATTGTAAGGTGATAGCCTCCCTACAAACACGTGGGTGGCAGAGACCCCGGCGGATTAACCGTTTGTCCGACTAAAGGGTGGTAATGCGCGTTTTGAGACACATTTTTCATTAGATGCACACTTGTCCGTTAGATCACCGCACATGCAATAAGCTATTAATATTACACACTGAACTACGTACATGAACAAAAAACAATAACTATTCTAAAAACGCTGCAGCCATCTTGAGCTCAAACGATTACCTTTATACCTAAATTCTCTTCATATGACGAACCTAGTCATTTCTACGAATAGTTAATAAACATGACTCCGCTGTAGCTAGAACAATACTTAAAACGTTAGGTATATAGCAGACGCAAACTAAGAGTAATGGTCACTCTCAATATTAATTTTGTTGTGTTTACAAACAAATCATAAATAAAGTAAAAAGTCATTACGGTCCAACAACAAACTTTACAATCAAAAATCTTGTTTAAGACTTAATGTCATACTGTACCTTTAATGGCTCCTCTACATGATGGCCCATCATAGTGGCCCACTATGATGGGCCAGCGTGTAGAGAGGGTAGTGGCGTCGAATGGCTTATGGCGTGGCGAATGGCGCTGGGATGGCCACGGTGTCGGTTTTTTGACCGCACATCAAAGGGACTGGGCCAGCGATGGCAGTGCGCATCCACACGTGGCCCATTCCGCAGTGTGTGCTCGAACGCGGTTGGGTGCGGACATGCGTGCGCTCTATTATCTCTGAATTAATTCACGATTTTTTAAATAAATAAAATGACGAGTACGTGGCCTTATCATAAAATATGAAGTTCTTAGAACTATATCGGGGATGCGTTATATATGGCTTTTATTAATCATAGAGATACTAAAATTCGAACCTAACTAATAATAAAAATTTAAAAAGAAAATAAAGTAGCTTTTCAAGTACCTAAGTAAATATTCTTTATTGCACCACAAAGAAAACAAAACAATGTAAATAAAGACAGCAACAGGCAATCTTATCGCTGTAAGCGATCTCTTCCAGACAACCTTAGGGTAGTAGGATATAAGAACAGAACGTACCTATTATAACTAAATGGTAGTGCACGCATTAAATTTATTTTTAATTAATTAGAGGAATAGTAAAATAACCAGAGGTCGGCGGGGGTGAGCTGTTTTCATAGTAATTTGACGTATGTCGTGTCAAATTAATATGAAAACAGCTCACCCCCGCCGACCATTGAAAATAACACATACATTACGCAGACAGTACATACAGTACAATTTAAATAAATAAGTAAATAATTGTAACATTAAATACCAATAGTAAAATATATACATTCATACATACACAATAAAAACATAGCGGCTCATTAAGAAAGAGATGAGTAATGTTTTTTCAGTAGGGTTTAAAAGTTTTTGCATAAATTTAAATTTAAGCATTGGATAAATAACATCCGTCATCTTCTAGGCTATTTTTTATTAATAACTTTATTATTGTGTATGGTACATGGCGCATAGATAGATTGCTGCAGCGGCTAATGCTTCCACGTCCATCCTGGAAAACGTATAGAACACAACTGAATGTCGCCATCGTGTAGTTGCGCGCATGGCCATTGCGCTGGCCCAGCGCTGGGCCAGCGCTGGGCCATCATGTAGAGGAGCAATAACAAAATAGTAAATTGTTGCACCAAATTAACCGAGAAACTTGTTAATACATAGCACGAAAATGACAAAGTAATGAGTGCGTAAATATGTCACGGCACGTGGCAAAATATATATATTTAAAATGTCACTCGAACGAAATGAAACATGGTTTCGTTTAATTTTCAACGCAATTATGGCCTTCATCTTTGTCACCACTTCACCAGGTTACGAGTATATATATTTATATTTACGTACAATGATCGACATGGGCACCCTTACCGCGTATAAAAGGGTAGATGTGATGGGGTTGAGTTTTCACGCTCCTAGTAAGCTACCAGCGCTTATTAACTATAAAGACCTTTTAATGTTTTTAGTAACTAAAAATCATCTAACATCGGAACAATAGATAGAGAGCAGACAAGTGGGTCCATCGTGCATCGGTCACAACATTTTAAATCAATAATCAAGCTGAAAACCCTAAAATTTTCCTAATATGTCAGTTTAGTTTTTTTTACTCGTGATAAATTCTTGCCCGTTAAGAATATATTCTGGTCACCACCGATAAAATGATAAAGAACGCATTAATTACTTACAATAAAAATGAAAAACTTAAAATAAATGGTATTTCCACACTATTAGACATCAACGCGAGAAGGAAGGACGGGTTTTGCGTTCAAGTATTAATCGAAAGCAACTTAGTTGACTAATCGAAATTATGCACAATTCATGCAAGTTTGTATACCGATAATACTATAAAGGGATGAATGTATTAGTAATACAACCTTCTCTGAAAGCTATTTAGCCATATTGGTAAAGCAACTCTTGTAGAAACATATTCTCCAGTCGTAATAGTCATATAAGATCTAAGAATTTAGTGAAATCATGTCTACATTGTGTTGTGGAAATAAATTAAGTGTCTACGTGATTTCCAAGCGTCGCATAATCATGTCATGTCATATGGAGAAGGCAGACGTTGAGATATACGCTGCTAAATATACAGAGTGACCAAAAAAGAACTAAATTCCCGTTGGCTGTAAGGTTTGGGACTCTACCAATCCTCCCTAGATGGTTTTGGAACCGCTCAGATCGATTTGATTTTTGGACTTTTGTATGCCATTACCATTACTCATCGCCGCCGCTCAATGGTCATACAAAAAGGAATTTAGTTCTTTTTTGGCCACCCTGTCTATTATCAATTTGAGTATAACCACCCGTATGCACTTTGCACTGTATACTTATGGAATACCTCGGTAATAAAATAACTCTTCAAACGATGCATTTAAATTAATATACAATAGCCCCGCAAAGTCGTATAATAATGCTTTACCATTAGGATATCTTTCCATATTAGTCGTATCCCACTTGTAAATTTCTTGAACCCATAACCATAACACTACACAAAGTGCATCAAAAGTCATATAAGCATTTAGTCAAATCGTGTCTACGCGTTCCTGAAGTGCCATAAAAGTCGTATAATAGCAATGCGTAACCGAGGAGTACCTTTAAAGGTGTGAGCTTACTTTGAACATAAAAGGGTGTAAGTTCAATGTAAAAACATAGTATTTATGTCTTTTGAGTGTGAGTTAGTGGTGTTTTCGAATCACGACGCGTATGCGCGGATATAGAGTCGTGGGAATCAAAACTGAGCCATGCGAACTGTTTGTTTATTGATAACAAGTTGAAACTTCACCGACTGTTTTATTGGCTGATAGGGAATCCAACTTTTCTTTTTATCAATTATAGAACGACCGAAAGAATTTCTAGATCATAATGTTAAACTAGTTTAAAAAGTTGACTGTGGTTGATTTACCAGGTGCTTGCCAATTTTGTAATTAATAATTTCATATAAATTATAAGTTTGAAATACAAACGAAAATATTAGTTATACTTTAACACAAATCATTATTTTACACAATAATCAGGCACAAATATTTTTCGCGAGTTGTTAAAGAATGTAGGTAATTAACAATATAGCAATACCATGTTAATTACTAGGCAGATTGAAATGAGAGGTCCATCTCCACTATTTCACACATTAACTAGTTAACTAAGATTAAAGGAGAAAATTAGCTTTTAACATGATATAATTAAATTCAGCACATGAGCGCTTAAAGAATTTAGCGTATTTGAATTTAATTAGATACTACTTGTAAATTTCATTTAGTCGCTTTATTGCTATAAAACCATACTTTTTTTCCAATATTACAGCCTCGATCATCAGTTCCTTCTTCAAACAGTTTTGTAAAAGAACACTATGTAATTATGTCTTACATACATAGATATAGGTATAAGTTTCCCGGGGACAGTTTTAGTCTACTTAAAAAAAATAGCGAAAGTTATATCTAAAGAGCAACCAACGTCTCTTTTTTGTAATTTACGGTTTCTAATGTTTGCCTTCTTTGTCTTTGATATAATCTTGGTCCATATCAACACATACTATCAATTTTTATTATTTATGTTAGGTAATTTATCTACCTATCAGAGCAGGTTTACAGATTTCATGTCATAATCTCTTTAGTCCTACAACAATCATATTTTATTTAATGTGAGCCTATAGTGTCCAATTGCTGGGCATACGCCATTTTTCCATTCCTTAAGAAGATAAGATGGCAAGCGACCCGACGGAGCTACATTGGTGCCGTGGAGGTTGGGTAGGGCTCTGGTGTGGGATGCGACGTGCGTCGACACCTTTGCGCAATCCCACATCCAGGCGACCCGCACACAGGCTGGCGCTGCGGCTGACCAGGCCCAGGTTCTCAAGCGCCGCAAATACTCGTCCTTACTTAAGGAATATGAGTTTGCGGCGCTTGCATTAGAGACACTGGGCCCCTGGTCGGCCGACATGAAATGCTTCATGAGGGCCCTGTCGGCCCGCCTGGTCGAAACAACAGGGGACCGTAGAGCTGGCGCTTACCTCTCCCAGCGTATAGCTTTAGCTGTACAGAGAGGTAACGCGGCCAGCGTAATGGGGACCATGCCGCAGGCGGAACTTTTGGACGGGGTGTTCTTTTTATAGTTGGGGTTTTTTGTAGGTAGGTTTATTTTTATACTCTTAATTAGTTTGTTAGTATAGTTTAAATTTTTAAGTTTAATTTTAGTTTTATTACACTAAATATATTTGAATTAATTGTTGTATAAAAGTTATATTAAGAAATTGTACTTGATACTCATCGTAGAATGGCCATCTATCCCTCGATAAGTTTGTGTAAGTATAACCAAAATTAAGTACATGAATTGAATTGACTCTTTGATTTGGAACTATCATTCCCTAGTATAAATTTAGTAATTTATCCTAGCGAAAAATGAGGTTTACTTAATTTTACATCTAAAAAATGTTAAACAGCCGTTTTAATGTTACAATAGAAGTAAAGTTGGTTTTTAATGCAATTCTATTCGTCATACAAATACAATAAAACACACTCCTTAAAAAACAAATTGTTTCGTCAAAGTAGAGAACTCAATGCAATGAAACCTTCTGTCAATCCCAATATAAAGATAACCACCGAGCAGGAGTAGATCACCAGCCATCATTCATTAAATACCACTGACAATAGCAATTAAACGTAGTAAATTAAATGCGAAAATGCGACCGAATGACAATTAACTGCCTCCATTAATTATGTAAATTCTAAACTCAATATTAAAAAGCCCTAAGACCTTTGTAATGTAAATCCACTTGATGCTTTTTCACTTGAAGTTCAAGTCAGGACAGAAAACGTGATCAAAACTGATAACAAAGAACTGAAAGGACAGATCCTTATCTGTTCCATATCCGTTACTATATCCTTGACTCCTAGATACTAAATTGGTCATGTTCTAGAGGTAATTTAGCGTTTCCCACTGTAATTTGTTCGCGTATTGAATAAAATGTATAGAATTGTCCGTTCCAGCGCGGACTATAATTCATCTCAGTAATAAACGATTTGTCGTCGACTCGTGCGGTGCGCTTTACCGTAATGCTTCGAGTATCTAGTAATTCTATCACAATATATCTTTCACTGCAATACCGTATGTTTCAAATAAAATAATCTAAGATTTTGCTGCACAAATTCTTTAATCACCTATTTACTTTTGTACAAAAATGTTATGTAGATAAAATGAATAGGTAGGTATCAGAGATTATTCCAAGACAAATAACAGTAACTTAGTGATACCTACCTAAGACCTACCTATACCTAGTTAAAACCTGGCTTAGTTTGAAACTGTTCAATCTGAAGTGTTCATGTATCTAAGGGTGATTTTTTTCTGACATTGGAATAGCAATGCATTTTAAAAGACCGTTGAACTTAAGTACTTAATTTTCGAATACAATCACAGTAACATTTGTAACGATGTAGGTACTTATATGAAAGCCGGCTTGTAGTAATTACTTACACACCTGCATAAACAATGTTTATGGTCAGCGTTTTCGATTATAGTTCTAAAAATTTTCAAGTTTATGGCTATTTATTCCAGCAATTATTATTTATGCTATATAGGTACCTCCCGACGCTTTTGCGATATTCATATGATCGAGGGCTAGTCCTAGACCTGATATGTCCAGATTAGCGTGGGTACCTACTTGAAGAGATAAAATATGACGAAGTTAACCTTTTCAACGCCATGTCAAACGCAAAACCTACCACTCAGACGCCACGACATCTAAATGTCAAAAATGAAGTTAAACTTTATTTATGCTTGTGTATGTAGGTCTATTTTGCTCTGTGGTCGGTGACCGGTATATCGGTCTTTGGCGTTGGACCTGTGGTGCCGATATATACGTCTTTGGCGTGGAAAAGGTTAATAAAAGAGAATGCTGAAGATGCCCACAACTAGTAATAAAATAAATATAAAAATAAACCCAAGATACTTTGGTACAAGGCACCAACTAAGCTTCCATTCTTTTGTACGCACCACAGACAGCACTTTTAACTACAAAGCGACCGAGGCTAGTAAGTAACAAATCACAACAAATTTATTTCTTTCATGTCTCTTTATCTTATCTTTTAACAACAGTTCAGCTATTAACAGAGAGATACCACAACCGATCATTCACAGATAGGTACTCACCGGAATAAGAGTTATCAAGATCTATCAACGCCTTTGAAAATTGTGACCTTAATTGATTTTTAAGTACGCCTAACGATCATGTATTGGCTAATGCTTCTATACTCAAACTTATATGGAACTTTCTCTTATATGACTTAATGTTTGTAGCTATTATTTCATAAGGAAGAATAATATGGAACAAAAATAGGTAGACAGACTCTAAAATATGTAACTACACTACCTACTACAACAACAGTACTTTAAGAGCTATCTTTTGAGTTTTTTATATGCTTCACGGGGGCGAGAAGTGGCTCACGAAGAGCCGTTTTGCTGCATTGATCGTAGCAAATGGAAATCCGTGATCTCTGCTTACCCCTTTTGGGATATAGGCGTGATTGTATGTATGTATGTATGTATGTTTATATGCTTAATCCTTCCCGAATTAGCTAGTACTTAAAGGGCGTAAAATGTTATGTTTAAATATTTGAAAACATCTTTTGTAAATTTTCTTTGGCGGGTTTGTATGTATATACAAACCGCACGTAATATGTATATATTTGTAAAATGTTTCAGTATAAGATAACACCATGTGTCGTAACAAATATTATTTGCCTTGGATATAAGTAGTAGCGATTTTTTACTGTGCCACAATTGGTCGAAACGCTTCACCGTGTGTCAGCTATCAAAAACACATTTGTACTAACACATATAGACATCAATAGCTTCATTCAGGTAACATTTATTGACGGTTCGTAACATCAAAGCGTGAAAAATGCTGCAACTTAGCAGTGGTACAGTCGACGTCAAAGATATGTATACACTTTTACACTTTACTCCTTTGTGATAAGGTGCAAAAGTGTAAACATATCTTTGACGTCGACTATACGTAGTTATGGCTCGAGAAACTATATCTCATCACATCACTCAGACAATCACTAGCCAGACAAAAGGGCCGAAACAGTTAGAAGTGCTATTGCAACAGTCCGATGGACGACCGTGTCATTATGGGGCTTCAATTTAAATTAGATCCCCCCCGCCCAGCCGAACTCTTCTCAGATCAACCATAAAACAGGAAGGGAGAACTTTTAGAGGGTTCTTCGTTAACTGGCCCAAGCTAAATCCCAAGCATTTGTGGTGGCCGAGTAGTTTCTCCCAATTACACCGTCTCTAGCCGGCGATTGGCCGCGCCACGAGGAATCCGGCCTGTCGTGACTGTGATAAAAAAAACTGACGCAAATTGCCGATACGCCTCGTGCACACAATTTCATGCTCCGACTTCTAAAAGATTCGTCATATTTTCAACAACAATGCGAACAAACGAAACTGGTTTGAGCATTCGGATCTGAAGATCGGCTAGTAGACCTGGCAACGAAGCGATTCAAGTAATTAATGGCAGCCTAAATCTGACGCTAATGACTATTTAACGTGCGGCGGAAAAAAGGAGAATCATTCATTTGTATGCCAACTGATCTTATTCAATTGTATTGTTCTAATTGGCATTTTTTGCAGAGATATATCACTGCGACCGGTCGAAGCATTATGGCACTGACAGTGATCTTGCGGCGCATTTGTCTCGTTGAAAGGTTACGGGGCCGTCCACATCCATTTGGAGCGGTCGGAGCAGCCGCAGCCCCGCCTCCGTGCGCTAGCCTCTAAATCTCGACCTCCCATAGCAGTGCTATCTGGTATTGCAGTCTAACTTCTAAACTTGGTGTTTATCGGGCCATTTGTATAATGTAATGTCCTTACTTTAATAGAAACAGACTAAATCGTAATGTCATCACTTGTATCGAATTTGTCATGAATAAGCAAAGCAGATTGTGATCCATGCTGCTGCACAATATTCTGTAGCTAGGTTTTATTAGGTTGATCTTGGGGAGTTGATTAGTGTTCTTGGAGTGGTGGTTGTGGTTGATGATTTGATTGGGCTGGCAACAGCAGTCGGTTGCGTTGCGATACTTATCGACGATTCGCTTCGGCCGGGACGCGCGTGACGCTCCGTCGATTAGAAATCTCGTCTCGGATGCTTTCAGCGAGATCCGAGGATTCTACGGATGCTTGTGATTTAGTTGTTAATTAAAACTTAAGTGCAATATTCTAGCTACATTGAATTTCTAGTTGAAGCATGTTTTAGAGTGCTAAGAAAGCGCTACTTCTTATCCAATTAAATTTTCATCTTAATAAATATAATTGTGACTTCGAACTCTACGACTACATGACTATTTATAGGCAATTAAGTAATAAGCAGCAAACACAAAAACAGGTTACAATAGCGAAGCATTCTCTAAGGATAAACATAAATTTAAAGCCACAAAAACTGCCATCAAAAACGTAGAATTCAGTGTTAATACAGAATTTTACATTGTCATGGAGGCATGATCAGCGGAGCGAGGCGGCGGGAAAAAACCAACCTATTCTCTTACCGTGGCTAATAGCGGGTTCAAGAACCGAGCGCCGAGCACGCGGCGGATGTGGCAGTTCCAGCAACGCCAGTCTAGCCTTGAAAAACTATCATTATAATCCGATTTCTCTTCAAAGGTTATCACAGACCAGTACTTCTTCATCTGTATAAGCTCTCGTTTGTCAATTTTCAGCCTACAAGATTACTACTAACTGAGATGCACTTTGAGTAATTTGCATTTCTACTAACTGAGATGCACCGTGAGTAATTTGCATTTCTATTTTAGGTTAAGTTAGTTCCTGGCGCTCTTTTGTTTCTCTTTCTTATTGTATTTTACATTCTTTCAACTTATTGTCAGATTATTCTTTGGCAAAAGGATGAACATTATTGTAAGTAACATAAAAATAGGCTTCTACTTAAACATGACCGTTGAAAAACTGTGCCTCGTTCCCATGTACTATTAATCGATTAGCTACGACTTGAAACCAATTATCGATGCCCGTATCGTTTCTAGGATTCTTGTTTTATCGGATTTTATAGGACTAAATATAAAACATTTCATTTTACACTTCGGATTAAGTCTTACATTGTACGTACTACATACGTCGTCTAACATTGTAGATTCATTGCCAGCTCCAGCACATTACTTCTTTCATGTCAGACACAATATAAGGCGGTTCATACTCGACGGTAACCAGGTTTTTGTTGGTTTTATCTCATAATTATTGTAGACTGCCAATTACCTGCGGTGTGGCTCGTAATTCGAAGCCAATTTCGAGCCAATCAGAATACCAACATTAAAAGCTTGCGACAAATGAGAGATAAGGTCGCCAGTTTTAAATTGATCCGGTCAGAATGAGAATTTTAAAATCGAGGCTCGTTATCAAAGCGCAACAAACGAAATACAAAAGAACAATGACCCAGATCCAGCAGATAACTATCTTCATGACGTATGGAATCGATAACAGGAGGTGCACAGTACACACGAACGCACTCGCCGGCAGTATCGAGCGGTGCTCACCGAACTACTGGCAGCGACACCGTACGTATGCGCCCGACTTTAACCTCCACTAATTGTATTAGAGCCCTTAGACGCCACTGAAAGGGCGAGCTCATTCAATAACCGAAACGTTACGACATGATGAGAAAATAAAAAATATATTATACCTATTCAAACGGCGGCAGCTGCATCGGAACGGAACGGCAGATGCGCGTGAGCAGCCGACGCTGCTATTACAGAAACTACAATAACGGCACCCAGTTCCCAGGCACGAGTTAGCAAGGAGGAGAACTCACCATGAGGTTGAGAGGTGGAGCCGACGGCAGCGCTGGCACTCACAAACAGTACACGTGCACGATCGCCGCACGCACACCTGTCGCGGCCTGACCGGCCATTTCCATATTTGATAGAGAATCGTTCGCGAGCGAGCCGCGCGCGCAGCGCGGCGCGCCGTGTTGGACTGACTGCCGACGCGCGCGCTACCTGCGCCCACCTGTCCCCTCCCCCCTACCACCAGAAACCGGATGGTACTCCAAAACAAAACGGCCAACAAAGGACGTGCCGCGAATGTTCGCGCCGATCCGTCCATGCAAGGGTCGCCGGGCCGGCTCGCCGGGGACCCCGTGTCTGTTTACTGCGACACCTGACTCACGCCGCCGAAGCCACGAGGGCCGATAATTTACGAGCCGATGATAAAATGCTCCTCGACTGTTCAATTGTTCCACGCGCTGGAGAAACAATCGTTACGCATTCGGTAGCGGTTTGTGATAACGATGCTACAACAATTGAGGTTAAGTTTTCGAAAGCAGCGAGCGCGTTGAATCCGCTGACATAAGCAGCGGGTTGTCAATTGCTGAATGCGCTTAAGTGGAAAAAACGATTGCTTAACTAATTACTGGTGAAGTACTTATGAGCATAAACAATACACTGACACCGACGGCTCGTAACGCGGATTTGGACACATTACAAACAGTTCCTGCGTTATTTGTCAACAGACGAAGCACGCACGAACGCTCTATCATGCAGTAATGCGATAAGATAATGTATCCAAATGAAATCAGAGATTGAATAATACTGACAATAGGATTTGTTCGATTTCGGGGGAAATTTTCTAGAATCCCAAACAGACAGTTCCATATTACAGGAATTTGATATTTGTTACAATATTTAATATTTCTCAATATTTATGTTATAGTTGCCATAGATACAAATGTATTTTTCTACAGAATGTTTAGCAACATACCAGCTGGTTGGTACCAATGGTACCTATCTTATCGGCAGCAGTAAAAAACACTTTATTTAATTTATGACTCATTGCACTCGCACAACAAAGTAGATCTGTACGAGCCCACAACAAAATAAACCAATTTCACACTGTAACCCGAGTTAATATAGTACGACGTTCTGAAATAAATTAATATTTGCTGAATGCAGTCTAAATACAAATTCGTTCCAACCTTTGTACCAGTTAAATTGAATTCTGGCACTATTACTCATTTATTTCCTAGTAAAATACCTTCATATATTTTCACACAGCGAACAGAGACGGCAATTCGATTTGGGCTGGCTCGATAACACGGCGCGCGCTGATAACGTATCGTATGCTGAATTTTGTGCACTTTTCTTTACTTGAATTGCGTTACAGTTTTATTTTATTAATAACAACAGTAAATCATTTCACTACGCTGACCAGACGTATTACAATTTTTTTATTTTTATAAAAGAAGGTATGCGACACAATTTGATATCGTTCATTACAAAACATATATTTTTTACATTTATAATAGCTTTACAAATATAGTTATACTAGCGACCCGCCCCGGCTTCGCACGGGTGCAATTATACATATAAACCTTCCTCTTGAGTCACTCTATTTATTAAAAAAAACCGCATCAAAATCCGTTGCGTACTTTTAAAGATCTAACCATACATAGGGACAGTCAGCAGGAAGCGACTTTGTTTTATACCATGTAGTGATGATTATATCAGATATTTTAGACTGATTCGTCTCTTTGCCATGATTTTAGACAGCCCTAATTAATGGTCAGTAAGTACAGTCTATTTAAAATATTCATCATCTGCATGGTCATGTCGTACATGGATTACTAAATATTAAATAAGTTTAACCTCTTAAATCTCCCGCAAATTCTTCACCAAAAATTATACCAATACATATGATGAATATAATCCACACGGCATTTCTCTATAATGTGTTTTAAAAAATCCGTCGATCAAGAAACGTATCGTATGACCGGATGGGCAGACGCATCCGACCGGACAAAAACCTGGTCGCCGAGGCTGTAGAGGAAATTGGAAATAACTTCATCTATAGTCTGTTACTACTGGATATATGGCGCTCTGTGTTTCATATAAAGCTCTCTTAAAATAAATAGGTATTTAATACAAAGAGCCATCACTAAGAACGCATGATGTAGTGGAAGACTGGGAAATATGTTCAACTTCAATTAAAATTGTGTGCAGAGAGGATCAGAACTTAAAGCATATTCAATGCAAATGGACTTACCTATAGCAATTAGCAATGATGTCACATCTCGAAAATTACCCACTGTTTTGGAAGATATTTTTAAATTACAAAAGACCATTATTTTAAGAAATTGGTATAAACATCAACAACGATTTGTTCATCACCTACCTTCGATTGATAGTGATGTTTAAGACTTTGGACATTAGCGGGAAGTGTGTTCATAAATGATTATGCAAGACACCAACAGAATAACATTCGAAACAAAAAATACTTTGTAATTGTTTCTTGAAAATTAACGCTCTATGTACTTCAAAATAGGTACAGCCATGTTTTCCTCAACCACCCACAGCAACCCACAACATGACTAGGCTCGATCTAACCGCTCAAAGACTTTATCAAAGATAACCTAACGGCGATATCATGATCGCGTCCATCCGCATTGTTCAAGATAACGTCAGATAAAAGTTCGATGGCATCGGCAATCGATGGACCAATCTATCAACAGTGGACCACTGTTGCATACCTCAAATTATTGAGTTTCAATCGAAGTAATTGAATTGTTTAAGCTATTAGGTCCGGCAATACAAGGAGGCATTTCATTTCTAGTGTTTTCCACGTGATTTATCTAAAAGTATCACCTAAGTACCAACATATTATATTAAAATAATAAACAGTAGAGCCCTTAGAGCGAAATAGTTTTATGTATAATAAGATTTTTTTAAGATGTCAGAATTGTAGGAAGAAATCTCTATTAAGATTCGGACATGTTAAAAAATTACTACCATATACTTACTTACTTACTTACTTCACTGGCTCAGTGTCCCAAAACGGATCTTGGCCTCTGACACAAGAGAACGCCAGTCTGCCCTGTTCTGCGCCACTTCACGCCAATCCGGTACTCCAAGGGCGGATATATCTTTCAGGGCTTCGTCGCTCCAGCGGTATCTGGGGCGTCCAGACGGACGCTTTCCACCCGGGTGCCCCACATACGCCCTTCTCAGAGCTCGATCCTCTCCCATCCTCTCCAGGTGTCCAAGCCAGCGGAGTCGTGTGGCTTTGATTTCTTATATTGGGCATAGCGACTAGCTCCTCTAGCTCCCTATTCTTCCTACGCCTCCAGCTTCCATCTTCGCCCCTGATAGGTCCCAGAATCTTCCGCTAGATTTTCCTCTCTGCCACTAAGAGCTTGCTCTCTTCTTTGTGTGTGTGTGTGTTCTTTCATTACCATATAGGTAGTTTAATTATTATGCATCAGTGAAATAATATGATATTTTTATTTGAACAATATTGATTTATATTGTAATTATTATGTTAGCCGTTGGAATGGATGACGTACTACAAGTAAGGGAAATAAATCTGCAGTTTTTTGCATCTTATTGTTCAAGAGAAACTTTTTGCAGCACTTTGACTCTAGGTTTCATATTGGGCTTTCAAAATTTTAAATGATCAATTTGGCTTGCAAAAAGTGTAACTTAATTTATTCCGGAGATTAAATAAGAATTATTTTTGCTTACTCGATATTACGGCACTTTATGCCGGTAAAACTAGGAGTTAGATTGTTTCAATACATCAATAGAGTATAAGCAGTACTCCTGGGAATAAATACCGATATTGTCATACCTAATAGGGAAACACGGCAACCTTATCTAGCGACAGTAGATATCGAATATGTTTAGCGAAAATGAATCACAGGCGCCAATGAAGTGCGTCAACGAATAGCGCAAATATCATAAATTACTTATTGAACAACTCACGAAGGTTTATACTTCAGTCTTGGCTATATTAGGTACTAACAATTCTAACCTATTCATAAAATTTTCTTCATGAACAATTAATTTGTTAGTGGAATTTACTCGTAATACTTATTGATACGTTGTGTTTATCATAAGTTTCTGGGCTTGAATCGATTACATTTCTCAAAGGCACGGATATTTTATTTTAATAAGCTCTATTTTGGAAAAAACTGATAATTTTTATTTTAAATCACGAAAATATGAAATGAAAATTTTAATATGGATCCATGGTTTTTTGGTGTGGTTTGGTTATTAGGTAGAGTTTATAAATACTTTTGTCTAAAATACTCCTATTTCCCTTTAGATTTCCGTGTAACACACTACATTTTTGCTTAAATAGAACGTCAGACACTCCCTATCGAACAGCAATCTGCAAGTTACTGTGACATTAATTAATATTTGTAGTTATATTTACAAGTAAACACTATTGCGAGAGGTTATATTTATACAGTATTAGCTCCGAAATGACAGTAACGTATTGCTCCCATTAGAGAACCGACTTCTGTATTGCGGGTACTTCTAAAAGTACTGCCCTGTCGCTTTCCTATAATTTAAGAGCTACTAAACCATTGGTAGAAAGCTATACGTGGTATTTTACATCTTTAAGCTGCTGATTGGAACTTGCAAATATGTAATAATTTTATGCTGCAGTTAACTGCAATCTGCAACTCAGTTGGCTTGAATAAAGTTAACCAATTTGTGTTCGGAGCCACTTGCAACATTATAAGCAAATCATGCTATTCATGAACATCCCTGTGAGAAGCTTTAAGAAGATGGATGTTAATATCTTTTAAGCGGTGACTTAAACGTAAGAAACGTATTAGTCATCGTCCGACAAGATACCCTGATAACTTGAGGCAAGATAAGTAAGTGTAAACCAGAAATGGCAAAGAAACGTCCAAAAATAATGGGGCAGAGACTTTATAACAAACTGCCAAAGATAATAAAAAGTGAGACTAACATAAATGCATTCCGTCGCAAAGTTAAACTGCTACTACTCAATAAAACAATATATAGCGTAAAAGAGTACATGACTAGTGAGTTCCAATGAAGTATAAGGACTAAGAGTAAATTTACATTGACCATTATATTATAAATCAACAAATTTTTGGATATCATTAGAATTGACATTGATTATAACTCTCAAAATCTAATTTTGTTAAACGTGTAAAATATGTACCTAGTGTACCTACCTTGACGATCTCAGTATGTATGCATTGAATTGATTGTATTGATGTAAACATTGTAATACTATTGAGAAATAATCTGAATCTGAATCTAAATTCTCCTCGCGTATTTTACCCGGTTTCAAGATTTCGAAGGAGGTGGTTCTTAATGTTGAGACTTTTTATAATGTGTTATGTTTCCAAGGGTTAGACCGGCTTGAGATTTATTATTTTAAAGGTTTCTTTGTTGGTACATCAGGTTAGGATCGCATAATATTAGAAATCGGGAGAACTTTCGGAGAGCGACATATGGTAAAGTAGGTCGAACTGATGTTGAAGATCATATTTAAATAATAGCCATACTGATCTGTGAAGTATTTTATTACAAATACGAAAAAAAGGGGTAACTAAACTAACAAAGCTCTAAATTTGTGCAAATGCTGCATATAATCGTTAACCCTATAAAAAATACAAGCGGTCGTAAGTGACCGATGACCTCAAGTGCAGTTTATTTAGAACGGGAATAGCAAACGCGTTAACATCTTTATTCAAAGGGTTAATGGTTACTACACAATACACTTTCAAGTATCAAGAGCATCTAGCCACTAACAATGCATTGGAAATAAACTCTTAACACAACGCTACTGAGTTGAAAATTAAACTGTCCTTTTTTTCTTTTTCTTGAAGTGAATAGTTTTTTTTTAAAAGCCCTATACAATAAGTATTAACATTCTTGTATTGACATTTACCCATGTGGAGGGGGTAAAAAATAACACCTTGCGTGTGGGGAGGGGTCGAAAGGCCAACGTTCGCTGCACCGTGTGATAATGAAACGACATGTGCCGCAGAATTTGCAACGTCATCGTTTCAATAGAATACTTTACAATTGTTCTCACCATTTACAGGCGCCTTCAAATATATCGGAGCGGCCAGGGTACTCAAAAATATGCACTCGAACATGCACTTTATCGCCTTGACAATAGAGGCGTTGTTCAGATATTTGTGACCACCTTGGCCGCTCCGATATATCTGATGGCGACTGTGCCAGTGTCATTTGTTTTCTGATTGGTTGCTGGGGACCAAGATGTATAGAGTTGAGTGCTTTTAGTTTACCGTTAGACGAACCTTAGACAATTTACACTATTTGACCCTAAATAAAAACCAACGAAGTGTACGACTCACCGGCAACAATATTTCAAATTACGCCGAGTCAGATAATTTTGCGTGTTCCAAGCAAGAATTATTTTCAGGTGACAGTACTTACTAAAAGTATCGTCCGTATACGGGGGGCTATTATTAAAGTATTATCGATAGACGGCATGCGTCTGCGCCACATGGTGTTAAGGTCGGCGACCGTCCTTACGCATCTGCCACCACCACCCGTCTTAGGCTGGCGTTCATATTTTTTTTATATCCTCGCCTTATTTGTGTTTTGTACTGACTAATTTTCTTGTTAGCGCTTAATGTATATTTACGACTCTAACTAAGGATCAAAATAAGTAAATAAACCACAATGGCAATTGGTTGCGACAGTTCGTTCCTTCAATTTTGGAGGAACACAATCACACACTTTAAATTAATAAAGATCATAAAAGCAAAGAATATAAAGGCAAATTGTACTTAAATTAATACACTCATAAGTATAGATATGTTGCCATTGTCCTTTTTTTTATTTCACAATATTTTGGAGTTTTTTTTTCTTCATAAAAATGAAGTAGTCTCTTCGCTAAACTCCTTACTTCCTAAGCTTTCTTCATGGTCCTATTCAGCCATGAAAAGAAACAAGTCGACAGACATATCTAAGTTGGCAATTTTCAGAAATAGTTAATTGCAAGTTCAAGTGTTGCTGGCATTCCGAGAAATATTTGGTTATTCCCACTCTGAATCTTATGTACTCGTGCTATTGACTCTTCTGCGGCAATTAATGTTGCATTTTAACATTATATTAGATAAATCCAAGAAAATAACATTACGTTAACTTTGTTTTATTTAGTGTTATTTTCGTAATGAAAATCTTAGTTAAATACATTATATTTTTCATATAATAGAATGGTTAAGTACATCCCTTACATCTTAATCGCCTGCTACCTTTACACAGTCCAATAACGCAACGCAGGGCAGGCGCATCCCCACGCATCTGCGCCGACAGCTGCGCGCGCACGCGCTACGACGCTATAATAATACTACAATGCCTTCTTAGATTGCTTTTTTTGGCATGGAATGTGTAGCAAAGTAATTTATTAATATTACTGTCAAGTGTGTTCTTTTGCAGTGTAATAAATTTCATCCTCTGCATTTCTGCAAGACAGCGATCTGATGCCTACTGATCACATGATCACGAGGCCTTTCGAACTTTACAAATTGCTCTCAATTTGATATTAATCGCAGTAGGTACATCTTTTGTTTCGTTAACTCGTGCCAGAGACGTTTGCTTTTCATGATAAGGTGATGCGGATTTGCGTTTACTACGCATAAACATTACTTAGATACGAGATAATACCCGTAGATATCCGTTGCAATTTATGTCTACTTATAATTATTAGCAATTAAACAATTGATTACTCATAAGCAATACCTAATAACATTTTTATTGTCCAATATTCTGGACGACTTTCTTAAAAGTAGTTACAAATTACGCCAACACTTACTTAGTTATATACTTCTCACTCCAGTTAAAATGTAAAAGGCTCGTGGTGTTATGAGCATTATTAAAATGAAAGTCGACTTGCAAAACAATGTCGTGATGCTTGGTGCGTAAACATGGTAATTACACCCGCAAATCCACCGCTTGGAACCATATTCTAGTATCCGCTGGATGCACTAATAGTGCACCTAATTGCCTAATTAGTGCAATCGAGACCCTTTCGTGCACGCATGGCCTGGTGAATTAAAGATACGGAGGAAAGTTACATTTAGCGTTTGTATAAATGAAAGACGGTATCTTTGGTTAAGTAGCAATGTACAGTCGCCATCAGATATATCGGAGCGGCCAAGGTAACAAATATCTCTATAACACCTCTATTGTCAAGGCGATAAAGTGATTGTTCAGATATTTTTCAATAATATTTGTTCTCAACCAACTTCAAAATTTCAAAGGAGGAGGTTCTCAATTCGTCGGAATCTTAGTTTTTGCTATATTTTTTTAAGTATGTTGAAAGAGTATACTTACTACACCTTTGGTCCCATTTTCATCAGGTTAGGATCTGATGATGGGATCCTGGAGAAATCGAGGGAACTCTTCAATGTGATTTGATTCTTTTTTAAAGTATCTTGGGCATTTATTTGCTTTTGGAAAGGTAGAAACTATTTAAGTGAAGTCGGTTCTTTTTTGTTCAAAACTATTGTGTACGTAGTCTATCAGCATGCACAATTTGGACGGCGCATAGTCGTACTTACTTCAGATATACGTGTCGGTCTGTCAATTTTATAAATGTTTTATTGAAAACAGTATTTTGTAGTCATGTGAAACAGTGCAGGATGCTGAGAGCGGACGCGTAAACAGTAATATGTATATGATTCAATCGATCGGCCGCCGGAAGGTGGGTTCCACTTGTACTACTCGTAACACGCGATCTTAAGAAACAGCTAAAACTGCGTGACACTGTACGAGACTTAATGCGTTTTTCTACTGAACAGTGACGCAATTAGTGGTGCAATAGCGTAGCAGGTTTTAGCGGAAGGATGAAGGAGTACCTTACGGGAGTTGTGATAACACTGATAACGTTTGCACTTTATGGACGCCAAATTAGCACGACATTTTTTTTGTTGTCAACTACAGCTAGATGAAAGTAACTAAACCAAGCAAATATTCAATGTTTACCTACCTACTATTTTCAACATTCCATTACAAACAAGTTTCCATAACAAAGAAACGTCATTAAATTTGAAAAACTTAGGACACGTTTTGTGTAATAGGTATTTCAGGGACAATTTTTTTCGGGATCTGAACAATAATACAGGGTGTAACAAAAATACTGGTGATCCGTTTAAGGGCATATTTGGTATCGCATTGCGAGTAGGTAAAAGTAGGAGAAAAATTTTTTGGACGCGAAAAAATTTTTTTTTGTATGGGGCGAGTCGTCCCAGCTGGCCAACCCTCCATACAAAACCAAAAATTTTTTTCGCGAGAAAATTTTTTTTTCTTCGTTTTTCACAATAAGAATACGGTACCAGTTATGCCCTTAAAAGGATCACCAGTATTTTTGTTACACCTTGTATATTTATGCAACGATAATTATGTACAACGATTCGAGAAAACGGTCATATCCTATCGGGTTCGTAATTGCATGACTAATAATTTATCAATGAATTTATTTATAAATTGGTAATATAATTCTGAACCCGATGGTACAAGCCCCTAGAGCCCGCCTAATACTATGTCTTTCCGCCAGGTACTATGACAGGGTTAGCGCAATCATTCATTCCCACTATCAAGTTGGTGCAAACTGTAAACCTATTATAGTAACCTCACTTGTGTAAAAATTAAATTGCCTATCGAATTTTAGTACTTCTCCAGCTATTAATCCTGTCGTCAACTCTTTCAGTGGACTCATTCGGGATTTTTATTAAGTATTAGTATACAATGCAATGTATATGTCATATTAGTGTAGGTATATTATATTAAGTTATTGTAATTGTGAAAGTTTTTCCCCTCTAACCGAGCATATACTGCTGGGCTGGGGTACCAGCCCTCCTGGGGGGTGTACCTGTACAAATATTTGTTTCTGTAGTCTATACTCAACTCAGAGTATATTATTATATTTTTCAATCCAAGAAAATCGGAAATCGCAAACTACAGATTTTTAGATATTTTTTTTATTCCTGATCTCGAAATTAAGAACCGTTGTAGTAAATAATTAATACGAGACTCAGGTTTTTATATTGCTTCACTAACAGATTAAAAGCATCGATATGTCAAAGACTGGTCTGACCACTTTCATTGAAACTCTCAAATGCCGCTTTTAAGACCCAAAGTTCAGCAGATCCCATTAACCTAGGTATACGACTACCTATAGATATTTAAAGTTGCAAGACAAATAAACACCTTTATTTCTAAAAGTTTAAGGGCTAAATTTGATAAAAACTGTCGGGCTTCTGGGCGTAAAAGTATACCAGTTTTTAGCCGACATTTTGGTCGCAAACTGGTATGAAATGTCGACAAAGTGACCCTTATTAAAGGTACATTACACCTCTGTCCGATGTTAAAAAAGTTTATTAAGCGTAAAGTAATCGGCGTTCCGCGGTCCAATTATGCGCAAGAGTTGATATATTACGCGACAAAAAGCCGCGTATGTGAGAAATCCGCCTCCACGCGACATTAGTCACGTGCGAAATCAATTTGCTATCAATATTCCACTCTGTTCGCACCTCTATTAGATTTTTTGCAATTTATTACATACCATTTTTTTAGTCCTTGTTATCGGGATCGATCTAGCAGTGACTCAAAAACATAGGTGTGTATGATACAATTTTTGTTGATATTTAAAGGCGGCCACCGACTATTAGTCCGCCTCCAGGCCGCCTGACGATCTCGGCCTGTCAGTTAGAACAAAAAATGGCCGGCTCCGAATAACTAACAGGCCGATATCGTCAGGCGGACTGCAGGCGGACTGATAGACGGTGGCTGCTCTAAGATTTGGAAGACTGTGTCAATTCTAGATAAAGTTAGCCCAGGATCGAAACGGACGGGAAACTTAAATAAATAAATAAATATTAGGACAATCTTACTCAAAGTCAACCTAGTCCCACAGTAAGCTCAATAAGGTTTGTGTTGTGGGTACTGAGCGATGATATACATAATAGATAGATATACTTAGATAAATATAAATACATAGAAAACATCCATAACTCAGGAACAAATATCTGTCATAAGCATACAAATAAATGCCCTGACCAGGATTCGAAACCGGAACCTCCTGCTTCATAGGCAGGGTCACTACCAACTAGGCTAGGAGGCCGGCCGTAACTCAAAGAAAGGAATTATGTCCAACGGTGGGCAAAAGCAGGCTGAAGTTAGTTAATAATGGCAATAATGCTCATTTCGAGGTTTATAGACTCGAACGGTACCGTACAGACTCTGGAAGTTGAACGACTCGAAGGCCGCAATAGTTATTTGTGGGTATACAAGGGGTGAAAGTTGTATTTTACGGGCGAGTGTTATTTGAAACACGAGCTAGCGAAAGGATTCTATTATTGACCACGAGCGAAGCGAGTGGTTCAAAAATAGAATCCTGAGCGTAGCGAGTGCTTTAATACACGAGACGTAAAATAACTTTCACCCGTGTATAACACAAAACTTTTCACCTCACTACAGCGAGGAAAATAAGAAAAAGGGTGCATTTTGCTCGGTTTCCCGTAATTCCTCAGGTGTTAATACTTCTTCATCACTCGAATCACTCATTTTTAACAAAACAACCTAGAAAAACATGCGAATATTTAATGTTGATATGATGGATGAATTGAAATGAAAAGTTTTGACGTAAAAGGTTTTATTAAATGTCAGATGCGTTTCGTTCGTACGTAGACTTATTGGGCTGTCAGAACATTTTATCCGTTTTTACAAAAAGAATAAAGATTAATGTTGAATGCTGATATTTATGAATTAAAATAAAGTTCTAAGACTATATTTAGTGTTTTTACTCGATGCAATTCATTAATTGCGATGTTAAAAATTCTGCACTTTTGTTTTACGTTTTGTTAGCTGTCAAATGTCACTTAAGCCACTTGTCACTTATGTCAAAACTCTTTCACCACATGTGGATAAAAAGCGATTTTCACAATAGATAGTAAACAAACAAAAAGGGCTTTCCGAGCTAGTGAGGTGAAAAGACAATTTCTACACATCCGCGCGTAAAATAAGCTAGTACAATTATTTTAATATAATCAAGTCTTGAGGAATCTCACTAAAGGGTTCGAGTTTTTAAGCCTAGAAATGGGTGTTCACAACTTTAGCTAGGGGAAGTTGATGATAATGTATCAACCAGCCAAACCAGCATATTCCAATCAGTAATACCAATTACTTGAAGTTTGTTTCTATGGGTTAAGTTTTCACTATTTACTCGTACACAATGTTCGCAAAGAGAAGATAAGATTAAAACCAACCAGCAGACCAAAAAGATGGCCATTACTTTCCAAGATACAAGCATTCACGTAATGTCAAGCCACATGCTTCTAAGCTTAATCTACTCTCCGTATAACGGATTGTACGTTACGGGCGCCGAGCAAGCTAAATTATAATTACTAACTCAAATAATGTTCAAAACATGAGAGTGCAGGAGCGTAACCAGAGTAACATCCATGCTGTGAAAGTAGGTACTTAATGCGAGCGATGCGACTAATGCGATGCCGACACAGAGGTGATAAAGACTGAATTCGACTTTGGGGTTCAGTTTAGTCACCTGTTTATTAAACTGTGATAGCTTTTTTAGACTTTTGCTTTAAAGCTAGAATGTTAAAATAATATTATAGATAATATGTTAGCCTATAAACGTCCCACTGCTGGGCACAGGCCTTCTCTCATGCACGGGAGGGTAAGTTATTCAACAATTTCAGGAAAAGCCTCGTAATCGTTAAAACATTTTTCATCACATGTATTAATAATACTGTCAATATTTGAAATTCATTTAGTACTTACATTCTTAATTCTTTAGTTGCCCTTAAATCAAACTCAACTCCTATCTCTCGTTACTCTGGTTACGTTTTCTTATTCCTGCACAACAAGTGCGTTATGGCTGTCATGCTTTCAACAAAAACTTTCATCAACTAGTTTAAACCAACCCCTGTTTAGGTGCGAACTATCACCAACCAGAGGTCATGTTAAAATGGAAGTGTTACACGAATCAAAATAATTTTATCTCCAAACTGATCTCCTACTGTTATCCATTAATGTATCTTTTAATTAATGTTATTTGGTTGGTAATTAAAGCAAAAGTCAAAGGAGTCATCGTGCGGAATAATTAAAGAACTTGGAGCTTCATGTGAGTTCTGTTCTGTTGATTATTGGGCACAACAACAAAAGTTAATGTACGTGTACGTAAGGAGAAATTAATGTCTATTTGTCTGAATCCCGTTTCTGAATCTTTTCAAGTGGTACCAGATGTGCGATACAAATGTTTTTTGTCGTTATTTTTATGTACCTACTAACTTACACCCTGGTAATAACACAGGGTGTTATGATTCTTCACACATTGTCTGGTAAGTAGCAGAGCCTTTTATAGTGTCTGAGTATTTGAGTAACAAGTAAAGAAAGATTTGCTGTGTATGGGTAAAAGTTATCTGCGTTGTCTTGTTTCTAACCACCGTATATAACGGTATTATCTAAGAATCTATCCTCTTGTCAATTTCATTTTCTCACATTTTAGGGGTAAACGTCCGGCAAAAATTACATTACCTATATTATTTTTATCTCGTTTCTATATCTTGTAGTTAAATATTAATAAGTACAGTTTTTTTATAAAATTGTATAAACCATTTTATGACCTCTTAAAAAGACAATAGTCATAAATGACAATCTAGTTTTCAAGAACCGATTAATTTTAAAATTAAGACTTGTACAATAAAAAAGAGATAAGTCATATTTCAGCTACAACATGCAAGGTGCAAGTGTTCACTGCTAGTTGGCGACTTCCTCTCGCACGATTAACTAGATCATTGAATAAGATAATTATACAAAAACAAACCCTGGATAAAAATCAAGCCACGACAAATTGGCAGAAACCCGATCTGGGCACATTTAATTTTAAATTAGTCGGTATAATTTGGAGTGCAATTTATCCTCGGGCCGGGACCGGTAAATCTACGTGACGATGACGCTAATGACGTTCTCCTTCTCAGGACGACATAGTACCTTGTCACTCTCAGCTCATGCCTGCAACAGCGGTATTTAATGAGGTGATTTTAAAAAGAGTCTGTGACATAGTTTGGAAAACAGTGAAATTACGGAAACTCTCGCTGCCTTAGATATCTGCATCACAAATTATACAAGGGAGATTAGGTAGAATGTAATTAGAATTAGGGGCTACTGAACAGGTAGGATTATTAAACTTTTACTCTAATACTGTGACCGACTTTAATTGTCGAGCCATTTAGGGTTCACTTTACATTGGACATTTGAAATTTTCATAGAATGAGTACTAAACAAAAGAAAGTAGCTTGAACCCTAAATGGCTCAACAACTAAAATAAGTGACTGATATGTATATTACTATGACGAACGCTAACTGCGGACTACACAGTAAGTCTAAGGACTATGAAGAACTTTTGGAGGTTCAAACTATCCAAAAGAGAGGTATCTAAGTATGGGTTACTGCGAATGTCATCTCTCGCTTTGTGTGGTAGGGCATAGCACAGCGGACTGGGGAAGTGGGGAAGTACCTACACCTTACAGAAAACCACAGCCAAATAGCACTAGTAGGCGCGTAAAGATACATGTATTTTCCGTGATAAGTTTCGACAATTTTAAAGTTTGATTTGACATCATATATATATAGAGGGCCTATTTTGGAGCATATTTGTATATGACGGCAATTATGTAGCTAGGCTGCTTTAGGTATAAGGTAGGTATTTATGTTTTTTAGGTAAAAAACTTTGAATATAGAATTAAAGTTTGAAATTTTACTTTCACTGTGTTTGAAATGTTAAGCGCTACATTTTATTAAATTTGTAGTCATTTTTCGAACGGGATAAACGGTTAAATTAAAATTCGCCCTTCAATCTGTTAATATAGAATTAAAGTTTGTAAAATACACGATAATAAATCTTAGTCTCTATCCGAATATACATATCAAAAATGTAGAGCATCCTGAAATGTGCTTCAAGAGATATATGCTTTTATTTGTGCAGTAGCGTCAATATTGAATTAAAGTTTGAAAAGATAAGTTTACATCATCGTAACATGAAATGTAACCAAATTCCAAAAATATAGAAAATTTAAATTATGGGTTTTACGTATAAATGGAAAATACTAGAAAATACTTCAATCCTAAAATCTAAAAATAACAACACGTACCGCGTTCATGTCGGCGCACGGTCGTGACCTTGAGCGCCTCTAGCAAGAGCTAAGTTATCACGAGTGCAAGCGAGAAGTGAAATCGTGGCATTTCATCACTACGCTTACCTAGTTGCATTTTCACAGTTGACGCAGTTCGTTGTGTTTTATCCGAAGGCACAGTAGTACCGCCGCCAAATCGAGCAAAAACAATATTTGTGGTAGAAGTAATAAGCTGCAATTATTTATTTATTTAATTTCATCTGTATTATATTTAATAAGTAGGATTTATTTGTTTTTCGGGTAGGCGAAAATTTAAAGGCAGATATGAATAGCTAACTAAGTCTCTGGCTTATAATATAAAATAGGTTAGTTTTAACTAATGATAAGATAAAGATAAAAACTGATATAAACAACAAGATGTATCTTTTCTTTACAGTAAACACATGTTATAAAATATTTTAACCCATTAATATAAATAAATAGCTACATATATCGGCCATAGACAGTTATTTTTTTATTAAATAAAGTCTGGATTTAATCGCCTTTACTTTGATTGTTTTCTTGACGTTTCAAACGTGCCGTAAGATCAGGAATAAAGTATACGCGATTAAAGAGGTGAAGTGAGGTCATTGCTGGCTGAGTTTTATGTTTTTAATACAAAGTTATAATTTAATAAGAAACCAGCAATGCATGGCCCTTCGTGCTGAGACAACTATAGTGCTTTTTTCAAGAATGATGCAAAACAGCCAAATAACAGCACCTTGAGGATATTATTATTCAAGTATGTCCACAACAACAAACAATATTAACATAGATAATGTACGGTTTACTCCTTCGTAATAAGGTCCAAAAGTGGATTTTTTTTTTTTGATGTCTACTGTAACTCGGGATAACCTCAAGTAGGCTAACCACGAGAGATGGACAATAATTTATTTGAATGATTTGTCTGTTTCTGCCGGATGTATCTATTGAAAGTATGTTGAAATGGCTTGGCAGCAGTTGTTGAGAACCTGGAGGAAATATACGGTAATTCCAATGTGACATCATGAAGGACCTGCTTTTTCCGGTACAAATTTTTACATGCAAATTATAATTATCCCTTTGGTCAAATGTATAGACTGCCCTGATCAGCCGCTCACCGCCACCCCGCCGAAGCGTTATAATGTAGATACTTCAAACTTAAATTCGTAAACTGAGAACATGATATTGTAGAGATTATAATCTCTAAAAGTCTCATGTCACAGCATATTGAAAAAAACATATCTTTTTTAGGGTTCCGTAGCCAAAATGGCAAAAACGGAACCCTTATAGTTTCGCCATGTCCGTCCGTCCGTCCGTCCGTCCGTCCGTCCGTCCATCCGTCCGTCCGTCCATCCGTCCGTCCATCCGTCCGTCCGTCCGTCCGTCCGCGGTCTAGCTCAGTCACCGTTAGCACTAGGAAGCTGAAATTTGGTTTGAATATGTGCATTAACCAAGCCGACAAAACGGTAGAATAAAAGCGCGAAAAATATGTTTTGTTAGGGTACCTCCCGTACACGTGAAGTGGGGGGCGAAATTTTTTTTCGTTCCAACCAAGTTGTGTGGGGTATCGTTGGAAAGGTCTTTTAAAAAGAATTAGGGTCTTTTAAAACAGTTTTTGGATAAAACTAATACTTTTGGAAATAATAGCTCCGAAAATTTAAAACAAGGCGTCCCCCCCCCCCCATCTAACTTTTGAATCGTGGGTCCTAAAATTTTGAAAAAAATCATGAAACTGAGGCCTAATGAGTACCTTCAATGAAAACTATATTGAAATAAATCGGTTGAGCCGTTTTTGAGTTAACATTCAAAAACCCATAGTGAAAGGACGTAAGTAAAAATGACGTAAGCGCCGTCAAATTTCCCGTAAGAAACGACCTTTTGAATTAATGGTCTCAGTTTACGGAACCCTACACTGAGCATGGCCCGACATGCTCTTGGCCGGTTTTTAATTTCTGTTTGGCGAAACAAGGTACCCCCGAAATAAAAACCAGTGTAGGGTTCCGTAGTTGCCGGCCTGTTATAATACAACATTTAAGGCCATTCCTCGATTCGGACAAGCCACGCCCATCCATAAGATACACGTTTATGGCTCCCGTGCACGAAAGAAAGAGATGCAGCGCTCTTAAGGATCAGACTTTTTGACCAAACTACGATAAATAAGCGAATCTATAAAGTTTTGTCTAATTTTGCTTCTGTGGCTTTTTAGATAAGTATTATATTTTTACTTAGTTATATTGCTTAATCTCTTATAGTTTACGTAAGCTAAGAAAAATAAGGGGAAAAGGCCCCAACTTCGGATTTTTTTCTATCGAGGCAACTTTCAGCAATCGTGTTTCGGCTTGTGCCAAAAACAAGAGTATATAGTCTAGTAATATATAATCGAAAATAAATTCAGCCTTTTTCCCGTTTAGTCACTAGAGCGTTTGAAAAAACCTATAATTTTTATTTTATTTCAGGTTACTACTTATTTATTTCAGGCTCTAGGCCCATAAGCATGATAGTGATACAGTAATACCTTATTTCTAGTTGTTAGTGTTATTATCTAACTCACACAGAAAAATAAAGTTTATACTCAACAATAACTTTAGATAAATTAAATTAAATTATAAAATCAAATAAATAAATTTATTTAAAAAATAAGTTAAACAACTTAACAAATGAAAAAAAAAAGAATAACTTAGAATTCGATACCTACTTACTTAATATCCAAAATAACAGGCCTATCACTCATGTGCACCTTATTCCAGTGCCTCACAATTGGACAGTCGTACTTGTTCAGCACGGCATTCCGGAGGCTGTTGGTACTGTCTCTCACTCTAAACAAGACTGAGGCAACACGTTTTCGCAATATAGTTTTAAAGCCATCCGTGTTCGCCTCAAGAAACATGACCGAGGCACTGCACCAGCGAGGCAGCCCCAACAGCACCCTAAAAGCAGCTAAAAGGTAATTTATTAAGGGATATTTGGCGGCGCTTACATCATTTTACTATCGAGCACTCGTCCTTTCACTACGCGTTTTGAGTGATAATTCAAAACCGGCTCAATCGATTTTTTCAATATAGTTATCATTGAAAGTTCTTATCAGGCCTCACTTCCGTGTTTTTTTAAAGGCAAGATGAAATATTTTCATTTATGTTTTCATTTAAAAGAATTGCACGTAGAATAGACCACGAATGTTTAAAAAAATGAAAATACTATAATTTGTAGTCAAAAAATTACATTACAAACTGACAATTTAAATTTTCGCGCCCAAATGGATCTACAGTTCCTGTGACGTCACTCATGTTTGTCACTAGCCATATTTGTTCGTCCTTGGTTCGTCCCTGTTAAACCTGCTAACAGTGTCAAATTCTGTTTTTTTTTTCCTTTTAAGCCAAATCCCATAGAACAAAACTAGTGACAGTTGCCAACCCCTTTAGTTTTCACAACAGGAGTTTATTGTTTATTTATTGTTTATTGTTTATTTGGAGTGACTTAACCAGACGCTGATTGGTGGATTAAAACACGTTCCGTTTCACATAACTTCAAATCGTAATTATTGTTTGAAATTAGTATAAACTAAAGTAAAAACATTACAATAGCTATTAAATGTACCTATTAGATTTTTTTAAATTATTTTTTTGCTCCGAAACGTGGTCTTTCACTATTGGCCTCATCACAAAGTTCAAAGTCGCTCAACGAGCTATGGAGAGGGCTATGCTCGGAGTTTCTCTACGTGATCGAATCAGAAATGAGGAGATCCGTAGACGAACTAAAGTTACTGACATAGCCCACAGGATTAGCAAGCTGAAGTGGCAATGGGCAGGCCACATTGCACGCACAGCAGATGGCCGATGGGGTCGAAAAGTGCTCGAGTGGAGACCACGGACTAGCAAGCGCAGCGTAGGACGTCCACCCACAAGATGGACAGACGACCTTATAAAGGTCGCCGGAAGACGCTGGATGCAAGTCGCTTCCGACCGATACTTATGGAGGTCCAAAGGGGAGGCCTATGTTCAGCAGTGGACGTCTTATGGCTGAGATGATGATGATGATGATGATTTTTTTGTAAATCGTATATCCAGCCAAATGTTTTAATCAGAATCCAACCCTGTGATTACCTGCCCCATTGGGAAAATTACAATTGCCTCCTAGGCGCTAACTAGCCGTGCGCTCGGAGTACCAGTGCTAGCGCGATCTCTAATTACGCATTATGTTTCGGATCGCGGTGTCGAGTTACGTTGGTTCTAGAGCGTTTGAGTCGCTTGTACTGGGCGCAACCGTAGAGAACAAAGCTTTTTTGTATTAGTTCATATTGAATCTTATTCCGTGGTGTTAATAGTAAAAATTCAATAAACGCTTACATGTGGCCACAAAAGTTTTCCAACAAAAGGTAAGACACTAAGTGGATGAGGTCAGTTCAAATTATTCAGAGTATACTGAGCTAGACCGCGAACGGACGGACGGACTGACAAGACGAAACTATAAGGGCTCCTAGTTAACTACGGAATCCTCAAAAACGCTAAAATTTATAAAAATAAATAACTTAAATAAATTTAACTTATTTTTACTCTCAAATGCTTTGTATGAATAAGTGATGAAATTCTATGAACATTTATTTTCAGTGGCCTATGTATATCTGAATACAGGGTATTTTTTTCAATAACTAGCCATATTTTGCGAGGTAATTTGGTAGGCCATACTGAACATCTTTTTCGATGGGACCAACTCCATAATCACATTTTTTTCTGTTTCATATATTTGGTCCGATCAGACGTCGACGTTTTCTATGAGGACGCCAATTTTTTTTGAGATTTTGGGGTTGCGCTCATAGAAAAAGTTGTTCAGTTCAGTATGACCTAACTAATCACCTCTCACAATATGGCAAGTTTTTGAAAAAACACCCTGTATAAGATCGAACATAAACCTGAAGAAATAACAATCTGTCTATTTAGAATAGCAATTCAGTTTTTTTTATTTAAAATGTTTATTTCAAAAACAGTCAGTAATAACATCCTAGTAAAACAATAAAGAAAATTCTAAAAATCATCGGTTTATGACCAACATGATGCTAAAGGTATTAGTAACAATCAGATTTTTCATTTTAATAAGCAACATACACATTGCAACATTTTTTCAGAATTACTGATATGATTATACTATACGAATAATTAAATGCATGTTTAGTAACTCGTAGAGGTTTTATCGGATAAAAGTATGACATTAATTAGCTCCAAGAAGAAGCTAATTAAAATGACAGTGCCTTTAGTAAATCAACTTAAGCGCAGAAATGTATTTATCATATAAATTAAAGAAATTTAAAAATACGGTGTTCACACATTACTTGAACTAGTTGCGTATTACGTTATCAAACTACATACTGTGACACTATTCATTTATCAAACTCGGACGAACGCACTACCGTGCCTACATATTGCCCCCGCACTGCGCGGCCTTGTCGTCGCCCCGTGATATGCGACGCGCCGCGCGGTAAAGTATAATGGAACAGGTACTTACATGCAATACTTGCATATACCTAGTATTTTAGTGTTCCAGTTATTTCATAGTTCTACATTTGTGCATGAAGGTTTAATTTATTACTATAAACATTCATTATGATTCTTTTGAACTTTAATTCAATATTGACTTAAATAAATGACAAAAAGTTAATATCTGAAGAAGCACGTAACCCAGGTTTCTAACTTTTTTCCACCACACTGAGCAGTTGATTTTCAGTTTTGTTTTCTTGATAAAATAAACTTTAATTCAATATTCGAATAAAAATTAGCATTTTTTTATTTTGGCTGGTTCCAGGTGTTCCAGGAGGCTACAAAGTACAAATTAAAAAGATATTTACATCTCTTACGATATGCCACAGAATTTTTAAACTTTAATTCTATATTGAATGATTTGTCAGCAAAAGATTCAAATACCTAAATATTTTTCAAAGCACTATTTTAAAATTTCTACATTTTTAGATAATTGCTCTAGAGCATGAGTTACACAAGATATCAAATAATATCAAACTTTAATAATATCGAAACCTAATATCGTACCATTACCTGACTATAGACTAGACCCTACTCATAGTGGTGTGTTCCTGCTGGTAAGTAAGGTTGCCAAAGAGCTCAAAGAGGACCCAGTGTGTTGACGACCAGGGACCCTCTTATTCCTTTAGTCGTCAATACAGTGAATCCTCCTTTTTGTAAAGGGTCGGCAACGTGTCAAAAGTGCTTGACAGAAAGTTTAAAATTCTGGTAGGTATCGATAGATTTTTATGCATTAGATATTTTTTTCTAAATTACATTCCCGCGATGTCCTTACAAATGTATATTTTTAACGAATATTTTTTAAATATTTAATACACTACGCCACTTTCCATAAGACGGACCGTAAGTAGCCAACGATTGAACAATCTTTTGTAGTAGTAGTAGTAGTAGTAAAACACTTTATTGCACAAAACAAGTACATGACCATTAAAAACTAAGGTAAATGTGTACAAAGGCGAGCTTATCCCTTTAAGGGATCTCTTCCAGCTAACCTTTAAGCAACTGAGAGAGATTGAATACGAGAAAACCTGTGTCAATCCTCCTTAATAATAATAAACCACCAATTCAGCATCTGCTCAAAGAGCCGCTCAATAAACCGCTTACCTTACAAATTTAAGACAAAAGAGTTTATCGTCTCATTCACAATTAAATCACCTTTTTAATTCGCCCAACACATGCAATCACCCAATTCCAGGCGGCCGGTTGCATCACCTATTGTCGGTCGTTCACTTATTGTTTCAAAATTTGTCGATTTGGCCATTCTGAAACCTTGTTCTCAAATACATTGGATGATATCAAAATTAAATCAGTAACATTTTTTGCGTTAGCTTGCTCGTTCGTGCAGCCACATAGGTATGTTAGCGTGAAGGAATCATATTGGTATTGAATTTGTATTGAATTATATACGTTCTGAATGGAGTTTTTGTATTGTTACTTGTATAACGGTGCGTCATACAAATTACAATGCTTTTATGTCTTGCCGTTCTAATAAATGCGAGCAGTCAGATAAAATGCTCTTGCGGTGAAATTTGGTTGCTATATAAAATTCAACTTGGCTAACTTCTCTCAACATATAGGATTATGTACCTACACAGTAAACTATCGTACTCGTAAATCTACATTATGTCTACTTCAAAGTCAGTTTGCCATTGACAGATGATTTTTATACATTTGAGTTTCTGCCTTGTTGTCAGAATCATAAAGACAACATAACAAGCATTACTTACACACTATTAGGAATATTCGAAAGTTGCTATGCCTACTTGAATATAAATAATTTAAACTTTGACTTTGACTGACTTTATTTTGGTTTGAATTAAGATAGGATTTCAAATTAGAGCCCAAACTTGCTTTGAACATATTGTACCTACAGGTATTTGAAATTTATGTAATTTTAACCCTTTGCACGCCATGCAAAACATCACTCACATGCCAAGATCACGGACGCAAGTTTTTTTTATACCACCACGGCGGCAAACAAGCATACGGCCCGCGTGACTGACGTGAAAAACAAGTGAGCCAATATAAATCTTAAAGACTTGACAGTATGAAGATTACTTTGACAGCGTACGCCATAACATAACATAATACTTTTAGGCGTTCTTGGCGCTATAATTACGACTACTCATTTCAAAAGGTTAAGCAAGAAATATTTTAATAGGAATATACAGACATAATAATTAGAATTATAAAGTAATAATAGATATCATCGACTAACCCTCTCTCTCTCTCAAGCATCTAGATTTCATTCTTCGGAAAAATGTGTAGGTACCTACCAGTGGCGGCGTGTCCATAGAACACGATTCCCGTCGGCTTACATAATTGTCAGGCTCCTGAGCAGTTTTCCTACAGCTTTAAGGAATTTTAAGTCAAATTAACCTCCACTTGCCTAAGAATTTTTTTGTCCCACCGCCACTGGTACCTACCTAACCGTTTTTAGGGTTCCGTATTATTCTACTGTAAGGTAGACACTATAGACAGTAGACACTAACAAAATGGGTATGCCAAACTATAAGCTCCCACATAATTCATAACGTGACACTTGTGTCCGTGTCTACGATATACGAGGTAATTTAAACAACTTTAAACTGTAGTTATGTTTATCGCACATATCACATCTCGCCTCGCTTGTGGTCGGCCTAAATGTCCCAATTATCCACCATATAATACTAGTAGACCAGTACTGAAACTCATTAAAGTATATCTGAAGCAAGAAAATTAGAAAAGCAACGGTGCCTAGTGTCTACGCAGTTTTATAAAACAGTTTAAAACAATATATTTAAGGCACTTAATACAAACAAAATTGTTTAAATGGTTTATATATTTTAAAATTAATTTTTCAGAAATTGCATTACGTCGGAGGAGACTGCATATACGTAGCTTGCTTTACAATAAGTGTGAAACTGTTGTACAGTCGCCATCAGATATATCGGAGCGGCCAAGGTGGTCACAAATATCTGATCAACGCCTTTATTCTCAAGGCGATAAGGTGCTTGTTCAGATATTTTTGAGTACCGTGGCCGCTCAGATATATTTGATGGCGACTGTACCTATCAGTTTGATGACGTTCTAAAAAAGGAGAACCTCTCGCAACGACCCATGAAAATCAGGATGAATTAGAATCAAAGTGAATTGGTTGCCCGCCCGTTTGGTCACCTGGAAAAACTTCTAATATTTGAACATTATACAATCACCATCAGATGCATAAGTGTGAACAAGACACTTAAAATATCTGAACAAATTTTAACACATCAATAACGTGTTCAGATATTTACGAGCAGGTTTGCAGCTCCGGTATATCTGCCAGTGATCTTACGGCATACGCTCACGCGCAGCCTATACATTAGCGCGTTTTTGCTGCAGCCCGGCCAAGTTCACGGCCAATTCTGCGCAGACGCCGCTTGTATCTTTATTTACCTATTCGTATTGCTACGTGTCGGAGTGCCGCATACGAACGCTACTTTTTTGACATTATAGAAGCTTATTTCAGCTCTTGAACTCTATGTGTATTAACTTAAACTACACTGGAGCCGATATGCGATGACAGCGCACGTGGCACCGCGGATATACTCGTCATAGTAGAGTAGAATACATTAGGCTGTGCGTTGTCTCTATCTAACACGACAGTTTCATATTTACACGGAATTACACCTGTATATTTAGATAATGCGAAATAATTTATTTATTTATTTTATTATTCAAATAAGTTACACAGCATTACACTTATTCAACCAAGGCACTGTGCACTACTACAAACAAGTGACATAACAGAAATACTTAAATTAAAACTAGTTAGATTTAGGCGACTAACTGCGTGTGTGTATAATATAATGTTATGTCACACGATAAATTCACTGGAAAACATATCTTCATTTTTAGCTTTTAGTAGCAAGTAACAACACACTGCCATCTTCACAAGTTCCTAATTACATTTGTGAGTAGTTAATTGTTATCTGCGATAAAATTATTTTTAGAACGTCTAACATATAAAGGGTACCTACGAGTACACACTTGTTTCGTCCCTTTTATGCTAGAGTTATGGTCTGACACTGTCGCAAAGTGAGTCACGGGTTCCTGTCAGGCAATAATGAAGTAGTCACGGAAAGGTTAAACACATAGAAGTTGAAACTAAACAGCATTAAGTTTTTTAATGGGAACTCATACATTCTACGACCCTTCTCTTTCCGGACAGACTAACACTTATTTTACAGTCACCATCAGATATATCGGAGCGGCCAAGGTGATTACAAATATCTGAACAACGCCTCTATTGTCAACAAAATGCATGTTCAGATATTTTGAGTACCGTGGCCGCTCCGATATATTTGATAGAGAATGTATGCCAGCACAAAATGCCGCTAGCAAAATAATGACGTTCAATGTTTCCGGTCGGTGTTTTGTACCTTTAAGGCACCACACAGTAGGTAAGAAATTTAGCTATTCATAGACAAAAGTGGAAATTTGTCTATGGTAGCTAAATTTTTGTATGGAGTTCTTAATAGCGGTCCAGACACTGTCAGTAATAATGTCATTATTTCTGTACCCATCCTTCTCTTCTTCATATACATAGAAAAGGACGGGTACAGAAATAATGACATTATTACTGACAGTGTCTGGACCGCTTATGAATAACTGAAAGACGCGCTGAATTCCGCTCCAATGTGCGGTGTCCCTAAAGAATTATTATCGTGAAATAGGAATGTAAATTACACGATTACCATTTATTTATACGAGGCCTATAAAACGCAGGTATTAAAATCTATTTTCTTCACGCTAATCCTAAAACCAAATCACTTAAAACTATGAAGTGAAATAAAAAAAGTTCTACAGTTGAACGCATCTACAACAAAAATGGCGTCACGAATCGTTCGAAATCGGTTTAAATTTCGAATCCGTGCCGAAACTCTTTAGCAGCAAATGTGGCGTAAAAGATAAAATCGTGCGGTCGATGCACTTTCCCGCCAGAAACAAAAAAAAAGTGCCAGTGATTGTCTTGTTAACAAATGACAACCAATGTAGCCACTGTCGGCCTCTGTTTTATAACTGTTGAGAAGTCTACGGCAGTTTTAGAGCTTTTAAAGTTTAATATCAGCATGAAATAAGCTCTTAGTTTTCCGATAACTTGACCAGTTATTGTTTCGATCCCTAGTTAATAGAAGTATTAGTCTAATCGTATTGTATTGCCATGTGTCGGAGTATCGCTTATGGTTTTAGTCACCTCTACGTACCTACCAATGTATTTAAGGCAGCTAACAATAAAAAACCGGCCAAGTGCGAATCGGACTCGCGCACGAAGGGTTCCGTACCATTATCTACAAAAACGGTAAAAAAGTCATGTCTGTTGTATATAATCCCCTTAAATATACATATATGTACTTTATTCTGATTTTTTCGTATTTGTTATTATAGCGGCAACAGAAACACGTCATCAGTGAAAATTTCAACTGTCTAACTATCACGGTTCATGAGATACAGCCTGGTGACAGACGCAGATGGACAGCGGAGTCTTAGTAATAGGGTCCCGTTTTTATCCTTTGGGTACGGAACCCTGAAAATTAAAACTAAAGCTAAACAAAGAGACAATTATACAACTTATATAAATAACCATACTTATCTCAAAAAGTCTATTTTTTTTTTAATTATTAGCGAAGTTACCCGCCATATAATCCAGTAGCAGACTTAATACCTTATTGTCGTTCGTCATAACATTTTCGTCCACTCAATCTTGCATAATTATTTCCAAGTAGTCTTTGCACTGAGTGATCCACTAGAGAGCTTCAAACGGGCCGTACAACAACATTTATCCCTGGACAATGAAATAAAACTCAAAACAGGTTGGTTATTAATTGCCCTGAAATGTTTCTCACGCGGCCCGGATTTTTGTGAGGTTTGTGAGTCGCTAGATAACATTTCGGTTTACGTTTTAGTCGTGGTTTTCAAATACCGAGGGCGTGGTTAGCGCTGGCAAAAGGGTAATGAAATGTGCAATTTATTCGAATGTTTGTGACGAAACATGCCGTGGCCTTTTCTACGGTGGATGTCAAAACAACGGTTTGAAGAGGAACCCGCATGGTTTGCGCCGTAGATATCTTATCTTGGCACTTCATTTACCTTCATGTAGTGCTAGTATCTGTTTTCGTGTATTTTAAAATGCCGAAGCATGTCGAATAGTAATTTTCTTACAAAGTAATCCATTTTCACGTGCTTTTTAACGTAAAACCATAAGTCGGTGTGTAGAAAAGTACCTTTAAAATTATTTGCTTCATAAATATTTAACCAAATATTGCTTACAACAGACACAGTAATACTGTTACATAAGTTTAAGTACCATCAACTGCTACAACTTTGCTTGCGATGCGCTACTTTGCCTGGCTTGACAAACATGGGTTTCTTCACCAAGTAGCTATTTATATCTTATTCCTGAGATGACCGCCTTTTTCCCATTTCAGGAATAATGTATAAATAGCTGTTTGTTGAAGAAAACCATGATTTTCAAGCCAGGCAAAGTTGTGCATCGTAGGCAAAGTTGTAGCAGTTGACGGTTACCTAGGTTTACTTATAAATAAAATGTGTATTAATAAAAATAAATGTGTAGACAAAAAAGTGACCAGCCTTCAGCACCCTATGCAAGATTATCCCAGATCAAAATATGAAATGAAATAATTAAAAAAATCCATAACATAGTTGTGATGATATGATGTGCATGTAACTTCATAGTGATGACAATATTTGTAATTGAAGCTAGCCGGTGACAAAGAATCCGTGAGCGATGAGCCATCGCATTAGACAACGACGACAACCAACATTCCTTCAGCAATTGGCTTAGCCGGCTTTAGGGTTGGCACAACGGGATTTGCTTTTTCGAGTTTCCGATATTTCGGCACAGTTACATGCGCCATTATCACGGAATAACTGAAGTTGCTGCGAGTGTTATGGCTCCTCTACATGATGGGCCATCATAGGGATGCAGCTATGCGTTAAAGGGAGCTAACATTGCGATTGCTAATATTGCGATCTCGTTCCGTCGTAGCGTAGTTGAGGTCTACTCACACATAATAGCGATCTGCCCTCTTTCTAGTTCGCTTTTTTAGTCCGTTGTCACTACTACTACTACCGTCCGCGTTGTGACTCGGAAACACGAAAACACAAACACACATGGTAAATACCCCGTTTTAAATAGTTTTTGTAATAAATATTGTCGTATTGCATATGCAATTAAAGCTAGCCAGTGACAGAGAATCCATGAGCGATTGCATTAAACAACGTCGCCAAACAACATTCTGTAACAATTGCACGGTAGCAGTTGGTACAAGAAAGAACAAAATTGGCATTCATGAAAGACAGCAAGGCTGAAAGTCATTCGAATCGGCTGCAAATATTTTATACCACTATAGTATTGATATGATGAATCCAGCGAAAAATATTTACGGTATTTTTCTACAGACTGCAATTTTATGATTAAAAAAATCAGGAACCAGACACTAACTAAAATATTCAATTCAAAGACATGCTAAAAAACTGACAAACGGCAAAAACAAAACACTTGTGACTCATATATTCATATATTGGATTTACCCATGTAGATGTCAAAAATTCAAAAAAAAGATGATGTGTGGTAAAAAGTTCTGTTATATTTTTCTCCCAGGCTCATACGAGTAAATACAATATACAACGACAACAACAACAATTGTAATGTGTTTTTTACGTGGCAATAAATGATTCACTTACTTACTTACTTTTTTTTTACTTTACAAGGGCATTCGTTAGTGACAGCCCTACAACAATAATTGTTTGCCTATCCAGGGAGCGTAAATGACATTCTCGTGGAGGTGTTTTTTGGTGGCGATTCCGAGCGGAACGGATGCGAGGTATTTCATCCGGAGCCCGTGGGCGACGTGATAAAGCACCTAATGAACTGTGGCTGTATAGGAATCCGTTCATGCTCGTTTGTGGCCAGCGGACGTTGGCACTTGAATTTCCACGTTTGAAAATGGAATTCATGTTAGATCGAGAACTCGAATCCACCACAAATTCAGCTAAGCCTGACCATAAATATATGACCATGCGCCATGTTGCGGAATTTCATTGGAACTAAATTTTTCATATTAAACTGAACTGTCACCACATACATGAGAAAAAAGCGCCCTCTTGACAATGGTCATATATTTCTGGTCAGGCTATGCCATCATAATAAAATAAAACGCGGCAACAAAAATACATCACCTGTGAAAATTTCAACTGTCTAACTATCACAGTTCACGAGATACAGCCTTGTGACAGACGGTCGGCCAGCGGAGTCTTAGTAATAGGTTCCCGTTTTTACCCTTTGGGTACGGAGCCCTGAAAAATATGTAAAATCATAATAATAAAATAGCAGATAAATGGCCAGTAACGCGCGTGTGACACCACAGAAGTTGCAAGCACCCATAATCTGTGGTGGGGTGGTGGGTTAACTTAAGCCTCGCACCTCCCCTCCCCTGTTTAGTGTGAATAAAAAAAAGAATTAGCTTCCCGAGAAGAATTCATTCGTGGCAAAAACCGGGGCAAGCGTTCGGAAGATGATGACGATATGTCAAAATAATCTATCTTTAGTAAAAAGATCACTGATATCAGATCAATAACGAGTTAGCGTTCGTCATCATCAATGGCAATCAATGGTAAATCACTTATCCGCCAGTTCGCAGCACTCTCTAGAGGAAAGTAAATTGTCCTCCCACGGTGGCCGCACGTCCGACAATCTTCAAATCTCATTTGGACGTCAATATACTCAATATTGCAAGCAGGCTGTTGGCCGAGAACGTAGACAATTTTGTTTTATTTAAAATATATATCTATATATTTAAATGAATGAATTCATTCATAAACTGGGTAGGTAATTTTGCAGATGATAGTACACGGGTCATATCATGCTGATACCTCCAGAGGAGCCAGTCTAATGATTTTTAATAACTTTTGATTCCCACCGATGATATGATATTTAGCGGGTTTTGTTTGCAAGAATTGCAATATCCGATAACCGATTATAAACCATGTCGACTACTTATTGTTCTACTTCGTGTTTTGAAGACTGTGCGGTAAATTGTGTTAGTTTGGTGCGTAGTAATGAGGTAGTAATTTAGGTATTATCTGTGGGAGCTTCGATACCACTGACACGCACACAAATACGCAGATACACGTGTTACCTAAGCGTGTAACGCTCGTCTTATTCTGTTCACCTGCAGGGATTGAACTTACCTACTAGAAATTCCTGGCAGAATTAAGTTGTTGAAAAAAATGGGGAGAAACTTTACACCTAAGTTGGTTATTTTACTTATTTTTGAAAGGTACGTACAAATATATAATGTCCTGGAAAAGTCACGGAAATATCGTAATTCATCGTACATATAATCTAAAGTGGGACTAAGCCTTTATCAACCGCGACATTCAGTCCTATTCCACCATCGGCATCGATGTCTTCATAATCGCGACCGCTCAGGAAATCTAGCTTCCAGAGTCGCATTTGGTGAGAAGCATTCGAAAATAGGAACTACAACTATTCGAGACTTTGGCACCTTTTTACGGTGGAAAATAAGATACGGCCCGTTTGATGTTAAACAGTTACCGTAGCCTATGGACGCCTGCAATTGCGTGCGCGTTACCGAATCCTTTATTATAAAGGAGGAGTCACTGTGTCGTCAACATTCTACATCCTCTCCGAGCTTTCTGGCAACCTTACCCACCAGCAAAAACAGGAACACAGTAAGCTTGCGGTGCAGATCATTATTATAATACATATTTGTGCATGTGGTCTATTCTGATATGAATGATAGAGTACAAAACTTACTGCTAAGACGGGAAGGTGTTATTGTAACAATAATAAAAACTGCACACAGCACTGTGTCCACTTTGATGGAACATAAATAAATTTAAAGCGTAGCACGATTGAACACCGAGTTGATTCTTATCAACATAATAACGAGATTTCAAAGACAATTAAATCATGTATGATTATGATTCACAATATTTGGAAACAGCCGTGATGCGACAGCGATACTAGTGACAGTTATACTGACGTTAATAAACAAATAGTTTATGGTTTATTTCATACCAGTGTCGAAAAGCTCAGTTCAGAGTTTCATATAGTCTGGCTGGCCAATAAGTGCAGAAACAGTGGAAGTAATAAAATAAGCTATACTAATCGCTTTTTTTGGAGCGAGGCTACTAGCATAAGAAAGAAATAGTATGATTATCTGTGCCTATGCTTGAAGTAAAACAAACTCTGACCAAACTATACGTACATATTAGATTGTTAATGATTTACCGATTACGGAGCTCATGAAAATGATAGAACTGTTGACTTTCCGATGAAGCCAACAACAAATAGCGGACATAACAAGTAACTCCCAAAACAAAATTTTTGGTACACCGTTTTATTGCTGACTGTACCTAGTAGCATTGTCATGTAATTGTAAACTACGAAAGTATACCAAATTTCAGCTCAAGTAGACACCGGGAAGTGTTTGAAATTTAACTTACAAGATTTGATGCGTATAAATAAATAAACAAATATTACAAGCGGATAAACAAGTTACTCCCAAAAGTTTATTTTTGGTACACAGTTTTATTGCTGACTGTACCTAGTAGTATTGTCATGTAAACTACGGAAGTATAATACCAAATTTCAGCTCAATCACACACCGGGAAGTGGTTAAAATTTAACTTACAAAATTTGATGCGTATAAACAAATAAATAAATAAATAAACAAACAAATATAGCTGTCAAGATAAATAAAACTGTGTAAAAACAGTTTAGTCAAGGAATCACCTGTCAAAGGCAAAAATTTGTCATAATTTCCCCGCCATGGATAAATGCGTGTATGACTATCTTCACTCTTCAGTACCGCTAAGTCCTGCCCTGGCATCGGCGCGCGCGCTGTGATCTATGAATGGCGTTGCGGTCATGTGGCGGGAAGTCGTTCGCCAGCATTACTCAGGATCATCCACAGTTACATGGCCGATTATCAAACGTATTGCAACGGTATAAGGCACACCTGTGGTCAGTGAAGCGTGTAGTTAGTACCGAATTGTTAAGTGCCGGGAAATAACTTCATGGAATATCACAATTTAGATTCTTGCGGCGTCCCTTGGAAGACTTCCTCTAAACGACCTTTTATAAAATGCGCATTGCTTGCTCCTCTTTGTAACAAATATGTGGGTAGGATATTAGGATAAGCCGAACCCATTAATAGAAAATAGACGTTTTACAAGACATTTGACTAATAATTGTTTGTCAATTTCTGTCACTTTGACAGTTGTGTTTGTTAGACAGACAAACATAGGTAAATTAATTAAAGAGGCTTGTAAGCTATTTATGAATAAGGGGTAAGTTGCTAGATACAGTCATGTCTAAAAATTTGGATTACATGTAGCCGTGGCGGTGGGTCAAAACTTTTCTTAGACAAGCCGGTGCTGAAATTGACTTGAAAATTTTTCATGAGGTATAGGAAACTGCTCAGCATTGGCGGCGCGTTCATAGAAGACGTTTCCCGTCGGCTTGCCAAATTTTTAATACCTGAGCAATTTTAAGCTAAATTAAGCTCCGGCTTGCCTAAGAAAATGTTTGACCTGCCGCCACTGCTACTCAGGTGCCTGAAACTTAGGCAAGCCGACGGGAATCGTGTTCTATGGACGCGCCGCCACTAAGCCCTATAATAGCCACGACGACTCTATTTACCAAGTCTTGGATACCTACCTACATGTTTGTGTCAATTTAAATGTAAGTATCTATATTTTCAGACGTGACCGTACCAACCTACGTCTACCAATAAGTAAGTAGGTACGCCAAGTTCTTTGCACTGTGTTCAAAGTAAAAAAATGCATGGGAGTGTCATACTTGGCCCATCACTTGACAGACTATATTATATTATAGTAAATTTCCTGAAATAGGCCCTTTCTAGCAGTTTAGAATTTTACTATATCGACAAAAGTAACAAAATTCCTGGACTTAAGGTACCGTCAAGTCTGGCGACTTTGCCAAGGGTTACTAACTTTGCCACCAGCAGAGTGCATAAGGTAATCCTTTCATACCACCGACAACGTATATTTTTTAGTGTTGTGCCTACTTTTAGTAGAAAATATGGTTATCAATTGGCAAAATTATTATGAATGAGACAACACCACGGCAACCATTTTCTTACCATTTCAGTTCCAAATTCGTCACTCACATAATCATAAAAGTTAGTGCTCAAGAACTTTAAAAAGTTTAGAGTATAAACATCGCATCCAGGTACGTAAATTTTAGATATTATGTTATTTAAATGGTAAGGAATGAATTGATTACCTTATAAATGCCGTAGTGTTTGAATTGAGTCCCATAATTGTTTTGGCAAAGTTACCAGACCACGCCGACCAATATGGGAGGGCATCTTTGCCATGTTTTGTAGCGGCCTAGGGTTGGTACACAAGCATAAAATTTAAATTAAATTTTTCATAAGATAGATACTTTTTAAGGTTCCGTAGCCAAATGGCAAAAAACGGAACCCTTATAGATTCGTCATGTCTGTCTGTCCGTCCGTATGTCACAGCCATTTTACTCGGAAACTATAAGACGTATCATTATCAAATTTTTACATAAAGTGTATTGTGTGTGCAGCTACTTAGTTTTGTAGAGAAATTGCTAAAAAAATCTTTTTAGGCGGGCACTCCACATGTGTAAGTAATTATCAAAAAAAATTTTTTGCCAAATATCAACATGATGCACATCAATCGATAGGTCTCCAAAAATAACAATGTTCAAATAACTGAGGTTTCCTTGAACATTTTTTGATTAAGTGGATATTTTCAGAAATAATCGCTCCGAAAGTCATAAAAATGGTGTCCCCTCCCCCTGTAACTTTTGAACCGTCAGTCCAAAAATTATGAAAAAAATCAAGAAGATACACCTTTTAATATTCTTTCAACCAAAATTATTTTGAGTATTATCGGTATAGGCGTTTTGAGTTATCTCCAAAAAACTACAAACTTAGGCAGATACGACCTTGCGATAATAATTTATTCGATATGGTCTAAGAGCTGGCCACGTCAGATGTGACACAATAATGAGAGTTTTGTAACCAGTCCAATCAGATTGCATAACAATCCCTGTTGCTAGATCCGGGCATCTGGCAGCTTTTAATGGGTGGAGCACAGAGTGACAGACCTACAAAGTTTTTAAGTTGGAAAAAAGTTATACCGAAACTGGTAAAAACTGCTGAATTTGTATCATTTATAGAGAACAGGGCCTATATTTTAACATTAGAATCACAATTATTTGTGATTGGTGTTGTTGTTAACAATTATATTCAGAGCGTATGTTTTGTTTAAGTAAAATAAAACACAAAGTTAACTGTGACATACTTATTTTATTGGTAATAATTACTACATATAAGTGTTTTGTTTCGATAATACTTTTGTTAAGAGGCGACGAGGCAGTTTGTGACGAAGCCCTTTTTTAAATATCTATCGTCAAGTTTAAATAGGTACCTAGGTAATCACAATTATTTACGAGTGGACCTGTGATAGGCCTCTTAAAGAGTTTTCTATGTTTCGTTTTTGATAATATTTTAATTAAGATATAATATATTAATCAAATATCTTACGACGGATGCAATTGCATACTTAGAATCTAATATTTTAAAAATTTAAGTAGAGAACATGTTTATGCCATACGATAAATAAATAAAAGGTGTCTTTTATGTTTTTCCTGAGTACTTATGTAACCTGATTAGGTACTCGTATGTAACAAAATAAATAAGTACTTAAATAATTAATATTTTTTCATTTGTGTCAACCCTGACCACATTCACTGACTTTCTATGAAATTTTCTTAAATGGGTGATCAACTTTGCCACTTTTGCTGTATCTTTTTTTGTAATAATATATCATTAAGGATCAAATTCCGAGACTATTGTATCCTAAATACTGAATATTCTTTACTAATACTGTAAATACAACTAAATTACTATACAACGTGAAAATGCAGTTGGCAAAGTTGCCACATGGTATAGGTAACTTTGCCAGTTTTTTTTTTACTCGTAAAAGCTTATTATCCTACATTTAATTTATAAACCATCTTATTTATGCACTCGTTGATAAATATTATATTATGTGTCGCGTCATTCATACTTCAGTGGTTTCATATGAATTCTGGTTAAAAATGTACTATGATTTTTTAACACCTGTGAAAAGTGGCAAAGTTGCCAGACTTGACGGTACCTAACATACGTAAATAAAAATAACATAAATGCTAAAATTGATTGGGGAGCTTTCCTTGTTTTTCGGTATCAACTAGGTACGCCATTTTCTTTCCTTTATCTGGACTGATGAAAGTGATTATTTCTATATTTATAAATGTTTTGAAAAAAAGAATTTTTGATCATGATCAATTACTAAAATAATAAAATTTCTGAATATTCAATGACAAGAATACAACCTAACAAAACGCAACGGCAGCGGCAATTCCAAATTCGAACCGAGTCGACGCTCGCAGCCCGCCACAAAGTTCAACGACCTGCGCAATGCCTACTCGCGGTGCCTAGGTTTTTTGTGCAGTGAATCAAACCAGCTCCACTAGTTCATCGCCACAACCCAATATTTTGACAATTAAGATATTATCTTAATTTAAAATTATGCAACGAGTAATAAGCATCAACAAGTTTTTTTCTTCAAGTGTTGCACTATAGACCACACGGGAGATCCTAAGTGAAATGAGAAGTTGAAAACATGTTTTTAATGACTCTTTACACGTAAAATGATATTATTTCCCTGAGAATAACGTTAGCAGTTGTATGGGGACCAGGTAAATAAGCATTTTATCTTAATTGAGCGATAAAATTCAGATAACTGGCCTTGCCTGGGAAACCTCCATTCATACTTATCCCGCAGTAACCTTATCCCGGATTTGGTGATCATAAATTGAAACATTTAAGGCTTGCGACTTTGCGAACAGTGCGCGCTTTCTGGGAAAATCGCAGATTTGAAGATATTTCTACATTTCTCATTAGTAGGCTTTTAACCAAAGATGATTGTCAGGGGAGATGAAAGTAGCTAATCTTGTATAGTCGTGTTGTTTGTCCTGCCAATAAAGTTTTTCCTGTTTACGAAGCAGCATACCTACCTACTTAACATTTCAAATTTAAGATAGCTAAATTGAGGTATTATAGAATATTACTACTAGTATTAAAAAGCTTCTTATTTCTTGATATGATTTATTGGTTACCTCATAGTTTTAGTGATTCACATGTTAATATCAATGAATACACCATACCGTTCCCCCCGATATTTTTCCTCCCACATTTGACGGTTCTCAGTCCAACCTGGCGTTTTGTTCTTGCAGTGCCGAATTGCGTTTTGATTATGGAACCTGCAGCGCGTGCCAAATAGCATCTTACTTACCAAATAAATATTTGTTTTTATTTGAAAATCCGATTGTATATTCATTTGAACAATAGAATATAAGCAATAGTCACTTGTAAGTGGTCACGAAGAGTAACCTCCGTAATAAAGATCTTTAGATGTTAAGATAATGATAATTGCCCCAGCCTACTCACTCCAGCACCCATCATAATCGTGGCAGAACCATCCCCATTTCCATGCTCACAGATACCATCTAAATTTCGAAGTTTCGTACTGATAATTTATTTAATTATTAGACATTGTTTCCCCGCGCGTGCGCGGTCGAGGCGTGACGATAACGTGATGCTATCTCTTTCATATACTGTGAAAAGGGTACATTGATCTATGAGCCCAATATATGACTTAGTACCTTCTTCTTTAGAGAGTCCAATGCTGAGCTTTCATTACCTATCCTCTCAATTTTCAATTCTCATATCTCTCGTAACGTCAAGTTGGAAAATTGATCTTGTTCAGTAAACGAAAGGTTTATTTTACATTGTTTAGGTTCTGTAACTGCGTGGTTGGTAAATGAACAGTTGAAATGCTCTTTACCAGCTATAACTTATATTGGCGCCAATAGAAATTACAAAATGTATGATCACGATCACGACTGAGTGTATATAGTGCGCTTACCCTAATACAAATTATTAGGCTCCAATTCCATCGTAGAAGTTTGGAAACAGTATTCCCTGATTATCCACGTATATTTAAATTTTAGATACACAGGCATTCAAATCTACTTTACGAGTAACCAAAACACAATTGCATTTTTATTTTCTTTCAGTATTATACTGAACGTCCCTACAACCGATGTCAAAAATAAAGGGCTGATAGAACACCTGATGATGATGGGCTATCAGGTTTTTAAGCAAATTTGGCTCAAAAGATAATAGTTTTCGATATACTTATTGGCAGTTTTATGCGCCGTGGTGCGTACACAATTTTACGTCATTCTGGGCGGTAAGCGAGATTTGCCGCCCACGGGCGCAGCGGCAAATCTCACTTCACACCCAGGAGAAGACGTAAAATTGTGTACGCACCGCGGGCGGTAATAAAGAAGGCTTCAGATCGCTTGTTCATGGCCCTTACCTTCGGTTCGGGCCACAAATACCTGCGATCTGAGCCGTTCTTTATTTTACCGCCCTAGGTGCGTAATGTACTATTACGTCTTCTCCCGGGTGTGAAGTGAGATCTGCCGCTACGCCCGTGGGTGGCAAATCTCACTTACCAGAGTGACGTACGTAAATATGTAAGTGTCCGAAACTAAATAAAATATACCTAAATGTGATCACATGCATTTAACCGTGTCTTGATGAAATGCATCGTCAAGTAGTTCAAATCTTTTTAGGTTCCTGCATAATAAGCAAATAATATTTGGTATCGTAAAGTACGAAGTACAAAATTTTGAATGTGCTGATTCGAAATTTTAAACATCTGATATCAGAAAACGTAATGCTATTTTGATGATGCTATATAAATATAATAGGCCTCTTTTCAACACCTGACGTAATACCTACAGAATTATTTCGGTTTAATAAAATATTTATTCAATTTTAATTAAGGTAAACGTGCTCGTCATTGCCCCTCTACATGTGATTTTGAAACTTGAAACTTAAGTTGATAGTTATTTGGAATAAAGGTGTCAACAGGGTTTCAACTATTGGGGAATAGCATGGTAGGTACCTGCTAGGATATTTTCCTTACGCCTACATTTGTTTAAATTCCGTCAACTCGTAGGTACAACATTGCCTAGGTAAAGTTAAGCATCGTAGGCAATGTTGTTGATATTTTTTTTCCTGGAGTTAGAGTCGAAATAGGTTGAAATAGCCAGGACAAAGGGAAATGCAAATACAGTCACCAGCAAAACGTAGTGAGAACGTGAGACAGCATATACCTTCACATGCTGTTCTCCTTGCAATTAACTGTCGAACCACGCGGCCGGAGGGTTAAAAACGTGCGAAGATCATGTTGAACACCTCACCCGAACTACTTTTGCCGACTGTTCTTACCAAAACTGGATGAAAACCTGAACAAAACAATTAACTATCGGTACCGCCAGCATTAGTTTCGGTATTGTTTTACCGCACCAGTGCGTTTAGTCGGGGCCGTGCACAATCTGGCTTCCGATCCGACTCGTCACCGATTTCTGATTGTCACTTGTTTGTGCTTACTACTCGTTTAATGGGGTACTTGAAGTAATCACTGATTTTACTGAGAACGACGGATGAGTATCTGTTTTGAATGTATTGAAGCGTGTTTAACGAATAAGCGAAAGATTGGACGGTCAGCTTAACTTGTTTGTACGCAAGTACTCGCAAGAAAACATAAATTGTTATTTTCAGATTTCATTAACTCTGCTCTAACTTTGCAAGTACGGAAGAACATAAACATGACATGTAAATGAAAAAGTTACTTCTTAGCTTTTTACCCTTTTTATCTTGTATATTAACCCATATATGCCCAGTGGACCCAAAACTATTATTTTTATTAAACTATTCCCTGGTCTCTGAAGGTCACAGGCTCACTCGTAATAGTATTTAATTGAGTAGGAGCGAGTTTTTTTATAGAGACGAAAATGACCCTCTGGGCAAATATGGGTTAGTTCCCAGAAAAGTAGGCGCACTTACCTCAGCTGACTTATGTTACTGAAGCTCCATCATTAAATAATCTCGCTCTTGGTAGTCTTGGTTAATATCGTAGCTTCCATCGGCTCTTCATGATCGATAAAACAGTATTTTAAAAGGCGGATACGGACTATTCTAACGTCCATTACAATACTATTAGGAATCCGTCCAACCGCGCCGGAAACCTGCGGTCAGTTTACCTATTCACAAACATTTCATCTTCTCTCTTATATAACCTGACCCCTAGTTTCTTAGTAACTAGCGTAGTTTGACTTCAAGCATACACTCGTTTGAGAATAAGTCAGTAACAATCCAGCTATTGAATACCATCCACTGATGGACAATTACTACTAACCATACTAACAGTTCTAGCCACAGGATTTTTATAATATACGTCGCTCACAGATCGCCTCAGATAAATCTGGACCAGTATAATGCAATATCTAATTACGTGTAATTGAAAATAATCTGTAAGCCACACTTAAACTCGCACGATGAGGGATGACAATTGACTAGAACTTGCAATTTTTTGCCAATCTATTGGGAAATTGGAAGCATTTTATTGCGTTTTACAAGATAATTTTATTAGCTAAAAATAAATTTATATGATGCAAAAGTACCTATACCTACCTACAATGTACCCCAGGCTTTAACCACTGTCGATACTTAAATATTAGTACGTTAATTAAGGCCGTCGTTCCAGTCCTCTCTCTCACAGTAATGCCCAAGAATTGACACTCGGCTGGGCTGTCTTTATAGCTAATTACAAGTTTAGAGATGACATGTACTGGAATAGTGTCGAGAACCAAATGTTTACCTCACTTAATTCTACACAATTTCTCGCAGGCTAATTACTTATTTTCATTGTCAGGCTTACACAAAATACGTTTATGTTAGTGTAACCTTTTCCTATCAAATAAAATCACATTATCCAGAATTTAACTGAATGCGTATGAAATTTTAAATATCATCTCTAGTATAGGTAGATTATCTATTAGTAGTAATTAGGTACTTATGTAAAGCTTATATTTTCAATCTAAAACTGTACAATAACTCACTGTTATTCCCCCAAAGCACGGAGCGTCTCCGGCACGTCACGCGCCGCTTCGCGTTCGTAGACCCCAGCGACACTTTTTTACACCATCCACCGAAAAAGTCAAAACGAATAAAAAGCCACCGCTTACGAAATCACGAAAACTCGTGTCGTCAAAATTACCCTCGGATACCATTTCGGTTGCCGCCGTTTTTGTCAAAACTGTGCTCTAAGCCGGCATAATAGAAAGAAAATTAGCTTTTGTCGATAGACAGATGTATGTTTGCTCGCGTACGCTGGCGGCAAAGAATAAATTGCTCCAAGTGTCAGCTAAACTCATAGTTTGGACGCAATTTGTTTTCTACAAAGGGCTCATTATTGAAGGCATAATTTGGCTCGAAGGAAAGTATGTCGAACGCTGAACTTTCTTTTGCATTGTTGATATAATGCCCCGCTATCTCTGAATGCATTTATTTCCTTTTATTGTACGTGGCTTCTGTTGAAAGTATTCCTATTCATAGCATCAATCATTGAAACGGTCAGTGGTATCGTATTACATACTTTTAAGAGGGGCAATAAGTGCCTAGTGATGAATATAAAGAACGACATACGGATCAGCGGCATCACAACCTGCATAATATTTGATGTCGGCCACAAACAACCGAAAGTTTCATTCAAGAGATTCAGAATTCAAGGTATTCTAATAGAGATAAACGTCAGACCACATACCTACACCTACAGCATTGTTTATTCAAATGATGCGGTTTATCGCCCTTTCTATGAGCAATGCGCCCTACCACTATAGATCATACATTAGGGTGAGTCGAAGTCGATTAGAATATTAGTTAGTAACTTGGAGTAAGTACCTACAGCCAACGGGATTTCTAAATCTTCTTCAGCATCCGTAATCCGTGGCAATTTTTATAATGACATGTTGCGGCGTCGCTCGTCGGTCGCCGGCCATTAGCCACGCCTCAGTAGCCAAATTACACATAATAACTAATGAAATACATAAACAAGCCGGTATTTAGCGTGAGAACAAGCATGAGCCGATACTGGTGTAAATAAACATCGAAAAAGCACCTTCGCAATATTTACAAAGGTAATTTTAGACGGAGAGCTAGCCACATCAGATATGACACAATGAGAGCAACGAAACCCATCTGGTTAGATTACTATACTATTCTTGTTGTTAGATCCGGGCATCTGGCAGTTTAATGGGTGGAGGTCAGAGTAATAGACTAGCCAAATCTTTCAATTGGAAAATCGTGATACGAATCGTTACAAAACCAGCTCTTAGTCCATTTAGGCACGTAAAGACAATAAAATTTATTAATTTACAAAAATTACAAAAGATTAATTTACAAAAAGGTCTCGGCATTTACTTATATACTACTACAGACACTACTTATAAAACAAATATAAAATTATATGAAGCAATATCAAAGCGAAAGGCTATCGACGTTACTAGTTTCAATATTTCCAACACGGCGGAGATATAAAACTCTATGTAATAAGTAGTGTCATTATATGTATAATCGCGCCTGAATACCTTATACGGTATAAGGTGTAACAAAATAATTTTATGCTGTATACTCGTAAGTTATACCGCATAAAACTATTACATGTTGGCACGCGAGATATAAAAATATTTAATGGATACATTCATAAATAATAGCTTTAGTTAACAATTGTATAACGCTAATATTCCTAATATTTTTATTACCCGCACGGGAAAAAAAGCTTCCGGGATATTCTCAATCCAAGACATTATTATTTTCTTGAAAATAGTTCCTTATTTCCTTTACCAAAAATATGATTCTTTACTTAATAAAACCACGTTTTCTTAAAATAGAAATACAAATATATTGTTTCAAGAGTATATTACTATTTTACTTACTTACTGTACTTTAATCAAACAAGTATTATCTTAGGTAAAAGAAAACTAGAGAATCTGTAAGAATATATTCGCTTCGTTATATTTAAAACTTAAATTTATTTTCGTTAAAGGAAATAAATGCATGTCACGAGGAAATATTTTCAACATAATATAATAATGTCTTAGATTGAGAATATCACGGAAGCTTTTTTTCCCGTGCGCGCATTAAAACTAGTCAAAAGAGTTACGGCGACTATTTCGATAAAGACGTTAGAGTTAGATATCTAAGTATATATTTGCCTGCGCGAAACTACGCGTTTTGTCTGTTAAATACGTAATCCGACTTCACTTAGCCTTCACATTTCCAAAAGCAAATGCCCGAGCTACTGGAAAAAATACTTAAACCACTAATATAGCTGTGCCTAAACTGCCTAATATTTGAAGAGTTCCTTCGATTTCTCCAGGATCCCAAAGTCATATTACGAGTATTACGACCGGTTATAAAATGCAGACACTATTATGAATATTATACCTATGAGAAATAAAACGTCTGCCTATTGTTCGTTAATGCGAAGTCTGTAAAAAAACAGGTATTTCTGCACATTGTGTATACAAATGAATTTTAAATAGGCACAGGAATGTATAAGTACTATTATGTATTATTTTTACGCTATTTGTTTTCACACTGGAATAAGTGAAATATCTACAACTAGTGCGTAAGTAAGTATTCAGCAGTGGGCACGTCGACGATGTTTTTTTTCAAGAGTGCACCCATTTTTGCATACCTAAGCAAGTCGATGAGAATCGAGTTCCCTGGACGCCCCGCTACTGATATTCAGTCCCCCTGCAGCTCGCTGAATTTGTAGGCCATCGCCATTCGAAAAAAAAATCATCGTCTGACAAGACTTCTTGATGAAGGATACACAATCCGCCCAAAAAAATAGCCCCATAAAAGTGCTGTAACTAGGAACGACTCGTACAGCAATTTCTCTAGCTTATTACGGTATAAGACTGGCCGGTTACAAATTTTCACGAGCCATATTTTCAGTTTTTGTTCGTGTCTGTACCTCCTTTATATTGTTGCTCGAAGAAGCACGCAGATCCTTAGGGTACTCAGTTACTCTTTAGTCTGAATCCAGAATGTTCCCCGGTGGCGTAAGTTTAAGGGCGGCCAACGACTATCAGTCCGTCTGCAGTCTCCCTGACGATCTCGGCCTGTCAGTTAAAACAAAAATTTGCCGGCTCCGAACAACTGACTATCAGTCCGCCTGACGATATCGGCCTGACTGATAATCGGTGGCCGCCTTAACGCCGACTAGACGGAGAGCTGGCCACGTCAGATATGACACGATAATGAGAGCAACGAAACCCCTTTAGTTAGTTTGCTATACTATGCTTATTTCTAGATCCGGACATCTGGCAGCTGTAAAGTGGTGGAGGTCAAAGAATGCAAATAACTTGAAGAAAATAAATTCTAGAGCTCTGGTTTTGATCCAATATTATGAAAAATTATGTAATTAATTGGATTATATAATATCCAAAAGTTTCGATTAGGGGAAGTACTGCCAAATGATGTATAACGTAATTTTTGGTTATTCACCTACTGTTTTTGTTTGCGCAATAAAACACAATGTTTTTTGTTCTAATGTTAAAATATAGGCCCTGTTCTCTATAAATGACACAATGTCAGCAATTTTTACCTATTTCGGCATTACTTTTTTTCAACTTAAAAACTTTGTTGGTCTGTCACTCTGACCTCCACCCATTAAAAGCTGCCAGATGCCCGGATCTAGCAATAAGGATGGTTATGCAATCTAACTGGACTGATGACAAACCTCTCATTATTGTGTCACATCTGACGTGGCCAGCTCTTAGACCAGACGGTCATCCACCGTCACGGCCGACCGCCGTTGCCAGCGCCGCCGCGAGTCTTGAACTTTACAGCGATGAGGTTTGAATTCAACGGAAATTTTTATTTATTAATAAATATCTGTAATTAGTAATAGTCAAGAGAGGTGCCAAATAAGGCGAGTCGCAAATCTCGTAGAAGTCATGCAACCGATGCATGGCCGCTGAGGTGTGTTCAACTCTGTCCCTGCTGTTCGGACGTGCGTAGCGTGGGGACAAAACTACGAAAAAATCTAATCCCATATGTCCCCAATGCGCACAGAGATATAATACTTTGTTCTTCAAGTACAGACTAGTAAATAAATAGTATACACGAGTATGTGGAGACAGCAAGAGATCGCGTTTAATATTTATTAACTATTTGCCTCTTCGATTAAAACTATATGTTAATTGAGTTAGTAGTCCTAGCCAGTAAACAGTATGCCAGTAAAATACTCGTATTGCATGCAAGTGTAATATTTTTAGAGTATTTGCAATTTTCTATAGAAAGGAAACTACCTTCATAACTAATTTCCGCACTTATTAAACATATTTCTTTGGTGTAGTTAGAAATGGCAGGCAGCCGCGGGTGTCATTGGCACTGACAGCAAAAAGGCCGTGAAATGCCAACAACCTAAGGTTATAGTCCCACAGCTTACATCGCCTTATACACCCAGTATAAGTGGACTCGAAATGTATAGAAACGTTATAATCGCCCAGATTTGGCCTAAAAAAACAGTTCTAAGTCCTCACGAATAATTGAATTGAATTGATTTTAATTGTTCTGTTTTAAACTGAAGTCTTATTGAAACATCCTCCCATGATATCACTTACAGCACTTTTCGGTCGTTTTCATATTAAAGAAGAAGAAGCACTAAATGATGTCTAAATTATATATTGAATGTGATAGCTAGTAAGTTAGAAGTCCTGATTCAGTGAGTCGAGTGCTCGGTAAGTTGTGGGAGTGAAGGTGCGCCCGCGCCGCGTCGGCGTCACGGCGCAGGGGCACATTATGCACCCTCTTTAATTAGCCTGCTTTATAGCGGCCGTCATTAAAACCAGCTAATTGAGGGCTTTTGGAGCTCCAAGACTTTCTATTCTTTCGTTACTCTATTCCGACCTTCCCCTTTCAAAGACCTGGAGTTCGATTTTTGAATCTCACCGGTGACTTTTTTTGTATGCAGCCGATGACTATTTAGTACGAAATAAGTCACCCGATGAGATTCAAAAATCGAACTCCTGGAAATTACTTCAAGCTTTTTTAGTACTCCTTGATATGGTGTATAGGATAGGGTTAAAACTGTGGTACGCGAACTCTTAGAGGTTCATCAGTAGTTGTAAAAGGTTCATAACAATACACCGTACCTGCATAATGTAACAGATGGGATGCATTGTTCTTATGAAAGACTGGTCCCTAGAGTAACCTTTGCAAATACCCGAAGCAGACTCAGATCAGACCTCCATGATTATCATCAATAACTAGGTAGGTAGAGGTACTAGGTTTATGCTATGTGGCAATGGCATGGCAATGGATCAAGATTGACAAACAAATAATTTCCTACTCATGGACAACCTACTCAACTATTTAACGAAGGTTTATGTAAGAAGATGGTCGCCGTTACTGTTTACTTAGCTAACCGGCACAATACATCGCATGAAACTATAAGCCAATTCGTCAATCACTGACAAGCTAAATATCTACATATTTCCTCACAATAATTTTCCATTTCTAAACTTTATATTAAATCCAAGTGCGGCGGAGGCGTCCGTCGACCGCCACGCGCCGCCGCGCGCGCAGCCACCGTGGCAAATGTAAGGTGCACGCTAGCAGGTGATGTTATATGTTCAACGGATTAAGGCGAGTCCAAAACTCAAGCATACTGAATTTAACGAAGGTTTAGTTTTAAGAATAAATGTTAGGCTTTGGCCTAGTCGGTATTAACCCGTCCTATATAAAAGCTGTCTGTTATTTCATCGCCGTGCAACGCTACCGTGGCATGTCAGGTGATGCTCGTCCTAGCAGGCGATGATAACTATGTTCAATAGATCACAGAGCATGGGCGAGTAGAAAGCTCTGGTTGGCTTGGTTATATAGAACTTCTAACTAAGCGACTATTTGGCCATTTTAGCCTAGTAGTACTGTTGGTAGGGAAGCTTCATACTAAGGTGATTTTCCTACGCGTCACCGCGTGCGTCCACCGTTGCTAATAAAATGCACATGCATAGTGCATGCTTGACAAATGCGTTCATGTTAAACCGATTGTAAATGGTTGCGGTTGATTGCGATTGGTTGGTTGGGAGGAGGTTGATGAGGCCGACGAAAGCTAAAGCTTCAAAAGGAGACTTAGGACGGCCATTAAAACGTGGTAAATGTAACTCCTTTACAGATGTATCGGTTGCTTGCAGGGCACGACTCTAATAGCTTGTAGAACATTATTTTATAACTCTATCGTAGAACTTCATGCATCTAAAGACTAACCTTACCACCTGGCTGCAAACTATTTGTTCTCCTTGTTGGCTACCGACATGTAAAAGTTCACGTTATACTGGTCCACCCGGGTTTCACCAGGCTTTGCCCCCGCAGCCAGCACGCGCCGCAGGTGCGCCGTCACCTGCCTATGGGACTGTTATGACATTTGCGAACGGTTAACGATGATCTAGAAATGTCTAGAATGTTAATCGGTACGATTACGTGATAGTAAAGAGGTGTAGCCGGTTGTACAGGCGGCAGAGAAAAATAACCCCCCTTTACGGGAATAGATACTACTGAGCATATGTAGGGATATCCCGTTCGACTAATATAGGAAGGATGTACTATTAATAGGCATTTCTTGACAATAATATATAGATGAATAGGACAATAAATTAAATACGTGTTTGTACAAAATATACCAATTTTTTTACTCTCCATGACTCAGATATACATATTAGAGACCATACCTGTAACAGATATAATATCTATAGACATCCAGCCAGACCAACAGCTGTGTAGGTCACTTAAGATTTAGTACCGACTAAAACCCTTGTCAAAAACAAAACTAGAAGATAACAATTATCTATTGCGCCTTACTTGCGCCCCTAATAATTATAAATCAGTTATTTAGAGATAGAGACCTCACTTCGTTTGGTCGATAATGTAAATTATAAGTAAACGTTTGCTATACTTATCTGTGCCATAAAAGAAGGGATAGCCCAGCAAAGTTTATATTGACCACGCGGAATATGTTTTGATCATCTCTTCTCTTCCTCCTAGCGCTTATACCGGCTTGGGGTCCGCTTGACAACCTAATCATATAAATTGGTGTAGACACTAGTTTTTACGAAAGCGACTGCCATCGGACCTTACAACCCAGAGGGGAAACTAGGTCTTTTTGGGATTAGGTCCGGTTTCCTTACGATGTTTTCCTTCACCGAAAAGGGACTGGTAAATATCAAATGATCGGAATATGTTTTGATCATATAGTTTCCATTTTAGGTTGTTAGTCTTTCGATAAACTTTTATTTTAATGTAGAAGTTAGACACAATCACATGACACATCATTGTCTTTTAATTCCAAAACATGACAATTTTCAATTGAGTTTAAACTACGACTTTCTATCATACTTTTAAAAAGACGTTTTGCCTGAATCACCATAATTATGGACTTGTTTACGCGCTTCAGTAAGCACTGCAAGCAGTAAATCCTAGAAATTATACAAAGTAGCCGCACGGTTCATTGACGGTGCTGTAGGTAATAACAATAAAGCTCATTTTAACAGATTTTCTAAACCACTTACTGAGATGAATTGAGTTATTTAATATTGTCCGAATTACTAGTAGATGCACTCACAAAGTTATTTACTTGTAAATAGCTGTACAACTTGATTTTCTTTATTCAGACAATCACCCCCTATAATTTCGTATAAGGGTTTGGGCTCCACGCTAATATAGCATAGGTACAGAGAATCGGGGGCTTTACACGCAACTCCTTTGAATTTCTTCGAAGAACAGATTTCCTCCGAAGTTTTCCTTACAACTGATTTCCGTTACCGAAAAACAACGAAAAGTCCGAAAACCTCATTGGCACGAGCCGGCCACGACCTCCAGATTAAAAACAGCACGCATGCTTTACCTGAGATATTGATAATATAAAGCACCTTATCCTTGTATTCCTTGGCACCAAAGAAAAACCGAACCCAAAAAGCTCATGCTTGACTTTCTATAACGTTTAACGCCCAGCCACTGCAACTTACCGCCAGATTCACTTATATTGTCACCTTAATACCCAGTTGTGAGAACCATCAACTTCACATCGATTCCGTCGAATCACCGAGGCGTCAGGGAAAATAGAAAAAACGTAGCATATCGTTTTGTGGGCAGCGGCATCACGATTTCACGGGCTTGGTAATGGTGGCCATTAGAGGAGTAACGACACGGAAAATGGCCGACGACCCGCGTTCGGATTGCGGCTTCGTAAATGTAGCATGACATAGTTTTGAAGTCTAGGTTCTACTAGAGGCAACTAGCGGGGCACGCACAATCGCAAAATTACTTGAAGAGACTAATCAGATGTGCAAAATAGTATATTTATTGTCCAGCAGTTGCTGCGTTGAAGATTTGAACTTTTTTGATACCTATGTCTAAGCAGCTGTTTATAGGCCAATAAAATTAGACTTTCGAAGAATGAATTCCCAGCAGGCTGGAAATCGTTTTAATATCTTCATTTGGTCCTAAATTCTTGTAGGTAATCCGAGTTTGTCTAATCCCAGGAGCTGAGCATTATTTTTGTTTTTTTTTTGCTTCTATGTTGATCCTGAGGACCCCATTTTAGCATGTCAGCAATTCCTGGCACCCCTATGTTCACCTAAGCCCAATGAGACTTCCTTGGACAAAATCCGCCACGAGATATTCTCAAAAATCCTCATAAAGCCGACTTTCAATTTGGTCTCTCTACCCCTAACAAATGCAGCCGAATTTAACCCTCTTTAACATTGAATGGAGTAACTTTTTCCGACGGACATATCGTTTTTGAGCTACAAGCAAACAACTGAAATAAGAGCAAACATTTAGCAGTTACTTTGCTGCCAAAAGTTATGCACACCTCCTGGAACCGTGAAAACTCGGATGACATGCCTGTAGGACCACATGCAGGTATTAAAGCGATTTCCAGCTTCCTGGGAATTAATTCCTCAAAACGCTTTTCATTGATCTTATTTTCTTGGCATATTAGCCCGGAAATCGATTCCGGCTTACATAGTTTTCAGACAGTGTCTTACAAGAAGAAAAGGAAAGCCAAACTACGATTTTCTTCCTTAGAAATATTTCAAAATCAAAATTATCATAAATTATAGTTAGGTACAGTCGACTACAAAGAGATGTATCCATTTTTTCACCTTATTGCATTGTAATTAAGGTCCAAAAGTGGGTATATATATCTTTGTAGTCGACTGTACAGTCACCATCAAATATATCGGAGCGGCCACAATACTCAAAATATCTGAGACACTTCACTTTCACAGATCACGAAAATTTTCTTTCCGCACAAACTCTAGTACAGTGCACACATGTAAATTATTAGCTCCACCTCCTTTTTACTTCAGTTAAATAATCACGATCAGAATCCACTCCGTTAGCCCATTATCTCACTAATCCGTTATCCATAATGTTCGTTCCTACACGTAAAACAGTAACCTACAACGCAGATAAGCCCATAAACGCATAAATTATTGCAGATACATCTCATTCCGGCAATTAACTTTATATAAATACCTATGGTTTCTAAATGGCAACAACGGAACAACTGTTCCGCGGAGGGGAAAGATAAAAAGGCACAAAACCGTTGGAAAGCATCGCGATAGCGCCTCCCAGTGCTTCGGGTAGGGTTGTCTGCTGAGCAATTTAATCGTAATCAGAGATTACTTACGTCAATAATCAACAATGATTCTTCTAATGTTTGAATTAAAATTATCAATATCAATCTGGATTCACATCTATTGACACTCCGAGCAACAATTATAATAATATGCATGTTTATATGGTTTTTAGGGTTCTGTAAGAAACTGAGAACCAAATAGTCCACTAAACAGACCCCGGAGATTACGGCATAATTATATGGTAGACCTATCTTTCACAGTTTTCAGACCACGGAATAACCTAAGTTTTACATAGGGCTTAATGTACTTATATCCTACAGTCAATTTACAGTGGTGATTTTCTATGATTAATATATTAAAAGCATAAGAGAAAAATACTCCTTACAAAATGAAACTTTATTTGAACGGCTATAAGTTTAAATATCGAACGAGCCTTCCAACCCAAGGAAAATATTGTGATGCGTTTTTGTTTCGTGACGGTGTCGGTGACGCGAACTCATAAGATTTCCCCCTACCAAAAATTGCCCAACGCGGAAAAAGAAGTTTTCACCTCAGCAGTTCGAACAAGCCTACTTTCCTCACTCCCTGGAGTGACGAAAGCGCGACTTTCATCACTCCAGGGAGTGACGAAAGTTGCGACTTTCCTCACTCCAGGGAGTGAAATTTTGTTTCTAGAAGGTTTTCGTCACAATGATGATGCCTTTCTTTCAGGAATGTAAATAAATGTGTTTTTTTAACTTTAATATGTTCTCACTACTGAGGTGAAAAGTTGTATGTGCCACTCGAGAGGAAAGTTTTTTACATCTCGTGCTCTTGAGATCCCTCGCTACGCTCAAGATTCAAACTTAGAATCACTCGCTTCGCTCGTGATTCAATTATAGAATCTTTCGCTTACTCGGGACTCAAAATCAACACTCGCAAGAAAAACCAACTTTCCTCTCTTGATGCACAAATAACTATTTCACTTACCAAATAATTATCCCGTAATCTCCAGGGTCTGTTTAGTGGACTATTTGGTTCTCAGTTTCTAATTAGCTATAGTTTCTGAAAAAAAGGCTGGGACGGAGCCGTAATTTTAGTATGAAAAATGGAAATGGAATGGTATTTTTAATGGATTAAATGGGCTACTGCACGTAAAATGAAGTCAAAATCAGTCAGCTGTCCTACTTTTTTGCAAGCTTTTCTATTGGTAGGTACCCCACACGTGTCATACAAATGAAAAATTAAATTCATTTCCCCCTTAAAATATAATGAATCCCCCTAAACTTCCTAAACTTTTGGAGTAAATTGGCTGTGATAGACCGACGGAGAGACAAGCGAGTGATCCTATAAGGGCTCCGTTTTTATTTTTTACTGCACGAATCCCTAAAAACCATATAGGTATAATTGTTGCTCGGAGTGTCAGTAGATGTGAAAACCAGATTGATGTTGATAATTTTAATTAAATATTGTGGAATTTCAAATTTTAGTACTAAAAGTTCTAAGTTTTCACTTCTATCGGCAGTCCCTATAACTGCCATTTTTTTTTAATATAGTAGGTAAGTTACAGTACGATTGCCCCAATTTATTTAACTAAATTGTCAATTCACTTACCAACGCGGATGTGATCGAATCCCCTGGCTGGAGTCGCACGCGTCCATAGGCTACGGTAACTGCTTACCATCAGGCGGGCCATATGCTTGTTTGCAACCACCACGGTGTTATAAAATCTAAAAAACAAAATCTAGTAAAATATTAAAACAAACGGCATTGTGGTAACTGCCAGCCCTGCGACCCAATTCTTGTTTGCATCAAGATCTAGTTTTATCATGAGAGTATAAGTAGTACCTCCTTATAGAATCTCAATTATTACTCTACGCAAATTGTAATGCTCATAAATTGTATAACTAGGTAGTTAAATATGACTTTTATGTGTGTGTTCCTATTGGGTAGCCAAAGAAGATTGCAATTTGTTGATGACGGATTATTTTGCCGTCAACACAGTGAATCCTCCTTCATATTAAGAGTCCGGTAACGATTTGAAAACGAAAATCGCTAATAATTAGGTACAGTCGACGTCAAAGATATCGTTACGGACAAAGTTACAAAAATATGTTTACACGACTTTATTGTCTTAGCCATAAAGTCGCGTAAACATATTTTTGTAACTTTGTCCGTAACGATATCTTTGACGTCGACTGTACATTATGCCATCGAGGTAGATTATAAAAGAGGCCCAGACACAAACAAGATTTTCCGAAAATCTAGCACATAATAATGTGTAACCGGCCAGTGCGAATTATTTAACATCGTTAAGGTTGTATTAAGTACAAATTAAAAGAAAGACTTCTTCACCGGTTTCGTGTATTAATATTTTCTTTTCACTTCTCATGCTCGTAAAGTTCGACTTTAAGTCGTGCGTAGACGACATAAAATCGCTCTTTGTGCTCTAGTGCATAAAGTAAAATTTTCTTCTAAAACAAAGAAAATGAGGCTCAACAGCCAAGCACTGTCAAAATATATTGCACAATTTAATAAAGCAGTAAAATTGCGTAGACTACTGAAACTTGTTGTTTTATTTTATTCTTGCTATTATTATTTTAATATTGTGTTTTCTATACTTAAATAATTAATGAAATTAGATAAAATTGGAGTTGATTATTGTTACAAAATTCCCTGAAATGTTTTATGACTTGGCAGAAAACAAGTATCTAAGTATAAATTCACATGATGAAAATTAAAAAAAAAAACATTATAAATTAATTAGTGGGAATTTTATTGTTTAAATTGAAGTGAAAATATTATTGAACGATTAAACATAAATAATGACGTCGAGTGACGTTGAAATTTCACTGCAGCCTTATACGTTAATCGAACAGAGTGAGCAAAAAGTAGTAGAACAATTAATATGGCCGCTGAAATCAATATTCTTTTATGTCTAATGTAATTTTTTATTTGCTCTCCACTTAAATTTTCCTCGCAATCGAAGTGAAAAGCAGAATGTATACCTCGGGCATAATCGACCATTTTTATCCTCAACTATATTGGCCCTCGCTGCGCTCGGACCAATAAATTGCTTCGGATAAAAATGGATCGCTTTATGCCCTCCCATACAGCCATTTTAGTCGCAGTTACCACATTTTGTCGACACTTTGTGTAGACACAAAAATATATGATACCATTTTTGGTCGCCGTTACGAATCTGTTCGGTTGAGGCGACTAAATTATTGTATGAGTTTTAAAAAGTGGGGACGAGTCGACACAGTCGCATTTTGGTTACTTTGTTACGTCGCCGTATCGTAACATTGTTACCAGTTTGCAACCACTTACAGCGCAAATCATTCATTCATTCGTTCACTCATTTGCTGTCACTGCTATCAGTCCACAAAGTTGACGTAAGTAAAATTGTTAAATATATTTGTGAACGCCATTGCTGTTATGGACGAAAGTATTTATTTTAACTTTTCAGACATTTTTCGTGTTTCCAGGAAGTTAACATTATTGCGCAAAAAAGTACGCTGTGTTATTTTATTTGAAAATTTCAAATTTGCCAACGCGCCACTAAAATAATTGGAATTTTACGATTGTAAACAAGTGTAATATTGATTTTACTAAACTTATTTTTACATTTTCAGACTTAAAAAGCCTCTTATAAGGTAAAGCAACGAATGCTAATAACAAAAAAAGCTATTATGGTATTAATAAACCATTTTACTATAAAATATTTAAAAAAGAAACTATTTATCTACACCCATACCCTAATATGTCTATTTTATGGTCAGGATCGATGAGCATCAAACGCCCTATATTTAGATATAAGTATCTGTGGCTGCATCTTAATGTTTACATTTGAGTATCGGTAACCGATACCTTAATTACGTTCAAATTTCGAACGTCTTCTTAGTAGTTAGAACAAATGTGTTATCTGTAACGATGTTATTATTATCAAATAATAAGCAAAAATTCGATGTCATTATGAAAATCCGGGTGCGGGCATGCGCCGCCCGACCGCCGACACAATCGAGTTGCCATGGCGACGGCGATGCAATCCGTGCAATTGCAGTCATTCAATCATCATTTCGGGTTTATAATATGTGTGTAGATAAAGCAGTGTATGCAACTGTACGTAATTAGGCCTTAAAACACTCGCGTGATCTTATTATGAAACTCACTTCGTTCGTTTCATAAAACCACACTCGTGTTTTAAGGACCCCTATTACGTAACAGTTACATAAACTACTATTTAAGAACATACATAATTCAGTTACAATCGGTCACAAAGTTACCACATTATGTCGACACGATGTCGACTTAAAACTCCAACATTATCAAATTTGTAAAATGGTGGACCGTCCTTTTATGTTTCCAGAGATTCTCAAACTTCGGGAAAATTATGGAAATACCATTTTGTATAGTTTCGACGATGGAAGGCACTTTACTTATGATCTCTTCTCTTCTTATTCGTGTAAATAAGGGATCAGATTTCTTAAGGTTAAACTTTTGCTTGCCAATATTTTGCCACTTCTATTCCTCGGGGTGTAGCTCTCAGGAGATCTTCCTCAGTGCACGTCGTTGGGCACAGAGAGCACTGTCTCATATGTATCATCGTTTGATACTATCTTACTGAAGGACTTTCGCTTGTTTACAGCAAGTGGGTTGTTGATAATAATTTTAGTCATCTTTTTTTTACCAATGGCTATAAAACAGAGAACTTTATTTTTATTTCATGTACACGATTCTCATAATCTACCCTAAGGTTATTGAATTTAAACTTTCGTGGGGACATATTAACATCCTACCAGTAATAGTATAAGAGCCCATGACACTGACTGAACCTAGTTCGATAAGTCTCCCAGATGAGATATATACATATAATTAGTCACGTCTTTAATAGGGGAACACGAAAGCCATGCTGCAATGCAAAAAAAGTGGCGGCACAATATTTTTTTTGAAAAATAAAAAAAAACGGTTTCTAGTACGATAAGTCTCCCAGGTTTCCTTTGTACCTCGAAGCAGAGGAGAGTTAGGACTATTCGATAATGCGGTGCTGCAAGCCCCCATGACTGGCCTTGTCATTTGGTGCACTTATCCTACTAGAAACCGATTTATTTGTTATTTAAAAAAATATATTATGCCGCCACTTTTTTGCATTGCAGCATAGGCATTTCGTGTTTTCCTATTAAATACGTGACTAATTATATATATATCATCTGGGAGACTTATCGAACTAGGTTCAGTGTCATGGGTTCTTCTACTATAAAACTTTATGTTTTTGGACCACCCTACTGTGCAATAAATATTATTAATGTAATCTCATGATTTATGTAGCAGAGTGAGATGTGAACTGACAACAAAGTTTGGGAGACTTTGGAGTTTCTAGTGACGTTTACAATTTATTTTAGTAACAAAGTGTAGGAACATTTACGTAACTTTATCACACACTGTGTCGACTTTTAGTAACAAAGTGTCTTCACAGTTACTAAACATTGTTTCTAAAGTGTACACTAGTCGCAATATACACGCAATGTGTATAAAATGTTTCGACGCAAAGTTACAGTAATGTGTGGACACAATGACCACACTTAATTACTAAAAATCACTCGGTCACATTGTGTGTATACTGTTACCACACATTGAAACCAAACCAAACACAGTTACATTGTGTCATAACAGTTACGAAGCATTTTGTACTTGCAACTACTTTCACAAATCTGCTACTGAAAATGGTTGTCTGGGCTTGTTGTACAATCTACTATTTTTTAAAGAAATGCCACTGATATAATGTAATAATGGTAATATTAATCCTCTGATGTAAAAAAGTAATATCAGTTGCCATTATTCAGAGAAATAAAAGCGAAAAGTAAGCGAGTGAGGTTATATTTTTGGAAACCAAATACGAATCATAGTATAGAGTAAGTTGACCTTTATGTTGTAGCATTTAAGCTTAATCCCTAGTCTCGCTTACACTGGATAGTATTTTAACGAAACGTTTGTTAGTAAACGTTTGTAAATAGCCTCCTCGGAACGATCGGGCTTCGCTCGGCACGGGCTCGGCTCTCTTCGGCATGAAAAGTTAGGGAGTAACTCGTTTACTGTGCCACATTTGGCGTGCTGATTGGGTATATTTTACTTATATGAGATCTATGATAAAACACGATAAAAATAAAACAGGTGCGTTGTGTAAAAATATTTAATTTAAAATGGTTCAACGATAAAACTATTTACAGCCTTACAATACAATACAGCTAAATACACTATACAACAGATATACAAGTTATTTACAAGATTGCTTATTATTTAGACCCCACAGGGATTCGATGTGATAATAAAATGGTGTGCAGTACAAAGATGTTCAAACACAGAAGTACCTAATAGATATCTGCTGGTGACTGTACAGTTGCCATCAAATATATAGGAGCGAGCTACGTGAGCGAATCAGAAATGAGATCCGTAGACGAACTAAAGTTACGGACATAGCCCACAGGAGTAGCAAGCTGAAGTGGCAATGGGCAGGCCACATTGCACGCAGAGCAGATGGCCGATGGGGTCGAAAAGTGCTCGAGTGGAGACCACGGACTAGCAAGTGCAGCGTAGGACGTCCACTCACAAGATGGACAGACGACCTTATAAAGGTCGCCGGAAGACGCTCGATGCAAGTCGCTTCCGACCGATACTTATAGAGGTCCAAAGGTGAGGCCTATGTTCAGCAGTGGACGTCTTATGGCTGAGATGATGATGATGATGATATAGGAGCAGCCAGGGTACTCCAAAATATCTGAATGTGCACTTTATCGTCTTGACAATAGAAGCGTTGCTCTAATATTTGTGACCACTTTAGCCGCTCCGATATATCTGATGGCGACTGTACCTACTTACAGACTAACACACTGCCACTTTTTTCTCTCGCGAATTTTCTAACCCATTCAGATTATATTCAAATACTTTAGCAACAATACTTATAATTTATAATATTTACAACAAATATCACTATTAAGGCTAGTTTAAATTTAAAATGCTTATGAGTTAGATAAAATTGCAGGATACAAAATTAAATTAGGATTGGGAAGATCGGAAAATTATAAAAAAGGTACAAATTGCATTCATTTGACAATTATTCTGATACGAAAGTGACAATTGCTATCTTCTATTGACGTAAAACTTAAAATTCCGCACGTTTAATATTAAAACACCCACAGCCATCAATTCATCATCATTTTCAATTTAAACATTTAAGGTAAACAACCCTATCAGTGGTACGACACGACTAAAGAACCTATGGTATAATAGTTGTACCAAGGAACGGCTTATTCACCCTAGGAGACAGTTTTTATTAATAGAGGCGGCTCAATCGACAAATAACCAAAAACAACTATTTTTTTTAAATCTTATATTACATACTGGTGACTAAAACCAATACCTTGACTTATTTATAAACGTCTTAGAAGCCTCATTTAACTAATAATCGATTGTTCTTATCTGTCACTTTGACAATTATGTTTGTTAGAAACAGATAAAATATAAATTAACTAAATCAGGCTTACAAGACGTTTATGAATAATGAGTATGGGGTTAAATCGACCCAGTCAGCCACTTAGCCTTGAGTGCTCTTTTCAAAGTTTTTTACACCTTTAAATTATTGCTTATGGACTTCGTAATTAATCTCGACGTATGGCCCAATCACCGCAACAAGATTACATGAATCATAAATTCCTAATATCAATATATTCACATTTAATTTTAATAAATTGTATGGACTTCTTACATTAACGCTGCCGGGTCTAAACAGTAGTATTTGATATATTTTCATAGTAAAATACTGCTTTTTAGACTAGCGCGGCAGAATGAGCTTTAGCAAATGCTACTGTAGAACCATGCCACTCTAAGAGTACTCAGTTAACTCAGTTTATATAAGACTTTTAGCGTGAGACGGTTATTTTAGTGCTTAAAACTTGGGGAGTGCCAAGCTCCCTAAACCCTATACAAAATGAACCCACATAGCGGGTTCCTGGCAGCGATAGTGTTAACAACTATCGGACTGTACAGTTTGAAATATGTATATAGTTACATGGATTCAGAAATACATAACAAGATTTTAAAATGTTTACCCTCATACCTAGGCCTTGTTCTATATTTGTATTTTAAGATAATTCTACCTATTTAATTGCGAATTATGATGATCACGATTAGAATACTTTAATAAAACATCTACAATAAATAATAATGCCTTTTCATTTCGTAATATTTCGCTAGCAACACTAAAATTACAATTTGCACTTAGGACAACACATATACCTACAGTGATGTTGAATGAGGACAGCCAATGTCAAAGGTTAAGGGAGATGGCGCCAGCATAGGTTATACCTGTCACTAGTAATTGTTCTATGGAATTCAGCTTAAAAATTTAGAAGCTTCAAAGATGCCACAGAAAAAACAGAATTTTTACTTTATTGGTAGGACTGACACCTGTCAGATATAACCTATGCTGACGCCATTTGTAAAAAACCTTCGACCGGCCAAGCCCATTAGAACATCACCTCTGTATCCATAAGGGATTTGTCACACTGGATACGTTCTGCGTTCTGCGGCCAGTTCAAATTAAACAATTCGTTTCGTTCGTACAGTGTGGCAAATCCCTAAGGGTTCAATTTCGGCCATTTTGGCTACAGAACCCTAAAAATGGTGCAGCTACGTTGTATAAATCAGATACTGGCCTTTGCGTTTATTGGCCTTTGCGTTTATTTTACATGGGACACCCAGTCTCATTTAGATACAATTAGTGGATTTAAATGCTCCCAAATGAGTAGAGTAGGCTCGAGTGAGTTATTATATCTATGACGTGAAAGGAAATGCCCTACTTAAATTAAAATAGGCTACTTTCCGATACATAATATTGTTTCGTAGCATTCAAAAAAATAAAATTTCAATAATACACGGGAAAATCCAGTTGTAACATGTGTTTGAGCTTTAAATGATTTTATAATGGTTAAAACTTATATAAAGGAGATATATTTATCATATATAGTATTGTGACGTCAGAATATTAGTCACCCGTATAAACTCCATATAATAAATCATTCTGACGTTTCCTAAAGAGTAGCTGATTTGACTAGGAAAGTAGCCTATTATAACAGTTACACTCACCTTTCTAGTCACTATCAAATTATCAATATTTCACGTTTCGAATGCATCGGGCATTCGTTTTCAGACTTGAGATTTGCCTTTTACACGTTGCTCACCTTTATCGTCAGTGTCCCTTGGTACAGTCAACGCCATACATATGTATACACTTTAGCACCTTACTCTATTGTAATAAGGTTCAAAAGGGTATAGCTTCCAGCGTTGACTGTACCAGTCAAGGACATTAATTTTAGGGTACCCATTTTAGGCAAAATTTCGTGTTGTACAGTCGGCCAAAAATGTGGTCTACCACCCTACGGTTGAAGTTCGTTTGAACATCACGAGACAACAAGGTCGTGCATGTTTTAAACTGCGTTAGAAAAGTCAACCTTAGCGATCGTTAGATCTCGCAGAAACTTTTGTCAAAACTGGTAGACCACTTCTTGGCCCACTGTACATACTATAGGACACCATGATGAAGACAGGTAGTTTTATTGTGATATGCAACCATGGCACTGGCCCTTCTTTCTAGTTCCTCCTCTCCATATACAAAATTTTATATTATTGGATTCGAACTTGTGAGACATACTACAAAATATACAAGCTCACATGTATTGAGTCACTACATTCTCCATGTTTTGGAGAGCCTAGGTCCATCTTCAAGTACTAAGAGTGCTAGGGAGCCACTCCATAACACGTTCGTTGCGGCGACGCATTACTAGCGACCGGCGCTGATAAGGCCTGTTGAGTGATCTTATATTGTTTTTTTTTTAAACTGATCACACTTGGTCTATTGACCGCAGGCCGGATTATGACCAACTGTTCCCTTCTCCCCTCAGGGTGGATGGTCTCGATGGTGAACATCATGGTAAAGCTTGTTGAGGGTGATCTTCTGTTTCACTTTTTTTATTCACTTCCCTCACAGCAACCTACACGTCACTATCCTAATCCTAGAATCATGGCTTTGGTCAATTTTGCCTCCGGGCCGAATCATGACCAACTGTTTTCCATCTTCGCCCTTGGGGTGGATGGTTTCGATGGTGAGCATCATTATAAAGCTTGTTAACGAGTGATTTTACATATTTAGTATAATTTAAAACTTCACTTCACTCAGGGACGCCTAGCCGTCGCCGTCCTTGTCCTAGCTGTCATGGTCCTGTTCGATCTTAGCCCCCAGCCTGATCATCACCAACTGTTTACCATCTTCTCCCTCGGGGTGGATAGTCTCGATGGTGAGCATCATGATAAAGCTTGTTAACGAGTGATTTTACATATTTAGTATAATTTAAAACTTCACTTCACTCAGCGACGCCTACCCGTCGCTGTCCTCGTCCTAGCTGTCACGGTCCTGTTCGATCTTGGCCCCCAGCCCGATCATCACCAGCTGTTTATCCTCTTCCCCCTCAGGGTGGATAGTCTCGATGGTGAGCATCATCTTTTCCTCGCAACTGTCGTCACCCGAGTCAGAGTACATGGATTGCGTTGAAGTTGCTACTTCCTGTAATGGATGGTGGATTTGGAATTAGTGATGAATCAAATGAAAATATGACACATGTGATGTATATAAGTATGTGTACAGAATTTTAAATAAGACTATATTAGATTATACATGTATTCATGTGTAGGCCAAATGAAACTTCTGCGAAAAGTTGGTTGGCAAGTGAAATTTGGCAATATGATTTTCGTCGAAATGGCAGAGAACCAAGAGAAGAGAATAAAATTACAAAGGATATAATCTATCTCATTTAGATTTTCAGTGAAGGCAGCTACTAGATCCAATGATGCTGCGGGGAAATCTAAACAAACCTTACCTAACTTTTTAATTTAAGACAATTGACAGTGACAATTTTTTTTTTAAATCGGCGAAAATCATAATTTTTCCAATATATTTTTTCCTGAATGATCCGAAGATCCTGTTTATAACAGGGAACAAGCCTCTTACAAACTAACCTGGGTAGGCACTAGAAAGGCCACAAATCAAAAATTACGATTTCCGTAAGGCGATTATCACATTTATCACACTGGCGCCGCAATCGGATGCGGCGACGGTGTGTAAGCATGATAGCGCTATAGACATGCATAGCGCTATCTCGTTCGCACACCGTCGCCGCATGCGGAAACCGCAGCATTGTGAAAACCGCCCAATCGTCCTGACGATATTGGTCTCTCAGTTGTTTGGAGCTGTCAAATTTTTGTTGTTACTGACAGGCCAATATCGTCAGGCGGACTGATAGTCGGTGGGCCCCCTAAGAGTTGAGTCAGGATACAAGGTATATGCAGGTATGTTCTTACCGTGATGCGGTTCTTGGTGTGTATGCGCACATGCTTCGCGAGATGGTCGGAGCGCATGAACCTCTTGCTGCACTCGGGACATTCGAACCGCTTCTCGCCGGTGTGAGTCCGCCGATGTCGTTGCAACTCATCTGACCGTGTGAACCTGGAAATTTCACACAATTTATGTTGGTGTTGCTTCAGCTTTGCGCATATGAGATATTGATGTTGTGACAACTTGCGGTTTATTATTACCGTCTGCATTTCATGTGTGTATTGATTGGTACAGTCACCGGCAATAGTATCTTCCTACACGTAGGCCGCAAAAATATGTGACACGCTCTCATCTGTAGGGCCATAAGAGCGCGTCAGATTTTTGGGGCCTTTGTGTAGGAAGATACTACTGCTGGTTACTGTACATCCTAAATTATTATTATATATGTGAGCGACACTATTCGCATCATATATCTAATAATTTAATTTATATTTGTAGCCACTGAAATCAACCTGTGGCATATAGTAACATGATATTCACCGGCAATAGTATCTTCCTACACGTAGGCCGCAAAAATATGTGACACGCTCTCATCTGCATCGCCATAAGAGCGCGTCAGATTTTTGGGGAAGGGTGTAGGAAGATACTATTGCTGGTTACTGTACATCCTAAATTATTATTATATATGTTAGCGACACTATTCGCATCATAAATTTAATAATTTAATTTATATTTGTAGCCACTGAAATCAACTTGTGGCATATAGTAACATGATATTGTACAATATTAGTTATACCTTTTCCCACAGAAGAGCCAGTTGCACAGGAAGGGCCGCTCGCCGGTATGCCAGCGGAGGTGAGCCCGCAAGTGAGAAGTCTTGCCGTACACCTTGTTGCAGCCTGCTATGTGACACACGTGTTGTTTCTTACGGTCTACTAGCCGGCTGTAAGAAGAAAAAATATATTATTTGACTAGTTGCATTGCAAGATAAATAAACATTGAAAAGTGTCACCCAGGGCTTGTAACCGTAACCGAAATCCATAGTAAAAACCGGTTTGTTTTTTCGTTCTTTTCGTTACTGTTTTGTACTCAATCGAAAAATCCTATAATTTGAAGTGAAAACTATAATAAAACATCGGGTTTTACATAAAAACCATAAAATAATTAAATATATTGGATCATTTCGGGGTTTTTTGCATTAACCGGTTACAAGCCCTGGTGTCACCTGACTGTCTATTTACTGACTACTTTGTCACATTTTGCTTTATACTTTCAGCAAAGAAATAAAAAATGTGGCTCAACTTCTCTTAATTAAATATTATTTTGTGTCAGACCCAGTGGCTCTTTGTCTTACTCTACCACTACTGTGTCAGATTTGAGGAGTGAAAAAGACAACAAAATAAACTTCATCTAAAAAAATGTGTTGTTTTAAGCCCCGATGCAAAAAGGCAGGGTGTTATAAGTTTCACCGAGTTCTAACTTAACCACTGGTCTTTTAGAAAAAATTAAAAAAAAACAAGTAATGAACACCCACAAATTGCAATATATAAATCACTCACTTCTCTCCCTGATCACAGTTTGGACATGTACAGGCAACCCGCTTCATCATCCTCTTGCCACTCGGACTGGTAGCTCTTTGCTTGCCGTTCTCACACTCTGTGCCGGAAGTGTTACCGCTGTTACTATTATTGCTGTTGTTGCTATTATTGCCAACAGTGACTATCTGCCACTTGCCCGGCTCGTTGGGGTCTTGCTGGATTTGCTGGCCTGTGATTAAAAACATACAATGATATTTGATTTAACTTAGCGCTTTGAACACACATGACGCGAATGCGAACCGGTTATTATTACAGTAAGAAATTAACTGGTTTGCATTCCATAATGCCATGGTAGTAATGATTGTAAAATGTGGGTTAGGACTATTAATATATTTTGACATAAAGATACAAAAATCCCACATTTAACATGCTTTGTCAATGGTTAGTTGCAAATTAAGAGAATTACTTTTAAAATAACATTTTGCTGAAGAAACATGTTAATAATTATCATTTTCAACAGAAATGTTATACAAAGAGACCACAATCATCTTTATGACAAACTGCTTAAAAATGTCTAAATACTACAGAGATTAATAATATTTTCAGTGAACAAACTGGTACTATTAAACGATTTGTTGCATGTTGCATTTTCGAAAACTTTTGGCTGTGGCGGCCAACAAATACTTCAACATGAACGGCGTGTCATAGGCCATAGAATATGATGACACGCCTGGCTTGCCAACCGCACAGTATCGGTTAATATAGTTTAAGAAGTATAAATATAGTTAGTTGTTCAAATTGTCGTAAGGCGTATTTAGTAACAACCGGACATTAAAAGAAAATCTTACTATTTATTACATTAATTACTTAAGCTATGGCACTGTGTCACTTTCAATTAAAATACAATTAAGTACATTGTCTAAAACTGTTAACAACTAATACAAAATAATACCGAATGTAGAATCCATAGCTACTCTTTGGAATAATCTTTAAAATGCACACGTTTATTAAAAAGGGTAAGACCAATCATAACATACAACATTCCAAAGAACATGTAACACGGCTTTACTCTTTACTTTTTTTATAGCTCACAGTGCTCGGAATAAAGTAGACACTGATTTGGCTAGTTCACATCCTACGAAATACATTATTAAACAATTTACCATCATCAAGAGTGAGCGGATCGTCGTCGGACAAAGGCTCTTCCTTTGGTTCTACGTCTACTACTATTTCCGGAAACATTTTTTATTATTTAACCGCCCGTGCAGTTCAAAGTGACAAATTTTGTGTAATTTAAATACTTTAGTAATAAATTCACAGCGCTTTTAATTAAATAATATTCGGAGCACGCAGAAACAAAAAACTTAGTTGACGTTGACTACGTCTGTCTGACAGTGACAGACGCTAACTTGGCGTTGGCGGTTATCCAGTGTTGTCATACACAAAAAAAATAAAACAATATATGGGTCACCACACACCTAGCGGTTTTCCTCGCGGAATTAGCGGAAGTAGCGGAAATTCATAGACAAAATGCTTAATTTGTCTATAGTAGCGGAAATTTGTTGCATCTATGGCTTCCATACAAAAAATCTGCTACGGGTCACCACATACCTAGCGGTTTTCCTCACGGAATTACCGGAAGTAGCGGAAATTCATAGACAAAATGCTTAATTTGTCTATGGTAGCGGAAATTTGTCTATGGCTTCCATACAAAAAATCTGCTACCATAGACAAATTTCCGCTACCATAGACAAATTTCCGCTACTTCCGGTAATTCCGCGAGGAAAACCGCTAGGTGTGTGGCGACCCTAACATAGACAAATTTCCGCTACCATAGACAAATTTCCGCTACTTCCGGTAATTCCGCGAGGAAAACCGCTAGGTGTGTGGCGACCCTAACATAGACAAATTTCCGCTACCATAGACAAATTTCCGCTACTTCCGGTAATTCCGCGAGGAAAACCGCTAGGTGTGTGGCGACCCTAACATAGACAAATTTCCGCTACCATAGACAAATTTCCGCTACTTCCGCTAATTCCGCGAGGAAAACCGCTAGGTGTGTGGTGACCCTATTGTGGAATATTTCGCTTTGTAATGTTGGCTAACATGGTGTAGTACTATTGTTTGGTGTGGTTTGGTCAGGAACTTTCTTACTTAGAAGTATAGCCATTAATATTGTATTTTCTTACGCTACAACTTATTAATATGAGTACAATCACCAACAAAAAGGGATGAGAAGAGATGAGATAGCCTATTACTTCTACAGTTACGGCGGATTTCAGTTTGCAAACTTACCTCATCAAAAGATTATTTAGGTACCTACTGGTTTAGTTCAACATATACTTAAGATATTAGGTATAGACGGGGCATGGTTATATTATTGTTTGTCCGGAAAGAGAAGTGTCGTGGTTTATATGGGAGCTCATAAAGTCTACGACACTTCTATTTTCGGACAGACTATAATGGAATGTTATTAAAGTCCTTCCAAAAGCAGAGAAGGCGCTATTATCCTTGGTGAGATGAATGAGATTGGAAGTCGGCGCCCTTTTTTATGGCCTCTACAATAAAATCGGCGCAATTTTGCACAAAACTCGCGAGCGATTTTGAGACATTGCCGTCTAAGTAGGTGCAACGAAGTCAATCGATCTAGAGTTTTAAACCAACAGGAGTGGCCATTGACGGGCGTTCCCCTCTGCCGAAAATGTATGACCAGCGGTCATACTCATTGTATGGGCTGACGTTTATCTGACGTGGCTATTTTGACGTTTCGCATACGTTTTACGTTACCCTCCCCCGCAAAAATTGGCAGACTTTTTTTGTATAGAAAATGACAGACATGGCCGGTCCGGTTGGTTGAATAGTTAAAGCAATCGATGGATCAAAATGTTACGTTTGTAGAGGCCTTTAGAATTTTCGAAGGGTTTCCTTCCGCTGCGGGCGCACAGACGGCGCTTTTTCTGGAATAGGGCGCCCCGCTCGCCGTTTGGCGACTATTTAGAACGATCGCTGCCTGCGCTTGCTAGTGCACGTCACAGAACAAATCGCGCTCAGTGCTCAAACGGCTAACGGTGGACCGAAACGAAACACCACTCACGCGGCCTAGAGCGCGCTAACTGGACCTCCGTCAGCTCTGTAAGCATTGTGAGCACTATAATTTTGATTCAGAAGACGGATTAATTCTGTCCTGCTATTTTCCATGTTATCTGCCCAACGTGGCTTTGATTAGCTTCGTTTTCTCTTGTTCGTGATGATAACTATAGCATGTTTAAACGCTTACCTATGACTGGTTGCGGTTGAGGCTGGGCCTGAGGCAGCTGCGCTATCTGCACGCCGGGCAGCCCCAGCGCTGGGACCAATTGTACGGCCCCGCCGATGCCGCCCACTCCTAGCGTTGGTACCTGAGTAACACATTTGCTAATCAAATCACGGGATCTGACGGAGCAGACTAAAAAAAAGTAACAAAACAAATGCGGAGCGACAGGCAGGCATTATCGAGTCCAAAGTCGCTGGCGTCCAAATCTGTTTTACAGCAAGTAACCTAAGCAACATAAGCCGATGGTGAGCATGTTCATAATGATTTTACGAGCTGCTTTCCTTCGAAATCTATACGAGGTTTTATAATCCAGTTCTGAGGTCGCCAAACTAAAGTAGAATCTATAATTCGGCGGAGTGATTTGACAACAGTTTAAATACATTTGATAATCGCTTTGTATGCCAGGAGCTGTCAAATCACTCCACTGATAGTGCAAGTTGAACTGGAGAAAAGTTTAGAATCTAATTCTATACAATCCAGCCCGCGAAATGGAAACTGAGGCGAGACTTTGGAGTTTGGGGTCTAGTTTACCTAACCCTATATGTAGACGTCTTAAAACGTCACACTTACCTGAACGACATTAGGCCGCACGTTGTTAGTGGCGGGTATGACAGTAACCTGCTGCCCCGCTGGCGTGCTAGTGATGAGAGTTTGTGAAGGTTGCTGTTGTATAGCTGTGGTGTCTGCTTGCATGGCGTTTTGCACCGCCTTATTTTTATACGTTACCAAAGTCCGAGCAGCGGGTAAAGAAACGTAATTTTAGTTTGATTCCGAGTCAAAAGAATGCCATTTTAGTCTAAGTCAAGTCAGCAAGGCACCATCAAAACTTCGCTTTGTCCGATACCGATTTAGCTTAGTTAGACAGACTGTGTTAGGTAACGCTAATCTTATCTTAAGCGTACAACCGGATTCAAAATTGCATGGACAATTTATGAATGAATTCATTCATAATGTGTCCATGCAATTTTGAATCTCACTGTACGTTATTAGATACAGTAGTTTTAATTGTCTGCTATTATAATAGTTAAAAATATACCCCTTAATTTTTTTGAAATATCGGACTTTTGGTTTCAACAAGAACTTTAGAAAACGACGTCCATTTCCCATGACCAGATCCTTAGATGGACTTTAATTTGTTTAATTAAAGGGATGTTTACCAAAACAACATAACTGACTACACTGGTTGACACCTGAAACGATTAACAATGTTCTTAAAAAAGTGTCAACCGCTCTAAGCAGTTATGTTGTTTTTGTAAACATCCCTTCAATTGAAATGTGTGTTGATTTTTACCTGCAGCGTTATGGTGCCTGGCGTCTGCGCACCGCTGGCGGTAGCCTGGCCGGCTGCGTTTTGCTGTTAAACAAACACAATTAGTACGGGAAAGTGGAAGCGAGACTGTTTAACACACCAAGGCTGGCGAATCGTGCCTTGGCTGGTGTAGTGATTTTATTTGACTTTTTTTTTGTACAGGTCCACATCAATAATTAGGATAAACGCGTCAAGCAGCGCAAAGATGGTGCTACAATCGTTAAATTTGATTGGGACAGCAGGAGGTTTGATATGGTACTCTACTACTATCCTGTCATAGAATACCATATCGAAACTGATGCTGCCCTACACACTCGACTATACTGCTACCTTGTCGCCAGTTATCGGCTGCAACACGGCGGAAAACATACACTTATTTTGCGAATATAGTCGTTAAAATGTTATTGAAATGTATTTGTTGTAACTTAAATAAACAACGTGTGTCCTAAAATCCCTATCAAACCAACGAGCATGTATGAAGAACGTTATGAGAGTGAGTGAAGCGAAAGTTGTCTGTCAGGATTGTAGCAAATGGAAATCCGTGCCTACTCCTCTGGGAAACAGGCGTGATTATATGTATGTATTACTTAAATGATCTGAAAGTTTATGTTACCTGGACATTGGCTAGTGACGCGATCTGAATCTGCTGGATCTGTCCGGAAGGTGTTAGCACGTTCGCCACTTGTGGTTGAGCTTGCATCTAAAGGAAAATAAAACATTTGAGTAAGTGAAGATAAGGTAAAATGTTATTATCAAAAACAATGAAATAGTAATCTGCTCTAAAGGATTTGAACTTCTGTCCGCACTCTACAGTTTCACAAACACGAAGGATGTCGTTGTAGCTCTTGCTGGAATATAGGGTTATATAGGGTGGAATGAAGGTGGTGGAATATAGGGTTAAATTTTAATCAAAATCGATTTTCTACTTAATCATAAGGGAATAAACAATTAACCTAAGGAATCTCTAATTTATTACAGACAAGGGAACAGAGTGACACAGTTATCTCACCTGCTGCAGCTGCGGTATGATCTGCAGGTGCTGCGGCGCGTGCACGGGCAGGTGCACGGTCTGGTATACGGTTTGTCCGTTGGCCATGCTGACCGGCACCTGCACTGGTACCATGCCCATGCCAACGCCTCCCACGCTGCCCACGCTGCCCACACCACTGCGGACCGCTACGCCGCCTCCTGCTGACGTTGTCTTCAATAAGGTCAAAGTTTACTCAAACGGCTCCAGTGACAGTACTCCGGCCGAAGTAGGATGAAACAGAATGACAAAGAGTACTGCCACCAATCAGATCACACTAGCCGCCAAGGGATCCTTAAGCGCGATCTTCAATGTCGTATCGAGAATCCATTTCGGTGCCACCGAATCAATTTAATTTATTGGATTTTACGTCGTTTTCCTACTAGATAAGTTTGAATGTCCTTTGGTAAACAATTAAATCATTAAATGACGTCCCGATGTGCGAAGACCGTTCGTATATTCGAATACTTATAATATAATATAATTTAAAAAATCCCTAAAAAACCAACTACTCGTAATTTTGCAAAAAGATATAACAATATTAAGAAATGAAAGAAAAGTAGAAAAATCAACTGCCTCAGGCGAGACTCGGGGACTTCTGGGACTTCCCAGAATCGCGAGTTCGAGTCTCGCCTGAGGCAGTGGATTTTCCTTTATTTCTAAATATTGCGGTATTATATTATTGTTATTAAATTAGCAGACGTTCTGCTTAATACAAAATTTATTGTAAAAAGATATAAATTCCGAATGTTTATTTCTTAAATTGTTTGTTTTCCTTTTTCGTTCGTTCTGGCTGAATCCTAAGTACCTACGTTGTGAAGTTCTTTATGAGTTCTTTAGACTCTTACTTTTGAAGAGGTATAAAATGCCCATAGATAAGCTACTTTTTTATCAAACCTAAAAAAACTACAACTCAAGCCACGCTGTGTCCAAAATATCTGATGTTTATTAAATCATTATCAAATAAAACAAAGATATTTTAATGCAAATAAATACAATAGTAACTAACACCGTGGTTCAGTAATCTTGTAAGGTCCAATGTACTATTTTAGGACAACAAAACCTATCAGGTCTTTTTAACAAAATTGCACTCATGTTCAGAAGGTGAAAAAATCAAAACATGTGCCGTTTTCAAGTAAAAAACGCACATCATTGTCGGTTGTCAATAAGGCAGTAATGCCATAAAAATTCATTTAGAAATAACCTCTATTAACAACCGACAATGACGTACACTTTTCTTGAAAACGTCACATGTATTGTCCTAAAATTAGATTGGACCTTACGAGGCTAAAAGCTGATGTGACATATAACAATGACAGTGCATGATGGTGAAGGAAATAATTACACCAAGCAAAGAAACCGTAGGGTAACACAATCAGTAAGCTTGGGAGATAGAATAGTATTAGATAGGGTTAGGATAGAAACAACTTTTTTTATAGGTTATGTGGTGAACAATTAAAAATCAGTCATGGTAAATTGGAATGGTTAATGGCAGCACATTGGATTGGCAATCCAAAGGACGCGAGTTCGTAACCCTCTACACATCGTGCATCCTTTTGGTCATCTGATTCCAATTTGCGGTAAATATCTACCATCCATGATGATAATCGCATGACAAAGATAGCACTGCAAACGATCCAGAGCTAGTTTTCGTATGTTCATGTCCTAGCATTAGATTTTTTATAGATTCTTTGTGCATTGGGCCTAATGCCCAATTTTTTATTCTTCGTAATGTGTCGTATTTTATACAGCAATAATTGTCAATTTCTGTGTATCCCTCTCAAAAAAAAATATTTTAGAAATAGCCGCAAACTACTTCATTGTATTGAGGATAAATAAATTAGCGCAGATGGCGTCGTAATCGTAAAGAAACAAAAATCTCTTTGGTTATGGATCAGATACGTCAAACTCAGAAATGATTCCTCGATGGCGATTAAAGAGCACCACGTATAGTCTATAGGTTTTATCCTCATTAGTAGTTCCTAAATATGCGACTCTGATTGGTAACTGAGTCGACGGTACCGGTATAAGAAGCCGGGAATCCGGTCTCACGCCGAGCAGGCCTAGGAATTCCGCACACGTTTGAAAAAAGTTGTTTCCACCCGTCTGTACTCTTACAAACCTTGCTGCTGCGGACTGGCCTCCTTCTCCTTAGCTTTCTCCGTGCTACACGGTATCGATATCGTCTGGCTGGTGGGCACGGCCTGACTGGTGGGTATGTGCACATTCTGGATAATGTTGCCGCCGGGTATCGATATCATTTGGTTGCCGAGCGCGGATAACGGTATCGATATGTTAGTGCCCGGTATCGTCACGGTCGCCTGTTGCTCTGTGCGGGCCAACACTGATTAGTATGGTGGTCGCTGCATGCACATGCTTAGAATAGTAGGGGATGATTTACTAGACAGTACCCACATTCAATATTTATTTCTTTATAGCACAAAAACAAAACTTATCATTCAAAGGGCAAACTAGATGCCATAAGGCATTCTCTACCAGTTAACCTTAACATCAATACAAAAATACGTTGGTAGTATCAAGTGGAGAAACGCAGATCCGTTTCTATATAGCGAAACTTTTTTCATATATTTTTTTTTAAATATCACGAACCGTTGTTTTAGATACTCGAATGGGAGCGCTGTCTGGGTCCAAGCATATACTTAAGATGGTTGGAAGTACTGCAGGTGGAAATGTATCGCTTGCGCCTATTTATTTGTGAAATGATGTTTTTTTTTAATTATAAGACACTACTTGTTATCTTTTTAATAACATATCAAAGACAAATGAATGATACAGCTAAATTATTAAAAATGAAATGTGTGTAAAAACTACTTGTTCAGTCGCCATCAGATATATCGGAGCTACCAAGGTGGTCACAAATATTTGAAGAACGCCTCTATTGTCAAGGTAATAAAGTGCATGTTTAGATATTTTTGAGTACCATGGCCGCTACGATATATTTGATGGCGACTGTTCCACAAATAAAAACGCAAGCCATACAACGAAAAGTATTTAATAGAGATAGCTCGAACAAAGGATACGATATCTACATGATGAATGATCCAAACCATTCAACGTGTAATAGTGGAGTATTTACATGGATGTACAGAAACTATTAAAAAGCAAAGCGTATGAAATGAAATAAGACAGCAATCCCGAAGCAAAGAGCAAGTTGTGAGTGATATAAGCTTATGAGGATGTTTTGATTTAATTATAATTTCCATACAAACACTAGGGTAGATATAAAATTATATACCATTGGTTAATCACTTTATTTACATATAGCGCGGTCAAGTACATAAGCAAAGAAATGAGACACGTTAATTAATATGAGATATATAATATTAGTAGCTTACAGTTTGGAAGGTCGTTTACTACACCTTAATATTAGATTGATAAAAAAAGCAAAGTAATATAAAAATGTTTGTATGGAAATTAGAATGTGCCGGAAATATTTAAAAAATATTGTATTGTCTCACCAGTAGGGAGGTGCATGACGTTTTGTAGGAAGCCTGCTGGCAATACCGGAGTTCTCACCAGTTGCCCATTAACCAGGCTGACTTGACCCATGCCGGAGAAGTTCTGAAATATGAGGCGGTTAATTTTTATTTAATGTATGGGGTATGTCTATGAGAATATGGCTATTTTACATTGAATGTGACAAAAACAAGTATTTAAGACTTTACGCCTTGGTTATAGTTGTGTCTACATATTTTCAAGCAAAACTTGAATTAGGGTCTCCGCCCACCTATCGACGCGGAATCGGCTTTCGCCGATAGAAAAAAGCTTTTTGTCTACGCAATAAGAGCGAAAAAGACGTCGACGCGTCGGCAGCCGTCGGCTGAGCCGAATCGTGCCTTGTTAGCTCTTAATGCGTCGATATAAAGGTTTTTTTATTGGCGAAAGCCGATTCCACGTCGATAGGTGGGCGGAGACCCTTGGATAGCGTGAGCTGGCAGTTCTGTTGTCTGTAAGAACTGCTGCGCTCGCTCGTTGGGTAAGTGTCAGGTAGTGATGTAGTGTACCTGCGAGTGCTGCGCGGGTATGAAGAGCGCGTCCTGGCCGTCGACGGTGACGGCCTGCATGGGCTGCAGGTGTGGTGTGGTGTAAGGGTGTGGTGATGGTACCTGCGAGTGCTGCGCGGGTATGAAGAGCGCGTCCTGGCCGTCGACGGTGACGGCCTGCATGGGCTGCAGGTGTGGTGTGGTGTAAGGGTGTGGTGATGGTACCTGCGAGTGCTGCGCGGGTATGAAGAGCGCGTCCTGGCCGTCGACGGTGACGGCCTGCATGGGCTGCAGGTGTGGTGTGGTGTAAGGGTGTGGTGATGGTACCTGCGAGTGCTGCGCGGGTATGAAGAGCGCGTCCTGGCCGTCGACGGTGACGGCCTGCATGGGCTGCAGGTGTGGTGTGGTGTAAGGGTGTGGTGATGGTACCTGCGAGTGCTGCGCGGGTATGAAGAGCGCGTCCTGGCCGTCGACGGTGACGGCCTGCATGGGCTGCAGGTGTGGTGTGGTGTAAGGGTGTGGTGATGGTACCTGCGAGTGCTGCGCGGGTATGAAGAGCGCGTCCTGGCCGTCGACGGTGACGGCCTGCATGGGCTGCAGGTGTGGTGTGGTGTAAGGGTGTGGTGATGGTACCTGCGAGTGCTGCGCGGGTATGAAGAGCGCGTCCTGGCCGTCGACGGTGACGGCCTGCATGGGCTGCAGGTGTGGTGTGGTGTAAGGGTGTGGTGATGGTACCTGCGAGTGCTGCGCGGGTATGAAGAGCGCGTCCTGGCCGTCGACGGTGACGGCCTGCATGGGCTGCAGGTGTGGTGTGGTGTAAGGGTGTGGTGATGGTACCTGCGAGTGCTGCGCGGGTATGAAGAGCGCGTCCTGGCCGTCGACGGTGACGGCCTGCATGGGCTGCAGGTGTGGTGTGGTGTAAGGGTGTGGTGATGGTACCTGCGAGTGCTGCGCGGGTATGAAGAGCGCGTCCTGGCCGTCGACGGTGACGGCCTGCATGGGCTGCAGGTGTGGTGTGGTGTAAGGGTGTGGTGATGGTACCTGCGAGTGCTGCGCGGGTATGAAGAGCGCGTCCTGGCCGTCGACGGTGACGGCCTGCATGGGCTGCAGGTGTGGTGTGGTGTAAGGGTGTGGTGATGGTACCTGCGAGTGCTGCGCGGGTATGAAGAGCGCGTCCTGGCCGTCGACGGTGACGGCCTGCATGGGCTGCAGGTGTGGTGTGGTGTAAGGGTGTGGTGATGGTACCTGCGAGTGCTGCGCGGGTATGAAGAGCGCGTCCTGGCCGTCGACGGTGACGGCCTGCATGGGCTGCAGGTGTGGTGTGGTGTAAGGGTGTGGTGATGGTACCTGCGAGTGCTGCGCGGGTATGAAGAGCGCGTCCTGGCCGTCGACGGTGACGGCCTGCATGGGCTGCAGGTGTGGTGTGGTGTAAGGGTGTGGTGATGGTACCTGCGAGTGCTGCGCGGGTATGAAGAGCGCGTCCTGGCCGTCGACGGTGACGGCCTGCATGGGCTGCAGGTGTGGTGTGGTGTAAGGGTGTGGTGATGGTACCTGCGAGTGCTGCGCGGGTATGAAGAGCGCGTCCTGGCCGTCGACGGTGACGGCCTGCATGGGCTGCAGGTGTGGTGTGGTGTAAGGGTGTGGTGATGGTACCTGCGAGTGCTGCGCGGGTATGAAGAGCGCGTCCTGGCCGTCGACGGTGACGGCCTGCATGGGCTGCAGGTGTGGTGTGGTGTAAGGGTGTGGTGATGGTACCTGCGAGTGCTGCGCGGGTATGAAGAGCGCGTCCTGGCCGTCGACGGTGACGGCCTGCATGGGCTGCAGGTGTGGTGTGGTGTAAGGGTGTGGTGATGGTACCTGCGAGTGCTGCGCGGGTATGAAGAGCGCGTCCTGGCCGTCGACGGTGACGGCCTGCATGGGCTGCAGGTGTGGTGTGGTGTAAGGGTGTGGTGATGGTACCTGCGAGTGCTGCGCGGGTATGAAGAGCGCGTCCTGGCCGTCGACGGTGACGGCCTGCATGGGCTGCAGGTGTGGTGTGGTGTAAGGGTGTGGTGATGGTACCTGCGAGTGCTGCGCGGGTATGAAGAGCGCGTCCTGGCCGTCGACGGTGACGGCCTGCATGGGCTGCAGGTGTGGTGTGGTGTAAGGGTGTGGTGATGGTACCTGCGAGTGCTGCGCGGGTATGAAGAGCGCGTCCTGGCCGTCGACGGTGACGGCCTGCATGGGCTGCAGGTGTGGTGTGGTGTAAGGGTGTGGTGATGGTACCTGCGAGTGCTGCGCGGGTATGAAGAGCGCGTCCTGGCCGTCGACGGTGACGGCCTGCATGGGCTGCAGGTGTGGTGTGGTGTAAGGGTGTGGTGATGGTACCTGCGAGTGCTGCGCGGGTATGAAGAGCGCGTCCTGGCCGTCGACGGTGACGGCCTGCATGGGCTGCAGGTGTGGTGTGGTGTAAGGGTGTGGTGATGGTACCTGCGAGTGCTGCGCGGGTATGAAGAGCGCGTCCTGGCCGTCGACGGTGACGGCCTGCATGGGCTGCAGGTGTGGTGTGGTGTAAGGGTGTGGTGATGGTACCTGCGAGTGCTGCGCGGGTATGAAGAGCGCGTCCTGGCCGTCGACGGTGACGGCCTGCATGGGCTGCAGGTGTGGTGTGGTGTAAGGGTGTGGTGATGGTACCTGCGAGTGCTGCGCGGGTATGAAGAGCGCGTCCTGGCCGTCGACGGTGACGGCCTGCATGGGCTGCAGGTGTGGTGTGGTGTAAGGGTGTGGTGATGGTACCTGCGAGTGCTGCGCGGGTATGAAGAGCGCGTCCTGGCCGTCGACGGTGACGGCCTGCATGGGCTGCAGGTGTGGTGTGGTGTAAGGGTGTGGTGATGGTACCTGCGAGTGCTGCGCGGGTATGAAGAGCGCGTCCTGGCCGTCGACGGTGACGGCCTGCATGGGCTGCAGGTGTGGTGTGGTGTAAGGGTGTGGTGATGGTACCTGCGAGTGCTGCGCGGGTATGAAGAGCGCGTCCTGGCCGTCGACGGTGACGGCCTGCATGGGCTGCAGGTGTGGTGTGGTGTAAGGGTGTGGTGATGGTACCTGCGAGTGCTGCGCGGGTATGAAGAGCGCGTCCTGGCCGTCGACGGTGACGGCCTGCATGGGCTGCAGGTGTGGTGTGGTGTAAGGGTGTGGTGATGGTACCTGCGAGTGCTGCGCGGGTATGAAGAGCGCGTCCTGGCCGTCGACGGTGACGGCCTGCATGGGCTGCAGGTGTGGTGTGGTGTAAGGGTGTGGTGATGGTACCTGCGAGTGCTGCGCGGGTATGAAGAGCGCGTCCTGGCCGTCGACGGTGACGGCCTGCATGGGCTGCAGGTGTGGTGTGGTGTAAGGGTGTGGTGATGGTACCTGCGAGTGCTGCGCGGGTATGAAGAGCGCGTCCTGGCCGTCGACGGTGACGGCCTGCATGGGCTGCAGGTGTGGTGTGGTGTAAGGGTGTGGTGATGGTACCTGCGAGTGCTGCGCGGGTATGAAGAGCGCGTCCTGGCCGTCGACGGTGACGGCCTGCATGGGCTGCACGCCGCCGCCCACTAGGCAGCCGCCGTACACGCCGCCCTGCTGCTGCACATGTACCAGCATAGAGTTACTTATATGTATATTAGAGCAGCACAGCCTAACAACTATTAAGAGCTCAAGTCAATTGCGCCCTCTGTCCGAAAGCCCCCCAAAGATACCGAAAATGTAAGAGGAAATTTCACCTGCACTGCTACTCCACCTCGTAACGAATAGCGTACTAGTAGTACACTAGTAGCTATTAGGTGGAGTAGCAGTGCAGGTGACATTTCGTCTTACAAATTGGGTATCTTTAGAGGGCTTTCGGACAGAGGGCGCGATTGACTATATTACTATTATTTCTACCTCCATTTAAACTCTCGGGTCTTTCAAACCCGGTCATTTTAAGCATGTGTGGTGATACTGGGAATACAGATCAACAGGCAGAGACGCTTTGAAGTCATATGGAAATTATTATTTATTTATAGTTTGGCCAAGGACCGTCTAACTTCCAGCACAAAGAGAATCATACTGTTCTTTTCTTACGCCAGTACCCTCACCACTAAAAAAGAGATGAGTATAACTTATTACATCCCAACTTCTACTGTTACTGCGCTTTTTGGTTGGTCAAAGGAGTGTTTAGATTCTTAAAGGGTAGGCAACGCACGCATAGCATACGGTAACTGGTTACCATCAGGTCACAGACTACACAGACACCTCATCATTAAGCTTTTACAGGGAGCACGAGGTCACCACACATAAGCGCAATTTTATTCGTAAATTTCTACGATCCGAACAGCGCACCTCAATAGCATTCTACACCAATTTGTAGTATAACAATCCAGGATCACTCCTGTGACTAGATTTTTGTGGATATTTTTAATTCACATGAGTAATCTTCAAAAACGGTAACTCAACTGAAATAAGCGGTCGCACTCTCATACAAAATTAGTACGGGAGCACCCATGTGTGGTGACCCCGAGTTGTACTTACGATCTATCTAGTGGTTGAGGTTATCTGTGCATCAGGTGCACCGTATGCTTGTTTGCCACCGTCGTGGTATCAAAGAAAAAAAGTAAGGTTTTTTTTTTAATTAATATTTGAAATACCTGCAAGAGTTGTGGATGTATCTGAAGCAATTGTTGTGGGGCGTTTTGATAGGTCGCACCCTCCCCGTTGGAAACCACTCCGCCACCAAGTAGCGACTGCAATTGCTGCATGGATATAACCTAGAATATAATTGTACATTACATACTAGCACAATAAGCTAAAGCATAGCCTCGTAAGGTCCAGTCTATTTTTAGGAAAAGTTAAATAAAACAACAACCCGGTATCCTAAAAGTAGGATCTACATCATACTGTAATTTTAGGCTTCTGGAACGAGGTCTAATTTTGATCAAAACAATTGACCTCGTGGGCCATTATGACTAAATCTTGCCGTCCTAAAATAGGCCAATGAGCCTATTTTTAGGACGAAGATAGGCCGAAATATTAGTGAAAACTGATACTTAAATTAGTAGGTATAATCTAATTCAGGAGCAGGCCACAATACTCTAGAGCACAATTTTGTAACGTTGGTCAATTAAAACTTCTCAAAATACTAGGAAACAGAGGCGGAACGTCCATAACACTCGATTCCCCCAGGTTACCTAGCTTTTAGGCAGTTTACTACTTTTACTACAGATCATGCAAATAAGGAATGCTATATGAGCTCCGGCTTTCCTAATACATAAATATTTTTACGCTCCACCACTGCTAGGAAAATACATCAACATTCGAATATCATACAACATAACATAAGCCTTCAGCCTTCCTTTTTTACAAAAAATCCAAACAAACGGATATAATCTACCATGAAGTCAGTGACGTAGCTAGCATGGGTGTCACCCGGTGCGGATATCTATATGCAAAAATGAATTACGGGCGGATGCTGCCGCTGCCGATTTTAAAAAAAACGGTTGGCTGTCACCTGAGTGTCTGGGGTGTCACTCCTTTCCTCAGTGGGTGGCACCCGGTGCGGGCCGCCCCCCTAGCTACGCCACTGCATGAAGTGTGTATTTTTATAGCTCAAGCTATAATAAAGCTTACCTGCGGTTGTTGAACTTGAATGCCATTAGGGACGGAGTTCGCCGCGTTTGCGATCGCTGCCGATAATTCATTGCCCTGGAAATTTGATTAAACATATGCTTCAAAGGTTTCAGATTTCAGTCTAAGTATATTATAATACAAGCAGCTTATAATCAAAGAAAAATTATTCATATCTCCATTTAACCTTTTGAACGCCAAGCATCGGACGGAAAAATCGTGTCCTCAGCGCCAGCGCGCGCGAGCGCGTAAAGCAAACCGGTTATATTTTTGACGTGATATCACGTCTTGGCGCTGAGGGCACGACTTTCCGTGCGCGTGATATGACGGCTTCGGCGGTCAAAGGGTTAAAAAGTTAGAGATGCTCTCTTATGACCATTTTCTTGTAGCATCACGGGACCTGGTAACTTTATAATACAGTAGGGTATACTCACAGACAGCCCCTGCGCGCGCAACTGCTGCACGACTGCAGAGCTGATGACGCGCAGCTGCGGCTGCTGCTGCAGGTACTGCTGCTGGATGGCAGCGAGGGTAGCCGCCTCGCTTACCTGGAATTTATAGAACCATACAGAATTTTCAACTATAAATTCGATAATTTATGAACACAACACGTTAATAGAGTTCGGAAGTCTTTGTGAATTCTGACTTTTGAACTGAACTACAATATTGTATGTTCTTACCTATTTAGCTTTGAGCAGTTAGGCACAATTACTTATTGTCAAAACGAAAACAAAAAAAAATCATAGTTCCGTTGAATGCTCAAAAGTTGGTAATCAAACAGGCCCTATCGTTATACAGCTGCCAATTGCCTTTTGCAGCACCAACATGTCACATTTTGCAGTAGTATGGGATTGTTCGTATAAGTACCTATTGCTGTATCAAATGCTGCACTTGCTGCTGAGCTTGCTGTTGTAACGCCTGTTGCTGCGTTTGTTGCTGTTGTGTTTGCAGTAGTATGGGATTGTTGGTATAAGCACCTGTTGCTGAATCAACTGCTGCTGTTGCTGCTGCGCTTGTTGCTGCGCCTGCTGTTGCGCTTGCGCCTGTTGCTGGGCTTGCTGCGCTTGCTGCTGAGCTTGCTGTTGTGCCTGCTGCTGAGCCTGTTGTTGCGCCTGTTGCTGCACTTGTTGCTGTTGCGTTTGTTGTTGTGGACCTGGAAAGGTTAATGGTAAAGCTAATAAAATCTTTTTAAATTCTAGCCTAAGGTTCACTTGGCAAGTGATGTTGCCTAAGTTACGCAAAATCATTTTAACCCTTAAACGAACATAAGGGTGTCAGAAATGAAACCCTAACACTTTGAAATAAAGTTCAAATAACGGGGAAACATATTTCGTGCGCCTTGTAAAGGTTTAAAATAATATGTTTCTGCCTGGCGAGATTTTTCTAAATAAACATCAAACTTACTGAAATGTTGTTGTTGTTGTTGTTGTTGCTCTTTATCCTGCTGTTCGGGCCCCATGGCAGCGGCGCCGAGACGGCTGCAAGTCGCTGCCAGCAGCGCTAGGGGCGACTGTGTGCCGCTTCCCTCCTGAGGTACCCGATAAAAAGAAAATTAACACCAGCTTGACATTTATCCTAACTCACCAGAAAAAGTGGAGATTACCCTGGCCTCTTAAGATCTTTTAAATCTTCAATCAAGGTGAATGTTAAGTATGGACTATATGATTTTAACGGTTAATAGTAATTGTATTTTTTTTTGTAAGAATGAAGACTTTTTGTAAGTAATTTTTCGTTTTGTTCTGGTCAGCAGGCAGCTGATCACTTTTTTGACTTTGCCACATCAAGTTTATATGTGCAGCACAGCCACAGGTAAAATGTGTGTGTTTATGGCCCTCTCCTTCGGCTCGTATGACAATTTAAAGTGTTCTAAAAGTAGTTTTTATTAAAGATGTTTTATTTACAGCCTGAGAGGAAGATTATTCCTTATAATGTTTATATAGATATAAGATATGTAAAAATGATATTGCATAGAGAAAGATGAAATACTGAAAGAGCCAAAAAAATGTTTGCACACAAATAAATATGTACTTTCTTTTGTTTGGTAAATTTTTGGAGGTACAAATACAGACATAGACAGAGTCTCAAAAGAGCAAAGAAGTTTTTTTATTCGCATACAAATAAACATGTTTTAATGGCTCCTGAGTGTATAAGGATGAGTCAACTTTTACTTGTTATTCTGTCCGCTCAGTCAGGGAAGTACAATAATCTGTTAGAACAAGTGTTATAGCACTTGTGGTATTTTTGCTTCAATACCACACCAGGGCTTAAAGAGTGAGGAACATGTAATCATGCCAGCAAGTGATAAGAAAAAGTTGATTCACCCATCAGCAAAGGAATTTATGAATATGATGCAAAAAGGAATTTGACCCACCAAAGTATATCCTGGATGGTAAGCTACAATGAATAGGAAAAAATTGCATAATTAGAAATGTGGTAGCCGGTTATAAATACATATAATGTAATGTGTACTTTGCAGATGAAATTGAATAATATGAAAGCGAAGAATGAAAGAGAAAGTATGATACGAAAAGTTACAGATAATTGTAGCATAAGTTTACAAGCATAAATTGAGATATAATAAAAACACAATTTTCATTTATAAAAGAGTAAGCAGATAAATCCTGTAACATCTCGAAAAACCTATTTATGTGAGTGGGATTTTCTAAACTAATACATTTGACTAACAATCAACGTGGAGAATAATGTTTCAGAGTTTTCTAATTTAATGAGCCCTCAGATATACACTTCAGAGTTCAGATAATCCAGTGATTCTATAATTTACTACTAGATTTCGAAAATATATATATGCCAGCACTTATTGCTACAACACCCTGTATAACTGCCTCATTGTACAGTAAGCATATGTTATATGATGTACACTATTGTACACACTACAGTTGTAAATTCAAATTAAGGAACAGGCAAAGTTGTGTTGCTAGTTAAATTTACATATTCTGAATGCCATTAATTTGTAAAAGAATTTAAACAAAATACAACCATATAAGAAATGTTTTCTTGAAAGTATTTTAAGATGCTATTCAGCGTTTAAAATGGCTTTAAAACTAAGATGCTTTTTGATTGAACTCATAACTAATACTACAATAATTCTCTAAGTTTGGTGTGCCTAAGGCATAGGTCTCCTCTAGAGTTGTGCCATTCTCGAGAATTCTCGAGACCGTTTCCTATTTTTTATGAGAAACATTCTTGCTCAGAAATATTTCTCATTGTAAACGGAGAATGGTCTCGAGAACGGCTAATCTCTGATTACTGATAGCCTTTTTCCTCAGACGTTTTGTCTGGTTGCCTTTGGCATAGGCCTAATCGGCTAATCTCTAGTCTCCTCCAACTATCTCCATTGGACTCTACCTTATTTCATAGCTGACCATTGATAGACCATATTGCTACCACATAAGAGTTACTAATGCTCAGTTAAAAAAAAACACCTGTCATTTAAATTCAAACCTTATCACAAAGGAAATAAAGATTATTTGTTTTGTCATACAAGCTGTTCTCAAATTCAAGACATACTAACAAATATCAACCATAGTAATAGATCAAGTAGCATTATAAGGTAGGTAATGGGGAAAGGAAGCCCGATCATAATGGTTCCATTGTGTAAGAGTACATGTTTAACCTAGTTGGTTATCTACTATCATTATCAACATCAATGATAGCAAGCCATTACTTTGCAGCTCTACTTGAGCGGGATTGTAAATCATCATCAGATATATTGGAGCTGCCAAGGTGGTCACAAATATCTGAACAACGCCTCTATTGTCTAGGCCATACAGTGCATGATTGATTCAGATATTTTTGAGCACCCTGGCCGCTTCGATATATTTGATAGCAACTGTACTTAGTATTAGTACACCTGTGTTTTGTGCACCACATTTATTAAAGAATGTTAAGTCTGCTGTGTCATTCAGGCACTCCACCAATTACATTATTCTATAGATACAAAATTGTACACTTTATTGGCCATAGATAAGTCACATAGTTGTTTTTATTGAATATAAAAAAATGCATATTGAAAACACTATAGTTATAGTCTGGCTAACCAAAAACCACAGTAACAGAAAAAGCAATAAGCTATACTCTTCCTTTTTTACTAGTGTGTATAGGTACTAGCGTAAGAAAAGAAAGAGACAGTATGATTCACTATATCTAGGCATGAAGTGAGACGGACCCTGGCCAAACGTATTAGCCATATAAGTCACATGGCATATTTTTATAAAACAGTAGGTTAACAACCAACCTTACATCCTTGCAATAAGAAATATGGTTGAACATTTAACTCGCTTTTGAAATGTATGGTTGATAACCTGAAGAATTAAACTGTCAATTTAGTGTAGTCTGAAATATGTAAATGACATTTAATAAGGAAGTTCTCATAATAGCCTTGTATAATTTATTCACTAGGTCAGTTATGAGCAGCAAGGTCCCAGGTGTGAAGTTCTTTATATTCAATGCACAGCAGGACAAGCTCTTTATTAGGTAAGCTATTTGATTTCTAAAATAAGAGTAGCTTTCCTTTTTTTTTACTCATAATTTATGGAGGGGTTTCTATATTACTTTTATTTTATAATATAAAATGGTGATCATGATTTTATAAATTGACTAGCTAAATACCAGAATTCATATCATAATGAAATAATGAAGTACAACTTATCAGGCACATTAAGCTATCAACTAATTAGCACAAATTTGTAATTGAACAGGCTTCATTAATGAGTTTAACACTTCTTAAGATTCGAAGTATTCGAACATTATTTTATAGCCGAGGGGAGATGTATCCAAATAACTAGCTATACATACAGATAGTCGATCGAGCACAATAGAGGCTAAAAGGCGCGATCAAAAGGGGGAAAATGCCACCGGGAGCCCTTTCATTATACGATGTACGCTCGATTTTTTCCTTAACGGTGGTTCAGCAACACCAAAACTAAAATACTGATGCAGTTTCTTTATATAACAACTTACCGTGTATGGCAGAACTGGTGCTGCAACCATTTTCATTAACGCGACCATCAACCATGAAATGTTAAGTAATCTTGATGGGTGAAAAATGAAAAGTTAAGTGTTTTGAACAATACGAGAACAAAGTTTTAGTTTCGCAAAAATAAATAACAAAACTATTTTGACAGAAGTTCGTTATTGCACAGATTATACAAAAAAAGAAAAACAATTTATCATCGACAAATCATTCGTTCAATTTCATTCTTTTTATTTTTAATTATCTTCACTTTTTAGACTTCCGGCAGTGACGTGCAAGTCAAGCAAACCGCTGTGAATTTCTGAAAAATATACAGTGTGGTGTTTTGTTGATGTCGTGAAGCCATAAACTAAGTTTCGCTGAATAATTCAAGGAAGTTTCAAAGTTTCAACTGTTCAGTGTATACATCGTAGTAGTTGAAGTCGACACGCCTTTTCCTAACGAGTGCCGGGAGTCGTCGCACGCAAGGCCGCCGCCGCCCTTTGATCCACCCACCTCAAATCGCGTGACTGATTTTATGCAGTTGCTGAAGAGGTTATCTGAGACGTATTGAATATGTGCAATTTATTCACCATACGCCAAGGATTGTTCTTTGGGTTTCTTGATCACATTTAAAAATAAATCAATCAACATGTTTTATTTTAAAAATGGCGACATCCTCGACCTTCATCGCAATAGTGAGTACAATCAAGTGTTAATTCTATTGACAGACCTACGGTGATCTATTACGTGTCTATAATTTGTTATTGTTGGTGTTGAAATGCAAATGGGTGGGAAGCGGAACTGGAGGAGGACGCTGATGCTATTTCGGCAAGGGAGTTGCTTGGAAAGCGGTCACAACCTCCTGCGTGTGGCCTGGCGGGCCCCACACGCCAGGGGCCGCACTCGCCCCGCCCTCCCCCTGCGCCGACACGAGACCGCTGCCCGCTGGCGTCCGTTTTGTTACACAATAATACTACGTCCTTTCACTTCAAACAATTTACCTTGCCTGGTTTATCCTCGTTTATGTATTCCACCTGCACTTTAGTAGGCTCAGACGACATTATCCACTTGACACTTGCTAAATATTATTTTTCTTTGTTCGCGAACGGAACGCACCATCCTCACGACCGGCCGCCAAACTGCGGCGCGCGTACTGACGAGCATAGGCGAAACCGCTCGGTAATCTTCGGAGATCCGCCTCCTATCGCGGTCGGATTTATTTTAGTTTTAAATCTTTTTCAGAGAAAGCTTTGATTCTCTATCGTGAAAAAGTTGTCCAAAGTAACCTTTAATAATATAAATTTGCAATTGAATACCTGAATAGTTTCTATGGTCTTAAAATAAGGTATAGGTGTTATTTCAAGCTCGTCTGTCGTTTCTTCTGTCCCTTTCTATCGAGGACAGGTCTCGATTATTGGTAGGCAGCAGCTGCGCCTCTCTCCTCCTCCCCGTCGCGGGTGCGGCGCCGCCGCCCGATAATAATAATTGAAAGTAGGAAGGACGTAATAATGGGTGTATAACCTCGCGCCCGCGGCCTCCTTGGGCGGGCAAAAAATGCACACATGTCGTGCCGCTTGGCGCGCCAGCCGTGTCTGGTAACGAGACGTGGCCTGTAAACAAACGATAAGGGTACACGAGGTTCACTGTTGCATTTGCAAGTCTTTGTTCACATGACTCCACGTTGTAATTCACATTACGACATGGTCATGTTTGAGCAATTTTTATCGTACTTATTCAAGCAAATTTTCTCGGTCTCAGTATAACTGTATTACGTATAACTGTACTCGATGTTTGATACAAATAAATAAATAAGGACATATACCACAAGAAAACAAACCCCTGCACATATCTGTTTACGTATCGGGAGATGCACTATTTATTGATGTGACCACATCGGTCACAATGAGGTCTCATGGAGATTAGTCACATACCTACTTAGCATAATTGGTTATTTTGTTTAGTTTGTGAAGGAGTATAGTTCGCCTGAAAGTCATAACACCCGTAATTTGCAAAATGTTAATTAGAAAGTTATGCAAATTAGCTCGCAAGGTCGAAGCACTACAAAGTGCGATAATTTCGCTAATTTGCTTAGTTCTTATCTTGAGCTGCCCAATGTGTGGTAGTCTCAAACTAGTTGGAAACGAGAGTGAAAGTCGCGCCACATTTTGTCAAGTATCAGCCGCGTCGCCTCGAGTCCATTATGCACGAATGAGCAGCCGCCCCGAGAGAACGTGTGCGCGGCTTAATTATCTTCACCTGCAAAAAAATATTCTGTACCTTAAAGCAAAGGTTATAAGACTCACTTTGCTGTGTAAGAATATCTCGGACAACGATTACCGACTTGTTAGAACTGTTATCCTATATTAGACCGTATTGCAATGAGATAAGGCACATTGCTGAAAGTTGTTAATTTATAACCCGTTGTTAATTTTACTTAGTTCTATTATGGGTGTAGGCACTCCGATGAGGCACGTGGTGGTATTTCATGCGACAAAAGCGTGACGTGATGCTGTTTGCGTTAACTAATTATTTAATGAGCTGTAAAAAAAACTCCGCCCTTCTTTTTCTGATTTTACTAATAGGTAGCAATTTTTTTCATAGAGGATATCTTTAACATATTGATTTCAAAATGAAGATAAAATAAGGATTTACGCCTACTACGCCAATCCCATTTTCAAATACCAGCCGCTCAAGAATATTCATTCATGCTCTTGCACTGGGTTTCGAAAAGGACAACTTACAGAACGTGTTCCTGCGCTTTATCGTAAAAGATTGTAATCAAGATTGATAGTTTCCTCTTGAGGCTGTAATCGTGAATTAATTCCCTAGTACCTATTTCAATACCGCAAAATTATAGTAGTTTTTCTTAGGCCTTGTGGTCTTGGATTCGTCTGCTTAATGCATAAGTAGTTCTTTTCCGGATCAATTTTTGCGTCGTCTGTCTCTACCATAATATGGCCCCATTTTTAATATCTGGAAAAGGCTGAGGCCCTTCCACTCGTTAATTGCAGGACTTTAGTTAAAGAATTCTTAATTCTTCTCTCGTCTTAACATTTCTTGTCTTGTTTACATTATGCTCACGGAGTACTATCAGAACACTTGAACACTATTAGGTTTAAGAAATTATTTATAATAAGTAGAGATATCGCTGCTACAAAACATCTATCTAGCTCATTTCAAATTCAAAGCACTATGCAGGTATTGAGAAGTCAAGCTCGTCTTTTCTTGGCAATAATAATAGCTAAATTAGAATGATAAGCTACAAGTTGTCTTTCTGAAACCCACCTTCACGAAACAGGCCTTTTGATTGTACCGACAGATTCAATTGATCTTTGTTTTCAACATATCGAATAACAGCTGGATTGACCAGTTCAGATGACCAGCGTTCTAAAACACTATTATACGAAAAATGCACAGACAAAATACTTTAAGGAATATGTATTATTTATTGTGCTGTAAATGATGTCGTGCTCAAATGACTATCACATATGACGGTCATCAGTATTAAAGGAAAATAATTGACTATGAAGAATAAATTTGGGCTGCGAGGATATAATCACAAGACTAGAAAACTATATCTCGAGAAATTCACTTTTAGTAAGTCGTATAATAGTTTTTTAACTTTTCTTCACTTCACCTATTGTCGTAAGTCAAAAAACATTAATATGATATGATACAGAGCTATGGATATGACTAGTTTGTTTAAAATGGTAAGCTGGTATTATCTCTATTTGTTTGGGACATGACACTAAAACCTCCATTTCGTCATTCGGTTTTTCGCAGCACCATGTGGTCCATGTGGTCCATGTGTCCTGAAAACAGTGCAAGTACTGAGCTGATTTCCTAACGAAAATGATCCTAAGGAAACTTTTTATATTTGTAGTTTTACAGCTTGAAGCTAGAGCTGGTAGCCTGGTGGTAAGATGTCCATACAAACCCCGCCGATTTCAAGGTCTCGGGTTCAAGGCCCGGCTCCTACCACTGAGTTTTTTTGGAACTTATGTTCGAAACCGGACTTTATCCAAAAAACTAGTTTTCCCGTTGGCTTGGAAGGTCAGATGTGCAGTCGCGTTCTGAAAAACGAGTGCCTCAGCAAACTCATGGGATTAGGTTGCTGAGTGCAGCGCAGGCTCAACAAATTGAGACGTGGCAAAAAGCCGAAGACAAACGCAAGGAGTATATGATACGTTCAGCTAGGGCAGGGTTTCCCAGCCAGTGGGGCGCGCCTCCCTTGGGGGCGTAGAGTGATTAAACGGCAGCAAGCGTCTCCAGATTTAAACTGTATAAGGCCTGCACCACCATGCGCATGGTGCCCGCTTTGACTCCCCATGTCAGCCCCTATGGGGGCGTTGTATTTTAGCATAACGTTGGGTGAGGCGCGTAGCGTAAAAGGTTGGGAACCCCTAAGCTAGAGCATCTTGAATTACTATTTAACAACAAAATATAGGGGAGTATTGTATAGACAGGGTTGACATTAAATTGCCAAATAAGAAAAAAACTACATGCGAGATGCTAGCATGTGATCAATTGGTCACAATTGTATAAGTGCAGTTAGGGCTAGCTATGGTCGAATGACTGTTGCATCGTTATCAACCACCTGAGGGTCGCTGAATGTCCGGTAGGCTTACGTGCTAGCGGAAGTGGAAGTGACGGTGGGCGGTCCGAACCGCCCGCGCCACCCGCCCCCCCGTACCCGGACACGCCCTAGCTCTCACGCTGCATCTCGCACTAATTAAAATATTAACAGCATATTGGCTCAGAATGTGTCATTGGACCATTTGAGCCCATGTGCTCTCTGAAAAGTTCTAGAAGAAGTGCGAAGGAAAGCTTAGTGCAGCGATTGCCCTCTCGAGTGTGTTGTTCGACTACCGATGCGATTAATCATGGTGCTCACATCCGGGATAGCGCCCTTTTATTTTTCCATTGAGGTGACGACGGAACTACGGTTTTATATCTAATTGGTAGCAATAATTAGTAGCAGTAACATCAAGTCACCTATGATTGAAGGCGATTTATTGTAACATTCTGTCGATTCTGTTAACTTTATGTATAATTTATTTTACACTGTTTACTTAATCTTAGATAGGTATATGACCAAATTGTATTGATCACAGTACAGTTGTTTAATTTCTACTACTATTTCAAAGCAATAGTTAGATACTTAATGTAAGTATTTTAATATTTTTAAAGTTTTAGGAAGATTTTTTTTTCCATCCATGTTCGATTTAATATGACTACTTAATTAGAAATTTGCTGCCCACCGCGACTCAAAAATGCGGTTGCATGAAAGATATTGTTGCTGAATATCACCCCTAAGTGGATGACACCCGTTGCGAGCCACCCCCGCCTAAACTACGCCACTGTATGTTAGTCTTTACTACAACGTAAGCGCTTGCTGCCATAAGGATCCTTCATAACATAACCTATGGATTATCACAAATGAGTAGAGGAGATCTTGCTACATGTCGGATTTCACATTCTTAGCATGATTTATGATATAAATATTTAAAAGTATGCTTCTATTTGGTACTTGTTAGTACTTAAGTATTACCAACTCGTTGATAAAACATCGTCTTTACAGACCTTAGTATTTGACCTTTTCAAACAAAGGTAATCACATCCCGCAGAAGGAAGATAATATACTTATTGAAAGTGTCTTTAATACAACTGGTTTACTAAGATAAGGTCTGCGAGTAATTAGTTTCACCAGTACTATGTAAACTTTCGCTTGTCCCAACAAACAAACCAATGTGACATCAATCAATCAACAGCGTACATTTACTCAAACCCAATAACATTCGAAATTCGGATTCAAAGTTAAACCACGAAACACGGACCCTCCCTATGATCACTCTACTCACCCCAATACTATTGTTTGCCCGTCAATCCCTCATCTCTTCACGCTGTGTAGCGGCACCCTTCCGTGATCATTATTTAAAATTCGCAAGAACGCAAAAGATGCTCCCACCCACCGCCCGCCCGCGACAGCATGCCGCGGGGGCGTAACCGCCGCCCTACATCGTGCAGCCCACGCGTCATCATAACTTTTTCCCGCCAATTTTCTTCAACAGAATTATGAAGAAAGTAAATTTACCCGACCACTAATTTACTTTACAAAACATCAGCAATGCAAGAATGTATTGTGTTAATACTTTATTCAAGGCGAAAATAACGGTAAAATTCGAAATTAAATGAATAGTCTCACAACACTTTCAACTTGTCCTGTTATAAAATGAACCGGAACCCTGCTATTATTATTATTCATAAAAACAATTCAATTTTGCATACTTCAAATACTAGATAATATTCTAAAAGTTAATTTTAAGACTGCTATAGCGCCATCTATTTCAACCGGTGCGAACCATGCATGATGGGCATCAAGCTTAGCTAGTAAACCCAATTGCGACTGTAGATTTAACAGCTTAGAATTTAGTTTGCGAGATTGATGTTAGATGTCTTTAATAGCAATATTTATTTATTAATTGTTAAAACATCAAAACAGAGTTGTTATAACGGATAATAATGGATGAATAAAACGTCCGTTATGTTTTGAATTGAAAAGGATCAGTAGTAAACTTAACTGTGTCAGTCTACCAAAATATCCATTTATTAATGTTCAATATAATCTGATATATCCCGATCGGTGTCAATTTTCAAAATACACAAATACACCTTGTATATTTAATATACTATCGGAAAGCAATTTTTCATTCATTCATTATTTTAAAATTGTTTATGATTATTTTACTTTTTTTCCGTCTTTTTCGGCGTGTCGGCATTCTTTATCGTTCATTCACACATTGCGTCAAGTCAATTTTGGCGGCTACTCTACTATTTGACAGTGTTTGTAATTAATTTTTCCTGTTTTATTATGCTTTTTTGATAAAGTTATTCGCGACTTTCACAAGTAATCCATAGTAGATATGTAGTGATTACCGACCTTATTACAGCATGGACTTCATAAAACCAATTCCTTAATTTATAATACGGATTCGGGTATCGTAAGATTGTTGAATAATTATTTTAACTTTCGAGCAAGTAAAAATGAAATATAGTCACATTTATCTTTTACTTGAGCGAACTGACGATTTATAATTGATTTATACTTACCGACTGATACATATGGTCAACATCACATCGCAGGAAACCGTTGGGTAATCATAATCATTAATCAATAAGGGCAGCACACGACTTGACCTCACACAAGGTAGGTAAGTACCTACTTTTGTCTATTATAAATTGACGTGCGCAGATATAATCTGAAGTATGTCCATTGCTTCCTAATTTTACAGCATGGTTTTCACAGCTTGAATCCAGCTTTTATCGTGTATGCTTATAGTGCTTATCAGATTTACGAATAAGTATAATAGTTATAAAGTCATTACATTACCATTGACGTGCCATAGTATCGAGCCAATTTTTGCCGTAGACGGCATATCGTCCTCATCCTAAGGAAATTGCTACTCACAAAGGACCAACAAAGCACTTTGTTAAAAGTAAACCAGCACAAGCAAGATTAACGAAAAGCATGAATGCTATAATATGATGGTCAAGTTATACTAGTCACTCATGAAAGAATCTATAAGTTGTGTGAACGTTAACTAAAATTGTAATGCCATACTTTCACTGAGGTTTTGATTGTATGTTTTTATTACTTGACTTACCGACCTGACAATTCATAGTTGATCGGTTTGCACTTAGCGGTCTGACCAAGATCACAGAAAACCATTTCATGAAGGTAGTACACGAAAAGTATCATCTAATAAACATGTGTTTCAGCTGATGAGATCTACCTTCTCAGAATTATAATACGATACCAATTACGCCCTTAAATGGATCACCAGAATTTTGGTTACACCTTGTATAATATTTAGGTAAGCTCTAGGTATTATATGTAAATGAATTAAGTAAACTGAAGACTTGATTCAAAATTGATTTATTAAATTGCACATTTTATAATACATAAAGATCTTCAAATTGTTTATAATTTAAGATATTTTTAGTATACTAATTCTTAAACTATTTGTGGCTATGTAAAATAAAACATAATATTTTTTTGTAATTGCCTGTATATAATTATAAAATAAACTTTTCATTGAAGTACCTTATGTAAACCTTTTCGTAAATAAGAGCATCTTAGTAAATTATGAAACTAAAACAATGATAAAATATCATGCTTTCTTCGTGGAAATAAATTGAACACAAACTCGTACAAAAATTAAGGTACATATTTCGTTATTGCTGAAGTTCGTTTGGTTAAAAAAGGCTTCAAAACATTTAAAAAATCCTAGAGAAATATAAATAACTTTCTAAGCGTCTACAGCTAATACTACATGGTTGTCTTTGTAAATAACACTATTTGTATAACATTTGTGTAAGTACCTATCTAAATAATGAGCTGTGTTGCAAATGCTGTCAGCAAAAGTCAATTATTTGAGTTTAAATAATGCAATCTATTAGCTAAATATAAATAAATGTGTTGGTTAAACCAAAATACCAATATAAAGAGTACATGGGTTGATCGTGACTTCAAATAATCTCATGACTGGGATATATACGCCTTGGATCTGAAACAAGACAATCTGTTAGTGATATATGTATGTACACTACACTTTTTAGGAAAAAAAAAGATATTGAACACGACAATTTGAACGGGTATTTTGGCCGGTTTTCGGACTCGAAGGAGGCATAGGGCATAGGAGGAAAGCGGGGCTCCTTTATAGGTAATCGTCAGAGCTTGCGCACAGTAGGTGCATCAAGTTTAATTTTAATACCGGGTGATCCAAACCTTGACGTTAAATGATTGAAATTACTTAGATTCCTTGCACCCAGAATTCCCAGGAACGTCAGAATATACTAAGGCGATTATCACACTAGCGCCGCATGCGGAAACAGCAGCAGTTTGAAAGCCGCCTAAGTTTTTAAGATTTTTCGAGTTATGAATTTTTAAATATATTTTTTTTAGTAATTCTGGGGTTGGCCGTTTACATTATTTTCGTTGGAAATGAGCTTTTTGTATGTTTTCTTAGGGTTCCATATATCAAAAGGAAAAAACGAATTCTTTAAAGGATTACTTTTTCTCATTGTTGTCCGTCTGTCTGTATGTTTGTTCACAGGAACGCCTGGATATATATACTTACGATATGAGCGTTTACAATCCGCCACCGCTCCTGTCGACAGTGATCATTTTCTTCAGCATTTCTTTTTCGTGATGTTCTTCCTCCATCTCGGCCATGCGCGCAAAACGGGAGTAGGCTACGTGGCCGGACTTGATGGCTGACATCATCTGCCATCAATCGAAGAATTAATAAAAAGTCATACTTATTTGCATAAGATATTTCACTAATAATCCGCTTAGGGTCATATACGGAATTCTATTCTGCATAAGAAAATATATTATAATCATACGAGGTTTTCAGAATAAATAGCGTTTTTTTACGTCAGGTAAACGTCAGTCCATACAATGGGTATGACCACTGGTGATCCATTTTTGGCAGAGGGGAACGCCTGTCAATGGCCGCTCCGGTTGGTTAAATGATCTAAGGTTAAAATCAACTAAAATGCTGTTATCATCTTATAAATATTGTTTTTTAGATATTTAGGTTTGTTTAATCTATTGATTTATTAAAAAGCAAAATAAGTTACTAAAGTAAATTACTTATAACAAAGTTAACAAACACGACTTAATGTTATTATAGTTTAAATTATTAGCATGCGTAAAAATGTATAATGTTAGCTTTGTAGTAGTATGTTACTGTTCTTAGGCATCAAACATGCGTTGCGTGTTGTTAGTTCAAGTTCATGCGGTTTGAAAAGGATTACAAGCGACATAGCAGCAGAAAGAATGAAATAACAATTCAGTAGAAGAAGTAGACAAACAATAGTAAAAAATCCACACCGAGCAAGATCATTCATACTAAGTAATATACTGCTAGAAAACTTTGCAAGTAGAAGAAAAAGTTTTAAAAATCAGGCCTTTGTCGCAGAAAAACGCATGACGGTCAAGAGATTACTTATATGTAGTTTATTACTTTTACTATACAAAACGCTGTGGCGATGTAACTTGTCATTATTATTTGTCCTGACATACCTAATTTAAAGAATAGTAAAATAAAGAAGGCTCAGATCGCGGGTATTTGTGGCCCGAACCGAAGGTAAGGGCCATACACAAGCGATCTGAGGCCTTCTTTATTACCGCCCGTGGTGCGTACACAATTTTACGTCTTCTCCTGGGTGTGAAGTGAGATTTGCCGCAGCGCCCGTGGGCGGCAAATCTCACTTACCGCCCAAAGAGACGTAAAAGTACATTACGTTTCCGTCTTACAAAATGCCTGGAGATAAGTTGTTATTCAAATCATTAAAAAATGCATAAATATTTTGCCAAGCAAAAAAGGTCTTTCAAAACACTCTTGATATAGACCTGCAAGTATTCGTCGAGCTCGACTTGGCCGTTCATGTTAGTGTCGATCTCTTTCAGAATTTCGTGCAACTGTTCCCCGGTGACTTCCTCGCCGCCCGCCTGTGGAAAAGCTCCGAAATCAAGCAACATGGACATGAGAAGCGACCATCGGGCTAATGGAACTTGTCAATTTGCATCAAGAGTGACATAGTCGCAGAATATGAAGGAAGTGCCCGGGCTATCAAGGTTAAAAGTTAAAACACTTCATATATTTAAAGCTTTGCGTATGTGTTGTCAAATCGCTGACCAAATTGAAAAGCAGTTCCATATATTGGTAAGTGTATGTTTCCATTAATAACTAAACATTATGAAACAGAAAATTAAAAACTTTTTAAATGCAAATTAATACAAGTTCCATACAGCTCGGTTTACTTAGACTTTACACTATTCGTATAAAGAACCCCAATGACGACACAGACATGAACTGATATCCTCTAAAGGTACTCTCCCCACTACCTGCAGGTAGTCCTGTATTTCCAGCTGCCCATGGTAAGTCGCATCTATCTCGGACAGAATGGCGCTTAGTTCAGCGTCGCTCGGCTTCAAACCCATACTCTATAACATTTTAGGTTATAGTATTTATTTATAAGTGGTCTTGATAATATCCTGAAGGGTGAAGACCAGGGGGCCAATTTTTGACTTTCGAGCACCCGAATTCAAAAAGTTTAAGCTCGAAAATAATCGCACACATAAGCTTACCGCCAGTTTTTTCTCATGAAATTAATAGTTTAAATACTCATGATTTTAAATTCCTATCGCTGTTATTTTTAAAACCTAATTTCATCGTTTTATTCTGAGTTGTAAATGTCACTTTAGAGTATTCGAATCTCAAAAATCACCCCCTAGGTCAAATTTTAACGGCTTGACAACACTCTGAAGGAAATACCGTGAGAAAAAGTCATCAGTCAAATATTGTAGTTTAAAGGTCAATACAACGTCTACTTGAAATTTAAAAGTCAATCCTCATCCTCAACACTCCTAAATCATATCCATTAGCATCTCTGAAAACCTTTACTATTGTCGCAGTTAACATAACTGTCTTGTAAATTATATGATAACTTAAATTTTGTTTTTTATTGTATAATGCCTTTAAAAATTAAAACTGGTTTGGTCAAAAATTCAAGAACTTAAGATTTCTTTCCAATTGAAATGCAAAAATGACGTAAGTATCTTCACTTATTTTAAAGTTTTTAGTCTTTCAGATAAATGCAAATATGAATATGAACCCTGTATTACCTTGAGACTCCTCCTAATATCGTTGATAGACACGTATCCCTTCCTGTCGGCATCAATGATCTGGAAACGCTTGATGTAAGTCTGGATCTCGTCCTTGCTCAGATTGATGGGAATCTTGTCGCGACTGGCACGGTTGACGAGCTGACCCATCTCGTTGGACAAGAATTCGTTGGCTTCTTTGATTTGTTTCTGAAAGCGTTAAATTATTGTAATCAGTAGATATTCAACAAAAAGCGCTGGTAGCCTTGCGGTAAGACGTCCGACTTTCAATCCGGAGGTCTCGGGTTCAAACCCCGGCTCGTACCACTGAGTTTTTCGGAACTTATGTATGGAATATCATTTGATATTTACCAGTCGCTTTTCGGTGAAGGAAAACATCGTAAGGAAACCGGACCTAATCCCAAAAAGGCCTAGTTTCCCCTCTGGGTTGGAAGGTCTGATGGCAGTCGCTTTCGTAAAAACTAGTGTCTATGCCAATTCATGGGATTAGGTTGTCAAGCGGACCCAAAGCCGGAATAAACGCTAGGAAGAAGAAGAAGAAGAAGAGTAGATATTCAACAAGCAAATGAAATGGCCCATATATAGCCAGCAAAACAGGACAGTATACACCTGCATAAAAGTAGGTAGGTTAATTATATATGCAGCATGTATGAGGTAACAGAATGAGAGTTTATGAGAGGAATGTGACGGTCGAGTCCAAAATTACAGGGTCCCTCCGAAATAACGATGCCATTGCTGACCGCGAATGAAAAAAGAGCATAAAAATAAGATTTCATTTTTATAGTAAGTAAGTTATTACCATCACGAATAGGAGTCTATATAAGCAAAGTCATACGGTCCAGAAAGACGCCAGATGATCATGATCTTCAAATATGAAGGAGCGAGCAGCAACTACAGAATCTTACCATCTCGTCGACTGCTGTATTTTGAGCTCCATATCGGTGACGAAATGGCTGTGTCTACGGCAGCTAGTACGTTGAGGAACGCTACTGTAGATTTCATGAATGATTGTGGTAGAAAGACCCCATTCAAACCAGATTATTTTATAGTTATACTAACTTCTCACAACTGCTAAGCTCATGCGTATACATACTAACTTCTCATCGCTGCTCTATCTAAACTCCTGCATGATATCAGCGATGCCTGGTAATATCTGTACGGTCGCTAGTACGTTGAGGAACGCGACCCGTTGAAATCTTATCATGAATGATGATATTGATGTGGTGGAAAGACAACATTCAAACCAGAATTTTATGCTTATAAATACTACCTCCACATTAGTCCTCATCGCTGCTCTATCTAAACTGTATGATATCAGCGATGCCTGGTAATATCTCTACGGTCGCTAGTACGTTAAGGAACGCGACCCTTTGAAATCATATCATGAATGATGATATTGATGATTGTGGTAGAAAGACACCATTAGATATAGAACCAGATTATTTTATGCTTATAAATACTACCTCATCGCTGCTCTATCTAAACTCCTGTATGATATCAGCGATGCCTGGTAATATCTCTACGGTCGCTAGTACGTTGAGGAACGCTACCGTAGATTTCGTGAAGATACTTTCTCATCGCTGCTCCATCTAAGATCCTGTATAGTATCAGCGACGACTGGTAATGCTTCTACGGTAGCTAGTACGGCGAGGAACGCGAACCCTAGATCTCATTCATAGGTTAAATATGGTAAACAAACCATTCAAATCCTACCTTCTTCTCATCGTTGCTCCATTTGAGCTCCTCTTGCATGATATCAGCGACGACGGGTAATGCCTCTACAGCGGCTTGTACGTTGAGGAACGCGAGCCGTAAACGTCTGGCGATCATGTCCACGCATGTGCACGCGTACTCGCGGACACCGTATCTGTGAACACGGACCATTAAACATTTGGAGTTAAAAACACGATGACAAAGTTAGTCCAAGAAGTGGAAAGACCAGCCTTTTAGGCCAAAAAATTACGATCAGCAACGCCCATTGAAAAGTGGCAGTGTAAATGAACTTCTAGGGCCTGCTATAATATCCATATCTTTGTATACACATGTACAACTTCTGAATGTAAAATGGGCTTCAGCTCCCTTACATTTACAATATTTACATTATTATGTAGAGAAGTCTCTCGTCTTTACACTAAGACTTGCCTACCTATAAACATGATATTTTCCGAGTTTTATGCAAGGGCTGGAAGTCTGTTTAGATTACATGTGTAAGTTAATATGACAATGATTTTAACCTGATTTCAGCATCGATGTAAGGGAATTCTGGATGAATTTTCTTGCCGATGATAGGCCATCTCTTGCCGGTCATGGCTGCCATTTTAGCAACAGCGAACGCTCTGTCGCCGTAGGATTTGGCCAAGTGTTGTGCTACCTGAAATAATAAAATGTCTACATTTTAGCAAGGACTCGCTGTTACGAGAATGGATTGGTATATTGATAATTAAAATATGCAATACGACAGACGATGGAACAATAAGTCATATCATTTGTACTTAATTCCATTATACAATACCTCCATCTCCAGGCCAAAATCTTGTACTAATCTGATGTACATGGTTGGGGTCCAGCCGTGGGCACCTTCGATAAGGAATCCGTCGGTCTGACATTCGCGGAACAGCGGCTTTAGGTTGGCGCCTGAAATACAATGAGTTTTTGTAAGTCATAGTTCTTCGTAACAGATCGTAAATACAAGGAATATCAGTAAGAGGACAGCGAGACTTATAATCACTGAAATAGTTTGACGAGAGTTTCTGAAAAGGCATTGAATGTAGCGAGATAAATATGAGTGCTTGATTATTGATGGCCATGGTATCGAAGAGTCTGGGTGGATGGTGGACCCTGAACAGTAAAGCTGTACCGCAAAGAAGGTTCTTAACCTTCTTTGATCTCTCGAAGATGTCAGAAAAAATCTGGGTTGGACTTTGTGTATGCACTTACTTTCAATAGCAGCATCGATGGTCTCAGCCGCCATAGCACGGTACGTGGTCCACTTGCCACCCGCAATAGTGACGAGGCCGGCCTTGGATACGTGCACGATATGATTACGAGCCAGGGATTGTGTGTCCTCCTTGTTGGGATCGGAGACTAGAGGTCTGATGCCAGACCATGCTGAGAGGACGTCGCCACGACGGACTAGAATACAGAAGACATTCTATAGGTGGTAGAATAATATATTTGCTGCCTCATAACAGAAAACTACATTTAACAACCCTTTCCCTGGCATTCTGAAGCATATACGTTTATATACACAAGGCGTTCCTTGTCAATCAAGAAAAGTTGGTGTCCCTGTGGAGCGCAAGACCGGCAAGACTGCTTTAGACAACTTTGAATGTGTAAAATAACATTACGCTATTACCAATTTAAAACTCCTTTAACGCATTCACTGCCAGGGGGCGTGGCATAAGAACAAACTTGTATGACGGTGAACGCACATGTGCGTTGGGGGCAGTGAATGTGTTAATGTGAAGAAAGATTGCGTAGAAATTCGCAGGAAAAATATATCATGGTTAAAATTGTTGAACCTGATTCTACTACGATTAAGAACTGCTAAATACACACCTTCAACATCAGGGTTGAGATAATTTTTGACTTCAGTGAGGATGAATAGGATCTCGTCTTCCGTCGGCTTGGGGTTGTGTGTGACCTTGCAAGGCATGTCGGTAGTGCCCGCGATAGTTCCCTTCAGCCAGGGCAAGAAGAAGATCACGCGGCCGTCTGACGTGGCAGGATCCAGGAGACCCATATGCTCAGGGCTGAAAAGGGAAACGAATATACAGTGGAACCCGCTAAATACGATTTCTTGCATAATACTCAATTTTGTATCAGTCCCTGCAGCTTGAGGTCCCGCAGGTCGGTGTCACATAATAGTTACACTTTCCCGTTAAAGACGCTTTTTAGGCAGGGTCCCTTCAAAATCGTGTTAACCGAGTTTTACTGTTGGTATATACTAAGTTATTCCGTCAGTTTTTTTAGTTTAGTTCCGTCATTTATCAATACTTATTGACATCGCCTCAATCATTTGAAAAGCCTTAATCTATTTCTTATTATATTTAATCAACACTATCATATCATATTAATGAATTACCTGTAATATCCAGGCAGGACGATATGCACTCCGCTGGAAGGACAGCAGATCTCTTTAACCGTAGGGTCGTCCATCTTGCGGATAGAGTCTGTGAAGGGGCCGGTAGCGTTGATGATGCACTTTGCTTTCACGTCCCATTCCTTGCCGGACATCTCATCCTAGAATACACCGTCATCGTCAGCACAATAACGTTAATATACATTGGCAGATAAGAGCGACAAGAAGGCAGATTAGAAGCGCTGGCGGTAAGACGTTTGACTCTCAATCCGGAGGTCTCGGGTTCAAAACCCGGCTCGTAACACAGAGTTTTTCGGAACTTATGTCCGAAATATAATTTTATATTTTACCAGTTGCTTTTCAGTTAAATAAAACATCGTGAGAAAATAAATCACTCCAAGATTCCAACTAGAGGCAGACTCTAACCCTAATCTTGCATCTGAATAAGAAGTTTAGACTACGTACCTTAACCCTAGCACCGCTGAGTTTGCCTGCAGTCTTATGCAGCTTTGTAACGCTGACGTGATTAACGATGGTGGCGCCATGCCGCGCTGCGGTCAGCGCGATCGCCAGATTCATTCGAGCGTCATCTTGTTGGCCTGAGGAAATAGCAGCAATATAAAGGATTGGCTAATCAACGGCATTTTAATGACTTTGGTATGCGAAGCGAAGTAGGTATTTGTTGGAATACGACATACCTACTTGAAATGGTAGCCAATCATTTGGCAAACAACATTTCATAAATGTTCATTTCACAAACAACGTTAGGCAAACTAACGATTCCCAAATTAGACATTGTATAAAATTTTGTTTTACAAATAGTTCAAGAGACAAATTATTTGCTTGAAAAAACACTATATTACAAAACGTTATTTGGCAAATTATTCATTTGTTATTCAGGGCAATTAACAAAATAACGCATACTAAAAAACGTTGGTAAAATGCATTACTTGGTAAATATTTCGTTTAATAAATCATCATGGTGTGTATGTCATTCATATTTGTAATAATTACAAATATGAATACCATTTATCTACGAGGACTACGAGTAGGTATTACATTTTAAAACTGATAGATATTTTGTAGTTTAAAAGTTAAGTTTGTTTTTGTTTAATATATCACGGAAGACTATTATTTGAGAGAGCCCAGATAGGTGCGACGACGAGCGAAGCGAGGAGGAGCATGTTAGGTTAACTGCGACCGTAAAATTATCCATTAATTACTTATATTTCATTGAAAACGAAATTCTTTTATAATATTTTGTCTTGTGTCAAATGCTCTTTTGCCTAGAAATGCAGTTGTCAGTCAGCCATTCTTGTTAACCTTATTTTACTATTGTCCCAAAAAACCAGAACGACTGATTAACCGACTTCAATTAAAGGAGGGTGTTCTCAATTCGTTTGTATTTATTTATTTTACTTATTAAATTGAGTAAAAACAATAGTTTATCCATTGACATTTTGCAAAATAACTGATTTTAAAAACGATTTATTCGCGAAATGAACATTTGTTAAATAATAATTTGTCTTTCAATATGTTTATAAAGCGTCCAAGTTACAAAATGTATATTTATCTATTAATGATTTATAAAATGAACATATTTAGCAATGACAGGTTTGTGAAATGAATAGTTTATGAATTGTTGTTTGTTAAGTGATTATTTGCGAAATGGTGTTTATCAAATGATGATAAACCACTTGAAATACATAGACAAGGTTTTCCTTATTTTATGAAGTCAATCCACACAAATCTGTCCTTAATTTATATTCACCTAAAAAACTTGAAACTTTATAGTCTTTTAACTAAATACGTACCATCATAATATACGATGCCTCCACAGAGATTATCAGATTTCAACATGGGGAACAATTCCAGTGTGTTCTTTTTGGACAGATAGTAGGAGCTCTTCACGTTCCTGTCACCAGCTACTAAATCGTACATTTTGATGCCGAACCAGAAGTAGGGAACTTGCCACCATCTGGAAATAAAATCAGTATGAAATTCAAATCACATTTAGATGCAGCAGCGCATTTAGCCAGTATGTACTCTTATGATATAACCCAAGAAAGTCAAATCGATTGTGCAATAAGTGACTAGCGTGCGTGTGCTTTTTATACGGTATACTAACTTATAAACCGGTAGCAAAATCGGTAGCGGTCTTGTCAAATGCGGGGCCACTTCTAGCATATTCGCTCTCTCGTGCAGAGCTTCCTTCACCATCTTGTACTGGTCGTAGTCGAGCTGCATGATGGCTTTCTGCAGGTATCTGACGCCGCCATGGATGAGTTTGGTGCTGCGGCTGGACGTGCCGCTGGCAAAGTCATCGGCTTCGACGAGAGCTGTTCTGAGGCCTGGAATTAAGAAGTTAAAAGGCGATAAGTTCGATGTTTGTACGGCAAACCAAAAGTAAATAAGCTTTCTACCAATATTTCTTCCATTTTGACTAATCAAGGGCATAATGACACGAGATGTAAATGCTATGATTTTCAGATAACACCTATTAGATCGACACCGCAGTCGTATGGATAAATTTTCGACGCACCATAAGATGTTTCTATTCCTTTCGGCATTCACGAAACAATTGGCTAATTGCATTCATAAATCATACCTAGCTTAGGTATGTTATGATACTTATGATAGGTCCAGCAACATGAGATGGATTCCACACACGGTAAATAACCTTGTATATTATAGGGCGTAAAAAACCTGTGAATTTTGAGTTTATTCGGAAAAAGAAGTGTCGTGGTTTATATGGAAGCTCATACATTCTTAAGACACTTCTTGCCAAACAGACTATTGCTGGTCTTCACCTCTTGTGCAAGCATCCAAGGCGCAGCCGACGCCTGTGGCACCTCCGCCAATGATGAGCACATCGTAAGTATGGCCGCCCTGCAAGCTGGTGATCTGTTCGGCGCGGGATGGCAGCGGTCGCTTCTTGCGCTCAGTCTTAGCCGACACCGTCGAAGGTTTGTACCAAATCTGCAATGGAAAATCGGTATGATCAATGATGTTTATCAACGACGTTATTGTCTGGCAGCAATAATGTTAATCTATTTTTACGTATTTAGGTAGTCATAGATATCACATATGTGATTAACGATTTCGATGCCAATGACGCTTATATCCGCACCGCAGGTTCAACGCCAACGACGGATGTATCCGTCATAAAGATACCACACCGTTTTACTATAAACTCATTATTGGTTTGGCGTATGAATGAGTGCATTGCCATTTTTCATGGATAATCTAGTCTCTATTCGTAAGTTAAGTGAAAAGAGACGGGTAAATGGTAACCCTATTAAATGGTAAGGTTAAATATTGACATTTCGACAGAGATATCACATTGAATATGGTTAACCTTATTCAAAACTGTTTCCATAGCGATAGACTTGCTTACCCTAATGATAGGGTAACCAAAATCATATCAATTGGTTACCATTTGATAGGATTACCCTATCGAAAATATAAACCAAATGAAGGGGTTCTCCGGTCCCTGTGTCGCACCACCTTTATTTAACCTTACTGTAAGTTATCTTAAATGCAAAGAGTTCTAGATGAGATATTGCTCTACACAAAATTAATTTAATATGAACTACTCATCTATAGATGGCGACACTTGTGTTCGAAATTAATTGCATAATATAATTGACAGATTACAATCAACTATACGCGGAAGCACGCACTCCCAGTACAGTCCCAACATAAATAACGTCGTAATCATAGGGGCCACATTTATAATTTACTTTAAAGTTTATCGTTGTATTAGCTGATGTTTAACTATAGCTACCAAATATGAGCACGGTAGGTACAGTCAGCATCAAATATATTGTAACAGCCAAAGTGATCAAATAGTTCTTCACACCATGGCTACTTTTCGGCTACTCTAGCTCTGTTACAATATATTTGATGTTGACTGTACCATACATTTTAGTTTTTACGGTTTACCGCGTTATGGTGTTTACACCATATACAATAAATAAAATAAATAGTTATGCATAAGTAAACGTAATAATAATAAATGTCATGTACACATCGATAGAAAAAAAGCACTTGCTTATATGTATAAGCCAAAAATAACGAAATTTAGATTTTTCGAAGTCTGCGGCAAGCCCTCAAATGTCTCTTATAAGCAGTGATCGGCGAAAAGGATTCCACACGGGGTGAATGACGTCAATCATTATGCTAGTATGGATATGCCGCGGCATGTGCGGGATAGAAAAATAAAATTACAGTAATTTTCACAAACATTTGTAATTTAGTATTTTAATGAAATTATTTATTTCGCATATTATTTCTTGTTTTTTTTTCATCTCTATAAAATTAAAATAACAAACCATTATTTTACTGGTCAACGAGCGAGATCTTAGTTCGGGGCGGACTACTAGTTACCGACACTGATTTATTGTATTAAACATAATACAAATACGTATATTTTCGACATAGGCGTATATAGAGGGGGGGCCGGGTGGGCCGTGCCCACCCCAGAATAGCCTGGTGCCCACCCCAAGATGATAGGTTACCGATTTGAAATTCTAGGCTGGGCACAAAAAAATTATCACAAAATAAAAGTCCTAGAACCGACAATTCACTATTACCTATTAGTTCAGTTCAGTCATTATATATTTTGACCCGTGAATAATTAGTTCTTGGATTTTTTTTCGTATGTCCCTCGGGGGGGTCACTGGGAGTGTAAATTCAAAAAGTAGACTGAATCAGGCTCCTGCGTATATTCAAAAAACGGTTTCTCTTAAATAACTCGGCCATTTTTGATTTTACAGTAAAACCGTGAGAACAAAAATTGTAGGAAATTTGATTCTCTACATGTTTGGTTCTCACAATTTTTCTTCTAGGATCGATATTTTGGGGAAAAAAGGTGAGAACCAAAATCGTTCAGAATTTGAATCTCTACAAGTTTAGTCCTCTTCATTTATGCCGTAAAGTTGAATATAAACGAGACGATGAAAATATTTTGAACTTGTCGCTTTTTTCAAATTTAATTTCCAAAATATCGATCGTAGAAGAAAAATTGTGAGGACTAAACTTGTAGAGAATCAAATTTTATATAATTTTTGTACTCACGGTTTTACTGTAAAATCAAAAATGGCCGAGTTATTCATAGTGTGGTGAACGAATGATTCTAGCTGGAAAAGTGGAAAGCAGAAATTTTGACTTTGGAACTTTATTAAGACTAGTTAAGAGACTAGCATACTAAAAGTCCCCGGCCCCCGGAGGTGAGCCCGAGGAGGGGGGAGGCAAAGAAGGTCCCGTTTTTTGGTTTTTTGCTTATATCTTTAAAACCATGAGTCATAGACAATTTTGATGTAGCACATAATTAAAGCTGATAAAATTATCTACAACTCTCATGAATACACTTTTTACCTAACACTAATGGTTGTCCTGATATGAGCTCCGAAAAACGGACGATTTTGTAAAGTGGGGGATTTTTAACCGACTTCAATTCCATTGAGGAAGGAGGTTCTGCATTCGGTTTGGTGTTATTTTTTTTATGTATGTTCACCGATTACTCCGAGACCCATGGTCCGATTTGAGTAATTCTTTTTTTGTTTGAAAGGATCTACATCCAAGGTGGTCCCATATTAATATGGTACTGTTCTGATGATGGAATCCACGAGGAATTGAGGGAACTCCTCAATTTTTAAAGGCACATGTATGGTGATTTGGGTGTTTTCTTAAGCTACTCAAGCATTTTCTCACGAAAACCACCAATTTGATGGAGTGGAGTCCTGACGATGATGATTGTTTTGATGATAATTTGATGTTTTTTGAATTTTGATGATTTTCTCACGAAAACCACCATTTAGATGCCACCATTTAGTGGACAGTGGACCTGATGATGATGATTGTTTTGATGATAATGATGAAGATATTTTTACGCAGGATGATCAGCGATTACTCCGAGACCCGTGGTCCAATTTTAATATTTATATTTTTGTTTGAAAGGAACTACCTTGAAGATGGTCGCACATTTATCTGGTGCTGTTATGATGAAGGGATTCATGAGCAATTGAGGGAACTCCTCAATTTTTAAAGGCAAGTGTATAGTGATTTGGGTGTTTACTTAAGCTACTCAAGCATTTTCTCACGAAAACCACCAATTTGATGGAGTGGACCTCATGATGATTGTTTTGATGATAATGATAAGATTTTTTAAATGTAAGATGTTAAGCGATTACTCCGAGACCCGTGATCCAATTTGAATAATTCTTCTTTTGTTTGAAAGGAACTACCTCGAAAATGGTGCCACATTTACATGGTGCTGCTCTGATGATGGATCCATGAGCAATTGAGGGAACTCCTCAATTTTTAAAGGCACGTGTATAGTGATTTGGGTGTTTTCTTAAGCTACTCAAGCATTTTCTCACGAAAACCACCAATTTGATGGAGTGGACCTGACGATGATGATTGTTTTGATGATAATGATGAAGATTTTTTAAATGTAGGATGTTCAGCGATTGCTAAGAGACCCGTGGTCCGATTTGAATAATTCTTTTTTTGTTTGAAAGGAACTACCTTAAAAATGATCCCACATTAATCTGGTCCTGTTCTGATGATGGAATCTATGAACAACTGAGGGAACCCCTCAATTTTTAAAGGCACGTGTCTGGTGATTTGGGTGTTTTCTTAAGCCACTCAAGCATTTTCTCACGAAAACCGCCAATTTGATGGAGTGGTCCTGATGATGATGATTGTTTCGTGATAATGATGAAGATTTTTTTATGTAGGATGCTCAGCGATTACTCCCCGACCCGTGGTCCGATTTGGACAATTCCTTTTTTTTTGTTTGATAGGAACTATCTCGAATATGGTCCCACATTAATCTGGTGGTGTTCTGATGATGGAATCCGTGAGGAATTGAGAGAACTCCTCAATTTTTAAAGGCACATGTATGTTGATTTGGTTGTTTTCTTAAGCAACTAAAGTATTTTCTCACGAAAACCACCATTTCGATGCAGTGGACCTGATGATGAAGTCCACATATGATACGTGGACCTTTCCTTAGATAGAATGGGTGTATTATGAACTTTTTTATGTATCTTTACCGATTTTCATAAATATATAACCACTAAAAATGGAAAAATAAAAACTTTTTACAACAAAAAAAGAATTTTTTTTTGACTACTAGTATGCGTGTGCCAAATGGCTTAACTGTACATCGATTTGCGGTATTACTGTAAAATTAGACTCGACGATGCCGACAATAGCCATAGGGCTCCCAATGTATCTGAATAAGACAGGGGCCAGGCCCCCCCTGGAAAATATCTCTAGATACGCCAATGATTTTCGAGCAGTTTAATTGGTATCGCGGGCGAAACGGCGCATCCATAATACTATGTCTAGTTGAATTCCCGCGGTGTGGAATCCTTTTCGCCGATCACTGCTTATAAGTTATGATTATGACATTCAAAAAGGTCCAGTGTCTTGATAATTTTCATAAGTATAGTTATACGAAAATACACGTTTCCATATAACAATTACATAATGTAGTATCTACGTGTACCGTGTACGTACGTATCATTATTCATTAACGTAACAACAAAAGAACCTTTGCAATCTTTAAACATATTTCACAATCATTACATTTTAAAAATCACTTAGTAAGATAAGAAGATATTGGCGTTGCTACGTTGTCTGCGTGAGGGTTTCCTCGTTACTTACGGCGGGTGAGTCATCGGCGGAGAGAGCCCATGCTGCTAGAGCTGCGCCGGCGACTCCTGTAGCCCCACCAACCAGTAATCTTCTTCGCGACATTACTGAAAATTGAAAGCATTTATTATGTGTTAGTTGTCGATAGCAAGGCTAGCGTAGTGATACCAGTGATGGATGTTTCTGAATGTATAGGGATTCCTCTTTGAGTGTTAATGATCTCTAAAAACTATTTATATAATTTTGACGTCCATGAGCCCCATGGCTATTCACTAATATTTCAAGTTTTATTTAACTCTTCAATTAAATGATTTTAAAATGACCATACTTAGGCATTTCATACATCCGTTTCGTATAGAAACTTACTCGTAGAAGAATACGTGCGTATACTTACTTTCTGTCCTAGTATTTAGTATATGGATATTAATTAGATACCAGTTACTGAAACATAAAGTGTCATACGTGATCTAGATAAAGACAAAGGATATCTAAGAAACCACTAGGAAATCACGTAACTATCACGCTTACACTGCATGGCGCACGACATTCTAACGTGATATGAGAAATTCTACTAATATACAAAACACTATAATTAGTGCCCATAAAGGCATCGTATCATGGGATGATATAACTGACGAATCACCTCATGTGGAGTCATTCGGGGTAATAATATATCACGCAGTGTGTAAAAGTTTCTCCAACAGTGACGGAAAGGCAGAGTTGCGTTTTTGCAAAATTTAGAAGTACTTACTATAGAGGGTGACCGTTTCGTAGTCTGGCATATAACCGCGAAGCACTTCGTTCAACGAATCGTCTATTTGCATCACTCTCTTTCGTATATGCAAGAGCGATAGAGACGGGTTCATCGTTTTGTCGATTTTCGAACTTCGCGGTAACCCACCAGGTCGCTGGCCCAATATTACAGGGTTCTATGTTTTACTTTCATCAAATTGAAATATGACCGTTGTCACAGTTATATTAAGTTTAAATTTAACTGCCCTGTAGATTTAACATAGGACCCTGTAATATTGGGGCCAGCGAGGTGTCTAAGACACATTATTATTAGTATCACATACTTAAATCTGTAATTCATCATCATCATCATTTCAGCCGAAAGACGTCCACTGCTGGACATAGGCCTCCCCCACTGAACTCAAAAAAACACACAACCACTGAAATCTGTAATTACCGAAACCAAATGAGTAAATCACGTAAGGTCAGCGTACCTTCTTGAAAGTAGCTAGGTAGTTTACATTTAAGCCAAGAATCTGGGAAAGCTATTTTTGGGTATTGTAACAGCTTTTGGACGCGTGATTATTATGCGTAGTTGCTATAAAGAAACGAGAATATTTTTCTCAATCATGTACAGAAACATGATTTGCAAAATTGACTTATAAAGTTTTTATTGAGGTATACCGGCAATGAGGTATACCGGCAATGAAATTTAAGAAATAATCTTGCCACAGTAATTGTCAGCGTAAATAGATTTATAAGCAACTTACGATTCGTTCAGCAGTTTGTTTTATGATTAGATCGGTTTCTTAATTATGATATGAGTGTATCTAAGATGCAAACATTTCTTCAATTAAAATTAGGAAGAAGTCGAGAGTATGTACTTACGCCTATGATAAGCCTGTTTATCAAAGTAGATTGAATATGTTTATTAAAGAGATTATCACTTCCGACTTGTCTGTCTAACGAAACCAGTTCCCGATAATGTTCAAGGCCGCAACACATTGTACGCGCTCACTTTAATAATATCCGCACAGTACTTTGTCGTACAGCAATGCGTGTTCGGGACTACTTAGGTCGCTAGTTTTTAGACAATACAATGTCGTTGGCCGCATAACAGAGTTCGATCTAATCGGAGATAGGTGAATGTTGGCAGGCGTTCGACGTTCGTCGCATTCAGTTCCAATTTTATTCAAGACAGCTACGAGTTTACATGCCATCAATACGTACTTTATCCTACGTTCAATGCACAGCGTTATAACTACCACGTTCGTAGCCAGAACTAAAATAGCCTGAGCTTGCGAAATAATGACCGCGGTACGGTTTAATAGAGACGGACGCGTGAAGTCAGGTGACAATTGCAGGGATATCAAATCCAGCTATAGTCTCGACACTGAAAGGCTTCGGTGAACAAAAAATAATTAAATGTGCTGCCCATAAGTGCATTAAATTTAAACGTAAAACACTAAAGTAATTCGCAATTCAATGTTATCTTATTTAACACAGTTATCAATAAATAGTTAATTAGTTTACGTGCAGAATAGTAAACCTGATTAGGTATAACTTTAGAGAAAGTATACGAAATTTATCTATACATATATATTGTGAAAACTTCAAATGAAACTTTCTGCTGGTTTGTGAAAACTTTCGAGATTTTTTTCGAACTTTTTAAGAACTTTTCGCAACTTGCATATCAGTAACTACGCTGATGTAGGTAATAATTAATTAATCGAGACTAGGACTTGACATTGTTAAACAGGTAAAATTATATTATAGTGTTCATTTCGAATAAACTATTTTAGGTTGCCATTGTCACTATTGCTGGAAGGATCTTGTACCTATAACATTTGTCTGACAATATTGTAAGACGGCACTCCATGTCTTAAATATTGATCCTGACATTAGGACAAAATTTATGTGGACAAACTTTATTGCCAAGCACAGTCACGGACTTTAATAAAATTGTTAAGCCGTGTATGGTTCAAGTTATTTTCTTTTGTTTAATACTTACACTATATAAAATGTCTAATATAACGTGAACCCTAAACGGCTCAATAATTAAAGTCCGTGTCCGTCCGTACATAAGAGCGTGTAGACATTTTGTCGATTTGTCGTAAATATTCTGACTCGACGGTTATGATATGATTTGATTTTTTTGTTGAACGGTACCTAGTATACCTAGTTATTTTATGAACACACATTCCTGGCTAGTAGTGCAGTAAGCGGAAACACTTGCCATAGGTAGACACCTGTAATTGCACGAGTAGGTATCCAATACTTTAATACACTACATAACTGTTATTTCCATTTAACACTTCTATATTGCTTTACTAAGATCTCATCAGTTTCTAATTACGATTAAAGAAATAAAACATGCTTGCATGTAACTCCATAAAATGATTAAAGACCTTGAGTTGCAACGCCAAGTAGGATGATGTCATTATCATTGCTTAGAGGCGGCGCGCCGTTCCTAGGCTTTTACTATCATGTCACGCTGGGATACATAATGATCGAGGCATAAGCGGCCTTAAATATTAATTTAGAAAGGTGTTTGAATTTTTTTTATGGCTAGTATCTGAAGTATGAAGCGAAATGGTAAACTTTGCCATCTATAAGCTAGCTATAATTACCAGGTAAACCCCTAAAATATTCCAAACGAAATTGTTTGTGAATATGAAAAACTAAGCGCGAATTTTCCTTTTATTTCATTATCATTATAATAATATAGATATCCACATGGTTAAAATTACTATCAACTAGTTTTGAAACTCACCTTATTCGATTAAATTGTATCAAGGAAAACTACGTCGAAAACATTGACGAATCTTATTTTAGAAAAAACAATTTAACAAGGACAACAAAGGTTGTTAGATTTCGAAAAAGGATATTTTGTATAATCACTACAAAATTCCTTTATTTGATTCACTAAACTTTGTATGTTATATAATTTAACAATACACTAAGGGCGAGGATGTTGTTTTAGTTTAACTAACACTTATTAGCTAATCGTGAATGACATTCATGCGCGACCGGGCGTTGAACGCCCCAGCCCGGTTTAGCCGACTGACCGTATTTTCGTTCGATCTCGAGCTGAAGCGAAGCGTGACTCATTCCCCCTTTTTGACATAATCGCGGTTTGGTACAGCACTAACTTCACTGCTAAAAGCAGCGACCTCTATAGACTACTGTCAACTTTACGACACGAATGTGTTGTCAGCGCCATCTAGTGATGAGTAGATTAACTAAGACACGGCATGGTTTTCATTTGTCAAACCTACCTTCCAATTTATATAAGTTATTAAATAAGTTCACAATGAACCTACAAAACTTAATTATTTATCTTTGAATTGAACTATATTAATGTAAAGTTATTAAGTTAAAATGCCGTTAAACGTGTAAGTAGACTTGATTAGTTTATTTATTTATTAAGGGTAGAAGGGTGTATGCAATACCTAGCTTCTTTGCTAGTAATATTAAATTTAATAAGCATGTAGAAATCGTTTTAGTGTGGTAAGTACTAAGGTATATTTGGAAGTAGATCTTATAATTTTCATTTTATCTGTGCCTTACAATTTCTTCGGACAGACACGAAATCGAACATTTCTGCGAATCTATTAATTTATTTGCATACATCGGGGTCCAATTGGTAATTTGTAATACCCTATTAGGGTATCATATGTATTGTTATTCTGTAACACCAACGTGAGAGCAAATAAAGTTATTCTATTCTATTCCAAGGTAGTTCTTCGTTTTATTTTATCCATACTGAACGCGACATTCAAGATATTATTCGTGTATTTTGATACGAACAATACGCTTGAACAGTTGATTCACACCGTCCCAGTTGTGGCCTTAATATAATTTTAGAACAAACAATATTGACTTGTTTACTCTTTCATGCTTTACAGAACTTGCAAGAATCTACAGCGAGGGCCATTTCAGAAGCTTTTGTATACAATTAAGAGTAATTTTGAGAACTTAAGATATCCCAGTAATGCCAATTCTAGAAATGCTCTTCCCATCAAGGAAAAAGATCATGATAGCTGTATTTCTGACAATATGGTTGATGTATGCTTGGAATTTGAACATACTCAAACTAAATTCAATCCAGGACAAGCAAACTTTGTAAAAATATCAGTCAAGATAGCAGCTTGCATACTTGAGTCATTAAGTGATACACACCACACAATTATATTAAAGGTAACATGCAATGAACTCAATTATTCTGAGCAAATTACTTGCACAGGACACTGGATAGAATCTATAATTATTGGTGAAAAAGAAGTGATTCTAGAAAAGGAACAGTATGTAGTTTTAACCGACATAGAAATAAACTTAAGTGTGATTAAGCTTGAACCAGTTACTTTTGCAAAACTTTATGATGATACTGTCTTGACAGACTTTCACCTTAGCACTGAAAAAGGTAGTATAGCCGTGCATAAAGCATGCTTGGCTGCTCACAGTGATGTTTTTACGACAATGTTCAAAGGACCCTGGAAAGAGACTTCAAATGGTCCTGTGGGATTAGGTGTTACCTTGAGCAGCCTTCAGCACTTTAAGGACTACATTTACTTGGGCAAACTGCCTGATGATGAAGACGACCTGCAACCGTTGCTGCTTCTTTCTTCATTATACTCCATGAACACTTTGAAGGCTGAATGCATTTCAAAGTTGTTGGAATTGGTCAAACCTGAAAACGTGTACAGCCTCCTGGAATTTGCGTGTAAAAATAATATACCAGATTTATCATTTGCTATGCTTCTCCAAGTTCCTGATGATGTTGTTCATAAATGTTATGAACTCAAGAAAGCAAAACAGACCTGTGTACCAGACAAATAAAATTTGAAATTTTCGGCAACAAGCTAGTGTTTTTTCAGGGCTTATTTCCATTTTGAACTTTTTTTGGGAAATTGAGGAAATAGTAGATTGTACAACAAGTGCATAAAACGCACCATTTCACGCGAGGCGTTTATCCATACGAGCGAGCTTGCGAGCGAGGATGGATATAAAGTACGAGCGTAAAATGGGTTTTATGGACGAGTTATACACTCTACTTTTTACTTCGATTGTGAGGAAATAAAAAGAATAGGAATTTCTTTCATAAGAAGTTTCACTTTATGCTGGGTATAGGCGGACTAAAACTCAATTTTATGCACAAGTGCATAAAAAATTTACTTCTTCTAAGGCTATTTTGACAATGGCAATTTTTTATGCACTTGTGCATAAAATTGAGTTTTAGTCCGCCTATACCCAGCATAAAGTGAAACTTTACGAGCATGAGAAGTAAAAATATATATATTTCTCTATTTGAAGCAAAACTACATTCATAGTTAAAACATTTCCAAGTGGAAATAAGCCCTTTTGAAAAGACACTTGTCAATTGGTTATTTTCACCAGCAGCAGCTAGGTATTTATTATGTGAGTAGTTCTAATTTTGCCATGCTGTCTAAACGGCAAATTTTTGATTTAACATCATAATAAAGTCTCCCTTTAGAATTATTTATAAGATTATTTCTGCTAGTAAATAATTATTTATGTAGGTAAATAAAAATGTGTAGTAAACCACTTTTCAATTGATGCTGATTAAATGCCTTAATAAGTTGCCACTGCCTTTTTTTTACACTGTGTATTTTAGCAACTGGAATGTATATCATACCATCGCCAACACTGTTTACTACTGCCTATTTGTAATCCTTATTGCAACGGCATAAGGTCTACCGATGGTCAGTTAAGTGTGTTGCTGTTTGTACCATGTGCACTATTAATAATATTATAAAGTCAAACTATTTTTTCCTACTTCATAGTGTCCAGACTTGCTTAATAATTTGCCTTTTCTTAAATTAAACCTCATTAAATAGTTACAATTATTTATTGAGACACATAAGCAGTCACACATTAAACTTAACTTTAGATTACTTCTCCTTCTTTTCCGAGGATAAAGAGTTGTACAGCTTGTTTACTTCATTAAGTACGAGGTTTTGGACGACTGTTCCGTTGGTATCAATAAAGTTGGCAAAGGACTTGTTAATGGAAGCTTCTCTAAACTTTCCATTGGAATCACGCAGGACCAGGATCAAGTTGTATTTGTCATCATGTCTAGAAAAAAAACAACAATATCATCAATATCTTCATTATGGGATTTCTAAGAAAATGATTTAAACTCGCCATTTTGCCTCTTATTGTCTTAAAAGGGTATCACTTATCTAATCACTTAGGGTATTTTTAACGGCCTCCTAGCCTAGTCGGTAGTGACCCTGCCTATAAAGCGGGAGGACCCAGGTTCGAATCCATCAACATGTTAAACTGATAAACACATAAAAAAATGCCCTGACCGGGATACGAACCCGGGACCACCTGCAAAACATTTGTTCCCGAGTTATGGATGTTTTCTATAAGTGGATGTTTTGTATTATAAGTAGTACTATCCTTAGACTAAGTATTTGTTTACATGTTGTTGTCACGAATAAATGTTTTCTATTCTATTCTATTCTATGTATTTAAATATTTATCTATATCTATCTATTATTATATATTGTATCCACAACACAAGCCTTGTTGAGCTTACTGTGGGACAGGGTTGATTTGTGTAAGATTTTCCCATAATATTTATTATTATTTTATAATCACTCACAAGAATGAATCAAGTCACTTGCATACAAGACAAATACAACATACTAGAAAAAGGATTAACTGATATATGCAAACAATTGAGATTCAAAAATAAGAAAAAAGATAAAATAGGACCAGAAGCAAGGAACCTTATTATGTTAAGACAAGTATTATTTAAAGATAGGAAAGGCAATAGAAAAGAAATAACCAGTATTAGTAAAAAAATCAATGAAAGTATTAGACAACATAGACAAAAAACCATGATAGCTGTAATAAATAATTGTATAGAAAAAACAGGAGGAGTGAAGAAAGCTAAGAAAGAACTCAAAGAGGAAAATCCGTGGATACCATCTATTAAAAATAAAAATAAAAAGCAAGTATCCAAGAGATTGCAAATTATGGACGTAGCAACACAATTTTACAGAGATTTATATAACGATACCAAAATAACAACTATACAAAATCAAGTAAAGGGAAAGGATAAGGTTCCAAACTTCTTAAAGAGAGAAGTAGAGTATGCTGTCATTACACAAAAAAATTGCAAATCTCCAGGGGAAGATAACATTAGTAATGAACTAATAAAAGCAGTCATTAACAACATTTTAGAACCACTAACTGACCTTTTTAACGAAATCTTGGAAAATGAATCTATTCCTGAACAATGGACCAAAACTACAATTACTCTTCTACATAAGAAAGGAGACAAAAGCGAAATGAATAATTACAGACCAATAAGCTTGATGAGTAATTTATACAAAATTTTTTCAAAATTAATATTGGGACGTGTCACAAAAACATTAGAAGAAAACCAACCTAAAGAGCAAGCGGGATTCCGGAAAAAATTTTCAACAATAGATCACATACTAGTAATTAAACAAATAACAGAAAAATGCCAAGAGTATAAAATTAATTATTACATAGCATTTGTGGACTATAGTAAGGCTTTTGACTCCCTAAAACATGACGAGATATGGAAAGCACTTAGAGAACAAGGAATCTCAGAGAAATATATTAGAATTATAAAAGAAATTTACTCAAACAGCACAGCTAAAATTAAGTTAGAACGAACAGGAGAAGAATTCCCAATAATGAAAGGAGTCCGGCAGGGTGATCCATTGTCCCCAAAAATATTTATTGCAGTCCTTGAAAGCGTTTTTAGACGCATGAATTGGGAAAATTATGGACTCAATATTATAGGAAGAAGACTAAATCACCTGAGATTCGCAGACGATCTCATACTGGTATCAGATAACCCGTCAGAACTGAAGTGTATGCTACAAGAATTAGACACACAAAGCAAAATAGTTGGCCTTTCCATGAATATGTCAAAAACAAAACTAATGACAAACAGTACTAAGAAACAAATAGAGATAAATGGAAATATAATAGACTATGTTAATGAGTAATTGAGTATGTATATCTTGGACAAATAATATCACCTGAAGACCAGACAAGTAAAGAACTCCAGAAAAGAATCACAAATGCATGGAAGAAATTTTGGTCATTAAAAGAAGTTTTGAAGGCAAAAGAAGTACCAACAAGATATAAATTTAAAGTTTTTAATAGTTGTATAATACCAGTAATAACATATGGGTGCCAAACTTGGGGGCTTACTAAGATGCAACACCGGAAACTTAATGTGTGCCAAAATCATATGGAAAGAAGTATTCTTAATATAAAACTTAGAGATAGAGTAAAGTTGTCAATAATTAAGTCAAAATCAAGAACCAAAACACTAACTACAATAGTAAAACAACAAAAATGGCGCTGGGCTGGTCACATGATAAGAGAAAACTTGGAGAAATGGACAAGGGACGTTGTGGAGTGGTGCCCTAGATACAACACTAGGAAAAGAGGCCCACCGAAATGTAGATGGTCCGACGACCTTAATAAGAATGTAGGAGGTGCCTGGATGCAGACGGCAAGGGATAGACTGCAATGGAAAGCTTTGGAGGAGGCCTACGTCAGAGGACGAGTTGAAGTTGTCGATGGTTAACCTAAGCATACATATTTAAAATTAATGTAAACTTCAATAATAAAGGCTATTTTTATTTTTATTTTATTTTATTTTTATTTAATAATGAAAACAAGTACAGTCAATGCCTAAAATATGTATACACCTTTGAACCTTATTACAATGGAGTAAGGTGTAAAAGTGTAGGTAGGTACACATAAATATGTTATACAAAGCTGTGTTAAAAAATTCCCTCCATGATATTGATATGATTGTAAAAATAAATAATCAAACTGGCCTTTATATTTCTAATTCTGATAAAACCAAGGTATAGACAGATTGCTGTAAACTTACTTTTTGACATAGGAGCTTGCTTCCCATACTCTGGTGCTGTTTCCAACCTTCTCCTTGGCAACCACAAAAATGCCCTTCTCTTTGAATGTAGTGTACAGTGTCAGAATGCCCATAAGCACAAAATAGGAAGACACACAAATGATCAGCACCAGTCTAAAAAATAATAATTAATAACTTATTGGTTTTTTGTTTTAGATCCTAAACAATTAACTGAAAGTACTTACATAATATGATTAAATATTGAAGTCTGATTTAGTTATTTATTATTTTTGTCGCAAATCTCTCCAAGATCACATACTGAGATTACTTAAGATATATTTACAAAAATTATCAATATTGCTGCTTTAAACTAAGATAATATTGTATTGTAATCTCTGATTTAGTTAGTTATCATTTGTTGCAAATCCACAATATTCCATACTGAGAATTACTTAGCTATAATTACAATCACAATGAATGTTGGCTTAAAACTAAGATTTCAAATCTTAGTAATTAGTTGACTGTAAGTAGTGCAAGTTCAATTAAGGTAACGATATGAAAATTCCTTAACCATGTGCTTTAAATTAAAATAAGCCTTTTGTCTTTCTTATTTCCTACCATTTCTAAGTACTAATCTTACCGGGACTGGGGGAAGGGGTACAAGTAGTCCCAGAGCAGGGCATATAAGGCCACGCCAACAGCGAGCGCACAGAGAAACAGGCGTCCATCAATAAGGGCAAAACTCTCTTTGCATTTCAGCTCCCCAGTTAACACCTGAAAATGTTAAATGAAATTTATTAATTTTCACTAAAAGTATTTTCAATTTTTAATGGTAAACGTTGTAATATTTGTGAAAAGGAATTCCAAAGTTTATAATACCTCTCTAACCGCATCATCAATAGCATTTTTCGCCGCAGCACCATCCCATTTGTTGATTTTTACTACCTGTAAGCACATTAATTACTGGTTGTTAAAATTTTGGGACATGTAATTTAAATAACCAGCTCGTGCTACTTGTTTGGATTCATAAAATATGATAGCAAATATTTAATAAAACAAACGAACTCCCTGGATTTCGGTATCGAATGGGAGCCATGACGTGTCCCAGGGAACGATGTGAAATCAAGAGAAACCAACAAACACAAATGAGACTGAATATTTAAAACATTACCTCAGGTGTTTCAACCATGTTGATCCAATGTACCACCAAAATATATTAGAAATAGTTTCAATTTATAACAATTTCGAACCTAAAATGCCTCACATTGACACGAATACGAGTCGTTGTCAGTTTGTCAGTTGATGTCGGTATCGGTAAATTTGACGTTTAGTCATTAGTGAAGTGAAGAGAGCAAGAAGAGAGTGAATGAAATCGAATCACACTCTTTTAGCCTTCAGTCACTTTATTTTTTGTTGAGATTAAGATTTAAATGTTGAAATTGCTCTAACTATAAATTTTTAAATCAAGGTATCACTCAAAGACGATGTTTAATTTGTATTTTTTGAAAATTTCGAGTGTCGATAACAACTTGTCACAACACAACACTACTTTCATATTTTGTTTGGTTTTTCACAACACTGACTCTCGATGGCTGCCATAATTAAAAAAAATATTTAATGAACTGAGAAAATATATTCTCGCTTCGCTATTTATTTTATATACCTATTTGATGTATTACAAGAATTAACAGTAGTGCTATTTACATAACTCCAATGACTTTAAAGAACATTGCTAGATTAGGAAAGTAATGGTATGTACTCATGATTTCATAAAACATAATATAGAAATATTTCAACCGGTGGTCATGATACTATATAAAATTTCTTACAATTATTGTAATATGTACTACATGGTCTTAACATCTTGCAAACGACCTGTTTCGGGTGTGTATATTAGATTGTCCGTAAATAATATACATACCATGTGGCGTTGACAGGCATCTTGAAACAATAACGATCGAAAGAGGTCATTGTATTCATTTTTCACGTCCACAGGTTGATTGTCACCGTGCTGAGCAAGCGGCACGATGGCAAGGCGAAAGAAGGCAGCAGCGAAGCCCGCGACGCGGCGGATGCCTCGGCGGGGCAAGGCGGCGGCCGCGGCTGCGGAGGGCGAGTCGTCCGCCGCCGTCGAGCCTCCTCCTGAACAACCAGCCGAGCTAGACGCGCCTGTAGAGTCAACACCCGCTGTCGACACCCAACCCTCTGTCTCCCAAGACTCGCAAACTAATCAGACACCAAAACCAACTGTACCCACTGTAGTACTACACAAGAAATTCGGCAAATATCGCTGTCTCTTTAACAACGAAGATTCGTTTACAAGGCGATATGACTTAGGAAGTGACAGTGAAACCAACAGTAGTGTAGAAATTAGGGTTGTTGACCCCTGTGCTAGCTCAGAATCAGATTCAAATACAGCAGCAGAAACACAGTCAGAAAATAGTAGTGTAGTGACAAATTTTAGTTCTTTGAACAATACTAATAAGCAAAGTGACACAAGCAACACCATTATTTCAGCAGCATTACAAATAAATTCTGTGCTTCCAATAGCAAATGAAATACCAATGCCAAGCGAGGCCCCTTTGACTGAACTACCTCTAGCTTCTGAAATACCTCTACCTAGTGAACCGCCTAATATAGTTCCCGAAGCACCTAAACCTGAGCATAGTGAAATTCCATTGCTATCAGAATCAACATCTATTCCAGAAAATATATTAGCTGGTATATCATTACCATCTGAAATTCCTCTGCCGGTAGGGGCCCCAACTTCTTCAGAGGAACCATTTCAAATCGAAGCCTCTTTAACTTCAGAAATTCCATTTCCTGCAGAGCCTGCTCAAACTAGTATACCCTATCCATCAAATTCTGTGTTACCTGGCTTGTCATTGGCTGAAGAAGTTCCTCTACCAGTAGGCATTCCGCTGTTGAATGATATTCCAATGCCTGAAGCACCAGCTAAGGACAGCACTATGAATCATATACCTGAAGAAGCTAAAGCCATAGAAACAAATTCAGTAGTAACATATAATCATACTGATGAATATTCAATTAACGTTAATAAAGAGAACATGAATACAGACATTCCAGCTGAACAGGAACCGATGGAGTATGGCGGTGATGATGAAGAGTTCATAACCATTGTTCAGATTGTTGAAGATGACAACCAGGAGCTCTACTACAATATCAATATGGACAGTCCAGATGCAGCAGAAAAGAAAGAGCAAGATGGAGAGTTCCAGAAACACTTTGAGAAACTCAACATTACTTCTGCTTCTATGATCGGTTCTCAACCTGTCTCTAAAGAAACATCTGAATACTTAACTAGACCCGACCCCAGTCTAACACCTAGCTCCACTTTATCTGATGACAGTAACTCTTCAAGAGTAACTGAACCTGCTGCAAACATGACTGAGTCAACAGAATCTTCTCCTTCAGGAGTTAGACGCTCAAGCCGAATAAAGACTATTAGCAGTCAAAAACAAAAGTCAAAGGGTTATGGATTAGTAAAGACTCCATTAAAGAAAGCATTGATCACACAAACAAAACTTAAGCTTGAAGAGAACTCAGATAGTCAAGAGAAATCAGGAGACACAGCTATAAGCAATGCTCCTAATTCCCCATCATTCCCAGTGCCTTCAGATCTGCCAGTGAAAGTAAAATCAAGATGGCGTCGCTCCAGCGAGCTAGAAATGGGCGCCAATTCTCCAGCAAACTCACCGCTGGCTAGTCCTAGCTTACCTCAACGTTTACAAACAGTACCTGAAGCTCAGATCCCAGAAGATCAAGCAGCAATCACTTTATCTAAAGAAGCATATGATAAAATTATAGAGGAAAGAATGCGACAGTTCCAGCATATGGATGAGAATGAGTATTTGTGTGAGCGAATGATCAGTAAGGATACAAAGAAGATGATTTGCGACTGTTTTATGACCAAAGAGGAGATTGAAAGAGGAGAGTTAGGCTGTGGAGAAGACTGTCTAAATAGGCTGCTTATGATTGAATGGTAAAGTATAAAAATTACCTATTAAAGATTTATATGTCCATAATCCACATGTTACACAAAAGAAATCGAAATTATTTTGAAAATAGTGCAGGAAGAACAATCCACTTTGAGAATAATTATTTATTATTTTATTTAAGCCTTTATTTTTCCTTAAATAGTTTTACATAGGTAATAGTATTGTTATTCATTTTACTATTTTATGGACCCCTGTCGGGTATAGGCCTATTGAGAATAATACTCAAACTTAAATGCTACCTTTTAATATCTTATTCATGTTAATAAATATCCATTGATACAGTAGTGCTTTTACAATCATTTATTTTTTCAGTAATTCTCGATGTCCAGTGGGCGACCGGTGTACGAACAGAAGGTTTGAGAGACGGGAGAATGGGGCGCTGAAAGTGTTCTACGCTGACAAGAAGGGCTGCGGTGTGGAAGCTGCTGATGACATTCCAGCGTAAGTTTCAACAACTGCTACGCGATTTTTAGTGTCAAAAATGACTATATTATGGTTGCAAAGGCGAATTCTTGGCTTAAAGAGGTTCATATTAGTATTCTTGTCCATGTTCATTACTTTTTTCATAAATTTTACTTTATTTTCTGTTTAGTAAAAGTTTGATTCATGTAGCAACAACTCGCTTATTTAAGGCGATGTTGAAAGGACACGGGAAGGTGTACTATCCGGGACTGTCCTGCCTGCGGGACCTTAGGCGCGAATTACACTCACAAGGCGTAAGGCATAAGGCGCAGCGCAGGCACGATGCCGCCTGGAGACTTGTTCATACAAAATATAGGTAGGCGACGTGGTCGTAGGCGTGGTGGTTAATTATATCAAGTGGCGCACCTCCAGGCGGCATCGTGTCTGCTCCGCGCCTTATGCCTTACGCCTTATGAGTGTAATTCTCGCCTTAAGTTGCAGGGACTGATATAAGATGACGCATTATTCGAGAAATCGTATTAAACATGATTTCATTAAGCAGGTTCTACTGTATCTCAATATGTCTTAATGACCCAAAGGTTAGCGAATAGAGGTCACAAACCTGAAAATAAATTGCATTATCCTCATGTTAGTAATATTTGTTAAGTCATTTTGTTAAAGAACAAATGTTTTAATAATAATACGTTTTTTGAGATTTGATGGAAACGTAGATAAACACCAGAAATAACTTCTGGACCCTTTAGTACAAATATTCGGTTTATATTGTAGAGTGTAGACTATACTGCATAAAGAGACTATTATTCTTATTCAAGGTAATCATTTGTATGAATGAAGTCTATTCAGTATGTAATTTGTTTAAGCATGACTATTTATTTCATATATTATGTCCTTGTCCTTACATAGTACAGGCTTAGTACTGTTACATATATATTTCCTTGGCTTTGTCTACATCACCATTAAATGACCCTCTCTTTTTGTAAAAAGACTACCCATTTCACTACCTCTATTTTTAGCATTTGTGTGTAGTATGTTTTCTTTCAATTTTAGCTGTACAATCGAGAATTGTACGTTACCCTTATCATACTAGCTACAATCCCAAATATTAACAGAGCTTTTTAGTAACATTTATGTATCTTAAATCTTATTAGTTATTACATCACTAACTCTGCGAGCACTCTAGAGTTATATAGCTAATGAAATAAATACCATAGCCTTATACGGATTGGTGACTTAACACAAATTTCTTTGCGGATATATTACATATATGTACCAGTGTACGGAAAAAGGGACTACTTTGTCGATGTGGTGTAACTAGTACTTTCTAAAACTACACAATTTACACTATCTATTGGTGAAAGAAAAAAGTGCCCGTGTAAATCGACAAAGTGGTCCCTTGCACTAAACTCGCCCACATATGTGACATTCCACGAGAAAAGGTACCTTATAGCGGTTGGGGCTTACGCTATTTCTAACGACGCTGTAATACTAATGCGATGCTTCGCAACGTAAGCGCCAACCGCCATAAGGTACTTTCACCCGTGGGACGTCACATATAGTCTCACTAACCAAAAACCGCAGTAAGAGTAGAAGTTACACCCTATACTTATCCCCTTTTAGTGGTGAGGGTACTAGCGTGAAGAAAAATACAGTAGGTTTCTCTCTGTCTATGCTTGAAGTCCTGGCCAGACGCATATATATGTCCTACACTATTAAAAACCTTATTATTTCTTTCAGTGGCGAATTCCTAATGGAATACGTAGGCGAAGTGCTAGATTACGACCAATTCTACAAGCGCGCGCAGTCTTATTCTGACGACAACAACCTTCACCACTACTTCATGTCTCTAAAAGGAGACACTGTCATCGACGCGACATTGAAAGGCAACATATCCCGGTTCATCAACCACTCGTGCGAGCCGAATGCAGAGACTCAGAAGTGGACTGTGAACGGGGAGCTCAGAATAGGGTTCTTCAGTAAGAGAGACATCACACTGGGGGAGGAGATCACGTTTGATTACCAGTTCAAACGGTTTGGGTGAGTTTTTCCTTTATTTTAAATCAATCACTCGTGCGAGTCGAACGCAGAGACTCAGAAGTGGACTGTGAATGGGGAGCTCAGAATAGGGTTCTTCAGTACTTCACTATAGGTGTGCCTATAATAGTTGAAGAGTTCCCTCGATTTCTCCAGGATCCATCATCAGATCTGGACCTGGTGACAATGGGAGCAACTGTGGAGTATCCTCTTTCAAACAAAAAGAGAATTTTTCAAATTGGTCCAGTCGTCTTCGAATAATCGGTGAACATACATAAAAAAAATATAGCAAAAAAAACAAAGATTCCGACGAATTGATAACCTCCTCCTTCGAAATCTTGAAGTGGGTTGATAATAATGCAGTGTACAATTTGTATGTATTCCAGTGGTGTAATAGGTTTGACCGTATGTTGTTGTGCAGAAAAGAGGCGCAGCGCTGCTACTGCGGGGCCGACGCGTGCCGCGGCTGGATCGGCGCGGAACCCGACTCCGACGATGAGGACGAAGAGGTAGGATTCACTTTCCATTCGTTGATATCAAAAAGAATTAATGGGCGCTTTACTTCTTGACTGAAAATATTTTCAAAATGTAAGTAACATGAGTTGTGTATAACCCACAGGAGGAGGAGGACGACGTGTCCACATCGAAGGTCCCCGCGGCGGTGTCGGTGGAGGCGCCGGCGGCGGTGGCGGAGGCGGCGCGCCGGCCCAAGCGCGACCGCACCTACAAGCCCAAGGTCGACCTCGTACAAGACGCTGACGTGAGTTTTACACTTACTTCTCTGTGAATGGCTGCAAAATGGCCGCCATTTCAAACTTTACTTCCCTGACCGATTACGTTAGGTTACACGGAGAATTTTTTTTACTAGAAACGTTTACTTGTCCTGGGAATTACTATTTTTTACTTGTTTCGAGTAAAATAATCTCCGTGTAGGAGTTGATTGAGATTACAATTAGGTGAGAAGTTGAGAACATAGTGCAGCGAAGAAGAACCGCCCTCCTTACTTCCCTGGCCCAGGCCCAGGTATATGGAATATGGACCCCCTGACACCCGATGTAGTTGCCTGGCTTAACAATCTCAGAGCTATACCGTTATTGCCCAATTATGTGTATGTATAAGTATAAGCTGTAGTCTATGAGCATTTGAAATGGCTGGATATACCTGAGTACGTAGCGTAAATATTTGTAATAAACGGGACTTTTTAAACACTACAAATAATACAAATAATTATGAGTAAAAACCGTGAAAGTCTAAATCAGAGCGAAGCGTATTGGAGGGCGAATTTAGTGTCTACGATGTTCTAGTCAACGTAGTTTTATGACCGATTGCAATCAACTTCATTAACAACGTTCAACAAAGTCCTTTCTATGATTTACTTCCTTGCCATTGCCAGTACATTGCTGGGACTTGTAGCGTAGGTTTCTTGTTTCATATCTGTGCTTCCTTCTCTTTCTAACCTATAGTTTGTTCTCAGATCGAAGAAGACCTGGAAGCGTTACACCGCACCGGGGTGAAAAACCAGAGTCACACGCTACGCCTGTCGCGTACAGTCGTCCGCGCAAAGACACGCCGCGCTCAAGTCACTTTACTACGGCTGCTACGTGACGCGGACCTGCCGTGTCGCCGACTGTTCCTCGACTATCGCGGCTTGAGACTGCTGGCGCCGTGGTGTACTGACGCTCCTATGGACTTCAGGTTAGTTCTGATTGGTCGTAAATTGTATGGTGTCCACCTGTGCACAGGTCGGTCAAGATGCTACTACGGCTGCTCCGTGACGCGGTTTCTCTACTACTGTACTCTTTGCTTTAAAGTTGTAGTTGCAGCACTTGTGTGACAAAAACCAACCAAAATAGCCTATATAATGGTACAATTTTATTGATATAGACTCGAGATGCTGCAGACCGTGGACCGGCTGCCCATAACGAACAAGACCATGGTCTCCGAGAGCCGCTTCTTCACCATTGTGGAGCGGTGGCTGAGCGACACTCCCACACCTGACGTGTTTATCGACGAATCCACTGGTAAAGAATCTTAAAAAAGTTTCAGGTATTTGTTTTTCGAACAGTTTAACATTTTTTATGGCACAAAATTCTCCGCAAGCGGTAACGACGTCTGAAACTTGTTTGAGAATTCTGAAAGAACAGCAAATATAAAAAAAAAGTGAAGTATGGACCACCCTAACACAAACTCTATTTTAAGATTAGGTTTTCTATTTACAGGTTTGCCTGTAGAACTGCCCAACAAACCTCAAGATGACAATTCAGACATCAGTTCGGTGTTGGAAAAGGTCAAAGATCTATCCAGCCAGCTACTGGAGAGATGGTCGAGCCTAAAGGTACGTTATTACGTAATTAAGGAACGTACTTTCGGTACGTAAGAACGCGCGTTTTGAGGTATTCTTTCAGGTATAAATATCACGAAGTAAAGACAATGCGCAACGTCTTTACTCAATAAAAAACATCACAATTTATAAACATTTCATATTTGTCAAATATACAGCCATAGTGTATGTAACATAACTCTGGTAAAAATCTCTAAACGTAAGTATGTAGGGTTACAAAAAACAACTGTCGTATAAACTCATTAGATGAGCTGCGGAGAGAGGCGAAGAAGTGAAAAAAGTTGCGCAAAACCCAAGTAAATGGTGTAAGGAGGTGGATGTTTTGCAACCAAACTGAACAATATACTTGCATTTCAGGAGGCCTTCAAGATACCCAAAAAGGAGCGCATCCAACAAATGAAAGAGCACGAACGGCAAGCCAATGTCGAGCGGCGCGCCGCCGACTCGAGCGGTTCACGCGACCGCGACCGAGAGCGGCGGGACGAGCGCGATCGTGATCGTGAGCGCGACCGCGACCGTGACCGGGACCGCGAGAGGGAGCGCGAGCGGGACCGGGAGAGAGAAAGAGACCGGTATGTTATTCTATAAGTTATTTATAAAGAGCACGAACAAGGGCGACGCGCCGCCGACTGGAGCGGTTCACGCGACCAGGAGTTCGATTTTTGAATCTCATCGGGTGACTTATTTCGTACTAAATAGTCATCGGCTGCATACAAAAAAGTCACCGGTGAGATTCAAAAATCGAACTCCAGGACCGCGACTGTGAGAGTGAGCGCGACCGCGTATCGGGACCGGGAGAAAGAGACAGGTACGTAAAACATTGTTATTGTTTTTAAAATATACATCTAACAAATAAAAGAAAACGAACGGCAAGCCCACGTTGAGCGTCCCGCCACCGACTCGAGCGCGACCGCAAGAGGAACCGTGAGCGGGACCAGGAGAGAGAAAGAGACCGGTACGTTTAATTGTCAAACCCAAAGTGCATTCAAATGAAATAGCACGAACAGCAAGCTAATGTCGAGTATCGCGCTTTGGACTCTAGCGATTCATGCGACCGCGACTGCAATCCTGACCGTGAGCGCGACCGCGATCGGGACCGTGATCGGCTGATCGGGACCGCGATCGGGACCGTGATCGGGACCGCGAGAGGGACCGTGAGCGCTACCGGGAGAGAGGAAGAGACCGGTACGTGTGTTTGAAGTTTCTTTGAATAATTTTCAGTCTCATGTATACAAATAAAAAGCACGAACGGTAAGCCAAGGTGGAATGTAGCACTGCGCGACCGCTACTCTAAAAACTAATCTCTAAGGGGGTACATTTCTAAGGGGATAATAAAAAATAAATTCAGAGAAATAATATGATATGTCTCAAATGTTTTTTTTTTCTATAGGTATAGGGAACGCGAGCGCGACAGAGACAGGGAGAGGGATGAGCGGGACAGAAGAAAACGAAGGAGCAGTCCTGATGCCAGGAGAAGTATAAGGTAAACTAAAATATGTTGTTAATTTCACAATGCACTTATTTATTTTTGATGGTAAGCATCTACCGTAGCCAGCAACTCCAGAGGTGACACATTCGCGTTGCCGATCCTATATAAAAACGCCAAGCCAAGGGTGTTGACGGCTAAAGGACAAGAGGGTCCCCCGTCGTCAATGCACTGCATCGTCTTTGAGCTCACCCCCCTCCCCCCAAAATTGTTCTTATATTCTTAGAATTATTTTTTTGTAATATCTCCATGACATCGAATGTTCTTGAGATTCAGTTGGTAGTTCTGACCATAATAGAAGTTCCGTGCGTTTTTATCGAACTAGAACTGTTTTACTATAAGATAGATCTAACGAATTCTAGGTTTAAGATTTTTATTCTCAAAAGAAGATATACAAACTTCACTTATATGAGAATTACATTAAATTTACTTATTGATCTACATACATATTAATGTAACTTTGGGAATTAAATATAATATTAAATTTAAATTTAATTCCCGCGTGGATTACGTAATTCGATTTGAACTTCTGGTATCAAGTTCAAATCGATACGATACGATAACGCTAACAATATCACTAATAACGACAGGAGCGGTCGCGTACTTGCATCAGTACCCCCAATGAGCAAAGAGGAGCGGCGCAGAGCGTTCGCTGAAGCGGCCGCCGCGGCCGAAGACAGCCGCCGGCAGCGGGAGCAACACTACGCTCACTACTGGCAGGAGCAGGCCTTCCCACAGGTTAGTACACTAACATACTGTCCCGGCAGTACTGGCTACAGTCCGCGGCCGAAGACAGCCGCCGGCAGCGGGAGCAACACTACGCTCACTACTGGCAGGAGCAGGCCTTCCCACAGGTTAGTACACTAACATACTGTCCCGGCAGTACTGGCTACAGTCCGCGGCCGAAGACAGCCGCCGGCAGCGGGAGCAGCACTACGCTCACTACTGGCAGGAGCAGGCCTTCCCACAGGTTAGTACACTAACATACTGTCCCGGCAGTACTGGCTACAGTCCGCGGCCGAAGACAGCCGCCGGCAGCGGGAGCAACACTACGCTCACTACTGGCAGGAGCAGGCCTTCCCACAGGTTAGTACACTAACATACTGTCCCGGCAGTACTGGCTACAGTCCGCGGCCGAAGACAGCCGCCGGCAGCGGGAGCAACACTACGCTCACTACTGGCAGGAGCAGGCCTTCCCACAGGTTAGTACACTAACATACTGTCCCGGCAGTACTGGCTACAGTCCGCGGCCGAAGACAGCCGCCGGCAGCGGGAGCAGCACTACGCTCACTACTGGCAGGAGCAGGCCTTCCCACAGGTTAGTACACTAACATACTGTCCCGGCAGTACTGGCTACAGTCCGCGGCCGAAGACAGCCGCCGGCAGCGGGAGCAACACTACGCTCACTACTGGCAGGAGCAGGCCTTCCCACAGGTTAGTACACTAACATACTGTCCCGGCAGTACTGGCTACAGTCCGCGGCCGAAGACAGCCGCCGGCAGCGGGAGCAGCACTACGCTCACTACTGGCAGGAGCAGGCCTTCCCACAGGTTAGTACACTAACATACTGTCCCGGCAGTACTGGCTACAGTCCGCGGCCGAAGACAGCCGCCGGCAGCGGGAGCAACACTACGCTCACTACTGGCAGGAGCAGGCCTTCCCACAGGTTAGTACACTAACATACTGTCCCGGCAGTACTGGCTACAGTCCGCGGCCGAAGACAGCCGCCGGCAGCGGGAGCAACACTACGCTCACTACTGGCAGGAGCAGGCCTTCCCACAGGTTAGTACACTAACATACTGTCCCGGCAGTACTGGCTACAGTCCGCGGCCGAAGACAGCCGCCGGCAGCGGGAGCAACACTACGCTCACTACTGGCAGGAGCAGGCCTTCCCACAGGTTAGTACACTAACATACTGTCCCGGCAGTACTGGCTACAGTCCGCGGCCGAAGACAGCCGCCGGCAGCGGGAGCAACACTACGCTCACTACTGGCAGGAGCAGGCCTTCCCACAGGTTAGTACACTAACATACTGTCCCGGCAGTACTGGCTACAGTCCGCGGCCGAAGACAGCCGCCGGCAGCGGGAGCAACACTACGCTCACTACTGGCAGGAGCAGGCCTTCCCACAGGTTAGTACACTAACATACTGTCCCGGCAGTACTGGCTACAGTCCGCGGCCGAAGACAGCCGCCGGCAGCGGGAGCAACACTACGCTCACTACTGGCAGGAGCAGGCCTTCCCACAGGTTAGTACACTAACATACTGTCCCGGCAGTACTGGCTACAGTCCGCGGCCGAAGACAGCCGCCGGCAGCGGGAGCAACACTACGCTCACTACTGGCAGGAGCAGGCCTTCCCACAGGTTAGTACACTAACATACTGTCCCGGCAGTACTGGCTACAGTCCGCGGCCGAAGACAGCCGCCGGCAGCGGGAGCAACACTACGCTCACTACTGGCAGGAGCAGGCCTTCCCACAGGTTAGTACACTAACATACTGTCCCGGCAGTACTGGCTACAGTCCGCGGCCGAAGACAGCCGCCGGCAGCGGGAGCAACACTACGCTCACTACTGGCAGGAGCAGGCCTTCCCACAGGTTAGTACACTAACATACTGTCCCGGCAGTACTGGCTACAGTCCGCGGCCGAAGACAGCCGCCGGCAGCGGGAGCAACACTACGCTCACTACTGGCAGGAGCAGGCCTTCCCACAGGTTAGTACACTAACATACTGTCCCGGCAGTACTGGCTACAGTCCGCGGCCGAAGACAGCCGCCGGCAGCGGGAGCAACACTACGCTCACTACTGGCAGGAGCAGGCCTTCCCACAGGTTAGTACACTAACATACTGTCCCGGCAGTACTGGCTACAGTCCGCGGCCGAAGACAGCCGCCGGCAGCGGGAGCAACACTACGCTCACTACTGGCAGGAGCAGGCCTTCCCACAGGTTAGTACACTAACATACCGTCCCGGCAGTACTCGCTACAGTACCGCCGGGAAGCAAAGAGCAATTCTGAATTATCAAAATAAAGATTTAAAAAATAATGGGAGGCCTTCTTATAGGTATCGGGGTGCATGGCTAGAGGAACTACTTGTCTGACCTATGCTGCTACGGTTTTTCTCCAAACATTAACATGGAAACATATTCACAGATGTTCCCACCCGGAATGATGGGCGGGCCCCCCAACATGCTCCCGGGCATGCCGCCGGGGATGCCCGGTATGCCGCCGGGAATGCCGCCCGGCATGCCGCCTGGTATGCCCGGCATGCCGCCCGGCATGGTCCCCGGCATGTCGGACATGCCGCCGGAGTGGATCGGGCCTTCGGGCGAGTTCCAGGGCCCGCCGGGCTTCTGTCCGCCTTTCGGAGGCCCGCAGCAGTTTTGCATGCCGCAAGCTAAGTAAGTTACGGACTGACGTATATTTTAGTAGACATATATGCCCTTATTTTATAACACTACGTCTTGTGAGGCTTAGGATATAATTACATAATTGTAGAGTTTCTATCTGTACCTCATAACAATAAACGAATGTTGAATTTTAAGCAAGCGAAATATAATTTTAATTTATTTTAAAAGCGGCATACGAGTGCTCGAGTCACCTACTGGGAAGAGGTAATAATCACCCACGGTTTTAGCAATATCAGGCTTTCTTTAGAGAGACATAAGGCAGCTGTGTGATCAATGAGGATTGGCGAGAAGCGAGTTGTGATTAGAGTTTTTCTTTGCGAACAAAAGTTATCTCTATAACGTTTCTTGCTTGAAAAAATATTCGTTGGCTTATTACTCTTATTAAAGATAAGAAGAAAGAAAGAAAACATTAATTGTCACACAAAATTAATAAATAAATTAATAAATTATTAATTATCAAACAGCTGCCTTTTACTGGCTTCTTTACGATAAATTTATTTTTTTATGTCGAAGATACTTATGTTTATATATTTTGTTTAATTATTTATAGTGAACCGTTTTTTTCCAGCCTCATGGGTATGGGCGGGTTCGGAATGCCGGGTTTCATGTTCGGGCAGCAGATGCCGAGCGCCTTCCCGTCGACGCCACAGCCAGCTGAGGCGATGATGCCAGTAAGTTATTGTTTACAAGCATTGATATTATTTCGGTTTTCGTACGTCGAAAACGGTGTTCAAACGTCAATAGAGATGGCAAATTATGTAAATAGATATTGACTTGAAATGACTTCTTGATAGGATCGCGCCTTTTTTTTTCAGTAGTGATTCTCTCTGATTGATATTTCGTACATAAGTGCAAAAAACTTAGTGGTACCATCCGGAGTTGGATTCCTCTAATTGAAAGCCGGAGGTCAGCGCCTCCAGTTAACAAACAGTACAAATCGAAAGACAACCCTTTAACAGGTGTAAGGGTGTCAGAAATTACTCGAAATTAAACTCTTATCTCTTTGATATAAAGTTCAAATAATGGCAAGAAATATTCACTTATAAAGGCTATAATTTTAAACAAAAAAAGAACCGACTTCACTTAGGATCCGCTATTCCAAGAGGAAGTGTCTGAGTTGCTGTAAAAAATAGTGAAATCATTATAGGTGTGCCTATAATAGTTGAAGAGTTCCCTCGATTTCTCCAGGATCCCATCATCAGAGCCCGACTTGGTGACAATGGGACTTTAGCGACACATGCATGATGCAATCGTAGCATCAGCATTTTTGTATTCGTACAGTAAACCCGGCGAGGCCCAGTGCCCAGTCAGTCGCCTACAGGGCATGAACTAATTAACACGTAACGTTGCTATAAGCAAATACCGCGGTCCAGCCTCATGGGTATGGGCGGGTTCGGAATGCCGGGTTTCATGTTCGGGCAGCAGATGCCGAGCGCCTTCCCTTCGACGTCACAGCCAGCTGAGGCGGTGATGCCAGTAAGTTATTGTTTACAAGCATTGATATTATTTCGGTTTTCGTGCGTCGAAAACGGTGTTCAAACGTCAATAGAGATGGCAAATTATGTAAACAGATATTGACTTGAAATGACTTCTTGATAGGATCGCGCCTTTTTTTTTCAGTAGTGATTCTCTCTGATTGATATTTCGTACATACGTGCAAAAAACTTAGTTGTACCATCCGGAGTTGGATTCCTCTAATTGAAAGCCGGAGGTCAGCGCCTCCAGTTAACAAACAGTACAAATCGAAAGACAACCCTTTAACAGGTGTAAGGGTGTCAGAAATTACTCGAAATTAAACTCTTATCTCTTTGATATAAAGTTCAAATAATGGCAAGAAATATTCACTTATAAAGGCTATAATTTTAAACAAAAAAAGAACCGACTTCACTTAGGATCCGCTATTCCAAGAGGAAGTGTCTGAGTTGCTGTAAAAAATAGTGAAATCATTATAGGTGTGCCTATAATAGTTAAAGAGTTCCCTCGATTTCTCCAGGATCCCATCATCAGAGCCCGACTTGGTGACAATGGGACTGTAGCGACACATGCATGATGCAATCGTAGCATCAGCATTTTTGTATTCGTACAGTAAACCCGGCGAGGCGCAGTCACAGTCAGTCGCCTACAGGGCATGAACTAATTAACACGTAACGTTGCTATAAGCAAATTCCGCGGTCCCGCCTGGTCTTACGTACTTTATATGTTTTTAGTGTTAAACGTGTAAACGTGTTTCTCATACCTAAATTTATGAATTAAATAATCAGTGTTAATTGGAGTCAGTTCTTACAATAAATAAATTAATGTAGAGACTTTTGATTTTCATTTCAACACCACCTTCAGGGAACTCTACAAGTGGTGACCCCGACGTGATTGTGATAAGGCCAGGCGGGTCGTGATAAAGTGCCGCGGATGTCGGATTGTGTTCACACGTGTGGGATCAGACTTGTAACTTTTGGGCGATGAGCGGCAGCTCAAATTTATATAGACCGTTAGGCGTGCCAGTACCAGGACCAAGGCAGACTCCTCCAGAGCAACCCCCAGCGCAGCCGCCAACGCAAGGGCAGGCCGCGCAACCACCAGCGCAAGGGCAGGTGGGAATTAGACAGCCAGTTCCAGCAGTACCCGCGACAATGCAGGGAGAAGGAGCTGACGTAGCCGCAGTAACGGTTGCGTCAAGAATCGCACCGTTTTGGAGGGATATGCCGAAGCTCTGGTTTCGACAATTTGAGTCGATCATGGCTCCACAAAAATTGTCCGCGGAGGCGAAATTTGATTTGGTTATCACCAAGCTCAGTAAGGAGGAGTTGAGTGCAGTAGCCGATCTACTCGAGGAGAGCTTGGGGCGGAACTACGCCGCGCTGAAAGAGAGGCTGATCGCGACGTACCAGGAGAGCGAGGACTCTCAATTTAACAGGTTAGTCCGAGAGATGGAGTTGGGAGATCAGCGGCCGTCCCAATTATACAGGCGGATGGCGGAAGCCGCGAGGAACGCTGGCGTGTCAGACCCCACGCTAAGGAAATTGTGGGTACAGAGGCTCCCGACTGCCATAAGGGTGATCCTAACAACCACCAGTGAGGACACCAAGCTGGAAGACCTGGTGGCCATAGCAGATAAAATAATGGAATCTATGAGTGCAGGGGCGGTGGCAGCCGTCGCAGCCCCGTTAACTTCAGCAACGACACCAATGAACTCGCTAAGCCCAGGAACCAGCGCGGACATAATTAATGAGTTCAGAAACATGGCACTGGAAGTTAAACAGCTACGAGGAGAAATTAGTGAGTTAAGGTCCAGGGCGTCAGAAGGAATGCGTCACGCGAGTAGAAATAGGAACAGGAGCCGGTCGCGTTCCAGGCCATCGAGGCCTCGCAGGAGCTGGTTGTGCCATTACCATTATAAGTTCAGAGAGAGAGCTACTAGGTGTGAACACTGTGAACAACCGTGCAATTGGACCCAGCAGCAGTCAGCGGCAGGCGGAGCGCCGCCAGAGCAGTGGCAGCCACACCAGGGAAACTAAGTGCGGTGCACCCAGAAGCGGCTGGGGCACACGCACCATCGACGGGGAATAACCGCCTTTGTGTGATTGACTTTAACAGTGGTTTGAACTTTCTCATAGACACCGGCGCGGACGTATCCATAGTACCAGCAAACCGTTTTAGTGCGAATGAGCGTCGCGAGTGTAATAGTGGCTATAAACTGTACGCCGCGAATAATTCGGAAATTAAGACTTATGGGATAGTGCGATTAGAGCTCAATTTAGGTTTGCGCAGAGCTTTCATCTGGACATTTATAGTGTGCGATGTGAGTCAACCGATAATAGGAGCGGATTTTTTAAAGAACTATAAGCTTATGGTAGATTTATATAATAGGAAATTAATTGATAATGTAACAGACTTACATACCGTAGGGTCCATCGTATATTGCGAGCAAGTATCCATTAAATGTATTTGAGATGATAACCCATACCGTGACATCCTAGTACGTTATCCGGATATTACGAAACCTGCGTCGTTTAAGGAACCCACTAAGCACAGTGTCAAACATTACATTGAAACCTCAGGTCCTCCGGTATACGCGCGTGCCAGGCCGTTACCGCGAGATAGGTATGAGCTGGCAAAGCAAGAATTCCGCAACATGCAGGAGTTAGGCATTTGCAGGCCCAGCAAGAGTCCTTGGGCCAGCCCACTTCATATAGTTCCGAAGAAAGACGGTCAGATCAGGCCGTGTGGAGACTACAGGAGGCTCAACGCGGTTACCAAGCCGGACAGGTACCCGATTCCAAGGCTGCAAGATTTTACGTATGGACTATCGGGTAAGAACTTTTTTTCCACTCTAGATATAAACCGTGCGTATCACGCAATAGAGGTAGCACCTGAGGATATAGAGAAGACAGCTGTGATCACACCTTTCGGCTTATGGGAGTTCCCCAGACTCCCATTCGGATTGCGAGGAGCTGCACAGACGTTCCAGAGGTTCATGAACGTCCAGCTGTAAGACCTGGAAAATTTCACCAACGAGACAGGTGAGAAATCGTCATTATTTTGTTATATAGACGACATTATAGTAGCTTCAGAGACAGAAGACGTGCATAGAGAGCATTTAGATAAGATTTTCGAAAAATTCAACGAAATCGGTTTAACTATAAATTTGAGCAAGTGTCAATTAGGTCAGTCACAAGTAGATTTTTTAGGCTACACTGTAGGATCAAGCGGTTTAACTCCGCGCGATGACAAAATAAAGGCCATAGTAGACTATCCGAAGCCCCAAACGGTAGAGCAATTGAGACGTTTTTTGGGCATGGTTAATTTCTATAGAGCACATTTAGGTAAGGCAGCAGATGTACAGCGTCATTTAAATAAGTATTTGCATAACTCAAAAAAAAAGGATCAGACAAAGATTGAATGGGATAGTGAAGCAGAGGACGCATTTGAACAATGTAAGGAGAGCCTCAAAAGCGCCGTTACATTGACATTTCCAGTGACGAACGTCCCTCTAGCACTTATGACGGATGCATCTGGGACCTCCGCTGGGGGCGTCTTACAACAGAAGGTAGGTACCACGTGGAAACCTTTAGGTTATTTTTCAAAAGTCTTTTCAGAAGCTCAGAGAAAGTATAGCACGTACGACAGAGAGTTAACTGCGATTTATATGTCTATAGCACATTTTAGAAATATGGTAGAGGGCAGGAGATTGATAGTGTATACGGACCATAAGCCCCTTACAAAAGCGTTAACCAAGGTAGAGTCAGCAAAAGAAACTCCCAGGCGAGCGAGACAGCTAATGTACATTAGCGAGTTTACGAGCGAAATAGAGCACATTAGCGGGTCTCACAACGAAGTCGCTGACGCATTATCACGTGTAGAAGCTATACAATGTCCAACGGCTATCGATTTCGACGAAGTTGCGCAAGCGCAAGAAGCTGATGCGCAGTTAGCATGTTTACTTAACGCGAGCGAAGCGAAAATAAAATTGCTAGGTCTACCGGGAAAACTTATCTAACCAAGTGGAATCCAAACTGAACTATGTTGGAATTGGATTAATTATTTTGAGTGTAATTTTGTGCATAATTTTGTGTTACTTTGTGAGATCGAGATGCAGGCAATGTGCAAAATCATGGGTGCAAAAGACAGTTGGAAATTTGCCACCCACGACTATTAGAATCCATGGTGGTCCCACGGCCCAACAGCAGCAAACTTATCAATAAGTGCTAAGTGTAATTTATTCGGTGTAATATTATTGCAAAGTAGTTCAACTTAGTAAGCATAGAGAGAAATAAAACATCCACACAGTTCGTCATAACAAGTGTATTGCAATAACACAAGTGTACGGTTACAAGTTGAAGGATGGTTACAATTGTAATAACAGCGCGGACTCGGCGTTCAGCGGAATGTAAGGCGATAAAGCATGTTGCATAACTTTAGCGAGTAAGGTTTTTCTATGTACTATAATTTTATGACATGAATTCTTTTCTTTCTTTTTTGAAAAAAAAAAGAAAAGGGGAGGAATGACGTAGCGACACATGCATGATGCAATCGTAGCATGAGCATTTTGTATTCGTACAGTAAACCCGGCGAGGCCCAGTCACAGTTAGTCGCCTACAGGGCATGAACTAATTAACACGTAGCGTTGCTATAAGCAAATACCGCGGTCCCGCCTGGTCTTACGTACTTTATATGTTTTTAGTGTTAAACGTGTAAACGTGTTTCTCATACCTAAATTTATGAATTAAATAATCAGTGTTAATTGGAGTCAGTTCTTACGATAAATAAATTAATGTAGAGACTTTTGATTTTCATTTCAACACCACCTTCAGGGAACTCTACAGGACCATGTAGGTAGGGGTTATACCTGTTCGATTAAAAAAATTTGAAAATCGGTCCACGATTCACGGAGATATCGAGTAACATACATACAAAAAAAAATTAAAATTATAAAAAAAAATTAGTCGAATTGAGAACCTCCTCCTTTTTTGAAGTCAGTTAAAAATAAGAATGAAACTTGTCAGGTTGAGGTTGAGCCGCCGGAAGAGGTGGTGCTGCCGTCGCACTGGCGCTCGGCGGTGGACCAGCGCGGCCGCACCTACTACTACCACGTCAAGCTGCGCCAGCCGCAGTGGCTGCCCCCGCCAGCCTCCGCCACCGCAGGTCAGATTCTTGTTAACCCTTTGAGCGCCAATGACGGCCAGTCACGGCATCGGCCCACTAACGCCATCGACGTCAACAGCCGTCCGTTCAAAAACTATGAAATACCACTCCTAGAACCCATAAGTATGATTACTTATGTGTTGAAGTTTGACATGTGTTGTTTTTTGATATTGAAGGTTTTGATACCTATTTTTTAGCTCTGGCGTCAGGGGCGGTTATTAGTTAAATGAGGCCTGTAAAACATATGAATAAGAGGGACAAACATTATATTTACAGATGAGAGCTCATCGGAGGAGGAAGCTGAGATAGCCGTAGACACGCCGGCCGTGAGACGGCCCGGCAAGGTCGTCGAGGGGGTCAACGGAATCATTTATGAAGGTAAACCCTGCCCGTCATTATTGTGTGTTGTATTCGTCTGTTGCGATCTTGACGCGAACGCAAACCGGCGCAGTGGCAACAAACAGTACCAATTGGAGTGTCTAAATTACACGTGGGGTGCAGGCGACGCACAGCGAATCAAACGAGATAGCTTGGTTTGAATGTTTAAGCGGTAAGACGCGTTGATATGAGGGCTGGTTGGTAGGATGACGCTCAATAGACGCCGCGGTACAGTTGTGCCGCCGCTGCGACAACGCTGCGTCGACGCCCGGGAGACGCTAGTGTGTGGTGAGCATAACGCGGTGGAGGTAGTGCGGGCAGGGCGGCCGTCGCGAAAGTAGGACAAGGTCGCCGATAGTTTCGTAAAAGTGTTCGTTTTTAGTCACTTCTGCCACAGTTATGCGTTAAATGAGTATGCGTTACTGTGATTTTATTATATAGCACTAGCGGCCCGCCCCGGCTACGCACGGGTGCAATTATTATACATATAAATCTTCCTTTGAATCACTCTACCTATTAAGAAAAACAGCACCAAAATCTGTTGTGTGGTTTTAAAGATATAAGCATACATACAGGCAGACAGCGGAAGCGACTTTGTTTTATACTAAGTAGTGATACTGCGTCCGATTTATATCTATTCAAAAGTGACGATTGTACTCGTAGTCTTCTTTGCGCTAGTAACTAGCTAGCGAGTTCACTAAGAATACTTTGTTTATACATTGCAGTGGTTAAAGAGGGCCACAACGGGCTGATCCCCGAGCACGCGCTGGTGAGCGTGGCGCCCCGCAAGCGGCGCCCGGGGCTGGTCTCCGAGCGCCCCATCAGTGTAAGTAAAGTAACCTTTATTTGCTTTATAAATAAATAAAATAAATGAATTTATTTATTTTATTTATTTATTTGCGACGATCTCATTGGAATACTAAACGTACATATGACAAGATAGGGATATGTGATGCTTAAGAAGAAATATCGTACTGGCTTCTATCCGCAACTCTACGTATAATTATCACATTTATAATAAATTCCTCGGATTATTTCATTTCCTTAAAGGATGATTTCCATGTTAAATAAGCTATCTTATATCCCTAGGAGCAAAATTATCTTAATTGCAGGCTATTTAACCGTAATATTTCAAAGATTTTTTTGTAGTAATTTCGTACCTCATTTTATTGAGGCTTTCGTTTTACCTCATATTTGTTGGTTTTAGCCTAGAACGGAGGAGGATAAACTAGCCGGCCGACTAGAGGTGAAACGCTACAAGCAAACGAAGGAGAAGTTACGACGGCGCCGCGAGAAGCTGTTGCACAAGGTGCGGCAGCTGGCGCAGCGCTCGAGGAAACCCAACGTGGAGGAGCTCAAGGTACACTAGTAGTCCGCCTCGAACTGAGAACTCGCGATTTACTTGTAAACTTAGTTGACCAATATAACTAGACCCTTGTGATGACTGTTTCGCGCTTTTTATCTCCATAACTCTTTGATCGATTTTGTTCATATACGAATTCTCAAATTATGTTTATTTATTCTACATCCCTAAATAAATTTCTTAAAGATCAGAAAAATGTTAGTAAAGTTATCGCGGAACAACTATTCAAAATAAAAAAGCTATTGAAATGCAGGGACGGCCGGGTAACCAGCTAACAGTTCCGTTGTGTCCGAAGTTGTCTGTAAGAATTTCACCTCGCTTACGTTCCGCAATTCCGCTTGTTCGTATATAATATAAAACAAGGTGTACAGAACGAGCAGGACAAGCTAGCCGGTCGACTAGAGGTGACACGCTACAAGTAAACAAAGAAGTTACTCGCTAGCAGCTTGTACCAAGATATCTCGGAACTCGTGAAGTAATGCGCTTGCATCGAAATGTACAGTCAACGCCAAAATAAGTATACAATTTTGTACCATAGACCGTTGTAATAAGGTTCAAAATTGTAGCTATACTTTTGGCGTTAACTGTACTATGTAAATGTTCATTCTTTCAGATCGTCGACCTCGCCGAGACGGACTCGGAGTCGGAGGCGTCGGGCGAGGAAGCCGCGCCCGCGCCCGCGCCGCTCCCCGCTGCCCTCCCCGCGCCGCTCCCCGCTCCCCCCTCCCCCTCCCCCTCCCCGGCGCCCGCGCCGCCCCCCCCGCCCTCCCCGCCGCTGGACCCGGAGGAGGCGGCGCGCAAGCTCAAGGAGCAGTTCCGCAGCAGCATGGCGCGCGTGATGGTGCACCACCTCAACCCGTACCGGCATTCAGACGCGCCCGCCGGCCGGATCACGTGCACGGCTGACTTCAAGCATTTGGCTAGGAAGGTGAGATTATGTACCGTTTTTTCGTATACTATTTTTGATAGTGGAAATCAATTCTATGATAGGTAAACGTGATGGAAACTGCGCCAGAAGTTGAAGAGCAATTCTGGAATAGCATCTATATCCGTATCCTATACGACACGGATATAGATGATATACCAGAATTACTGCGTACCAAAATAGTACCCGATCCGGCTAGAACCGGTACTATTTTAATACAGAAATTACCAGTTCCAGTACCGGATATCAATCCCTAGCCTGGATTTAAGAAAAAAATTGGTAATAGATGACTGATTCGCCTGTTGAACACGAAATTTCTGTGGTCGGTTTCAAGTAGGCACATATTTTTAATAAAAAAAGAGTAGGTACTTTCGGTTTACAGTTTACATATTTTTGTCAACATGAGTTAGTTAAATTAAGATATCAAAAGAATACAAAATTAAAAAACTACAATTATATACTTGTATACCCTCCCGAAACACTACATAAAAATAAAATACAACATTAAAACGAAATTATTTCCTTCCCCAGCTAACCCACTTCGTGATGCTAAAAGAACTCAAACACTGCCGCTCCATCGACGAGCTCGTGGTGACGGACTCCGTGCGCTCCAAGGCCAAGGAGTTCGTCCGCAAGTACATGGCCAAGTTCGGCAAGGTGTACCGCCGGCCCGCCGAGGAGGCCGACTAGCGCGTGCTGCGGGGCGCCGGGCCTCGACAATAAACCGGTACCTATGCCAGCCTGCAGCCTGCAGCCTGCAGCCTGCAGCCTCGGCCCGCGGTCATATGAACTCACCACACATAAGGTCACCACTCAATAATATTCTACACCAATTTGTAGTATAACAATTCAGGTTCACCCTTGTAACATGATTTTAGTGGGTATTTTAATTCAGATGAGTAATGATCAAAAACGTTAACTCAACTAAAATAAGCGGTCGCGCTCTCATACAAAATTAGTACGGGAGCACCTATGTGTGGTGACGGTGACCTCGAGTTGTACTTATGATCTATCTAGTAGTTGAGGTTATCTGTGTATGAACTTGATACATTGTCAGTGTAGGGACGTTTACGCTCGGCTGCCAAAGAAATGATCAAATACATGAACAATCGAACGCGTAAGGCGAGATGTACCGCCTCACTGAGGTAGTATAAAATCTGTAGCAAGGCAACGCATTATACCACTACCATGTATGAGAGACTTGGCCTTTTGTCCTATGTAACTCGTGTTAGACGATTGAACGGACCATTAAGCTCGAAGTCAATGTTAGTACAGTCACCGGCAATAATATCTTCCTACACGAAGGCCAAAAAATTATATGACACGCTCTTATGGCCCTACAAATAAGAGCGTGTCACATATTTTTTGCCGGTGGTACAGTCACCGGCAAACATGCAAGGCAAAATATACTGTAGCTGTACTGAGACGGGTTTCTCCGGAGTCCCAGTTTGCCTCAGTAACTGTAGTTGCCACTTATAAGTTGCTCTGAGATGATGATCATGTGAAAAAAAGTATATGTAATGTAGGGCGGCTGGATGAAAAACTTTTGGACTGTACTAAAGTTTTTTAATACGAATTGTTGCCTGGATTTTCACATCTAGAGATTCATAGAGAAAACGAAATAATCAGAGGTGTCAAACAAAACGGTTTATACTAATGAAATATGCCTAGATAGTTTGAATAAATAATTGCTGTTCGTATGTCGAACTACTACCTTTGTTCATAATTTATATTATGAGGTGCGGAACAAAGTTATGCGAAAGAAGTATCTGACAAAAAAGGTATGATTGTGTAAAATTGATATTCGAAGACTGGACTTAGGAAGAAAATTGTTAGGCCAATAATTTCAAAATATAGAAAATGAACTAAGTAATCTAACATGAATTGATTGAAATCATCGAGTACTTATAAATAGGTTGATTATTTTGATTGATAACACCATAGACAATTAAACTGAGGCGTAGTTGTACAATAATCGTGGGGTTATAATGAAAAAAAAAACAGTTGATGGCGGTGGCATCGCTCATCAATCCCTCGGTAGGTACCGTCTGCAAAACTGTACAGGCTGCTGCTATCTTAAATTAATATCTTTAATGGCCGTACATAAACTGTTTTGCGCTAACTGGGTTGACACAAGAGCATCCAATCCCAGGATTTTTGTAGGACAAGTAGAAGTAAGTTAGTTTAATATCTTTTTATTACACCGGTACAGTCACGTCTGAAAATATGTATACATTCAATGTGGCAAAATATGTAGTCACGAGTGTCACGACTCTATTACGAAGACGTAAAGTCTAGTGGCCTATTCAATAAAGCTACAAGTGACAATTTACAAGCGGAAGTCTTTTTCTAAGCCTATGTATTAGAAAGAGACCACCGCTTGTAAATTGACACTTTTCGCTTTATTAAATAGGTCATTGGATACATGTTTTTGTCACAATAAATGTCATATTTATAGACTGTACAATACATACAAAAAATCTCAAAATTAGACAACCTATAGTGCTTGCGTTACCTAAAGAAGCGCTGGTAGCCTTGCGGTAAGACGTCGGACTTTCAATCCGGAGGTCTCGGGTTCAAACCCCGGCTCGTACCACTGAGTTTTTCGGAACTTATGTACGGAATATCATTTGATATTTACCAGTCGCTTTTCGGTGAAGGAAAACATCGTAAGGAAACCGGACCTAATCCCAAAAAGGCCTAGTTTCCCCTCTGGGTTGGAAGGTCTGATGGCAGTCGCTTTCGTAAAAACTAGTGTCTATGCCAATTCATGGGATTAGGTTGTCAAGCGGACCCCAAGCCGGGATAAACGCTAGGAAGAAGAAGAACCTATAGTGCTTGCGTGCGTGCTAACCATTCCCTAATGCTATCTGACTCCACCAAGTTTTTCTTGTCCAGTTGTCTATGGTACTTGCTAAAAAATATTGGATTTTCTAGCGACGAATTAGGTGTCACTTAGTGCAAAATCTAAGGTGTTGATGCGCACTGTTGTATTTGTTATTTTTTAATGAAAAATGGTGTTTAAAAAGAGTATTCTTAATTGTCGTTGGTATTATACAATGAAATTTTCCTTGTGGCAGCGTATGCGATGCACGTTTAAAATGATTTAAATCTAAAACACGTGTTCTATTCTAAATATATATTGCGAAATCATGATGATCTTATCGTAGTTCCTAATTGTGAATGGTAATATTTTACACTGTTTGATCTACAAAAAAAAATCCGGGGTCAGTAGAAAAGTATAAATAAACAAACGCATTTACCTTCATTGCTTTACAATCACACTTTTCTATCTACCCTATTTCTCGAAACGTAACTATAGTTGAATTATCGAGAGCGTGGAATTGCATATGTAGTGGTTGTACCGTGTTGTGCCTCTTTGTGTGCGGATTCAAATATAGAATGCCTGTACACAAACAATACTACTACATATGCAATTCATCTATACTAGACTAATATTATTAGCCCACGAACCAAGATCGTAAGGCTTGCGTATACAGGGTGATTCAGGAGACGTAAAGACGCAAGAACAACCCTACATACTTAGTTAACAATAATGAATCGGCCGCCGTCATGTTTAAGTGAAATAACAATGAATTTTTATTTTTTGTTACGTAGATATTTTGTTCTGTGTAATCATGGTCACCCTACAAAAAAAATATAGCGCTAATTACACTAATACTGGTATCAAACAATAGCTTGTTATTGACTGAATCCGCAGTGTTAATCCTGCTCACGTCTACTGAATCAACCTTTATTGTTAGTGTAATACCGTTCCATTCGGGAGATGGGCCCTTGTCAAATCGAATGGGTATCCCTGACAACATACTCATAATATTTAGTTTACTCTAATAGTATTTCAACATTGGGTCCCAGAGGTAAAGCAAGGTTTCATCACAACAATGGTTTTTTGTAGCAACAGTGTACAGAGTGATTATAGGCTAAATATTTTCTTGCATCTTTATTCTAGTTTAAACCAACTGATTAGTGTAAGTCTTAATTAATGTGAATGGACTGTCTAAAAGACTAATGGAAATAATTGTAAAAGCAATTCGTATTTGCTACTGCAGTGGATTTCATACAGTTGATAATCTAGCCAAAATGTCTGAATAGAACTCTATTCAGCTAGGCGTAAGACCTTCAAGGTAATCAAATTATTATCAAAGATTACGACCTGAATTGTAAATGAGGTTTGAGACACAAAAACAATTATGTTGACTCATAACCTAAGATGTTATATTGAACGTGAAATAGGCAAAATGTCCTCTCGATATAATTCGCTCGTATAGAGCGCTAAATGTGTAAATATTGTAACGAATTAAGTCTCTCCTCATTTTCCTAAGTGTCGTAGTATTTAGTTAGAGTAGATCCTAAGCATGTCTAATCGGTTGATAAATGAGTCTCTTAATTTCAAACTCACGTAAATCCATCTGTCAGATTATGATATTTTGATTCTAAGAAAAGGAAATAGGGTAGATAATTGCTGAGAGGGTCGAATGGATTTACCCGAGTTTGAAGTTAACCGACAAATGTGCTCGCTTTGAACGCATATAAACCAGTATTAGAAGATCGTAGACAAGATGACGATCGTGTACAGTCGCCATCAGATATATCGGAGCGGCCAAGGTCGTCACAAATATCTGAACAACGCCTCTATTGTCAAGGCGATAAAGTGCATGTTCAGATATGTTTGAGTACCCTGGCCGCTCCGATATATCTGATGGCGACTGTACAACATTATTGAAAGTTGCGACTGGCGTTTGATAAACGATTATGAACTTGGCTACGTCCCCTGGTATACGCAGTTTAAGCGAGAAATGTACTTTCGTATATAATACCTTTAATACCAGAGGCCAGTTTTATAAAGCTACAAGTTACAATTTACAAGCGGAAGTCTCTTTCTAACACATAGGGTTAGAAAGAGAGTTCCGCTTGTAAATTGTAACTTGTAGCTTTATAAAACTGGCCTCAGGTATTTATCATAATGTCATATCTATAGGTCGACTGGGATGACTAGAATTAATCGAATGTGACACTCTATATGAAAGGTACCATTTGGCGGAATGCGCTCACGTCGTATTGTACACATTCAACATTGTATTTGAGCAATAAGTGGTACCCTTTGATGTGGATTGTCACATATATTCTAACACCTCGAATATCCGCATATAATATTTTCCAAGTACATGCACAGTATTATGTTTGAATATGTTGTTAGCTGAAGTAGTGCTGAATGAATAAACAGTAATAGATAAGAGATTCATATTATTTTTAAGGGAAAATTACTATTTTATTTTATTTTCTAGAGGAGGGAAGTTAAACTGTATGACATGTTTAGAAAATCTAGAGATTTTTTGTGGAAAGGACTGAATGCTATACAAATATGTGTTTATAAAAACTTAATATTATGTACCTACCTATATATCACCTGCGAAGTCGCAAATCTTAGTCATTTTGGACGTAAACCAATTATGTGATTGTTTTTATTATTTTTTCGTATTTTTATTTTCCGATTTGAGAAATTAAGTATGTGTTAATGAGTAACGTATGTATTTCGAGTATGTATGTGGAATGATTTTAGTAAGTTATTTTGCAGATGATTTAAAAAGTAAAGCAAAAATGTGGGGAGAGTGTGTTTTAGTAACTTTGAACGTTTTGCTTTCGAGTCGAGAAACTAATTTGGGAATAAAAACGAACTCAGTTGAATAAAAGTTACATACACGCATTTTTTTATGCAAGTAAATGAGATGTTAGTTGAAGGTGATTCCCATCTGTCCTATAGAAATGTAAATTCATTATTAAATAAGCAGTTAGAACGGGATTTGTTCTTTAGAATGAATGGGATGTGACCTTGAGTCGAGTGCTGTAAATATTGTAAATAAAACACTTATTGCTAAACGCCTGTTCAAGTTGATAGAGTGACAATTTTTATTTTTATCATTAGTACGTATGGCTTGCTGATTTTATCTTTTTGATGTGGCGATGAGATCGAGGCCGAATGAACAAATAAAATGTTATCTTTTAATATTGAGTTGTTTTCTTTGAAGCCGTTCTAGGGGTTATTCCTTAAGTTTGTCGAGCACTGACTTGCAGCTTTTGGCGTGGTCGGAGAATTTTTTACATGAGTCGTTTTGCTTCCATTTGTCACACTCCTGTAAAAAATACAATGTTAATGTAATAGTTAAACAAGAATGATAAATTGTTATTTGGCCCGCACTCATAAGGATATGAGACTTTAAACCACGAATGTAGGAGGGAAGTGGTAACTTGAGTGTTGCGAGGGTTGCAAGGAAGAAATAAAATTATTTATCACAAACGCAGAAACTAGAATATCTGCTCATTTAACCTTTTCGACGCCATGTCAAACGCAAAACCGACCACTCAGACGCCACGAAATCTATATGTCAAAAATGAAATTAAACTTTATGCGTGTGCATGCAGGTGTATTTTGCTCTGTGGTCGGTGACCGATATATCGGTCTTTGGCGTTGGACCTGTGGTGCCGATATATACGTCCTTGGCGTGGAAAAGGTTAATGGGTGATTTTTTAATCATGACAATCAAACGTGAATCAAATCGTGAATTTGAACAACTTTTACTATGGAGTCAACTTTTTAAACATTAAAAAAAAACACTTTTTCATACATTTTCGTCTTTAAAATTTGTATTTTTTTGTCCTACTACTACAAAGTTGACCCCGTAGTAAAAGTTGTTCAAAATCATGAATACATTCATGTGTAATTTTCCTGATTCACGATTAAAAAATCACCTAGTAGTTTAAGGTGAGAATGGTGTGATTAATCAGCTCACGGTTTTAGGTATTTGATATCATGTAAATCAGTCAAAATCAAATCAATTAAAATTAGTGTAGTATGGTAAATAACAGAAATGTGGACTGGACTGTAGTTATATGAAATAATTATAAAAAAAGTTATTGTTACCGTAAGTTATTTTTATGATCGGTCAGATAAAGATCGCAAGCATTGAGGATGAAAATAATGATTCATGTTTATATTTTACGTTATAACTAAACGTGGATAATGGTGCCATCCGCGCGTTGTTCTTTTTCCCATTAAAACATAATGATAGCGTGTTCAGTATGAATTATTTGTATTTTATAGTACTATGTAAATAAGAGAACACTGTTTGCTGTAAATGACATACATAATCGTTCTATTTTGATGCGTTGTTTGTATTTTTGTAAACACATGTAGGGTTAAGTCACGTCCGAAAATATAGATACATTGAATGTGACAAAAATATGTAGCCACGATTCTATTACCAGAGACTATAGAGATATAGACGACCACAGCATAAGAACTTTGAAGCTCAAGTCGATTGCGCCCTCTGTCCGAAAGCCGCCTAAAGATACCGAAATTGTAAGAAGAAATGTCACCTGCACTGCTACTCCACCTAGTAGCTACTAGTGTACTACTAGTACGCTATTTGTTACTGGGTGGAGTAGCAGTGCAGGTGACATTTCTTCTTACAATTTCGGTATCTTTAGGCGGCTTTCGGATAGAGGGCGCAATCGACTTGAGCTTCAAAAAGTGCTTAGGTTGTGGTCGTCTATATCTCTATAGTCTCTGTCTCTGCTATTACCAAAGCGTAAAGTCTTAGATGCATGTTATTGTCACATTAAATGTACATATCCATATTTTCAGATGTGATCGTACAGTCGCGTTCATAAATATATGTACAGTTAAATGCAAAATTTGTAAACACTTGCACATTATTGTCAATGTCATAAGGGTGTATAGATATTTTTGAAGGCTTCATATATTTGTGAACCCGACTGTACCTACCTACGTGTAGGTACTCGTCATAAACAGTAATTAATCTAGAAGCCACAAATGTTCGTACTCCATGTGTTATTTAGTTGACCAAGTATCAACTACTGATAATATCCAAATGATGATCTCGAGATATTCCAACTGTCAGGCATTGATCTCTAAAATAGACTACTGTCTGCTACGCCACGCGCCGGTGAAATTGCAATTATTCATCAGAAAATTATATTCTATAAAAATGCGTAGGTACAGTCGCCATCAAATATATCGGAGCGGCCACGGTACTCATAAATATCTGAACAAGTACTTTATGGCCTTGACAATAGAGGCGTTGTTCAGATATTTGTGACTACCATAGCTGCTCCGATATAACTGATGGCGACTGTACCGTAAAACCACCCAACTATAGTCCAGTGCTGCAACTACTTATATATGGTCCACAACACCAACACGTAATTATTAAGTATCGATTCCAATCTTCTTATTGGTCTTAACTAGGTTTTTTTCATTAATTTATATGAACAGTCGAGGGCAATAGTAGATTGTATTACAAGGGAGCAAAATGACTTATTTCGGTCGAGGGTAGCGTGTTGAATCCCGAACGAAGCGAAGGATTCAGAATAGAATGGAATCCTGAGCATAGTGAGGGATTCAAATGACACGAGATCGAAATAATTTTGCTACCGCGTAGTACACTCTACTTTTCTCTCCTTTTATGAAAAAAACAAAAATAAAGGTACTAAACTAGCTATCGATGAATATGAAATGAGACATTTAAAAAAGTTAAACGTAAACGAAGTTCATTAAGTCAGCTTTGGACCATAGTCGGGAGCTTTTGGACTATACGTGGTTGGATGGTTTTACAATGATGTTTGAAGACATCGGCAGGCCAGGTTTCATACTATTGAGAGTGTTTGCTTAATATTCGTTCTGTGTCCTCGTTTCTACATGCATAACTGGTATCCAAAGAAATCCTATAAAAACAAGAAAACAATAAAAGAGAGAAAGAAGAATAATAAAAACTTACTACTATGGCGTTAACGTAGCTGCATATCTGGAACCGAATGAGCGGGCAGGCCTCCTTCGGCGGATAATCCTCATACTTCCCGTCCAGGCATTCAGCGCGCACTCGGTCCACCATGGCTTTGTTTTCTGGACGTTTCTGCTTGATCTTCTCTAGGAAGTCTATGGTTTTCTTCTCGTCTAGGGTGTCGCCGTTCAATAAGTCGGATTTGCTTAATACGCATTTGGCGTTTTCGCACTAGAAGTTATATATAAATTCATAGAGACCATTATAGGTACGTAGAAATTTGTATAATGCATCAGAGATAAATGCTACATTTATGCATTGCGTGTTGAGTAGGTACAGTCACCGGTAATAGTATCTTCCTACAGGCCGCAAAAATATGTGACACGCACTTATTTGTAGGACCATAAGAGCGTGTCACATATTTTGGCGGCCTTCGTGTAGGAATATAGGTACTATTGCCGGTGACTGTACCGTCAAATGGGGTAACTTATGACTTATGCCAAGGAATTTAAGCCTATTCCACGAGTGCTGTAAAGTTTTTTCTTCGCATTTTGGATAGCTGATGTGCTCTCGGACTCACTTGCATTCGTCTTCATTAAATCTGTAAGTTACCCTCTTTGACTGTATACTTATTTAAGTAGCTATTGTTATTCAACATTAAGGCGCTCACATCCCATTCTTCACCAGTTTTGCAGGAGTCGAGGTGTTCTTTCTCTTGCAGATCCGCAATCTCGCAGCATTTTTGTTCTATGTTCTGACAAAGAAAAGCACGTGCAAAAATTATTCTTTACGAGTACATTGCCAAAATATGAACCTAGAGCCTAGAGAGATGAAAGATGCAACGAGGACTAAAATCATTGTGACAAACTTTTTATATCACCCGTTTGGGAGCTACGGTGCAACAGACAAACTGACATACACAGATACTTACACGTTCGACTTATACAGACAGTCACAGTCACCTGTCAGATACCTGAGTCTTATCATGCCCCACTTTTCCGTGGAGGGTTAATAAGATTGAGTCAGATGGGGACTTTAGCGTGTTTTATTGTGCAATATTGTTACGTAGGTGTTACGGAGGATTAGCAAGCTGAAGTGGCAATGGGCAGGCCACATTGCACGCAGAGCAGATGGCCGATGGGGTCGAAAAGTGCTCGAGTGGAGACCACGGACTAGCAAGCGCAGTGTAGGACGTCCACTCACAAGATGGACAGACGACCTGATAAAGGTGGCCGGAAGACGCTGGATGCAAGTCGCTTCCGACCGATACTTATGGAGGTCCAAAGGAGAGGCCTATGTTCAGCAGTGGACGTCTTATGGCTGAGATGATGATGATGATGATGAGGTATTTTAGGCAAGTGATATAGACCTTATACATACTAGTACCCATAGTACAAGCTTTGCTTAGTTTGGGACTAGGTTGCTTTGCGAAAAAAAAAATTCATCCGGTGTCACCGGTGTGCGCAAAGCCGCATCATCGCGATAACCGCGTAAACGTAGTAAATGTTCTTACCTCAGGTTTGAACAATTCTAAGCACGATGAGATGTCATCCTCCTCTGCGGCGAACATCTATAATAACAAAGGTTTTCGAATTATATCGATATATTTAGACTGGATCCAGTATTGCTTCAATTGACTTCGCTTCGATTAAGGTCACCGTGTCAGGCTGATCTGACTTAAGCTAGTTTTACGCCTTTGTGTTTTGTGGCTTGACGCGAAAATATTGTATCATTGAATTGATATAAAAACAGGCGGCCGATTTTTGGCAGTCGGACGCTCGAATTCAAAAAATTCCAGCTCGAAAATAATTACACACAAAAGTTTGCCAATTTTTTCGCATGGAATTAATAGTTTAAATAATCATGATTTTAAATTTCCATCACTGTTATTTTCAAAACTTAACTCCATCGTTTTATTCAGAGTTTTAAATGTCACTTTCGAGTGCTCGAATCTCAAAAATCACCCCCCCAGATCGTGATTTTTTGAACTCCTCCTAAATAATGGTTTTACATTGAACATTTTCAGGTAGGTGCTGGTACCGTCGCCATGAGATATATCGGAGCATCACTTTATCGGCCGCTCCGTTTGGCTTGGCTTGTTGCTCCAGTTCAGCACTATTAGCTTACTGACCTATCAGAACAGGAGCACACTAGTTTAAGCGTAATACACTGGACCTTTCAGCGCAGACTCACCTGACTCACCCGGAAATTGCTGAATTTTTGCACTGGCAAAATTGAGTATTTTAGGACAGGAATACCTGTGTCGCTAAATAATGTATAGTCAGTTCGGCGCTTCTTAATCTTGCAGTTATCGACATTATACTTACGTGAAATGTCACAAAGAACAGGGCAAAAGTGTAGTAAACCATGTTAGCAGCACAAAGCACTAACCTATTAACTGTGGGGCGCGCGCGCCGCTCCGATATTTTATATGATGACAACAAAAGGCTTGTTTCCTGTGCCGAGGTAATCATCTCATACTTAGTTACATCGGTATTACATTATACATTTTATGATCGACGTTATTTGCGCACTGTTGAATTATTTCAATTATAGACTAAGAGCCACGTCAGATGTGACACAATTATGAGAGCAACGAAACCCATCTAATTAGATTACTACACTATCCTTATCAGATAATAAGATTACTACACTATACTAGATAGGTGGTGGGAGCTCAGAGTGACAGACCTGCAAAATTTTTCAGTTGAAAAATAAATAATAACACCAAAATATGTAAAAGCCGCCAAAGTTGTATCATTTATAAAGACCGTCAAGTGCCAGTCGGACTCGCGCCCTGGGGGTTCCGTACATCACACTATTTTAACAATCATTGAACATTGCTATATGTAACGAAAAGAAACAGTGGATTGAGGGTAAAAAAATACGCATTTTTTTTGTGGTGGAAAAACAAAATAACTACGTTGGACGTTTTCCTTTACTTATGCTGTATGACCTACCTCTTTGCCAATTTTCATGATTCTAGTTCTATGAAAATACCCTATACCTACGTTTTGTAAGTTTGCAAGAGCAATTTTTGCTTCTTGTGATGGTACAACAAATTAACAATTTTTGGACTTTTCCTTTACTTATGCTGTAAGATATTCCTTCTTGACAAATTTCATGATTCTAGGTCTTTGGCAAGTACCCTATATGAAGTGTAAGAAAATAAAGCTTAAATGGCGAATGTAGTGATCGTTACTTAGTAAGTAAGGTACAGTCGTACCTACAAAGAAATGTGTCCAGTTTTTTGTCCAAAAGGGGATACATCTTTTTGTGGTCGACTGTACAATACGTTTGCGATAACAACAATATACTTAGGTATAGCATAATTATGGACTTTCTTTGAAAAAAAAACATGTTTTCAAATGATAATGGTTAGTTATTACATACCTATATGAAATTTCATGCGCGTGCACGAACTGCACGATATACGGAAAGGATGTCAATATAAAGGTAAATAATTAGAGTAGTACATATATATTAACTGGAAAATATATAGCTCGACAGTATGGTAAACCGCTACTTCATCTTCACAGAAGAAACCTCCAGATCGGAAGTCTTATCTGCGCTTCTTCTCACTAAATCTAGTACTAAATCTCTTTTCTTCCTAAATGTCTTCTTCACTTATTTCCTTTCTTCTTAAGGTACTTTTTACAACGTCTGCTGCTGCCTCCAGAACTCCTCCCGGTTGGCCAGGAACCGCAGCGCCTCCTCGGCCTGCTGCGTCACCACGTTGTTCTTCTTGTCCGCGATGGCCAGGTCCGGGTTCTTCAGCAGGTTTTCCAGGTAGAGCTTGTCGGACATGAGCTGCCCGAGGACCGGGCGGGCTGACTTGGAGCGAGTCCGCTTGGTTGGTTTTTTCACTGGTTTGACGGCGCCTATTGTGTTTTCTATGGCCTCCTGTAATTGAATTGAGGATTTTTATTTATTGATACCTACAAGTGGCTCGTAATATTCGATAATACAAGGTGTCCCTACAGTTGGTTGATTGACCTATTTTCATCAATCGACTTCAAGATTTCGAAGGAGGAGGTTGGTCCCATTGTCACCAGGTTCGGTTCGGATCTGATGATGGGATCCTGGAGAAATCGAGGGAACTCTTCAACTATTATAAATACATCTATGTGATTTCAGCAAGTTTTTAAAACAACTCGGGCTTAGAAAACCAGAGACTAAGTGAAGTCGGTTCTTTTTTGTTTAAAATTATTATTTTACTTAGTACTTTTGTAACTTATACTTTCTTTAGGTACTGCCAGTTCCAGCCTAAACTTGTTAAAATCCGGCCACGCTTACAAAATGCCCTTGTCACAAATCCACCAATCTTATAGCTACCACCACCACTCTTCGCAATATTATAGCGCCTGTGCCTTGTCAATTAATAAGACAGTTTTGATAAACATTCTTGTGTACCTGTGCTTTCTGGACTCCTAGCCTAAAGTCGTTTAAATCAGGCCTCGCGCGTAGGCCCCTGTGGTAATGAACCAGGCTCATTTCAAATTCTCCGCAGTAATACAGCGCCTCAGCCTTGTGCAGAAGAGCCTTCCCATGTTTCGGGTCCAGGGCCAGTGCCGTTTCGGCGTCGGCAAGCGCAGCACGAGGTTCGCCCAGGAGAAGGTGGCATTTGCTGCGGGCTACGTATGCTGCTTTCTCTTCTGGAGCAAGTTCTATTGCCTGTGGAAGAAAAAAAAAGTACTATAGTGTCCTAAAACGTGCAAAGTAAGTAAGTACATGAGTAGCAGCCAATATCCAATAGGTACCATTTAAATGTGAGAACCGTGACTGGCGGTATACCTTGTTAACAAAATTAATAGCAGTCTTAAATCTCTCCCTAGTCATCTCCGCTCTGGCCAGGGCCAGTAGAGTCCCAGCATCGGCTTCCTCCGGTAGCTGCAATGCGCTGCTTCTCTCCGCCTTGTCTTTCATGCTCAGGGACTGCTTGATATCCTTGGAGCCCATGACGACGGCAGCAGCTCTGTCTTTGTCAGTATATAGCTCTTCCTCTCGCCTTCGTCTCTCACGCTTCTGCTTGCGCTTACCGCTTTTTTTTCTTGGTTTTGGGGAAACCTTCCTTTCCTTTGCGGAATGCTTTTCTTCCTCGACGACTTCATGACTAGCGGACTGCGGCGCTCTTTTGCTAATTGATGCTTTTGGGGTAGTGTCCTCTTCTTCCTCATCTGCAATGCCGACTCGGACAAAGCTAGCGAGAAAGTCAGCGTCTTTTGCTGGTCCGAGGATGGACCTGGCCAAGGCTTTTGCGGTATCGTCGTTGTCCATTTTTATTACTTAACGCGGAGTGTGTAAAGAGACGGAGGTATTGACGCCTGAGCTGTCGTTACCATAGCTACTGAATGTGTTTTCGCACCCACTTCGCTCGCTAGTGGGCCTCACGAGAGCTCGAAGCGAGCACGTATGACGGTCTAAGTTTTCAGATACGTTATGATACTTTTCGAGTAGACGAGTAGGTAATAAAAACTAACGATTTAATGGGACATTAGAGACATGTGGAAGCATTAAAAGGATTATAAAATAAATTTGACATAAGGAGGTACTTTATAACCTTTTATATAAGGTTTATAACCTTCGCAAACGGACGTAAGCAACGCAGTTAAAAGAGTCTTAAAACATACGTTTCATAAAAGCATTTTATTTTTATATTGTCATCATCAATATCAGCATAAGCAGGTTATGAACCTACATGGCAAGTTAAATGGAAACAAACATATATGAGGCAAACTGAGAAACTTCTTTTTTTTTGAAGTCGGTTAATAAAAAGGGTCGGTAACGCACATGTGATACCTCTGGTTTGTCGCTCGAGGACTCGTCGAGGTGTTTCTTCAACTTTCTTGACATTCTTTCACCTCGAATGGGTAACACTAGCTACATACCTATGTATATATGTATTTGTTTCTATATGCTACGTACCATATGTAACTATGTAAATATACGCATATACCATAAAGTAGCTACATTTATGTACTGTAAAATGGGGCGAGTAGGGACAGAACCGAAGTTCAAACCTAGATAAAAGTTTATTTTTACGTGTAGCACGTTGATTTTTATACACGAACAAAAATAATAGTCCGGTCGTATGCTTATAGGTTTTTATTGATTATTTATCGACTAATTTCATAATTTGAATGATTAATACGAAATACTGGGTAATACCACCTCACCCGTAGTTGGCGTTGGTAGGGATAGCAATGAGATGAGTTAGGAAACTTGCTAGGCTTGACAGTAGCTTGATTTTGTACAACCCTGGTCTAAAAACACCAACTCACCCCTCTAGCATCCCTACTCTCCCCATTTTGGCCCATTAGCCCACGTCACCCCCTTTTTACTTCGTTTTTCAGTATAGCTTACCTTATTTAATGACGTGAGCGCCCTCGTATATTGTCCGTTCTTGAGGTGACCGGAGGACTCGTCACGATGTTTCTTGGCCTCTATGGGGTCACTTGTAGGGAGCTCCGGCTCCTTGCCTCGCCCCATGCTGAGGTTTTCTGAAATTTTAGTTAACGCCAGTATAGAGATGTCTGCATTGGTGAAACACGGACATAATAACGTGTAATTTTTTAATAATAGAATCTAATATTAAACCAAGGGTATCATTCATTATCATTACTAATACATTCCTTAACATATTGCTACCAATTCAAACATCTACATCTACCTTCATAGTTTTAGGTAGATATATGAAATAATAATTTGGTAAAGTGCCAAAGTTGCCAATCTTCTGGCCAAACATGCTGAATATTACGAATCAATATCGGGATTAGATAAATATTTGCCAAAGGCGACTTGGCAATACTTGGTTTACCCGTCAAATGATGATAAATCGTTTCTGAAAAGACTAATAGAGGCACCTACTGTTTCTTGCCAGCAAATTTACATTTTATTTACTTTAATTGTAAGAAATTACTTTGAGATATAGATACGTGTAGGTAATGTAAGAGCTTCCTAAATCCAATCGAAGTTAATTTGGACCAAACAAAAACACCTCTACCATCAAGTTTCATTCATTGTCACCATTTTTGATTCAGCGACTTACTATTACAAATTATCGATTTGACTTTCCACAATGTTTCGTGTAAATTACACTTACTCAAGGCCAACGAAAACAGGGCACTTTGTGTATAAATTCCTTTACTAGGTGACTCATTTTGATTGTCTTTGGATTTACATAGTAGATTTAAGTGAGCGCAATGTTTGATGGTAGTAGATTACCTTACCTACCATAAGTATGTATTTATATTTTTCAATGTATTCGCGTGCCGAAACTTGGTGGTGGTAGGTAAATGAGGCATCTTTCCAAGAAAAATGGTGAAACATTAGGTCCCCAATTTACTACTTTTGTCCCTTGTTTGTACTACATTAACAAACTGGGTCACCGAGTTATCCCGTTTTTTTTTCGAAACTTGATCCGTTGTTTATTTTTATAAGCACCGATTATAAAAATGGATGAGAAGTTATGTTCTGATCTAAGATCACATAAAATCTTATATTTGGTTATTACATGGACGCATTTCATAAACATTACTATAGTTATTTGTTATACAAGGGGTGAAAGTTGTATTTTACGTACGAGTGTTATTTGAAACACGAGCTAGCGAAAGGATTCTATTATTGACCACGAGCGAAGCGAGTGGTTCAAAAATAGAATCCTGAGCGTAGCGAGTGCTTTAATACACGAGACGTAAAATAACTTTCACCCGTGTATAACACAAAACTTTTCACCTCACTACAGCGAGGAAAATAAGAAAAAGGGTGCATTTTGCTCGGTTTCCCGTAATTCCTCAGGTGTTTAATACTTCTTCATCACTCGAATCACTAATTTTTAACAAAACAACCTAGAAAAACATGCGAATATTTAACGTTGATATGATGGATGAATTGAAATGAAAAGTTTTGACGTAAAAGGTTTTATTAAATGTCAGATGCGTTTTGTTCGTACGTAGACTTATTCGGCTGTCAGAACAATTTATCCGTTTTTACAAAAAGAATGAAGATTAATGTTGAATGCTGATATTTATGAATTAAAATAAAGTTGTAAGACTGTATTAAGTGTTTTTACTCGATGAAATTCATTAATTGCGATGTTAAAAATTCTGCACTTTTAACGTTTTACGTTTTGTTAGCTGTCAAATGTCACTTAAGCCACTTGTCACTTATGTCAAAACTCTTTCACCACATGTGGATAAAAAGCGATTTTCACAATAGATATTAAACAAACAAAACGGGCTTTCCGAGCTAGTGAGGTGAAAAATCCTAAACGACTCCTAATATTCAGCCTCGACAGCAAGAAATGAAATCACCTCTAGAAGTCTAGACCATTCGCGAGAATTTGCGAACAACTATAGTTGGTCCAACAGAAGTGTGATCTCTGATAATGGGACAATTCCTCAGATTCCTTTTCGAAACTTTTTTCCGCGAACCATAATGAATGTATAGCACGGTGTTACCAACCATTATATAATTTAAGTATATAAATAAAACATGTACGTACAACCATAACAAGATATAACCAACTGCACATATTTATGCAGTCTCTCAGCCGATTTTCGATATGGTAATTGCTTCAAACTAGGGAATGCAAACCGGTTATTTTTTGTATGAAAATAACCGGTTATTAACCGAAAAACCGGTTATTTTCATACAAAAAATAACCGGTTTGCATTCCCTACTTCAAACGTCAGTACTGGAAGTGACTAGTGTAACGTTCGCGATTCTTTTTAAAAAAGACTGCTGCGCACAAGCGCCGCCAAGAACACATAACATATTTGCGTCTATTGTCGTATTTTTCGAAGGGATTTGCTCTAAATTATAGTGTTATCTTTCATACATTTTTACCTAATCGTTAATAGCCACCAATCATCTCGCATGACGTGATCCAAATATGCGAAATATGTCAAATATACTAACGGATCTTGAAGTCAGGGTTACACTGGTTTTCTTCGGTTTACGTATAGAATGAGAGCTATGATCAGATAAACTTAACGATAGTTGGTGCCGTTTCCGTGCGCCGGGACTATTCGGCAGTTATCGTTCCATCGCCGACAGCCGATGGATTGCATTTGGCTTCTAGTTTCAGTACCTCTATTCATCAAGGGGTAGTTAGAGACGAAACCATATGTTGTATTTGTAATATAATATAATACAGTTCGCAAATGAGCTTCGTGAATTTACGGACTTAGGAAGCGGGAGTGTCGCGTCATGCACCGAGCTAGGATTTCATGAACTCCTAAGAGACTATTTTTTCACTAAACACAACCTCATCAACTTGAAATAATTGTAAGCTACCTTTTACCTAATCAACCCTGACCTTTATTTTTGATACGTCTTAGTAAACTTTAACATAATTATAAATTACGTAAGTATCTCGTGCACGGCTTGCAGGGGAGGTGGGGGTGGTTCGACATAACTTTGGCTTCGGTACGCTCATTACCATCGCATTACTCATGCAAGCCCGCTATGAAATACGACATGATCTTCGTAATGCGGTTAACTGTTGGCGCAAAGTAAATTCTAATTTAGTTTTAACTACCAACGTTTTTATTTATTTATACATAATTTACAAATTATGAAAACATAACGAATAAAACTAACTAAAACGAAATCAAATCTAAATAATGACTTCTAAAAATAAATCTAAACTAAAACTATAATATATTTAAAAGAGGCCCCTGCGGCATGGTACCGTAGCGTAGACGCTGGCAGCATTTCCTCGGTGGATTGCTAAACTAATCCTTTGAGCAAGATAGCTACCAAATCTTTGGTCTCCAAAGGCACCTCTGAGTCTCTTCGAAAGATCTTTAACTGAATTTCATAATTTGCATTTTATTAGAAACTTTCTACGTGGAGTTGAGTTAAATGTCATCTAAATCGGTTCAGCGATTATCGATTCCCCATACAAACTTCCACTCCCCTCTTCACCCGTTTTAGGCATAATTTCTGGAATAAAAACTATCCTTTCCCGGGACTAAAACCTCATAACCACATGACAGTTTGTGTAATAATTAAATTGGGCTATAAGAAATGGGTAATTCAAATCAAAATGGACGTTCCGTGACTATTATTATTTGTATGTTTTTACCATATCACGGGACCATGGGGTCCCGGACCTTTGGAAGGCATGCGTGGAGCCGAAGCCAACAGCGCATAGGCCCTTTAAAACAATATAATCTAAAAGTAAGGGATACACGTGGCGGATACTATTAATATTCAGGATCACTAAGTATTAGGCACCTAGTTACCTATCGTTATCAGGATGATTGACTCGGCCAACCGATTGGGAGAATAAGGTACCGAATTTGATATGTATTGTATACTATATATCTATATCGAAGTCAGGATTGGATGACACGAACGAACCCACGCTGTCGTGACTTGTCGACCACAAAAATAATCAAATTAGAGATTATATGCCCGTCAAGTATTTTATGAAATCCATTCGTTGACTTTAGGAATTATTTGTTTGATATCGTTTGGTAGTAACATCAAAAGCTACTTACTTAAGTAGGTACCTAAATGTTTGACTGCAGATTTTTAAAAAAAGTATGTGTACTATACATATTCGTATCTTATCTAATGACATGAATTCTCTTGAGGAACCTGGGGGCCGATATTTGGCAGCCGGACGCTCGAATTCAAAAAATTCAAGCTCGAAAATAATCGCACACAAAACTTTGTCGCCAATTTTTTCGCATGGAATTAATAGTTTAAATAATCATTATTTTAAATTTCTTTTCGCTTTTATTTTTAACACATAATTTCATCGTTTTATTCAGAGTTTTAAAAGTCACTTTCGAGTGCTCGAATCTCAAAAATCACCCCCCTGGTTTTCAATAGTCGGACAATGTCACGATTGTCAGTAAGTACTAATTAAGGGAACGACTGAAGATGATGATCATGTAATTCCATAAAATCGCTTTTAAAAAACTAAGATCTAAATTAAAAGTATAAAAGCGGGTAGGGTGTTCAAAATGAGCTGCACACCGTGCACACGATTTTATTTTTAAGAGAATAAGAACGTGTGTAGATCATTTTGAACATCCTACCCGCTCAGCTACTTCTGCTGCTGCCTGTACATATCTTATCAACAACACATTTCGTATCCCAAGAGTTAAATTACGGTAGGTAAGTACCTGAGTTTAACATAATTAACACATGAAGCTTATTGAGGACTATAAATTAAATACATTTCTTATAATCTACATGATACTTTTGATTTTACGCAATGAAACTTACCTAAGACAATGTAAATCCAAAATTACTGGTAATATTGTATAATTTGTAAACTGAAGAATGTCTTCACTGTTTACTACCCTACATTTGCTTGAACCGCTTTTAAAAATCGTTGGCAAAAGTTGCGCTGCCACGGGGGTTGATTTCAGACTGAGCAACTAGTGGAAGAAGTACCAACCCTAATGAAAAAAGGATGTTTACACGGTGCGATGTTCATTTTGAAACAAATACTTAAGAACCTATCTATTATTTCCTAATAGATATCCGCCTATTAATCTGCCTTTGAGTTAGTTACTTTGTAATAAACATTTACATAAATTTCCATTATACAACTAGATTGCTGAATTTAATCATTCACAGCATTACTTTATTATAGTTACAAGTTATAATTTGTACCTAAATGGGCTTAACACACGGAGCAACACACCTAAGTGATTTTTAAAAGGGGCTTTAATTGACCGGAAGTACACAACAAATATGTCTCTTTTTCATTAGTTACGGTAGTGCAAAGGATAATGATGCTGGTCATGACGTCCCGGCCTACCTCGACTGTAAGGTAACATCGGACGTATCGAGCGATTTAATTCAATTTTTTTTATATCATAGTGTTAGCCATCGTCCTAATGGAACGCGAATGGGCGATCATCGTCACGATCAAACTATATTGAACTGGAATAGGTGTCCTAACTGACAATCTCGCGAATCGCGCGTTTGTGCCTTATGCATTTCCAACATTTGAGACGATAATTCATCGGGTCGGGCGATAGGCCCCATATCGTATCATTTAGCTCTCATTTATTAGCGCGTAAGGTAGCTGCGAATCGTCTCAGGGTCGTATCGCAACTACTAGGGCAAGCAGTATCGGTATTGCTAGTATGGGCAATCCTGGAATTCCGGTATTATCCCATACAAGCAATACCGGTATTGCATGCCCTAATCACAACCATAACAAATCCAGTTGAGCTAATAAAAAATCTTAAATTTAGAATTAGACTCTTACGTGTAAGGGTCTACCACGACTTAACGATTTGCAAAAGACGTGTAGTGGGTTATAAAGGGCTCTCCGCGACATGCGATCCCTAAATAACCACTGAATTATAACCGCCCATTAGTCTCGTATCGAACTAACCAAAACAAATAAAAAATAATATCTACCAACTTTACCTACTAAATACCTGTTTTCATTTTTCTTTTGCGCTACATTTCTTCGTCAACGTTTCGTTTAATGAATTTTGTCACGCATTTTTCGTTTCGTGTGTCAGCTTTTTCTGCAAAACCCACTTCTGAATTTGATCCGTCTACGTTCTGTGCAGGAGAAGTCAGACACCAGAGATTTAAAAAAATGTTATTTGCGTTTCAACTTCAGTTTGTGCTGGGTTAATTACTTATTCTCGTTGCTAAAAGGTACTGAAGAAATATGAATCCATTATGTTTATACACCACTGTATCCAATATCACTGATCTTCAACATGAATAGCCTCCCAAGCAAAAATAGTCGTAATCCCAAACTACTAAGTCTACTTTGAGTCGTCCTGTGCTATGTTATTATAACAAAGTTCGAAGTCGTGGGCTAAGCTCTGAATGCACGCAAGCGATGGCACAATATTGTAATTAATGACAGAGACAATCTTGGTATAAACTAAAATAGTTTATTGATGTCTGTTACTTCATAGCTTTTACGCCTTTTTTCTTTTGAGCTCGGGAGTAATTTGGGGGAAATAGAAATTGATCAATAGCAGTGGTTTAGTAAATTACGAAAGCGGAAGGGCAATTTTGGATAATACTATGCCAATGTTTATGTCATAAGAAATCGATGGAATCGGTATTATAATTTATAGCCTCCGTTTTGCAATACCAATGGCAAATAATTCGCGTACGCTTTTCTCGAGAATGTATTTCACACTTAATTTATCCTGCAAGTACCTACTAGGTTTCCTATGTGTTGACTTACTATTGCGGGCCATATACTTGTCTGCCATCATTTAATTTTGATAGGAGTAGGTATTAGGTATATTCCAATTTACTTTTCAAACATTTAGGGAATCAGAAAAGATTCCAAGGAGGAGAAACATTTTCTCTACGATTAAACTGATTTTAGGAACTCGATACTATCCATGAAAGTCACGTATGATGCTACAATACCCAATGAAGAACAAAAATTAAACCACAAAATCATGCTATAGACATTCTTTATTAGATCATCATAGACATTTAGTAAAAACATGCAATAACGCAATCACGTTTGTTTTTTCTGAAGCTTAACCCCTTTTTGTTTAAGTTAATAGTAAGTATATACCTAAATAAATAATACATAAATATAATTATTATTGTAATTTATTTAACATAACATCAAAAGACATCATTTTGTTCTTGACTAGAGCCTAACATCTAGGTATACGTTATACGTATTTCTTTTAATATCATAGACATACTATTATACGACATACATTACTTAAAATACGAAGGACTTTGAGCTTGGCGATTACAAACAAGATGACTTATCTTACCACTGAATACAATAGTACAAAATATAAAACAAATGGATGGAATATAATAAAACAAACTGAATAGTGGCGCCCAACGTGGGGCTTTTACAAACATTAGGCTTTAAATACTTAATTGAAGGAATCACAGATTTAATACATATTAGACGCCGTCGTTCTAAATGTACAGTAATTTGACACTGATTACCTACTCTAAAACATTAAATACTGCTCCATAAAAATACGACAAAGAAGACGACATCACAAAATGTTTATCCACATACTTGTAAAACATTGTCATTTTTCATACTTAGGTCCAAACATTTCAAATGGTTTAGAATCTGTAGTCTTTTAAAGTTAACCGATGAACTAATCGGATGAGAAAACTATTTTCGGGACGGGACCCCGTGGCCGGGCCACTACTGTTGTATCGTCTTCATGACTTTCAGAAGACTCATCACAATTTAGTGTCTGAAAAAAAATTGAGTATTACTTTCTATTCAAAATGAAGTGTCGTGTACCACATCCTGGTAAGGAACATCGTGCATCATCCTTAAACCTATGGTCCTATCCGATATTTTCTATTATCAAGTTTTATCACAAATGGCTGGAATATAAACCATATTCTCCAAAATGATAGGATTGCCTTTAGAACAGTGCACTTTTCTGACTCCTGTTTTTAGTGACGGCAAGGAAGGTGGCATTACTAACCTTATTTTCCGACACCACGGAGAGTTTTCTCCGAGACAGCGCACTGGTGGCTCGCAGCCGCCGCGGCTCAACCCCCGCGGTTAGTCCCGCGCCACCGCTCTCATTAGACAATTTAGACGCTTTGGATAAGCTCGAATTCCTTCGCCTCCTTAAACCGGTCTCCTCGTTGATGCTGGCTGATTTCCTTGCCTGTAAAAGTTTTATTTTTTAGAGTTCCGTACCTAAAGGGTAAAAACGGGATCCTATTATTAAGACTCCGCTGTTAGTCCGTGCGTCTGTCACCAGGCTGTATCTAATGAACCGTGATAGTTAGACAGTTGACATTTTCACCGATTATGTATTTCTGATGTCGCTCTAACAACAAATAATAAAAAACAAAACAAAATAAATATTCAAGGTGGTTCCCATACAACGGACATGTTTTTTTTGCTGTTTTTATAGATAACGGTACGGAACCCTTCGTGCGCGAGTCCGACTCGCACTTGGCCAGTTTTTTTAATACCACTCCGACTGTAAACAAGCATACGGCACACCTGATTGAGCAGCGCATCGTATAGGTCGTGCATAATAATATTGCGAACAGATTCGAATAACCACACTTCCTTTGAGGCTACTACGAGTACTTAATGTTATTATCGATGCCCTAGTTCACAATCATACTAAATACGGCGAAAATGTTGTTCTAATTAGTACTATAGTGCACATACAATTAAAGTCCAATTTCAACAAAATATTCGTCGAAATTAGTACGATTGTGAACTAGGGCATTGTAAAATACACAGTGGCTAATTAACCTACCTGTCGTTCAGCCATGCGCTGCTGAGCATGCCTCGCGGCGTTCTGGCGGATAATCTGATCAGCTCGTCGCCGCAGCACGAGGGCCGCCTCCTTGTGATGGAGCAGTGCGCCATACAAGTCGTTGCGGGATAATGCAAACAGGTTCGAGTAGCCACGAGACCTGCAAGATTATGGAGTGATTGAAATTTGTAACCTTAAGACGATAGTTAGCTAATTTCACAATTAGTGTTCACGCAATCTATTAAATAATTCATTCATAATTTCTTGTTACTTCTATCAGTAGATGGCCTACTGGCCCCACGTTGGGCGCCAATTTTAAATAAATAGTAAATAAATTAGCGGATAGAATCCAAAGCGGACTGAGAAGGAGTGTAGTATGTTTTATGAACATAGTATACAACAATGTATTTAATTGTAGTTTTATGACGTATATTAAAGATTAGATGGCCCCGCAGGCCCCATGCTGGGCGCCAATTTTAAACAAATATTAAATAAATTGGTGAATGGTACCCAAGGAATGGAACTGAGAATGGCTTTTGTATTTTTTATCAACATAGTATAGGAGGGCAGTATTTTGAATTGTAGGTATAAGATACATTCAAATTTATCGCCATTTTAAATTGATTTTTCGTAAAGTTACCTGACTGTGGCAGTTCGCCGCCTCATCCCATCAATGCCGAGCAAACTGATTTCTCCGAAGACACAACCTTCGCCAAGCGTAGCCAGCACTTCGTTCTCATCTGGAGACATCACCTGTTTTGCATATAAATCAATTGAAGAGATGAATGAAAACATAAAAAAATATATAAATACGTCACGCAAGAAGGCAAAACTTATAATATAGTTAATGCTTTACAACAGTAACCAAATACTTTTTAAGTGATGAATTGGTGTGAGTTCTGATTTTTTTGTACATACTAATTAGAATACAACCAACGATTGACAGTGACTGTAAAATGTTTATGGTAGATAGAATGAGAAAATATACTCACGTAGCACTGGCCAGATTTGATAATATACATCTGGTGACCGACGTCTCCACGCCGCACAATCACGTCTCCAGGCAGAGAAGACACGGGACGCAGCTTCAACACCAGGTCACGCAGTAAAGAATCCGAGCAGTCACGGAAAAGTTCCACCTGTTCAAATTTACACTTAAGTGAACTTCATAAATTTATTAATGATTTTGGAACTTTGTGCTATGCTGCATATAAATCTAATTATAATACGTTTCGTCACTTTCGTCGTTCGTAGCATTGTTTGACAAGGGAAAACAATTTTAAGCTCCGTAAATTATTTCCACGAACATTTGTAGTTCTAGTTTACACGTTCAGAATAAATTATGAACCTATCTAAAGAAGTTGAAAATTGTTACTATAATCTAATTGCTATCTCTGGAAACTACCTTAAGACTTTATAAATCACAAATACTATATTTCTCACCATTACGTGAACTTTATTTCAAAATAATAGGGTTCTAGTTCGCATAATTTCTGACACCATTTTGTCTGTTAAAGGGAGCATCTTACCTTACTCAAAGTCGACATGTGCACTTCTAGAGCTACATCCTGTTTCATGTTGTGAGGCAGTGTGTTCAATATATTAGATTCATCTGAAAATAATATATCTATATTAGTATTTATTTAACACAAACTGCAGTGCAACAATTTAGAGAATTTATCATATCAAGGTGACTACGTAAACCAAACGTAGAATATAACGCATGCGGATCCGTCGCCAGTGTGATAATCGCCTTAGATCAGAGACAGGTAGATATAAAGAGTTTCTCACCGAAGCATCTCTGCTCGTGCCACGTGTAGTTGAACCAGCACGTGACACGCTGCTGGAGAGATACTGGCATGTTCAGCTTCCGCAAGTATCGAGTGCATCCGTCCACTCTTTTTCGGTACTCCGTCTTAAATATAATTGGATACATTAGAATATTTATTTAAATATAAAAAATAAAAGGATTATGAATACACCAAAATGATGTCACGAATTAACATAGAATTACAACATTATCTAAATCGCAGAATTGCGTGTACTGCACAGTCATTGCAAACGCACCGATGATGAAGGACATGCCATGATGCTCCATTGTAAACATATCGAAAGAGAGAGAAGGTAGCCCAAGATTACCTGGAAGAGATCGCTTACAGCGACAAGACTGCCTATTGTTACCATTACCTCCATTGTGGGGTGGAATACAGAATATTAATCTTATCTAATCTAAATTCCTTCTTAGCCTGACATGTTACGGAAAGTGCAGTTGGTCTGTAACTCACCCGGGCTCGAGTAGCGGTGGCGATGATATCTCGGATCTGACCAATAAGCAGCGCGAACACGAACACGCCCATCAACCATGCGATAGTCATGAATATGTATTCTTCAGGGTTCTCTGGTTTTGGGTTCTTTCCTGTAAAAATGTAAACAGGACGTTTTATTTACAAAGTGAAGGGGATATGCGATACCTATTTATAATTACAATATATGTAACACGACATTCTTCGTCGTTGTTATCGCAAATTTCTATAAAATTTCACTATAGGTACACTCGGAACCATTCGTTGTGTAAGTAGCATCACACTTGTATTTACCAACTGTTAAGGTTTTAGTACTACTTTACTTTTGTTTTAGTTAGAATTTATTTCAGGTACCATTTATTAATCTGTGGACTTTTAACTTCATCCAGAACCTTCTCCATCATGTACTCGTAAATCAAAACGCATGCATGTAATTAATACTTTAGCTTTTATTGAGGAAAGCATTGATGAGTACTAATGTCACGTTATAAATAATAAATTCAGAGGTATATTTACCTATCGAGGTAGCAGTTTTGGTAGCGAAGTAGAAGCACCGTATGTAAGCGTTGCCCTCTCCATCGTACACCCAATTGTTGACGCCGAGGCCCTCATAAGCACTCATGCTGTAGTACGCGCACGCGTTTAAGTGGATCAGGTAAAATATGTACACCAATGTCTTCCCGATGCGAACCTAGTGAAACAAAATAGCTTAGTTAAATCGTAATTTTTGATTTACCAATGAATAATTTTATATCCATAAAAAGACGATTAGTGAAACCGTCGTAATGAATGAATCATATCAATCTTATGGGACAAATTTTAATTTGATGAACCACCACTACCCACTTGAGTATTACGAATTGTTAGAAATGCCATTCGGTCTAAAGATCGCGCCTGACAGTTACTAATTAAGGATCCCTTATGCGTTATATTTGATGTGTATTTTGAATTACTTAATTTAATTCTACGACATACCAAATGAAATTGGATGAAAATGCATTTCCAAAACCAATATTCTAAAATACTGACCACATAAGGAGACGACAGCACCCTGTCGACAGCCAAGATAAATTCCCAGAAGGTTTGCAGTTTTAGCAGCCGAGGAAAGCGCAAAACGACCATATGCGTCCCAAAATATAAGTACAGGAAATCCAGTGGAGTTAGAGATATGACGTCGAACTGAAACATAGGAAAAAGGGTCAACCTAATAAATATGATCTAACAGTTTGAAATGGATACATCTTTCCATTGCGTGTTGTCAGACAACCAACATCTCCAGCATCTCCTGAGAATTCCTCAAATATAGGAGCAAATAAACACATATCGAGTATCGTTACTATCGGTGATGGTTTGTTATATTTATTTCCGTATTTATGTAGCAAGTAAGTATAATGGCTTAGCACTTCACGATATTATGCCACGCAATATAAAGAAATATTAACTAAAGTTAATAATATGAGCCTTAGGGTCCAGAAATGTTGTGATAAATACGCACCTTGTACTGAATTTTCTTTCTATAATTTCTCCTAGTCTCCCCCGGATCATCTACCCAGAATCCCTCATGCAGATACATGAGCCTGGGTTTGATAAAAGACGCATCTAGCAAGTACACCAGGTCGCAGAAGTAGTCGGCCATCATCCAGTAGACAGTGTTCTCTGGAGTCTGGTAGGGGAAGGTAGCTCGAAGAACGATGCACCAGGCGTTGTAGCAGTAGCAGAACGTTACGAGGAAAAGCCAACTGATGTACAGTCCACCTGGAATCAGTTAAACTGGTCTTTTTATTTGTGCTGAAACAAGAACTTGATTTCTGCCGGATAGAGTTAGAAATTAACAAATTTCAGGTCTACCGAAACGAATTCTTCTCATCTGTGCGCGGCGGGCGGGAACATCAGACTCAATTTGGAACGATGATTGGGTGTACATATGCATGGCTATCTGTTATCTTACTAATTTGAAAAATACGGTTCCTTCTTAATTCGTTTCGTCCTGCGATCCAATTAACCTTGATCTACCTTACAACCACCAGCAAACACAATCAATTTTATATACAAGTAAGCATACTTGACATTTTTAAGTTTCTGTGTAGACATCGCAGCCTAAGTTCGTGGGTGATAATTACAAATAAATTTTAAGTCTGCGTCAGTACTTCTTACCTTGAGGGTCGATAGTGACGAAGGGATCGCAGCAGTCTGGTAGTCTGAAGAAGCCCTTGCATTTTTTGGCGCGGGAAGGCGAGGACGGCACCGGGCTCTGAGGGGTTTCTACTTGAGAAGACTTCTTTTCTGGAGGACTCCTAAAGAAAATGAAAAAGGTCTTAGTGGCAAAGGTCATATAGGTGACGATACCATTTTCAAGAGGTTAGTGAACATGATCATCAGTTCTGGAAATTGCATAGAGCATATATTATGTTAAAAAACCTGATTTTGACCTGACCATTTTCGCCTACCTACATATATTTTGATCAAATACTTGACAAATTAGACAAACATCATACATACCCAAATGTGTCTGACATTGAACTTAACATTAGCATATCTAATAACTGCGCCCCGTAATGTAGTCCATAAAAATCGATTTTCAACCTGTCTGTGATACTTAGGGTGGGTTGCACCACGCACAATTAACGGAGTCATTAACGTTAAATATGGCGACGGAGCAGTCACCATACATAGGACATACTGAACAAGTTTCACTATGGAGGTAACCACAAAATCGAAAAAAAAATTGTCTTCCTCATACAAAATGTAGACACCCATGCGACAAAATGTATGAGTATGGCAAAAAAAAAACCGCGATTTCGGGGTAGGCTCCATAGTGAAACTTGTTCAGTATGACCTATGAAAACCACCGTTAAAAGGTTCGCCCGTATTTAAATTTACACATTGTATATGCAATAAAGGTTAAATAAATATATAACCCAAAAGTCCACAGAAAAACGCTACGAGCCACATAACTTGACGCCCCAGTCGTCCACCATACACTGTGTTAAATTAAAGAACCGATGTATGCTGGTCTTCGGGGGTATCGATCGAGTCGAGCGATATTGCTTGGAGCGTTTATTTTCGTGGCTGAGACGTCTACCAACCATTTACGAGGCTCTCCAACGGTTTCGGAACGCTTGAAGTCCTTCAGCTCAGTTTCGTCATCCTCGTAGATCACGTTGTAGGCTTTGTAGTCCGATGGGGGACTAGATGGCAACAGTCGGACTTTCTTCGCCGGCAATAAAATGCTGGAAGATAGTTAAATTTCATTCAATTTCTAATTATACGATACAAATACTTAGGTACTAATATAACTTTCCTTCAGCTACATAAGTACTATGCTGATCAATATTCGTGTGTCTACTCGTAAAAGTAACTAAGGTTTCCAAATTCAAAACGAAACCACTGCTTGTTTCAAGAGGTATAAAGCAATAATGGTATAAATAAGACTAAGGCCAAGTGCTATAATAGCGTTTGTACAAAACATTGGCACTTACCCTTTACATTGAGTGTTCAAATCCCGAATCTCTGTCTTAGTTTCTTTGTTAGAATTTGTGTATGCAATGCTGAAAAAGAAAACCACTGATTAAACTCAAAATTTAACTGGACGAGATCCTTTAAAGGATAAGTTCGGCTTTGTGCTACTTTCTCTTTATAGTTTTTATTTTCTACAATGAAGAGTTTATACATACATATATTGTATCAGGTATTTCTCTTCAGAGATCTCATTAGTGTAATAAAATTATATTTATAGCTATTTACTCGTACTCTTGGTATAAATGAATCAAAAGAAAAGAAATCAAAGATATTTAAACGTCTCGAGTTTGCACCTCCTTTACCCCGTTGAAGAAGATGGTCCCAACCATCTCTTTCTTTGCGAAGTGATTCTCTGAAAAGTTGCTGTAACTTGTTATCGCTGGAAAATGGCTGGAAAGCGTTGCAACGCACGCAAGCAAAAGTATTAACGTATGGAGCTAAAATATATAAAACTTACGGCACATGAGCTGGGGAGGCATCTGGGGTACACCATGATCCGTATGGCTTGGGTACTGCATGGTTCTGGGCTGTCTTGGTGGGCTCCGACGGGTGTACCGTGTGCTGTAAAAACATTAACTTTAAGCCTTTTTAAGGACACATTTAATATTACTCCAGTAAAGATACGTTTTCTTCAAATATTAATTTATAAGAGCGATTTTTTTGTTTATATAGTTTTAAAATGTCATTCTAAGATGACTGAACGAAAAATCCTACAAACTCTCCATCTCCATTAAATATTCATCAAAATATATATGAAGCGTTTCTTTTTTTGTCTGATTTTCCGTCATCCATAAATAACGTGTCTTAAGGAATCATAAGAAATAATAAAATATTTATATATTTATTTAGGCGATTTTTAGGAAATTAATTAAATGAGGATTTTTTCATGTTCAAATTTTTGTAGTATTTTCTGTCTACGCAATGATTAACATGACTTTTAAGCCATACAACTAAATACTTCTGCTATTATGAATTATTTCCAAATTTGTCATTTTTCCCATACAAGTGAAAATAAAATGACTGTACTATATATGCTTTCGGAAGGAAAGTTGTATGGACAGTAAATAAACTTTCTGAAAGTAGTTGCCTGAACGGTCCATTTTTGAAATAAGTACTTAAGTACCTAAATGATTTATTGCCACATAAAAAACCGTTAAAATTATCCCGTTATATATTTTTTACACCAAAACACAATGTAAACTTAACCTAGACATTATCACTATTCACTATTACAGTGCATATGCTAAAAGCATCGCTGTCGTGGTTTCAGCGCTGGTTTTCAGCTATCCCAAAACTATGGTGGAGACAAAAAAGGCGACTCCTCGGTACACGTTAACGTATGATACCATTCAATTTGTTGTTATTATAAACCCATATTATAGTATCTGTTAAGCCTAACCATAGACGTAAAGTTTGCTGCAAACCCTATATTACCCGGGCATAGATAAGCACAAGCCATTTGTTGTTTACGGCCGTTTGTAACGGGCTTAAACGACTAATAACTCGAGCAATTAATATCGTCGTAAAGTGGTCAAAGCCTCGCAGCAGGGCTCTGTAGTGTCCACTAAAGAGCGTCCTCATAATGTACAGAATATTTTCTTATAGTCTATGATCTATAAGTACTTATATAAGTTGTTATTTACTAGTGGCGACGCGCCAAGAAAATTCGTAGGGAAATCGGAAGTTTGATTTCCTTTTCTTAATAAGTCGTAGTAAGAGTAGGTCCCTACATACTATAAACTATACACGATATCTATATACATACCCATACTTATTGCATACCTAGGTCATGTCAAAAGAAATATTTATCATAATAATGTCTATAAACTAAAACGATCAGTTTGGCAACACCACGGTTTGTTGCGCCGTCTACTCCGGTGCTCATCCTGCGGCCCGGAGTCCGCGCTCGCGATGGTCTCCAGCAGCGGCCGCGGCACGCGTACCACAAACTAGCTGAAAGTGCACTTAATGTCGCGATCGCAGCTTCAACACTTACTGGTGTTTTTAGGTTATAATACTTATATGAGTACGTATTTATCGTATACTAAACGTGATTTGAACGGCCGCGACGACCTAATTTTACGTCCTTTTTATTGAAGTCGTAAACAATAGAATTATTAGTATTCCACCCCACTATGGCTGTTGGCTGTCCCTTTTAGCCGATTGATTTAGACACCTACGCTCGTTGCCAGGCGTATAGTCACTTACTCGTAACAACATAAAACAAGGTAAGTAGGTATAAATCATTAAGCATGAAGCCTTGTGGTAATCCATTTTTATTTTTATATTTCTTAGAAAAAGTACTTAGAAAGAAGTGTATCTATCCAGATACACAAAGTCTAAGACCAAAGGAAACGGCTTGTTGATAGAAGATACATATATGTATTTTACATATGTCCAAAAGTAGGAAAAACTAAAATAAAAACATGGCCAAGTGGAAGTCGGATTCGCACTCCTGTAGTTCCATAAATAACATAAATTGCACAATTTTATCAATGTTTTTTTCTTAAGTCGTACTCACTCATGCTTGACTGTAGAATTCTATTATTTTTCCTGTCACCTATGATGGTAACAGATTTGTGTTTTTTTATTGTTAGGCCCCCGCAGCTGTTTCATTTCATATATCACACGGTAGGTATATCTGGCAACACGTTTTTTATTTTCTAATTTACATCCAAAATAAAGCCTCCTACATGTTTACCATGCATTCACTTATGTTTTACGTCCACCTTTGTCGAGTCGCCGACTTAATCGGTCGATTAGTTTCGGAGCAGATTGACATTGTACCTAAGTATTGTGACCGTCAGACAGAGTAGCACCATAAGGGTTCCTTTTTTGCCATTTACGAAACTCTAAAAAGGTTTAAAGAAGAAGATAGTGCTATAGATACTATTAGTAGCTCTGTTAGTTGCAGTCATAAAGCGACGGTAATGTAGAATTGTTTGAGCCCGCAAAGGGAAAGCACTTAGCGGCACTTCGGTATTCAAATCACACGGAGGCTAATTCGTGCGCCCTTGAGGCGCCGATTGAAACGCGACGGTGAGTTGGCTGGTAGGTACTTGACTTGGTACATAATACATAGGTAAGTATACTGTACTATAGCAGTGACTTTTTTTACCAGACTGAATAAAACGCAAAATGTTGAAAGCAAAAGGCGGGCGAAAATAGTTACCGAATGGACCTCATGATGGCCGAGGTATGCGTCGAGACCAAAAGGCGATAGCGAGACGATGAACAGAAGAGAAACACATACAGTAATGATTGATTCATGATTTGCACACGTCAGCCAAATTTCGGGAAACGGGGAAGCCTTTGCCTACTAGTCATATTAGTGGGACACTGAAACAGGCTAAAACGCCATTGCACGACACAACATAAAGTCATCAGTCAGGTAGATAAACGATGATGATGATGAAATCATAAAGAATACAGAAAATTGTAGGTAAATACGGAGCGAAGCTAATTACATATAAGCGGTATTTGAACTTGAAAGTCTTGTTTTTTTACTGTTTTGATGTCAATATGTTATTTTTGGTTATCAAAATGAGATTCAGTGTTCTTGTTGAAAATTTTTATCAATAAATGTCGCATTCTCATTCTCATTCTCATTCAAACAAATTATGAATTTGGCGACTATGCCACTAAAACGTTTGGCGTATCCGCGCTGGTGTTAAGATATTCATTGTAATAACTTTATTAACATGTACATGAAAATTAATTCATAACAAGGAATCAACGAGTTGAAGATGAGAAACGTCAAATCTGACAGGATCATCCTGTCCATTTATAAATTAAAATCTAACCAATACATATTCGAATAGGTCCTATTGTGATGTGACGATGTGACCATCCAACGCGAGTTCGATATTCTGCGAATAAAAACGACTCTCCACTATTTCATTTCCAAATATTAGTATAAATATAAATAAACCACTTGGGATATGGTTCTTACACATGAGACAAACAGCACTTGACCCATAATGTGCAATAACTGCAATAAGTGCAATCAGTACCCATAATTTTTAAAAGTTGAATGACCCCGCCTGCAACGTTTTGTAGCGCAAGCGTCCGGCTGCTTAACAAATTACGTCTGGCCAAACAAATAATGTTAGCCCCCAACTCCAATACGGGGAAGTCAGCCATCAATCATAGCGTACAATGACAGTGTTGGTCAAACACCGTAATGAAGCGAATTAGCCAAAAGCCTAATAGGCCATTACCTCAGAGTGATTAATTGCTAATTACGTAGTTCATTTACTTTACATACTTACTTGCCTACTTGAAAAACATCAGACAACTTGTAGCTAATGCCGGGTTTTAAGGTATCCTTGCCGCCACGGTAATTTTTGACGAAGCGAAATTTCAGAGACGTCCATCCATTATGATATGGTATGGTATACTTTAGGGTAGGTACTATTCTTGAGGGTACCAAAACTCATGGAAATGCCTACTTTTCTAACTCTGTAGCTCTGTAGCCGAACCTTGCCGTTTAGCCAATTTTGTTGCAGGACCTATAATACGTAATATAGGTATGTATTTATCGAAACTATCGATTCTACTATATGTCAGATGACCGTGACCCAATTATTATTAGGTGTGTGATCGGTGTCCATGATTTCGCTAATTGGCTGCGGTTAATTTTGACATTAGACATTGTCACGGACACGGTGGTCGCATGCGGAGAATTTTCACACAAATTATTGTTGCCATCTGATTAACACATTGAGTGCCGGGAACCCGCTAAGCTCTCTGTTCGTAGTCGATTTCCTTTACATATGAGGAAAATGAGTATCGGCTACGAGCGTAGCACGTAGGGAACTGTAGCACGAAAAGTGTTAAATCAATATGGGACCTAATTGCGTCTAAAAAAAAATTAAAGTAAAGAAAAGAATATCACGTGACCTCCGAGGATCACGTGACGCTTTCTATACTAAATGAAGTGTCGGAAGTGTCGTGTAGGACCCGGAGCGCTACGCCGTGAACCATCCTTAAATCGATCGATCAAACGCACATGCAACTATGTAACTAAAATTGCATACAAGTTCCGGCTCGGCCTAAAATAGACGGACTCGACGTCATTTTTTCTACTTATGTGAAAGCATTGAGTAGGTAAGGTACATATTAGGTAAGTAATAATGCTAATGAACATTCAATATTCATGTGTATGTAAATATTTCAGACATTCAGAAAGGTGCGGTACTTAACGAAGTCTCGAACGCACGCCAGTGAATACTTTGACTCTTTTCTGGCTAATGTATCTTATGAGATACACAATCTTAATTGCACTTTTTTTAGCAGACAGTACCTACCTATTTGGCTCTAACGCTAAATCGGTAAATGACCGTTAATTTTTATACAAAATAATAAATATTTTATACAATATCATCATCCTAGCGTTTATCCCGGTTTGGGGTCCGCTTGACAACCTAATCCCATGAATTGGCGTAGACACCAGTTTTTACGAAAGCGACTGCCATTTAACCTTCCAACCCAGAGGGAAAACTATGCCTTTTTGGGATTAGATCCGGTTTCCTTACGATGTTTTCCTTCACCAAAAAGCGACTGGTAAATATCAATTGATATTCCGTACATAAGTTCCGAAAAACTCAGTGGTACGAGCCGGGGTTTGAACCCGAGACCTCCGGATTGAAAGTCGGACGTCTTACCGCAAGGCTACCAGCGCTCTATAAATATTTTATACAATATATTTTTTTTATAAAATATGCAGTTGCATCCTACTACATAGTATTCGATTATAAAGGTAGGTACGCTACTTAATTCTCTCTTTTAAATTCAATAAAATTATACTTACCACATCAACTTGTATTTCCATTTTCATTCGTTAATAACTAAAAGCAGTAAACGCATAGTTTAATTACTTAAGGAGCCAACTTTTTTACACTTCGCACATTTTTCCCTAACAAAAGGTTCGAAGTAAAGTTACGACCATTAGGATTTTCCCGTTGAACTCCGCACGTGTGGTCTGGCCGGATGTTTTCGAGCCACTGTTTTATTCGATTGAAACTTGAAGCTAGTTTCATTCGACCAACACAATAACAGGAGTGGACCGCCTGTTGAATCGAATTAAGTGGAAAGTAAATTTTATTGCTCAATAAATACCTACCAGTGTCACTTTAAGATAGGGTTGAAAACGATTTTCTTTGAGAAATAGGTACCTGCTTTCAAATGAAGTGTATTTTAATGAAAACCTGTAATCAGGTTTGCTTCGTACGTATTTTCAGGACACCTTTATCTTCCTTTTAAAATACGATGTTACTGTCATACAAAGTGAATAGGAAACAATATTTAATGCTGACATTAAAAATATAACAAATAAAATTAACAAAAACTGAACAGCTGGCAACAACTGCTCAACGAATAAGTTTAGTAATCCAGAGAGGAAATGCTATTATATAGGATGTTATATACATTTCTTAAATAATAAAAAATGCTTTTGAAAAAAAATAGATAGAGAGTAGGTACATTTTTGACGGCCTCCTAGCCTAGTTGGTAGTGACCCTGCATGCCTATGAAGCAGGAGGTCCCGGATTCGAATCCTGCAGGCTTATGATGGCAGTAGTTGTCCGCCGATAACTTGATAAAAAGCTGACAACTTGACACATTCACACAGCAAAACATGACAATGTGTCAAGTTGTCAGCTTTTTATCAAGTTATCGGCGGACAACTACTGCCATCATAAGCCTGCTGGTCAGGGCATTTATTTGTATGTTTATCACAGATATTTGTTCCTGAGTTATGGATGTTTTCTATATATTTAAGTATTTATCTATATCTATCTATTATATATATATCGTCGCCTTGTACCCACAACACAAGCCTTATTGAGCTTACTGTGGGACTAGGTTGATTTGTGTAAGATTGTCCAAATTTTTTTTTTCAAGAATTACCTTTTTTTCCACAATATTTGAGCCAAATTGGGAATTCGTTCGCCACATAGATTTGGAGAAAAAATATAAAACATATTTGGGGTTCCGAACTAAGGCTATCCTACCTACTAGGTACATCCTTTTATTTTAGCCTATGAAAACTTTGATTGTCCAATTATGTACAAATTTTTTATAGCGGGAAATTACGTATTGGTTTATTAGAGTTATTTTCAAAGCCGGCAAAAGTGGTGAAGGGATAATTGTCAGCGGAATATCAGAACCGTTTTTGAGAACGATGTTTGTACTCAGGCCGCAATCCATTTTTATATCGTAAAAAAGGTTTAATTTATGTAAAGATTCCAAAGATTACTGGAACACCCAATCCCAATTAGTGATTAGGATAGAATATATAATATACTATACCTGTTTATATAGATAGGCTAATAAAATTAGGTTTTTTCGAAGAATTAATTTCCCAGCAGACTGGAAATCGTTTTAATACCTGCATGTGGTCCTAAAGGCATGTCATCCGAGTTTGCACCGTTCCAGCAGGTGTGCATAACTTTTGAGCGAATTTTTTGCTCTTCGTCAGTTTTTTTCTTGTAGCTCAAAAACGGTACGTCCAATGGAAAATGTCATACTTTAATATTAAAGAGGGTTACATTCTGCGTCGAATGAGTATCTTAAACTTCTAATTCGATTCAGTGGTATAGCTGAAATCATAACTTAAAAATCGGGAAAATGACTAATTTAATTTAAAACTCATAAGTTTGAGTTACATACCTCATATCTTTGCAAATATTACTCCTGTTGAAAAACCTATAAAATAAAAGTTGTAGAGAATAAAATTTCACGTTATAAAGACACCTCAGTTTCACATTCAGTCATTTCCAAAGACTAAATTTGGCGTGAATTCAAAATCGTTATTATTCGTAATTTTTTCTAAGTTGCATACTTTCCATAAATACGAGGTATTAGGCCTACATTTAATGCATCGTTACAACTAAGAACATTTCATTGCAATTCCTAAAACGTACCCAATAAGAAAACTCTTAATACACCGTGTTTTTTTTAATGTATTGTCTTAGTTTGTCTCTTTCTCACGCTGGTGACGGCAGCTCATTGGCACGTCCGCATCTCTCGCTTATCGGTGCGCGACTAGTGACAATTGTTTGAATTCACTCATTTTAAGGGGTTCACTTTTGCGCGTGCATAACCCATCTGTCATTATTATATATCATAAGACGTTTACTTACATAATCACAAAGACAAAAATGAAATATCTCAGAACTGTAGCTAATTAGGAGATTATGACACTAACGTCATTGAAAAATATACTTTAGGCTCAGGAATGTACCCTTGAAATTAATAGAATAAAAAAAAAACACGGTGTATATTTTTTTTCCTTAAATACTTTTTAGAAATTTGCACTGCAGTTGTTCAGATGCATTACATGTAGGCCTCACACCTCATATTTATGGAAAATATGCAACTTGTAAGAATTTACCAAAAAATAACCATTTTGAATACATACCGAATTAAAGTGTTTCAAATGATTCAATTTGAAAATTAAAGTATCCATATAACGTGAAATTTTATTCTCTACAACTTTTATTCTATAAGTTTTTCAACAGGAGTAGTCTGTTTCAAAGATATGTGACATGGAAGTCAAAATATGAGTTTTTCAATTAAATGAGACATTTTCCCTATTTATAACTTTTGATTTTGGCTGTACCGCTGAACCAAATGAGAAGTTTAGTAAGCTCATCCCTACCCTCTTTAATATTAAAATAACATTATTTCCATCGGACGTACCGTTTTTGAGCTACAAGCAAAAAAAATGAAAGAGAGCAAAAATTTCGCTAAAAAGTTATGCACGAAACGGAACGAACTCTGATGACATGCCTTTAGGACCACATGCAGGTAAATAAACGATTTCCAGTCTGCTGGGAATTAATTCCTCAAAATGCTTTTTATTGATCTAATTTTATTGGGCTAAGACTGTAGATGAAACTTAAAATCTGTTGCACAATACTTTTTGGCACGTTTGTACTTCAATTTAGGGCTTTTGAGCTGTGAAATGATAGCTGAGCCTTTGCAGCGCTTTGCCGACAGGATCTTTAATGTGATTCCTAAACAGCTTTTCATGGCAACCAGTAATATAAGTGCTTAACAAAATATTAAACATAAGTTGAAAATTTTATTCTCCCCCATCTATACTTATCTGCCTTACTATAATAACTTATAATTAATCAAAAAATCTAAGATGAATACAAATATGAAACAGCATAGGAAGATAATAAAACCATAGCAAGCTTAAAATTGCAAAAGTATTAGAAAAACGAGTAATAAATTACGCACTAGGTAGGCGCTACACTATTACTTAGGTACGGTACTAAAAATGCACTCTCTTTCCTTCCAAGGTTATTTTGAAATGAAGCTATAGCTTACATATATAATAGTTACATCATTATATACTTAATGAAGGCTCGGTATTTGCCGGAGCAATCGGAATTCTATCATAGCATATTTAATAATGTCACTTTAATTTAGCTAAAAGCTACGATTGCGTCACAATCTGTACCTACACACGACAGGGTACTTTAACTCGGGGTAGATATTGACGGAGATTTATTTCCTTTCCGACAGCGACCTTGACATTGACCAAGACTTTTGTCGAACCACATATATCAAAGGAAACAAGGTATCGTCACTAACAAACGGTGACCGTATCAACCTTATTAATTCCTAAGGAAACTGTATCAACTTTAAATATTGAGTTAATTAAATGAAGCAAAGCTTACCCGCTGAACTCGTAATAGTAGTCTCTTCACCATCTCGATCATAATTAAGTTAATTTTTTGTTGAACTAATTGTCACCGTACATTTTATTTCCCAACGTCACGGTAAAATAGGAACCAAATCAAAGACTCGCCGATATCATATCACTTGTCAATTTTTATTGCCGTGAACGTTTGTTGACTGGACTAAATTGGAAATGCAGTTATTCAGGGATATTTGCAAGAACTGGACACACATTTTGATTTGTTCGCGTTATCTCAATGTATGGGGTGGGATGTAAATATTTGCGTGGAACCAATTTTTGCGTTTCAGCGTTTTCAGCGCTTTTCATTATCAATAAAAGCTCCCAAGTGTAAGATAATAAGTAGGTATTACATTTTTACACTAAAATATTTTGAAACAGTTAAAAAGCAACTTTTTTCCACTGTACTTATGATAAATGCAATACTATGTAGTTTATAATTTCTCGAAAACACTGAAACTTACGTCCCTAAGTACTTTATATATTGTACATAAATAAATCACCAAATCACAAATCACATTTCAATGAATAAATCACCAAATTATTCAAGTTTCACATAAAGTAGACCTAACGTCTATAGGAGATCAAAACTAGGTATTTCTTATTAAAGCGCTGCTGGGGGTTAATTTGCTGGAAAATCGAAGATGCGCGCGCACGGAGTTTCCACCAACGCGCGTCGATAAAACGGATGGAGACTTGCCGATTTTAGTGTAAGTCAGCCCGGCCGAAACGATACCTACGCGATCACATAAACGATACCGATAATACAGTTCTTCAATAATATTACGAAAAACAATATTAGAAAAAGCAGTAGAAAATAAGGCATACGTGTAGGTAGTAATTAAAAAAAAACAATAACAACAATTTGCAATAAAATGGACATAGGTTAGTCCAAACTTAAATTTCTTTTTTCGTTTGTTCGAATTAGTGCACGCACAAGTGATTATTTACACTGATTAGGAATGTCAAACGTGCCAGATATGTTTTGTTTTTATTTATATAATTTTATTTCCAATTTAAAGTTTCTAAATGAGTTATCGATAGTTTATATGATGTTTCTTTACATTTAAGATTTAAAGGCCCGAAAACAAGTAACTTTGGAGCAGTTGAAAGGTCTTCTGGATTACCTAAATGAACATCAGGACTTGGCCAAAGGATTGACCAGGGGTCGCCGAGGAAAACTCCACTCCGTTAAATTATGGAATATTTGTGCCAAAAAAATAAATGATGTTAGGGAAGGTGCTGTCAAAGATGGAAAAGGATGGTCTAAGGTGTGACTTTTTATTATTTACATAGATAATTGATTGAAAAGATTAATTTTCATCTGTGCGGAATAAAAGTCCAGTGGATTGTATAAGTTTCCATACAAACACGAGACTTTTTTCTTCCGTACAAACTTTATCTAATTGTTGTAGTTCAGATCAGGGATCGGAAGAAAAACCTTGCAGTATGCCGATTTAGTTTAGAGTTGCAATATTTTATAACAGATAGCTATGATCATAAACCATACATAACACGTCAAACACTCATAGATATCTGAACGTGCACTTTATCGCTATAATAATAAAGGCGTTGTTCAGATATTTGTGACCACCTTAGCCGCTCCGATATATCTGATGGCAACTGTAAGTGCTCTTTAGAAAAAACCTCACTATATAAAAGCAATTTTTTAATTCCAGTACTGGTGCGACTGGAAGTATAGAGTCCGTCGCCGGGCTCTGGAGCTGAAGGCAGCCAGGGACGCCAACAAGCCCCCGCCGGACGGAGTGGCCAGCCTCAGCCAGATGGAGGAAACTATCCTGGAGATCATCGGAGAGAGTGTGGTCTCGGGTGTTGTGATCAAGACTGACCCGTTGGCTGAAGGTGTAAGTATATTTTTAAACTTTATTGTTGTGACAATTACAAAATTCGTGTATTCTGGAGATGAAGGCAGACCGGAACAGCAACAAGCCGCCAGATGGTGTGGGCAGTCTGAATCAGATGGACAAAACCATCTTAGAGGTCATCGGGGTGAGTGTGAGATGTAGGGCGTTAATGTCAATATAGTAGGGTTTTGTCTCAGTACAAATGCGAAAATTGTGCGCATCGAGAAAAAGTTGTGAATTTTTGACCATAGATAGAGTGAGCAAAGATGAATATTTTTTAGTATTGGAGGTCTGAAAAACTTTTGGACCTTCACGTCAAAATCAGGGATCCCGTGCAATATATTATTACTCTCTGGTTAAGACTGCTAGGGGTTGTTTGGTATCGTTTTCGTGTAAAATAGACATGCAGAATTCATTTCTGATATTAAAAAAGTAAAAATCCGTATTAAAAAAAAGAACTGGGGAGAGGAAAAACACGAAAAAATATTGTATTTATTAGAACGTTATATAACTAATAAATATCATTTATTTTTCAATAAAAAAATATCATAAGGAAGCATATTTAATGCAGTTTCTTAATATATGCAGTTTAAAAGCGTTTACCATACAAAAACTACGCGAAAAAAAATCATTCACGTCATGGTGTATATGTTTTCTCATTTTCTCCATAGTAAGTATCGAAAATCAATGTGAAACGTGAGCATCCGTCGCATATTGACTTTCAAATGTATGTATTGCTTATTATTTGACAATCTTGCTCAGAGTAGGTACCTTCTACAAAATGCAGAAACTAAAAAAAAAGTAAAAACACTTGCTCGCAATTAATACTTAATTTAGTAAGGAAATATGTGTTTTTAATTTTTTTTTTCATTTCGTAGAAGGTATTCTGAGCAAAATTTATTAATAATACGGATGTTCACGTTTCACATTGATTTTCGATACTTACTATGGAGAAAACATATACACCATGACGCGAATGATTTTTTTTCGCGTAGTTTTTGTATGGTAAATGCTTTAAAATTTTATATATTTACAAACTGCATTAAATATGCTTCCTTATGATATTTTTTTATTGAAATTTAAATAATATTTATTAGTTATATAACGTTCTAAAAAATAATAATTTTCCGAGTGATTTTCCTCTCCGCAAAACTTTTTTTTTAATACGGATTTTTTCTATTTTAATATCAAAAATGAATTCTGCATGTCTGTTTTATACGGAAATGACACCACACAACCCCTAGCAGCTTTAACCAGAAAGTAATAACTTATTGCACGGGGCCCCTGATTTTGACGTGAAGGTCCAAAAAAATATTTATCGTGGGCCATTCTATCCGTGGTCAAAAAATCACAACTTTTTCTCGATGCGTACAATTTTTACAAATTCGCTAATAGTGACGCGTTGGTTGATGGTTGTAAGTAATTATTAAAAGTATTTTTCGAGTTATAATGATTTTTAATGTTTAAGTAATAAACAAATTTATGTTTGACGGGTAGATAATGTCTTGGAGTATTAAGAAAACTCAGAGAAATTATATTTTCCCAAGAATTAAATGCAAAAAAACATGACTTAAATTAAATGTAGAACTACATACGATTAAAGTTTATTACAGTTTTCAGATGAAGGAGAATCGTATACGGCTGACAACAGCGAGGAGCCACCTGTCAATTACGGTTAGTCCTTTTATTTTTATAACTATGAGTAGCAGACGTTTTAATTAAGCAAGATTCACACACCTTTTTAAATTGTTTTTAAGAAGTAAATACTTAAGTATACGATACTGTGAGTGTGAATCGAAGAGAATTAAATGAATGCTTTAATTGTCTTAGAAATGTATCTTAAAAGATACATGCTATATCATTAAGAGTTGTACAGACAAATTATTCATGAATAATTGAATAATTGTATTATAATTATATTTATTATTTGTATATTAATTACTAAAAGTGTAGGTACAATTAGGCTTTAATTGATGTCGGGATTTTTAGTTTAATATTAGTGTTATTTTTTTGAAATAATCTTAGTTGCCTGAATGTAATAAACAGCAATGTTACTTGTAGGTAACCATACGCTTGTTTTTACCACAGATGTCACAAAGTCCAGAAGAGGTAAAAAGAGACGACACTCATCCCAAAACATCTCTGATGCTGACGAGGTCGGCGCCAGCATCCCTCACGAGAGAAAAAAGAAATTGAAGACTGATAACGAATCTGGTAAAATAATATGTGACAGTCTAGACGAAAAGTTACCATTTAGTGAAAGGCGCTGACGTCCTGCGTTCTACATTCTATTGATTAAATACTATATTTTAGCAAAATCGCGAAGTGCCGGTCGCCAAATGGTACCTTTTCCATAGACTGTCTCTTATTTTATTTTTTAGTAACAGATCTGGGTTCATGATTATAATAATCAACTAGGTATCCCACTAATATTATAAGTTGAGAAAATCTACAACCTTAGTGAGAGTGGCAATATATAGTTCTAATACGAGTTAGTTAGAAGTTCTATATATACAAATGACGTTAAAAACTTCGAAAGTGCGTTGTAGCTGTCTCGATCTTCACGTGAAATGCATACGCTAGAAATGATTGTTACGTGCATTAATAAATTACATTTTAGCTTAGAACCTATATAAGCATGGAATTTTACAGTATTTAATAAAATTTTATAAAATTATCGCTCTAAAACTCATAAAACCATATGGAACAGCGCCCTAACGCCATCTGTTGACACTAATGTGAAGTTATTTCCTGGTACTTGATAGCAGATTTGTGGTAGAGAGGTGACGAGGTTGTAGTTACCTACCAGCAGTTGGGCGGCAGGTTGTTTATAGAAGTAACAAATGCGCAGGCGTAGTATTTACAATTTATTTTCACACAATGGTTATATATATACAATAATTACAACGCCTATAATAAAATAACTGAAATTGAGAAAATCTGTGGAACGACTTTCAGATTCAACGGTTGCGTAGTGTTGTGTGTATCGTTGCTAGGCAACCGCGCGCGGTCGAGCCAGGCCGCCACAGATTCTTAGTATCATGTATTGTATTTAGTAGCAAATTTTTTAGTGACCCACTAAACATAAAAATCATTAAAACATACTGATGCTAATGTGTTATATTTTTACGCAATTATTGCTGGCCGGATTGTAATGAAAGTAAAGAGATTATTAAATTTATGTTCCCGTTATTATTTTAGTGCCCCCTACTGAACTGTAGGTTGCATTGTTTTCTACCGCTTTTCACATCTCAGAGGCCTGAATGTAGATGGTGCTCATAATAGTAATTTAAGTGTTTGTGCCGGCTTTTCATGCTACGTAATAAATTTCCTTCATAACCGGCGTAGCAAAAGGCATTAAAATCGATCGAACCTCTACATATTTAAGAACTTAAAAATAATTACCTATTATGAAAATAATTGCGTCCTTGCTTGGATTTGACACATTTAGGAGCAACCGTTGAAGGCTCTGTGTCCTTCCGTCGGGGTCAGCCCTTGGTCTCCAAGCCTGAACCTTGCCTTTGTGGCTCGCAAAACAGCATTTACACAGGTTTATTCTTAGTTTATTATACCCAATGCAGCGTTTTCGTCCTGGGGGGTGATTTTTGAGAATCGAGCACTCGAAAGTGACATTTGAAACTCTGAATAAAACGATGAAATTATGTTTTAAAAATAACAGCGATAGAAATTTAAAATCATGATTATTTAAACTATTAATACCATGAGAAAAAATTGGCAACAAACTTTTGTGTGCGATTATTTTCGAGCTTGAATTTTTTGAATTCGAGCGTCCGGCTGTCAAAAATCGGCCCCAGTTCGCCCTTGCTAAAAGGTACTGGGTGGCGGGCACGCTTGATAACTCCTGGCCGGACCATAAATAATATTAACTTTTTGGTTTTAAGGGGGTAAAAGAAGGGTTTAAATATGCATGGTAAATGTAATTATTAATTATTTATACACTGAGTGATAAGGTCAATTGACAAATTGATTACGGTTTATTTGGAAGAAAAGGATTTAAACATAGCGAAATGAACCACAACGCTATGTCTCGCAGGATTGTCACAAAAATCGTAATTTAGGTGCATACAAAATTCAACTCAAGTTCATGGCATGCGCCCTAGATGGCGGGAAATGTTTAAATATTAACTCAAAAATCTAGTTGGAGAATTCATGTAAAAGAAAAGCTGTAGATGGCTCGCGGAGTTTCCGTCTTCGGGAAACGAAGCTGCGTTGCAGACATGTTTTTTTGCAAGCGCTGGTACCGAACTTGAACTCATGCTCTTCTTCGACGGACCAATGAAGGCGCGAAGGCGGAAGCAAAGCTTATCACGCAAAGCCTGAGAAATACCTACATACTGCGTGATCGCTATTTATACCGGTATTTATATGCGGGATTAAAACGCGTCTTGCTTTAACTCACAAAGACATTACACACTGAACTATTTCTACTAATACCAAGAATTTTTAGGTTAAATACACTGCACTGTCGCTATTTATACCAAAAGTCAGGTTTAATGTTTAAGACGGGAGCAATTTTTTATAGAGTTTACCACATGATAGTCGGTAAAAGGGAGGGCTTTGGGGGCGCAGCCCCCCGCTCAAAGATATAACACAATATAACTTATATTCAAATCAGGAATGGTGAGGTTGAATGTTTAAGACGGAAGCAAAAAGAATACTGATAGAATTCACCACGTGATAAGCTTGATAGTGGAGTTCGGGGGGGAAGTCCACGCATGAAGAAATAATACACTGCATTATCGCTACATATACCAAAAATGATTGAATGTTTAAGACAGGAACAAAAAGAGTTTTCCACCTGATACGCGGTAAAAGGGGGGCTTGGGGGGCGCAGCCCCCCGCTCAAAGAAATAGCATACATACAATTTGTACTCATATCGGAAATGGTGAGGTTGAATGTTTAAAACGGGATCAATAAGTTCCGGAGTCCGGGAGTGCAGCACGTTTAAGGTGTTAAAGAGGGGGCTCGGGGGGCAGAGCCAAAGAAAAAACACACCGATTGATTTATAGTTATTCAAAAAATACTTAGGTTGAATATTTAAGACTGGAGAAAAAAGTATATTCGTAACAAAAGTAGTTAGGTAGAATGTTAAAGACGGGAGCAATAAGAGTATTGGTAGTGTTTACCACTTGATAGGGGGTGAACAGGGTCTCGGGGGCCCCCTCATAAAATGAAGAATTGAACGATTTCTATTCATACCAAAAATGGTTAGTTTGAACGACTAAGACGGGAACAAAAAGAGGAGGTATTGATTGAGTGTTCACTACGTCACAAACGGGAAAAGGAAAAACAAAGGAAGGAAGTATAGGAAAAACAAACTGTAATATCGCTATTCATCGAGATTTCGGGCCTCCTGGTTCGCTTTTAAGACACGTAGAAGCACTTTACACAGGAACGCTTTGGGTCTTCGACTCTACGCAGAGCTCAACTTTCGACATTCACAGACCTGACCACCTACGGTTGGGCTTTCATCCCTTCGGTTCGCTTATAAGACACTTCTCTCACTGATCTCTATCCCGCTGGATAAGAGAAGCATTTTCTACTGAGACGCTTCGGACGTTCGGCTGTACCGGGAGCTCTGCTTTCAGCTCAGCAGATTTTCTTGCTCACACGCTTCCCTTGACCATGGCTTTCGCCCTTCGTCGATTTTAGCTAAACTGCTGAACTGAGTTTTTGACATGTAGAATGCGTTACTTTTAGCAATGGACTGTTTAAGGATAACGAAAAGTGATAAAGCCTACTGAAACGCGCGAGTGAAACCGCGGACATAGCTATAAGTATAAATATTTAAAACATAATCGTGTCGGTTACACCATTTATAACTCAAGAACGGCTGAACCGATTTTAATGATATTCGATTTTGGATTTTTCTCTGCCCTGAATAGTAGAATACTTAATTGACTTATTATATTTTTTAAGAAACCGACTTCAACGGGGGAGGCCGGTGAAAGATTATTGTAGATGGTGCACTCAGATTTCATACAATGAAATAATTTGCTTAACAAACACAGTGAAGAAGACAAATCACCAAACGTGAACTATGTGTCTTTGAAGAGATCCGCTCCGATCATCATCAGTAGTTCCACTTCATCAAATATCACTCCTTTAAATGTACCTAAATGCTTGATTTGTTGATTCCAATCCTAGAATCACTAAGTGTAAGTATGTATGCTTTTAACATTTGAAGAGCTCCCTCGATTCTTCATGGATCCCATTTCCCATCCTCAGAACTCGAGCTAGACAATAATTTATCTTCAAATCTAACTTTCTTAACAAACACAGCGAAGAGGACAAATCGCCAAACGAAGTATGTGTTGTTGAAGAGTTCTGTTCTGATCAATTTTGTATTAAGCAGAACGTCTGCTGACGGTACCACAATGTTTAGAAAAAAAGGAAAAGTAGATAAATCCGCTGCTTTAAGTGCCTTAGGTGAAATTTTTAACTCGCGACTGGTGGAAAAATTCACAGCCATCATGTAAGTCTCAGTAGCTCAGTTGGTCAGAGCGATGGGATGTCTCCCAGAGTCGCGAGTTCGAATCCGCCTGAGGCAGTCAATTTTTCTACTTTTCCTTTATTTCTAAACACTCCGTTCTGATCATCATCAGCAGATCCACTTGATCAAATGTCACTTTTTTGAATGAAAATGCTTGATTTGTTGATAAAAACACAAAAAAACTATACACGGTATCCTTTAAAATTTAAGGGGTTCCCCATTTCCTCATAGATCCCATCATCAGAACTGCGTTTTGACCAGAAATGGCGACAAACACTGATCAAAACGTAACAATTTAGAAGATATATTTCCGATTTTGGAAATAATCTTCTGGATTGGTGCGGTCTGGAAAAGGGTTATAGTGTATGAACGGATTTTAATAGAAATTGCAAAATATATGGTCAGACGATGACATGGATAGGTACCTATTGTCTATCCCAGAATCCCTCATCTAATGAAGTTTCACATTTATTGGAAATTTTGTCAGAATGCGATGTACAATTGTTTATGCAGACGAAGTCGCGGGTTAAAGCTAGTAGGTAATAATTATATGTCCTATTCCGTAGACCGTAGAAAGCAGACATTGTAAAAGTACTGATCTCTATGGATAGAACAATTCAATTAATTATTTTATTATTCAGGTAGGTATTGGGGGGGTTATTTGTGTAGAAATTGCTATTTATTTCTTTAACCATCCAACGATTTAGTGTTTACGTATTTTATTCGAACTTCAATAGCAAAAGAGAAAATAAGTAGGAATGCTTACTTATTTATTAAGCGTTTAAAATGTAACATTTTAGATTTAATTTTGTGACTTACGTGTTCTATTTTTTTTTCAGATGACGACGTAAATGCCTCAGAGTTGATTCGCCTAGAAAGAGAAAAACTAGAATATACTAAACAATTTCTCGAAACCACGCGAGAATTATCTTGTCACGTGGGAAAACTTGTGGGCGTTATGACTCGAATTCAAGACTTTCTACTAATGAACCATAGAGGGGAATAAAAATAGGTATTAGAGATTGAAAAATAAAACAAATAGAAAAAAATGCAAAAAGAGTCTCTCCGGCGGGGAATCGAACCCCGGTCTCCCGCGTGACAGGCGGGGATACTTACCACTATACTACCGAAGACTTGATATCACATTTGAAAAACCTTATTGTATTGTACAGCGAAAAAGAACATCGGTGAAGTCACGTGACTGTTATATTTGCCCTGTACAGCGAGTTGCGAACTTGAAATTATTTAATCTTTTGTAGAAAACACAATTATTAAGCACATAAGAAACATTTAAGTTGTATAAATATGCGGAATAAAAATTCAATGAGAACTTCATTAAGATACTTACCGTGACTTATTTTCTTTAATATTAAAGTTTTCGTACTTAATTAAAATTTGTTTGAATTTTATAGTATAATATAAGCCTCAGTAAAACAGAAGTCTGAGATATCAGGCAACAATTTCAAATTAAACATTAAGATCCAACAAAATATGGAAGACTCCTCATAACGCAGCGTGCCTCATGGTCATGGCGCTTTCTACCAAGTTTACCTACTTTTTAGTAGTACAGAGTTACAGACAAACAGTCAAACAGTTTGCGGAGCTTCCCTCTGAAATGTAACTTTTGTTCTTTGATTAATAATTATACTACCGTTTTATAGGCAGGCGTCCGGTTCTTCATCCAATAGCCCATTAATCAGTCCATTACTTTTCACCCAATAGCCTAGTACATTTTAGACTCCATTAATACTCAATAGTCCTTACACCATGGCGGGTGCTGTCTCTGCGTGCATCCCACGGGCAGGGGCAGCATCCGCTTAGTGTACCTACCCCTCACGTTTCATTAAATTGTCGAAAGGGCCTCTGCGCGTCGGCTCCGGCTCCGCATACGCCTCCCAAAGGTCCGGAACACCATTGTTCCGTGGTCGGGAAAGACATACTAAATATAAATAATATAATAAGCCATTAAATAAAATACATTTAAGGCCGTTCCTCGATTCGGACAAGCCACGCCCATCTGTAAGAGACACGTTTATGGCTGCCGTGCACGAAAGATAGAGATGCAGCGCTCTTAACGATCAGACTTTTTGACTAAACTACGATAAATAAGCGAATTTATAAAGTTTTGTCTAATTTTGTTTCTGTGACTTCTTAGATAAACCAGAATACTATATTTTTTACTTATTTATATTGCTTAATCTCTTATAGTTTACGTACGCCAAGAAAAATAAGGGGAAATAGGACCCAACTTCGGATTTTTTTTCTATCGAGGCAACTTTCAGCAATCGTGTTTTGGCTTGTGCCAAAAACAAGAGTATGTAGTCTAATAATATATATTCGAAAATAAATTCAGTCCCTTTTCCCGTTTAGTCAATAGAGCGTTTGAAAAAACCTATAATTTTTCAAAGTAGCCCCTTAAGTAATCATTATATTCATTAAATTGGATCATTAAAATGGATAATAGGCACACAAAACAAGAATAAAATGATTGGTAAGTAATAAAAGCTTGTAAGGCGTAAAAGTGTAAACATACCTATCTTTGAGGTCGACTATACGTACCTATATACACATTTAAGTATCACAAAGACTATCAATCGCGTAAAGAATTTACACTACTTCTTGTCGTACAAATACAAACGTTATACAGGATGCTCGCGAGGAAACCGTATAATTTTGCCAGCGTATTCCTGAAGTCATAAGAAGTAATAAATGTTATATGAATTTATGTCGACTTCATCCAAAAAATTTTTTTTGTTTTTTTTTCGATTTTTTTAATGCTTTTGAACAAAAAAAAATTATGTTACTGGTAAAACTATTGACTAAAATAAATTGGTGCATTTTTATTCGTAAAAAAATGGTTTACGCCACTATTCCTTGATATCTGACAATATGGATGTCTAGACTAGATCCCATAAAGAGTGAAATCACCATCAAAAAAACGTTTTGCACTGAGTTACAATAAAAAATTTTTTTTGTTTAATTGGCAGTAACTCTGAAACTAGGCGAAATCCAGAAAAGTTTATACGACATTTTAGTCTCCAATTATGATCAGGAATACGCTGGCAAAATTATACGGTTTCCTCGCGAGCACGCTGTAAGTATAGTAACAAACAAGTATGTTTGTTACTATATAACGTTTCTTAATTGGCCAAAAGCACCAATCAGCCAATTACAAACTTAGTCTAACAGTAGTTCCCAAAAAAAACCCGTAACATAACATTTCAGTAGGTCAGACGCGCCAAAGCGGTATGTAGGTCTATAGTTATTAGGCAGGCTTTAAGGCGATTATCACACTGACGACGGATCCGCATGCGGCGCCGGTGCGCGAGAGAGATAGCGCTCTGCATGTGTATAGCGCTGTCTCGCTCGCACACCGGCGCCGCATGCGGATCCGCACCAGTGTGATAACCGCCTAAGCGCTATCAATCAATTTACAAAAAGATATCTCGACTCTCTTATTGACTTTGCTATCTATGATATGATAACTAATAATTCAATCAATACGTACCATGGGGTTCAGAATTGCATGAGCGGTTTATCAATGGATTCATTCATAAATTGCCCATGCAATTCTGAACCCGATGTACATACGGTATACCATCATTATCGATACTTAAGGACAAAAAACGGATCACTTTTAAATAAAAAAAATCCCATACAATACTTACAACCAGTTTGCTTGAGTGTATTTACAACGCTCTTGAGCCAAAGTGTGGAAAAAAAGGGTCGTGGTTTATATAGGAACTGGAACTACTACATTCTACGTGACTTCACTTTCCGCGTAGTAGTCCCTCCTAATAATAAAACAAGGCGCTTAGTAGGTCCCGCCTACCGATGGGTCACCAAATATCGAGGTTTGAGAACCGCAGATAAACGCGATTGTAGCATAAAGTTCAGCAGTTCACGAAGATAACTACACTTTAGATATTGGCCATTCTCCGCAGTTTGACAGAAATGCCCGCACGGGGCCGATCTCGTGATTAGTTAGTTAAATATACCTATTACAATGGAGCTATTTTATTTTTTAATAATATTATTAGTTAGCAGGTGAGTACAGTTTTGAATAAATAAAATTCAATTTTCGTTCAAAAATTCCGTACCATCTGAACTTATTTTCTATTCTTTTATTTGTCGAATACTTAAATATTTAACTAGGTACTTTATGTCAAAGACGATTGTCTGTCTGTATCTCCAATACGAAATATAGGAATACACAATACTTAGCCTACTTCCTAGAGGTAGGTATTATCCACTACCAAATAGTGTCACGAAATAAATAGGTAGTTAAAATAAGTAGATATTATAATAGTGAGGATAGGTATATAGGTACACGTATATCTACATGCATTGTAACGTTTAACCCTTATCTTAGCAAGGACACACATAGATGTTTTTTTAAAGTTATTTATCGCCTTAAAGTCTACAAACAAATAAAAATTTATGTATGTATAGATTTTTTGCGACAATTTGGCAACGTATTAATTGTAATACGTATACTTTTCCCATGCTGTTTTCCGAATTCTTGCCAACGTATCAAATGTACTGTAGGTATCGGTACATAACATGGAGAGTGAAATTTTTATATGTTCTAATACAATTTTTGCTGTAAATCCTAACCCAATTATAGATAAGGCAATAAATGGCATTAACGCAAATTACCTATTATGCAAAAATAAGTATATTATGATCTAAGAAATAAGTGTAACACTTACTGATCAAAACGACATGTGTTTTTTCGGTGGCGCAATGTTGACGATTACTAATTAATTGAAACTGACATTTGTTTGTATCATGTTTTTGCTAAAATATAGTAGTATAGTAGATTAGCATATTTACATCAGAAATAAGTCATTAAAGTAGTAAAATGAATTGCTGTTTTAAATTTCGGAGCTATTATTTCCGAGAGTATTAGTTTTATCCAAAAACTGTTTTAGTAGACCCTAATTCTTTTTAAAAGACCTATCCAACGATACCCCACAAAACTTGGTTGGAACGAAAAAAAATTCGCCCCCCCACTTCACGTGTACGGGAGGTACCCTAACAAAATATATTTTTCGCGTTTTTATTCTACCGTTTTGTCGGCTTGGTTAATGCACATATTCAAACCAAATTTCAGCTTTCTAGTGCTAACGGTCACTGATCTAGACCGCGGACGGACGGACATGGCGAAACTATAAGGGTTCCCTTTTTGCCATTTTGGCTACGGAACCCTAAAAATATACTCCGTTCTGGGTCTTTTCCTTTTTTAATGCGACCTTTAAATACGATACAAATATGTTAGTGAATTTCATACGAAATTCGCTAAATAAGTACAGATTTATAAATACTCGTAGTATATAATGATACAAATGTACTTATCTATAATATAACGCGGAATTCCGGTCACATGTAAACTTGAACTGTAACCTGTAGTAAACGTATCATCTCGAATAATACTTAATTTGGTAACGCTCAATTCAATATTATGCCTTAAACAGTTTTATCAGCATAACAAATACCTAATTTATATTAGGAAGGTTGCTTAGGTATCTTGGATGTGAATCAGTACCCTATAAGAAGTGTAGGAACCTATTTAAGTAATGATATAAAAATAACTAAATATAAATAAATAAATAAATATTAGGACAATCTTACACAAATCAACCTAGTCCCACAATAAGCTCAATAAGGCTTGTGTTGTAGGTACTAGGCGACGATATATATGTATAATAGATAGATTATAGATAAATACTTAAATACATAGAAAACATCCATAACTCAGGAACAAATATCTGTGATAAACACACAAATAAATGCCCTGACCAGGATTCGAACCCGGGACCTCCTGCTTCATAGGCAGGGTCACTACCAACTAGGCTAGGAGGCCATTGACATACACTTTATCTTTATTAATCCATCTTTAATGTTCTTTAACCTTATGACCGCCGTCGTCTTATATATGAGACAAAGTGACAACGTGAATGCAGACACCTTCATAAATTATGACAGAGTTCAAAATTTAAGGTTCAATTTTTGACGTACGGCGGTCAAAAGGTTAATCATGGAAAAACTATAAAAGTTATATTACTCCTTCCAGCACCTGTGGAAAAGTCATTAACCATGATGAAAATGTGCACAGGACAAATGAGATAAGTAAAGATGACTCACCTCCAAATATCATAACCTCTACCGAGGCCCTCGTCAACGACTCAGTCAACAAAGGAGAAGAACCTCTTCAGAAAAAAGTTGATGTTGTGAATATAAGCAATACTCAACAGGATTTCGACGAAGATTTTCTAATCATCGCACGGTCTGGGAAGGGAGAAAACCCGGTGTCAGCCACTGACAAGCCTCCAAAGGATTCCCGTGAAAATACTATCGATGACTCTGTCGTAACTAACGGAGACCCTAACAAGGATGACCTTGTATTAACAAGCACAGAAAAACCTACTAAGGATCAGTTTGGAAACGCCCTTGATGTGGATTTCTTGAACATTATAAGCGATTATGAGGACACACAATCAAGTGAAACACCAGAGGCTAAAGTCGATAATGGGACAGCCTTACTTCTAACACCGTTTATAAAAGACGGACTTTTCGCTGAAGCGCGGAACGCTTGTAGAGTCGACCCAGATTTGTTCCTAGGATTTGAAAGTTACAGTGGTTTTCTGACAGTCGACGAGCAGTTGAAGTCTCATCTGTTCTTCTGGTATTTCCCGGTGCCTGACAAGCCTGTGAATGACACGCCATGGATGGTGTGGTTGCAAGGTGGGCCCGGAGCGTCCAGCATGGCGGGGCTCTTCGATGAAGTAGGACCTTTCACTGTTAGTCAGTTCGGCACTTTAAAAAGTAAGTTATCTCATGATACGCAAACTACGAGTACTTACACAATAAACTTTTTTAATAGTTCTCGTATAAGTTGGCAAATTTCGATTCCTGTTTCTTCACTTTATTGTCCAACGTGACACAATACAGTATAGGCTATGGTAAAAGCCATACAAGTGGTATCAATGAGTGGATCAGGTACGTCTTTGTCTCCCATTAGAATTATCCTTTATACAAAGTGAAGCAATTTCACTTTCTTAATAAGTTAGTTTCACATTTGACGCACCATAAAATTTCAAAAGCTCAACCATTGTCGATGCTATTTCAGAGAACCGCTTCAGCTGGCTCCAGGACCATTCTCTCCTGTTCATCGACAACCCTGTGGGCACCGGTTATAGCTTCACTGAGAGCAAGGAAGGCTACGTCAAGGATTTAGAAACGGTAGTAGTTAGTTATTATAAATATTTTTTAGAGATGTAGGTACCTCTCATACTCATGGCCCATGTAAAGTCAGAAGCATAAAACTTTATTTTTTCAAGAGTATGAAAATATGGGCGGTTCCCAACGTCGGCAATAAGTTCAAAAATTTTGGAATCCTTAGAAAAATATCACTTTTACCTTGGTGTACATATGTATAGAACAGAAGTCAGATTCAGAGTTACATTATTTTTTAATGAATTGTTTGTGGACCCTCTCACACAAAGAGGTGTCCTGATTTTCTCTCAATGTGTTTAAAATTTCGCCCAAGACGGTCGCCAAACGAGCCGTAAACTAGGATTTTACTCTAACTAGGTATCAGCATATTGTAATTATATAGATTGTAGATACGTGTCTAGGAAATTATTGTAAAGTATTTATAATTATGTACGTGTCTAGTAAAATTATGGTTAAATGAGTAACAAAATGTTCATATTCTCTTTGAGTAGGTAAGTGAAAATCGTATTTTGTTTTGCATATGAGTTAAATTGTGAAACTGCAAGAGCCCTTGTAGTAATAATTATTTCATTTTGTAATACCAATTTCAGTACACGAACCACCTCCACCTCGCGATGAAGCAGTTCATCCAGGTCTTCCCCGAGCTGCAAACAGCACCTCTGTTTGTGGCCGGAGAGTCGTACGCCGGCAAGTATGTCCCGGCCCTGGCCCACCGGATCCATCGACACAGGGACAGTCCACCGCACTTCAATTTGCAGGTAAGATTATTCATTTAACGTGAGGACAATTGCAGTTTAAGAAAGCGCACCAGAAAATATAACAACGATCTACTTAAGATTTAAAGGAGACGGTAGACGATAGCTGCACGGTGTCGAGTAAAGAACATAATTTCAACCGATATGACGTACTCGACCAAATTTTTTTGATTGTTCGATGACTCACAGCCTATGCGTAAGGGAAGAAAAGTCCCGTAGAATGTAGGAGAGCAGGTAAACCACACGAGACTTCTTTTTCCGCTCAACTAGTTTTGTTGCGATTTCGTACGTCGAAAAGACGATTAAATATTCGGATTATTTATAAGACGATTACACATTTTCTGGGGCGTTTAAATATGTTAGTCTAATCGAACGAGCGGAGCGTAAGCAAAGCGAGTTATTACAATTAACTTCTGGCTAATGGGACGTCTCGGCATTTTGATGGCTTTTTGATTTTGAGTGTTTGTTCGACGATACTTGAGTGATGTTTTCTTGTTGGGGTTATAGACGGAGAGCTGGCCACGTCAGATATGACACAATAATGAGAGCAACGAAACCCCTCCAGTTAATTTGCTATACTATGCTTATTTCTAGATCCGGACATCTGGCAGCTGTAAAGTGGTGGAGGTCAAAGAAAGCAAATAACTTGAAGAAAATAAATTCTAGAGTTCTGGTTTTGATACAATATTATGAAAAATTATATAAATAACTAGATTATATAATATCCAAAAGTTTCGTTTAGGGGAAGTAGTGCCAAATGATGTATAATGTAATTTTTGGTTACTTGCCTACTGTTTTTGTTTGCGCAATAATACACAATGTTTTTTGTTCTAATGTTAAAATATAGGCCCTGTTCTCTATAAATGACACAACTTCAGCAGTTTTTACTTATTTCGGTATTACTTTTTTTCAACTTAAAAACTTTGTTGGTCTGTCACTCTGAGCTCCACCCATTAAAAGCTGCATGCCCGGATCTAGCAATAAGGATGGTTATGCAATCTAACTGGACTGATTACAAACCTCTCATTATAGTGTCACATCTGACGTGGCCAGCTCTTAGACCATTATAGCAGAGATACATATAATTTGAGAGTTCGTATATGAGCAGGATCGATCAAGGGGTTATGGAGCTAGAAGGCGCGAAAAAATCATCACTGGTCTTGTTCTCAATTCGAGGCAGACTGATAGTACACTCGGGAGCAAAAGTTTCGGGTCACTAGCATTTTCTTGAATATCTTAAAAGATATTCATTTTAAAGATATTAAAGTTTATGTTACTGACCCGAAATTTTTGCTCTCGAGTGTAATTCGGGCAGATTGAGCCTATTAACGAATATTTATGATTCCAAATGTCCACAGGGTGTGACGCTGGGCAACGCAATAGTAGACCCAGCTGAAATTGCGAATATATCGGACGCGTTCGAATACTTTGGGTTGATAGACCAGACGCAGAAGGAAATCATAAGACCGCTAGTGGAAGGTTTCCAGGATGACATCGCCCAGAATAGAAGTTCCCCAGCTAAAATGGTAGGTTATAGTCATATTTATTAGACCACCGGCTTTGTAACGACATAGGGTTCCAAATATTGAGCCAGCATAATGGCCGTTACTTTCTTAGATATGTGAATGTGACTAAATCGTTGATTAGACTTTGCACAAAATACCAAAAAAAAATCTGCCGCGAAGAAAAACCTATAGCCTAAGTCCTTTGGTTGGTAAAGTATTGGTTAATAAGCTGATATCTCTTATTATTGGGTTAGATTTGGCATATTTTCTCTGTTTTAATAAGGGAATGTGCAGTTTTTAACCGAAAATATTTGGGCGGCTCTTTGCGGTTTTTTAAACTGCTGTAACGCTCTTTGTGCCTAAATTGCTATTCAAACAAATATTTTTTTCTAAACTTAATATGTCTTACAGAAATGGGTTAGCCTCGTATCAGCTCTCCTCCTAATGTCCCACCAAAAGCACGCCTACAACTTCCTCCGCGATACTATACCCGGTGGGAAGTACACAGACCTGTTGGACAAGTCCGACGTAAAGAGAGCTCTGCATGTCGGGGACATCGAGTTTAGCCGCGTCAATGTGACTGTTAACATTGAGCTGGCCCCCGAATTCCTTAGCAGCACGAAATCGATGCTCGAGGAGTTGCTGGAACATTACAGGGTGTTGGTGTATTGGTAAGTCATTGTTATTATTATTAATTTGACGTTTTTTTTCGCTAACTTTAACCGACATGGTTTTCCATAAGTCCATCACCTTGTCCTTGATTTGTTAATACTGTAACCTGTAAGAACGTTCTTTCTTGTTTGCGTGATTTCAAAATTGACTCTTGCACTTTGAACTATCAAACTCCCCTTAAAGGGTCACTCATATATATGTATGACATTGATTGGAATCAATTACGATGATCATTCAATCAGAGTGTCCGTTCCACAATCCCGCATGCCCGGAAAGGTTTACACAATTTCGACGCAAATATTGCATGCTTTGATACGTTGCCTTCTAGAAGAAACGAAATCAATCCTAGATCAAATACCACAATGACTTGTATTGAAAAATCACAGACGATTGGTTGCGAGGTCAATAGAGTCCTGTTAGGTATGTTCGACTGTTCCTTGCTAAGCCGCGGGTTCGCCAGGACGCTTTTAAAAATGATCGAAATATGTCGAGCGAACTACCAAAACTGCATAAACTGGGTCGTTTTAAATAATTTGGATTTTAATTTAATTCAGATCATTTTCTCTACAGTGGGCAGTTAGACCAGATGTTGCCTTGCCTGCAGACCTCTAAGCACGCTCGTACATGGAAGTGGAACGGCACTGAGGAGTTCCTGCAAGCCGCGCGTTACCCCTACATTTTCAATGGCAGAAATGCTGGGTAAGTAGGCAGCTTTACATTACTATACCAGTTGAAAGACTGTTACTGTTGATCGCAGAATCTACACGATGATGGATTGTGCGTCGCTCTCCCCAACTGTTCCCTTGTAATGATCTTGCCAGATTGTTGGTAAACCTTGCTACGATCATCTCTCGCTGCGTCACCCTTAATCAATCTACCTGAGCAGCTACAGCGTCAACGAGTAATGTGCCACAACAACAATTTACCACTTGAAAACTCTCTGAGCTAGATTTTATTCCGGATCTTCATATTTCTTATACTTGGAGCCTAATATTGTTTGTTTTCCAGCTACCATAAAACGGGCGGCCACCTGACAGAAGTGGTATTCCGCGGCGCCGGCCACATGGTCCCTCAGGACGTCCCTGGGCCTTCGCAAGCCCTCATCACTCGCTTCACTCATGGCCAACCACTAGGTCCGCGCAACATGCAATATGAGGCAACTCTACATGCGATGGAGAAGTATTTGCGCAACGCAACGATGAGTAATGTCACTAACAGCGGTGTTTTTGTCTATCTTTAAATAAATTATTGGTTTTTACCTTATTTTGTTTTAATTTCGTGTAGGAGTTACCCCTATGAAGCACGTATACGTGTACGCCCCTTTGTATTTTTGGGGCTTGTTTGACCCAACATAGGATAGGACTACAAAGTTCTAAGTTTATAATAAAACAGTTTTAATTGGAAGTATGTGTATTAACATAACTAACACGGTCAAATATTAAAATTAAGCCTAAGTACCGCCAAATTAATAAGCCCTTGTAAGTTTCCCTGGCAAAGGTGCCCATCACAATTGGCACGTCACTATTACTACGTTGGATGACTTGGATGGCGATGGCCAACCTTTGCACTACAGCTCTGAATTCAGCCAGCATAGACAAAATCATACCGGAAGGCGGAATTTTGATAAATCCAGTCGAAAGATGGATTTTTCCGCCTGCCGCCTGATATTTGTCAATGACTACTTAATTAGTTACAAGGCTAGCGATAGTTTATTAATTGCAGTTGGTTGTTAAGTTATTTGACTTTAATTCGACCCTTTACTTCCAATGTAGAAATATTTTTATTGCTTAATTACTGCATGTTTAATGACGAAATTGTAGTTTCTAAGGTTTCCACAAAGAAGTTACGCAGTGATCAGACCGTGAGTTGGGTTAGGACCCAGTTTAATTGTTTACCCCGAAATCCTTACTGAGCCTATAATTGAAGGTCATATTCAACAAGGCTGCTATTTCTACGGCATATTTGCCTGAAGCGTCCAGTATAAGCCTGGTCTTCTATCACTAATAGTCTTTTTGTATCTCAAGGTAACAGATGGTTACAGTTACACTGGCCCAAGCGATCCACTCAAGTCAACATGCCCACCGATAAGAATCCACACATACGTGTATGAGTCAGCTTGCACGACGTTGTTTACCAACGAATGCGAATGCCACTTGCCAGACAAAAACGTCAGTGTGCGCCGAGTCGAGCCATGAACCGATTGCGTGTTCACGTGTGAAACTAGCATAAATGCTATATTTAACCAGTGTACCTTAAAGAACAACCAAAGTCAAGTCAGAAGAATCAGAACTATAATACAACATGATTATAAGGAGTGCGATGATCGCTTTTTGTTTAAGGTGAGGTTATGTTAGCAACTTAGCATATGTTGCGAGTTTGAAAGGTGAATGTTTACAAGTGCTTTGGCTTTAGCAACGGCTAATGCCGGCTTGGCCGTAACGGTTTTTAGACTTGATAAAGTAAGTATTCCATATATTTTAATAGCAAGTAGGTAGATCGTCATGCCTAATAATCCGTAATTGGAATAGTCATTGTTTTGTTAGTGACTTACCTACGATTGTTAGTTAATACGGCAGCATTTTTTTCGTAGTCGAATTCGAATGTAAACAAAGTTTGACCTTCAATATAAAAACCGTACTTTAGACGGCCTCCTAGCTCCTAGCCTAGTCGGTTAGTGAGGTGTGCTTACGAAACAGGGGTCCCGGGTTCGAATCTTGGAAAGGACATTAATGTGTGTGTTTAACACGGATTTTTTTCTATATCTTGTCTTAGCCTAGTACCCACAATACAAGCCTTAATGAGCTTACTGTGTCCCACAGTCCCTAGTTCGATTTTGTCACATATTTATTTATTTAGATGGCAGCGCTTGCGCAAACTTTTCAGGATAGGTTGCTCCATCGGATTATTTGGTAGGTGCCTAATAGTAATAAATTATTCGACTTGTTTAGGTCATTGAACCACAAGAGAACCAAGAAAGTGGTCTACCAGTTTTGACAAAAGTTTCTGCGAGATCTAACGATCGCTAAGATTGACATTTCTAACGGAGTTTAAAACATGCACGACCTTGTTGTCTCATGACCACGCTCATGACGTTCAAACGAACCTCAACCGTAGGGTGGTAAACCACATTTTTGGTCGACTGTACTTAAGTACTTATATCAAACACTTCGTGACTTAAGCTGCTGGGCACAAATAGGTAATCATGTTTATTCAAACCTAGGGTGTATAGTGTAATTGTTTTGCTAAATCAGGAATCAGGATTAGTCCAGTTAGATTCGTTTAAAAGATACCATGCATATTTAGCACTGTCTTCCAGTGGCGGTGGGTCAATTTTTTTCTTAGGCAAGGTACTGAATTTGGCTTCAAATTTCTTCATGAGCTATAGGAAAACTACTCAGACGCCGTGATCGCCGGAATCGTGTTCTATGGACGTGCCGCCACTGCTGTCTTCTCTACTCTATCCAGCAATAAATGACCAATTTTATCACGCCGACGCGCGTCCCTTTGATTTAGCCAGAAATTGAGTGTTTAATGTATCCAGAATTTCCCCTATTTCAGCATCACTACAGCATCGAGTCTAGTCAACGCCTCAGCTTTGCTGCTCTCCCCACTAATCCAACAAAACCGTCTCCAAGAAGCAAGAAACGCCTCTTTAGTCAACAGCACACTCTTCCTGAACATCACGAGCCATGCTGGCTTCCTTACCGTAGACTCTTCACATAACTCTAATATGTACTTTTGGTACTTCCCGGTGGCTAATAAGCCGGTGAATGAGACGCCGTGGATAGTGTGGCTGCAGGGAGGGCCTGGGGCCAGTAGCTTGGCTGGACTGTTCGATGAAATAGGCCCGTTTGAGTACGATGGTGCGGAATTGAAACGTAAGTATGAGCTAGTAAGTGTACTAAATAAACTTAGACTAGTATTTAAAGGCATAACAAAAAAACAGAATATAATTTTAATTCTAATTATACTGACTTGTGCATCATAATTCATAACATCGATTTCATGGGCATTCAAATTTTTTCTGCACAAATTAGTATTTTCTGATATGCGGGGTAATATTTCCCATAAACTTATCGGCTATTTATGTGAGTAAAATGAAAAACCATAAGGACTGATAATTGATAACGCTTGAAGTCTCAGAATTGTTATTTAGATATCCTTGACTCAATTTTCCTACCCACATATTATTAAATCCAACTATTCCATAGGTAGGTACTCATATTTTCCCATAAGGATAATAATTTATCGAATTTACGTAATTTGATAGAAATTCCTTTATCGGATTTATTTGATTTGGATGATGAAAATATTATGATGCAGAAATTACGTGAGACAGTATAAAACGAGAAAAGGAGAAACCCTAGAGGTTAAAGACTATCACAGTTATCTTTGGAATGCTTCCTCAAGCCAGTGCCCGTGTTCAAGAATAATGGCCTGGACTTATGTATTGATCTACAATACATCTACAATGAAATATTAGTACATTACGTACCTAGGGCGGTAAAATAAAGAAGAGCTCAGATCGCTGGCATTTGTGGCCCGAACCGAAGGTAAGGGCCATAAACAAGCGATTTGAGGCTTTCTTTATTATCGCCCGTGGTGCGTACACAATTTTACGTCTTCTCCTGGGTGTGAAGTGACATTTGCCGCTGCGCCCGTGGGCGGCAAATCTCACTTACCGCACAGAGTGACGTAAAATATATAACAATCTATTTTAAACTGGGGACTTGTATCATCATCAGCTGCTAAGGGAATACGAACGGCATTACCAACTTACCTACTATAAAAACACCCATTGTTTAGTTGAGTAGTAATGCTATATAATTATCCAAGAGTTGTTAGGATTTAACGTAAATACCTCGTTAAGTTATAAAATTATTTCCTTATTCACACAATGTTTATAAGCAACATACTTGACAATGACCTTAAAAATGGTGTTTTTTAACTCTTAGCCATGTTGTGCAAGGGTCATGCTGAACAATTTTTACAATGGAACCAACTCCGAATCACACATTTTTGCCTGTTTCATACAATTCGGCTGAACAGACATCGAAGTTTTCTATGGGGAGGCCATAATTGTCTTTTTTGGGATTTCGGGGTTGATTCCATAGAAAAAGTGGTTCAATAAGGCCAGGTATGACTTACCTAATCACCAGCTCTCACTATATAGCTAGTAATAGAAAAAACAGCCTATGGAAAACCCCGACTAGGTACATCTTATCGGCCATATTTTAATTTAATTTTTGTTACGTGTTTTATTAAAGCATTTTTACCCCCTGAGACAGCCAAAATAATTACGAAAATTATAAAAAAAAATAAACATAAACCCATTCAATCTGTAATTGCAGGTCGTCAGTGGTCATGGGGTGACAACTATTCGCTGCTATTCGTCGACAACCCGGTGGGCGCCGGGTTCAGCTTCACCGACAGGCAAGAAGGATTCGTCAAGAACATGGAAACGGTCAGGATTTTTATTGTATTTGTTGTCGGTAGTGTGTCGTTGTACCTCTTTCGTTTGAAATAATGAGGAAAAGATTGTAACTAACTCGATACGAACCCATGAAACTTTTCGTCGTTAAACTTTATCCACGGCAAACCCCGAGCATCCCGTTTAACGCTTGTGGTATCTGTGGTAGGCTAAATATGCCCGCTAAAACAACAAATTTGCAGCTATTTGTGATTTTTGTACAAAACTTATAGGTATACAAATTTATCTCCAAACTTCTGGAGGCTACAATACAACCAATCTTAGAGCATTTAAGCAACCGACAGGCGTTCCCCTCTGACGAAAATATATGACCATTGGTCATACTCATTGTATGGACTGACGTTTATCTGACATGGTTATTTTGACGTTTCGCTTACATTTAACGTTCCCCTCCCCCGCAAAAATCGGCAGACTTTGTTTGTATAGAAAATGACAGACATATATGACCGGTCTGGTTGGTTGAATGTCTTAGTAACCAAAATTAAACTACGATTTTTTGAGCTAATATATTTAAATATAACTTTTTCCAGTGCTCCAAGAATCTCTACAACGCACTCCAACAGTTCCTCACGATATTTCCTGAGCTGCGAACAGCGCCCCTTTACATCGCTGGAGAGTCTTATGCAGGCCGTTACGTACCCGCTTTCGGGTACAAAATCTTAGAGGAGCAGCCCACGGGCAACGCGTCCATCAATATGAAGGTACTAGCTTTTCTATAGGTAGTAGATACCTCTGGAAACCATGGTATACTATTGTAGTTCCTAACAATCTTGCCTGAGTTGAGAACCGCTCCGCAAATTCATGGCTGAGGGTCCGAAAGGCCGCTACGTAATTCGGGTAAGTATAAATCTTGGGTGAGTAGTCTACAGGCAACGGCCTTCCGATAACACCACAACGCGAATATTAGGATTATCGGTATGTAACTCAAATGTCCTCTGGCTTAAATACCATGGTACCAAAGTACCGTTTTCAAAATATTTATTAAGGTGACTGCGTATTGCGTACACAGATAGAAAAAATCTCTTCAACCAAAGAAACCTATTTGAATCAAGAGATATCCAGTTTCCCATATAAGGAAAAAATAAAATTCTTTATTTTAAGATATAAAATGTTTCAAAGTTTATTACTTAACCTAATAAATTCAATACTTTATCCGAGATATAAAAATCTTCTTTTTAAAATAGCTTAATATTCTCACGAAGGGCGTTTGAATTTTGTTTTTGTATTTAATTTTTTTTAAATTGAACTTTATGTGTCTTAGTGCAATACATAAAGAACTTAAGCCAAGAAACTTTGTTTCTTGGATGAAGACTCATAGTTTAAATTGAGAATTGAATTTCTCCACGGAAACAAGAAAACGCATTAGTTCAAGAGCATGTGTTACTTGATGTAAAATTTGATATTTTCACACCAAGATCTAAAATTTATTGGCGTATGAAATCGATTACTTGAAACAAACAATAACATTTTCTAAGGCGGTTATCACACTGGCGCGGATGCGCATGCGGCACCGGTGCGCGAGCGAGATAGCGCTCTGCATGTGTATAGCGCTATCTCGCTCGCACACCGGCGCCGCATGCGAATCCGTCGTCAGTGTGATAATCGCCTTAGTGTCTCAGTGCACTACTTAAAAAGCTAGTAGCAGAAACTGTGTTTCTCGGGACTAATCCCAAGAAAGGAAGTTTAACTAAAAGTAGATAATACAAATATAAATTATGATTATTTATATACTCACAATTTATAATCGTATTAACTAGAGCTGAGATTGCTATTGTGAATCTCAAATAAGCCCGGGTAAAGCGCCGAGGGTCATAAAGTTACGTCGAACAGACGTTCGCGTGTTCTAACCTACACGCAGAGACATCTATTGATGCGCAGGGTAACTAACGTCCAAGACTTAAATGTTTCAAAGCAAAAATTATGTGCTTCTTCTTTGGAATAGCTGTGGCTCTTGATTGTAGGTTGAAAACATCAAAGCAAAAATTAATCTCTCTTGCCTAAAAACTTAAAAATCTCAAATCAAACTATTGGCGCTACTTCTTTGAATTAGCTTTGGCTCTTAGCTGTAGATTGAAAACATCAAACCAAGAACTAATCGCTTTTGACGTAAACACATAAAACTCTTAAAGGAAAATTTTGGTGCTTTTTTGCCGTAAATAATTATTATATTAACTCAAATCATTACTATTCGCTTTAAAAATGGGTAAAGCTAAAGCTGAATAATTTTAATTCTTCTTTTAAAAATCATGATATTTTTAACTCAAGTCATGTTTATTGGTCTAAGGTATTTATTACTCTCTTTAAGAAACCGCGTGCAAGAGAGTTTTGCGTTTTGAATTAAGATATTATTTCTATCTGTGTATTTAGATAAATCTTGGACTGGCCTTTAAAAATATACCTACTATCAGAAAAGTATATTTGTATTGTAATTTTAGCGACTCCAAAACCTCTTTAATCCTTTTATGCCATTGCCAACTATGGACCTTGTAACGAATCTAAATGATCAAAGCAACATTATACCTACAGGGTCTCATGATGGGCAACCCAATCATTGACCGAATTGACGCCGCGAACCTCTCTTCGGTGTACTACCACTGGGGCCTCCTCGACACACAAGGGTTACTGGCAGCCAAACCACTTCAGGATAGATACAGCCAGGCGGTGGAGCAGAACAACCTGAATGAAGCATGGAATGTAAGTTAACTCTTACTCAAAAATATTGACTTACGGATCAATAATAATAAAATTGCTCATCGCCTTTATTTACCTATAAAGTAAGTATATAATATAATATATCTTGGCATTCATATTCGATGTGTGCATGATTGTGGCGCCATCTCTTGGGCAGGTGTTCAATGTCTTTTTTTTCTTTTTTTATAAATAGGTTGTATTCCTTGCTTATATGAAATGTCACTGGCTGATTCACTATTTTAACAGCGGACGGGGGCTTTTGCAGTTTAATTTCTTGTCACATTGTGCACTACGATCGTTCTCGTTACCCCCACCATGCACTTCGCACATAGCGAATACGATTTGCTGCCACTCACGAAACTAAATATCGTAAACTTTTGCAAGGCAAAGTCATCCACTCTCATCAATGTAAATAGCAGAGTTGGATCTGACTTCCAAATATACCTACCTACTACCTTTTAGATGAAGAAAATATTCTCAGAAAATCTTTATGTGTGTCATCAAGAGAGGAGGTAGGTACCTAGCTTTTAAAGAAGTATAAATTTATAATGACGAAAATAATTAAATGAACAGCAGAACGTGTAGGCAAGCAGTATATTATACTTTTAATTTTTTTTTCAGCTTCGCGATCAACTAAACCAGTTATTGAAGGATATATCCCAGCAACCAGATCACTTTAATCTGCTAAACGAATCTGGCGATTTGCAAATTTTCACGAAATTTATCAATCAGCCTGACATCAAGGAAGCTTTGCACGTCGGTACCATACAGTTCACTTTCAACAACGGCTCCGTTGATGATGCTTTGATGAAGGATTTCCTCGGACCTATTAGGCCAAAGCTGGAAAAACTACTAGAACATTACAAAATTATGGTTTACTGGTGAGTTATTTAATGCATTGTTAAAACAACATCGGTTAATAAAGATTGTAACAAAAAACTGGTGTCTAATATTAGGTTTACCAAAATATAAAATATTAGGTTCCTTGAGTTCAAAACGGTGTACCTTACCTAGTGCCATTTCGCCTATTTTCATTTACATCATCATTCGTTCATCAACAACGTTTACCAAATTAATGTTTCGCATAGTTTTATTTGGCCGAATTTTCATTTGGCATAGGTTAGGCTAGTATGCCAAATAAAAATTGGCGAAAAATAGTTATGCGAAACGATATTATGCCATCTGATGATTCTGCCATATGAAACTATGGGAAAAATAGTTTGGAAAGTGATAATTTGCCATAAAATTTTCGGCTATATAAGTATATGTATATTAGTAAACCGTTCAAAACTCAATGCATGCCCGCTTTCGAGGAGAGAAATAGTATGTATGTAAACCGGACTACGTGGAAAAAATTAGCGACGCGAAAGCCCACGCATCGCGTAGGTACACTCTACCGCAGAAGGAAGAAGAAAAGAGAGTTGTTATATATCTCTCACCAAATATTTCAGTCTCCAGGGGTTGTGTTCTTGACGATGGTTATGGCATATAACACTATATTTATTAGAAGAATAAAGACAATTGCATAAGATGTAATGTAACATTCAATAGAACTGATGCATGGACCTTATCAAATGTGTATGATACCAGTGACTGCTTATTCCAGTGGTCAACTGGACCTGACTGCGCCGTGCGAGCTGGCCGCGGACTCTCGGCGCAAGCACTGGCACTGGAGTCGTCGTGACGAATTCCTCAAGGCCCCGCGACGCCCCTGGGCACTCAATGGAACATTAGCCGGGTACGTTACATTCTATTATGTTAATGGAACTTTAGCGCTATGCGATCTGGCCCCGTGGGATTTAATTAGAGCATTCGAAGTTAATATGGTTTAAATATATGGTACAAAACTAGTAACGAAATGATTTTAGTTTTAATGAAAAAAGTCAGTTTCCTTAAATACCTCTTTTTTGTCAAAACCAGTAAATAAATATCTGTTTTGCACATGAAAAGGAGAAACCAATATTTAGGCATTGGGTTTATTTTGAAGCACTCTTGAAATTTTTGGTTACGATATCATGAAAACGGTCAAGTAGGAAAGTATGCTCCCAGTAATCAAAGCAAGAAAAAGCCCTATAATTCTCATTTATACAGTCCATGTGCTGTAAAACAAAAAGAGAAAGCACAATGTAACTTGAATCATTTTGTTTCAGTTACATTAAAGAGGGCGGCGGTTTAACCGAGGTTCTGGTCCGCGGAGTAGGGCACTTGGTCGCCCTGGATGCTCCTGCGGCCGCACACGCGTTGGTCCAACACTTCATCCATGGCGATAATCTTCCCGTGCCTGTTGACTTCAAAGACAAACCAGAATACACGCCGTCCTATGTCGACGATCAGCCTCAGCCTAGTCAGCCGACGTCTAGAAACAAAGCGCTTATTGCGTCTATCGTGTTAAATGTGTTTCTTGTTATCTGCCTTATAGGAGGTGTTGTTGTGTATATGAGGTACAAAAGAAAAAGCGAGGCTTTCTTCTATAGCACAGTAGAGGACTCAATATCTGATGGAATTTTGACCATGACGTGACAGGTGCTATTACTTTATTGTTATGTTTTAATTTTTATTAGTGATTGGTGTTGCCAAAAATTTTATTGTAACAGATCCTCGTTGTTATTTCGAAATTTTATAAATTTATTAAAATATTAACTTTTAATGATCAGTTTTATTTTTGATTATAAAACCTTGACAAAGTGAAATAAACACAATATCATTTCATTTTTAAAATTATTAATTATTTGCTTGGTTCCTTGGTTAGGATTCGAAGCAATAGGTATCTTCTGTGGACCAGAACTAAGGTAAAACTTTTATAGACCTTTTAATCACATCTCACATCCATACCGTGACAGTTATACCAAATCGTATTCAAATAGGTACTTAGATATGAAAACGATAATAGTATTTTGTGCAACAGTTACATAATAAGGGTTCTTAAGATTCGAGGGTCGAAGTTACAAAATGAGACGAAGCCGAATTTTGTAAAAACAGACCCGAGAATTTTAAGACCCAATTATGTACCGTTGCACACAATAGTTTTTCTACGAGTGCTAGGCAAGCCGGTAAGCCTTGAGTTCGACGAATGACCTGCTGCCTCTATACAATTGTCTTCAGTCTCCTGGCGGATTGCATCGGCGCCCGCCTCGTCTACAGCGGCGGGCGGCGCCGGTGCGGGGCCCAACAGACCCATTATATCTCTAAGAGTCGACTTTTGAGTCATATTATGACAACGTTCATAAAGTATATGCTTTGAATTTAAATGTCAGTCATTTTATTAGCAAATTAGAATGCAGGAGTAGAAAAACATATTTTCGTTACATTTCGCTCAGCGCCAGAGTCACCAGACACATTTGCTAAATATATTTCTCATTAACACATTTCAGCTACGTCAAACAAGGTGGAGGATTAACAGAAGTCATGGTCCGAGCCTCAGGCCACCTAGTCCCTAGAGACGCGCCTGCGCAAGGCCACCAGCTAATCGTCTCTTTTATCAACCAGAACTTCTCAACATTCTGGGACTACAGGGACAAACCGGAGTACACTCCGATGCTTGGCGAATATTTGGAAACAGAAAGACCCGGCGGAATGTTGGCGACCAGTATTGTAGTTAATGTGATATTAATTTTTACTTTATTAGTAGTTCTGGTTTTTTATATTAAGTGGAGGAGGCAGAGAGACCGTAGTGAGGACAATAGAGTCTATTATAGTCCGCTTTTAATATCTGATGCCTAAATGTTACAATTGTATTTTTTTATCGTATCATAACAGCCATTTTACTTGGAAACTATCAGACGTAGATCTAAAAAAAAACTTAAGGTGTTAAACTCTGAGGATTTTTTTTACCAATTATCAACATGTTGCAGATCAGTGTTATACGGTGATAAGGTGTTTAAATATAACATTAGTGTTTGTTTGAAGATTTTGTTGTTTAAGTGAATATTTTCAAAAATTATCAATCCGTAAGTTTAAAAGGTGCCCACCGGGGTGGCCGGTGTAACTATTAAACCGGAGATCCCAAATATATGAAAAAAATGAGAAGATATATCATTCATTGTATATTCTTTCAATGAAAATTGTTTTTAAAATTATTTGTTTAGGCGTTTTCAAATTATCTCCCAAAAACTTTATTCACAGGCAGATTTTTTTTATATTAGATTTTTCGATGGTGGTTACACAGAACCTTCCATTATGCGTGCTCCGTCGTCCGACACGGTCTTGGCTGGTTTTTATTTATTAATAAATATGGAAAATGAACTTCCTGATCCTTGTTGTATTGCTGCGTTCCTGTGAATGGTTGTGATTATTGTGAAAACTAGAACTTCTGGAACGAGTTTACTCAATTATTAATATTATTATTACAGATAATAAATACTCGTAGGTTTAAAGTATATGTAAGGTATTAATCTGTCGAAAAAATAATACTATAATATTTTTGTGAGTCACAAATATCTACTTTTATTTTTGTGAATACAGTTTTGATGATATTTTTTTCGCCTTTTCATAATGTTAATAATATAAGTAATAAGCATTCGTAAAGATTATTGTTTTATTTCTTTTTTAGACTTACCTACGCGTAGGACCTTTACCTACATTATATTTTATTCACTTAACCTTTAATCGCCAAAAATGTAAGAACAAATCTGCTAGCTGTAGGTACGAAACTAAAAAAAAACATAATGCAGTTTTAGGTTTGCAAGTTTCAAAGTTGATAATTTTGACAGATTTTCATAATACCTACACGGAAAAAAAAGCTTCCGGGATATTCTCAATCCAAGACATTATTATTTTCTTGAAAATATTTCCTCGTGACAAGGATTTATTTCCTTAACCAAAAATAAGATTCTTCGCTTAATAAAACCACGTTTTCTTAAAATAGAAATACAAAAATGTATTGTTTCAAGAGTATATTGAGTAAATAAACGAGATTGTACTTTAATCAAACAAGTATTATCTTAGGTAAAAGACATGTGCTTCACTAAGTACAATAGCACACAACCACCAAAAAGCCTACTTCTAAAAGTCCATGGATGTAACCTAGCAAACACACAGCTTTGTCGATGCACTGGATTAGAAAAAGTTCAATCCATCAAGTACCTTGGTGTTATTCTAGATCAACGTCTATCCTGGTACGGGCATGTTGAATATGTCAATGGTAGAATAAGAAAGCTTACCTGGATATTTAAGAAATTAAAACACATAGCTTCTAAAGATCTATTAAAACAAGTATATACTGCGTTGGCTGAATCTATTATGACATACTGCATTACAATATGGGGAGGGTCAGGTAAAACAAAATTTATAGATGTAGAAAGAGGACAAAGGTGTTTAATAAAAGTCATGTATTCAAAACCCTACCGATTCCCTACAACTGAGCTGTACCAAATATCAGAAGTTCTCACCATGCGAAAACTGTACATATTAAATATTGTACTTAAATTACATAAATCTTTGAATTTCATACCGTCAAACTCTACACGTAGGAGAAAACCTAAACCTGCTCCTATTCCTAACTCTAACTCGGTATTTGCTAAACGTCAGTTTGCTTCACAAGCTGCCCACTTGTATAATGTTATTGATGCCACACTGTCTATCCATCCTTTGCACTCTATTAAATGTAAAATTGTAGTTCGTGAATGGTTAAATACTCTAAACTATGAGGCAACAGAATTATTAATATTATCAAATGCTACAAAGTAGATAATAATAGAAATAACTAAGTGAAAACACCTATCTGCACCTTTCATACACGCACACACACACACACACACACACACACACACACACACACACACACACACACACACACACACACACACACACACACACACACACACACACACACACGCACGCACACACACACACACACACACACACACACACGTGCCTACTCGTTATAAAAAATAAAAAAAATAAAATTGAGTATACATAATTAGTAACTATAACTTTAGCTAAGTAAAATTTGTTACTTAGAGCTTTAACTTTATTTTAGTTTAGTTTGGATTACTTAGTATTGAATAAGTACTATATAGTGTTGGTTATATGTTCAACCTCAACTTGTATCTGGAAGAGCGGGGTCTCCTGACACAAGTATTCCCATACTTACTAGGAGGTCCCAACCCTTTCTAAATTTCGAAACACAATGATTGTGACCAATAAACTATTTTTCATTTTTCATTTTTCATTTAAAAGAAAACTAGAAAATCTGTAAGAATATATTCGCTTCGTTATATTTAATCCTTTAATTTATTTTCGTTAAAGGAAATAAATGCTTGTCACGAGGAAATATTTTCAACATAATATAATAATGTCTTAGATTGAGAATATCCCGGAAGCTTTTTTTTCCGTGTACTATTACCAGTTTGACTTACGCTGAGAAAAATACACTCGTGCTTGGCCACATTTTTTTAAATCTTCCATAGGTAAGTGAAATTTGGTGGTTTCCAAAATACTCATTTTATAAAGTAAACCATGTATTCAGAAACACAGCGTTATATTATATTGATATTTTTGCAAAAATATCTTGAAATTATCGGGCTAAAAGAATATAATTACCCTCTACCCTCTATGGGAAGATTTGTAATGTAACAACTATTACGTATAAAAAAAACCCTCGTTTATTTGAAACAAATAAATCATCATGCCTATTGCCATGACACACGTCATCGTCAACGAATTGACCTAAAAACACTTGATTTATTAAGTCACCAAAATAAATAAAAATAATATTTGACTCCAAAAAAATGCTTAAGGATCCATGAACTTGTGTCCAATTTGATGTAACCATAACCACCTGCTTTCAAAGATCAGTGATAAGTGGTTAATTAAAGTAGGATCAACCAAACAGAAAACCGTCGGAAGGAAGAGAAATTAATCATGCTCGAAGGACCAATGCAACAGGATTGAAAGTATTGAAACTAATACGTAATACGTTAGACTTTCAATTCAAAGGTCGCGGGTTCAAACCCCAGCTCGTACCACTGAGTTTTTCGGAACTTATGTACGAAATATCATTTAATATTACTAGTCGCTTTTGGGTGAAGGAAAACATTATGAGGAAACCGGACCTAATTCCAACAAGGCCTAGTTTCCCCTCTGGGTTGAAAAGTCAGATGGCAGTCGCATTCGTAAAAACTAGTGCCTACGCCAATTCCTGGGATTAGGTTGCCAAGTGGACCCCAGGCTCAATAGAGCTAAAAGCTGGTACAAACGCTAGGAAGAACAAGAAGAAGAAGATTATAAAAGATTACTTACTAATAAATAAAATATGGAATTTAAAAAGCTAATTAGTTCGTTTTTTTATATTCTTATATTCAAAACAGAATCTGATTTGTTTTGTAGCAATACAGTTGGCTTATAGTAAAACGAATACAGTAAGAAACAAAATAAAAGTATTTGTGTAAATATAGGTTTGCAATCCGGATCCGAAATGTATGGAATTACCTATTCGGATTCACGGATCTTCCCATATGTATATTTCAGATCCGTCGTGTAAACTCTATGTAGGTACCTAATGTATGTAAGTGGCATCTGAGTTAAATTGGGCCTAAGCCTAAATAGCTAATTTTGCTTCATAGGAACAATAAAATAGATATGTAAAAATTATAACCAATAGGCGATCAGAAATGCCCACGATGCTCATAATTTCTTTGCCCAATTTTCAAAACAAGAATACTACTCTGATATAAATAAAGTATACGTATGTATTCGTATACAAAGGTAGGTAAGGTATGTACAGTCGCCATCGAATATATCGGAGCGGCCAAGGTGGTCACAAATATCGGAACAACGTCTCTGTTTTCAAGGGGATAAAGTGCAGATTCCAATATTTTTGAGCACCTCGGCCGCTCCGATATATTTGATGGCGACTGTACCGACATAAAAATTCTCAATTTATCACCAACGGTTTTTCCGGCTTAACGACCGTGGGAACATAATGTGCTCTTCATTGTGTCATTATTAACGTTATACCTAAGGTTTTTACTGTCCACGGTTCAACTGTCCGTACATCTTGGTCGGGTTTCTGAGCTCTGGTCGAATTACGTGGTAGGAATACGGATGGTCGGTGTATGGGCAGTATGGACTCCGATGGTTTATTACGGGCCTAAATATTAGGGTTGCACCAAACAGACAGCATTCAGCATTCGGCACATTCGGGATTTTTTTAGAAGAAATCCAATCTGAAGATCGCGAGTTCGTGCTCCAGGTAGTATCACTGATCATAGAACTTATGTAGGAAATATGTTGCTTTTTCAAGTAAAAGGTACATCATTGTCGGTTGTCAATAAGGCATGACTGTCATAATAATTCATTTAGAAATAAACTCTATTAACAAAGGACAATGATGTACCTTTTGCTTGAAAACGTCACACCAGTCACTAATGTCAATATTCGGTGAAGGAAAATGTCGTGGGAAAACCCCGATATCTATATCTTTTTCAAATTGTGGTATTGTATTATCATTATATGATAATTTTACAAAATCCATTGCATTGCATTACCCATTTACCTAAAATAATTCATTGAATCGAAATAAATCGCCCAAACTTAGGCTCAGTCTTAGCACTTTTAGTGTTTGATAACGGAGATCTAGGCACTCTAAATACAATAAATAGATTGGGTCTGATTGTTCAGTCCCTCTAAAAAGTCCGCATAGACAATTTCAAAATTGAACTCAACAAAGTATGTAAAAGCTTTTTTGGTAATATTATAGCTCAGCTCTTGCTCTCATTCAAAAAATTACGGACTTTCGGGCCTTTTTGGACTTTAATCGAATGCTTGTACTTCTCGAAGTACTCTCACTCTGCGCATCACTACTAAATATAGAGCAAATCACGGCGTGGAGGAATCTATCGCGAATCGCGAGCGGGCGTGGGAGCGGCTTTATGCTAAGCAGGTCGTTGGTACCCCGCGAGCGTACCTGTTCATCGGCCCTATACAGCGTGATTGTGTTTATTGATTTATTTTTGACATCTGTAATTAAAATCAACTTGAAAGTCAAGTTCATAACTTAATGGATTCGTCTTTTTCGTTATTCCCTTTATTTAAATACTTTATTGATAAATTTACCTATTTGTATTTATTAATAATTCAAATAAAGTTAACTATATGCCTGCCGTGGGGTGCCCGGCCTTAGAATTGTCCCCCACTATATCGTCCCGTGGTTGCAGTAGGAGTCTGCTAAGGGAATATACCGGGAGATGGGCAGCAGCATCTTCCGAAAGTCTAAAAACAATAAACAAACAAACGCCAACCCGCCTGCCAAGCGCGGCGCGTATGGCAACCCCCCCTTAAGGCCGTTCCTCGATTCGGACAAGCCACGCCCATCCGTTAGAGACACGTTTATGGGTCCCGTGCACGAAAGAAAGAGATGCAGCGCTCTTAAGAATCAGACTTTTTGCCCAAACTACGATAAATAGGCGAATCTATAAAGTTTTCTTTAATTTTGTTTTTTGTGACTTTTTAGATAAATCAGAATACCATCTTTTTTACTAAGTTATATTGCTTAATCTCTTATAGTTTACGTAAGCTGAGAAAAATAAGGGGAAAAAGGACCCAACTTCGGATTTTTATTCTATCGTCGAGGCAACTTTCAGCAATCGTGTTTCGGCTTGTGCCAAAAACAAGAGTATAGTCTAATAATATATATTCGAAAATAAATTCAATCCCTTTTCCCGTTTAGTCACTTGAGCGTTTGAAAAAACCTATAATTTTTCAAAGTACTTATGTTCAGCAGTGGACGTCTTATGGCTGAGATGATGATGATGATAACTATTTGTATTTATTAATAACGTTTAAATTGTATTGCAGCGCTTACGCTACTTACTTACCTACCTCAATTTAGTTGCATCGTGATATGTACCTAAAATAATAAGCCGGAGCTATATTTGGCTTAAAATTTCTTCATGAGCTATAGGAAAACTACTCAGGTGCCTGAAAATTAGGAAAGCCGACGGGAATCCAGTTATATGGACGGGACACCACGGATACTTACCTATACTTTTGTTATTTATTTATTATTTTAGGTTTATCTCATTAAATTTATCAAAATATAGAATTGATTAACTTTGATACCGAATTAAAATAACACACAATAATACGAGTCTAAACCTACTGAGCATTAATTGACGTGATAAAAGGTTTAAAACCTCTCGTCAACTGAATTGTTACTCATATTCCCCTTGGTCCTGACACTGGCAGGTGAGTTCGTATTTATTGTATAAGGTATATGCATTTAATAGTTTCCTTTTTTAACCGAATTCAAAAAAGGAGGAGGTTCTCAATTCGACAGATTTTTTATTATTATTTTATACCACGACCGTGGCAAGCAAGCATACGGTCCACCTGATGATAAGCAGCTACCGTAGCCTAGGGACGCCTGCAACTCTAGACTTCCCTATATAGACTTTGGCATATAATGTATTTGCTTTTTTAAGTTTGATTTCATTTTAGTAGTTCTGTTTTATAAATATGTAGTTATATTTTTATTATGATGATCTGTCAACTTAATTCCATGTGATGAATGTGATTGCCAATGTATTAGAGGTAATCTAGATACTGGGCGAAGAATCTAGATATTAATTTGTAAATGTATAAAGCGACCAAGATATATGCCATACACTTTAAAAAAGGACAAAACAATCCTTTGTTGTTCTCCTGCGATTTTAAATTAGTAAAATTCAAACCATAAGGAATATGATACCTAATGGTTTTTTTTTAATAAGAAAATATCACAAAAGATATAAGTGATATAACTTAATATGAACACATGATACGAAGCGTAAATTTCTTGAACAATGTTGTGATAAACCGTGGAACCATTTAAAATAAAATATTTAAAATATTTTTTCAGCAGTTACATCCGTACCTAACACAAAATCGATCGTAAACAAGTTTTCCAGATCAGCCTGTACACCGGCTCGAGATAATAATCCAAGTTCAAGGCGCACCGCGCGGGGTACAAGATTCCACCCGCTAGGAGCGCGCCACCATTCCACCGCGGATACTAGGGCCAACCTGATCCTGCCGGCCCTCGGAAACAATTGAAGATCGAGCAGAACACTGGCTACTGAGAACGGCTCTACGACTGCTAAAATAACAAGTGACTGCAAAAGGAGGATTCTGAAATCAGGTTACAACTGAATCGGAAAAATGCGGTTAATTTGGGCATTAACATTGGTGTGAGTATTTCTATACATTATGTTTTAAGACTCTCTTCTGATAATCATTGCAATACTATTTTTAGGTATTTTACCTACATTTTGAAAGGATACCTACACTATAGATTATAAGTATCGTCAAAAAAATATAAAGCACTTAGCTAAAACCGGAACTAAAAGCTCCAACTTATACGTGCGACGATACAGAGCAATATTTTCCATTTATCACCAAAACGGAAGTGGGAATCAACCGGAAATCCAATGGTCAATTCCTACTTCAACGAAAACTGACAAACTCGTTTACATTTTAGCTGTGCAGCATCATGTTCAGATCGGTACTCCTTACCCGAGCTGCCTCCTGGCGAGGCGCCGGACCGCATCCTCAAGTTCATGGAAGACACGTACAAGACCGGCCACCTCAAGTCGTCAGGGTCCGAAGCCGGGGAGCCTTTGCTCCTCACTCCATTGATTGAGGAGGGCAAACTTGAGGAGGCTAGGGAGGCGGCGAAGGTTGACTCCGATTATATTCTCCCTGATATGGACAGTTATTCTGGGTATTTGACGGTAAGGATTGAACATGATGATTATATTTGTGTTGGTGTATAATATCAAGAATTACTTGGATTTTAGACATGCTTTATGACAACTCTTAGAACGATCGTTATATGAACTTGCCTCTCGATCTGTGACTTGCTATTTCGTGACAGCTCAAATCCAAATAGTGAAGCGATTATCGAAAAAAATATATCTGTTCAAGTAGAGTGTAGGTGTTGGTACGATAAGGTGCAACCCTTATCTGGCAAATGCGCCACCTGTGCACTATTCGCGATCTTTTTGCGAAAGGATCCCTAATTCGCTATGTGTGAAGTGCATGGTAGGGGTAACGTGAACGATCGTGGCGCACAATGTAACAAGAAATTGGGCTCTTGTCGTGGCTCTTGTCAATATCACATTTCAAAACATTTGACATCACCTATAGGGTTAACTGTCAAAATGGTGAATCAGTCAGAGACATTTCATATAAGCAAGGAGTACATGCCATTAAAAAAAATAAAAAATGCACACAACGAATTGTACAATTTGTGGACGTTTGCGGATGCCATATCTTGTTTTTTGTAGGTGAACAAGGAGTACAACGCGAACCTCTGGTTCTGGTATTTCCCAGTGACCGACAAGAAGGTGGAGGTCACTCCGTGGATCATCTGGCTTCAGGGCGGTCCTGGAGTCTCCTCGTTGTACGGGCTTTTCACCGAAATTGGTCCTTTTAGCGTTAATGAAGACCACAATTTGGAAGGTAAGCCCACCGCTCACCGTATTTACCCTTAACCTCAGCTGATTTTTCCGACTGCATGGGTATTATGGTAGGTACTTACTACATAAGCAAAAGGACTGCTGCTTTTTATGTACCGTCAACTTACACAATTTTGCCTACGATGCTTTGCCTGAGATGTGAGAAAGGCGGCCAGTTCAGAAATAAGATGTACCTAAATAGCTGTTTGGTGAAAAAAGCCATGTTTTTCAAGCAAAGTTGTAGCAGTTGACACTTGACGGTATTCGATGCAATCTAAATTCCCGATCAGTTCAGTTTCCTCACCATGTTTTCCTGCATTACCTCCTATCACCCCGTATCGATTTGTATCAATGGTTATATGCAAAACAAACTCTAAACATGTAAACAGATTGTTTTTGTTTTCCAAAACTACATAGGTATATATGCTCCCTTTGTCCCACAAGCAAGGAAAACCTATTGCGATTAGGCGGTAAATTAACGTTTCATATTTATTATGTTCGTAATATAACGTTACCTACCCAATTATAACGTTAAGTGAAAACCCGACTGCGTATTTCAATATTTATATGATTAATTTCGAATTAAATATCGCCGATACAGTAACAAGGATTATTCAAGTCACCGTTTATGCCAAAACGCAAATATGAACATTGTTAAAGGTGTGAAAATTAATCCAATTCGCTTAACTGTTCTTAACATTAAATTTGTAAATTAAAACATAGTTATCATAGGGCCTAATGAATAAATTCAAATGTAAAAAGTACTGGTAAAGAACAATCCCAATTAATTATTTTTATTTATTTCATTATTACAGTGCTCCCCAAAACTAATTTAGTTTGACTTTGGGTTCAGCTATCAGTGTCCAATTATACATGTATTAGGTATATAAACAAAAATAGGTAACCTACATAACGTGTGCTAAATGCAAGCTTAAGGACAGTTTTTTTTCCTTAGATGGGAGCTTATTTCAATTAAAATACATTAAATTACAGTAGTTTATGTGACTGCTACATTATGAAGGGCAATAAAATACGAGCGCGGTTTCATAATAAAATCACACGAATGTTTTAATGCCATTCACTGCTTTATCTACAGACATATTACATATCCTCAATGACGTGTTCGGGAACCATTAGAAGGATCGCCATTGCACCGCCATAATAAACAATTGCTTTGAATTTTCATACATTATTGAAAAGTTTGATTTTAAATGTAATTAAAGCATCGACCATCGATACTCTAAACTCTAAAACAAACTTTATGATCCATCACAGATAGGTTTCTTAATATAAACCATTAGCTTATCGTTTCTGAACATATTATTGGGTATTTTTGATATGGATCTTACTCCCTTGTGACACAATTTGCTATTGTTACCGTTATGTTGGCGCTTGGCCAACTAACATATTGTAACCCTAGGTATCAATTATGAAAAGGTTAAAGACCTACTTTCTTTTGTTATTAGTTCGATGATCTTAACAGGTTGCTGCGAACAGGATGTTTTTAGATTTTCATGTTATAGATTCCGTTTCATTAAGTATCTAGTCAGGTATGTGCTAAGTATATGTAGCTGTCAGCCTGTCACATAGATAGGTAGAAGTTATAAACAGAAACTAGTTTCTATTTAATACCGCAAAATCATAATAACAGCCTGCATGCCTACTCAGTATTTTTAATCCAATAATTATTCAAGAAAGTCTGCTTTCTTTACCTACGCTGAGTATATAATTTTCAATTGAATAATTAATTAATGGTAAACTTTATTTGAAACGCAATGCAGCTCTTAAACTTTAATCTGCTTATAATTAGAGATCAGATCTCTGTCAACGGGCAAGGCAGGGTACCTAGACCTACCTAGTTACCAGTGGCGGCGGGTCCATAGAACACGATTCCCGTCGGCTTGCCTAATTTTCAGACACCTGAGTATTTTTCCTACAGCTCATGAAGAAATTTTAAGCCAAATTAAGCTCCGGCTTGCCTAAGAATTTCTTGTGGCGGCGGGTCATACACTTTCTTAGTAAGAAAGCGTATGACCCGCTGCCACTGCTAGTTACCCAGAACGCTGGCCATAATATTTTCATGCTGGATAGCTATTTGTTGTGAAAAATAGTAGCCAGCCCTCTCGTCTCCAGAAGCCGCCGCCATATCTTTGTATAGTCATACTTATTTTCTTTGTTACAGAAATAAAATATTCTTGGGGCAAGAACCACTCGTTGCTATTCATTGATAACCCCGTAGGAACAGGCTTCAGTTTCACTTCAGATGATCGAGGATATGCAACCAATCAAACCACGGTAATTATTACCTACTTACAGGTTGTTTTTCAACTTATGAGGTGATTAATCCCAACAAACATTTGGCTTCCCCATATAAAACGTAAAATATTTTGCGATTTCGGAGTTGGTCCTATAGAAAAAGTTGTTCAGTATGACCACCTAATTACCACGTACGTAGAAATCACCCTATATTACTGACACAGAGCTTATTTTACTTAAAAACTCTTAAAGGGCTCTTGGTGTCTCTTCTCATAAAAGTGAGAATTAAAAATTACCTAGTAGTAGCATATATACACCTACATTGATACTGTATAAGTAGTCATTATGGACTTATGATAGTCACGTCACCTTTTGTCACTTTCTCGGGTGAAATTGGGCCCCCGGCGTTTTGTAGAAGTAGTTATTATAATTGGTTTGAAAAATAAAAAGAGGATCAAGATTCAAGTCTATTCAATATATATTTTACTTTTGAATCTTAAAAAGCTAATAGCAGGTACTATTACTTTATCTTTTTTTATATTTAATTACAATAACAATTTAGCAATAGTAATGATATTAATATTACTAAGACAAATCATTGGACTAAGGGAACCTACTCAGCTTAAGTAGTTCCTAGTTGGGTATAAGTAAACGTATGTCAATATTTTAGATCGGTGAGAACCTATACACAGCACTTCAGCAGTTCCTGACCATGTTCCCCGAACTAAGAAAGGCGCCACTAACGATTGCGGGAGAGTCGTACGCTGGCAAGCACATCCCGTCCATCGGCATACAGATCCTGTGGAACAAAGAGAAGGACCAGGAGCAGCCGATCAATCTACAGGTACGTTGGAACATAACGTTGAAAAACTGTACAACACTTCAGCAGTTCCTGACATTGTCCCCTTCCCCTAAACTGAGAATGGCGCCGCTGACGATCGAGGGAAACGCAAGCGCTTTGGGGTAATGACATGCCAATCAAAAAAGAGATGAAAAAAGCTGTACCTACTTAATGGGTGGTGAAAAATAGAAGAGGATTTTTTCCAGTTATTAATAGCTTAGTTCCTTCGGCAGTCAGAAAAAACAATACTATAGTATACTTTGTGTTTAACATACCGATAGACGACAAACGTGCAATATTACTTACCATATTATGCTAGTAGCTGATTAGTACTTATAGGTATTTGAGTAGATAAATAGACGGTATTGTGAACTAAACTAGCATAATTAACCTTGAAAGTCTTCAGACAAAAAATAACTACAGCATTTTTTAAAGATTGATGCGTAATTGGCGATTTACATACTATGACTAAATAATAGGTACATACATTTTTACATACTCACTCGTAAAATAATGACAAATGTGGATACCAACTAGTTTTATACCTCGTTGGATTACAAACTGTGGATGAATTGTTCATCTTCTTCCCGTGTATCTTGTATCCATGAACCTAATAATGTATAGGTACGGTCACCTCCTCACATTAACCCTTATATAATTAATTTGTTAAGTGAGTGTATGCATCAATTCGCTATGTGCGAAGTGCATGGTGGGGTTAACGTAAACAATCGTTGTGCACATTGTAACAAGAAATTTGGGCTCTTATCAATATCACATTTCAAAATATTTGACATCACCTACCTACCTATAGGGTCAACTGCCAAATAGTGAATCAGCCAGAGACATTTCATATAAGCAAGTAGTATATGCCATTCATTCATAAAAAAGAAAAAACCCTTTAACCCCCTTTCAAGAGATGGCGCCACACTCGTGCACACAGCGAATGAGGCTCGGTACGAGTACCTATCCGTGTGTAAAGTTTGCTTGAGTGAATGTAACCTTCTAGGGATTGCAATCCGGATTATTCGAACTTCGAAAATCCGGATAATCCGCCAATTTTTCAATCCGTTTCTAAATCCGGATTTTTAAACCCGAATCCGAATTTTCGGATTTTTTGTTAAGCTATTATACAATTGCTTTTTGCACCGTTAAAATGTTCTGATTACTGAAAATACGCGTCAAGCGGGTAGAGGGGGGTTGTCTGGCCGTGCTGCCCCGGCTGCCCGTGCGCTCGTTCACTGGCCTTGGGCCTTATAGTCCTAGCGGTACGCCTAAAAACGCTGCAAATAGTATTAAAAGCATGAAAATCGGAACGATTGGTCTTTAGGCCATATGAATCAATTTGACCCGAAGCCCCAAAGAAAATAAAAAACCGAGAGGAGTTAACGTCATATTTTTTTGTATGGGCAAAAAATAATCTTCTGAAACCTATCGTGTGTGGTATCAAATGAAAGCGCTTTTTAAGCTGATTCTAAAAATATAACACATCGTTACATTTTAGTCACTTGTTTTTAAATACAATAAAAATCATTTTCGAAATACTGTCGAATATTTTTTTGTTAAATATACCTCAAATGATACTTAATAACTGTAACCCCAAGGAAAATATTTTGAAATTATTTTCATTTAGTTTTTTTTTTAATTTTCACTATAACAAAGTGTTATCTATCAATATATCAATTAAATATTCATAAAAAATGAAACACTGGTGTTTGTGCAATCATTACGAAGTATTGGGCTTTTGCTTCGCTTTTGATTCGAAATTTGTCTTGAGCATGGACCCCGCCCCCACTCTCTGCCTGTTTCCCTTTCCTGCTCACTCGGCGGCCGAAAAACTGAGTCACCCCCCACCCATTAGGACTTTTTTGACTTAAAGCCTATTACTCAAGGAATATGTATAACAAAAATTTAAATACTCCGAGAAGTATTTTACCCGAATGATATTATAACCGCATTTACTCAATGCGGGTATAATATCATTCAAAATTTACATATATTAATAATTAAAAAATTTAAAAAACTAAATGTAAATATTTTAAATGTTGCTTTCTTTCGGGTTATATTATTTGAGGATATTAAGTATCATTTGAGGTATATTTTACTAAAAATTATTCAACGGTATCGTATCTGGAGGAGCCCAAACTTGGTATGTTTCGAAAATGAATTTTATTATACCTAATTTAAAACAAATGACTAAAATGCAATAATCTGATATATGTTTAGAATCAGCTCAAAAATCCCTTTCCTTTGATACCACAGTACCACATACGATAGGTTTCAGAAGAAATTTATTTTTCACATACAAAAAAAGATGACGTCATAATTCCTCTCAGTTTTTTTATTTTTTTTTGGGGCTATGGGTCAAATAGCTTAATGATAAATGATTAGTAAACACAAAAGTAGGAAGTTACAAAATGGGTTAATAATAAATTATTAACTTAGTCAAAAAGCCCGCCCCGCGACACCCCCGGCGCAAAGGTGCCCATCACGCTCGCCGCGTTGCCGCGCTGAATCGCGATGGACAGACGTTGCACCAAGTCAAATTGATCCATATGGCCTAAAGATCAATCATTTTCATGCTTTTAACACTATTTGCAGCATTTTACCGAATTTCGGGGTGTACCGCTAGCGCTAGCGGCTGATGTTATTCGTTGTGGGTGTCATGTGTTTGTAGAAACGTTGATCACAAGACTATCACAGTAAATAAAACGACTAATTTCTTATTAAAAAGTCGTTTTTTTTTAATTTATTCCTAGCACCAAGAAAACATTCCCTAAATCCGGATTTTATTCGAAGTTCGGATTTCGGGGCGAAAATTATCCGAAAATCCGGATTTTGTAAAATAGATTCGGATTTGCAATCCCTATAACCTTCACATTTAATTTCCCAGGGCCTGGCCATTGGCAACGGATTCATCGATCCGCTGTCACTGCAGCGCTACAGCTACTTTGTACGTGAGATCGGGCTGGTGGACGACAACGTAGCCGACTCCATGAATCACCTGGAACAGGCCGTAACGCAGTTTATGAATGATGGGGAGCTGGTCAAGGCTTATGCGGTAAGACACACGGATTTTTAACCCAATAAACTTTTCGATTTTATTTCACCGACATCTTGGAAGAGGGGTACTTACAGAAGTACGTATCGGAAGTAGATATACTCCCGACTGACTAAGTTCAATTACTTGTGACCGAACTGACCGACAATATGTGCAATTGTGCATGTAGTAGTGCAGATGCCCACATTAAGGGACTCTTTTTCCTCATTTTTTTGTAGATGTCTTTCCTACGCACGAAACAAGTGTTACGGACATTTGGGAGGCGTATGCCGAACACATGATCATGAAATGTGACTTAGTGACAACAAGGTGTCACTAAATTTTAAACATATAGTCAACCCACCACTTATGTTTCCACAACTACTCTCGAGAAACTAGCTCTAGCGATCCCACTCTGGACGGTCGATTAAGGCAAACCAGAAGCCGGGTGGGGCACCCGGCCCTTATACCATTTATTCTGGCGAAACTCGAAATTCATTACTTATTATTATTAGACAGCAGTTAGTTTAATAATTTAAAAATATACATTTTTCCAGTACTACAACTACCTTTTAACCACATTCCTGCGCGAGTCCCACCTGGACAACCTGTACAACTTCCTCCAAACCGAGATCGGTCTCGGCGGCCGCCACATCGAATACCTCGAGCGCAGCGAAGTGCGACGCGCTCTGCACGTCGGAAACACCACCTTCACGTCCGTCGGCGTGGTGTACAGAAAGCTGGTGCCGGACTTCATGAACAGCGCTAAAACGTGGCTGGAGGAACTGTTGGAGAACTACAGGGTCATGCTTTATAAGTAAGACTAACCGCTACACCTTGTACCGTACTGTATAAGCTAGGTCATAGTCATTTCAGCGGAAAGATTTACAATCAACAATTCTGGAATTTCTGGAACCTTATCCAACATGCCAAATTGTGACAAGACGGGAATATCCATGCGAGAAAACTACTTGTTTTAAACATGTAGGTACTATCAGGTTCAGAATTGCAGGGCCAAATTATCGATGAATTCATTCATAAATTAGTAATGCAATTCTGAACCTGATGGTACCTGCTGAGAGATTCAAAGTGATACCACTTTGAATCTCTCTAGCGACTGTCGTTTTTTTGTCCAATTGGACTCCAGTAGCTTAAAATGGTACTTTAAGTAGGTACCAGTTTAGTCATCTTGATGTTTAGTCTAGAAAGTTTCTGGGTATGCTGTTCTTTCTACTTATCTTAAACGGAGTAATAGGGCCTTTTCTCACCCTCAGCCCTTAATTCAAATTTTCTAGTAAGGTTGCTATATGAAACATCAGTATTAAATATGATTAATTCCAATTTCAGTGGCCATCTGGACATCATCGTGGCGTACCACCCGTCAGTGAACACGTACAACTCTCTCGACTTCTCCGGGACGAAAACCTACAAGACCGCCAAACGCAACCCCTGGTACCACGACGACAATCTGGCTGGGTGAGATATAACGATAAACATCAGATTTGTACTATCTGTAGTCTATACCTACTCTGCCCGATTATTTATCATTTCTCTAGCGAAAAACCTGCTTTGTGGTATTTTGCGTTGATGAAAATGATGGATTGCAGAGTTTTCCAAAACTTAGAAGCATCTCACCATCGAAACATCGTTAGGTATAGGATATTTCTGTGGTTATAGGTATGTTACTTTGTGAGACCTGATTAAGGTAGGGGGATATGCAGTTCTGCTATTGGCTAGTTTACCGACTTCCTATATTATTATTTTCTGACCATAGATTTATAGGGAAATAAAAACCCTGCTGTTAAGAAATATATTTTAAAGAACTTAAACTCTTTGTTCTATAATAGATATTACTTTCTGTCATGACTGCGAGTACTGCGACCTTTCATGTACAGTCAGCGTCAAATATATTGTAACAGCTAAAGTAGCCAAATAGTTTGTCACACCATACAAAATATATGGTGTGACGAACTATTTGATCACTTTGGCTGTTACAATGTATTTGACGCTGACTGTACTAATATTGTGTTAATTATTAAATTATCTAACAATTTCGTCTTCGTAGTGTACTTAATTATTTTCGTCCAACCTGATACTAAAATAATCTTTCATATTTTCAGATACGTGAAAATAGCTGGCAACCTGACTGAAGTGATGGTCCTGGGCGCAGGACACATGGTGCCCGCGGACAAGCCGGCGCCAGCGCTCGGTCTGATCTCCGCTTTCGCTCGTGGAATATCTTTGGATGATGACACCGGGAACCTCGTCAGCATAGATAAAAAGTCTTTGCGAACCCGCCAACTTCCAGCGCAATAAAGCTGTTAATTCTAAGTTATATCTTTTGTATAAGTTTTAATAATACATCAGTACCTATTACCTAGTAAAGATGTTGAAGTAAGTACTCATAGTTTTTCTAGCAGGTTAAATTGAAGATGAGGACCCCGTAGGGTATAAGGTGGTATCCTGCCTTTTCGCCGAAAATTGCATTGCCGAATTTCACTTGCCAACCAACTTTTACCAAATAATTATTTCGCAACCATTTCATTTCCCAACCCCATAGTTGGGAAATAAAAATTACCTACTAGGTTGGGTTAGGTTAGGTTGGATTATGTAAAGTTGGGAAATGAAATTCGGCCTAATGAAACTTCTGCGAAAAGTTGGTTGGCAAGTGAAATTCGGCAATACAATTTTCGGCGATAAGGCCGAGAACCGTAAAATAATCAACCACAACTCACATAAACCACCTAACTCAGGAACAAATATGTATCCGTGCTCATCACACAAAATAATGCCTTAACAGGATTCGAATCCGGACCCTTCAACTTCGTAGACAGGGTCACTACCAACTAGATGACGGAGATCCTTTAAACAAAAATGAATATATAGAATTTTAAAGAAAAAATAATCGACGTCACGCAGACCTACGTAAAAAATATTATTTGTTAAACTTTGATTTATATTGGGGAACGCTGAGGAGTCGCGCCGCGAATGACATGTATGCGTGCGAGTGATAAGCCGAATAGCGCGCAAAGGGTTTACAAATGCGTCTTGGCACTCGCGCTCGTGTTCGCAGCTCGCACGTATGCTCTTGCCGGGGAGCGAATCTGTGACGGACATAGTACATACGACTTGTACGCGTATGATTCGTCAAACTATTCGCGCGTATGAATGAACACGCTAGTGTAAGCGCCGTATCAGAGGTCTATACTCGGCACAATTTTAACGCAAAAATCGCCGGTGATTTTGATACGTTGCCGTCTAGCAGGTGCAACGGAATCAATCGATGGATCAAAAACCGCAATATGTCAAAAATCGTAGGTGACTAGTTGCGAGGTCGATAGAGCGCCTTGGCATCAATTGCTGTCGCAGGTGCAACTTATGCTACCGGAAAGCGACATTTTTGACAGACGCGGGAAGGTTGTGCTAGCCGTGCTGTTCATCGGCCCTATACAGCATGATTGTGTTAATTTATTTATTTTTGTCAAGTAAAATTAAATTAAACTTATAGAGTGAAAATAATTATTATTATCTCAATTCCAAATTTCCTAATGGATTCAACGCATTTTGTTATTCCCTTTATTTCATTTCAGTTGTGGCGTATATACTTACTTCGATTAAGTTGCATCGCAATATATTAAAAAAAAATGTTTAGTTGTGGTAAATACCTATAATTTTGGTTTTTAATTTATTCATATAAGTATATCTAATTATCACATATATTTAATATTAAACTTAAAAAAAGACATACTAAGACTTACAAATTATATTATATTATTATAAGCATACTAATTAAATAAACCCTACGATAAAGTAACCTACATAGGCATAAAACTAATCTAAATCTAAAGTTGGCTCCAGTGGCATGGTGCCGAGGATGCTGGCAGCATTTCCTCGCTGGATCGCAATACTTACTTATGCGGTGGACGAGGAAACTGCCAGCTCAATTAACCCCGGTTACATCGACCAGCTGTTTGGCCTATCGATATAGTTTCTGTCCTGCTGGGCCCCACGGACCACGACACGAATCTCGACTCCAAATGCAACAAAGTTTATCTAATTGAATTTATCAAATTAAGGAATTGATAAATTAATACCTAAATAATATTTAATGCCCAAAACCAATTCCTATACTTTTGTTTTTTTATTTATTCATAATGGTTAATCTCATTAAATTTATCAATTCAAGGACTTAATAACTTATTACCGAATTAAAATAATGCACAAAAAAATAATACGATAATTAATTGATGCGACTAAAGGTTTAAAATCTCCCGTCAACTGACGAGTTACTCATATTTTCCTTGGTCCTGACACTGGTAGGTGAGTTCGTATTTATTTTACGCACATCACATAATATTTTCCTAATTTAGATTTTAGCATACAATTGGTTGCTAAGTTCTATTTCTATTACTAAAGTTTCCAGTAAATAAATAGCAATATGCCTTGCTACCCTAAGCACCCCCGATCTCTCAGCATATCCAGAATATTAACCGTACTTACCATAATCCAAATATTCTGGAGTATACTAAAATGTAGCCCTAACACTAAACTGTAGAAATTCAGGCGAGGTTGAGGTTTTAGTAATTCTAACAGCCGGTGTAAGTGATCCCCCCATCCACGGCCGCAGCCAGGAAAGTGGATAATAGCTTCGTTCCTAGGTTAGCTTGGCGCCTGTGTCCTGTGTGGTTTCTGCAACAATACACGGCGCAAGCCGGCATTATAATAGCGATATATTATCGAAATTTCATGCCTAAATAAAACTGATATTTACAACATGACAATTTCAATACCTTTGACGTGACTAAAATATTTAAAAATACATATAAAATTCAATATGAACACACTACTGTCAACGAAAATTAAAATGATAGTTTTTCTACTCCTGCATTCTAATTTGCCAATAAAATGACTGACATGTAAATTCAAAGCGTATACTTTATGAACGTTGTCATAACATGACTCAAAAGTAGACTCTTAGGGATATAATGGGTCTGTTGGGCCCCGCACCGGCGCCGCCCGCCGTTGTAGACGAGGCGGGCGCAGATGCAATCCGCCGGGAGACTGAAGACAATTGTATAGAGGCAGCAGGTCATTCGTCGAACTCAATGCTTACCGGCTTGCCTAGCACTCGTAGAAAAACTATTGTGTGCAACGGTACATAATTAGGTCTTAAAATTCTCGGGTCTGTTTTTACAAAATTCGGCTTCGCCTCATTTTGTAACTTCGACCCTCGAATCTTAAGAACCCTTATTATGTAACTGTTGCACAAAATACTATTGCGTACGAAGAGCAAAGTCCGAGGCCCTGGGACAAGCTTGTATTAACCGCGGAACTATGTAGGTCTGTCTTTGCATGTGAGATTGTGTAAATGAAATGTGTAGTTAAGAGAGCGGTAATCTTTTTTTTTCCATTTTACTCAAGTTTTTGATGCTATTTTGCAGTCACTAACATAACATAACTTCTATTGGTTTGTATACATATTATGAAAGATCGTTTCTTTTTGAATGGAATAAATATATTATGTAGAACGATATGGAGAGAGGGGAAAAGAGTAAGATTTTTATTGGGTAAAATTAAGTTATACTAGTACTAGACGGAGAGCTGGCCACGTCAGATATGACACAAGAATGAGAGCGACGAAACCCCTCTCGTTAGTTTGCTATACTATGCTTATTTCTAGATCCGGACATCTGGCAGCTGTAAAGTGGTGGAGGTCAAAGAATGCATAACTTGAAGAAAACAAATTCTAGAATTCTGGGTTTGATCCAATATTATGCAAAATTATGTAATTTAGTAGATTATATAATATCTAAAAGTTTCGGTTGGGGGAAGTTGTCCCAAATGATGTATAATGTATAATTTTTGATTAATCGCCTATCTACTGTTTCCGCAATAATACACAATGTTTTTTATTCTTATGTTAAAATATAGGCCCTGCTTTCTACAAATGACACAACTTCAGCAGTTTTTACCTATTCCGGTATCACTTTTTTCCAACATAAAAACTTTGTTGGACTGTCACTCTGATCTCCACCCATTAAAAGCTGCCAGATGCCCGGATCTGCCAATAAGGATGGTTATGCAATCTAACTGGACTGGTTACAAAACTCTCATTATTGTGTCATTTCTGACGTGGCCAGCTCTTAGACCATACGTAAAATATATAACACGTTGGAAAATGAGTCGTCTCAGGAATAAGTGGAACAGTTTTTTTCATTTTCATATATCTTTTTTAAGGGAGAGTATGTTTTGCTAGAGCAATTTTATGAAAAATTGCCGAAGATTAGGTGATATTGTTGGGAAGATATAAAACAACTTTACAAACATTAAAATACACACTTCACTCCATGTTTATTTCAGATAGTATAAAATATAGTAGGCGCCATAAAAAATAATAATTAAAAATCAAACGACAAGATTGCACGAATCAACGTCCTCACTAAACAAGCTCTGTAAGAATTAAATTGTAGGGTATTAAATATTAATATATATAGACCAAAGTACTTTTTTACATTAACAAGACTTCAAACTATCTTATCAAATACAATTCATATGAGTAATTTAATTATTAGCGATTTTCGTTTTCAAATCGTTACCGGAGTTTTATTTTTATTTAAATTTAACTAATGTTATTTACCTATGTTTTTTTTTCACCACCTAAATCCGTAACACAAAATCGACCGTAAACAAGTTTTCCAGATCAGCCTGTACACCGCTCGAGAACTGCTGAAAAAAAAACAAGTGACTGCAAAAGGAGAATTCTGAAATCAGGTTACAATTGAATCGAAAAAATGCTGTTAATTTGGACATTAAGTTTGGTGTGAGTAATTTCTATATACCTATTATGTTTTGAGACGCGCTTCTGACAATCATTTCAATACTAATCTCAATTCTAGTTACCTTCTACCTACATTTGGAAAGGATACACCATAGGTAAATAAAGTTGTATCGTCACATAAAATGTTGAGCACTTAGCTGAAACCGGAGCTATAATTAAAAGCTCTGACTTGATTATACTTGCGATGAAGCAGAGAGAATATTTCCATTTATCAGCATAATTTTAAACAAAAAAAGAACCGACTTCACTTAGGATCCGCCCGGATCACTTAGGATATTCCAAGAGGAAGTGGCCGGGTTGCTGTAAAAAATAGTGAAATCACAATAGGTGGGTATAATAGTTAAAGAGTTCCCTCGATTTCTCCAGGATCCCATCATCAGACCCCGACTTGGTACCAACGGGACCATCTAGGGGTTATACCCGTTCGATTAAAAGAAATATTTGAAAATCGGTTCACGATTCACGGAGATATCGAGTAACATACATACAAAAGAACCTCCGCCTTTTTTTGAAGTCGGTTAAAAATGGAATTAGGAATCTAGGAATGAGGGTTTCCTGATGAATCGATCTTTCACCAGGTGGGTGCACCGTGGCGAGAGGTCTATCTGTCATAATCTCCCTTTTGATGTGTTACTTGGGAATCGACCAATCGTGGTTAATCATTCTTTTTGGACCTGGATTTCCGGAAACTCTCATTAACCAGTACGGTAATCCAATGGTTAATTCCTACATCGAACGAAGAAAGAGACAAACTCATTTACATTTTAGCTGTGCCGCAACATGCTCAGACCAGTACTCTTTACCCGAGCTACCTCCTGGCGGGGTGCCGGACCGCATACTCAAGTTCATGGAAGACACGTATAAAACCGGTCACTTCAAGTCCTCAGGGTCCGACGTCGGGGAGCCTCTGCTCCTCACTCCATTGATTGAGGAGGGCAAACTCGAGGAGGCTAGGGAGGCGGCGAAGGTTGACTCCGATTATATTCTGCCTGATATGGACAGTTATGCTGGGTATTTGACGGTACGGATTGAACATGATAATTACCTATACTATTGCTGTAGAATATCAAGATTTAGGTACATAGACATGTTTTATGGCAAATTTTAGAACGACCTTTAACATGCATCTCAAACTGTGACTTTCTGTTTTGTGACATATTAAATCCATGGGAAACATGAGCATAGTGAAGTGATTAATGAGAAACAGTATTTTTAAGGAATAATATAAATATCTGCTTGGTGAAGAAACCCATGTTTTAAGCCAGATAAAGTTGAGAATCGTTGGCAAAGTTGTAGCAATTGACGGTATTTGCTCAAGTAGAGTGTAGGTACGATACGGTTCTCCCTTTATTGGGCAATGCACTGCCAGCCAGCGCGCTATTCGCGTACTTTTTTCGTAAGGAAGGGGTCCTTACTGCTCGCGCAGTTTTCGTATTGTATAAGTAATTTATAGTGAATGGACGTAATTAATATACGAATGCCACGCTTGAAAAAGTATCACATCTTTATTTTAGGTAAACAAGGAGTACAACGCGAACCTCTGGTTCTGGTACTTCCCAGTGACCGACAAGAAGGTGGAGGACACTCCGTGGATCATCTGGCTTCAGGGCGGTCCTGGCGCCTCCTCGCTATACGGGCTTTTCACCGAAATTGGGCCATTTAAGGTTAATGAAAACCACAATTTGGAAGGTAAGCCCACCGCTCACCGCATTTACCCTCAACCTCAAGTTCAAGGGGTCATGGAGCTAGAACTGCTAGAAGGCGCGAAAAAATCATCCGACGGATCTTGTTATAATCGTGAGTTCTCAGTTCGAGGCAGACTACCAGTTATTCAAGAAAGTAGACTTTCTTTACTAATATTGTTAATTAATTATAAGCCTTATCGTTTAGGTAATCTGCATTAACTTTCTTTATTTGTTACAGAAATAAAATATTCTTGGGGCAAGAACCACTCGTTGCTATTCATTGATAACCCCGTCGGCACAGGCTTCAGTTTTACTTCGGATAATCGAGGATATGCAACCAATCAAAGCACGGTAATTATTACCTAATTACAGGGTGATTTTTTCAACGCATACCCATATAATTAATTATGTGTGAGGCGATTACGTAGGAGGACGAACCCCGAAATCTCAAAAACATTTTGGTGTCCCTATAGAAAAGTCGTAAAATATTTTGCGATCTCTGAGTTGATGGTCCTATAGTTAAAGTTGTTCAGTACCTATACTACATAATATATATCACCGTTTATTACTCACACACAGCTTATATTTTACTTCAAAAACTCTTAAGCTTCAAGTCATCGGGACATTCACGTAAAAAGCCATCTATTGGGGCTCTTGGTGACTCTTTTCATAAAAGTGAGACTTAAAATTAATAAGCTTAACAGTTAACACGACTTTAATGTTAAAAACCGGCCAAGAGCATGTCGCGCCATGCTCAGTGTAGGGTTCCGTAGTTGCCGGCCTGTTACATTTCATTAATTCAAAAGTTCTTACGGGAAATTTGGCGGCGCTTACGTCATTTCACTTACGTCCTTTCACTATGGGTTTTTGAGTAATAACTCAAAAACGGCTCAACCGATTTAGTTCAATATAGTTTTCATTGAAGGTACTTATTAGGCCTCACTTTCATGAACTTTTTCAAAATTGTTGGACCCACGGTTCAAAAGTTAGATAGGGGGTGGTCTGTTTTAAACTATCGGAGCTATTATTTACGAAAATATTAGTTTTATCCATTAACTGCTTTAGAAGACCCTAATTCTTTTTAAAAGATCTATCTAAACGATACTCCACACAACTAGGTTGGAACGAAATTTCAGCTTTCTAGTGCTAACGGTCACTGAGCTAGACCGCGGACGGACGGACGGACACGGCGAAACTATAAGGGTTCCTAGTTGACTACGGAACCCTAAAAAATAAGAGGTTGTAAACATCATTTTGAACACCTGGCCCTCTTAGCTACTTCTGCTGCAGACTGCACCATATACTAACATTGATACTGTATAACAAAAGTACTTTAATATATGGACGTACGATAGTCACGTCACCTTCTGTCACTTTTTCGGATGAAATTGGTCCTGCAGCATTTTGTAGAAGTTGGTTTGAAATTTAATGAAAACTTGAGGATCAAGATTCAAGTCTATTAAAAAGCCGAAATGCCGGTTCTTTCAATTTATCTGTAATAATAATAAATTCGCGTCTCGATTGACAATTAAATAATGAAGTTAATATTACTAAAACCAAGTTACGTAAGTAGTACGTAGTTAATAGTTATATAGAATTAAACTTATGTCAATATTTTAGATCGGGGAGAATCTATACACAGCACTTCAGCAGTTCCTGACCATGTTCCCCGAACTAAGAAAGGCGCCACTAACGATCGCCGGAGAGTCGTACGCTGGCAAGTACATCCCGTCAATCGGCATACAGGTCCTGTGGAACAGGGAGAAGGACCAGGAGCAACCGATCAATCTGCAGGTACTTTGGAAGATCACGTTCAGAACCTATAAACAGAACTTCTGCAGTTCATAATAATGTTCCCTTCAGTTCACTGAAGAAGGCGCCGCTGGCAATTGTGGGGGAGGTATGCACAACATACCGCCCATCAGCTTACAGATCCAGAAGAACCAATCAATCTGCAGGTACGTTGTAACATAACGCTTAAAATCTATACATAGAAATTCAAAGGTTTCCCTGAACGGAGGAAGGCGCCGCTGACGATCACGAGGAAATCGTACGCTGGCAAGCACATCCATCAATCGGCATTCAGATCCTGTGGAACCAGGAGAAAGACCAAGACCAGCTAATCAACCTTCAGGTAAGTTGGAACTTAACGTCGATGCACAGCACAATGCTCCCTGAATTGAGGATGGCGCCGCTGACGATGAGGGGAATCCCAAGCACATTGCAATAGCAGATGTCAACCAAAAAAGAGATGAACAAAGCTGTACCTACGAGTGACGGAAAACAGGGGCGGACTTTTCCAGATATTAATAGTTTCTTCGGCAGCCGAGAAAAGAATACTACTGTATACCTATACTTTGTATTTAACATACCGAAAGATGACAAACGTGCAATATTATTACCTTAGTATGCTAGTAGTTACTCCAGTAAAGATACGTTTTTTTCAAACATTACTTTATAATAGCGATTTTTTTGTTTATATAGTTTTATGTCATTCTAAGATGACTGAACGAAAAATCCTACAAACTTTCCATCGTGAAGTAAATATTCATCAAAATATATATGAAGGGTTTCTTTTTTTTGTCTGATTTTCCGTCATCCATAAATAACGTGTCTCAAGGAACCATAATAAATAATAAAATATTGATATATTTATTCAGGCGATTTTTTTGAAATTAATTAAATGAGGATTTTTTCAAGGTCAATTTTTTGTAGGATTTTCTGTCTACGCAATGACTAACATGACTTTTAAGCCATACAACTAAATACTACTATAATGGCTGTAATACTAAGTAACTGATTAGTAGACAAGTAGACGGCATTGTAAACTAAACGAGCCTAATTAAGAGTCGCCAGGACGCTCGCGTGAACTCGCGTCCCCATACAAACGTAGTTCAGCTCTCATTTTAAAACGACATGCTTTAGAACCACGAAATTTGGCATGGGCATTCTATGGGAACGCGAGCGTCCTGGCGGCTCTTAACCTTCAGTCTCAGACAAAAAAACTACAGCTAGGTAATAAAAAAAAAATAGATACCAACTAGTTTTATACCTCGTAGAATTACAATTTGCTGTGGATGAATTGTTCATTTTCTCCCCTTCTATCTTGTATCCAACCTAAAAATGAACAGGTATGCACGAATTAACAGAATCGAGCCTCCTCCCTCACATGAACTCTTAGATAATTTGTAACGTGAGTGTGTGCACCGATGATTGTAGGTAGGGCTGCCATCTCTAAATTCGCCGAACCCGGACAATAATTAAAAAAACCTGGACATTTTTTCCCCGGACATGTCCAAATCAATAATGGCACTAAATAATTAAATTCAATGGATTGTTCCCCCCCCCGGACGGCCTCCAAACTAGGACAAATCCGGGGAAACCCCGACGGATGGCAGCCCTAATTGTAGAGTATAGTCATGAGTCATGAACTCATGACTGTCTGCACTCCACAGGATTCGGCATAGATAGTTGCAAACTTAGAATAGGTATCCATGGAGTGGTAAAGACAGGCGTCCTTCTCTTGCAAAAGTACAGACTGCTGATCATAGAGGTTATATACATAAAACTAGTTGCTGCTCGTGAAAAGACATTCGGTGAACGCCAAATTGCAGCATTTTTTCATGTAAAACGAGATCAAATACATTTATTGTACAAAACGATAACGTTTCTTTTCATCTGCAATTACGTGTATATTTTATGTCTACTAATTACAATGCACAAAAAGTGTACTAAATTAGCAATAATCTTACTTTAAAGTAATTTTTAAAATTGATAGTACATTTGTACATCGAGGAGGTAAGTGAAATATTGGAAACGAGAATAACTGACTCCAGCCACCTGCACAGGCTACGGCGGAAATAATGAAAAATAATAATAACCTTCAAATGTAATCTTCTTAGGGTCTGGCCATTGGCAACGGCTTCATCGACCCGTTGTCAATGCAGCGCTACAGCTACTTTGTGCGTGAGATCGGGCTGGTGGACGACGACGTAGCCGACGCCATGAAGCACATGGAACTGGCCGTTACGCAGTCTATCAATAATGGGAAGATGGTTATGGCTAATATGGTAAGACATAATCCATTAAAAGCGGTATTAGACATTGCAACCTGCAGGGCCCAATCTGTCAGGTTGGAAGGTGTAATTAAAGGTAGGGAGCTGAAGGAGGGGTAGGGAGAGGCAGGGTACACAACAGATTGGGCCCTGCAGGTTGCAATGTCTAATACCGGTTTAGCCATTTAATCGGGTGAAACTCGACAGTCAGTAGAAGGCTCGCTAGAGCTGCGTTCGCTATTATAGAGGCCAATCGAATAAGATCCATAAAAATCGTTATGAGGAATTATTTTTCCAGCAGGCTGAAATCGTTTTTTTATACCTTCATTAGGTCCTGAATTCGTGTAATTCGAATTCCCATTGCCCAATCCCAGAAGGTGTGCATTCTTATTGGGAAAATTAGCTTGCTGGAAATTAATTATTCGAAAAAGTCTTAATTTCTTTGGCCTATCTGTTTAAAGTCTAGTCCAAAAGTAGTCTCATCTTTTGTCGTTTTTATAGGGTCCCATCAAGATGACAAGCCGAGGGCGAGTAACCGCCTGCTGGAAATAAAATTATATGCCATTTTATTAGCCAGGCATCCGGTGCTTCATCATATTAGCCCAGTAGTTAGTCCACACTTTTCACCAAATAGCCTAGTACATTTTAGATTCCATTGACCCTCAATAGTCCTTACACCATGGTGGGATTTATCTTTGCGTGCGTCCCATGCCACGGACAGGGGCAGCATCTGCTTTAGTGTAGGTACCCCGTACATTTCATTAAATTGTCAAAAGGGCCTCTGCTAATTACATTTGTATGTCTTTACTTCACCTTAATCAATAAAAATAATAATAAGGACAAGGACACAATTATTTTTCCAGTACTACAACTACCTTCTAGACATATTCCAGCGCGAGTCCCGCCTGTACAACCTGTACAATTTCCTCCAACCCGAGGTCGGTCTCGAGGGCCACCACATCGAATACCTCGAGCGCAGCGAAGTGCGACGCGCTCTGCACGTCGGCAACACCAGCTTCACGTCCAGCGGCGTGGTGTACACAAAGCTGGAGCTGGACTTAATGAAAAGCGTTAAAACGTGGCTGGAGGAACTGTTGGAGAGCTACAGGGTCATGCTTTATAAGTAAGACTACCGCTATACTGCCGTATCTTTACCGCATAAGCTATAGGGTCGTCAACGCGGAAAGACTTCCACGTTTGCAAGTTTATTTTAACCAATTAACAATACTCATCAATAGTATGGTTTCATGTCCAATTCTTGTACCGTCCAGGCAATCCGACTTTGGAACGTTCTCCCACTTTCCCTTAGGCAGGCCCATCAGACTAAATACACTTTCAAGCCCTTGTTGCTCAAGCATTTCCCTGACAATTTTTTAATTTTAATTTATTTATTTCAAAGAGAAACTTAAGTGGTACATCTTTTTTTTCGCCAAACTGAGGACAGTTTGTTGGCGAATAAGTAATGCGCTCAAAATAAAAATAACATTTTTGTGTTATACTTACCTACTCGTACACTATATATATACTTATTTAAGTAGGTAAGTATTTAAAGTTAACCTATGAATTTACAATGCTTAATTTTACGTATCAAAATTATTTACGAAACTAAGTGCAAACAAAGCAATCTATTTATATCTATTATGCGAGTACATACAACAATACATCAATAACGATTTCTTCATTGTCCTCCTAATGGTTCACACGAGGTATGTAAAATATATAATATTTATATGTGTAAGTTTATGAACATAGCTTAATATGTATCTACTGTTTGTTTGTTTTTTCTATGTCAACTTGTATAGACCCTGCCCCTATTTAATTTTTCTGGTTTGCCCACTATTGGACTGGTAGAGAATGCCTTAAGGCGTTAAGTCCGCCATTTGTACCTTCTTGTATTGTTCTTGTAAACTTTAAATAAAAAAATAAATACTGGACCCCTATTCTACACGCTAAACTGTGACACGACGTGGTAATCCATGCGATATAACCAATTAACCACTCGTTTGACACATGTACTGAGTGATTCATAGTGGTCCATCTAATAACGACTGTCAGTTTTCGGCTGTCAAATTGGGCTGTTGCTTTAACCTGTAATCTAGCAGCATCATCATCAACAGCAGAAATCCTATCGATCCCGAGACCAACACGTTTCATCACGGTTCAACAGCCAAATATAATAAGTAAGAAGGGTAGTCTGGAATGCAGGATTTAATTTTGTCCCTGTCCTGCTGCTGCGGAAGCGATTCTCCTTACGAAATTGTGGGCCTGGGCCCTACCCAGTACTCGGCCTTTAGCCTTCGCATACATTACCATAGTCTAAGTAATAGCTAGGTACGCAGCTCTAATGACCAGTTTACTTAGAATAGGTATCTTTTCCTCCTTTTGTCTTTAATCAAAATATTCATGTATACGTTAAAGGCAGGCAGTCAAATTTGTTTTATTCAATAAAACTTCTCCTGGCAGTTTTGGAGGCCCAGACTAGGTATTAATCCAATAATAACATACTAGATCTAAAACATGATCTTTGAATCTTCCAGTAAGGTTGCTATATGAATCATCAGTATTTAAATATGATAAATTCCAATTCCAGTGGACATCTGGACATCATCGTGGCGTACCACCCGTCGGTGAACACGTACAAATCTCTCAACTTCTCCGGTACGAAAGCCTACAAGACCGCCAAACGGAACCCCTGGTACCACGACGAGCAACTGGCTGGGTAAGATTGATGATGAACATTAGATCATATCTGTAGATTCTGTACATTGCCGAACTATTTATCAATTTTATCATTCCCCTAGCGAAGAACCTGCTTTGTGGTATTTTCCGTTGATGCCTTTCGGCGCTCTGTATACTACTCGGAATCATCTCACTATCAAAACATCGTTTTCAATATGTTACTTTATTTATGAGACCTTATATTATGGACCTTATGGCCTTATGGACCTTATAAATATAAAGGTAGGGTGGGATATGTATTATCTGCCTTTAGCTGGTTTACCTTCCTACTTCCGATATTGTCTGACCAGTACTAGCGTGACATAAATACAAAACCCCGTTGTTGTTATCTTTTAAAAAAAAAATTTAAATTATACGATTACAGTTTTTACTGACCTCCACACTAGGCAATGCCTGTCCCGTGGAGGAGAAAATTCTTGAGATACACAGAGTTTATCTTATTAGCATAAACAGTACTACATACATTTAGAGCATCATCATTATTAGGAACTAATGTAACAATGGTTATTGTAGTAAGTATATCTAAAAAAACGAGAAGGGAGTAGAGTACAAAAGAGAAAGAGAAAGATAAACAAACATAAATATTTGACTTCTAACAAAAATACAAATCTTTGCTTATAGCAGACTTATAGTGAACTAGCGAGCTAGTCCAGGGGTAGGTATAATAAGGTATGTATGTGTGGTATGTGGGGTGTGTGTGTGTGTGTGTGTGTGTGTGTGTATATATGTATGTGTGTGTGTGAGTATTTATATGAGTATGCAAGAATATGATTATGCATAATGAATTTATTAATAATGTACCTTTATGAAGTTTTCTGTCTCTGTATAAGACAGGTGCATCATGCTCTTATATAGTATCTTTTTTGTTTGAAATACTGAGGATTCCTGAAATGTGTACAGCCTGACTAGACGGTTGTAGATACGAGGATATAAAAACATTGAAAAACGGCGACCAAAAGAAGTATTTACAGCAGAGACGGGTATTTTGAATATTCGGTTTTTAAGCAGTGTGTTATATTCTGGTAGGTTTAGGACTGATTTATGTACATGTAACACCACTCTTATTAGATACAACTTCCGAACACTTAGCACCTGAGCCTCATTGTATAGATCGAGTGTGGGATATCTAATTGGCTTTCTCAGAGCAACTTTTAGGACAGCTCTTTGCGCTCGTTCTAATCTTAAAAGGAGGGATGATGTTGAACCTCCCCAAGCAAGAATACAATAATTTATTATTGATTGCCCTAGGGCTAAATAAACAGTTTTTAAAAGCATAAGGTTGGCAGACTCTCTAAGCATTTTCATTGTGTATATCAATTTTCGAACTCTTCCGGAAACAGCAGCTAGATGCTCTCTGAAGGTAAGTCTATCATCTATAACGATTCCTAGGTACTTAATAGCATTGGCTCTTATCATATGATCACAGTTGCAATTTTGGGTTAAAGAATAAGGACAATTGGGGCTATGGACTTTAAGGTTCCGCTTGAGTTTTGATGATGAGGCAGAAGTCTTGTGGAAGCATAGAAAATTGGTTTTTGATGTATTTAGAGTAAGAAGATTCTGCTTCAGCCAATTTGATTTAGTTGATATCAGTGACATACCGTGTGCTACATTGTCGTATGCGTTCTCCCATGAGTTACCATGGAAAACAATAGCTGTGTCATCGGCGTAGCACAGAACATCAGCATTTGGTATAAATATATGCGATATGTCATTTATATATAAAAGAAACAGTGTGGGGCCTAAAATGCTGCCCTGTGGTACGCCGAACGACATTGGTTTCATGTCGCTAATATGTTTGCCAATTTTAACGCACTGGCTTCTATTTGTCAAATAACTGGTAAACCATTTAAGTGCATTTCCTCGGATTCCGAATGCCTCTAGTTTTTTTAACAGAATGGGTATGGAGACTGTGTCGAAGGCCTTCGCTAAATCTAGAAAGACTCCGACACAGGCTCTTCCCTCATCCAAGTGCTTTGAAATGGTATTTGTAAGCAGAGACACAGCATTTTCTGTTGATAGTCCTTTGCGAAAACCAAATTGACGTTCTGCTAGAAGGGAATTAGATTCTAAATAAAACACTATTCTTTTATTGACGATTCGTTCCAAAAGCTTTGACATGGAACCCAAGAGTGATATAGTGTGTAATGAATGTTGTTAAAGCTACAGTGTAATTTTCTTAGGTTTAAGTTAGATATAATAATTTAGTTGATAAGTAATTGCCATGCCCTTGCAGGGCTCATGTTTGAAACTGTAATATGTCAATACCTTTTTGTACAACATGAATGCAAATAAACTTGAAACTTGAAACTTGAAACTAGGTCGATAATTACTGGGTAAATTTTTCGCATTTCCTTTATGTATCGGGACAACTGCTGCTACTTTCCATGTATTAGGGAATACACCAGTCTCGATGCTTTTATTAAATATCGCAGTAAGAGGATCTACTATCACAGGGCCAATAGCTTTTAAAATCTTATTATTTATGCTATCGAGACCAGGGGAGCTATTGGGGTCTAATTTTTGAATGAGAGAGAGTACTTCTTGTTTATCTGTAGGGGAGATGAATATAGAGTTTAATGGGGATACATTAACCTTGACCTTATCTGCGAGAGACTCTTGTGTTTCATTTTGCTGAGCAAGTATACAATTTGCAAGATTTTGACCGACTAAAGTAAAGTATTCATTGCATAGGTTTAAGGAATCCCTCTCATTAGGTTTTATTTTAATCAAGTCTTGTGCTGGAGATGCTGATGTTTTACGATGTGTTATTTTATTAATGGTTTGCCACAGCTTTTTAGGAGACTTTTGGTGTTCAGTAAGTTCCTTTTTTTCGAATTCAGCTTTTACATTTCTGAGGATAAAGAACATGATGTCTTTGTTCCATATGCATATTACTTACTATCATGCCTGCGAGTCGGCGTCTACTACCTTTGCCCATAGGTATACCCATGCCCAGACACAAATTAACTCCAGCCAACTTGACACTAAAACAATATTTTTCGTCTCTACAGATACGTGAAAATAGCTGGTAACCTGACTGAAGTGATGGTCCTGGGCGCAGGACACATGGTGCCCTCGGACAAGCCGGCGCCAGCGCTCGGTCTGATCTCGGCTTTCGCTCGTGGAATATCTTTGGATGATGACACCGGGAACCTCGTCAGCATACATCAAAAGTCTTTACGGACCCGCGAATTCCCAGCGCCATAGAGCTGTTAATTCTAATATATATATATATATATATATATATATATATACTTGTGTATAAGTTTTAATAAATCACCACCACAACTTCCATAAATCGCCTAACTTAGGAACAAATTTGTATCCGTGCGCTCATTACACAAAGTAATCCCTTACCAGAAGTCCAGGATTCGAATCCGGAACCTTTAACTTCGTAGACAGGGTCACTACCATACCAACTAGACGATGGAAATCCTTTAAACAAAAAAACCGGCCAAGTGCGAGTCGGACTCGCGCACCGAGGGTTCCGTACAAACCTACAAGCTTAAGTACAAGCTTAAATCTTAATAAATAAAAGCTGTCATCTGAGAATTAATTCAAACAGTTTTTTTTTTCTATTTCATATATATTTTTTAAAGGAGAGTAGGTTAAGCTAGATCAATTTTATGACAAATTGCCGACATCTCAGTCTAGGCAAATTATTTCACTATCTATCTATTGTGAGATCGTGACAAAGTTAAACCATTTTTCATCCATCGTTGAAACTGTCTTCCTCAAATTCCCTAAAACTTAGGTTAGGACTTACCAGGTCTATCCATGTCATCAGATGGATTGATCGCAACGCTATGCAACGCTGCCGGTCTAGGAGAACCTGGAGAACGTCCCCTCGGCGTCTCCGAGTAGACTAGGAATGTATAGCGGCCAGGGGACAACGCGTCGAGTACAAACTGCGGGGCATCGTTACTGGCCCGGTAGACCGCTTCTGTGAGTCCTCGGCCGGAAATACCCTAAGAAAGGACATAAAAGGAATGTGTGTTAGTGAATAAAAGTTAGATCTGGTGGTGGGCTCCAGATCGATGAAAAGGTGTTCCGCCATGAAGTGCTTTAGCAACTGACCTTCGTATTTTTTATGCATTCACTCAATGAGGTGATTTTTATGTGCAGAAGGTAGAAAAGAATGTTTCTGCTAGAATGATGATATACACATATTTTTGGCATGCTTTGAAAATCGATTAAGATTAAGATGATTCTGGTATATATTTTTGGAAAGGTTTTAAAGTATTTCACAAAAGATAGATAGTATATTCGCCTTTGAGTTTCGCCTGAGGCAGTGAATTTTTCTACTTTTCCTTTATTTGAAAATATTGTGGTATCGTTAGCAGACGTTCTGCTTAATACAAAAATAAAGGGTCAGCGCATCGTTATCGGTGAATTCTCAATACAACTTGGGACTCCGATGGCCGGTTAAGAAGTGTAAGACTTCTTTGGCAGATGTCGCTAGGCGCCACCCTAAGGCGCATATAATTATAAATAAAGGATGTGGTGGAGAAATTCGCGGCCATCAGGTAGGTCTCAGTAGCTCTGTTGGTCAGAGCGATGGCCATGTTTTTCCCAAAGTCGCAAGTTTAAGTCTCACCCGAGGCAGTGGATTTTTTCTACTTTTCCTTTATTTCTAAATCTTAAAATACACCTCTGTTTGGGGCGTTTGTAGACTTCAACAAGGCCTTTGATACGGTTAGCAGAGAGGGACTGTATACTGCACTGGAGAGCATTGAACCCCCTCCCCCCCCCCCCCCCCAAAGCTACTGGGCCTTCTTAAGTCATCTCACGAAGCTGTGTGGGCCACTCTTGTGTTTGATGGAAAAGCATCTCAGCAATTTGAAATGTGGAGGGGAGTTCGTCAGGGCTGCATTTTGGCACCTACACTGTTTGGCATTTTCTTTTCACTAATCTTGAAAGCAGCTTTCGGGGATAGCCAACAAGGGGTGCACTTGCACACGAGGGTAGACGGAAACTTGCATAACATAGCTCTCCTTAAATCAAAGAAACACCGGGAGTACTTCTTTATTGATAGCCATTTGCTGCCGACGCAGCCTTCGTGGAGAACACTGCCGATGCCGCTGAACTTCGGAGCATCGTGGATAAGTTTTCCCGGCTTGTCATTTGTTATCTATTTCCATAAATGCCAAGAAAGAGTTGTAAGTATTTGTGCAGGGCAATGTGGAACAGTAGCGGCGCGTCCATAGAACACGAGTCCCGTCGGCTTGCCTAAGTTTCAGGCGCCTGAGCAGTTTTCCTACAGCTCATGAAGAAATTTTAAGCCAAATTCAGCACCGGCTTGCCTAAGAAAAATTTTGACCCACCGCCACTGATGTGGAAACCTAATATAATGGTATGGTGGATGGCTCAGCTCTAGAAGTCGTTAACAAATTTGTATACTCAACACGGCATAAATGACAGTTGTTTGCAATAGAACACTTTGAGTGACGTAATACTGGAATACCTTCACTAAAGTGAGATAGGTACTTACGTCAAAATCACAGATCAGCAATGAACATGTGCGAGCGCTGTTAGACTAGATACGTTGGTGGACGCTTTGCGCCCCGTTAGCGCGCCAGTGTCAGTTTGAGATTTGCGAAGCTAACAATATCATAAAATGGATTCCAAACACCATTCTGTGCCATAAATAGGAGCAACAATAAATGAAAATACGGAATATTTGGTAACATATACGAGCGTATTATTCCAAAAATAGCGAACTAGAATAATATTAAGAATTATTCGAAAAGTTCCATAATTACTATTCCTATTTATTTTTGGTCTTAGTGATAGGTTTTTAATTACTCATTATTATACAAACCTTTGTTACATTTAGTTCATGCGTAAAATTACTGCTGATTGATTATAATGATTATTCAGATTATCTCATCAAAATATCTATAAAAGTATTGACCTGTACTCCAACGCTATTAGCACAAATATCTGACAGCTAATACAATTATATATCAAATATACTGACACGGTCGATTCCTATGGAAACCATACACAAGGGCGCCTCTATCCTAAGAACGACTACGCACTAAATACCTAACCGTATCCTAAGAAGACGTCAGTCCTCTGTGAGCGATATCTACTGTAAATGTGACAGCTAAAAACAACAGCAATACAATCGCAATAGAGCCGCAATAGGAGCACCAATAGAGGTGAGATATCTACGTGTGACACTTGGGCAAGTCGAATAGGGGTCCTGGGGTCAACGGTGTCGAATAAGTTCTCACTGGATGTAGAAATCGATAATCGTATCAACAAAGCGGCAACCATGTTCGGGAGGCTCCGTTCAAGAGTTTGGCTGAACAGACATCTCACTAGCAGAACCAAAATATGGATAAACCAAACTTGCGTTCTAATTGTATACTCTTGTACTGGAGCAGAAACCTGGACGACTTATGCCAAACAGGAGCGGCGACTTAATACTTATCACATGCGCTATTTTCCAAACAATCCCAACATTTTAGGCATAACATGGCAGGACAAAGTTACGAACCAACGGGTTCTTGACATGCCACAGCTATTCAGCTTGACTGCGCTTCTCAAGCAGAAAAGTTTGCGTTGGCTGGGGTATGTGCACTGGATGGAGCCTTCTAGAATACCTCGTCGTGTCTTGCTTGGCGAGGTAGCGGGTAGCGTACGCTAAAAGAAGTGTTGGAAGGCCTATGCTGCGCTTTAAGGACTACGCTAAGCGGGACATGGCTGTACCTATTTAAAATTGACCATGTCCGGGAAACGCTCGCAGATAACAGAGATGGATGGCGTGCAGGTATTGTGGAAGGCAGAAAATTCTGTGATGAGACCTGGTTAGACTCATTGGCTGGAAAGAGGTAGCGCAGGCAGCATACTGACGCTGGGCCGCTGACGTCAACTTTTTCTGTCAGAAGTGTGGAAAATCGTGTCATTCCCGTATCGGTCTTTATAGCCACCAAAGGCGTTGTCTCCATAGTGTTCATGTTTGAATCGTCTGCAATAGACGCAAAGGTCAAATGATGATGAATCGATATACCTAGCACCTACCAACCTAGATATATATATGTACGTCCTAACCAGAAATAAGCCTAAAGGGACCTCATTCTTAACTTAAGCTGCTAATAACTATAAGTACTTCAACGTGTTCACTGGAGGAATAGGTAATGATTTATTAAAACTTATACAAAAGTTAAAATTTAGGATTAACAGCTCTATGGCGCTGGGAGTTGGCGGGTCCGTAAAGACTTTTGATCTATGCTGACGAGGTTCCCCGTGTCATCATCCAAAGATATTCCACGAGCGAAAGCCGAGATTAGACCGAGCGCTGGCGCCGGCTTGTCCGCGGGCACCATGTGTCCTGCGCCCAGGACCATCACTTCAGTCAGGTTACCAGCTATTTTCACGTATCTGTAAAGATAAAAAAATTGTTTTAGCGTCAAGTTGGGTGGAACTAGGTACCTACGTAGGCGGTGTTAATAGTGTCCTAAGTGAGGCTAACGTGTAATGTATGTTGTATGTGTGTGTACCTATGGGCAAAGGTTGCAGACTGCGACTCGCAGTCATGATAATAAGTAATATTATAGAACAAAGACATCCTGTTCTTTAAAAGATAGCTAGTCACACAATATCAGAAGTAGGAAGGTACACCAGCCAAAGGCCGATAATACATATCCCACCCTACCTTTATATTTATAAGGTCTCATAAATAAAGTAACATATTGAAAACGATGTTTTGATAGTGAGATGATTCTGAGTAGTATACAGAGCGCCGCAGTGCATCAACGGAAAATACCACAAAGCAGGTTTTTCGCTAGGGAAATGATAAATAGTTCGGCAGAGTAGAGACTCTACAGATATGATCTAATGTTCATCATCAATCTTACCCAGCCAGTTGCTCGTCGTGGTACCAGGGGTTGCGTTTGGCGGTCATGTAGGCTTTCGTACCGGAGAAGTTGAGAGATTTGTACGTGTTCACTGACGGGTGGTACGCCACGATGATGTCCAGATGTCCACTGGAATTGAAATAATCATATTTAAATACTGATGATTCTTATAGCAACCTTTCTGGAAGTGGTCAAAGATTATGTTCTAGATCTAGTATGTTACTATTGGATATAGTACTGGGCCTCCAAAACTATTGAATTAAACAAATTTGACTGCCTACTTTCATCATGTATATGAGTAATTGAGTATAAGTATATTTTGATTAATAAGGACTGAGGGCAGCGTACCTAAGTTATTACCTAGACTATGGCAATGTATGCGAGGGCTAATAGTCCTAGCGGTACGCCTTAAACATGCTGCAAATGGTGTTAAAAGCATGAAAATTGGAACGATTGATCTTTAGGCCAAATTAATCGATTTGGCCCGTAGCAGTAAAAAAAAAAAACAGAGTGCAGTTATGACGTCATCTTTTTTTTGTATGGAAAAAAAATAAATTTTGTTCTGAAACCTATCGTGTGTGATATCAAATGAAAGGGCTTTTTGAGCCAATTCTAAAAATATATCACATCATTATATTTATGTCACTTGTTTCAAATGAAAATAAAAATAATTTTCAAAACATACCAAGTTTGGGCTCCTACAAATACGATACGGTTGAATATTTTTTTGTAAAATATACCTTAAATGATACCTGATATCCTCATTTCAAACCCCAAGAAAGCAATTTTGAAAATAATTTCACTAAGTATTTTTTTTTAATTTTTCATTATTACGAATGTGGGATCTATCAATCTATCAATTAAATATAAAAAAATAATCATAAAACACTGGTGTTTTAGCAATTATTAGTTTTCTTTTTGATTCGATTTTTTATCTTGAGCATGGATTCCGCCCCCGCTCCCTCCCCGCGTCCCTTTCTTGCCCGCTCGGATAATTATCGGAGTGATGAAACTCTGTTTACACGTTCTTTTGATATAACGTGACAGGTGAGCTCGAGGAACCCGGGTTGCACATATCAAGATTTTATTCTTACTTAAAGCGAATTAAGTTTATCCCATTTTTTGCGAACTTGAGGGTGGGTAAAGTTATATCGAGTTTTACCCAACATTGCTCAAGTCGATTTGCGCTTAAATAATGCGATTATAGTATTATTAGTATTAAACAAGAATTACAGCAAGTCTTTAGGGTAATCCTATCATTCCCTTTAAATACTTCAGCGATAAGTACGTAAACTTTTGTACAAATTAGGTGGGCAATGATAGGTACGCGTTTTTGATCTTTACGGCACAAGGTGCATACAAGCATTCCAAAGTACAAGGGTTGTCTCATTTGACTTAATTTTTTTAATTTAGTCATGCATTAGTATGTATATTAAACAAAACATAATTAAATGAGTTATATTTCATTATTTATAATAGAAACAAATCATAACGAACCTATCTTAGTAATGTTTACAAATAAATCGGCAGATCAAAGAAAATTATGTATATATTGAATACTATGGTTTCACATTAACAATTACATTAAAAAAATAAAGAAACAGTTCCAAAACGTCATATATATATTTCAAAAACAATAATCACCTTTTTTCGTGCCGAGTGGTTAATGTTAATACAAAAAGCTGATAGCCCTAAGATTTTTTTTGTCTTGGGCAAAGTTGGCCATCACTAGTTGTTACATTACAACGTAACATTGCCCACATCAAGACTTCTTCATTCATTATCCTTTTGAAATCGAATTACGATATAAACAATCTAGAGTAATGGCAACTGTCACAATACTCTAAAATGAAAATGCTGAAGCAAAAAGCTATAGGGAAACAATTGCATAAGAAAAGCCTTTTAACTGTACATAGTTCCCGTACATTGTTAAGGACCATTCATCTTTTGTTTCTTTTCCTCATTGTATGGAATCTAAAAGAGCACCCTCTACAATAAGGTTTCACTGGCTTTCCCCATTGCCTTATTATATACAGGTATAAGTATAAGTATGGGTTTTACTCACCATGCTTTCCCATTTTGTGAGATTCACATCAACACTTTCCCGCACCAGAATACTATAAAATTACGTAAATTAATGAATTTGTTCAAAATGTTGGGCAAAGTTTCGCCTGGGGGCAAAATTGGAGGATATTACGGTACTCGTACTCGTATTGAGTAAAACGACACACTTTGTAAACATTAAAAATCAGAAAAAAAAACTAAATGTAATTAGTTTCAAAATTGCATTCTTGGGGTTAGATATGAGGATATTAGGTATCATTTGAGATATATTTTACAAAAAAATATTCCTTGGTGTCGTATCTGGAGGAGCCCAAACTTGGTATGTTTTGAAAATGTTTTTTATGTTTATTTCAAACATGTGACTGAAATGTAATGATGTGACATATTTTTGGAATTAGCTCAGATAGCCCTTTCATTTGATACCACACACGATAGGTTTCAGAACAATTTTTTTTTTTCCATACAAAAAAACGATGACGTCATAACTGCACTCTGTTTTTTTTTTACTGCTACGGGCCGAATCGATTCATTTGGCCTAAAGATCAATCGGTCCGTTTTTTATGCTTTTAACACCATTTGCAGCATTATACTGAATTTCGGCGTGTACCGCTAGGACTATAAAGGCCGAGTACCAGGTAGGGCCCAGGCCCACATTTTCGTAGCGAAATCGCTTCAGTAACAGCAAGACAAGGACCTGAAAAAACTCAATTGTCAAGTTTCTTAAAAACCGGCCAAGAGCATGTCGGGCCATGCTCAGTGTAGGGTTCCGTAAACTGAGACCATTAATTCAAAAGGTCGTTTCTTACAGGAAATTTGGCGGCGCTTATGTCATTTTTACTTACGTCCTTTCACTATGGATTTTGAGTGATAACTCAAAAACGGCTCAACCAATTGAATTCAATATAGTTTTCATTGAAGGTACTCATTAGGCCTCAGTTTCATGATTTTTTTCAAAATTTTAGGACCCACGATTCAAAAGTTAGATGGGGGGGACGCCCTGTTTTAAACTTTCGGAGCTATTATTTCCGAGAGTATTAGTTTTATCCAAAAACTGTGTTAGAAGACCCAAATTCTTTTTAAAAAACCTATCCAACGATACCCACACAACTTGGTTGGAACGAAAAAAAAATTCGCCCCCCACTTCACTTGTACGGGAGGTACCCTAAAAAAATATATTTTTCACGTTTTTATTCTACCGTTTTGTCGGCTTGGTTAATGCACATATTAATACCAAATTTCAGCTTTCTAGTGCTAACGGTCACTGAGCTAGACCGCGGACGGACGGACGGACGGACGGACGGACGGACATGGCGAAACTATAAGGGTTCCGTTTTTGCCATTTTGGCTACGGAACCCTAATAATTCCTGCATTTCTGACTACACTACTTACTTATTATACATATTTGGCTGTTAAACCAAGATGAAACGTGTTGGTCTCGCGATCGATAGGACTTCTGCTATTGGGTGATTGATCCTAGATTACAGGTTAAGCAACAGCCCAATTCAACGGCCGAAAACTGACAGTCGCTATTAGATGTACCACTCTGAATCACTCAGTACATGTCTTAAACAAGTTGGTTAATTGATTATAGCTAGGAATACACGCACAGATGTGTCCGCAGACAAATCCGTGTCCAATTCGCACCATACATGGACGGATCTATCCGCCGGGCATATCCGCCGGACAAATCCGGCGACGGGCACATCTCTACGTGTATCCCTAGCTAATCTCTCATGCATTACCACGTCACAGTTTAGCGTGTAGAATAGGAGTCCAGTATTGTTCATTGGTTAAAATAAACGTGCAAAAGTGGAAGTCTTTCCGGTGAGCAGTGGTAGTCTTACTTATAAAGCATGACCCTGTAGTTCTCCAACAGTTCCTCCAGCCACGTTTTAACGCTGTTCATGAAGTCCAGCTCCAGCTTTCTGTACACCACGCCGACGGGCGCGAAGCTGGTGTTGCCGACGTGCAGAGCGCGTCGCACTTCGCTGCGCTCGAGGTATTCGATGTGGTGGCCCTCGAGACCGACCTCGGTTTGGAGGAAATTGTACAGGTTGTCCAGGTGGGAAATACTCAGGAATATGTCTAGGAGGAAGTTGTAGTACTGGAAAAATGATTGTGTTCTTTTTATTATCATTTTATTGTTAAAGGTGACGTAATTAGCAGAGCCTCTTTTGACAATTAAATGAAATGTACGGGGTACACTAAAGCAGTTGCTGCCCATATCCGTGGCATGGGACGCACGCAAAGACAAATCCCGCCATGATATAAGGACTATTAAGGGTCAATGGAATCTAAACTGTACTAGGCTATTGGGTGAAAAGGGTGGACTAACTACTGAGCTATAGGATTATGAACCGGACGCCTAGGTGGCTAATAAAACGGCATATAGTTAAATTATTAGCAGACGTTACTCGCTCTCGGCAAGATGGGCCTCTATAAAAAGCGACAAAAGACGGCTCAAGGGCAACACCGGTGCGGGGGCTGGGGTGCTGGTAGAGAGGAGAGAAATTTTGAATTTTCCTAAGAATTAATTTCCAGCAAGCTAATTTTCCCAAAAATAATGCATACCTTCTGGTATTGGGAAAACTGGTATTAGACGAATATAGGACCAAATGAAGGTATTAAAAAAATCAAGAACCAGCCTGCTGGAAATTAACCTCGTAACGCTTTTTACGGATCTTATTCGATTGGCCTAATAGCGAACGCAGCTCTAGCGAGCTCTATCTGAATGTCGGGTTTCACCTGATTAAATGGCTTAATGGCTCTATGTCTTACCGTATTAGCCATAAGCATCTCCCCATTATTGATAGAGCGCGTAACGGCCTGTTCCAGGTGATTCATGGAGTCAGCTGCGTTGTCGTCCACCAGCCCGACCTCACGCACAAAGTAGCTGTAGCGCTGCAGTGACAGCGGATCGATGAAGCCGTTGCCAATGGCCAGGCCCTGGGAAGATTACATTTGAAGATTATTATTATTATTATTTTATTTCTGCCGTATAGCAACCTGCAGGCTCGAGATAGTTACTCTCGTTTGCAATATTTCACTTACCTCCTCGAAGTACAAATGTACAGTCAGCGTCAGAGATACGTGACCCCCCTAGGTGTAAAACTGGAACTCTCGTTCGACACGAGAATCGGCATTTACCACACTGTCATTTAATTCTTTCAAAAATGAAATATCTCAAATCTGCTTGTCAGCTAAGCTGGGATCGATCCTGGGGCCTCGGCTCACACTCATTCGCTTCACTGATACATTAGTCCGGCTTTTTTCCGCTGGGCTATCGTAACACATGGACTACACAACAAAAATATGAACCAGTTCCGACCGGCAATAGAGAACTATGACAAAATCTATAAAAATGGACTTTATTGTCAATGGCGCTTACGCCGCATCGGGTTGCGCATCGTTGCATTTTTATTGGAGCATCGCTGATAATGGCGTAAGCGCCATCGACATCGAGGTCCCTTAACATAGATATTCTGTTCCAACTATTACTTATATCTATACTCGTCCCTGTTTTGCAAGCTTGTCTTGGATCATATTAGTAATGTCTTTGGTTTATCAATATTTTCCTACCCTCATTTTTATTCATTTTATTTCCACAGACGACTAACAACGACTTTTACCAATTACATTTTAAGGTTTAATTTACTGGAGTAAATGCGTTTAGTTATTTCGTGGAGAAAATTTGTCTGAGGGTAAGTCATAATTTGCGTGTGCGAATCATACCTGTGTCGCAACGCAATTACGATCTCTCGACAATCCTTTTGCATTTCAAGCAATTGAATAACTGCCCCCGTCCGTTTTTTTGTGTTTCAATGACAATATGGTTCGATAAAATTGTGGTTCTTTGGGAAGAGAACAAAAGTATTAAACAAATAGCACACGAGTACTGAATATAACGGTAAGTTTGTAACCTGTGACTCCATTGGGACATTTATTTTTTAGTAAAAAAAGTAAAATGTTATCAATAAGTTAAGCCACCAGATTTTGTTTGTGAGGATTTACTGTCGTGTGTTTACCTATATATATATGGGATAAGATAGAAAAATATATTTAACGGAAAAGTCTTTTAATCGGCAGCTTTTTTATGTGAAGTAATAGGTATAGTCTTAGAGCCATGTTTATTTTTAAAGCTATTTGAGTTTTTTAAGTTTTATCATCATAAACGAGCAAATTTAATACTATTTTTACTTGCAGAGAAATACGATTCGCAGATGGGTGAGATTCGTTATATCGTATTTACTGACGAGAAATATTTTAAGTCAGACAAAGATGGAAGAAAAATATTGTGGCGCAGAAGTGGAGAGCGATTTGACCCCAAAAATATGCTAGACCTTAGAACAAGCGGAAGGATATCATTAGGTGGGTATATTATATTAAGTATACAATTTTCATTACCTGCACTTTAAAAACTGTGATTTCAGTTTTACGTTTTTCAAGTTATGGTATGCTCATGATATTTTTTTTTAGCGTATTGGGGCTGGATGTCATCTATGGGGCCCGAGCAGCTCGTTGAAGTTGGAGGCCGAATGAACAGCGAGGGATACCTCGAAGTGTTACGTGACGTCATGTTGCCTTCCGTTCGCGTCGCCTATCCCGAAGGACAAATTTATTTAGTGCAAGATATAAATCATTGGTCCATGACAATAGTGCAGTGCATCGTTCCCGTATAGTGAAAGAGTGGTTAGCCTTACAAACAGACATCACTGTATTAGATTGGCCTTGTAAAAGCCCTGACCTTAATCCTATTGAGAATTTATGGTGCTTAACTGGGACCCTACACAAGTCAAATCAAGACAAAACTTAGACGAAGAAGTTTATAGAAAGTGGGAATTGATGAGGAACACCAATGTATGTTCAAACATGGTTTCAAGCATGAAAAGCCGGCTAAAACAGGTAGAAGATAAAAAAGGTTTTCCTCTATGTTATTAGTAAAAATTGTAAAAAAAATGTGTTGTTGGTATTTCTCCATTATTGGGCAAATATTTACTCCATGCAAGTTTTAAAATAATGAGTAGGTATAATGCTATTGTATAATTAGTGTCTAACAAATTATATTGTTTTTTTGCAAATAACAAGATAGTGCTTAAACAAGTAGGCTTTTCCAAGAGGTAACTCGTTAATTTCTACCTTAAAAACCATACATATTGTTAGCCATTTAATGTAGTTTTTTTAACATGGATTCTTCTTCATTAGTATTATTTCAAGTCAATTTGATGTGACATGACTGAATAAAGTGTTTCTGTTAATAGCAAATTTCAATGTAACTTTAATGGGAGCTGTTTGAATTCGACCTAATTAGTGGAGAAATACCCTATGCTTACTAAGATTGTGGTAAGGTTGCATTGCATTGGTAACGGGCTAAGAGATGAATATTGTTATCTTTGATAACATGTCGTTTCTCTTTGCAACGTTAAATAGCTGGTTTAGATTACGTATTACATATTGATAATGGCATACAGACTAATAGGGCGAGGGGCGGTCTAACCTATACTCATTTTTGAAATTGTTTTTTGAATAGCCCATTTTATACTTAAAAGCCTCTTCCCGCAATTTCCACAACTCCCACCGCTGTGTCCCGCCATCTCTGTCTAAAGTATAACTGAAAAATTGTGTTAAATGCAATAAGAATATTAATTTATAATCAAAGAAAAGGGAAACTATACATTTCACTTTTAACCGAGTAGTTTGGTATTACTTATAAAAAAAGTTATGACCCGACTTGTTTTTACGGTTCTACTCAATGAAGTAAAATGTAGGTATAATCTAAAGTAAACAACCAAAGTGTAATGCCTTATATAGTTTAACAGCATGCAGACCACCAATACCACAATTTTAAACAGTAAGAGTTAAGCTAAAGGTATTTTACTTGTTAACTTTAAGTTTCACTGATGTATAATTGACTACACATTATAATTTAACTAGTAAATATTTAGCTGTAAAATATATAGTAATCAGTTTACAGAACACGCATAATATATCTACTGTCATATATATATATATATATATTACCCCCATTATTCAGTTAGTAAACAATATTTAATATAATAGTATTTAAATACCTACTTTTTAGTTAATAAAAAGTTACCAGTGACTATGGAATTTTCATTATTAGTCCTTAAAAAAAAGATTTTAACTTCTATTTTAATTAAACTTACTATATTAAATAGGATGTTAATAAATTATTAATAAAAAAGAACAAGTATAAAAATACAAAAAGTATCCTCTACGTAGATTCGAACCGCGAACCTAGTGTTTACTAGTCTGTTACACTATCCATCACGCTGCACGGACTCTTGTGAAGTTAACGAAATTATTGTTCTAGTTAAAAATTGATTAAAAGGGTAATTTTAATGTTCCGAGTTAATAACTGAGTAGGTAATAAGGAATAACAAAACGTATAAAATAAATATTTGTGGTAATGTAAAAAAATATTAAAACCAGGATTATAAAACAAAAGTAAAAAAAAGCAAAAAGTGTGATTCTTATGCTGGGGTTCGAACTAGCGACCACATTTGTCTATTGCTGGAGGGGGGTCACATATCTCTGACGCTTACTGTACTATAAACAAAATTAGATTGATATATTTTTTTAGATTAACTATTGCTAATTAAGTGCACTTTTTGTGCATTGAAATTTAGTAGGTATAACATTTACACGTAATAATGCTTACAGATGAAAAGATACTACTTATGTCGTTTTGTACAATAAATGTTTCTGGTCTCTTTTTACATGAAAAAACGTTAATACCTACAATTCGGCGTTTTTAGTTCCGCTCATTCCGCGCTTACTTAGCGTTCACCGAATGGCGTTTGACGTGCGGCAACTAGTTTTATATAACCACTATGATCGGCGGTCTTGTACTTTTGGCAAAGAAGGACGCCTGTCTATTAACAATCCATGGATACCTATTCTAAGTTAATTTGCAACTATCTAGGCCGAATCTTGAGGAGTGCAGACAATCATGACTATGCCCTACAATATGGACATCACGTTTGTTATATGCACTCAGGTAAACTCAATACATCATGAACCGAGCCTTTAACATTAAGGATGGCTCGCGGGGTAGCGTGCCACACGACACTTCCGACACGTCTTCCGCTTTACAAAGCGTCACGTGATCCTGTATGATGCGCTGTATCCTATCGTGATGCGTGTATATATACAAAAGCAAGTGTCGGAAGTATCGTTTAGGACGCGGAACGCTACAGCGTGAACCATCATTTATAAGTACACACTCACGTTACAAATTACCTAAGACTTCATGTGGGGGAGGAGGCTCGATTCGGTTAATTCATGCCTGTTCATTTTTAGGTTGGGTACAAGATAGAAGGGGAGAAAATGAACAATCCATCCACGATTTGTAATTCTACGACATATAAAACTAGTTGGTATCCAGGAGCCGCGGTAATGCGGCAAGCGTGACGGGCACCTTTGCGCCGGGAATGATGCGGGGTGGTTTATTTGAGTAATTGAACGGATTTATATTTAGTTTTTAGGTTTTGACATCTTGTTTTTAATGATTGTGTTGTGGTCTTGTTTCCTTTGTATGTATTAAATTAGTTTGTAAGTTTATGGTTAGTGTATATTTATGTTATAAGTTGACATTTTTTTTGTATTTGAAATTGAATAAATATACTTTGTTGGTATTCATATTTTATTATTTTATTCGTTTTTTTTTGTCTGAAGATTAAAGGATAAGGCTCGTTTAGTTTACAATATCGCCTACTTTTCTACTAATCAGCATATTGCACGTTTGTCATCTCTCGGTATGTTAACTACAAAGTATTTACATTATTTTCTCGGCTGCCGAAGAAACTATTAATATCCGGAAAAGTCCTCCCCTGTTTTCCGCCACTTACTTAGGTACATACAGCTTTGTTCAGCTCTTTTTTGACATCTGCGAAATATTGCAATGTGCTTGCGATTCCCCCGATCGTCAGCGGCGCCATCCTCAATTCAGAGAGCATTGTCAGGAAGTGCTGTGTATCAACGTTAAGTACCAACGTACCTGCAGGTTGATTGGCTGGTCTTGGTCTTTCTCCTTCATCCACAGGATCTTTATGCCGATTGATGGATGTGCTTGCCAGCGTACGATTCCCTCGTGATCGTCAGCGGCGCCTTCCTCCATTCAGGGAAACCTTTGAAGTTCTAGCTATAGATTCTAAGCGTTATGTTACAACATACCCGTAAATTGATTTTTCATCGGCGCCTTCTTCAGTTCAGGGAATATTATCATGAATTGCAGAAGTGCATGCTGTGTATAGGTTTTGAACGTGATCTTCCAAAGTACCTGCAGATTGATCGGCTGCTCCTGGTCCTTCTCTTTGTTCCACAGGATCTGTACGCCGATGGACGGGATGTGCTTGCCGGCGTACGACTCTCCCGCGATCGTTAGTGGCGCCTTTCTTAGTTCGGGGAACATGGTCAGGAACTGCTGAAGTGCTGTGTATAGATTCTCCCCGATCTAAAATATTGACATAAGTTTAATTCTACCTAACTAGGTACTACTTAGGTCTCCTAAGCCCAACTATTGGTTTTAGACGCGAAATGATTATTGTTAGAGGTAAATTGATGAAAAAACCGGGTCCACAGCTCGCATGTATAAAAGCTTTGGCAATATGCTTTAAATAACGTTGTTTTAACATTGTCTGAACAGCGACCGAACTTACGTGCCAGCAGAGGACGGACATAGCCCTTCTTTCCCGTTCGATATCAGCATATCGTCATTCGAATTCTCAGTCATAATATGTCCAAGATTTGACCGACATTGCGACCCGAACCGATTGGCCATTTAAAAATACTTGTGGGACCCTATCCGGACCTCTTCCACATCTAAAGACCAGCAGTTCAGTTTTGTTAACGTTAAATACCAGTCCGTGATAGAGCACTGATTACATGAATCGGGGGGCTGAGGTAATAATTACCGTGGTTTGATTGGTTGCATATCCTCGAACATCTGAAGTGAAACTGAAGCCTGTGCCGACGGGGTTATCAATGAATAGCAACGAGTGGTTCTTGCCCCAAGAATATTTTATTTCTGTAACCAATAAAGTAAGGTAATCATTCATTTAAAAATTGCAATTAATGATATTAGTAAAGAGAGTCTACTTTCTTGAATAACTGGTAACGTCCGCCTCGAACTGAGAACTCACGATTATAACAAGACCCTTATGATGATTTTTTCGCGCCTCCTAGCTCCATGACCCCTTGAACTTGAGGTTGAGGGTAAATACGGTGAGCGGTGGGGTTACCTTCCAAATTGTGGTCTTCATCAACCTTAAATGGCCCAATTTCGGTGAAAAGCCCGTATAGCGAGGAGACACCCGGACCACCCTGAAGCCAGATGATCCACGGGGTATCCTCCACCTTCTTGTCGGTCACTGGGAAATACCAGAACCAGAGGTTCGCGTTGTACTCCTTGTTTACCTAAAATAAAGATGTGATATTTTTTCAAGCGTGGCATTCGTATACTAATTACGTCCATTCACTATAAATTATACAATACGAAAACTGCGCGAGCAGTAAGGAACCCTTCCTGACGCAAAGCGTCCTCAAATAGCGCGCTGGCTGGCAGTTCATTGCCCAATAAAGGGAGAACCCAATCGTACCTACACTCTACTTGAGCAAATACCGTCAACTGCTACAACTTTGCCTACGATTCTCAACTTTATCTGGCTTAAAACATGGGTTTCTTCACCAAACAGCTATTTATATTATATATTATTCCTTAAAAATATTGTTTCTCATAATTCACTTCACTATGCTCATGTTTTCCCTGGATTTGATTTGTCACAAAACAGAAAATCACAGATTGGGATGCATATTAAAGATCGTTTTAAAATTAATCATCATATTATGTAAATCTTGATATTCTACACTAATAGCAATATAGGTAATCATCATGTTCAATCCGTACCGTCAAATACCCAGCATAACTGTCCATATCAGGCAGAATATAATCGGAGTCAACCTTCGCCGCCTTCCTAGCCTCCTCAAGTTTGCCCTCCTCAATCAATGGAGTGAGGAGCAGAGGCTCCCCGACGTCGGACCCTGATGACTTGAAGTGACCGGTTTTATACGTGTCTTCCATGAACTTGAGTATGCGGTCCGGCGCCTCGCCAGGAGGTAGCTCGGGTAAAGAGTACTGGTCTGAGCATGTTGCGGCACAGCTAAAATGTAAATGAGTTTGTCACTTTTTTTGTTCGATGTAGGAATTAACCATTGGATTACCATACTGGTTAATGAGAGTTTCCGGAAATCCAGGGGGGTGATTTTTGAGATTCGAGCACTCGAAAGTGACATTTAAAACGCTGAATAAAACGATGAAATTATGTTTTAAAAATAAAACCGATAGAAATTTAAAATAATGATTATTTAAACTATTAATTTCATGCGAAAAAATTGGCGTCAAACTTTTGTGTGCGATTATTTTCGAGCTTGAATTTTTTGAATTCGAGCGTCCGGCTGTGAAAAATCGGCCCCCAGGTCCAAAAAAAGATTAACCATGATTGGTGGATTAGGACGGATAGGCCTCTCGCCACGGTGCTGCTGCTGCCACCTGGTGAAAAATCGATTCAGGAAACGCTCAATTCGGATTCCTAGATTCATAATTCCATTTTGGTGATAAATGGAAATATTCTCTCTGTTTCATTGCAAGTATAATCAAGTCAGAACTTTTAAATTTAGCTCCGGTTTTAGCTACGTGTTCAAATATTTTTTTGACTATACAACTTTATTTATGGTGTAATATTTCCAAATGTAGGTACAAGGTAACTAGAATTGAGATTAATTAGTATTGAAATCAGAAAAGCGTCTTAAAACATTAATATACCTATAGAAATACTCACACCAAACTTAATATCCAAATTAACAACATTTTTCGATTCAATTGTAACCTGAGTTCAGAATCCTCCTTTTGCAGTCACTTGTTTTTTCAGCAGTTCTCGAGCCGGTGTAGGCTGATCTGGAAAAACTTTTTTACGTTCGATTTTGTGTTACAGATTAGGTGGAGAAAAAAAAAACAAATAACTTAAGTAAAAATTTAAATGGCTAATGAAGGTTAACCTTCCATTGTCACTGAAGCGAAAACTCGTCGACATGTATATCTTGCCTGTTCTAACCTACGCTGCCCAAATCTTGTTACCCACAGAGATTCAGAAGTCCAAACTGAAGGTTTGCCAACGCGCTATGGAGCGCAGCATTCTTGGTGTTAAAAAGACCGACCGCATCAGAAATAGTATGCTGCGCTTTAAAACGCGTATTGCTGACGTAGGTAAAAAAACCGCTAGCCTTAAATGGGATTGGGCCGGCCACGTTCAACGAATGCATCCGGAGAGATGGGCTAGCACAGCCACCAAGTGGGTGCTGGTACTGCTGGTAGAGGGGCGCGGGTGCGGTAAGCCCAAACGGAGATGGCGGGATAACTTAGATACCTTGCTTAACATCTGGGCGGAAGAGGCGCAAGATCACGAGATATGGAGATCTAGGGGTCAATGTCGTCCTCGAAACGTCGAAGGTAATTTGAAAATTATATAGGTACGCGGTAAGTCCCGTTTATTACAAATAATCACGTGAAAAGTTTTGAAATTGTGAATTATATCGCTATTATAACCTCGCTAGTTGAATTTCTGCAGCTTAGTGTTAGGGCTACATTTAATTATGTAGTATATATACCTACCTACTCCGAATATTTGGATTATGGCAAGTAAAGTACGGTTAATATTCTGGATATGCCGAGAGATCGGGGGTAGTGAGGGTAGTAGGTACAACATTAATATTTCAAATATATATATTGCTATTTATTTACTGGATACTCTAGTAACAGAACTTAGTAACCAATTGTATGCTAAAATCTAAGTAAGGAAAATATTAGGTGCGTACAATAAATTAAATACAAACTCACTTGCCAGTGTCAGGAGTCAGGACTCAGGAGGATTTGAGTAACTTCCTCAGTTGACGAGAGGTTTTAAACCTTTTGTCGCATCAATTAATCCTCGTATTATTATTATTTTTGTGCATTATTTTAATTAGGTATTAAGTTATCAATTCCTTAATTTGATAAATTTAATGAGATAAACCATTATGAATAAATAAAAAACAAAAGTGTAGGTATTGGTTTTGTGCATTAAATATTATTATTAGGTATTAAGTTATCAATTGCTTAATTTGATAAATTCAATTAAATAATCTTTATTGCATTTGGAGTCGACGAGACTCTTGGTCCGTGGGCGTCTCCAGGGAGTCGGCGTCCCTAGGTGGGGCTGATCGAGGGATGCTCACTGGGTTGGATTCTCTAACTCTGAGTTAGAGAATCCAACCCAGTGAGCATCCCCCCCCCCCCCCTTGGTGTAGGGGGGAAATTAAATACCTCCCGCGGACCACAAGACCGGTGAAGGAAAACTCCGTTAGCAAACACCCATGGCTCAGCTGCCGCGAAATGATCGTGGTCAACATGGTGCTTCAGCCTAGGCAGCAGGCTGTAGAAGAGATGGCAGCGGATGAATCTAACATGAGTGGTCAACGGTGACGCTCACATCCTGGAAGGGATAGACTGTCTTAGCGTCAGGCGGCAGCCGGCTGTAAACCCTTAAGCCAAACCAATCCTCTGAATATGGAAAGTACAAATAATGATGAGCAATCTAAATATTAGGGCGTCCTGAAAGCGACGATCCACGAAATACGAAACCCAAGGATCTATCGAACTTGCAGAGACAATGAAGAGGAGAAACAAAACATCTGTTGCCTGCAGGAGACAAGTTGGAAAGAAGCCAAGGTAAAAGACATCGGGGATACGGTTAAAGATATTTATTTCCCAAAGCAGAATACAATTCACTTGTTATGATGAGAAATATAGATACATTTTTTTAAATACATATATAGAGGAAAGGCCAATTCGTAGGAGCTATCTTATTTTCGATGTTCGTAGGACCCAAAAGGTTTATACCAACAATTGTTATCGTTGGAATCAGCATGAGCTACTGATTATGAAAATATCTCTTGTCACGTCATAAAGTGGTGGAATGAGTTTTTATGACGTCACAAAGATGGCGCGCGACTTAGGGTTTTGTCGATTATTTCAAAAACTATTTAGTCGATTTAAGCAAACGAGGTGTCATATTATTGATATTTTCATGCTTAATAAAATATGTAAATCTTCCTTCAACCAAAAAGTTAAATAAAACCCAAAATTATTTTTATTTACATTTTTAAACTTTATTGCACAATAATAAAAAAATAAGTCCAAAAGACGCACTTAATGCTTTAAGGCATTCTGTTCCAGTCAACCATAGGGCAAAACAGAAATTTGCTATGGTGTGTGCAGTGAGATAAAAGGATTGTGAAATTATTAGTCTCTCTCACAGCCGTACTATCATTTTCCCGTAGCCATTCAAGCTATTTTCGACGCCCTCTAATTTTGGTATTCTGGTGTTTGGTGGTAGCTAGAAGTCTGAATTTTCAGTGAAAATGAAGTCATAACACAAGGAAGACATATTCTCAAAATCATTTAATTTTTACTTACTTATAATTTAAGAATTATTGCAAGTCAAAGTTCCTAAGTTTTGTTACTGACTGACTATTAAGTATATGACAGATCATACGAATTCTAACTCTAGCTAATCCACAAAAGCTCCAAATTTTGAATACATCTAGTATTAGAGCTATAAAGCCTCTGAAAATCTTAACATACTGCAATGTCAGCCGGGTTGCCTGGTTTTACAAACTTTACAAGTACATTGCAATCCCATATAAAGAACTGCAAAGTTACATTTTCAGTTGATAACATATTGATCTTTTTTTGACCATAGTAGTTGATAGTAAAATAAAGGGTGGTTCATGGGTGAGAATAGGTATGGGAATGTGCACGGCAACAACGTGGAAGGAGAAAAGGGAGCCCTACTTACAAAAAGGAATGAGATCCCATTAAAAACATTACATGTAAAAAAACACAAGACTCGCAATACTTACTGTTCTTAGACCGCAAAAAGTATCGATATCTAAAGAAAACCAAGCCGGTGTCCTTAGAACTCAATCCCCACTGGAGTTTACTAACAACAGTTCATTGTGGCCGTTTCAATATTAGATGTCTATATTTTTATAATAAATAAAATGATTTCGCAGTTGCACAGGACAATTAAATAGAAACGCAATAAAGTCTATCTAACGATATCAGATTATGTACCTAATTTACCCGACGATATACATATTTTTATTTGTAATAAACGGGACTTAACCGCGTATATAATTTTTAAATTACCTTCGACGTTTCGAGGACGACATTGTCCCCGTGGTCGCGAAGAAAGACAAGATTGTGGAGATTGTGAGTTTTGTGTGTCGACCGAGTGACATCCCTAGTATGCAAAACGTTCAAGTTGATAATCAAGACCAAGTGCGGGTAGTTCGAAAAACTCGCGCGGCTAGAAGATGTTGATGTCAACTGGAGCCAGTCTTTCTTCGCGACCACGAGGACAATGTCGTCCTCGAAACGTTGAAGGTAATTTAAAAATTATATACGCGGTTAAGTCCCGTTTATTACAAATAATTATGAGTAAAAACCGTGAAAGTCTAAATCAGTGTTACATATTTTTAGCTGTGGAAACGCCAGATCATTTTATTCCATACAACCTTTCTTTAACATTGTTTTAAGGACAGCACGCTGTGCTCTTTCGGCCTCGATGATAAATGTTTTACAAGAGCTGCCCCAACAGCGTAAACAGTATGTTAAAAACACACTGTAAAATACACTACTTATTGATAAAATGTGTAATGATTTTTTTTTAATTTAATTTATTGCTCAGTAATAATATACTTAAAAACTATTACAAAAACTTCGCCAAACTGCGAAACAGTTTGTTGGCGAATAGAATACACCCATTCTACATATATATTTCCTTACATATCTAACTTAACTACTACATCCAAGCACCATGCAAACGGGCTAACGGGGCTACGGGGGATAAGGCTAAATAAAGGTAAAGATTATTACATATACAAATATTTCTTTACAATATTATAAAATAACACGGTTACACTCACGGCACTTTAGTCACGTCTTGCGACATGTTTCGGAGAGCCTAGGTCTCCATCTTCAAGCACTAGCTTGCTACGTGCCACGCAAAATACGCGAGGCGATCGAGATTGGGCGCCGTCCTAATTTTAATCGGGACGGGGGCTGGGGCGTACCGCTAGCATGGAAGCCTGTAATCCGTGGCCAGAACTTCAGTGTGTGCTGTGATAGTTTAGTGGACACAGTGAGTGTGGTTTGTTTATCGTCGCTCATGTCGGATGAACCAAATACGCTGCAAAACACGTTAGCAGCGCCGGCGCAAGATCATCCTCAACAAGTTGTGTCAGAGCGCGCGCTGCGCGCCGCGCGCCGTGCCGGACGCAGCTCGGCAGTCGGCGACGCGAGGCGCAGCAGTGCGCCACGGGCCGGTTCAAGTAGCACTCCTAGTGCTTGAAGATGGAGACCTAGGCTCTCCGAAACATGTCGCAAGACGTGACTAAAGTGCCGTGAGTGTAACCGTGTTATTTTATAATGTTAATATGTCTCACGAAAGTTTAAATTTAATAATTTCTTTACAATGTGTAGAGTTAGAAATTAGGACTTAATTATGAGACTAATAATTACACAATCCTTTTATCTCACTGCACACACCATAGCAAATCTCTGGTTTGCCCTATGGTTGACTGGAACAGAATGTCTCAAAGCATTAAGTGCGCCTTTTGGACTTATTTTTTTATTATTGTGCAATAAAGTTTAACATAATTAATAATATAAATTAATGCGTGTTAGAAATTTAAATAAAAAGAAAATTGGCTTTTATTTAACTTTTTGGTTGAAGGTAGATTTACATATTTTATTAAGCATGAAAATATCAATCATATGACACCTCGTTTGCTTAAATTGACTTAATATTTTTTGAAATAATCGACAAAATCTACGATGCTCTCAAACTGATAACAGTATATCCAGTAATGAACCTCTGTGGCTTGAAGATTTTATACATAGATTGGCTCCACCTTTTGTTCCATGTCGAGATGGTATTGGTGGGTCCGTTTCTGCTCCATCTGGTGCGATGAATGACGCTTTTTCCTTTGAAGAACTTTGCTGTGCAATTGACCACCTCCGAGACTCTACTCCAGGCATTGATGGCATCCCATACTCTTTTCTGACCCAAAGTTCACAATCAGCAAAAAAAATATTTTTAGATATTCTGAATAATGTATTCGTAACAGGAATTATCCCGGATAGCTGGAAAACTCAAATTGTTATACCATTATTAAAACCTGGTAAAGATTCTGCTAACCCTAATTCTTATAGACCTATCGCTTTGTCATCAGTGCTAGCAAAAATAATGGAGCATCTTGTTAAAAATAGACTGGAGTGGATTGTCGAGAATAAAAATATTCTATCTAAAACTCAGTTTGGGTTTAGAAAGGGAATGGGAACAACAGACAGCTTGAGCATCCTCACCTCGGATATCCGCTTGTCTCTCACTCAGGGTATGCACGTTGCAGGTGCTTTTTTGGATATTACAGCTGCATACGATAACGTAGATCTTCCTATACTCAGGCAAAAATTGCTCAATCTGAGTATCCCTGTGAGGATTGTCAATATCATATGCAACATGTACATGGGTCGTTCCATCCTTGTTCGTGTGAATGGGAATCTGTCTGCTGCACATATGTTATGGAAGGGTCTTCCCCAAGGCTCGGTTTTGAGTCCTATTCTTTATAGTCTTTACACCTCTGACCTAGACACTTCTGTTAATTGCTTTTGCAAAATTTTACAGTATGCGGATGACATTGTGCTGTATTCCTCATCTAAAGTATTCACAGAGACTGAAGAATCACTCAATTCCGCTCTTTTCTATCTCAACTCGTGGCTATCTGATCATGGTCTTTCCCTGTCGGCGGAAAAAAGCAGTGTTGTTGTTTTTTCTAGAAAACGATATGTGCCAAATATGAATATTTTGATTGGTGATGAAAATGTAAGGATTGCAGAGGAGGTTAAATTTTTGGGTATCATCCTTGACTCCAAGCTGCAGGGCATTAGCCACCTTAATTATCTATGTCATAAAGTTGAAAAAAATATTAATATTATTAGACGTTTGTCGGGGGTAAGATGGGGCTCCCACCCTTATAGTCAGAAACTTTTGTATAACGCTATTATTAGGAGCCATTTTGACTACGGCACTATTATTTTAGAACCGTGCAGCAAAAAAGCATTGAGTAAATTAGACCGTATACAAGCCAGATGTTTAGATCTTCCCCCACAATTGCTCTTCAAGTAGAGTGCATGGACCCTCCTTACTCTTTACGAAGACAATTTTTGGCAGACAGATTTTTCTTTAAAACTCTCCAAACTGAATCTCACCCTCTACTTCCGATCTTAGATACCCTTCATGAACTTGTTGAAACCTCTCGCTACTGGTCTCATAAAGACCCCCCTTTACTGATTAACAGTTATAAAAAGTATTTAGATCTTCCAGCTAAAGTCTTCCAAAACTACAAAAACCCTCTCTTCGAAACAAATTTTGAAAGTCTAGTATATCAACCCAATGTAATTTTTAGTCTAGGCATTTATAAAAATCAAATAGGAGCTGACAAATTGTTTAATACAATAATTTCTAACGATTTCCCAGATTTTTTGACTATTTTTACTGATGCGTCTAAATTAAGTAAGGATGGCCCGGTGGGCTCTGCAGTTTGGATTCCTAAATACAAAATTGTATTAAGCTTTAAACTTCCTCCTGGCAACTCCGTGTTTTCAGGAGAAGCTATCGCGTTGCTCGAGGCTGTGGCCTACATCCACTCCCATCAATTAAATAAATCCATTATCTTGACTGATTCACTGAGTTGTTTGCAGGATATAGTAAAAAAGCCATTTCATGCCAAGGAAAACTTTACAATAACACTAAAAATTAAAGATCTACTATACAAGTGTCACATGGATAATATACAGGTGGTATTAGCCTGGATTCCAGGTCATAGTGGAATAACGGGGAATGAGTCGGCTGACTTGTGTGCTAAGGAAGCAATAACAATTGGTAGTAATGATTATGACCATTGTTTCCCTCGCGATATTAAAGCCCTTGCGCTTGGACCAGTCGTTGGCAAACTACCCAACTGGAGGTTGGTAAACATTATCGTAAAATACAACCTAATATTCCTCTTAAACCGTGGTTCTGTGGTTCGCGGAAATTAATACATAAAAAGGTTGTATCTGCTATCATTCGTCTTCGCCTAGGTCACGTTTGCACCCCCGTTCGCTTAAAAAAAATGCATATTCGAGACCACTCTCTGTGTGAATGTGGATTGGCGGAGGGTACTCTCGAGCATGTATTTTGGGATTGTAACCGTCTTGTTACTCCCTTATATGATATCCTCCCCCCTAAAATCCCCCGTCCTGTTAACATTAATTTCCTTTTGACACTGGTTAACTCCCCATTTGTGAATGTCCTAAGTAAGTTCATTAAATTAAATAACTTGTATTTGTAGTAGTTAGTCTAATAATACATGTTTGTGTTGTCCTTTGTTGTAGATTCTCTTCTGAGTGAACCGTACCGTTGTCATTTACCGGCCAATTGTCTTCACAAAGTGCGTGCCTTTTTGAACCTTGACGTTGGCGGAATCATCGACAGCATCGATGGAAGCCATTACCATCAAAGATTGATTGATTGACAAAATCTAACCCTAAGTCGCGCGCCATCTTTGTGACGTCATAAAAACTCATTCCACCACTTTATGAAGTGACAAGAGATAGTTTAATAATCAGTAGCTTATGCTGATTCCAACGATACCACTTGTTGGTATAAACCTTTTCAGTCCTACGAAGAATTCTCCGGTTCAACTTGGCCACCCCACTAGTACAGTACAATACAATAAATGTTAAATTAAAAAAAAACAAATTGAACTTAAATACTAACAAAACAAACAGTATCATTAATGTGATGCTAAAAAGGGGCTCGACTGCCTCGACTCAGCATAAAGCTGCAGTATATGTACTGCAGCGCTGGTTTTCAATCGGACCCTGATATATTATATGTTAATGAGTAGAATATATGGTACGAGTATATTCAACATGTAACAAAACAGAGAACAAAACAATAATTTATGAGGGAGTAGATGTGCATGTGTTGGTAGAATATTGTGTATAACATTGTGTTTAATAATAGTAGAATCTGGGGTATTAGTGAAGAATTAAATTTATACATATAAGTAGTCAAATAGGTACTATATATTATGCTTTACTGGTCTAGAATTATAGTGCACGGTGTACGAGTCTAATTTTACAGTAATACCGCAAATCGATGTACAGTTTAGCCATTTGGCACACGCATACTACAGGTCAAAACAAAAATTTTCATCCGCAGTTCTTAAAAAAATTTCCCTTAGGAAGGGGGTGCTGATTCATCATTTTTTTTGTATGGGAAAAAAATTTTTTTTTTCAAAAACCTATCGTGTGTGGTATCATATGAAAGGGCTAATAGAGGCGGTTCTAATAATATACCCCATCATTATATTTCAGCCATTTTTTTTTAATTAAAACAAAAATAATTTTCAAAACATACCAAGTTTGGGCTCCGGGGAGATACGATATGGCTGGTTTTTTTTTGGTACTTTATATCAAAAATGATAATAGATATCCTCATATCTAACCTCAAGAAAGCAATTTTGAAAATGATATCATTAAGTATTTTTTTTTAATTTTTCAATATTACAAAATAACGCAGTACAAAATGTACTGAAGTAGAGTTCTACTATAGTCCTACTCCAGAAGGTACATTTTGTACTGCGTTACTTGATAATATTGAAAAATTAAAAAAAAAAAAACTTAATGAAATTATTTTCAAAATTGCTTTCTTGAGGTTAGATATGAGGATATCTCTTATCATTTTTGATATAAAGTACCAAAAAAAACCAGCCATATCGTATCTGGGGGAGCCCAAACTTGGTATGTTTTGAAAATTATTTTTGTTTTAATTTTTAAAAAATGGCTGAAATATAATGATGTGGTATATTATTAGAACCGCCTCTATTAGCCCTTTCATATGATACCACACACGATAGGTTTTTGAAAAAAAAAATTTTTTTTTCCCATACAAAAAAAAAGATGAATCAGCACCCCCCCTCCTAAGGGAAATTTTTTTAAGAACTGCGGATGAAAAATTTTGTTTTGACCTCTAGTATGCGTGTGCCAAACGGCTAAACTGTACAATGTACATCGATTTGCGGTTTCTTTTTGTATACAAGGGGCACTATTAGAGATAAGAAGGTTTTGCTCGGCCGCCAAGAGGTAAGGCGTTTTGAATTTGTAAGAGATGTAGCTTTAGTCGCTTTTTAAAACTGTTGAGACTATTTATTGTAGTGGTGGAGGAATGTTATTCCAGCATTTGGTTGCTGAGTATTTAAAGCTACCTCGAAACGAAAGGCGGCTGTGCTGTAATATGGAGGTACTAATTTGTTATTAATCGGCCTAAGACCGTAAGCAATGGAAGAGTTTGAGCGCCAGGTGAGCTTTTTAAATAGATATTCTGGTTTAGAGGTGTTTAATACGCCGAATTTCCGCTACTACTAGCCGCTTCCGCTATTAATAGCTGATTCAGCGCTGAAATCCGCTATGTGTGTGGAGCCCCTAAAACTTGGCGTGCGAGCGTGATTGAGCGTTAAACGGCATTTGAGTGAAACGGGAAAATATAATGACATATTTATATTTTCCCGACTCAGCGTTGCCATATGGGTACGCAATAGTACGCATGGCGTACTATTTCATGGTTTTGCGTACTCGCGTACTCATCCGTCGCTTTGCGTACTATTTTTATATTTTATCATCCGACAGGCCGATTTTTTAGGATTACCGATTAATGTTATTTAGGAACGCACCCCAAATATTTATACTACTCCCACTTCCATATATTGTCTGTGCCTGTCGCACTGACAAGGAAGTGACACTGCCAAACATCTGCCAAATGGCTAAACTAGTTTACAAATTCAAATGACTTTAAGCACCCTCATAGTCAAGGCAAAATCGAACATATTATCCGTCTATTACAGTTTGATTTAGTTTGTCTGTACTGTATGATTATAAGTGAGCGCTGCGCCGCAGTCTTGATTTGTTTTGCGCTGTGCGGTTGGCGCCTTGGCTTGGCGTTTTCATTGGCGGTTTAATTTTCATACCACTTCAAGTTATTACTTAAAATATTCGGAGTGTTTTCTTGAAATGTTCGGAGTTTTGATTATTTTGTTTTATCAATAAAAAAAGGAGCAATTGAATTAAAGTCATATCATACAGTTAAAAACTATAAGGGTCGCCACACACCTAGCGGTTTTCCTCGCGGAATTACCGGAAGTAGCGGAAATTTGTCTATGGTAGCGGAAATTTGTCTATGGTAGCAGATTTTTTGTATGGAAGCCATAGACAAATTACCGGAAGTAGAGGAAATTCATAGACAAAATGCTTAATTTCCCAAGTAACATTTTAGGCTAAAAAGATGCTTAAATTCGCTAGTAAATAGCTTAGAGCTTAAAAACTGATGAATAACGGAGTAGAAAATCTGTTGAAGCTGAACTAGTGCAGAAAAGGCTGCTCCTATATAGTGAGGCTGATTTACCGCTGTATAATGTCGAAAGTTTTACTTTTGGCTTTATATTAACATAAAAAAACACCATTATACAGAATTAAGTGCTAAAAAAAGCGAACTGCATTTTTTGAAAACTAAAGCTTTGTAACGGCGGAATAAGAGTATACAATGATGTTATTGTCTGAATAATGGTGTAAACCTACACGGTTATAATGCCATTACATGAAGCTGTATAATACCTGAATAATGGTTCTATAGAAAGCCTTTATAAAGCTGTAACCTTTACAAGAGTTTTATGTAATGTTAAAAGCTGTTTAAAAGCGTATTCATACTATTTTATAAAGCCGAAAATTAAATACTATTACACAGCAGCTATTGAACTCGAGGCTGGTAAACACACTCAATTTTTTCCATAGTTCAGCATATAGCTTCAAAATCGAGTACTTGAAGAGCTAATGCTGTTTAAATTACGAACGCCATTAATACCATAACCTACAATCTTTAAAAATCCTAAAATGGGTTTGTTATTATGTTTCCCAATTATAACACTTAAGTAGTTACTTATTACATGTAGTAAAATAACTTTATTGTTAAATAGAGAAGCATAAGTAACACAAAAGAGTCAATCTAAAAAAAAAGATTCGATCCACTAAATCACAATATACAATAATTATTGAATTATCTCTATAATTTCGAGGGCGCGTGAGTTTTTTGTTTACAATTAGTATATACATTCACATAAAACTAACAGCCGCAAGCAGAATAGGTACAGAATATCGTTTACTACCGCACTTGGTTTAGTTTCCTTTTGTACACTTAATTGGTGCATATATTTTACAAGATGTCTTTGAATTATGACGTTCCAAAACACAACTCGGGTAAAAAAATCTCTTATGTAGACTTTTGTCAGTTTACTGCTGTGTATATAGGCATAAAAAGTGTAGCCGAGGAGTATTAGCTGTATAATGGAATTTATGTATGCTGTAAATCAGCCATCACTCAGTAATAATACAGCTGTTAACCAGCTAGATCTACACTTAAAGCTGTAAAATTCGTCGTTAAACAGCTATATTAACACTTAGAGCTGTAAAATTCGTCGTTAAACAGCTATATCAACACTTAGAGCTGTATAATTTGGGGCCCTTTTTGAGGATATAACGGTCTCCAAGCCCGTCAATACAGCCTTTATACAGCGGAAAAATCGGCGGATACAGCTATTATACAGCTCAAAATGTTACTTGGGTTGTCTATGAATTTCCGCTACTTCCGGTAGTTCCGCGAGGAAAACCGCTAGGTGTGTGGCGACCCTAATAAAGAAATTCCGCGTAATACGTCATTTTACACTTGTACCTGTAACTTGGTTTGATACATTTTTCACCCTACAGAAAACGGGGTTTTACTGTATTTGTATTACTCATTTTAGAGTAAGTACTTGTATTATGTGTGTAGATAAGGTAGACATACTATATTAGCCCTAGACCTGTCATCGTACCAATACCAAGATTAAACGGGATGGTCTTATCAAACTTTCAACAGGTGTGGCAGAGAAGGCGCCATTATCGTTAGTCCTTGTCACAGTCTTACCTATTTCTTGACAGTGGAGGGTAACAAACACATAAAATTAGCGTTTTATTTAAGAAATTTATGTGATTACTACGAGAATACCTGAGGCCAGTTTTATAAAGCTACAAGTTACAATTTACAAGCGGAACTCTCTTTCTAACCCTATGTGTTAGAAAAAGACTTCCGCTGATGTCTTTGTCAGAAAGTTGTGTCGGCCACGGAAAACAATAGTCATTTGTGTCGTTATGTGCTGTAAAAGTGATAATACTGTTAATTTTAGTCAACATTACGACGACAACCTTTCACAGTGAAGTACAACATTTTACGGTTTTCTCCTGTCGGTGTCGTTTAGTGTCATAAATAGTATCCTACAAACTATTACACTTGAAATCTTGTTAGAAAAGGTATTCTTACGAAAAATAATACGTAAAATTCTTGCTTTGAAGTTACCCTCCACCGGGATCTGTGAAGGGCAACAAAGAAACCGACTAAATTAAATATGTAGGCTAGCTACGGTATGCCATCAGCCATCTTGAAATGCGTTTCCAAATTAGTCGAGTTGCGTGTATTTCTGTCCTTCTTGGGTGTACGCATGTTTCAGCTCTAGGGATTAAACGGGTATTAGACAGTGCGACGTGCAGGGCCCAATCTGTCAGGTTGGTAGGTGTAATTAAATGTAGGGCCCGTAGGGAGCTGAAGGAGGGCTAGGGAGAGGCAGGGTACACAACAGATTGGGCCCTGCAGGTCGCAATGTCTAATATCGGTTTTACTTGCTTTGAGATTATACACATAGTCTGGCAAACCAAAAAGCGCAGTAACAGTCAGAGTAACATGCTATACCCATCCCTTTTTTAGTAGTGCGAGTGCGATTAGAAAAAGACGTATGATTCTCCCTGTCTATGCTTGAAGTGAAACAAACTCTGGCCAAACTATAACTCTCGTTTTATAAAAACACACTCGACGACACTCGTATTTGGCCCTCATAGAAAATTTTGTACTGAGTACTCAAACTCGAATTTGCGTACTATTTTTAAGAGGTGCGCGTAACGGAACGTAAAACCCATCTGGCAACGCTGTGACCCGACTGGCAACACTTACTGTGGTGACGTTTTCCAGTATCGTGCTGTGCAAAGATTTCAGAAAAATCGACTGAAAAAGGAAAAAAAAACAATACTTTTCGAGAATTAATACGTCTGCTAATCGTACAGATTGATTATGTGGACCGTAATTTTGCGTGTCACTGCAATTTAGTTAGTTTTTTGGTGTTATAGTAAAGGAATAACATCTCATCATGTCTAAGCTGTCGTTTTTCGTTTGCGCATTATCTCTTTTGACATGTGTAAAAACGTTTTATTTACCCGGCTTAGCCCCGGTAAATTACTGCAGTAAAACCGGCGAGGATAACGCAAATACTTGCAAAGTGAGTACAACGCTAAATTTGAAATTCGGTGCATACGCCCAGGAGTTACGAGTCGTATTAGCCTTCAACGCACGATTTGTCCATTTCATGTTGGGATTTATTACTTCTCGCCATGAAATCGTGATAACAGATAAATAGCGCTGCTAATAATACTCCTACATCGTTAATTATAATTATGCCGAATTGCCAATTCTAAAGTTATCTGATTGTGCTGGTTAAATATTGCAATAACATTTTGGGTATTTGTTTCAGAATGAAATCCCTTTGTACGTGAACAGATTAAACACAGAAGAGTCAGTGATACCATTTGAATATCACCACTTTGATTTCTGTACAACGGATGAGACTCAATCTCCGGTAGAGAATCTCGGACAAGTAGTTTTCGGGGAGCGAATTAGGCCCAGTCCGTACAAGTTGAGCTTTATGGACAATGTTCCTTGTGAAGCTGTGTGTACGAAGACTTACAAGGCATCTAACGCAGAGTCTTTGAAAAAGTTGAACCTGCTGAAGATGGGCATGGCGCTGTATTACCAGCATCATTGGATTCTAGATAATATGCCAGTGACCTGGTGCTACTTGGTGGACAAGGAGAAGACTTACTGCAGCACTGGCTTCCCGATGGGCTGCCAAGTCAGGAGGGACTTGGTAAGATAGTTCTAATGATAAGTAAATTGTAAATTACAATATGTCACTGCTTGAGCATAGCTCACACTGCCTGCCTTACATAATTTTAGGATGTTCTCTACAGTGCTAGGTGGTATGGTTGATGTCAAAAATATGTTTACACTTTTGCACCTTACTCCTTTGTAAGAAGGTCCATAACTGTAACACTACAATTAGCTGTACCATCGGGTTCATAATTGCATGGCCAATTTATCAATGAATTTGGACCCGGGGTATGTCCTTAAACTACTTCCGGACATGGGTATGTCCTTAAACTACGTCCAAAAGAGAGGTATGGTTACTGCGAATGTCATCTCGCTATGTATTGTAGGACACAAATCTCGCTCAAATCTGGAGCAGAGCCCGACTGGGAAAGTACCTCCACCTTACAGAAAACCACAGCCAAATAGCACTAGACCCTACTTATAGTGTTGTGTTCCTGCTGGTGAGTAAGGTTGCCAAAGAGCTCAAAGAGGGCCCAGTGTGTTGACGACGAGAAACCTCTCTTGTTCCTTTAGCCGTCAACACAGTGAATCCTCCTGCTTTAAAGAGTTGGCAATGCGCATGTCACACCTCTGGAGTTGCAGGCGTCCATAGGCTACGGTAGCTGCTTACCATCAGGTGGGCCTTATTCTTGTTTGCTACCGACGTTGCATAAAAAAAAACATTCATAAATTGCCCATGCATTTTTGAACCAGATGGTACATTCAAGTGGTAGAATTGACCCGATGATTTGCGTTTTAGATGTTTTTTGTTATTTCCACTTTGGTATGTTGCATAAGTTTACTACGAATAAATTAATCTATTTATTATGATATGCCATAGTGGGTTTGTTAACTAATAGCCGTGCCTACATCTGACATACCACCTCGCGAGGAAATTGCCGCGCGCGGCAGCTCGGCTAGTGTGGACGTGCCTTGGCCGAGGCATTGCGGCCGCCAGCGCGTTTATCTCGGCCGAGGCACGTCCACACTATCCAAGCTGCCACTTTCCTCGCGAGGCGGTGTGTCAGATGTAGACACGGCTATTAGTTAACAAATCCACTATGGCATATCATAATAAATAAATACTTCAAACAAATCACTCGATAAATAGAATTGATTTTCCTTTTTTTGAAATTTTAAGCAAACAAGGAAAACACACTTTATAACTTATAAAGTGTGTTCCTTGTTTGCTTAAAATTTCAAAAAAAGGAAAATCAATTCTATTTCTCAAGTGATTTTATAAGGCTTATTTAAATGGCCTAAATTTCATTGCACTAAAATGGACATCCTATTGTAGATTGGGCGGCACTAGGTTGAAGCCATGGTACCTTAATTTTTCAGGTCCATTACCCCCCTATAACCTAAATAAGAAAATGATTTACCCAAAATTATTAGCATAAAATTATTTAAAAGGAAATGCCACAGTTCTGTTTCATTTGCTTGCTTCATTACCCCAAGGAAAATATTCATAACCCCAAAAACTGCTGAATATGCAAACATTTAATACTGTTTTGATATTTGAGGGTTGTTATTGTTATAGTGTAAATGTCAATGAATGAATGAATGAATGAAATAGCCTCTATTTCTGACAAGTATTTTTGTAAGTACAAATGGAATAGTGGAAATGTCAATATAGGTATTTAAATAGTAAAATAAATTTGCTTTAAATGGTGTCTGAGTGTGGATTGGCAGGAAACAAGTGATTCATAATCATAAAAATACCTATAAAACTAACAAATGAGTCACGTAACTTCAAACTTGGGTAAATCCAAAAACTATTTAAAACGGGATATTTATCATGTGAGTTTTTTATTGTGAGCTTCCGATATTTCGGCACAGTTGCATGCGCCATTATCACGGTGTAACTGTAACACTCCAGTTACTCCGTGATAATGGCGCATGCAACTGTGCCGAAATATCGGAAGATCACAATAAAAAACTCACATGGTAAATATCCCGTTTTAAATAGTTGTTGTAATGTTAATGACCATGTTAGCTTAAAATCATATATTGGGTAAATCCATCTGTCAGATTATGTGATTTTGGTATTAAGAAAAAGTAATAGGGTAGATATTTGATGAGAGGGTCAAATGGAGTTACCCGAGTTTGAAGTTAAGCGACACATATATCTAGTTATAAACTACTAAATTGAAATACCTGTATTAATGTTAATACAAAAAACCGGCCAAGAGCATGTCGGGCCATGCTCAGTGTAGGGTTCCGTAAACTGAGACCATTAATTCAAAAGGTCGTTTCTTACGGGAAATTTGGCGGCGCTTACGTCATTTTTACTTACGTCCTTTCACTATGGGTTTTGAATGATAACTCAAAAACGGCTCAACCGATTTATTTCAATATAGTTTTCATTGAAGGTACTCATTAGGCCTCAGTTTCATGATTTTTTTCAAAATTTTAGGATCCACGATTCAAAAGTTAGATGGGGGGGGACGCCCTGTTTTAAACTTTCGGAGCTATTATTTCCGAAAGTATCAGTTTTATCCAAAAACTGTTTTAAAAGACCCTAGTTCTTTTTAAAAGACCTATCCAACGATACCCCACACAACTTGGTTGGAACGAAAAATCATTTCGCCCCCCACTTCACGTGTACGGGAGGTACCCTAACAAAATATATTTTTCGCGTTTTTTTTCTACCGTTTTGTCGGCTTGGTCAATGCACATATTCAAACCAAATTTCAGCTTTCTAGTGCTAACGGTCACTGAGCTAGACCGCGGACGGACGGACGGACGGACGGACGGACATGGCGAAACTATAAGGGTTCCGTTTTTGCCATTTTGGCTACGGAACCCTAAAAAGTAAACTGAAACTACATAAACCTAACAAAATTTTTTTGGGTGTTTGCAGCAACATACAGCAGAGAAATGCTGTTGTTGTATATATCAGTCTATATGATTCAAACTTATTTATTTATATTATGATGACATTGGTTTCATATTTATATTTTCGAAAAATTCTTGTTTAACGGCACAGTCAGCCTCCCGCCTCTTCTTTATGCCTTAATAAAATCCTGACTGTAAATGTGTAATTCTAACCATTTGTTTGGATGCCTTTTCGGTATCAGGTATGTTAGATATACAAATCTTGGCATTTCAGTAAACAATAGTTTGTGTTGTTATCATTCCCATAATGTACAACTTACATTGATACAATGGGCTTACACATTGGTAGGATACATTCAGAACAACTGTATCCTGCGGGCTTACCGCAAACATCGAAATAGTACATTACGTACCTAGGGCGGTAAAATAAAGAATGGCTCAGATCTCGGGCATTTTTAGCCCGAACCGAAGGTAAGGGCCATAAACAAGCGATCTGAGGCCTTCTTTATTACCGTCCGTGGTGCGTACACAATTTTACGTCTTCTCCTGGGTGTGAAGTAAGATTTGCCGCTGCGCTTGTGGGCGGCAAATCTCACTTACCGCCCAGAGTGACGTAAATCATTTCATTTTCGTTTTAAATGGAAATTTTGTTATCTCTCTATAGAGATTAGAATCTATAGCAGTTGGTAATACGAACGGAAGAGACGCATAAAATATAAAATATAAATTATGGGACAATCTTACACAAATCAACCTAGTCCCACGGTAAGCTCAATAAGGCTTGTGTTGTGGGTACTAGGCGACGATATATATTAGGAACAAATATCTGTGATTAACACACAAATAAATGCCCTGACCAGGATTCGAACCCGGGACCTCCTGCTTCATAGACAAAGTCGCTACCAACTAGGCTAGGAGGCCGTAAATAAATAAAAATAATGCATAATACGAAAAAATAATAATGCATAATAATGGTAATGCATATTACGAAATTTCAATTTTCGAAGTTCTCTGGAGTGTCTTAATAAGATAATTGCCTGTAATAGTAAAATCATAATATTTGCATCAGTGTACGGACAAAGGGACCACTTTGCCAATATGGAGTTACTAGTACTTTCTAAAACTATGCTATGCAATATGCACTATCTATTAGGTAGTGAAAGAAAAAAGTGTCCTTGTAAATCGACAAAGTGGTCCCTTGCACTAAACTCGTCCACATTTTTTAATTGAATTTTTTTGTGTAATTTAAGACGGAACAACAAGTTCTGTTGACAGAATAAACACCTGGGACCAGAGCTTGGCGCTTTGAAAGAATCATTTAACAAATATGTCTCACTCTGGTCTTTAGCCCATATACGCACATGACAATTAGATTTTATTTTTTATTTAGAAGATATTCTAGCAATGGTCCTTAAATACGTTTATCAAAATCGGTTAAGCCATTTCCTTGTTGCGGATTATTAAAATTATTATTAAGAATTGGATAATCGGATAGGTATTTGACATAAAATTTGGCAGCGTGACTCATATTAATTTTCCACGGCTTCAAACACGCTTTTTAGGGTTCCGTAGCCAAAATGGCAAAAACGGAACCCTTATAGTTTCGCCATGTCCGTCCGTCCGTCCGTCCGTCCGTCCGTCCGCGGTCTAGCTCAGTGACGGTTAGCACTAGAAAGCTGAAATTTGGTTTGAATATGTGCATTAACCAAGCCGACAAAACGGTAGAATAAAAACGCGAAAAATATATTTTGTTAGGGCACCTCCCGTACACGTGAAGTGGGGGCGAATTTTTTTTTCGTTCCAACCAAGTTGTGTAGGGTATCGTTGGATAGGTTTTTTAAAAAGAATTTGGGTCTTCTGACACAGTTTTTGGATAAAACTAATGCTTTCGGAAATAATAGCTCCAAAAGATTAAAACAGGACGTCCCCCCCTCTAACTTTTGAATCGTGGGTCCTAAAATTTTGAAAAAAATCATGAAACTGAGGCCTGATAAGTACATTAAGTACCTTCAATGAAAACTATATTGAATTCAATTGGTTGAGCCGTTTTTGAGTTATCACTCAAAAACCCATAGTGAAAGGACGTAAGTAAAAATGACGTAAGCGCCGCCAAATTTCCCGTAAAAAACGACCTTTTGAATTAATGGTCTCAGTTTACGGAACCCTACACTGAGCATGGCCCGACATGCTCTTGGCCGGTTTTAAAATTTTAGGTTAATTATTTAAATTTGCTTATTTTATTCCATTTTAAAGTAACTATTCGATTTAATTTACCTGCAATTCATTCAACTAACGAAGTATCAGCAGCAAATTAACGACAAGTTCTATCCTCGAATCCTCGATAAAAAATACTGATAAAAACGAGCAAGTTTTTCTTTTAAAGTTGTGTATATAAACAGGTTTAGGTAAATATTTATACGATCATGTCGATTATCCGACCCCTGTTTACCTTTAATTAACCCTTTGACCGCCAAAGCCGTCATATCACGTGCACGGAAAGTCGTGCCGTCAGCGCCAGGACGTGATATCACGTCCAAAATATAACCGGTTTGCCTTGCGTGCTGGCGCTGAATGCACGATTTTTCCATCCGATGCTTGGCGTTCAAACGGTTTAAGAGAACTTTATAATAAAATTTGAATTCAGGATACGTGCACACCAATTTTGTAATTTTTGGCTTGGCACCGACTTCAAACATATCAGTTGGTAACGCATTAAGAGAGTTTAATAATAAAATTTGAATCCAGGATACATGCACACCAATCGTAGCCGCTAATCAGGCCCCGGTCGGCGCCTACTTCCTCTTCAACCACGTGGACATCGAGATTACCTACCACAGCGGCGCCGAGGAGGAGTGGGGGGTCGGCTTCGGAGAGAATGGCGGCAGGATTATCTCCGCTAAGGTAAAATAGAGCTTACCCAATTTTACAGGATGTCCCTAAAACCAATGTCAAGACTTAAAGGGCTGATATATCTGATGATCATAGATGAAAATGGCATTTTTGTAAATCTATTTGTGAAATTACTAAAAGTGCCAATATCTCGAAAGCTATGGTATTTTAATTTGGGCCAAATTTGCTTATTCTCATAGTCCATCAGCTGTTGGTTTAGCCCTTTATTTAAATCAGAATTCGTTTTAGGGACACCCGGTATGTAGGTAGCGGTGAATCAACTTTAATGTTGTTTACTCTGTACCCGTTGTTCGAGGGACAGGACATTAGTAAATGTTGCCCTTGCCAATTATTTGCCTGGTTGCTAAATTTAATGGATAGTAAAAAATGTTAGAAATTTCGAAGTTTTCTACTTGAATATTTGTTTGGATAGTTTGCTTTTATGAAGTGCTATAAAACATCTTTATTTGCGTCAATTTGTTGCACGCGATTGAATAGCTGCTGTTTATACAGGTCTGACGTAACGTACTGTAACTTATAAAAAAAGAATAAACAATTAAATAAATTCTAGGGGTATAATAAGGAGAATAGTTGAAGGTTGACTGGTAGAGAATGCCTCTTGGCATTAAGTTCGCCTTTTGTACTATAAGATTTTCTTTTGTGCAATAAAGATTAAATAAATAAATAAATAAATAGTTGTCATTCAACTATTTAACTCAACACACAATTTTACCACAGATCAAACCAGCCAGCATCCGACATGCAAACCCTGAGAAACTAGACTGCAACATTAGAACGCCCCTCGAAATACCAAACACACTCACCGGAGACGAGACCTTCAGCATCACATACTCGTACCGAGTCACCTTCCATCGGAACAACACCATCAAATGGTCTTCCCGATGGGACTACATCCTGGAATCGATGCCACATACGAATATCCAGTGGTTCTCAATTTTGAACTCGCTGGTGATAGTGCTGTTCCTCAGTGGAATGGTTGCTATGATATTGCTGAGGACCCTTCATAAGGATATCGCGAGATACAATCAGATGGAGTGCGGAGAGGACGCTCAGGTAAGCTTATTATATTATTATATTATATCATTTCAGAGCTCGCGCTGATACGTCTAAATCATAGTTCACTAGGCACTAATTCACTGTTTTAGATAGTTTGTCGAGTCTATTTTTAAACTGGTTAACACTGTTAGAATTCACAACTTGGGAGGGTAATTTGTTCCAAGTATTTACTATTCGGTTTGCAATAAGTTATGTTAGTGATATTCTAAAGGAATTTGAAAATGGCATATTTTCGTCTAAATTCCTTATTAAGTAACCCATTTACATTCATCTTGAGTGTATTATGGGTATACTCTTGAATTTTTTGAAATATGGAATTAAAGATATAAAGTATCGTATTGCTCGAGATGAAGGAAATTACAGGTGCTTTAAAGTCGGTTTGCGATTGACAGATGAGTTTTATACACTTGAATCTCCATTTTGTTGCAATAATCATAAAGTCAACTTTACAAGCAGAACACCATTTGGTGCCGTGATTTAAACATGGACTTTATTTCCTTTATGTCAAGGTAGAATATCAAATATATGAATATTATCTGTCAAGTCCAAACTTACTTTGAACATTATAGTAACTTAAATTAAAATTTTATTTATCTCATTTAGAGTTATCATTAGTACAAATAAAATTAACAAAAATACATATCCACTGTCCTACCAAACGATAAAATATAATTATCAGTGCTGAAATGAAACCGCTACTAATAAGTATATTATTTCAAACTATATTAGCACATTACATAATAAGTGTTTCCTGTTGTCCAACAGGAAGAGTTTGGTTGGAAATTGGTCCACGGAGATGTATTCCGACCACCGCGTCGGGGTATGCTGCTGGCTGTCTTCCTTGGCTCTGGGGCTCAGGTAACAAAAGGATTCTATTGATATTGTTGACAAGCGACCGTATTAATTTTTTTAGCGGTATTGATTTTCGAGACGATACATTGGCGCCCAACCCTCAAAATCATTTTTCGATTTTTTTTTAAATTTTTAAATTACGTGTAATTAGAAACACGAATGTGTACAGCCTTACATGTATACAGTTTTATTAATCATGAGCCCAGTGACGTCCTGACGTCACTGATATCGCGGGTTTCTCCAGTTCAAAAGTCACACAATCAACTATATTTAAACAGAGCTTCCTAGAATTTCTGTAATCTTTTAAAATAACGTTTATTTAATTGGTGGAAACAATATAAATAAATAAATATTTGGGGACAATCTTACACAAATCAACCTAGTCCCAAACTAAGCAAAGCTTGTACTATGAGTACTAGGCAACGATATACCTACTTATATAGATAAATATATACTTAGATACATAGAAAACACCCATAACTCAGGAACAAATATTCGTGATAAACACACAAATAAATGCCCTGACCAGGATTCGAACCCGGGACCTCCTGCTTCGTAGGCAGGGTCACTACCAACTGGGCTAGGAGGCCGTTAAAATAAACAATGATTATTAATATCCACAGCGCAAGCTTTTAAAATGTTGGTTGGATGGGATCAGTGTCACTCGATTTTACTGTTTATTGCTAAGAGTTAAGACTTTAAAATAGCATAATACTGCACTTAGGTCACTCTCGATGACTGAAAATCAAATGATCTGGAATATGGGTCATATTTGTTTTTTTTTGTTTTGTATGACTTTGCTAGAAATACGAGTAGATAGCAAAAGTAATAGGTTAGTAAAGTATTTTTGAACTCGCGGAGCGTAAGCGAAGTGAGTTCTTACCACGGAGTAGGATGGAGATGGCAAGTAGGCGTTCCCGTGTATCCGACAGTAAGTATCGGCCGACTCACTTTGTGCACAGACTATGATCAGTTGTTTTGTAAACTTCATGCCCGACTGACTTTCACGTCATACGTACGCTCGTGTAACAAAAAATGATTATTAAATTTAAAATGCCGTATTGTGCAATATTAAGCTGCACAAATCATAGTGGTTTAAAATATCTTTCAGGTGGATGTATTTCCTATCACCGTTAGGTATTTTTTTAAACATCTTCTTCTTCTTCATCCTAGCGTTTATCCCGGTTTGGGGTCCGCTTGACAACCTAATCCCATGAATTGGCGTAGACACTAGTTTTTACGAAAGCGACTGCCATCTGACCTTCCAACCCAGAGGGGAAACTAGGCCTTTTTGGGATTAGATCCGGTTTCCTTACGATGTTTTCCTTCACCGAAAAGCGACTGGTAAATATCAAATGATATTCCGTACATAAGTTCCGAAAAACTCAGTGGTACGAGCCGGGGTTTGAACCCGAGACCTCCGAATTGAAAGTCGGACGTCTTACCGCAAGGCTACCAGCGCTCTCTTACCGCAAGGCTACCAGCGCTCTATTTTTTTAAACATAATCCAAAAAAACGAAATAACTGTTTGTTTTGCATTATTCGCGAATGTACGTTAAACAAAACTATATTTTATTTGTTAGATCTTAGAGTTCATAATATTTTGTCACTGTTCTTTATGTTTATCTAGAAAATTCGCTATCCTAAATGTCAAATAACTTTCGCTACTCGAGTGCCGCACAATGTCGATAATTATATCGATAAAGTTATTTAATAACTTTTTTGGCAGAAAACAAGATACATGAACATGATAGGATAAAAATTAAACTAAACCTATAAATAAAAACTAATTTTAAAAATAAATGCTAATTAAAGTAAAACTTAACTAAAATTTAAAACTAAATAACCTTAAAAAATATCAAAAAAATTGGGCCCCCGCGGCATGGTGCCGATAAAGTTAAAGCTAGTCTTGCGACATTTCAAGTTTGATGTTATTATTTTAGATAAGTTTTAAGTTCAATATATAATTAAGCGCATATTTGTATTTATCAAGACGGCGGTTGCCGTTTAACCCCCTAGAGGTGCGTGCAAACCATAATTAAAACAGCAAATAATAATAAAAGGCGTAAGATTTCCCTAGAGCATAATTACAATAATAATTGATAACGTGACGAAAACCTAAGATCCCACAAGTACAGATCACATCAACATCTACTTCAAATCTCCCACAGTAATATTAAATTTTGCGTCTTTTAAAATGAGAAATTGGTTTATCAGACTACAAAATTCGCTTTTATCTAAGCGTAGAAAATTGCTCAGTTAATATTATATTAGTTGTTTATTCGTCGTTTTCATTTGTACGGTATCAAAAATTAAATTTACATACATCACATCTAGTCCATATCCACACGTACAAAACTTAATTAGCTATTTTAGATTTGTTAGTGGACATAACCACGCAAACTAGCGTAATATTGGAATTTTGCCGCCCCTTCCTGATTTGATGGTCACAATTTTACAATAAAATCAAGTGGAATCGATCAGCCTTCATATGTATGCTTTCACACAAAATTAATTTGACAACTTAATCGGGTTGTCCCGTCTACACTGGCCTTAAATGCGTACTACATGTTGTTTTTCATACAATTACGATTAGCATTACCTAGCACCTATCTATATTATAAAAAATATAATCTTAAGTAAGGTGTAAATGGTGTAATATAATTGTTTTAAGTTATATATATATAAGTAAAGTGTGATCCCATTATTTTATCGATATTTTTGTGTTCGGATAGGTATTTAAATGCATATTTTATCACCTAACCTAATACCTAACCCAACACACAAATATCGATAAAATACTCGGATCACACTTTCCCCTTCCTATATCCAATGGCAAATAGTCATATCATTATAAGAAGTTCACAGTCACATGGGACGTTTTGTTTTTGGATGTTATGGGTATGCAAAAAAGTTCCCAACCTTTAGCTACTGGCAGGCATGCAGAGATCTCGAATATACCAGTATAACGTGACCGTAAGATCCGTAACAAATTATGCATAGTGAGACCTTACATACACTGGTTTCTTTAGCCCTTTTCTCGCCTGTAATAAGAAAGTGATTTTAACTATTAAATTTATTTAAAATAGTGCCATCCAGTGTTAAGTAGTTGTATTAGGTGAATGTTGAGCGAGATTTTGTAAGATAATTAAATAGTCATATGTCTCATAACTTTGACATTATATTTTAGATTGTGGCTCATGTAGCCTACAGTTGAGATTCGTTCGAGAAATGTCAATCAGTAACAGCCTATCGGTATGGAAAGTTGCTACGAATCAAAGCATTTTTGTAATTGTGTGACGTATTTTAACGTACCTATGAATGTCTGAGTTTGGCGACATTGGTTTTCATACTAAATAGCAGTCATTTCACATCCACTCGTTTATTAATTCGTGGTTCTTACAAACAACTCCAGACCGAACTGTCACCTGGCTACTGGGACGTCTCGGCATTTTGATGGCTTTTTGATTTCGATAGTTTGTCCGACGATAACTTTAGTAACGTTTTTCTGATCTTTATGAAATTTCTTGGGGCTGTAGCAGAGATACATAAAATTTGTAAGTTCGTATATGAGCAGGTTCGATCAAGTGGTTATGGAGCTAGAAGGAGAAAAAAAATTCTCCTTAGGGTCTTGTTATATTGGTCAACTCGTTTGCAAGTAAATCGCGAGTTCTCAGTTCGAGGCGGACTACTAGTTATTTTAAAATCGAAAAAAATATAACCAAAATTTACAATAGGAATACTCATGTGGTTAAATCTAACAATTACCGATTTGTGAAATATACAATTTATTCATAAACCATTAAAATAGTTACACGGTTGACCCAGTCCGCTGCGCGCGAGATTTTATCGCGCATAATTGACGGTCGGCCGCGATAACGGTTCCACACATATGGTTTTGTGAAAACGTGTTAAGCGCCAATTGTCTCATTGTACCTAAAGATTTTTAACTGACTTCAAAAAAGGAGGAGGTTCTCAATTCGACAGAATTTTTTTTATCATTTTTTTTTGGATGATATGACACGATATCTCCGTGAATAGTGAACCGATTTTCAAATTTTTTTTAAACGAACGGTTATAACCCCTAGATGGTCCCATAGTCACCAAGTTCGGGGTCTGATGATGGGATCCTGGAGTACCTATAGTGATTTCACTATTTTTTACAGCAACTGGGCCACTTCCTCTTGGAATAGCGGATCCTAAGTGAAGTCGGTTCTTTTTTGTTTAAAATTATTATAGGTTACATTTAAATAATAGCAGGAAATAGATGGAAGAATGCAACGAATTTTTTTTAAGGTAACTTATAGGAAATTTGATACAGACGATTACAATAAAATTGTTTTTGCTAGATCAGAAATACCAAATATCAGAATTCCAGTCCTATTTGTTTCGTCTACTTTAAACATTCGAGCATTTTAATGGAACAGGATATTTTTCGCAATTTCTTCAGAATACTGTTCATGGCACCGTGAAATAAGTTTTTTTTTTATGTTTTCCACTCATCATTGTCATGTCATTTGTAAGTCAAATATATTGTCGATATTTTCATACAGATTAACAGACTTGGCAAAGTGCCCTAGCAGCAAAAGCCAAATTATACGAAAAAAATACTAACATACGGACTATAGGCAGAGGCAGAAGATATGAATGTTATCTTTATCTATATCTTTAAGTATTTATCTATGCAGTATATACATATATTATATCGTCGCCTAGTACCCCACAAAACAAGGCTTATTGAACTTATTGTGGGACTAGGTTGATTTGTGTAAGCTATGTGCTATGACTTATAATATTTGTGACGTTTTAAAGTCAAAGGTACATCATTGTCGGTTGTCAATAACGCGTTAATTCTTTTAGAAAGTAACTATAGTATTAGTATAGTATTACTCCTTTCTCATTTTCTCATTGGTTGGCTGGAAGAGATCCCTTTTAGGGATAAGCTCGCCTTTGTGCATATCTTTTTGTATTTTACTAATGTTTTAATGTTATACTTGTTTATGTGCAATAAAGTGATACATACATACATACATACATACAACATACATACATACTATTAACAACCGACAATAGTACACCTTTGACTTGAAAAGGTCACATTTTTTTATAATAGCACCAGATCCTACTCATAGTGTTGTGTTCGTGCTGGTGAGTAAGGTTGCCAAAGAGCTCCAAAGAAGACCCAGTGTGTTGACGACGAGGGACCCTCTTGTTCATTTAGCCGTCAACACAGTGAATACTCCTTTTTGTAAAGGGTGGGCAACGCGCATGTGACACCTCTGGAGTTGCGAGCGTCCATAGGCTACGGTAGCTGCTTACGATCAGGCGGGTCGTATCCTAGTTTTCCACCGTTGTGGTGTAAAAAAAATGTAAATTCATCCTGTTAATGCATTGGTCGTTTACAGGTGTTCGGCATGACCCTGGTGACCCTCGCGTTCGCGTGCCTCGGTTTCCTGTCGCCGGCCAACCGCGGAGCCCTGATGACGTGCGCGCTGGTGGCCTGGGTGCTCCTAGGAGCTGCTGCTGGCTACGTCAGCGCCCGTATCTACAAGAGCTTCGGGGGACGGCGGTGGAAGAGCAACATCTTGTTGACTTCGATGGTGTGCCCTGGGTGAGTTAAAAATAAATAAAACATTCATTGATAAGTAATTCTAAAACGAACAACCCCTCTTTAGGTGAAAACCTACTCCATCTAAGTCCATTGTTCTCTGCTGTGAGCCGTGATTAATTGATTATCAAATATTTTCCGGCTACTTGTGTTCGGTTAGGTTAATTATATCTGTATTATATACTGGACTACCTAAGAGCTATGAAATAATAAAAACGGATAATTTTGCACGGGTAATTTAAACATAATACCTTAATAAAACTTACACATTTAACTCGGTTAACTGTGTATCTTTGCACTCGCACACTGACTTAAACGAGCTTAAAAACCCGCATATTATGGTTCGTACACTCTTTAGTCTCGTAGAGTATATGGATTTGACATATACGAAGAAATCTTTAAACGATTACAGCGCCATCTATGCGTTTTTGCGTATTTATCCTCATCGGACGCCAATACAATAAGAGCCAATCAAAAGGCAGCTAGGCAACGAAAGAAAAAAACAATATAAAAACAGGTTGTAACAGAATTTGATTGAGGCTTGCCAAAGCGCGAGATTTCCATAGAGCATAATTCTATTAATTATTGATTACGTGACAAAAAACTAAGCCTCCCCCCCTCCCCCTTGTGACCAAGAGTGGTATTTTGTCGACTCCCCTCCGCCACCTAAACGTGTTACGTACACGGATAATTTTTTAGTAAACTTTTACTTGTTTTTAGTAAACGTTTCCTTGTTTTTAGTAAACGTTTACTTGTCCTGGGAATTACTATTTTTTACTTGTTTCTAGTAAAAAAAATCTCCGCGTATTTAGTATGGGTACGCTACCCTACAGGATCATTACAAGTATTACAACCACGCAAGAGGTAGTCAACCCGATGTGTAGTTCCAACTTTAAAACCAAGCAAAAACAAAAGCATATTTTAGACTGATATTTGTTACTTGTGTTCTATATTGCAATATTTGTTCTTTCCAGCGTGGTGTTCTCCCTCTTTTTTATAATGAACCTGGTGCTCTGGGGCAAGGGCTCATCGGCCGCGATTCCATTCTCGACTCTCCTGGCGCTACTGGCTCTGTGGTTCGGAGTATCTGTGCCTCTAACATTCATTGGCGCTTACTTCGGCTTTAGGAAGAGGGTAAGCCATTTTCAACTTTATCACTCGAGAAGTCGAGACATACAGACCTTATAGCTCTGACAGCCCATCGGCCGCGATTCCGTTCTCGACTCTTTTGGTGCTACTGGCTCTGTGGTTTGAAGTATCTGTGCCTCTAACATTCATTGGCGCTTACTTCGGCTTTGGAAGAGGGTAAGCCATTTACAACTTTATCACTTGAGACGTACAGACCCTTAATGCTCTGACAGCCCATCGGCTGTGATTCCATTCTCGACTCTCCTGGTGCTACTGGCTCTGTGGTTTAGAGTGTCCGTGCCTCTCACTTTCATTGGCGCTTATTTCGGCTTTAGGAAGAGGGTAAGCCGTTTTCAACTTTATTACTCCAGACATACAGACCTCAGAATCAGCTGCGATACCGTACTCTACCCTTGATGCTACTGGCTCTGATACTGTCGTCTTTAGGAAGAAGATAAGCATGTTTCGACTATGCTAATAAGAACTCAGTGTTTTGAGGCAAGGCTTTAGGAAGAGAGTAAATCATTTTCAACTCTATCGCCCAAGAGATACAGGCCTTAGAGATCTGACTGCTTATTGGCTGCAATTTTCCATTATCTACTGGTGCGACTGTCCCCGTGCTTTGGTGTCTGTGCCGCTTACTTATTGGCCCTTATAGCTTTAGATAGACGGTAAAGCACTTTCTACTCTTTCATCATAATTATAAAGTCGATATTTAGAATCTTGTTTTATTAATATTGCGTTCATTTGTTTCTAGATCCTGGACCACCCAGTGCGAACGAACCAAATCCCACGGCAGATTCCCGAGCAGTCGCTGTACACGCAAGCGCTGCCCGGCGTCATCATGGGTGGTGTGCTACCGTTCGGATGTATCTTCATACAGCTGTTCTTCATCCTTAACTCTCTGTGGTCCAGCCAGGTAAATGCTTTATGAAGTTTGAAGATAAACAGACCAACAGATTGTAACAAAATTCAATGAAAATGTGGCTCAGTCAATGCGGTTACATTAGCCAAACCTGTAGTTTCAACTGCGTGTACGTGACTGGTATAACTTTATCTCCATATTCGTAGCATTCTCGCTTGTTCGGTAGTCTTACTTACGCCGGGCTATTGTAACAAAGCGCTCAATCGGTCCTTTGTGACTAACCCTTCTCTTAAAACGATCGGCTCTCTTTGGTAAAAGTTATAATGTGACAATTTGTATGCGCCTTCATGTGATTGACTGTATTATGAAATGTACTGTAAAATGTAATTATCATAATGAGGGTTTCTATAATCGATTTTATCACTAGGTGGCGACACTGTGAGTGGTCTTTTGACAACAGCTGTCCAATAAAAAAAAACGAATTAGGCATGATTGGTGGATTATGACTTATGACTGCTAAAAGAAACCGCAATTATTATAATGAAACGTCTATATTCACATCAAAACTTTGACGTGCATTCTGATTTTTTGCTGGCAAATTCAGTATAATTTGATATCCGTTATAATATTTCCCCATAACCAACAATATCCCCGCTTACAGATGTACTACATGTTCGGCTTCCTGTTCCTCGTGTTCGTGATCCTCGTGATCACCTGCTCGGAGACCACGATCCTGCTCTGCTACTTCCACCTCTGCGCCGAGGACTACCACTGGTGGTGGCGCGCGTTCCTCTCCTCCGGCTCCACCGCTGGCTATCTCTTCGTGTACTGCTGCCATTACTTCGTCACCAAGCTGAATATTGAGGACGCCGCTTCGACTTTTCTGTACTTCGGGTATACGCTTATAATGGTATTCTTGTTCTTCCTCCTAACGGGCACTATAGGTTTTATGGCTTGTTTCTGGTTCGTGAGGAAGATTTATAGTGTAGTTAAGGTAGATTAGATGTAGTTAGACGGGATGTCTAAGGATTTTTATTATTCGTCAGTGTAAATTTGGATTTTAGCCGGTCGGTCAAAGATTGGGCAATCGTTCTTACTTAACATTTAATATTATCAACTTCTCAATAATGTTGAAAGCTCATTGGTTCGACTGTAATATCGACTTCAAAGATATTTCTACCATTTTTCACAATATTAAAAATATATATCTTTGGCGTCGACCTTATATGTGGGCATTTTACTACAACCTCATATTGTACGAATAATAAACAAATGTAATGTTTGACATATAGTCTGGCAAACCAAAAGCGCAGTAACAGTCAGAGTAACATGCTATACCCATCCCTTTTTTAGTAGTGAGAGTACTAGCATTAGAAAAAGACAGTATGATTCTCCCTGTCTATGCTTGAAGTGGAACAAACTCTGGCCAAACTATAATTAAACTATAGAAACTTACAGCTTTCGACACGGAGTGGAAATATCTGTCGTCAAACGCATGGCTATTCGTACGTAACGTAAAAATAGCCACGTCAGATAAACGTCAGCCCATACTATACTATAAATGACGTATCTATAACCGCCGGTCATATATTTTCGCCAGAGGGGAACGCCTGTCAATGGCCACTCCTGTTGGTTGAATACCATAAGTGTCGAAAGGATATAGCAATTGAATTAATAAAAATGTCCTATAATCGTTGTGGATCTCAAAATTGTGTGAATGTACATTCAATAAGCCGATTTGAGAAAAAAAATACTAACCAATCCTTTCAGTAGGTAATTTTTAAAGGTACATTTGGTACACATAAGTGGTTGGTGGAAGAGAGGTTTAGATCTAGAAAAAAGGTCATTCCACGTATGAGTAACGTAAATAAATGATGCAAATTTCAAGTTTAACATAAATTGACTGTTACATTTGTATCATGAATTAAAAGAACACAAATTAATGTTTACTCTGTGGAATAAGCAAAAAGTTGATGCACGCAATAAATATTAGTCAATGAAATTTTGCAGAATGACACTGATTTATAAACAGTTATATTAAAAAAAAAAACTATATTTTTACATTTATAACTTGTCAGATTAATAACTGTAAACTTAAATTAGTTTTAGTTTATGTTAGTAGGTGTACCTATGTATCTTGCTTAGTAAGCATACTGCAAAATATACGAAACGAGCGTCGCGGTGTCCATTCAATTGTTCGACATTAAATTAGGTATAAGTACTTGTGATACCTGTTATCCGTACCTAGAATGAATTAGACTGCTCGACTTAAATCTAAGCCAGGTTTAGACGAAGCCAGTGCTGGCTGCCAGTGTAAGGGCTGGCTTGTTATTGGTCTCGTATAAACAGTAAGCCGCTATTGGCAGAAATAGTGCATCAGCCTATTTTTGCCAGCACTGGCTTCGTCGAAACCTGGCTTTATGATTTATTTGTGTTTGATTTGTCAATGTTGCAATATCAGCTTGACACTAACTACGTGTTTTTTTTATATATTGGCGCCTAACAAAACCATGTTGAGCTAAATTATGGCGTTCTACATAGTAGAGTATCTATTTAACTACACTAGTCGACTGTTCGTAAAGCCCAGCCATCTTAATTGTGTACAAATAAGTATTCAACATCACCATGATTTGTCAATTTTTCACAAGATTTCTCGTTTCATTCATACGTCAATTTATTTCATTGTATACTAAATGAAGTTAGACATTTTATCTGCCATAACACAAGTCGGAACGAACCTTTTAATCACATTATTCACTGAAATTATAGTAATGCAAAGTATAGGCAGGTACAGGTTACCTAATCATACTGAATTAACAGCTATCAATTTTTTCATTTAACCGAAAAACCGGTTTAATAAAATAGTATGACGGTACACGTCCACTTAAGCTAATTCTGCTGCTTATTGTACCGCTGTCAAACTATTGTATTCAACCACCCCTTTTTAATGTATTATTGTGTTGTATAAAGTTTCAAAAATATGCATTATATTATATCTACAATCTAATTCACATTACACTTCTCGTCTGTATGTTTATTTCTTGCATTGGCGTTGTGCGATGTATATACATACATCATATTCGCTATGTCTTGTATATTAATTGTAGTACCTCGGGTTAAGTAGTTTTACTAATAAGTTGAGCAGGATGCTTTCTACGTGCTCCATGAAATCGTCTTGGCGCGAGGACATTGTTCGAGTGTTTATGCAAGAGATAGGAAAAATATATCTAAATGTCAAAAGATATGGTTCATATTTGGACAAAAAGTATCAGCCGTACCCCATTCATATTTTTAAGGTCCTGCTCGTGGATGATTTTAACTTACCCTAAGAATTTATTTATTGCTTTTCAGTTGTATTATGTTCGTATAATTTAACTGTATAAAGGCAAAGGATCGATAGATAGAAATAAATATAATTAATAAGTACTTATAGCATATCTAAAATTATAACAGAAATGTCTGCAAAAATAATTTAGATGCGTAGTCTGTCACTTATGTATAGTCGAAAATAAATTTAAAAAGTAAAAATTTAAGAAATGCTTCTGGGTCTATGTATTAGTTGTACATAGAACAGGGTATGGAACATCTGTCTAATTTAAATATGGAACATTAATTCCACATACATCTGGAGCACTTTTTACATTTTTGTGCTAAAGGTACCTTTTTGGAAATCAAATTTGGATAAAGTTATGGATATTATTTAATAGTCTTTATTTTATTTATGCTGTGTTATCATCCGTGTGTTTACAAATGTCGTCAATAATTTTAATTAATCAATTATGTTAAAAAGCTATGCTTAGTTAACCGAAAAAGTTGATGTAAACAATAAAATTGACTATTTTATAAAAATAAATATTTTTTTATTTTAAGAGTAACTAACATACTTTAAACATAACAAAAACAAAAGTCGCTACTGCTCTCGGACAAATCCGCCTTATCTTTAGGCAGAATAGGTTTCCTTTTCTTGCACTCCCGCTTACGGTCTATCGTGGTCTTCCTAAATATTTCAATAGCTTTCATCTTATTTTCAAGCAGATGTTGTTTATCTTTTTCTCTTTGTGGGATAATCTCTTGATATCTATCAGTCTTTGATATATTGATTTCAATGCCCGCTTTGCCTTCTTTAACTTTGACGACATTTTTAGTATCTTCAACCAGTTTTTTCATCTGGTTTGGTTTAGAATGTCCGGCTTCATTGTCTACTGTCGTTTTAACAACTTTCTTTCTTTTTTTGTAGTTGTTACGCTTTCTCCTTCAGTTGGATTTTTCTCGACACTTTGTCCTTCTGGGCCCCATTTTCTGCACAGCTGCCTTGACGCGTTTACTCATTTGATCCTTTAATGTTTGGAACTCTATTCTCCTTTTGAAATAATCATGAACAGTCTTTTGATTCTTCCGATCTTTCATTCTTGCTCTGAGCATCTGAGAGCATCCGAATTTACTTTTCGCATAGTCTCTTAGCACAGTTTTGTCTATTTCGCCCCATGTGAATTTGTCCTCGCTTTTCTCGACATTGGGTTCCATATATGCTTGAACAACCTAAAAGTTTAAGAAGAACCTTATTACAATGAAATAAAGTTGAAATGTTTAAACTATGCTATAATGGGGTTGCCAACTGTCAACGGTTTGGCCAGATGGCGCCAGCATAGCGTGTATCTACCTGTCACTAGTATTGTTGTATGGGATTTGGCTTAAAGGCTAGCCCATCCAGAGGCCAGTTTTATAAAGCTACAAGTTACAATTTACAGGCGGAAGTCTCTTTCTAACACAGTGTTTGCACTTGTAGCTTTATAAAACTGGCCTCAGGTCAGAAAAAAAACAAGATTTTAATTTTTGACACTATTTTGTAGGACTGACAGGTACAAGCTATGCTGGCGCCATCTGTAAAGACTTTCGACCGGCCAACCCCATTAAATGCTGGGAAAGCTGAAGAATACCAGTCGATTCGTATCCTTTCGCTTGTCTTGCCGAAGTTCATTTTCTTGGAGCTCATTTTATGTTGTTCCCCAGGTGGGGAAATCTAAACGTGAGTTTTATTGACTACCGGCGCATTTCTTACTTTAAGGGTCACAATGGAAATGGATGGAAGCCATAGACAAATTTCCGCTACCATAGACAAAGGGTCTGCTGGCCGGACCGCCATACCAAAATCGCCCCTGGCTGAATTTGAGATATTGTTATGCACGATTATTCGTTTTATTATAACATATACTTTTGGTGAATATTATGCCTTAAATGATTCCCGTTTGCGAAAAAATTAAGTTTTTATTTTTTTTCTTTAAAACCACGTATTCGATTGACTTGTTCTTTGGATATTTTATAGATATATTAGGGATACATCAAAGAAAAAAAAAATTAACTTCCTGACTTTATTTTAAGTACATAATTTTTTGAGTTTATTTTAAAAATATTTTTTTTATACTACATATGAGTTAGCGACACCTACCATATTTTCATATAATATGCGCATTTTTATACTCTATTACATATATTTTTATCAAAAATATTGGTTTGGATCAACAACATGAAAAATTTTTTTTTCATAAACAGAGTGGACAAAATTAACCTTTATTAGTATTTAATTGTCTAACACCGGGAGTGGCCCTTTTTTCCTCAGTTGAAACGGGTTATTATTAAAAAAAAACATAAATTAAGAATGATTTTTTTTTCTTGCGCTGCTGGCGAATCGAAGCAGTCATATACAGGATGGAATTTCTTTTTGGGTCAGTGAAGGCAGCTGCCAGATTCCGGGCTGCTACGTGAAAATGGTCTTAGAAGACATTCCCTCGATTTCAGAATAATTTCAGATTAATGAAGGATAGCATTTACAGATTTTGGAATAAACATACAGGTGCGAGAAAAAGGTCATTTTTGAGAAACTTTTTTATTATGCCATTCGAGCCCATTCCTATCCAGGATCAAAAGCTTGTACGGGACCAAAAAAATTCCGGCTAGAACAGCCACAAATCGAGGAAAACTTTTCCCATATATTTTGTATGAAAATGAAAACTTTCATTTTTCACATTGCAATTTTTTTATGCCAATCGATTCCATTCCCGTTCAGTATCAATAGTTTCCATGGGGTCAACTTACGGTAATGTACCAAACAGCCACAAATTGAAGATTATTTTTCCATACATTTACTGCTTTAAAATCCCCGTTTTTTGATATTTTGAATGATTTGACTGTAATGTCCTCATACAGTATTATTGTTCTTAAACGTAACGGGACTGATTGGCATGATTGAAAAATGTAAATAAATTTTCACATTTTTTTCCATAGTAAATGTATGGAAAAAGGATCTTCAATTTGTGGCTGTTTGGTACATTACCGTAAGTTGATCCCATGGAAACTATTGATACTGAACGGGAATGGAATCTATTGGCATAAAATAAGTGCATGTGAAAAATAAAAGTTTTCATTTTCATACAAAATGTATGGAAAAAGTTTTCCTCGATTTGTGGCTGTTCTAGCCGGAATTTTTTTGGTCCCATACAAGCTTGATCCTGGATAGGAATGGGCTCGAATGGCATAATAAAAAAGTTTCTCAAAAATGACCTTTTTCTCGCACCCTGTATGTTTATTCCAAAATCTGTCAAAGCTATCCTTCATTCATCTGAAATTATTATGAAATCGAGGGAAGGTCTTCTAAGACCATTTTCACGTAGCAGCCCGGAATCTGGCAGCTGCCTTCACTGACCCAAAAAGAAAATTCATCCTGTATATGACTGCTTCGATTCGCCAGCAGCGCAAGAAAAAGAAATCATTCTTAATTTATGTTTTTTTTTAAATAATAACCCGTTTCAACTGAGGAAAAAAGGGCCACTCCCGGTGTTAGACAATTAAATACTAATAAAGGTTAATTTTGTCCACTCTGTTTATGAAAAAAAATTTTTTCAAGTTGTTGATCCAAACCAATATTTTTGATAAAAATATATGTAATTGAGTATAAAAATGCGCATATTATATGAAAATATGGTAGGTGTCGCTAACTCATATGTAGTATAAAAAAAATATTTTTAAAATAAACTCAAAAAATTATGTACTTAAAATAAAGTCAGGAAGTTAATTTTTTTTTCTTTGATGTATCCCTAATATATCTATAAAATATCCAAAGAACAAGTCAATCGAATACGTGGTTTTAAAGAAAAAAAATAAAAACGAAATTTCTTTTTTTTTTAATTTTTTCGCAAACGGGAATCATAAGGCATAATATTCACCAAAAGTATATGTAATAATAAAACGAATAATCGTGCATAACAATATCTCAAATTCAGCCAGGGGCGATTTTGGTATGGCGGTCCGGCCAGACCCTTTCCGCTACTTCCTCTAATTCCGCGAGGAATTCCGCTAGGTCTGTTGTGACCCTAAAAGTGGGTAGATCTAAACCATAGAGTATATTGAATGTATTATATCTAAACGTTAGTTTTAATGACCTGCACGGACCAAACTAAGACCACTCCCGAGCATTTTAGCTCGTCGTTTTCCCATACTCGTTACTGACGTTACTAGATCGACAAAGGTAGCTCATTACAACAAGATATCACAATTTTAGCAGTTATGATGTGTATGGCCAAGTGCTTAACTTTATTAATGGCAGCAACATCAAAAGCTTGCGCCTACTTTTGATACTCCTGGTGCTAAATTAAACATAAACAGGACTGGCAAGAAGGCACTCAAACTAAATATAAAATTGGGAAACAATGCGAACAGAAACGGTGCTTTTAAGAACAAAAGAGAATGGGAAATTATAAATTCGGATAGGTACATAAAGATTAAGAAATTGTGAGAATGGGATATTTACTATTGGGAAAAAGAGCATACCGGGGAATAAGCTACAAAAAAAATCATTGGTAAATTTTGCGAATGGAAAGAATACTATCAGAAAAAAAAGATTTTGGCAAAAATATCGCCATACTCCTTAACTGGTGTTCTGTTCGAAGGTTATAATATATGAGTACGTATTTATCGTATACTAAACGTGATTTGAACGGCCGTGACGACCTAATTTTACGTCCTTTTTATTATTGAAGTCGTAAACTACACTATGGTTGTTGGCTGTCCCTTTTAGCCGATTGATTTAGAGTCCTACCGCTCGTTGCCAGGCGTATAGTCATTTACTCGTAATCCCATACAAAAAAAGTAAAGCAGTGAAAATCATTAAAGCATGAAGCCTTGTGGTAGTCCGTTTTATTTTTATATTGCTTGGAAAAAGTATTTAGAAAGAATTGCACTTACCCAGTTGACGACGTACCTTAGTAGGGTTTTGTCTCTGTACAAATGCGAAAAAAATTGTGCGCATCGAGAAAAAGTTGTGAATTTTTGACCATAGATAGATTGAGCAAAGATAAATATTTTTTAGTATTGGCGGTCTGTAAAATTTTTGGACCTTCACGTCAAAATCAGGGGTCCCGTGCAATATGTTATTACTCTCTGGCTAAGACTGCCAGGGGTTGTTTGGTATCGTTTCCGTGTAAAACAGACATGCAGAATTCATTTCTGATATTAAAAATGTAAAATTTCGTATTAAAAAAAAGTTGTGCCGCGAGGAAAAACACAATTTTATTTTTATTTTTTTAGAACGTCATATAACTAATATATATCCTTTATTTCAAATAATAAAAAATATTATAAAGAAGCATATTTAATATAGATTATAGAAACATATACATTATATACACCTTTAATACAAAAAACTTCTGGTTTTTTTTTTACTTAAGTTGAGTATCGGAAAACAGACGTCGCGTCGTTTGAATTGTGACGGTTTATGTTAAAGTTAAGGAGGAAAAATATGTTTTTATTTATTGTATTTTTTTATTTCTGCATTTTGTGAAGTTATTATGAATAAAATTTACTAATAACAAGCAATACATGCATTTTAAGGTCAATACGCTACGGATGTTCACGTTCACATTGATTATCGATACTTACTATGGAGAAAACATATACACCACGAAGCAAACATTTTTTTTCGCGTAGTTTTTGTATACTATAAGCCTAAAAATTGTATATATTTAGAAACTACATTAAATATGCTCCTTTATAAAAAAAATTATTATTAGAAAAAAAATGATATATATTAGGTAGTTATATGACGTTCTAAAAAAAAAAATTGTGTTCCTCTCCACACAACTTTTTTTTAATAAGAAATTTTACATTTTTAATATCACAAATGAATTCCGCATGTCTGTTTTACACGGAAATGATACCACACAACCCCTAGCAGCCTTAACCATAGAGTAATAACGTATTTCACAGGACCCCTGATTTTAACGTGAAGGTCCAAAAATTTTACGGACCTCCAATACTAAAAAATATTTATCGTGGGCCATTCTATCCATGGTCAAAAATTCACAACTTTTTCTCGATGCGCACAATTTTTACAAATTCGAGCTCTGCTATTTACCTATCCTCTACACAAAAAAAAATCGCTTGGTTCGAAAAAATGTTTCACCTATTTTTTCTTACTCTCAACTCTCAGTAGGTACGATACCAACTAAGTATGCCCTTAAACGAATCACCAGTATTTTTGTTACACCCTTTATATGTATATTTTACATTAATGTCCAAAAGTAGGTAAAACTAAAATAATATCATGGCCAAAGTGGTAGTCGGACTCGCACTCCCGGAGTTCCGTAACTTGCACAATTTTATCAAAGTTTTTTTTTTCTTAAGTCCTACTGACTCATGCTTGACTTCTTCTTCTTCTTCCTAGCGTTTATCCCGGCTTGGGGTCCGCTCGACAACCTAATCCCATGAATTGGCATAGACACTAGTTTTTACGAAAGCGACTGCCATCAGACCTTCCAACCCAGAGGGGAAACTAGGCCTTTTTGGGATTAGGTCCGGTTTCCTTACGATGTTTTTCCTTCACCGAAAAGCGACTGGTAAATATCAAATGATATTCCGTACATAAGTTCCGAAAAACTCAGTGGTACGAGCCGGGGTTTGAACCCGAGACCTCCGGATTGAAAGTCGGACGTCTTACCGCAAGGCTACCAGCGCTTCTCTCTAATTTTCCAATTTACATCCAAAATATAACCTCCTGCATGTTTAACATGCATTTTACTTTTGTTTTACGTCCGCCTTCGAGTCGCCGACTCAATCGGTCGATTACTTTCGGAGCAAATTGACATTGTGAGTACAGTGACAGAGAGACCGAGTACCTTATGGCGCGGGTTCCTTTTTTTGCCATTTACGAAACCCTAAAAAGGTTTAAAGAAGAAGATCGTGCTATAGAAATTAGTAGCTCTGTTAGTTGCAGTCATTAAGCGACGGTAATGTAGAATTGTTTAAGCCCGCAAAAGGAAAGCACTTAGCGGCACTTCGGTATTCAAATCACAGTGTTGGCCGAACGTTAGTGTAATTGAAAATTAAAAATTACAATATAAACGCGTTAATAAAAATTGAACACTAACAGTTCAATGCAAATTGATTTCAATTATAATTCAATTCAATTCTAATTAACTCATCAATCTGTTAAAAATAACTAAAAATTGAAAAGAATGAATGTCAAGTCTTTTCCAACAAATAGAAAATTTGTGAATAGTTGTTAGAGTAGATTGAATCGATAATTGATAACTCAGTGCTCAGTGTGGATATGAAGTTGAATGTTAGGTAGATATAGTTTTGTTTTAAATTCTTTAGTATTTTATTTGTTTTTCTTATAATATTTTTGATTTGTTTTTGAATTCTGTTTTTTTATAAATTAAAATGAGTTGAACATATATCATTGTTTTGAATATTTTATTTTTTTCTTTACTTAAATATATATTTTTTAAATAAAAAAAATTGAATAATAAAAAAACTTATAAAATCAAAAATTATGATATAGAAAAAAAACAAATAAAATATAGGTACCTATAAAAAATAAGACTTATTTAATTTTTATTTACTTTAATTTTTAATAAAAAAAATTATTTGTTTGTTTTTTTGTATTATAACTTTTATATTTTATGTTTTTTTTATTAATTTGTTTCTTTTTTATTGAAACAAGAACATATAAACTAACATTAAAACTAAAAAAAATTACACCTAACAAAATCTTAAAAATAAGTTAACTAGAAAATAAAAACATTTTATTTCATTTTTATTTTATTTTTATACTTTGTAACTGAAAATGTTTCTGAATGGATTGTAGTTATTAACCTTTGAAAATATTAATTATAAGTAGTTACATTAAGCGTTACTTTAATTAGCCTTGCGGATCTTTTGTTGCGAATCTGTTTCGCCGTTCCCAGCGTCACCTACTTTCTGCGCACCGTGTCGGCTTGGCTTCACCCCGAACATATTGACTCCTTTGATGAGGTTTTGAAGGGGTCCGTTGAGTCGCTATTAAACGTCTCCCTCAATGAAAATCAGTGGCTTCTGGCCTCACTTCCCATCCGGTCGGGTGGGCTGGGCGTGTGGCGTGCACAGGACGTGAGCTTGCCGGCCTTCCTGGCATCGGCGGCGGGGGTTGAGGATCTTGTCACTCAAATTTTATATTCAGATGGTGTCAAGGTAACCATACCCTTCGCCGCGGATGCTATGACCGGATCGGCAGCGTTTGTGGGATGACGTGAGAGTAAAGCGGGTATTCGGGAGCCTAATGGAGGGTGCAGTAGAGGTGTGGACAGGGCGAGGCTTCTTGCGGTGTCGATCTCGGATTCTGGGGCTTGGCTTCATGCGCTTCCCTCTCCGCATTTGGGCACACTGTTTGACAACGACTCGACTTCGCTTGGGGTGTGATGTGTGTGAACCTCACATGTGCATCTGCGGTTCTATGGATATGGTGGGGAGCAGCGGTCATCACGCGTTGAGTTGGTGTCGGTATGCGGGGAGGTTCCCGCGGCATCACGCCCTAAATGATATCGTGCGGAGGGCGCTAGTTTCCGCAAATATCCCGTGTGTGCTGGAGCCTCCGGGCCTCAGTCGGTCTGACGGGAAGAGGCCTGATGGGCTGACGTTGGTCCCCTGGGAGAGAGGAAAGTGTTTAATGTAGGACGCAACGTGTGTCAAAGTTTGCGACTTCGCATATTGGCCGCACCGTAAGAACAGCAGGGGCACCGGCTGAGTTGGCCAACGTTCGCAAACGAGAAAAGTACGCGGCCCTTGCGAATTATTAATTTGTGGCTCTCGCAGTGGAAACCACCGGATGCTGGTGTGCTGAGGCCAAGTCGTTTTTTGGCGAAGTGGGGAGGGGCTTATCATTGTCATTATTTATTCATAATATAAAATTACGTGTCTTACGGGAGAGAGGTTTGGACCCTCGCTCCGGTTCCTTTCTGATGCAGAGGTTGTAAATCGCGGTTCAACGAGGGAATGCTTCGAGCGTGATGGGCACCTTTGCGTCTGGAAGGTCGCGGGTCGACTTTGTTGGGTAGGCTTTTATTGTAACATGGTTTTGCTTAGTTTTATTTAGGAGTAAGTAGCTTTTATTTTTAGTGATCTCTCGTTTTATATTGTATTATTTTATTTGACATTTGGTTTAGTAGTAGTTTTAAGTAGGGAATGCAATACCCGGCCATTTTTGGTACCCGGGTATTACCCGACTTTGATTTTCAAAAACCCGGGTACCAGGGTAATACCCGGTTTTGAACAATTTTTTTATTAATTATTGGTTTTCATCGTTTTTACGGGTATTTAGTAATAAAATGCACTTTTAATTGCTGAGTTTGCATTTATTAATTGACAAACAATGATTTCGTACATGAAATATATAAATTTAACAACTTATACTATTAAAACAGCTGTAAATCACAATATTAATTTAGAGAGCATAAGACGTTAGGTTAGGTATACTTAATCTTTCTGTTTATTAATCAGAAATATCAAAGTTAACGGGAAATATGGAATATTCAAATGTAACAATAGATCTTCTTCTTCTTATTAGTCGTATACTCTTGTCAGAGTAGTCGTGGTCATTGAGGTCGTTGTACGGGATTTTGTGTAGTTCTCCGCCATCCGTCTCTACTTAGTGCATTTCGCACGCACAGATTTAAGCGTGATCCGGTGAGGGCCTTCACTTGATCAGTCCATCGCATAGAGGGGCGTAATCTGGGTCTTGTACCATCCACTTTACTCTTCCTTGCGCGTCACGTGGCCGAAGTAACTAAGAATGCGAGAGTGCACGATTGCTGAAAGCCTTTGCTTAACCTTGAGCTCTTGGAGTATAGATATATAAGTGCGGCGCTGAGTCCACGATATCCGCAGCATTCTCCTCTAGCACCACTTTTCCAAAGCATCAATGCGTTTTCGTTCACTTTCTCTTACTGTCCACGTTTCTGCACCGTAAAATAACACTGGGAAAACGAGAGATCTTACGAGGCGAGTCTTAGTTGCCCTTGTGATATTGCGGTATCTCCAGATCTTCGAGAGTTTCTCCATTGCAGACCTACTTGTTGCTATGCGTCGCTTGATTTCATCTTCGGAGCCTCCACCGTTTGAGACCAGTGACCCCAATACATATAGTATGATGATACAACTCCACAGTTTCCAATAGTTTTTGCCTTATTGCTGTTGTTACGGTCCACGACCATCATCTTGGTTTTTAGTCGGTTGATCTTCAAACCGAATTCGAGACTAACTGTTTCAACGCGACGCAATAGCGCTGCTATACAATCTTCGCTTGTTGCTGTGAGTGTGGTGTCGATGTCGTCAGCGTAACGCAGATTGGAGATATTCTTCCCACCTATTGGAATACCATCCGTCCAGCCTTCAAGCGTTATCCTCATTATGTGCTCAGTATAGATTACAGAAAAGAGCAAGGGCGATAGTATGCACCCTTGATGTACCCCAGCCGAAGGGTGGAGTGGCTTTGACATTGTATTGTCCACTTTTACTGACGCGGAGTTGTTCTCATACAGCCCTCTTAATATATGGACGAGATAGTTGGGAGCGCCCATTCGTAAGAGAACATCCCACAGCAGCGGCCATTTAACTCAGTCAAATGCCTTCTGAAAGTCAACAAAACATATGTACGTTGGTCTGTCGAACTCTCTGGCTTTTAATATGAGAATCTGTTCTCTAGTTTCTTTTCCTCTAACAAATCCGGCTTGTTCTGGTGCGATTTATTTGCTGATATGCGCCTTTTGTCTCTCATTTAGGTTGTGCAGTAAAATTTTACTGGAATGATTGATTTTTATCACGCGATAGTTAGAATTGAAGTGTAAAATATGTTCGGACCATTTATGCTATGCCTTTTAATTTTAATTTAATAGTTTATAACACACACAGTAAGGTAGGGATACAGTTACAGAAGTAATAGAACATTTTGTTTTAAGTTTATTCACGTTTTCCCTATTTTTCTACCGATTTCTAACTTACGGGTAAAACCCGGGTTATGAGTTAAAGACCCGGGTTTTACCCGACTCCAAATATAGACGGGTACCCGGGTACCCGGGTTTTCGGGTACCCGGGTTGCATTCCCTAGTTTTAAGTTGATTTTTATGTAGGTATTGTCTTTGACATGTTTTTAGTTAGATAAATAAAAATAATTAACCTTTAATCTAATTAAACGTTAGTGCAAACTAATAACTCCAAAAATTAATCTGAATTGACTGGTTAGTGTAACTAAAGTCTTAGAATTTCAATTTTTATTAACTTTAATTAGAATTGATTTTAATTGTGATTGATTAGTTATAGAATTAGTATTCAATCTCATTGATCAATTTTTAATTCTAATTGAAATTAACGGCAAACACTGTCTTTCTGTGCAAAGATCTCAGAAAAATCGACTGAAAAAGGAAAAAAACAATACATAACGAGTATTAATACGTCTGCTTAACGAAAAGATTGATTACGTGGACCGTAATTTTGCGTGTCACTGCAATTTAGTTAGTTTTTTGGTGTTATAGTAAAGGAATAACATCTCATCATGTCTCAGCTGTCGTTTTTCGTTTGCGCATTCTATCTTTTGACATGCGTAATAACAATAACGTTTTATATACCCGGCTTAGCCCCGGTAAATTACTGCAGTAAAACCGGAGAGGATAACGCAAATACTTGCAAAGTGAGTACCTACAACGCTAAATCGCTGGCCCAATATTACGGGGTTCTATGTGTCACTTTTTTCGAATTGAAATTTGAACATTGTCATAGTGACACTAAGTCTAAATTTAACTACCCTGAAAATGTAACATAGAACCCTGTAATATCGGGCCAGCCAAATGTGAAATTCGGTGCATACTGCATACTTTTACGCCCAGGAGTTATGAGTCGTATAAGCCTCCAACGCACGATTTGTCCATTTCATGTTGGGATTTATTACTTTTCGCCATGAAATCGTGATAACAGATAAATAGCGCTGCTAATAGTAGGTACTCCTACATCGTAAATTATATAAAGAATTGCCAATTGCAAATTGTGTTGGTTAAATATTGCAATAACATTTTGGGTATTTATTACAGAATGAAATCCCTTTATACGTGAACAGATTAAACACAGAAGAGTCAGTGATACCATTTGAATATCATCACTTTGATTTCTGTACAACGGATGAGACTCAATCTCCGGTAGAGAATCTCGGACAAGTAGTTTTCGGGGAGCGAATTAGGCCCAGTCCGTACAAGTTGAGCTTTATGGAGAATGTTAGTTGTGAAGCTGTGTGTACGAAGACTTACAAGGCATCTAACCCGGAGTCTTTGAAAAAGTTGAACCTGCTGAAGATGGGCATGGCGCTGTATTACCAGCATCATTGGATCCTAGATAATATGCCGGTGACCTGGTGCTACTTGGTGGACGAGGAGAAGACTTACTGCAGCACCGGCTTCCCGATGGGCTGCCAAGTCAGGAGGGACTTGGTAAGATAGTTCTAATGATAAGTAAATTGTAAATTACAATATGTCACTGCTTGAGCTCACACTGCCCGCTGTACATAATTTTAGGATGTTCTCTATTACGGTACTAGGTGGTTAGGTTGATGTCAGAAATATGTTTACACTTTTGCACCTTACTCCTTTGTAATAAGGTCCAAAAGTGCATATTTTTGACGTTGCTGTAATAGTTAACACTACAATTAGCCGTACATTCAAACTATTCAAAGGGTAGAATTGAGCTGATAATTTGTGTTGTTTTACCCAGTCCATACAAGTTGAGCTTTATGGAGAATGTAGGTTGTGTTGCTGTGTGTACGTAGGGCTGCCATCCGTCCGGGTTTCCCCGGATTTGTCCTAGTTTGAAGGCCGTCCGGGGGGGGGGGGGGGGGGGGGGGGTTTCAGTAAACCCATTGAATTAAATTATTGTATTTAGTGCCATTATTGATTTGGACACGTCCGGGGGAAAAATGCGAAAAACGCCAAATGTCCGGGTTTTTTAAATTATTGTTCGGGTTCGGCGAATTTAGAGATGGCAGCCCTATGTGTACGAAGACTTACAAGGCATCTAAAAACCCGGAGTCATTGGATGCTAGATAATATGCCGGTGACCTGGTACTACTTGGTGGACAAGGAAAACACACTTATATAAGAGTTATAAGGCTTATTAAAATGGTCTAAATTTGATTGCATTAAAATGTACATCCTATTGTAGATTGGGCGGCACAAGATTAAAGCCGCGGTTCCTTATTTTTTCAGGTCCATTACCCCCCTATAACCTAAATCAGAAAATGATTTAACCTACAGCATAAAATTATTTAAAAGTAAATGCCACAGTTCTGTTTTATTTGCTTGCTTCATTGCCCCAAGGAAAATATACTTTACCCCAATACCCCATACCTTTAACCCTTTGACCGCCAAAGTCGTCATATCACGTGCACGGAAAGTCGTGCCGTCAGCGTTAGGACGTGATATCACGTCCAAAATATAACCGGTTTGCCTTGCACTGAGGGCACGACACGACAGAGACGACGACAATTGTTAGAACACACTGTTCGGACTATCCGTATCTCGAACGAAGCCCGTGCGTGGTTCGGTTTGAACTATTTATCCTTCTTCATCCAAGGTTGAATTCGAAGTATAACGGACTTCAATGGCTAGATTAATTTTTCTATACTCAGATACACCCAGTACATCCACCGTGTCAGTGAAAAAAGGGACGATTTTCGATGGAAGGCCAATCTTACGCGTCTACATATTTTTTTCTATTTGCCGCCTTTTTCTGACAAAGTAGATGTGTATCAGAGTATATATAGTAATATATACGGTTGTCACATTTCATCAAAATTGGATTAGTAGTTTAGACATGAAAATGTAACAGATAGAAATCACATTCACCTTTGCATTATTGTTTGCATTATGTTCACACTTGAAGCTGATTTGACCGATTTTGTAATTTTTGGCTTGGCACCGACTTCAAACATATCAGTTGGTAACGCATTAAGAGAGTTTAATAATAAAATTTGAATTCAGGATACGTGCACACCAATCGTAGCCGCTAATCAGGCCCCGGTCGGCGCCTACTTCCTATTCAACCACGTGGCTATCGAGATTACCTACCACAGCGGGGCCGAGGAGGAGTGGGGGGTCGGCTTCGGAGAGAATGGCGGCAGGATTATCTCCGCTAAGGTAAAATAGAGCTTACCCAATTTTACAAGATGTCCCTAAAACCAACGTCAAAACTTAACGACGAAAATGGCCAATATCTCGAAAACTATGCTATTTTAATTTGGGCCAAATTTACTTAATCTGATAGCCCATCAGACGTCGGTTTTAGGGACCCGGTATGTAGGTAGGGGTGAAACAACTTTATATTGTTGTTTACTCTGTCCCGTTGTTCGAAGGCCATTAGTACCTAAATGTTGCCCTTGCCAAGTATTGTCCTGGTTGCTAAATTTAAAAAATGTGAATAATAATAAAATACTGTTGGAAATTTCGATGTTTTCTACTTGGAAAAAAAATCTAGGGGTTATAAGGAGAGTAGTTGTCTTTCAACTATTTACATAGCTCAACACACAATTTTACCACAGATCAAACCAGCCAGCATCTGGCATGCAAACTCTGAGAAACTAGACTGCAACACTAGAACGCCCCTCGAAATACCAAACACACTCACCGGAGACGAGACCTTCAGCATCACATACTCGTACCGAGTCACCTTCCATCGGAACAACACCATCAAATGGTCGTCCCGATGGGACTACATCATACAGTCGATGCCACATGCGAATATCCAGTGGTTCTCAATTTTGAACTCGCTGGTGATAGTGCTGTTCCTCAGTGGTATGGTTGCTATAATATTGCTGAGAACCCTTCATAAAGATATCGCAAGATACAATCAGATGGAATGCGGAGAGGTCGCTCAGGTAAGCTTATTAAATTATTATGTTAGTTATATTCTTGAAAATTCCTTATAAAGTAACGTTTACATTCATCTTGAGTGTATTATGATATGTTTGAAGTCGGTCCCAAGCCAAAAATTACCAGATTAATATGAGACCATCTTCAAGGTAATAGTTCCTATCAAACAAACAAAAAAATAACTTTCCAAATCGGACCACGGGTTTCGGACTAGGTAATAATCGCTGAACATCCTGCATTTAAAAATCATCATCATTATCATTAAAACAATCATCATCATTAGGTCCACTCCATCAAATTGGTAGTTTTCGTGAGAAAATGCTTGAATAGCTTAAGAAAACACCCTAATCACTATACACGTGCCTTTAAAAATTGAGGAGTTCCCTTAATTGCTCGTGGATGCCATCATCAGAACAGCACCAGCAACAAAAAAAATAATTGAGTCAATCAACTTTGTATAGCGCCTGGTTGCTATGGTTACGTCCCTTGGACAACCAAAGATTTTCTATGAAATAGTATGAGGATATCCCTCCCCTTCCCTTCCCTTGGACAACGGGGACAGAGTAAACAACATTAAAAAGTTGATTCGCCCAATTATTAAAATCAGACCACAGGTCTCGGAGTAATAGCTGAACATCTGCATATCATCATCATCAGGTCCACTTCATCAAATTGGTGGCTTTCGTGAGAAAATGCTTGAGTAGCTTAAGAAAACACCCCAATCACCATACACGTTCCTTTAAAAAATCAGGAATTCCCTAAGTTGCTCATGGATCCCATCATCACAACAGCACCAGATTAATGTGGGACTATCTTCAAGGTAGTGAATTTCATGCAAAAAAAGAATTATTCTAATCGGACCACGGGTCTCCGAGTAATCGCTGATCATCCTACATTTAAAAAAATCTTCATCATTATTATCAAATCAATCATCATCATCAGGTCCACTCTATCAAATTGGTGATTTTCGTGAGAAAATACTTGAGTTGCTTAAGAAAACACCTAAATCACCAAACATGTGCCTTTAAAAATTGAGGAGTTCCCTCAAGTCCTCATGAATCCCATCATCAGAACAGCACCAGATTAATATGGGACTACCTTGAATGTAGATTCTTTCAAACAAAAACAGAATTACTCAAATCGGACCACGGGTCTCGGAGTAATCGGTGAACATTTTCAGAGCAAAGGAATTATGTATTAGTTATAAGTGGAAACTGTTTTGGCTTATGTTTTTACTTAAATATATGCTTACCTTGTTGTATTATTATATGCTGTTTGTTTTCCTAAATAAAGAAAATAAAATAAGTAAAACATACATTTAAAAAATAACACTAAACCGAATGCAGAACCTCCTTCTTCTATGGAATTGAAGTCGGTTAAAAATATATATCCGCGGTCCTACCAAACGATAAAATATAATTATCATTGCAGAAATGAAACTGCTACTAATTAGTATATTATTTCAAACTATTACACAATACGTTTTTCCTGTTGTCTAACAGGAAGAGTTTGGCCGGAAACTGGTCCACGGAGATGTGTTCCGACCACCGCGTCGGGGTATGCTGCTGGCCGCCTTCCTTGGGTCCGGTACTCAGGTAACAAAAGGATTCTATTGTTGGTAAAAGCAGCTGGTTTTCAGTTTTTATTCTATCATTTTGTTGGCGTGATTAACGCAAATACTCATACCAAATATCAGTTTTCTAGTGCTAACAGTCACTGAGCTAGACCGCGGACGGACGGACGGACGGACATGGCGTCCCCCCCCCCCCCCATCTAACTTTTGAATCGTGGGTCCTAAAATTTTTAAAAAATTCATGAAACTGATGAGGCCTAATGAGTACCTTCAATGAAAACTATATTGAAATAAATCGGTTGAGCCGTTTTTGAGTTATCACTCAAAAACCCATAGTGAAAGGACGTAAGTAAAAATGACCTAAGCGCCGCCAAATTTCCCGTAAGAAACGACCTTTTGAATTAATGGTCTCCGTTTACGGAACCCTACACTGAGCATGGCCCGACATGCTATTGGAAGGTTTTTTACATATTTTAGGTTCAGCATAATCTCAACTTGTAGAGATTTTTTGCTTAACGATTTTTTTTATTTATTTATCAAACTATAATTCCACAATATACATATTTAAAACATAAATTTTCGCCAAACTGCATAACAGTTTGTTGGCGAACAGCAACACCTCCTTTATCTACTGTTTAACAATCACAAAAGAAACTTATCTACTACCAGAGACTATAGAGATATAGACGACCACAGCCTGTGGTCGTCTATATCTCTATAGTCTCTGGTAGTAGATAAGTTTCTTTTGTGATTGTTGCCACAGCCCTAAGAACTTTTTGAAGCTCATGTCGATTGCGCCATCTATGTCAAAGCCCCCTAAAGATACCGAATATGTAAGAGAAATGTCACCTGCACTGCTACTCCACCTAGTAGCTACTAGTGTACTACTAGTACGCTATTTGTTACTAGGTGGAGTAGCAGTGCAGGTGACATTTGTCTTCATAAACCATTAAAATAGTTACACGGTTGACACAGTCCGCCGCGCGCGTGATTCTATCGCGCATATTTATTTATTTAAACTTTATTGCACAATAAAACAAAGTACAAAGGGCGGACTTAATGCCAGAGGGCATTCTCTACCAGTCAACCATCATGCATCAGGCCAAACAGATAAAAACAATAGTGCGGGGAACGAGTAGCAAAGAGAAAACTAAAATCCGAAGTTACATTACGTATAACTAAATATAATTTATTCTACATAATTCCACACATAATACACATATAATATGTAACATATACATACATACATATATTACTACATATATTTAATATATAACCTAGCTGCTACTAATCTACTATGAGACTATGAGACTTTAGGAGACTTTTCTGTGAGATACTTGCGCAACTTGCGCTTAAATGAGAATTTAGTCTGAGCTTGCCGAATATCCAAAGGGAGCCTATTCCAAAGACGAACAGCCTGTTTCACAAAAGAATTGGACATAGAACGGGGACGATGGTAGGGGACCGTGAGTAACAATTTACGGGAGGTGCGAAGCTCACGGCCTGGCTGTGCCTTAACAAACTGAAATTTAGAAGGCAAGTACTCAGGGGCTGCAGGATCAAATAAAGTACTGTAGAGCGTAGTTAGGATCCTGAGACACCGGCGTTCTCTAATACGCAGCCAACTTAGTTTCAGCCGAAAAGCAGACACATGGTCGTATATCCGGAGACCGTAGATAAACCGAATACAACTATTGAGGACCCTGTCCAGCCTGTTTAAAAGCCCTTGTGAAATATTGGTAAGGCACACATCACCATAATCTATGACAGGCAACACAAGAACCTCAATAAGTAGGTATATAGAGTCTTTGTTTGTACTTACTGGCAAAAAGTGCTTAAACCTATATAACGATCTCAGAGTGTTAGTTACTCTACGGCACACATCGGATACCTGGGGTTGCCAGGTCAAACCAGGCTATACCAGAGCGGCCAAGGTACTCAAAAATATCTGACCATGCACTTTATCGCCTTGACAATAGAGGCGTTGTTCACATATTTGGCCGCTCTGATATATCTGGTGATTCTGGTGACGACTGTACCTACACCTACCGACTATTTGAATTTAATCCTATTAGCAGATAGTTGGTTTTGTCTTTGACCCAAATGGCAGAAACGACTATTTGGATTTATTTCTATTAGCATATGGTTGGTTTTTGCCTTAAACCCGGCCAAACAAAACAAAAGCCTTATTGAAGTTATTATGGGACTAAGTTGATTCTTGTAAGCTTTGACTTATAATATTTATTTAATCACTTGTTAATGCATTGGTCATTTACAGGTATTCGGCATGACCATGGTGACCCTCGCGTTCGCGTGCCTCGGTTTCCTGTCGCCTGCCAACCGCGGAGCCCTGATGACGTGCGCGCTGGTGGCCTGGTTGCTCCTAGGAGCTGCTGCTGGCTACGTCAGCGCCCGTATCTACAAGAGCTTTGGAGGGCGGCGGTGGAAGGGTAACATCTTGTTGACTTCTATGGTGTGCCCTGGGTGAGTTGAGTTATAGATATGATTCTGCACGGAGAATTCATAAAATATGTTAATGAAACTTACACATTATCTCGGCCAAGTGTGTATCTCTTTTAGCCACAGCCACATTAAAGTCTCTTTTTTAACCGACTTCAATTCCATTGAGGAAGGAGGTTCTGCATTCGGTTTGGTGTTTTTTTTTTATGTATGTTCACCGATTACTCCGAGACCCGTGGTCCGATTTGAGTAATTTTTTTTTTGTTTGATAGGATCTACATCGAAGGTGGTCCCATATTAATATGGTGCTGTTCTGATGATGGGATCCATGAGGAATTGAGGGAACTCCTCAATTTTGAAAGGCACATGTATGGTGATTTGGGTGTTTTCTCAAGCAACTCAAGCATTTTCTCACGAAAACCATCACTTCGATGCAGTGGACCTGATGATGATGATTGTTTTGATGATAATGATGAAGATTTTTTTATGCAGGATGTTCAGCAATTAACTCCGAGACCCGTGGTCCAATTTCAATAATTATTTTTTTGTTTGAAAGGATCTACATCCAAGGTGGTCCCATATTAATATGGTGCTGTTCTGATGATGGGATCCATGAGGAATTGAGGAAACTCTTCAATTTTGAAAGGCACATGTATGGTGATTTGGGTGTTTTCTCAAGCAACTCAAGCATTTTCTCACGAAAAACACCACTTCGATGCAGTGGACCTGATGATGATGATTGTTTTGATGATAATTATGAAGATTTTTTGATGCAGGATGTTCAGCGATTACTCTGAGACCCGTGGTCCAATTTGAATAATTATTTTTTTGTTTGAAAGGAACTACCTTGAAGATGGTCCCACATTTATCTGGTGCTGTTCTGATGATGGGATTCATGAGCAATTGAGGGAACTCCTCAATTTTTAAAGGCACGTGTATAGTGATTTGGGTGTTTTCTTAAGCTACTCAAGCATTTTCTCACAAAAACCACCAATTTGATAGAGAGGACCTAATGATGAAGTCCACATATGATACGTGGACCTTTCCTTAGATAGAATGGGTGTATTATGGGTGTATTATGAACTTTTTTTTATATCTATACCGATTATTCCCAGACTTTTTGTCCAATTTTGATAAATATATAACCACTAAAAATGGAAAAATAAAAACTTTTTACAAAAAAAAGATAAACCGACTTCAAAAAGGATAAAATGAATCATTATATTATTTATATGCGTTACCAACTGATATGTTTGAAGTCGGTGCCAAGCCACAAATTACAAAACCGGTCAAATCAGCTTCAAGTGTGAACATCACAGAACATCGGTACTAATAATGCAAAGGTGAATGCGATTTCATGTGTTACATTTTCATGTCTAAACTACTAATCCTATTTTGATGAAATGCGAAAACGATATATATATTCTGATACACGTCTGCTTTGTCAATAATCAGAAAAAGGCGGCAAACAGAAAAAAAAATGTAGACGCGAAGGATTGACCATCCATATTAAATTTGAATATCGTGCCTTTTTACTGATACGGCGTATGACTGGGTATATGTGAGTATAGAAAAATTTATCTAGCAATTGAATTCCTTTATACTTCGGATTGAACCTTAGATGAAGAAGGATAAATAATTCAAACCGAACCACGGACTTCGTTCGAGATACGGATAGTCCCAACAATGTGTTAACAAACAAACATAGGACGCATGATTATACTTTTCACCTCACTAGCTCGGAAAGCCCTTTTTGTTTGTTTAATATCTATTGTGAAAATCGCTTTTTATCCACATGTGCTGAAAGAGTTTTGACATAAGTGACAAGTGGCTTAAGTGACATTTGACAGCTAACAAAACGTAAAACGTTAAAAGTGCAGAATTTTTAACATCGCAATTAATGAATTGCATCGAGTAAAAACACTTAATACAGTCTTACAACTTTATTTTAATTCATAAATATCAGCATTCAACATTAATCTTCATTCTTTTTGTAAAAACGGATAAATTGTTCTGACAGCCGAATAAGTCTACGTACGAACAAAACGCATCTGACATTTAATAAAACCTTTTACGTCAAAACTTTTCATTTCAATTCATCCATCATATCAACGTTAAATATTCACATGTTTTTCTAGATTGTTTTGTTAAAAATTAGTGATTCGAGTGATGAAGAAGTATTAAACACCTGAGGAATTACGGGAAACCGAGCAAAATGCACCCTTTTTCTTATTTTCCTCGCTGTAGTGAGGTGAAAAGTTTTGTGTTATACACGGGTGAAAGTTATTTTACGTCTCGTGTATTAAAGCACTCGCTACGCTCAGGATTCTATTTTTGAACCACTCGCTTCGCTCGTGGTCAATAATAGAATCCTTTCGCTAGCTCGTGTTTCAAATAACACTCGCACGTAAAATACAACTTTCACCCCTTGTATAACAAATAACTATTCTGTACCTACTTGCCTAACAGTTAACGCATGGTCGAAACGAATGTATATCTACGTGCGATTCATACCGTATTAGATTAGTTATATAGTAAAAATAACAATTCACTGAACACATGTCATCGCCTCGTTCGTATTAACTCTTCCAAATTTGGCTTGGCACCGACTTCAAACATATCAGTTGGTAACGCATATAAATAATATAATGATTCATTTTATCCTTTTTGAAGTCGGTTTATCTTTTTTTTGTAAAAAGTTTTTTTTCATAGTGTATATGGATTTGACATATCGTCGTTGCGCTTTCCAAAGCTGATATGTGCTGGGTTTTAATTAATGTAATTAATACGTTATGTATATAGTTGCTAGGTAACTTTGACAAATAAAAATCCACACACACATATCAGCACATCTGCTTTGGAAAGCGCAACGACGATATACGAAGAGACCTTTAAACGATTGCAACGCCATCTATGCTTTTTTTGCGTGTTTATCCTCATCGGGCGCCAATACAATAAGAGCCAAGCAAAAGACAGCTAGGAAATGAATAAAATGATGTAATAATATCTTTAAAAAAAGGGAACCGCCTTAAAAAAAACCCCCACTGAAAAGTATAAAAAAAATTTATACAAGTACCTACACTATCTACCTCACCCCTCATCCCTATCCTTAACCAGTCCCTATCCCGTCTCTATTCCTACCCCGTAAAGCAAATTTTACCCCGTAATAATGATGATGAATAAGATGCAGATGAAGATGGAATAATTGAAGAAGAAGATGGTAAAGAAGAAGACAATGATAAAGATGAAGATATCGATGAAGAAGAAGATGGTGGTGAAGATGAACATATTGATGAATATGAAGTTAAAGAAGAATAAGATAAAGGTGATGAAGAAGATGGTGATAAAGATAAAGACGATGCAGAAGACAACGATGAGGAAAATACTAAATAGGACGATGAAGAAGCCTAATAAGAAGATTGTGATGAAGAAGAAGAAGCGGAAATGGTAAAGAAGGAGCAAATGATGAGATTGTTCAAGCTAATATAAATTTTTGCTTATAGTTATTAATGCGGTTAAAATCGGTCTATTAAAATTAATAACGGATCTATGCGAACGACGTCACGGGTATACTTTTGGGTGCCATTCATTTATTACGTATGACTTGCGTAGGGGCGGAAGGGGGTCAAAAAGTGGCAAAAACTGTCTTACGTAATAAATGGATGACCCATTTTTCGATTCTTAAACCTTCTCCAGAGTGTAAACGAATACTTTTCTGAAAACCGCATCAAAATCGGTTCAGCCGAACGCGAGATAATCGCGAACAAACAAACATTCAACAAACATACGGGTCGAAATGAGAACCTCCTTTTTTTAAATACAGGTTGTAACAGGATTTGAATGAGGCTTGTCAAAGCGCGAGATTTGCCTAGAGCATAATTCTATTTATTATTGTCTCTCCCCCTCCCTTGTCACCAACCAAAAAGTGGTATTTTGACGACCCCCCTCTTCCCCCTAAACGGGTTACTTAGTATGGGTACGCTCCCCTACAGGATCACTACAACCACGCAAGAGGTAGTCAACCTGATTTGTAGTTCCAACTACAAAACCAGGCAAAGCCAAAAGCATATTTCAGGCTGATATTTGTTACTTGTGTTCTATATTACAATGTCTGTCAATTTAGACCAGCTTGACAGAACTGGTTCCCCTCGAGGTGCCATTGACCCTATTTGCTCTTTCCAGTGTGGTGTTTTCCCTGTTCTTCATAATGAACCTGGTGCTCTGGGGCAAGGGCTCATCGGCGGCCATTCCGTTCTCGACTCTCCTGGCGCTACTGGCTCTGTGGTTCGGAGTGTCCGTGCCTCTCACTTTCATTGGCGCTTACTTCGGCTTTAGGAAGAGGGTAAGCCGTTTTCAACTTTATCGCTTGAGACATACAGACCTTAGTGCTCTGACAGCCCATCGGCCGCGATTCCATTCTCGACTCTCCTCTGGCGCTACGCGCTACTGGCTCTGTGGTTCGAAGTATCCGTGCCTCTCACTTTCATTGGCACTTACTTCGGCTTTAGGAAGATGGTAAGCCATTTTCAACTTTATCGCTTGTGACATACAGACCTTAGTGCTCTGACAGTGACAGCCCATCGGCCGTGATTCCGTTCTCGACTCTCCTGGCGCTACTGGCTCTGTGTTTTGGAGTGTCCGTGTCTCTAACATTCATTGGCGCTTACTTCGGCTTTAGGAAGAGGGTAAGCCATTTTCAACTTTAAAGCTTGAAACATACAGACGTTAGTGTTCTGACCGCTTATCGGCCGCGATTCCATTCTCGGCTCTCCTGGCGCTACTGGCTCTGTGGTTTGGAGTGTCCGTGCCTCTCACTTTAATTGGAGCTTACTTCGGCTTTAGGAAGAGGGTAAGGCATTTTCAACGTTACCGCTTGAGACATACAGACGTTAGTGCTCTGACCGCTTATCGGCTGCGATTCCATTAGTTTTCTGGCGTTACTGGTTCTGTGAATCGCGGTGTCCGTGCTGCTCACTTTCTTGGCGCTTACTTCGGCTTTAGGAAGAGGGTAAGCCATTTTCAACTTTATCGCTTGTGACATACAGACCTTAGTGCTCTGACAGTGACAGCCCATCGGCCGTGATTCCGTTCTCGACTCTCCTGGCGCTACTGGCTCTGTGTTTTGGAGTGTCCGTGTCTCTAACATTCATTGGCGCTTACTTCGGCTTTAGGAAGAGGGTAAGCCATTTTCAACTTTAAAGCTTGAAACATACAGACGTTAGTGTTCTGACCGCTTATCGGCCGCGATTCCATTCTCGGCTCTCCTGGCGCTACTGGCTCTGTGGTTTGGAGTGTCCGTGCCTCTCACTTTAATTGGAGCTTACTTCGGCTTTAGGAAGAGGGTAAGGCATTTTCAACGTTACCGCTTGAGACATACAGACGTTAGTGCTCTGACCGCTTATCGGCTGCGATTCCATTAGTTTTCTGGCGTTACTGGTTCTGTGAATCGCGGTGTCCGTGCTGCTCACTTTCTTGGCGCTTACTTCGGCTTTAGGAAGAGGGTAAGCCATTTTCAACTTTATCGCTTGTGACATACAGACCTTAGTGCTCTGACAGTGACAGCCCATCGGCCGTGATTCCGTTCTCGACTCTCCTGGCGCTACTGGCTCTGTGTTTTGGAGTGTCCGTGTCTCTAACATTCATTGGCGCTTACTTCGGCTTTAGGAAGAAGGTAAGCCATTTTCAACTTTATCACTAGAGACATAGAGACCTTAGTGCTCTGACAGCTCATCAGCTGCGATACCGTACTCTACCCTTCTGATGCTCTGCTACTGTCTGTCGTCTTTAGAAAGAAGATAAGCCATTTTCGACTATCTTAATAAGAACCTGGTATTCTGAGGCAAGGCTTTTGGAAGAGAGTAAATCATTTTCAACTCTATCGCCTAAGACATACGGGCCTTAGAGATCTGACTGCTTATCAGCTGTAATTTCCATTATCTACTGGCGCTACTTGCACTTATTAGCGCTTAGCACTTTCGACTCTTTCATCTTAATTATAAAGTCGATATTTAGTATCTTGCTTTACTAATACTGCGTTCATTTGTTTCTAGATCCTGGACCACCCAGTGCGAACGAACCAAATCCCACGGCAAATTCCCGAGCAGTCGCTGTACACGCAAGCGCTGCCCAGCATCATCATGGGTGGTGTGGTGCCGTTCGCGTGTATCTTCATACAGCTGTTCTACATCCTTAACTCTCTGTGGTCCAGCCAGGTAATTTATGCTAGTTTTATGAACTTTGAAGATACGACAGACCAACAGAAGGTCATCCATGGTTGTCATTTTATCGCCTATCGCGTCATGCGTCACTTTCGCACTTACATACTTGTTAGAACGTGACAGCTATCATCACTGCATGCGGCTAGACTCACTTGTGTTTAGTCACTACGCGCGACATGTACACACAACACAAGTAACACAAGTGAGTACAGCCAATGTTTGATTTTTTGAGCGTTTCTTTTTATTTTTGCCACTTTTCTCGACTTTCTATTTTATGGTAAGTTTTATGTATTTTCTAGTCAGAATCGCGAGCTGATCTGATTTATGCAATAAAAAAAGATGTCCCATAAAACTCCATACATTTTTTGATTTTTTTTACTTTTCCTATTGTGTTACCTCCATAGAAAACATATGGCAAAGGGTAACACAAGAGGAAAAAAAATTTTGGGACACATTTTTTTCTTGCATAAATCGAATCAGCTCGCGATTCTGACTAGAAAAAACATAAAACTTACCATAAAATAGAAAGTCGAGAAAAGTGGCAAAAATAAAAAGAAACGCTCTTTTCACACCTCCAGGGGACAATAGACCTGAGTTTTTGATATTAATGTCAGCTTGATACCTCCACGCGTTTATGAGAAAAATGGTCTTGACAGACAGACAGACGGACAACAAAGTGATCGGAACCCTAAAAACGATTAAGCATGATATGACTTCTAAACCTCTCGCCTCAATGCTGCCACCAAGTGAAAAAACCGATTGTAGAAACCCTAATTATAATAATATATCTAAATTTACATTGCATTCCGATTTTTCGCTGGCAGTCTCAGTATATTTTGATATCTGCGATAAGTGAAAATGAAAAGGTACGTACATCATTGTCGGTTGTCAATAAGGCGTTACTGCCATAAAAAATCACTTAGAAATAAACTCTATTAACAACCGACAATGATGTACCTACAACCTTTTAGTTGAAAATGTACATATTTCCCCATAACCAACAATATCCCCACTTACAGACGTACTACATGTTCGGCTTCCTGTTCCTCGTGTTCGTGATCCTCGTGATCACCTGCTCGGAGACCACGATCCTGCTCTGCTACTTCCACCTCTGCGCCGAGGACTACCACTGGTGGTGGCGCGCGTTCCTCTCCTCCGGCTCCACCGCTGGCTATCTCTTCGTGTACTGCTGCCATTACTTCGTCACCAAGCTGAATATTGAGGACGCCGCTTCGACTTTTCTGTACTTCGGGTATACGCTTATAATGGTATTCTTGTTCTTCCTCCTAACGGGCACTATAGGTTTTATGGCTTGTTTCTGGTTCGTGAGGAAGATTTATAGTGTAGTTAAGGTAGATTAGATGTAGTTAGATGGGATGTCTAAAGCTGCGTCCACACTTGTATCATTTTGCCGTATCGTATCTCCGTCGCGTATCTCCGACGCGTATCATGATCGTTAGTGTGGACGCCATAAGATCGCGATCATGCCACGCGCCGTATCTGATCGCGCGCAATCCATGTTGCTACGCGGCGATTCAATACCCCGCACACTCGCGATCGGATACGCGTATCATGATCGGTAAGTATGGACGGGTTTTGACACTGTATCATCACTGTATCACCGTATAATTTTCTGTGATTCTTCGTCTGTATGGAGCTTTTAGTTCGCTATTCATTACCTCGCCCAACTCGTTCCACGCGTCTTTTGGGGTCCAGTGGGTTCCATAAAATTGGTTTGGCCTTATAGGCCTCTATTAATATAAAAACAGTTTAATTATCCATTATAAACTCCGAATATCCCTACGGAAAACAAGATGAGATCGGTGATCGGTCCGGTACACGTACAAAATTGTTAATAGCGTATCCGCATCCCCTTTGATGATCCCCGTGTTGATCGGGGAAAATCCAACTCAGATGGATCGCGGCGTATCACGTATCAGATCATATCCGCGTATCATGATACAGTGTCAAAACACGTCCATAATAATAATAAATATTCTTTATTGTACACCACGTGATAAAAAACAAAAACAATAGCGATACCAATATACAGACTAGGTAACAACAGGCGGTCTTATCGCTAAGAAGCGATCTCTACCAGACAACCACCGACATAGACATACTTACCGATCATGATACGCCGATATTGAATCACCGCGTAGCAACATGAGGGCCTACCGCGAAGTTCGAAAATCGACAAAACGATGGTCCCGTCTCTATCGCTCTTGCATATACGAAAGTGATTGATGCAAATAGACGATGCGATGAACGAAGTGCTTCGCGATTATAGGCATGGATTGTGCGCGATCAGATACGGCGCGTGGCATGATAGCGATCTTTTGGCGTCCACACTAACGATCATGATACGCGACGGAGATACGATACGGCAAAAAGATACAAGTGTGGACGCAGCTTAAACCTGGCTTTAGGCTCAAAACACACCTAGCGGAATGGAGGCAGTAATGTATGGCGGCCATAGAAAAATTTAAGCTACCATCGACAACCTTTACTGACTTGCCTACTAATTTGACTTTACTTGACTTTTAGCCTACTAATTTGGTTAATTCCGCTCAGGTGTGTTTTGAGCCTTATGATTTATTTGTGTTTGATTTGTCAATGTTGCAATGCAATATCAGCTTGACACTAACCCATGGCACATGTTCATAAAAGTGATGCTGAGATCCAGAAAAAAAAAATAGAATTGACCGAAAGCACCACTTCCGGTTTAAAAAATGGATGGTATTTACCTACGGCATGTGATGATACTGAGATGATTATTATGGCAACAAATAGTAATTTGTATTTAGGTACAGAAAAACTCAGTCTGCTAGTTTCTGCATGGCCGGAAGTGCCCGGCAGACTGGTTCAAAAGTGACGTAAATTTGGACTAAAATCAAATCAAAAACTCTAAAATGGAAGTGGGCGGGCCACATGCTCAGGGAAAAGCAGAAGTGGTCAAACATACTAACCGAGTGGACCCCACGCTACAACACCAAAAGAAAAAGAGGCGGACAATTCAAAAGATGGTCAGATGATATAAAGAAAACTGCTGGTCCATTATGGGCACGACTAGCCAGAGACAGAGAGGCATGGAAGGCAATGGAGGAGGCCTTTGTGTCAAAAGGACACGGCGAGCCGACGGTTGTTGCAACCACATAAATAAATATTGTATTAAACATCATTAATTAACTGTATGTTCGTTAATAAAAGGCTTTGAAATTGAAATATTAATTGTAGTACCTCGGGTTAAGTAGTTTTACTAATACTCGTAAGTTGAGCAGGATACTTTCTACGTGCTCCATGAAATCGTCTTGGCGCGAGGACAATTCCATACAAGGCGGGAAGAAGTTGACAAGGTCGCGGCGAAAAGTTGAAGAAATTTGAACATTAAAGAGAACTCATAAGGTTCAAATTTCTTCAATTTTACATCTCGAGTAATCAACTTCTTCCCGCCTTGTACTGAATTGTTCGAGTGTTTATGCAATAGATAAGAAAAATATATCTGGATGTCAAAAGATATGGTTCATATTTGGACAAAAAGTATCAGCCGTACCCCATTCATATTTTTAAGGTCCTGCTCGTGGATGATTTTAACGTATCCTAAGAATTTATTTATTGCTTTTCAGTTGTATTAAGTATGTTCGTATAATTTAACTGTATAAAGGCAAAGGATCGATAGATAGAAATAAATATAATGAAGAAGTACTTATAGCATATCTAAAATTATAACAGAAATGTCTGCAAAAATAATTTAGATGCGTAGTCTGTCACTTATGTATACTTGTATAGTCGAAAATAAATTTAAAACGTAAAATTAAGAAATGCTTCTGGGTCTATGTATTAGGTTGTACATAGAACAGGGTATGGAACATAAGTTTAATTTAAATATGGAACATTAATTCCACATACATCTGGAGTACTTTTTACATTTTGGTGCTATACCTTTTTGGAAATCTTTGGATAAAGTTATAGATATTATTTATAGTCTTTATTTTATTTATGCTGTGTGTTTACAAATGTCGTCAATAATTATAATTAATCAATTATGTTTAAAAAGCTATGCTTAGTTAACCGAAAAAGTTGATGTACCTAAACAATAAAATTGACTATTTTATAAAAATAAATATTTTTTATTATTTTGCCTTTAAGAATAAGTAACATGCTTTAAACATAACAAAAACAAACTCAATCGCTACTGCTCTCGGACAAATCCGCCTTATCTTTAGGCAGAATAGGTTTCCTTTTCTTACACTTGCGCTTACGGTCTATCGTGGTCTTCCTAAATATTTCAATAGCTTTCATCTTATTTTCAAGGAGATGTTGTTTATCTTTTTCTCTTTGTGGGATAATCTCTTGATATCTATCAGTCTTTGATATGTTGATTTCAATGCCCGCTTTGCCTTCTTTAACTTCGACTACTTTGACGACATTTTTTGTATCTTCAACCAGTTTTTTCCTCTGTTTTGGTTTAGAATGTCCGGCTTCATTGTCTGCTGTCGTTTTAACAACTTTCTTTCTTTTTTTAGTAGTTTTTATGCTTTCTCCTTCAGTTGTATTTTTCTCGACACTTTGTCCTTCTGGTCCCATTTTCTGCACTGCAGCCTTGACGCGTTTACTCATTTGATCCTCCAAGGTTTGAAATTCGATTCTCCTTTTGAAATAATCATGAACAGTCTTTTGATTCTTCCGATCTTTCATTCTTGCTAGCACAGGTTTGATAATCTCGTCGAATTTTTGTTGAGACCATCCGAATTTACTTTTCGCATAGTCTCTTAGCACAGTTATGTCTAGTTCGCCCCATGTGAATTTGTCCTCGCTTTTCTCGACATTCGGTTCCATATATGCTTGAACAACCTAAAAGTTTAAGAAGAACCTTATTAAAATGAAATAAAGATCAATATTTTAAACTACGCTTTAGTCCTATATAAATAATGCTTATTGTTAAATTAAATGCTGGGAAAGCTTAATGAATTTGCCTCTACTAAACTAAAAACGTATAAATTTTAATAACTTATACAAATTTAGTTACATTATCTTTTACTTTTAGTAATTTTAGTGTTCTGCTAACTGCATACTAAGACGAAAATATACTTACTCTAATACTAGGAAAGTCGTCTGACAGAGTAACATTCCTCAGTTTTTTCTTCAAACTGGTGTTATCAGTTCTTTTTCCAGCTTTAACCCACACTTTAAATTCCTTTAAACCGTCCAACAGCTTAGCGTATCGGACTTGTGTGGATGTTTCTGCGAGCACTTGCTTCTTGTTGAAAGGGAAGGACGCTAGTATTTCCATGGCTGTGACTGGGCCGACGCCAGCTACTCCTGTGGTGTAGTCACTCCCGACCAAAAGTGCCAGCAATATCAACTGCTCCCGATTTAAATCTGCAATAGCAAATATGTTTTGTGAAAAATTTTACAACATGGTTTGACAAAGACATCGATGGTCTAGATCACTCGTAAAATTTGTGCGAAAAGTTATTTGAAATAGGGTAAATCGCCAGTAACTGGCCACCGTCCAGTAAGTGCAGACCTGAAACTAAAAATGAGTTCTATTTACCTACAAACAGAATTCATTTTAGCATGAGGTTTTATTTATTGGCCACCCTTCAATAACTGGCCGCGTTATACTAAAATGAATTCTGTTTGTAGGTAAATAGAGTTGATTTTTAGTATGAGGTGGCCAGTTACTGGCGATTTACCCTATCGTGATTTTATGATTTATATTGACTTATACTCTACGGCACGACACTTCCCTTTCCGCACAGACCTTAGAGTTACTTAGCGTCTGTTTTGGGTACTCGTCTAGCAGTTTGCAGTAATTTAAATACTTATGTGATGTGCTGATGTATTTAGATTAAGTTGTTCAATCGAAAAAACTTTCCACATGGTCTCGAAAAAACAAAGAGAAGCTGTCTTTAATCCTAGATTTTTTCAGGTCTTGTTGGGTTAAAGCATGATTTTTATACTTACTAAAAGACTTCTCGATCCTTTCTGAGACATACTGTAAGACATGTTTCTTTTGATTGAAGAAATTCTTATAAACTGTCTGACCCCCAAAAAGCCATATATCACTGTCGTCTGTAATAGTCCCATCGGTTAATTTAACACTTTCCAAAAATGCACATTGAGCTTCAGCTTCCATTGGTGCAACAATGTATGGAATCCCGAAAATTTGCAGCAATTCTTGGGCCTCTTTTGTCATTTGTTCGGTGATATTTCTACCTATGCGATCAAGTCTCCCCTTTTCTTGGATCAAATCTTTTTCTTCACTTTGAATCTCTTCTACCATTGAGTTCAGTTTTTCAGTAGTTAACGGTTCTTTTGGCTGTTTATTTGTTTCATCTGGTTTATTGTTACTAAGAAGTTCTTTGTTAGAATCTTCATTGTTAGTATTGATAGCATTATTTTTGGTAATTCTTCCAATTTCTCCCGAATTAACAGTTACATGATTGGCTTCATATTTTCGCGTCTCTGGTTGCATAGTAGAGCATGATTCTTTTACTGGTTCCAGGGTTGGGTTATTACAAACTTGGTTTTTAACGTGGAGAGCTAAATCCTCACTGCTCTTCTCTTTTAGTTTGTCAATCTCTGCACTTGCTGATGGTTCTTTTATTGCTATTGTGCCTGTTTCAAACGATGCACTTATATTAGGTTCATCAACACATTCTAAAGACATTTGTATGGCTCTCTGTAGATCATCTTCTAAATCATGATCATCATCCCTAGATACGATATGTCTTTCAGCCTTTACGTGTTCTGTCGCTTTCTTTTGTTGAGTGATGTTATCTTCGGATTCTATCTTTCCATGTTCAACCTTATTTTCAGTTGGTTCTTTCTTTGTCACAACGTTTTCAAAAATATCACTCATAGATTTTGAAATACTATTGGTATTACCTATCGGTGAAAAAACATCGGCAAAGATGTCATCTTCGCCATCTGGAACGTTATCTAAATTAAGCGTAAGCTCTACGACAGGCTTACGCGACTTATCTTCTACTTCAGGTACTTCTTCAAATTCATCATCAGTATCACTAGATTCTAAACCCTTAGCATTAATTATTTGTTTCGTAGTATTTACTTTTTCCGTTTCAGGTACTTCTTCAAATTCATCATCAGTATCACTTGATCCTAAACCCTTAGCATTAATGGTTTCTTTCGTAGTATTTACATTTCCCGTTTCTATTTCAGGTACTTCTTTAAATCTCCCAACACCACTAAGCTCTATATTCATAACTTTAATACTTTTAGCTGTTGCAATCGTTATTTTATCTGCCATGGAATCTTCAACACTAGAGTCTAGAGAGACTATATCTGGTTCAGTATTTTCAACAAACATAACTGATGCTTGAGTAGATTCTATATTCTCATTGGTTTCATCGTGTGCATCTTCTTTTTGCTCCTCAACCCCAATACTCTCTGTACTAGCTTGTTTAGAATGAATGATGGTTATTGGACACGATTCTTCGTCACTAGAAGATAGTTCTACATTGTCAGCTATTATTGACTTTTCATTATTAATGTCTTGTAATACTTGATTTACTTCTGGTGCTTTCGATTTAGTTTTTCCGCTTTTTAATCGAGGACCTACTATTCTTTCAATGGCTTTATGAGTGTAATCACTATATTGCATAATGTAAGCTTTTGCAGTGGATATATCTGGCTGTTCTAGTTCATCTTCAGAATCACTCGTCTCCGAGTAATCGGTATCTGTTAATACTGAGGTCCAGGAATCATCTATCTTAGATAGACATGAACTTGTATTAGGTTCATCAGTGCATTCTAAAGACATTTGTATGGCTTTCTGTAGATCATCCTCTAATTCATCATGTTTCACTGGCTTTTTTTCTTCAAGAGATTTGTCTGTACTTGTCTGTGGTTTATTTTCAGCCTCTTCTTTTTGTTTGGCTTTGGCCAAAGCTTCCCTGACATTATTGATCAGCAGATACCTAGTGTTATTATTGGACGCGATGCGTCGAGTGGGCAAGCTCTCTATCTTTGTTTCAATGCCTTCTTCATTCAGCAATGATTCCAATTCATTCATTGACATTCCAACATCTCCCATTTCTTTTTCTGTTTCTTCTATACATTCTTGTACCTTTCTTCTTTTCAGTAATCTTTGCATCTAAAAAAATACCATTACATTAAATCTTGTAGTCTGAATCATGTAGTGTGACACTGGTATTGTTTTATCAAGCATTAAATTATGAATACATTAACCATTTAATGTGTTCATCATTTCAATGCTGATTGTACAAAGTGCAAAAAAATAAATATAATGTCAAATGTTTCATTGCAATAGTAGGTAATAGGTGGTAATTATCTAATTATACTTACTTGAAAATCAGAGAAGTTGTCACTTTTCTTTGGCAAAGTGTGAATTTTACCCCATGAATTCATTTTCCTTGTTTCCTTTAATTCAATAAGCAGGTCATACTTTTCTTTTGTTGGCAACTTCTTAAAGCTGTCTGATTGGAGGTCTACAGAATGTAAATCAACAATAGACCCACTCGAGGTGTCTTCATCATCAGATGAGCTAAAAAAGTACTGGGTGTTACTAAAATGCTGGTTATCAATTTGGAGGCATTGCTGTCCAGCGCAGCACTGCCGCTAGCCTTCTGGGCACCCTTCCGGTTGGCACTGATTTGGAGCCTATTTTTTAGTTGTAACTTTTATTTTGTAGGTTTTAGTTTAGTTTAGTATTAGTTTATTTTTAAAATTTGTTAGCTGTAATTTATTTTTAGGTATAATATTAGTTTTTTATTTTAGGCATAATTTGTATTTTATTTAAAAAAACAGCAGAACATTTTTTTAGGTAAGATTTTTGTTTGGCTACATTTTGTCCCAGCAGGAACTTTTTCCCTGGACTGACACATATTTAACTATAGAGCTTAACATTTCATCATAAGGTTTAGGTTTGATCAAATGTATAACAGTATTATTTATGGTACATACTCTGACTCAGATTCCTCTTTCTGCGGCAAGGCTGGCAACTTGAACAAGTCATCATTTTCTCTATTGGCTGGATTAGGTTTCTTAGTTGGAGATATTTGTTTCCCCAGCAAACTGCTAATAGCAGTTTTCTTGCCGAGTAAAACTGCTAGCTCTCTTTTTAAGCGCTCAGATTCTGAATTATATTTGTTTTTGCTATCTTGCCGTTTTGCCTAAAACATTCAAATTAATATGATCATACTACTAGTATATGTAAAAGTAAAAATTCATTTATTGAATGAAAACGGGTTACATAGATGTTGAAATAATAACAGAGTATCTCCATTTTCTACCTCCATGAGGTGTACAATAATTCTTACATCTAACATGCATTAAATACTGGTAGGTATAGCTTAATTGTTAATACATGCAAAATATTCGTTCAAACTATAAAAGCACTTGTCTGTCAGCCATGTATACCTACAGTTTCTTTTTGAATGCTTCCAGTGGCAACTTCATGAACAATCAACGCCTAAAATATGTTAACACTTTTGAACCTTATTACAATGGAGTATGGTGTAAAAGTTTTTACATGTTTATGGCGTTGACTGAACATGGTTTGATTTATACCTTAATAACAAAGAGACAGTATGATGATAACAACAACACAAATAAAATTTGTAAACTAATGACTGTAGACTTACAATAGTTTCTTTTTTCAATTCTTGAAAGGCACCATCAAAAACAAATACGGGTTTTATTCTGAAGTAGAGCAACTTGCAGAGACGCTGGAAGAGACCTATGAGATGGGCATTTGGGAGAGGGGCTCCCTTGGCATCTTGATAACCTTTCACAACCTGATGCAACCATATTGAAATATCTGTGGGAAAATTGTGTTATTTCAATTAGAACATACTTCAATTGCTTGATTATGGAATTAGTTAGCAGATAACATCTGAGATCGTACCCACGGCGAGCACTTTATTCTCTAAAGTCTCGACTGGCACCGGCTTCCCCGCGGGCTCCACTAGCCGCCACAGACCGGTGACTCCCATCGCACGCGATTAAATTCCACAACACACTTTTTGTTTCAAAACATACTCAAAGTAACAAATACATGTAATAGGATCTTCCCACGGAATCTCCGGTCAATCCTCGGTCTCTTCCTCACACATCGCAAGCTTTTCGCTTCGTAGGTATTTATCACACACACAGTTGCAATTGAAATGTAGCTACTGGCGCATCACGTTCATAAATATATGTTTGGTTCACTACAACGTATCAAATGTTTTACTACGCCGAGACGCCCACTCTTTCCCACACTTTATTTTCTCACGCCCCATGCGTAACCCCACATCCTATCCTATGACCGACCGACCGACCGGCTGTCAGTTCAGTCGGCGCTCCGCGGTCCGCGATTCGGCCGACCCGACCCCTCTCTGTAGTGTCTGCTATCATTCGGATCATTCCAGCGATTTGTTTGCGCGTGCAGACGACAACACGCTTGCATCCCGCATTATTTAGTCTATGGTCATTTGACAGTTCACATTTCTGGCGTTGTCGGATTTATTTTATCACGAGATAAACACTAGTTTTATTAACTTTTTTTATTAAATATTGTTTGAATATTCATAAAAAAATATCTCAACAAGTCTGAATTCGCATACGGAGTGGAATTATTAATTTACAATTCGTGGAATGTTGGCTGTACTGTCCGAAAATTTTGACTCGGAACAGGTGTTTTTGAAAGAAATGTGTTGCAGTTCCCATCGTTATTAATTTTTAGTGTCGTGAATAATAAAAAAGTGTATCGATCGGCGTCGGACTGATCGCGCAGTGGCTCGTTGTTTTGGTCTCAAGGGGCGAAGTGGACATCGTTAGGCGTTCGTAAACAACTGATAAACATAAAGAGGACGCCACTCTGTCTCCGAGAACATCTACATGATGAGGTGGTCCAGGCCGGCGGGCCAGGGGTCCAGCTAGGGGCCATGGTGAAGCGTCCGACCGAGCAGAGGATGATGACCGCGGGCGACCGGTGAGGTGGCGCCGTGGCGAGGATGCCGCACCAGTTCGGCGCGGGCCTGGGCGGCGCGGTGGGCGCGGCGGGGGGCGGGTCGCCGCCGCCGCAGCACGGCGCGCTGTTCCCGCGGTACGCGAGCGCGGCGGGGCCCGGCGCCGGCGCCTACCGCCCCGAGGAGCGCCGCCTCACGCGAGAGGCCATGGAACGCTACCTGCGAGACCGCGCCGACATGGTTGTCGTTATACTGCACGCTAAAGTCGCCCAAAAGTCCTATGGTAACGAGAAACGTTTTTTCTGCCCACCACCCTGTATATACCTGTTTGGTGATGGTTGGCGGCTGAGGCGCGAGCGCATGCTACGGGAGGGCGAGACGGAGCAGGCGGCCCAGCTCTGCGCCTTCATAGGCATAGGGAACTCTGACCAAGACATGCAGCAGCTCGATCTGAACAACGGCAAGCAGTACTGCGCAGCCAAGACCCTGTACATATCAGACTCTGACAAGCGAAAACATTTTATGCTATCAGTTAAGATGTTCTATGGAAATGGACATGACATTGGTATATTTAATAGTAAGAGAATTAAAGTAATATCAAAGCCGTCTAAAAAGAAACAGTCATTGAAAAATGCGGACTTATGTATAGCAAGTGGTACAAAAGTAGCTTTGTTCAACCGTTTGCGGTCACAGACGGTATCAACTAGATATCTCCATGTAGAGAATGGGAACTTCCACGCATCATCCACACAGTGGGGAGCATTCACGATCCACCTACTGGATGACAATGAGAGTGAATCGGAGGAATTTGCAGTGCGAGATGGATACGTCCATTACGGATCCACGGTGAAGCTTGTCTGCTCGGTGACAGGCATGGCTTTGCCTAGGCTAATAATTAGAAAGGTAAGATACTATTTAATTTTTCCTTTTTAAACCAGCATGTTCTGATTTATCAGTTAATAGTTGAAAAATCGTTATAAAGTCTAATAGCTCATTATAAAACTTAAGACTTAATGTTGGTAATTGTGACAAAAATGACCTTCAAGTAAACTCAGTTCTCACAATTTTCTAAGATTAACATATACAGGATGTTTCCTGTAATACGAGCAATAAATTAAAACATAGATTGTACTCCTCAAACCCTAAAATTTTTATCAACAACTTTTAAAACATACATGTATTCTAGATTGTCCCTTTTTCACACAAACGAAATTGTATTTTCAATGTACTTTCAAATCCGTCTAGTCAGTCTTGTCACCCTACAAACATACCTGATCAATTTTGGAATACATTTCGTGTTCAAATGAACTTTAAAGTGTCCTAAAAATCAAACCATAAGTTATTTTTATGCTGAACAAATGTCTGGTCTGAGGAGTAGAATCTTCTTTTTAATTGTTTGCTCCTATTACAGGAAACATTGTGTATAATTCTCATGCCCATTAGGTATTCTTAAAGAACTAAAAAAACTCAAAATTAGATCATCTTTCCCCGCCTCACCCCCTTAACTAGTCCCCTTCCACTGATGAGTACATATTTAGTGCAGGTGTGCAGTGACAGTATCTCAGAATTCTCAGACATCAGATATATAGACATCTGTCACTTGCTAACTGTATGCCTAGGAAAGTGAAAAATGTCTATCTTGTCCGCAAGACACTGTTCCCACACTTGTGCTAACCATGCTCAGCAAGCGAAGGCTATCAATGCTATCATACTGAAACTGGCATAATAAATTCATCATAATCATAATAGCCTTTATTGCCGAAAACTAAAACAGTATAAATTACATTTATAAACAAATTTACTTAAATCTAACACATCGGATTTTCCGGATTAGTGTTCAGCGTGTCTTCTGACACATAGGCCTCTCCCAGCTGTTTCCAATCCTTTCTATTAATAGCTTTTCTGGTCCAGGTGGCGCCCCCTATAGACTTGATGTCATCCACCCACCTTTTTATTGGTCTACCTCTTTTCCTTTTACCGTCTCGTGGTTGCCAGTCTGTGATTATTTTGGTCCATTTTTCCTTACTATCCCATAATAAATTAGGCACCTAAAATCAATGTAAATAATTTAAAAAAAAATTGGTCAAATATCAATTAAGTGTATTCTGATTCAGCTCCAAATCTAAAAAATGACTCCTATGAGGCTGTTTATTATTTGGTCTGCAAAATTATCCCACATATATGCAGGTTTGCTATGTCATTGGAGACGTGGAGATGTGGCATACGGGGTATCAGTGGCGGTGGGACAAAAAAAGGCAAGCCTGAGGTTAATTTGACTTAAAATTCCTTAGAGCTGTAGAAAAACTGCTCAGGTGCCTGAAAATTAGGCAAACCGGCGGGAATCGTGTTCTATGGACGCGCCGTAACTGCAAGCTATGCATGACAGCAAGACAAATATTTTATGTAGGTAGTATAAAATTTTATTTTGCAATTTTTCGCTATATAAAAAAATTATTAGTCAAAGTTTTCATACTTTGACTAACAATTTTTTTTATATAGCGAAAAATTGCGTATTCGCAGCTGGAAAGGGAGTGAAGGGATAAATGTCAGGGGAATATCTCAGGACATACTCGTATCATAAATATCATCTACATACTCGTATTGACAAATGGGACCTGCTTCACTGCGCTGACACATACCCCATATGAAATAAAGTCTACTGTTCTAAGGAAGTTTAAATCTAAATACAGGGTAAATTTTCCAAATAGGTCAGTGAGAGCAGCTACCACATCCCAATAACTCAATCCCTAGCTAAAATGAAAGAATATTTTTTAACGGAGCGGTTTTCCATTGGTTTTTTGGAGATTTCTAATGCTCATTGCTCATATTGTCTCCATACACCTTTATGATTATTGCACGTAATAGTATGGCTAATCGTAAAAAAAGCAATTTTTTTCCGTAGTAAATATAATTTTGGAATTTTGACTTCCCTAGTGTTCTAACCCAGGCTCGTCTGTAAGGGACTTTTGATCCCTATACTATAATGTCAAAAAAATACCTACTGGTGATCCGTTTAAGGGCCTAATTGGCATCGTATTGAGAAAAAAAATACATAGTTAAAAAAAAAATTCCATGAGAAAAAAAACTTGTATGGGACCCGTCGTCCCAGCTGGCCAACCCTCCAATACACAACCTATTTTTTTTTTCACGTGAATATTATAGCGTGCGCGACGCGCGCCGATCTCATCGCGCACCGCTAACAAAACGCGGCAGTCTGACGGGACGGAACCTTTAGTTTTTTCACAGTTAGAATTAGAATACGATACCAATTATTCCCTTAAACGGTTCACCAGCATTTTTGTTCAATCGTGTATTCGCTATCAGAAAGAAGATCAACTAGCATTATTTATTATTTAATGATATCAATGATATACCTAAATTGACGATTTTCCCATAAATCTGCAAATGCCAATGGCTGACAATTAAAAAATTAAGGTTGATTTCCTAAGACTTGTATTTTCTCGAAGCATCATGGGATCTGGTAGTTTGATCACTGACCCAGTTTAGAAAATCCATCCTGTATGACTATATTTTGACCGCGGTGAAAATGTAATAGAATTTATTTTAATAAAGGTCATGATTTTTGTGACTGTAGGTGTAGAGTAGATGAACTATCCGTTGTCCTTCCTTGGCATATCTTTCTACCAAATAGACCAACAGCAGGAGATCTCCAGGAGAATGTTCAGCTGGGTTAGACACCATTGATTTCCACAATGCTTAAAACTCGCCTCTTGAATCAATATTTCCTGTCCACCAAATCACCATGACTTATGAAGCCGAGACATGGACGCTCACTAAGATGACTGTGCATAAAATCCGAGTGGCACATAAGGCCATCGAGCGCGCCATGCTCGGTATAGCCTCAAGAGCGAGTGAGGAATGTCGAGATCTGACGTCGCACTAAGCTGCAAGATGTGGGATACGCCAATACAAAACTTACGAAGTTGGGCAGGACACGTTGCAAGGCAGGTGGACTTAAATGTTGACGGAATAGTGGCCGCTTTAAGATGGAAGAAGCCCTTGGCGTCCGTTGGCCCGTTGGCGTCGCGTCAGGTCAGGTCACTTCTAGATGAAATTGTCTCAAGACCGGGACAAATGGCGTCCAAGAAGCTCTCTTCTTCCTAGCCCCTAGCCCGAGGCCTATGCTCAGCATTGGGCTGAAAATGATGATGATGATGCCAGCCTTAATTATCTCAAAAATTAATGTCATGTAAATCGGTTGAGTGGTTTAGGCGTTCAAGCGTGAAGAGGTGTCAGATACACAGCACAGAGTTACTTTTGCATTTTTAGTATTAGTAGAAATTACTACATAAGCAAACCCAAGGTATACAGGCCGCGGACTCGAAACACGTATTTGGCAGTCAAAGGGTTAACACTATTCGCTTAGCTACAGTACCTACTGCTCTAACGAATATAAAAACATGGCCTATGAACTTTACCTACACGGTGCGCCGTTCGAGATCCAATCGCATTCCTGATAAAAATCTGCAAACATAAGTAATGAATCACATTGCATGAGCTTTTCTGCAAGAGTGCGCATTTTAGTTATCTAGACACGGCAGTGTGTCAGACAAGTCCGCAGAGAAAAGAGGCGACACACCAGCCGTGGGTATAATTACTATGGTATAGGTATTTACACGAACCATTTGGGGCCATTTTGACCCCCCAATAACTTGAAATCCATATACTTCTAATTTTGTGATTCTTGTAAGGCTAGAAGGAGCTGTGAACCCACTTGGTTTCCAGTTAGATCTCATTTCTTTTGTTAGCGAAACCGTTTACGAACTTGGCATTCAGTCACACTTATGTTTAAGATAGTATTACAGAGTTACATACATAAATTAAATTATGTATCTTATATGTATCTAAATATACTTACTGTGTACCACGCAATTCGTTTCTGACGGAATGTTTGAAGTAATACAGAAAAGTTTAATGTATGTACGTACCTACTTATATACTTACCCGTTTCAATTCCTGCAACCATCAGTTTGAGACCTTCGCCCATACGTAACTAAAATTGCTGCATTTAAGGTTAGATAACCCCGATCCTTAGAGAGTAGGTATCCCGGATCCCGGATAAAAACTATAAAAACTAGACTAAGGGTGGGTTGCGTTGCGCCACGCACAATTAACGGAATCATCAACGTTAAATATGGCGACGGATCTGTCATCCCATAGAAAACTGTCAAACTTTTCATACAAGACTTTTTTAACGATTACGTTGACGTTAACAGACTGTTTGGTGCAACCTGCCCTAAGACTGTCCAGTACTTAAGAGATAGATCCAAGCTTCCTTTTCGGTATAGGTTTGGCTTATTTGTTCTAAATCTCATTAATAGATTATGCCATGGTTAACGCGGATTAGTCATAAGCTAGCCAAAAAAAGATCTATTCTGCCATAAGAGCGACCCTTTTGACTCAATCGCGCGCAACGTATGAAGCTTTAACTTTAACTCAAAAGTTTGCGGCGATAATAAGTGCAATTACATCCTAATAAAGTGACAGTCCGGAGGTAGCAACCAGAATTGTTAAATAGAAAAATAGATTATACGACGAAATAAATATAAGGACGTAATCCTCAGTACAAACAGGGCTTCAAAAAACGTTCCTGATATTCTCTTGACAGTTATCAAACCGGAGTGGCCATTGACCGGCGGCATCCTCTTAGCCGAAAACATATGACCAGTGACCATACTTATTGTATGGACTGACGTTTATCTGACGTGGCTATTTGTACGTTATGTACGAATAGCCATACATTTGACGTTGGGGAGGGCTCCCGTCCCCCTCAAAAATCGGCAGACTTTTTTTGTATAGAAAATGGCAGACATGGCTAGTTGGCTACTCCCGGTTGAATGAATAGAGGAGTGTCTTAAAATGTTCCCATATAAACCACGACACTTTTCTGATCGGACAAACTATAAAATAAAATGCTTGCTGCCTTAGCCTTGTATGCCCCGCCCCGGGTCTGTGCCATATGATGAGCCACAAAAATGCAGGGTAATTTTTCAGAATTATGTCGTACAATTTCCATGCTTATTACCGTTCACTGAGCTTGAATTTCATTAACTCAAGAGTGTAGACACGTTGGTTGACGCCGATTCGTCTTAAGTTTATCAGAAAAAGCTCTATACATTATGCCATAAGAGAGTCAAAAACGCTATCGACTCAATCGACAGCAAAGTGCGATTACATCCTAACAGCGTGACATTCCGGATACCAGATTTCTCAACCATATGTTTTGTCCTACAGGTAGACAAACAAATGGCCCTCCTAGAGGCCGACGACCCAGTCTCCCAGCTCCACAAATGCGCGTTCTACATGAAGGACACGGAGCGGATGTACCTGTGCCTGTCGCAGGAGCGCATCATCCAGTTCCAAGCCACGCCGTGCCCGAAGGAGCCTAATAAGGAGATGATCAATGATGGAGCCTGTTGGACTATTATATCCACGGACAAAGCGGAATACCAGTTCTACGAGGGCATGGGGCCCGTCAGGTGAGATTTCTAATTCGTCCTCCAAAAAGACCAGCAGATAGCTCGCCTAGCCGCCATCCGACTCGCCATCATAGCCGTACCGACTGTCACGTTAGTTCTATTTATCGTACTTTTTGAGTAATTAAAGTTTTAATGCTTCAGAGAAACGTATTCACATTCATTATTTCATCCAGGTCTAACTTCGTTAGCTATTTTCGGGTCTAAAATGACGTTAAACTGAAAGACCCATTTTAAAATCCCGTATAAGGTATACGGGAAAAATTATGGCCGTGTGCACCTAGCCTAAGGGAATACCAAACACAAATGTTTAACGGAAATAAAGGGAAGTGCGATACTCGAACTCGTGATACCAGGATGCCAGACACTCCTTGGCTGCATTTTTTCCATTTTTCCATTATTTTTAACATTGTGCTATAATTATCCGACTGCTTAATACAAGATTAATGGCGATCGCATTAGCAACGCTGCATCAAGTCATCTGCGTACGCGCATTGTAGTTCAGCTACCACATGCGTCCCGCTGTTCCCATGCCTAATTACCACAACATCGGGCTCTCCCACGCTCCGAATAGTATTTAGATTAGACAGCTGTATCGCTATATCAATATGTTTGATAACTCGCTGTCAATAATAATGATTGGCGCAATGATTCAATAACTTACTTCCCTCTTCCTATTATTAGAATATGTGCGGAAAGAGCATGTTGTTTTCAGTGGCGGCGTGTCGAAACTTTTATTAGGCAAGCCGGAATTTAATTTTCTAATTCTATGTCACTTCCTCTTTTTCCGAACACTTAGGGTTATTGTGATTACTTATATTATTAACCATTACTTCCTTTTAGTGATTTGAGCTACTTACCGCTTGAGTTAAGCTTCATTGTAGTCCCAAAATTATTACCGCAAAGAATAAGTAATCAATTAAACAAATGAATAGATAGTTCAATATTTGTTTTCTTGTACACAACTCTACTCTTGTCATGCCGTAAACACGCTAGCATGCATCTGCTCTGTACCCAGTTTTCTATTCTTAAAGATCCTTACTCTCCCGATCCCGACTACTTCCAAGTCGCTCTTTCATTATTACGTTATTACATGCTTTACATAACACAATAGAATTAGCGACCCTAGCGTGTAGTCTCTGATCCAAAATCCCACATGACTCCGTGATTTTCTATGAGAGAAATTCAATGCAGGTATAGTCGCGAGCACTGCTAGTCATTAATAAGACGTCTTCTTCCAACAGGTCCCCAGTAACGCCTGTACCACTCGTCCACTCGCTTAATCTAAACGGCGGTGGTGACGTGGCCATGCTGGAACTAGCTGGGGACAACTTCACGCCGTCTCTACAAGTGTGGTTCGGGGACGTGGAAGCGGAGACGATGTACCGCTGCGCTGAATCCATGCTGTGCGTGGTGCCGGACATATCGCAGTTCAGGGGGCAGTGGCTGTGGGTGCGGCAGCCTACGCAGGTGAGAGCTCTATTCAGCAGGTACTCGATCAACCTCAAACTGGAAACAACTTCATGCTGGTGCTACAAGTTTGGTTCGGACGTGGAAACTGAGACGATGTACCGCTGCGATGAATCCATGCTGTGTGTGGTGCCGGGCATATCGCAGTTCAGGGGGCAGTGGCTGTGGGTGCGGCAGCCTACGCAGGTGAGAGCTCTATTCAGCAGGTACTCGATCAACCTCAAACTGGAAACAACTTCATGCTGGTGCTACAAGTTTGGTTCGGACGTGGAAACTGAGACGATGTACCGCTGCGATGAATCCATGCTGTGTGTGGTGCCGGACATATTGCAGTTCAGGGGGCAGTGGCTGTGGGTGCGGCAGACTAAGCAGGTGAGAGCCCTATCCAGCAGATACTCATAGACAGACATACCCCTTCAACTTTAACTCAATCACACAAGCGGGTAGTGGGGGTAAAACGGGAGTACACCTAGGCGGACCTGCTTTGAGTGACATAATTGCATCAATATTTTGACTGTTATCGATAAAAAGTCATGGATGCGTTATCCTGTCATTATTAAATATCTAATAGTATACCGTCAACTGCTACAACTTTGCCTATGATGCTCAATTTTGCCTGTCTTGAAAAACATACAGCTATTTATATCTTATTCTAAGACGGCCGCCTTTTTTCCATCTTGGGTATAAGATATAAATAGCTGTTTGGTGAAGAAAACCATTTTTTCAAGCCAGGTAAAGTTGTAGCATTTGACGGTATGTCGTAATCGTAAATAGCGTTCATTATAGTACACTATCAAGTAAAATAATTATGTCTATGCAATAAATAACAAGATGCTACTAGATATCATCGACTGAGGATACCGTTTTTTTTCTAGAAAAGTACTAACTGTTATTTGTTATCAGGTTGCCTCTCTGTAATTGTCAATTAAAACTATTCTCCTATTTCTTTGTGTAATAAAGGCAATGTAATTGCTAACAATCATCGTGATTTCATGACAAAGACACATCTGTACAATGAATCACATTTCGAAACAAAAGTTACTTATTCGTAATAAAAAAAAGGTTTTTTTTTATAGTAGTAAAGAATAAAAAATGCCTTAGGTATAGCTAAATTCAATAGACAAAATTCTACAACGATGTTAAGATATCAAAATCATTATTTGAAGAACCAAACGTTATTGTTTTAATCGTTAATGTTCAATCGTTGTAATAAATTCTTCGAAACAATCTCAGTGTCTTCATAAACTTAGTTATTGTTTACTTATTTCATACTTCACTACATGTTAACTTGAACAAAGATCATTACTACTACTAGACCGGCCATTAAAACAGCACTAATACAATTTTAAACTCTACCTCAACGTGATAAGGTAATAAATGTCATGTCTGTGTATAGCAGACCGCTTCCCGCGGCTATTAGCGTTAATACACTGTTTACGGGCGGTAATTCGGCCGACGTCACGGGATCCAGTTCCCACGGGTGACACTCGATCATAATCGAGACTAGCGACTTGGCAGCACCGTGGAAGGCCGTTCAGATTTGGTTGTTTGGCTTGTTGAATGAAAAATATTCTCGGCTTTTAAAGGTCGTCAAGGAGACTTCTTGCAGCGCACAACTGCACAAACAACACTTACAAAAACAAATCTTTAAATGGATTTGTACGCCGGACCAAATCGAGTTGCATTTTCTTTCCAATAACAACAACATTTGAACCAACATTGTTAGAATTTAGTGCGCCAGAATATGATAAACGATTAAATGCGTTTTCCAGTGTTACTGGTCTTGTCTTACACGTGGTGGCCTGGTGGGGCAGAGTTGCTGGTATAGTGTACTGTCACATTCTTGTTGCAGTGAGATTTTGGTCTATTCATTTTTAACTATGATTTTTTCAAAGCCAGACTTACCTATCTGGTAATTCAGATTATGCGTGACTGAAAGAAACCAAAAATATTATTATAACTGGCAGCTTCAAAACCAGGGTTCGAAATTATCCAGATAATTATGATCATTGATAGTTATCGCGATAATTATCGGATAATTATCCCCGGTGTGGGTACTTTCTCTTATATATAGTGCAACAAATGGTGTCGAAATTCGAGCTTGATATTTATTTGTACGTTCATGCCTTCACAAATGTCGGGTTATTATCAAATCGATAATTATTAGACATAAAAATCAAGATAATTATCGCGATAATTATCAAGATAACTATAATTGATAATTATCCTTTCGAACCCTGTTCAAAACACGATGGCCACTAACTTTAATAAGAGATGGGAGATGGAAGGTGAGGCGTGCCGCACTTGCAATATTTCTGTGTTAGTTTTCTTTAAACGGACACTGAGCTAAATATCTTGATGACTGTATTTGAAAATGTTACTTTTGTGAAAATTTACCTTTGACCCTTATTGGGTACCTATTTACATTACGATTTATCGACCAAATAATTGACATATTCAATAGGACTTTAGCCTTAGCATTCCGATTTAAGGTTCAAATCTAATTTACACTTCCGAAACTGCCTGATACGTCAGCGACATAGTCAATTGGCACATTATTATTATTTTTAGTAGTAGTGGTCATTGAGGTCGTTGTACGGCATAGTTTTCCGCCATCCTTCTCTAGTAACCTAGCCAACCCCCCATAACACTTATCTCCCTCTACTTCAGGTGCCCGTGTCCCTCGTGCGCAACGACGGCATCATCTACGCCACCGGGCTCACGTTCACCTACACACCCGAGCCCGGCCCGCGCCCGGCCTGCGCCCCCGTCGATGACGTCATGCGCCCCGAGGCCGCCGCCACGGCCTGGCATCACGAACCACATGCCGGCCATCCTGCGCACCCGACACATGCGCTGCAATAACTTGTTGCCCTTTGCGACGGATGATAAAAACGGTACGTGTAAGAACCTGATACGACTCTGCTACGGTGCCCGGAAAAAATCCGTCGCGAAAGAGCGCTAGGCCGCAGCTAAAACGTCAAGGCCATACCCAAGCATTGCAGTAGCGCGACTCGAGGTGTATGACACCAACCAAAGAATCAAGATAGAATTCTCGATTCGGTGAGTGAATTGTGAACTTTATAAAGTCCATACCAGATTTTTTATTTATTTGGTAAACAATATTTTATCGTAACAATAATAATCGCAGTCGAAGCCTGTACGATTCGCTTGTCGATGTTTCGTCTAGGCTAGATCTGTTTTAAGAAAGCCCACTTAAAATAATTATCATGGTACTATTACTTGATTTACGATTACGACATCGGTGCAGTTTGCCAACAAAATGAATTTTGGAGAAAAATTGTTTATCAAGTAAAACTTATAAGTGTTGTTAATGGACTGTAGTTAGTTTCGATAGTGCCTAGAAAGCTTTATTACTGATACGGAGTGCCACGTCGAACGTTCGCCGACTGTGAAACGACGTGCCTGATTTGTAAACGTTTTTTTATTAATTATTATCGAGATTATCACACCAAAATAATATTTTAAGGTCATAATTTCTGTGAGAGTAGGTTGAGCCCCTAATATCAACAGTTCGTCAAATGTTAGAATAGCTTTTGTATTTCGTCGGCTAAGATCCGAACTCAATTCTAACCTCTTACATTATACAGCTAATGTGCGTGATCGATGCCATTAAATATAAGGACACAGTTAGCAAGAATAACTTTAGAGCGATTAAGACATTTTCTTGTAACTAATAGGCAAATTGTCTGTTGTCAATAAGATGACACTGGCAATAAAATGCAATGAGAATCACTCTTAGAAACCAGTCAAATATTTACTTTTCTCAAGGACTCGTTAGCTTGTATCTTGCTAACTATAATGGGCGTTCAACCACTACCTAGCTCTTTGCCTGTCACAAGTCAACCTCTTTCTTATGATAAGACATTTCAAAAGACGTGTCAATTGTATACTGAATTGCATAGTTAATGCTTACATTAAGGCAATAACATAGGCGCTTGACTCGGGAAGTCAGTTCCTACACTGGCATTTAACTTTTGCCAATAAAATTAGGATTGTACGTATTGAAATGTGGAAGATCTCTCTGCTCTTAGATTTGTTTCTTCGGGGCCAAATAGCTGTAATCCATGACAAGTCATACAGTTTATATATTATAACGATTTCGATTAGTAGGTATTACATAATTTTTAAATTTGTGTTGATGATTATATGTGATGGGATTATGAATGTGCACGCTTACAAACTTTATAACTAACTCAAATAACAACGCGACGCCAAATAAGTTCAGTTAGGTTAATTTATATTGTCTCTGCACAATTTGTTTCATTCAAGAATATAAAAATGAACTATAGTAGCTGTAAAGATCCGACGAATATCTACTAAATACTCACTCGATTATAATTATCAATCAGAAAAAAAAAACAACCACAATATCGTTTGCCGCTGTGCAAAGCAAGGTTCAGTTCGATTATTCTGATCATTGGTCACTTTTATACTCTTCCGTGACGTGCCACGGCACGGTAAAACTCTATGTTTTCAATCATAAATAGTAAAAAGTCTATAGTTTATGGTCGATTTATGAATGAAACCATAGAGTTTTACTGTGCCGTGCCACGTCGCGATAAAGTATAAAAGCGACCATTGGGTTAGCTACTATAGTTCAAGTAAATTTTAACTTCACTCTAGTTACTGCTATTTAAGATGCTTTAATAAAAGATTGTTGTATACAACCTCAAAGAAGCCGGAGTTGCAATATTCGTCATTAGTGCACCAATTAACTCATCGTACGGCAACCGCTAGTTATACGAGTAAATGCTCTAAGAATACTTGTATTAGATTTTAATTGTAATCAGTTTGATAAATTATTTGCACTCGCCTAAGAAATCGCAGCAAGCTGATTTGGCGTTATGTATCATAATTTAACCGAGACTTTAAAGAACAAATAAATAGTTAAGCTAGTTTTAGTACATAGTACAGTTTCGTATTGTTGAATAAACACAAATTGAAATTATATTTATTTTTAATCCAATTTAATTTTGTAGGAGACTTGTGTGAAATATTTTGATTCGATGTGTATAATTAAGCAAAAGTGTGATTTCAAACATTCCATTCGGAAAATGTAATATCGAAGTACAAAAAATAACAATATTTTTGTAGCACAACAATTGATTAACAAGATGATTTTATGGAATTGGTCGTACAGTATTACAAATACGTTAGAATTAGAAATTGGTATAATTAAATAAATATGCAGTAATTACGTCGTCAATTTGTATGAGATGGTCGATTGTCTTTTTAAAACGCTGTTTACTCGTGAGTTTTTATCATTTTACATTTGGTAATTATATATTTGAAAATTCGTGTTTAAACGAACTGCTCGTGTATAATAAGTACCCACTATGAATCGCAGCGGTGGATTTGAAATATGAATATTTTTAATAAAACTGAATTTAAATAGAATGCCATTTTTTATTGTGTACCACACATGGTCCGCTAGCGCGCTTCGACCTGTTCCCACGTACTTTAGGAGTACTAAATAATTAATTCCTATTGTCTAATTACTGCTAAGGTCAAGTAATTATGAATCAGTTAATCGAGGAATCAGTGCTCGGTGTGGGAACGTCTTCAAAAAACTCTTCACATGATAATAGCGTCTTCCCCTACATACCGTTCCGCTCCGCTGGGACTGACCTCAGATAATTATCATAAGTTTATACCCATTCGCCATTGTTCGCTGAGATTCCGTCACTTGTATAGGTACACTAATATTTATAAGAACGCTTGTTTCCGGGGTTCGTTAGGCAGCTAAAGACCCTGAAGGCGGGAGTCATTTGCCGCGGCTATTTCTATTGAAGCGGTGAATTGAAAATTACATTGCAATTGTTACAAGATAGAAATAATTGCATTATTGTTGAGCAGGATGATTATTAATATATTAATTTTATTTTGATTTTGATTTTATTTTATAATTACTTGTAAAATAATAATAAAAAAGTTACCGTTTTATTAGGCAGGCGTCCGGTTCTTCATCCAATAACCGAGGACCGCTTGTAGTGCTACGTCGTAGCAATGTAGCCTGCTTAGCATGTTTTCCCGGTACCTATATATATATATATATATATATATATATATATATATATATATACTTGCTACACCTAAAATGCTTCTTAGAAGTGTAACGACATAGTGTCGTGATTAACGCTGGGGTTAGACTTTTGTGTAATGTGAAATTAATGACATGGGAAATACTGCCTAATTAAAAAAAAACTCCTTATTAACTATAGTGTCGTCTACATTAGGTATACCTAGACTAGATTATTGCTGAAAGTAATACTCACAAACAAACCGTGGGACGAGCCTCTGTGGGATTGCACTTTGTAGAAGGCATGGTCCATTCACAACACCGTGCTTATAACAATGACCATAGCGTCGACTAGGTTCTCACTACACCATGCTACCATGCAATCAATGACGCCAAATGACGTCACACAAGAGATGCGTGGACATAATCGAATCGACCAACAGAAGGAAACACGCGCTAAAACTCCCACTGGTCATTATCAGATAATAACTGAGCGGACTTTCCTGCATCCTGCTACATAAGTAATTAATTATTTACTTGAAGTTAATTGTCGAGATAAGAAGGGTACCTTTAAATGACTTGATAATATCCTGTTTTCTGCCGTCAGAATCTTAATGTTTTATGGCTGTTTAGCCTGTTATATATGTGTATTTGTATAAGTATTAAAGTTACGGGAGGTAATTTTATCTCGTTCTGTCGAAATCCCTATTCGAACTGTTGGTAAATTCATGATTATTTTTCCGAGTAAGTCATTTTATAAAACCTAGCTTTAAGTAGGTACCTAATACGTATTAGGTACCTTCAATTCGTCAAGGTATCGTACACAGAATCACTAAGTTGATGTCTGTCACATCTGCCGAGTTCAGTTAAAGAAATGAAAACCGTGGAAGTGAGGTATAAGCGCAGACGCAATATTGGACCTATCGATCTCAAAAGTTCCCGTATCAATTTTTGGGCAGTTATATAGATCAACTCGTGGACCCGAAGTTAGCCTGGCGAATGACCATAGAGCTAGGCTTACCCGACACTATACCGATGACATCCCGGACATCAGCTTGTACGAGATCAGAATGGCCCTGAAGCAGCTCAAAAATAACAAGGCGCCAGGTGAAGATGGAATTACAGCCGAACTCCTGAAGGCGGGTGGAAAACCGGTCCTTATGGCCCTTCAGAAGCTGTTTAATTCCGTCTTACTTGAAGGGAGAACGCCAAAGGCATGGAACAGAGGGGTGGTGGTGTTGTTCTTCAAAAAAGGTGATAGCACCTTGCTGAAGAACTACCGACCCATCACACTTCTGAGCCATGTCTATAAGCTGTTTTCTAGAGTCATTACAAATCGACTCTCGTACAGGTTAGACGACTTCCAGCCTCCCGAACAAGCCGGTTTCCGAAGAGGGTTCAGTACCGTAGACCACATTCATACGCTGCGTCAGGTTATACAGAAGACTGAGGAGTATAACCTGCCCCTCTGTTTAGCGTTTGTGGACTACGAGAAAGCCTTCGATTCGATCGAGACTTGGGCTGTACTACAGGCTCTCCAGAGGTGCCAAGTGGACTACCGTTATATCGAGGTAATGAAGTGTTTGTACGAGAACGCCTCTATGTCAGTCCGACTCCAGGACCAGAACTCCAGATCCATACCGCTGCAGCGGGGAGTCAGGCAAGGAGATGTAATTTCTCCAAAACTGTTCACCGCTGCCCTGGAGGACATTTTCAAGGGTTTGGACTGGGGAAGGCTTGGCATCAACATCAACGGCGAGTATTTGCCGACGATATCGTAGTCCTGGCTGAGACCATGGAGGACTTAAGTACGATGCTCGACGACCTCAGTAAAGGCTCTGAGAGGGTTGGTCTAAGGATGAACATGGATAAGACGAAAGTCATGTCTAACGCCCATGTAGTACCAACCCCTATTACAGTCGGAGACTTTACGCTCGAAGTTGTAGACGATTATGTATACCTCGGACAGACAGTCCAGCTAGGTAGGTCCAATTTCGAGAAAGAGGTCAATCGTCGAATCCGTCTCGGTTGGGCAGCGTTTGGGAAGCTGAAACATATCTTTTCGTCCAATATTCCGCAGTGTCTCAAGACGAAAGTCTTTGACCAGTGTGTGTTGCCAGTGATGACCTATGGCTCTGAAACGTGGTCGCTCACAATGGGCCTCATTAAAAAGCTTAAAGTCACCCAAAGAGCAATGGAGAGGGCTATGTTAGGAGTTTCTTTGCGTGACCGTATCAGAAACGATACTATCCGTAGCAGAACCAAAGTAACCGACATAGCCCGTCGGATCGCTAAACTTAAGTGGCAATGGGCAGGGCACATTGCACGGAGAACCGATGGCCGTTGGGGCACTAAGGTTCTCGAATGGCGACCATACACCGGAAGGCGAAGAGCTGGTAGGCCCCCTACAAAGTGGACTGATGACCTGGTGAAGGTCGCTGGAGTCCGCTGGATGCGGGTGGCACAGGACCGGTCATTGTGGCGTTCAGTGGGGGAGGCCTATGTCCAGCAGTGGACGTCTTTCGGCTGAAATGATGATGATGATGATGATCAATTTTTGACGTCGTTCGAAGAGTCGTTCGTCGTTCGACCTATTGTAGATGAAACAAAGCTTTGTCACTGTACCTATAACAATATCTTAGCTTCAAGAGTAGGCTGAAACCAAGCCTGCAAGCCAAGCAAGCCTTGAAAAGATTATAAAAACCCTCTATTATCAAATGCACTAAACAGAGACGAAAAGCGGTAACTTAACCCTTTACCGCATACGAAGCCATATATGGCCGTTATTATTTTAAACTCTATCGGCATGTATCAGAGTTCAAATTTGAACAATTTCTTTATTAATTCATGCGGTAAGGGGTTAATTTACACTCCTTATGTTTCATTGCCTATAGGTACCAGTCTATTACACCTTCAATGCATTTTTCATGTTCATTTATTTCTTAAGATATAAAAACTTCGCAATTCATCATAAATTATATCCTTTCCTAACGTGCCAACAACGTTTTCTCATATTAACAATCTCTCGCATGGCGTGACTGCAACGATTATTGTCATCGGTGACGTGCAAGAAGCCATGACGCCAGAACGAGCACGTAACCATTCATTCATGGACTGAAAAAACGCATCCTGCTACATGATTATCGGGGAAAACTTGCAATTATCAGACAAAAACTGAAAAATACCAGGATGTTCATTTAAGTACCTAGTCAGATCAGAAGATATCTCTGACAAAAACTGAGAAGGTAAGTTGTTAAAGTACCCGACGTAATCTTTTGTCTGACTTTCTCGAATTTTGGTGCGGTATCGGAGGATTTATTCGCACCATCGCTTCGTTAGTAAATTGAGGTGTTCTCCTGGAACTCAGTGACCCCTACACGAACTCAGTGCCTCAGAACCCCCTAGTTTTTCTAGAAAGGAGTGAATCTGTTTTTCAGATCGACGGCATTACAACACTGGGAGTTACATTGCAAGCAAGCATTACAGGCAAGTTTAATAATCGACTACAATAAAGATCTTTTGTTTCTTAGACCTAGGTAGCTAGGTAGTAGGCTCTATCGTGAAGTGAGGAGACACCGGACTGTACGGCGGGATTTAGCCGGAGGAAAATCCAGACCCTACATGATTTGGATGTTTTTATACTCCATTAAGGTATATTAAATCAAAAATTTTAGGCAGCAGTGGCGTCAGAGGCGGCCTTAGGGGGTGGCGAACGGGGCAGTCGCCCTAAGATTCTTATATGGGCCGCCCGGGGCCTCGCGAAGGTTAAAGCCGCCCCTGAGTGGCGTCAGAAATATTCCGGAAGCCGGAGATAATTTGGCCATCATTTTCTTCGAGGCCTTTAGGAAAAGTGCTCAACGTTCTGAAAATAAACAAGCCGTTGGATATAGAATTCTATGGACGCCAAGCCCCTGTTAGGTAGGTAGAATTTTGGTCACCATGCGTGGCAAAGAGAACATTTTTCGATTCTCAACCCCGGAACAGAATGTTGGTCATTTACTTTACTAATTAAAGCACGTTACGCCTGTGGGGGCTGTGAGAAAGCCGAGCAATGTGTACACAATTGACTCATTGTCTCTGCTTTTTATTCTGCCAGGTTGATCTATGGAGCTGAGATATGCAGAGTGTGGGAACAGCGGGCTGCTCGTGTTTTCCGACATGTCATCTTCGACCGTGGGAAGGCAGGAAGCACCCAACATCGAATTAGCAATTAAAATATTTTATATTCGTTTGTTTCAGAATTTAGATTAACGTTTGATCACGCGATAAGAGTTATGGCGGGGTAATTTGACTGAGCAAAAAAGCATCACGATTATACATTAACTATACTTAGTGCAATTCGTGTCATTTTCGAAAGCGGTGTCAATAAATTAACTATTTTTACGTCTAAAGTTTTCCAATAGGCTCCATATTAACTAAATCCTTATACCTTCGTCAACCGTCAACAAGTGGATATATTGCTACTTAGATTTTGCTGCAAGGTTAGAAAGGACGTCACTTGTATAAAAATTAGTCATCAATGGAATGTAATACAAGTAGTGTCTTTGCACTTGCAGGGTAGAGGTGAATAAATACCTGGCTCACCAATTTCTCTGTTTGCCTCTGGCACCGACAAACTAGGGAATTGTAACTTGTTAAATTAAAAAACCATCAGTGGGATATGGATAATATTGATACCTACTACTGATGGCTTTTTACCTATCTTGTATGCAGGGCCGGTCCTAGGGTAGAGCGAGTGGAGCGGGCGCTCTAGGCGCCGGATGGCAGGGGGGCGCCAAAATGGCAAAAGAAAAAAAGTTTTAAAGCGAGTGGCGCGTGGGCGCAAAATATGTACGTTTGGAGTGGAGTGGTGCGACGGCGGGTGGTACCTTTACCTTTTGGTATATAATTTTTGGTATTTTTATTATTTCAACTTGTTTTATCAGACGTGACTCGCTACTATTAATCTTGAAGGGCGCGAAATAAAGGCGCCAAAAAGATACTTTCTTTATATTTTTCTAATCGTTTGGTTTATCAGGATTGCATTCTATTATTTATTTTTGAAATCGTTGGTTTTGATCTTGAAAGGCGCGAAATAGAGGCTGATATAGGCGCTGAAAACGTAACGTCCTTTGTAATTTTTTCAAGCAATTGGGAATTTTAGGACAATTTTTTTTAATCACTGCTTTTAATCTTGAAAGGCGCGAAATGAAACCCGATAAAGGCGCCGAAAAACGGGTTACATTTGTTATCTATTTTTTTAAATCGCTGGTTTTGATCTCGAAAGGCGGAAAATCACGGCTTAAAATAAAGGCGCCGAAAACGTAAAGAAGGCAAAACAAATATAAAGCTTAACGACCCCTAGAAGATGAACATTCGGCATTAATATTGTATTTCTTTTATTTTATTAAAACTGAATTACTTTCCCGATATTGACTTTAAACTTCTAAAATATTAAGAACTTTATTGGCAGAAAACATGATACAGAATAAAAATTAAACTAAACCTATAAATAAAAACGAATTTTAAAAATAAATGCTAATTAAAGTAAAACTTAACTAAAATTTAAAACTAAATAACCCTAAAAAATATCAAAAAAATTGGGCCCCCGCGGCATGGTGCCAAGGACGCTGGCAGCATTCCCCCGCTGTATAGCAATGCTGATGCGTTGCGCGAGAAAGCTGCCAGCTCGTCGGTCACCAGTAATTTGGATAAGTCTTTTGGACATCTCCATAAAAAGTTGACGAGCGCTAGGACCCCACGGACCAAGGGTCTCGACTCCGAATGGCAAGAAAAAGTAACCGGAGCCGAGTCCCCGGTATTTGGAGGATTTTTGTTTTTCGGCCGCTTTAGCCGCCGCACCTACCTGCTTACTCGTTCCCATCAGGTGGGAAGGGGCCAGTGTGTCCACGCAAGTGGCGTCCCACACTAGAACCCTTCCCACACTCCAGGGAATCAGGGACATACTTCTAAAATAATAAATCCAAGTATGAGGTTGTGAGAGCTCTCCAAATCTATACCTCTCGCCAAAATCGCCCTTTGTATGGAAATCTTGGGATCCTGCCATTTGACCAAAATATTTTTGACCAAATTTCATTTCCCAACCAAACTTTCCCAACCGCACATTTGTCAACCCAATCTTTCCCATATACTTATTTGTCAATTTAAAGTTTCGACAAATGATCATTTCCCAAATTATTACTCAAGCAACTTTCAATAGACCAACTGATGTTTTGCCAAATGTTTCACTTGGACAAAAAATGTTTCACAATTTTAATTTTGTCAAATAGATGCTTACACAAATGATTTTTATCCAAATAAATGTTTAGACAAAAAATGTTTCCTCAACCCTCATTTTGTCAAATAAATCAGTGGACAAATGAAATATATCCAAAGCATAGCTTAGTAAAATATTGTTTGTTAAATGTTTTAATTGGACAGAAAATATTTACTCAACTTTTATTTTATCAAATAAATTACTGGACAAATGGTTTAAATCCAAAGCAATGTTTAGTCCAATAGCTTACTGGACTTGGATTTGTCTGCGTATGCATCTGAAATCTGAATAGCGCCATACATGGTTTGATTTGTCCGCCGAGCATATTTACCAGAAAAATCCAGCGTTAAAAACCAGAAAAGTAGGTTAGGCTAGGTTAGACCCGCGACCCCCACGGAAACAAACCTCTGCCAGAAAAGTAGGTTAGGTTAGATAAGAACTGTGACCTCCCATCGAAACGAACTTCTGCCAGAAGAAGTAGGTTAGGTTAGGATAGAACCGCGACCCCACGGAAATGAACTTCTGTAAGAAAAATAGGTTAGGTTAGGTTAGAACTGCGATCCCACGGAAATGAACTTCTGTCAGAAAAGTAGGTTAGGTTAGAACTGCGACCCCACGGAAACGAACTTCTATCAGAAAAGTAGGTTAGGTTAGGTTAGAACCGCAAACCCCACGGAAATTAATTTCTGTCACAAAAGTAGGTTAGGTTAGGTTAGAACTGCGACCCCACGGGAACGAACTTTTGTCACGGAAATTAATTTCTGTCATAAATCCTAGTAAACGGTAACATTAACTGTCTTATTATTTGCCATCATTTGTTTGTTGATGCCATAATTTGGGATATGATTATAAATTGAACGAATTTTTGTAAAATGCAAAACTATACCAAACGGATTTTTGTTTAAAAGACAATTTGCCTGATTACGATTTGGGATAAATTAGTTTGCTGAATGATGATTTGGAATATGAAATTTTGTGAAATAAAAAATTACCAAACGGGTCATTTGCTAAAAAAATATTTGCTGAATGAAACGTTTGCCATGACTTGTTTTGCGTTTCGTATGTTTTGGCAACTAATGCATTCGGTTAATTAAAAATTGGTGAAGTGAAAATTGTCAAAATGAGGAATTGCCGAAAATTTATTTGCATGTTGTTGAGTTGCCAAAAAAATGTTTGCGTATTATTTAGTTGGGAAATGATTATTTGGTATTTATGTTTTTGGGAAACATTATTTGGGAAGTGAAAATCTGGCAAATAATTTTTGGTAATACATCAGTAATCCCAATTGGTGCTCTGTTCGAATTTCACTTGTCAACCAACTTTGCGGAGAAGTTTCATTTGGCCGAATTTCATTTCCCAACTTTACATAATCCAACCTAACCTAACCCAACCTAGTAAGTAATTTCCATTTCCCAACTACGGGGTTGGGAAATCAAATGGTTGCGAGATAATTATTTGGTAAAAGTTATTCGGCCAAATGAAACATCTGCGAAAAGTTGGTTGACAAGTGAAATTCGGCAATACAATTTTCGGCAGCAATGCAGGATACTACTTCAATTATTGCACAAAGCTAAATCAATCAAATTTCCTAATTTTGCTTGTATAGGCCTTAGGAGGCCACTGTTCATTTATTGGCGTCAAATCATTAATTTTTGGGTACTTGATTTGGCTTTTGTACTGGTTTCATCTTTTGAATCAAACCGTTCATAATCAGGGCACTTTGTTCATCTTCTGGGCGAATTGGCATATTTTGGCACAAACATTCTTATAAAAAACGCAGTACGGTTCTAAGAGCGTTTGGAATAGCTTATTCTAACTACATAGATTATACTAGCTTTTGCCCGCGACTTCGTCTGCGTGGAATTAGTAATCCCTTATTAAGGAATGAATTCTGGATATCAACTATTCTATATCCTTCCCCAGAGCATCCCCAGTGTTCAACGGTTATTGATTCGCCATACAAACTTTCAACCCCTTTTTCACCCCTTCTAGGGTTGATTTTCGGGATGAAAACTATTCTATGTCGTTTCTCGGGACTCAAATTATCTACATACCGTAAAACTACACAACTATAGTCCAGTACTGCAACTATGGTCCACAGCTTCAATACGTATATAATCTAAATATCAATCCCAGTTTTCTTTTTAGTTTTATTTTTAATCCTAATCGTAGATATTTGAGTCAGTTTTGGACTATAGTTGGGAGCTTTTGGACTATAGTTGTGTAGTTTTACGGTACTAATTTTCATGTTAATCGGTTCAGCGGTAAAAAATTCTCCAGACAAACTTTCAACCCCCTTTACGCCCCCTCCAGGGTTGATTTTCGGGATGAAAACTATCCTATGTCCTTTCCCAGGACTCAAACTATCTCTATACAAAATTTCATCAAAATCCGTTCAACCGTTTTTACGTGATGCGCGGTCAAATAAACAGACAAACAGAAAAACAGATAAACAGACAAACAGACAAAAAATCTAAAAACTGTTGCAACGTGTTCTGTTATCGATTCTAAGTATCCCCAGCCAACTTTTTTTCGAATATCTTCCATGTACAGACTTTCGACCCTCTTCAGCTTTATTATATGTATAGAAGATGCCAAATCAAATTTAAAAAAAAACTTGTTGAAAATTGGTTATAACTTACATCAAAAAATACTTAAGTTGGGGTAGTCCCTTAATCGTTCATTTATGACCTAACCCTATTTCTCTAACGCTTTTGGGTAAAAAGATTCGACGAGGGGCGCCAAAACCCGATTTCGCTCTACCCTGATCGAGGGCTCGGGCCGGCGCTGCTTGTATGCTAGATATTGGTCTACTTTGGCCTCAAACAGCAAGAAGCGAAGTGTGGTTCCGATCGATAAAAGCAGATCCTTATTTAAAAATAAGAGCCTCACCTTACTATAAACGAGAATCAGCGTTACAATGTAACGCATGTCGCGCCAGAAGACAGACATTAAAATTCGAGGCGATGGAATAAAAGTTTCACTTAAAAAAAAATAAACGTGTCATGAATGCATGATTATTTTGCTAATTAACACTAATCTCCGAGATGAAAAAAATCTAATTCGCAAATGTCAAGCGATTTTTCCGTGAAGGGAAGATTAATGCTGATTGCCGTTATTTCCTTCAGACGTGAATAAGAAATCATTGTTATATCAGCAATTACATCTCCCTCATGACATGATGCAAACACGTCGGTAACCTATTGTTGCGTTAGATCTCGTTTGACGGAAGTGCTAGAGGAAGCACTAAGTGGTGGCAAGATATATGGCCTGCAACAAATACATATATATACGTCATCACTCTTGATGTAGGTACCTACATGTGAAATTTGTCTGTGTATGAGCACTATGAACAGAGATGCTATAGTAGCCCTCAACCAATGTGACGACCGCGGCCATAAAAGTCCACAATGCAACACAATGGATAACTGATAACGCGAGCTCAAGGGTTTTATGGCCCCGGTCGTCACATTGGTTGAGGGCTACTATAGCGGTTAGGTGGTTTATCTAATCAAAAACCTGTGTGAAACTGGTTGGAGGTATTTAAGGACCTTACACCTTAAGTCGATGAGCGGTAGGTACCTACATATACTCGATACCTATGGTAAAAATACATACTACGTAATAAAATGTACATAGGTATACCTATGCAACCTTCACTTAGGTAAACGGTATCCGCTGAAGGGACAAACATGTTTTGTCACCTCACATAGACATGAGATGCCGACGAAGTGAGAGTTTAACCTTTTCAACGCCAACCGTATCGGACGAAAAAATCCCCAATGCGCAAAGCAAACCGGTTATATTTTGGACATGATATCACGTGCTGGCGCTGAGGGTACGACTTTCCGTGCGCGTGATTTGACGTCTTTGGCGGTTAAAGGGTTAAGGAAAAGGAACCTGAAATAAGCATGACAAATTGATCATCATGAATGAAGTAGTTCAAGCGTTGATTAGTACAGTATTATGTGTCATTTATATTTCTAATTTTAGCGTTGTAACCAGGAAGGCAATTTCTTTAATGACACTTTGATTGCTCGACGATTGGTATGCAGCCATTGTTTGCTCAGAAGAAATCTTTGAAGCTTTTTAATTGAATACACGCTCAGCTTATATTTACTAAGTAGTTAACCCTGCTATACAGTGTGTTTCTGTAATAATTAACTTTCATTGAAAATACGATTTAGTTTGTATGAAAAAGAAACAATCTACAAAATACATATTTTTAAAAAGTTGTTGAACAAAAGTTTTGTAGTTTGAGGAGTAGAATCTATGTTTTAATTTATTGCTCCTATTACAGAAACACACTGTATACTTAATGTATTTAGGCTTTCAGTAGATACCTATTAAGTACTACCTATCTCCTAGTAGGTATTTATAGTGAGTAAGTACCTAACACTAATGGCGTACGTATTTAATTGAACTAAGCGTGAAACAAAGCTTTGTGCTGGTCTTTGCGAATTAAGAAATCTTATATCCTTCTTTTTGACCACAAGTGGTAAAAGGTATTGGAGTTGTAGCTACGAAATGTGGGTAGGTAGGTACCTAAGTACCTATAATTACTGATGTGTAATTTCATAATTTGCGAAAAGTTAAAAAAAAATTGGGAAAGATCTCGGACATTTCCAGAATTATAGGAAATTTAAATTTAAGAAGGAATCGGCAAGTTTCAATCCCTATACAAAATTTATGAGAAGTTTCCGAAATTTTCCTTTGTGAAAAGTTCCGTAATTTTGGAAAGTTTCCGAGGGCACATCAGTGCTTATAATTAAATAAAATAGATAAGCATCACTGCGAATATGGATCTACCTAATAATATTTATTTAAATTCTGATACCCGCGGCTGAGTGAACACTCGCCTAACGAACAAAAGAATGTCAATCACCATCATTTGGGCCGAGGCTCGTCACCAAAAATTGCGCACTTTAGGATGAGAAATCAGACACGAAATTGCTGTAAACACTCATATTCTTGATGGTAGATAAATGACTTCCTGCTACACAACAGCGCGTCATTATTCTGCCAGAATAGGCTGTGCCGTGAGAAAATCCCACGACTTTATTACGGATATATATATTTTTTTGTTCCAATTAACAGTTTTTCTAATAGCCTGCTTTTTCTTTAATTGTTAGAATGTGTGCTACCGCTCGGTACCATTTCAATTGTGTGAGTGCTGAATGTGTATCACTCGAGTTCAAAGAATTAAAAGTACCTACGGTTCTTTCATAAGTAGGTACCTAACTAGCATCGAAGGCTGGCTCTACATGATGGACCATCATAGGGACGCAGCTATATGACGGAACGAGATGGCAATATCGTTAGCTCCCTCTAACGCATAGCTGCGTCCCTATGATAGCCCATCATGTAGAGGCGCCAGAAGACTGACATGGCCCAATGCTCAACATTTGATGGGCCTACTTTGAAGCTGGTGGTTCTGCTCAGCTATTGGCTTAAGACACGTATATAAACCATTGGTATCGATCGAATCGGATAGATGGAGCGAGGGGGTACCGCGGTCTGATGATTTCTAGTATTTTTTCAGGTATCATCGTGTCTTAACATTTTCACTGCTCCGAAACCCCCGCTATTAGGTGCAGTGGGTTCATTCCGTTTAAGATTTAGGGAAGTTGGCACTCGACAGTGTTAGGTAGGTACATAATGTTTATGATAGTAAGTATTTATTTCTCCTTAGAGTTGAGACCATCAACGATCCAGAACAGAACTAAATACACATTTACAAAAAGGTAGTTCGACTCAGAAGTAGGTAGGTACCTAAATAATATAACGACTAGTTGTAAAAGTGGACGGTTAAACTGTAATCACGGCACATGCTTTGTGCTGTTGTGTCTAATTTGCGGTAATTTTAGACGTTTTTGTGTGGACACGAAACATGCGATTGTCGTAACTACTTGTACCCTCGATTCGAACTTACCTAACCGCACTGAGGCTCATAGCTTTTCGTTCAAGCTAGTTCAATAAATTTTATTGCCCGTATGCTTATCGATTGGCCTATATGTGGCGCAAAAATATAGCACTTAGATTAACTAGGTACCAATGATAGCTTATTAGTAGGTACCTACTTTATGGTTTCATTCATAAATAAACATAGGCTACTGACTTTACACAAACGCAGGGTTCGGCAACCTTTTAGCAGCCAAGGACCACATTTGCCTCGCCTCTATTGAAGTGCATGGTCAGATATTTTTGACTAGGTACCATGGCCGCTCCGATATATGATATATCTGATGTCGACTGTACCTACTTATTGCGGACTTAATTTTGTTTTCTTATGAAGTACATTGATATTAAAATTGTCAATTTTCATTAAAGCAGTCGGCAGCTATACAGCTTAGTATTACCATAGACGTAGTATACCATAGATGTAGTACGCTAGTCGTTACTAGATGGAGTAGCAGAGCAGGTGACAATTCCTCTTACATTTTGGCTATCTTTGGGTCGCTCTCAACTAGATGGCGCTAAAGACTTAGAGCCTCAAAAAGTTCGTAGACTATGGCCGTCTTAATATCTTTAAGTCTATGGTATTACCTACTGCAAAAAAAATCGGTATCAAATAGGATGTAATCTGAGCATTCACACGTCTCCGATCATAAAGGCTCCAAATAAAACACAGTGATGATTGTGACTCATGTTTATACCACTCACAAATGCAACATTTTTGACTAAAGCGAATAAACAAACAAAAGAATTGTCTCCGTACTCATGGCATGATATTGACAATTTAACACAATACTTAGATCGTCATTCCGAAGCAGACTGCACGCAGCATCCTTTGTTAACCCTTTAAACGCCAAGCATCGGACGATAAAATCGTACCCTCAGCGCCAGCGCGTAAGACACACCAGTTAGGTATATTTTGGACGTGATATCACGTCCTGGCGCTGGCGGCACGACTTTCCGTGCGCGGGATATGACGGCTTTGGCGGTCAAAGGGTTAAAAACAGTTTTTGTGCGTAGCTTCGGAATGGCCCCTATAGACACTTAATCGACTAATTACATTGTCTACTAATTCATTTGGAATACATCTATGTAAAATATAGGTTAATTCATTTGTTTATAAAAAAAATATAAAAGAACTTTCCTAGTTACGTCAAGCATTTGACTAACAAACATATGTCATATGGGTTTATTTATTTACCTACCAAATAACCAATATAAATACGATATAACAGATCTTTGTTTAAATCTAGAAGCTATATTAAACTGATTACGCAACTTTCAGTCATAAAAAGGTACACACTAAATGAAATAAAAGACAAATCTTTAATTTACTCTGGAGACTACTAATAATAAGTAATGCGTTCAATGAAGACGTCATATAGACGTAGTTGCATATTTGATTATCCTTAAACCGAACAAAATTATGCGGATTATATGACATGAATATACCTACAAAGGAAAAATATTATTACGACCATGGGTCGGTAAATTTTACACTTTACTTACTACAAAAAACTAAACACACATTCAGCACCGAGAACCCGACTGTCGGGTTCTCTGTTCGTAGCTACTACGCGCTACATACGAGGAATACCTGGCTACGCGCTACGAGCGTAGCGCGTAGCGCTACGCGGTACGGAAAGTGTTAAGAAAAAGAGTCGTATAAAAATAAATTATGGACGGATACGACTTAATTACAATCCTCTGATCTGATAATCTAGATAAGTACCTAGGTTTCATGTTTAATTGCTATACTGAATTGAATTGCTGTTAAGTGTTAACATTGTGCATCCATCTTATTTCTTGAGTACCTACAGATTACCTTTCCTTTTTATTACACCTAATATTTTCAAAGTTTTTAACATGGTTCACAACTTGATTGTGTACCTATTTTACCATGCAAAACTCTCTTAAATGTACCAAAATACACAATAGCTATTTATATTTATAAGCATAAAATTATTACATCCACATCCTTTAATTAAACGCATCTAACAAGACAGTACGCACCTCCAAAAATTCCTAACTACTTAACTGTATAGATTGCGAAATTTAAAATACCTTTAGGTAGTTCGCTTCAAAATTCGCGCTCATCTTAACCATAGACAACCATTCGTTCACTAGATTAGCTTTTCAAGGACCCTTCACACATCCTCCCGCGACAATACAGGGGTAACATTTGCTGTCAGAAAGAGAAGTGAAATATACCTAAGTTCATATGTATATGTCCTATTGTAACGTGCAGCGTTCCCCGGTGACCTTGAAAAAAAAAAGTACAGGAAGGAGGATGCGAGTATACACTTCAGTGTAGCGATAAAACTCTGTGGCATAAAATGTTACTTGACCCGCATAGACCGTTGCTTGTTCATGTTAGTGAGCATAAGGGAGATGTATGACGTCAGGAGGTCGTCCATCTTGTAGCCGAGAGACGTCTCGCAGAGGAGCTTGGAGCCGCGAACGAGGTTGCCTATCGTCATGTGGAAATACGTGTTGCCGGACGACCAGTTCGATATCCTAGTGAAAGGGTGTGTCACCAAAATGTCCTGAAATAAATAAAATATTTATTTAGCAGTTCACATACTTAATCCATTTTAACTAATTTCAGATCAGAATGAGTCATCCCACGCAAGTAAAATCTTTACGATTTCTCAACATTTCTATTGTTAGAAACAGATTGAACATAGACCTAATTGAAACAGAAGTAATTAGAACCGTAGACAACTAATAGTACCGTTAAATGAACGGAGTAATAAAGACCAATTAACCTCTTATATTGTCTTTCTTAGACATTGACACGGTAACACGACTCGCGAGCGACATAAATTGCCCTTATATCTTTGTCCGTTTTGCGAAAAAGATGGCAGATACTAGGATCGGTGTTAGTGCCAAAGTTAACCAACCATGATGATTAGGTACTTTTATTTCATGATTCGTGCACTGTATTTGATAGTGTTATAAAAATCATACCTAAATATTTTTAAACATTACGTTTACATATTGTTAAAATTAAAATATTGTTCGTACCTTGGACTGCGGATGAATCAAACTGACTCCGTGCTTGTTTATAGCGATGAGCAGCAACTCCGGATAGTTGGGCTCGGTCGTCTGCTTGACCTCGAAGAACGCGGAGCCGAAGGTCGGCCACCGGTAGATGACCTTGAGGAACGTGATCTTAGCATCTTCGGGGGTCATTCCAGCGTCCTGGTTGTAGGAGGCCACGATCGCCCGTTTCCAATCGGCAGAGCTTTGTAGCTTTATTAGATCTGCTGGTACTAGCTCGCGGAGCATTTGCCTGAAACATTAAATTGTCTTATAAGATACTAAAACTTTGAGGTAGACGGAAAAACTAAAGAAAGCCATCGACATTCATCTGCTTGCTGCCTACACGAGAAGAAGGAGTGCGTAAATTCGCAAAGTGTCGTATTGTGAAGGCCACTAAACTTGACGTAAGGTGGTAATTTATTAAGATGTCGGAATCTTACTAGGAGATTTCTACCTACACTTAGGGCATCCTTTTCAAGTGCGTAAAGCTAAGGCAGAAAACATAGCCTCGTCGCGCCCGCAGTGTGGTAGCCGCGTAGCAGCTTGAGCACCTCCTGGTGGCAGTGCAACACTTGTACTCGTACTCACGGTATCGCCTGCAGTTCCTGCTTGTTGTCGCCGAAGCGCGCGCGGCCTCCTCGCGTCCGCAGCACTTTGGGCAGGTACTGGTGGAAGTGTAACATATGTACTCACGGTATCGCCTGCAGTTCCTGCTTGTTGTCGCCGAAGCGCGCGCGGTACGCCAGCGCGGCCAGCCGCGCGGCCTCCTCGCGCCCGCAGCGGTGGTAGCCGCGGAGCAGCTTCGGCAGTTCTTGGTGGAAGTGGAAGATCACGTCGGCCGCGCGGTCCTTGCCCGGCACCGTGTTCGTCCATAGCTTCTTCATGAAGAACACCTAAGGGAGGTACAAATAATTTTGTTATCCATAGCGCCTTTGTATTTAGTTAATTAAGTATTGTGTTATCATTTTTGCCTGAAAAAGTTTTCTTCAATTAAGTTAGTTGATCTCTAGGAAACTATTGATATGAAATCGATTGGTATAAAAAATTGTATATAGCCATAGAGTAACTTATATAGTAAGTAGAGCAGCATAGCTTAAGAACTATTTGAAGTTCAAGTCTATTGCGCCCTCTGTCCGAAAGCCCCCTAAAGATACTTACCACTAATCACTTAATCATCTAACATTTAGAGGACACAGTTCAAGTAAGAAAGAATATCAAACGTCACGTCACGAAGCAGTCAGATTTGGATTTTATTTTTATTTTTCATTTTAATTACACAATAGGCAGGTACATGTCTGTCTCTCAAGCTGTTTTGATATGCCTTCTTGAAGAACTACGCATTATTGTATATAGTATCTTTAATGTATTTGTAGTACTGTTTTGAAAAAATAAGTCCCGCCGAGTTTCTTGCCGGTAATAAGTAATACTTCTCGGGTCAGAGGTGTAGGGTTAGAACCGGTGGTAGTTTCTTTTCTCTCTGACGTTCATAAGTGCATTGTAATGTGCCTAAATTGAAGAATAAATATCTTTTATCTTTTTTTTTATCTTTTTACCGAAAATGTAAGAGGAAATGTCACCTGCACTGCTACTCCACCTAGTACTCCACCGAGTAGACAGAGGGCGCTAAATACTTGGAGCCTCAAAAAGTTCGACTATGGCTGTCTATTATATCTTTAAGTCTATGATATACCTAGCTATGATATTTTTGTCTTGCTTAATATCGACGTGACAAGGAAATTGCGCGATCGCGATGCGCGAATTGTCTTTTCACCTCACTAGCTCGGAAAGCCCTTTTTGTTTGTTTAATATCTATTGTGAAAATCGCTTTTTATCCACATGTGGTGAAAGAGTTTTGACATAAGTGACAAGTGGCTTAAGTGACATTTGACAGCTCTGACAAAACGTAAAACGTTAAAAGTGCAGAATTTTTAACATCGCAATTAATGAATTGCATCGAGTAAAAACACTTAATACAGTCTGACAACTTTATTTTAATTCATAAATATCAGCATTCAACATTAATCTTCATTCTTTTTGTAAAAACGGATAAATTGTTCTGACAGCCGAATAAGTCTACGTACGAACAAAACGCATCTGACATTTACTAAAATCTTTTACGTCAAAACTTTTCATTTCAATTCATCCATCATATCAACGTTAAATATTCGCATGTTTTTCTAGATTGTTTTGTTAAAAATTAGTGATTCGAGTGATGAAGAAGTATTAAACACCTGAGGAATTACGGGAAACCGAGCAAAATGCACCCTTTTTCTTATTTTCCTCGCTGTAGTGAGGTGAAAAGTTTTGTGTTATACACGGGTGAAAGTTATTTTACGTCTCGTGTATTAAAGCACTCGCTACGCTCAGGATTCAAATAACACTCGCACGTAAAATACAACTTTCACCACTTGTATAACAAATAACTATTCCATACGCGCGGTGTTAAGTAAAAAGTGACGGTGGTTAAGTATTTATTATTATTATTTATCATTTTAAACTGGATTATACTCTTTGAAAGAAAGAAAGAAGAAAGAAAGAAACATTTATTCATGACAAAGGAAACAAACAGAAAAATACACACACTTTGTCACGAAATGGTTGCAACTCAGCGTTAATGCTGGCAAGGCCAGCGCTGGTCACAAATATGTGTCAAATGTGACATTTTTGTGACGAGTGCGAGAGAGATATCACAACATTCACAACGCCCCTACATTATGCTCTCTATCGGACCGTTTTTACTACATTTTAGTATAATCATCATCATCTATAAACGACTGTTTTGCTCGATAATAAGGTTCAACTGTGGTTAGGGAAATAGCGAAAGAGTAATGTCCGGTTTCTCTCTTGGTCCGTGACCTCTCTCCATGTGTCATTAAAAAAAGAAACAACAGCGATACAAGTGAGATATCTACGTGTTGTACTTTGGCATGTCGAATAGCGGTCCTGATCATCTTTCACTCGCTAATGGGCCTACGAACACCACACCGTGCCTAAGAAAAGTAATAGGTATTGTTATTTGGAATAGCAATTCTCAGAACACAATCAGGATGTCGAGATAAAATTAAATCGATTATTTTTGTCAACGTACCTAATAGTTAGGTATAATTCCAAAAGCACTGATAATAGCTCAGAACATTTATGTTATCTACTATATAACCTATATAAGATTCGATTTATTATTTGCAATATTTACGTACCTGATAAGTGAACTGTGGTGTGATGCCGTCACGAGTAGGGCGCGCCTTCTTGATCCAGTCCGTGAGGTGCCGCACGAAGTCGAAGAAGAAGTCTCCCTCCGGTACCGAGATCACCTTATCAGCTATCTTAACGAACAAACTAAAGCCTTCACTAGATCTGAGATTCAGTCTCTGCGCTATATTCTGACAGAAATCTTTCGCTCGCGTTGAAGAGTCCACTTCGAACGCCTCGTCCGTATCGTCGGGGAAGTAAACCTTATGAAATATCTGAGTAGTCTTATGTTGAATAGCTTCTACTTCCACTTGGTGCGGAGGATATTTTCTCTGTCCGTTTCTTAAAGTCTTTTGGAGTCTTTGGAGTGAGTCTTGAGCAATTGGATACCTTCTAGTCCTAAGGAATAGTGTCAGCTCTCGGAGCAATCCCTGGCTACACGCAAACAAGCCTGTCGCAAGCCACATCAATTCCCAGCCCCTTTCTTCGGACATTCTGTTCCTATTGTCGGTCAATTGTTTCATTACTTGGCAGTATATTTCATCTCGCAATATCTCATGCTTCAGAGGGCCGTCGAAAATGTGGTCAGTATACTCATTACCAATTCGTGGCCGTTTTGAGGGCAAGTCCCCCATGTATTTCAGTATAGCAGTAAAAGCGAAGCAAGCTTCTTCGGCGAGCTCCTCTTTGGCCTGTAGTTTCTTTAACAATGGCTGTTTAATAGGTTCTCTCGAATGGCGCCATAATTCTTCGGTACCGCCTCTTTTCGCTGTTGACAGCGTAAGTGCTTTGGATACCGTGCGTTTCGGTGGCAATCTGAAATGATCTATGGCGTATTCTATTAACGTGTGGGGTTTATCCCTTGTTTCCGTTCCGTTAAGCGTCGCAGTCGGTACTCGGCGACCATGTGATGCGCCTTCCATACAAAACAGTGCTAGGATGTCAGGTGGAGGTTTGGTCAGAGCAGGCAACACATAAACAGTTTCGGCGGGGAAGTCACCCCGTTCCACAGTCCTCTCACACCGGCCGATACACCAACCATTGTTCAGTACAGATTCGCCAGTACTATCCTCTTCTAGAATAATCAGATCTCCTTTTTGGAATGTTAAAAAACTGGAACCTTCACCAGGGGCCTTATAGTCTTGTAACGCTATCACAAATTTGGACCTCTTCTTCAGCCCTTCTAAGAAGTATACCACTAAGTCCCGAATATCTTCTGCATTCGGGCTTTGAAATGTGAACTCTTCTCCTCGGACCGTAGATAAACTAAAGGTCTGCGTAAACACTTTATTCGTCTTTTGACTTGCCACTGTTGTAATTTCAGGGAACGATAATTCTAATAACACTTGCTCCTGGTCATCTACCACATACACGCCTGTCCAATTTACAGCAATTATAACATCATTTTTGGGTAAATTCGGACCAGAATTTCTGTATGCCTCATAAAATCTAGAAAACAATAGTGGCCACTTAAACTTTGCGTAACTGACGACGTCTTCTTTGACTTTGTATGTAGGAACTTTCTCTTTCACATAATAACTTTTCTTATATGCCTGCACAACTAGAGCACCCCATCTGTCCACTGCTTTTTCAACTCCCGTTAAACAGTAATCCGGTATATAGTTGGGTAACAATGTGAACAATCGCTCGGTATTCATGTCTTGGCCATACTCAATGTAATATTGCTGAGCTGCAATCATCGCTAAGTCTTCTTCCTTATCGCACCTGTACTCGCCGAATTTAACACCTCTGACAACCTGTTGATAAATGAGATTCGTGGCGACCTGGTCTTCAGTGGGGTCATGCCAGGGTGCAAAGATCTCTTTCCTAAAGAACAACCTCCAAGGGGCATTTCGCTCTTGTGCCCCTTGTTCTTTGGCATATTGCTCGCATTGTGAAATCGCATCCATTACGTGGTCACCACCACTTCCTAGTGAACTAACTTTGTCGAACAGAGCAATGTACAGGGAAAAACCAAACTGGTCTTTCAAGGCGATCTTATCAGACAACTGATTGCACAATTCTCTGGCTGTTGTTGCAGAGTCGGCTAACAGGGTTTTTGTGTTACCATCCATGAATGTAATAGGCAACATTATAGGTTTTTTAGATTTTGTAGCTTGAAGCTCCAACCAGGAAGGCGGTTGGTTTCGTGTGCCATTATTAAACGTTCTCTTAAGACGATCTTCGCAGTAAGGTGCATATCCGGGTGGACCTTCTCTGATAAAAGCTCGAAGATAGTTCACAAATTTTTCACTCGGAGCGAAGCATCCTACACACAAGGAGAGTAGAATCCAGCCTCTTGCATGAGAAGACTTTGACGGATTGTTCGTTAATTGTTTGCATATTTGGCAGTAAATCTCATCTCGCAGTTCCGCACGAAGGATTCCATGTCCAATGATGAAGTGAAGTTTTTCTAAGTTAGACGTGGGACGCGATTCCAGCCAAGACTGGTAACTGTCTGCTGTATATTCTTCATCCTGCAATATTGAAAAACATTTTGCTTAGTAGTTTTCTGTTTTATATACATACTTACAGATATTCTCTGAAGTACATATTTTAACCTTACCTGTAATTTTCTTCTGACATCTTCGCCAAGTTTATTCTTTCGCTTCAGCGTCAGTGACACTAACTTGTGCCTTATAGACCTCGGCTTTTGCTTGTTGAGGTAGGCATCAGAGTCGACGCCCATCATTTGCGCCTCCTGGAACTCCTTGGACCTGATAAAGTTCCTGCCGAGCGTCGCTGTTACTTTGGACATTACTGATGTGTTGTCTCTATCCATTGTGTGGTATCTGGGTTCGGGGAGATCACCCGTGAAGCGCAGGATGGTAATCCATAATGCTTGCGCAGCCTGGAATAAAAGTTTCTGTTAATTTTCAGTTCAAGCAGAGTTGGGCAAAAATTAGTGTGAGTGAAACTAAAGTTAAAAATGAGAACGTCACTCTTAATCATTTGAACATGATTACGGATTTACTCAAGAGCTTTCCAATCTGAGTGAGCACCGACATGAGTAAATCATGTCGATTTTTAGTTTGAATCATGAGTAGCTGAAGTGATTACATTAGTAAGACAGATGCTTAGTTAAACTAACGATTTAGTTGATTTAATCATAGTTTGATTATAATTAGCTTTTGCTTAGCAACTAGGTTCATCATTTTTTTCCTGACGGAACCTAGATAAGTACGAGTATATAAATTAAGGATACTTGGCTATTTGTGACAATATTTTCGTAAAGGTATCATTTGGCCGGTTGGCCCTTACTGCATAAGTTGTATTGTAGGTACTGATTAAATATTGTTTTAGAGCAATAAAAGCGTAATTGTGCCAGCAGCGGCCAAATGGTACCATTATCAATATACCGAAACATTTGTTTTTTGGTACAAAATGGGACATTTAATAAAATATCAGCACGTTCGTTGGTTTTTTTTGTATGTGTGTACAAATGCTCCCATTTACCTTTGAATATAAAACAAAACAATGTAGGTACAATATAAAACAAGTACTGACACCACATGTTGCTAAGTTCTAGAAACAATAACAAATCCCACGATCACCAACTGGCAGGTAAGAACTCTAATTTTCCACAAAGTAGGATAAGTTGTTAAAAGTACACTTTGATAAGATTGTCCATGTCGGCATAACTTAAAGACCTATTTAATAAGGATTAGACCGCGTCGGCGTGGGAACAAAAGAGTGAACGTAGCGCACCGCTCGGTCTTAGACATTTAACTTATACACGTACGCTATTTAACGACAATAGAAAAGATAAGGACGGATATATATTGAATAAAATCGGTTGAGCCCTTTTTTGAGTTATCACTCAAAAACGCATAGCGAAAGGTCGTGAGTGAAATGACGTAAGCGCCGCCAAGTATCCTTTAACAAATGACCTTTTTGGACGGATGTATAGTAACAGGCCGGCAACTACGGAACCCGACACTGAGCATGGCCCGACATGCTCTTGGTCGGTTTTTTAAAAGTACATGTTATTGTAAATATATCGATTAACGGCTATTAATTATTATGTCAACATCGAACATAGCTCGGTGCGTTGTTATTTGTTCACAATTAAACATTAATAAATTAAAGATCTTTACAGTCAGTGCATAAAAAACTAATTGTTTCACATCTCGTTCAATATGTGAAATTCAGTATAAAAAAACCTCATCCCTGTAATAATGGAAAACAGCTTTAAAAATACTACAATCATATTTTCGTCACTCATATTAAACAACTCATGATTGGCGTTAGTTGAGTAGCGTTACTTTAGTTTCACTCAGCGCGCGGCGTTAATGATTTACTCTTGGCGAATTTACTTGATTGTTTTGTGTTATGATTTAATCAGCGATTATTTAATCAAGTGAATTTGTAATCAAATCACCGATTTCAATCATGAGTGCCCAACTCTGAGTTCAAGTCATGGTGTTATTTAAATTTCAATATACAAAGTACGTACCAATTGATCTCCTTGGGTATGTAAGGGTAGTAAGGGGTGCTTCAAAGGTTTTCTTGAGTATTGGTGGGTGACATTTCCTTGGAAATAAGTAGCCGCAAACTTCTGGAATTTGAACTCTGAGAGATCCTCTTCGTCTTCCGATGTTGTTTGCATTGGTGTCACCATCTGTAAACACAACCAATAGAGTTTAATCTATGCAATTTCATTGTAATTTTTTCAATGTTTGTATTTGATTTAATAACAAACTATTGTATACAATTTCTTTCCAAATGAGGCCGAATGTAATTTTGATAACATCTGCAGTATTCTTTTTACGTTCTTGATAAAGCAAATTAAGTTTGCTTCAAAATTTGGTAAATTTGGACGTGCCAAATGGCTCTATACTTTATAAGGGCAAAAATTCTAAAGCTCGCGATTTATTGATGTGACAAACTCCGCAATCTCGCTCACCTCTTGCTGGTCTGCTCTCTGTTGCGGCAGGTCGCTGAACATCGAAGTGTCCTTCGGCGCCGGTGCCTCGCTGCTGGAGTCAGGCAGGAAGTCGAACATGGCTTCCACCAGCTTGCTGTCGTCCACCGGCTCGTCCTGCTTCCGCGTCGCCTCCTGGACGAGCGCACGCTTCGCTTCCAGCTGTCGCTTCTCTTCTAGTGCTAGTTCAGCATCGCGCCGCTCTAACTCGTACATGCGTTCCTGTAGAACAGTTAACCTGAATTTAGCGAGTTGTGCTTGTGTTGCCAACATAATCCTTGACCTAACTCTGTCCGTTTCATCTGCTAACTATTTAGGGAATTGTATTGAAGAATTCAAGTCAATTAATTTAAATTTATATCCAATCACAATGCAAGTACTATAATTATCACCGGTTTTTAACCACATCATTAAATATCGTTTACGTTTTTTATTTAGTTTGGAAGTATTGCTCAAACACACATAGTAAAACTCCCCATAGTCGTCGCGAGCGCGCTTAAAACAGGTAACCATATCGGTTTTCCACTTTCCCGATTTAAAAATCGCACACGACTGGCATTCAGCGATGTGTAGTTTCTATTGCTCCTGCCGGCTCGGGTTACGAAGTGGTTCAACTGGACAGTGTTATACAACCAGCCGTGTGTGATAATTGCACAACTTGGCCGTTATTAGGGCTGATAGAGCGTAAAATGGCTTCATGAGAGGCCAGTATAAATATCTTGAGACCCATAACTAATATGCGTAGTTGAAGATCTCGCTTATGCTGGTTTTTTGAAGACGATGAGTTTAATAAACATTGTGTAACAGCCCTGTATGCTTGATTGATCGCTGTCGGTGTCAGTCGCGCGAATATTTGATCATAAAATGATTGACGAGTGGCGTAAACCTGAGAAACGTTACGGCTCTGATTGCAATTAAACTGCCAGTTAAAACGATGCACATGTAGTATGTCTGAACTCTGAAGTTTTTGAATCGTATAAAGCAGTGTTTGTTGTTATTTAGTAAAAAACTTAGAAACATCCCGGAAAAATATAAAAGTACAACTCGCCATTCAATAATTCTCACATAGAAATCAGGTGCGAACGAGTCAATACCTTTTAGTAAAGTAATAGTTACGAATTAACTTCGACCATGTCATGCTAGTCCTTTTGTTCTTAAATAAATAAATAAATAATAAATATCATGGGACAAATCAACCACGGTAAGCTCAATAAGGCTTGTGTTATGGGTACTAGGCGACGAAATATATAATAGATAAATATTTAAATACATAGAAAACATCCATAACTCAGGAACAAATATCCTTGATAAACACACAAATAAATGCCCTGACTAGTAATTCGAACCCGGGACCTCCTGCTTCATAGGCAGGGTCACTACCAACTAGGCTAGGAGGCGTACTCATGCAGTGGGATACTTATCTACCTACTTTTAAAATGGGTACTGAATGCTGAATGTTTTAAGGGCGAGTGCTGTCATAATTGGAAAAATATAGGTATTTAAACTATATCAAATTACCTGAAATACATTAGTAGGTAGACTTGGAAACTAATATTATACCAAAACAATTTTTTAATAAATAATACACTATAATAACACATTATTGGTTCACTGTTCACGGGAGCAACTAAATTTGTGAGCCCATTGAAATATTCACTATTCAGTGATTTGGAACTTTTGATTATCATCAGGGATAAGAGAAACGCGGCAATTTTGTTTATATTGTTATCTTGTTTGATTAATAATTCAATCAGTGTCGATAAAAAAGTGATAACTAATGTATCTAGATTTAATCAATTTCACTGATGAGTGTTTAACAACCTGGTTTTACTTGTTTTATTTTTGTATTTGTTCATCAATAGGTATTCATCCCAAAACCTATTTTCAACCGCCTTCAAGATTTCGTAGGATGAGGTTCTCAATTCGTCGGGATCTTTGTTTTCTTATTTTTAACCGACTTCAATTCCATAGAAGAAGGAGGTTCTGCATTCGGTTTGGTGTTTTTTTATGTATGTACTCCGAGACCAGTAATCCGATTTTAGTAATTCTTTCTTTTTATGATATGTTCACCGATTATTCGAAGACGGCTGGACTTATTTGGATTTTTTTGTTGTTTGTAAGATTATATACATGACAGTCCCATTGTCACCAGGTCTGAATCTGACGATGGGATCCTGGAGAAATCGAGGGAGCTCTTCAACTGTTATAGGCAACCCTATAGTGATTTCAGTATTTTTTATAGCAGCTCTGGCACTTCCTCTTGGAAAAGCGGAGCTTCTTAAATTATTTATGCAATGTTTCAAATAAGAAGCTTATGATTTATGGCTAATTGCGCGTTTTTACAGAAAAGGTCGAAGGTATAATAATGAATTGTACTCGTAATACGTGTTCGTAATATATAATAAAGTTACATTAAAATACGTATACTGATTAAAACAAAAATAACGTAGAAATCCTTATGAAGTAGGTAAAGGAAGTGGCAAAGTAGCGGATGTGTGTAATAGTGATAGCACTAATGGATATAAAGAACGGTCTAGATTGCTGCTAATTGAAAGTATTTTAAAAACAAATAAAGTTTTGATTTCAAAGATAAGAATCGAGGTTATTTAATTTATCTTTTGATGTAAGTATATAAGATACCTACAATATGGTTCAAAGTGGATTGGTGTAGGCTACCTACACCTACGGTAAGGTACCTAGGGTAAAAGGTACCCATACCCATACCCAAGATAAAGCTACCAGTAACTTATGTTGTTACGAAAATGAACTGGTTTGTCCCTAAATTAAACAAAAGTAGATTTAGATCTACCTTCGTTTAATACAAGCCTTCAATGACAATGTGCTATTATTTTTTCTTGGTCGTGGTGGATGTCATATTAAATGTTATTCATCTTAATGTGTTGTGTTTAAGCAGTATTTTGAGTTATTAGAAACATTTGGATAGTACATATGATCAGTTGATCAGTTGATAACAAATAAATATGATCAAAATTGTAAAAGCCCTTATTGTGGAATATTTCCAATGACCACAATATTGATCAAACTTTACCTATGTAATACCTAGTACTTATTACACGGGGGCACCTGTCTGCACTTTAACCAAACTTTATTGCGGAATTCTTATCAAGCAAGCACGACATTGAATACGTCACAATTGGAATAAGTAGGTATGAGTACTTAGGTATCTAGATCATGTGACGATGCAGAATTTTCGGAAGTCTTTGTTATTCCAGAAAATGATAAGTATTGCTATAGTCAATTCACTTTTTTGATAGGGGTACTATCTTTTGATTATCTTAAGTGACAAGTAAGCAATTAATATATATATACTGAAATGCTACTGCACTGCACCTAATATTTATTTTAATTGGTGATATACCTATTTACATGTACAATTGTAAAGTAGAATTCAGAAATAATAATAACAACCCTTTTACGTAACGTATCGCATCATAATTATCCACAGTATAGTGTCGCTGATATAGAACTTAAAGCCATTAATAGATAAACTTGTCTACTACCTACTGATTACATAACTTATTTATATAACTATTATAAGACAGCTATAATCAGCATAAATTCCTGAAGAACGAGAGTTCCATGGACTACAAGTAGGTACCACTTATCGAACTCGCGGAGCGCAAGCGAAGTGAGTTCCAAACAACTCCAGACCCAACTGTCACCTGGCTACTGGGACGTCTCGGCATTTGGATGGCTTTTTGATTTAGATAGTTTGTCCGACGATAACTTTAGTAACGTTTTTCAGATCTTTATGATATTAGGTGGGGCTGTAGTAGAGGTACCTACATCAAATTTGAGAGTTCGTTCCTCCGTACAAAGCGGGAAGAAGTTGATAACTCGAGATATAAAATTGAAGAAATTTGAACCTTATGATTTTTTTCTTAAGTTCAAATTTCTTCAACTTTTCGCCGCGACTTGTCAACTTCTTCCCGCCATGGGCTATATGAGCAGGATCGATGAAGTGGTTATGGAGCTAGAAGAAAAAAAAACCTCCTTAGAGTATTGTTATATTGGTCAACTCGTTTGCAATGAATCGCGAGTTCTCAGTTCGAGGCGGACCACTAGTTTAAAATATCTATTATGTTATTCTTATCTTACTGATGTATCTAACTCAACCTTACCCGATAGTTCTGCTCGGCGATCTCCTTGGCGCGCGTGTTGCCCTGGTGCTGCAGCCGCTGCTCCTCGACCCGGCGCAGGCGCAGAGCTTCGGTGTGCTCGCGCGCGTCCTTGCGCAGCCGGTTGTAGCGTCGCATGGCGATCAACCGCCGCACGTGGCTTTGGATTTTCACGATCGCCCACATCTTGTGGCCATATGAACGGCGGACCAGGTAGCCGCGGGCTGCTGCCTGCAATTAGGTAAGAGTTGTACTTAAGTAATTTCGATTTCAGATTAAATGACTACAGCAACAACATTACTCTACTGATCACCGTGTAATACGGGATCGTTAACTCAGAAAGAAATATGGAAAAACGTTTAAAATTAAAAGACTGACCTGCAAAGATACGATATGGCCACGAAGATGCCTGAACCTATGAGCCAAAACTCTAGCACGAATTAGCGCCTGTAGTCTGGCGTAGCCCACTCTCATCTTGTTGTACCGCAGTCTCTGCAGCTTGCCTCGCCAGTGACGCTGGATCAGAATTGCCGCCGCCCTCATCTTCAGGAAGCGGCGTCGATACACCCAACCACGAATAGACCGCTGAAGAATTAATATCTTTCTTGTTAGTACTCTATCTCTCTCTTGTTCTAAGAACAAATCGTGGGCGTCCTTCAAAAACACTTTGTTGTGACCTAGTTGATAATCAGATTTTCCGAGAACAGACGCGCAGATTTTCGCGGTCGCATTTCTGCACTCAGTTTTGTGTGCGGGTGGAACTCCAGATATAAGGAATCTGTATCGTTCCACGAACTCTTTGAAACTGTGTCGGATTGGGTAACCAGCTCTTCGGATCCTGATTGTTTCCATCATCCCGGAGTACCTCAGCTGTCTGCAACATAACCCTCGGTCAAACAGCATAGGCTTTTTAAATTCGTTTGGCTTTATACACCGAATGAAGAATGGCTGGCACGTCCCTAACGTCCTCATCAGCAAGTCCAATGACTTCTTGAACTGCGTTGACAGTGTCGGAGTACGCTTTCTGGTTTCGGATCCCATTACTATGTCATCTTGGAAAATATTTTGCAAGAATTTATTGGTTGACACATGAATGAGCTGTAACAGGTCGGCACTGAACGTATCTCGATTCTTCTCTAAAAATCCTCTAGTGTCATAAAATACAACACCAGCGAAGTGATTTAGGCCGAAGCTTGTGTTGATATCCGATTTTGGTTTCAAATAGTTCCTATGCAGTCCGTGCGTTTTATGTAACTTTGCTAACATAGTTTGGTCAGTGCCTTTTGGGAATTTAGATTCTTCGTCTATTAAAGCCATAATGTTCAATTGTTTAAGAGCTATTAAATCTAGCGCGTCTTGGTTGTCGACGAATTCTATATGTTGCCAGTTGATTCCTTCATGATTGTATTCTTCTTGTTCTAGTTTGAAAATGTGGCGGACAAAGAATTGTTGAAGGTTTTCATTAGCAAAATTAATGCAGAATTGCTCAAAGCTATTTTGATCAAAATTCTCGAATCCAAATATATCTAGCACACCAATAGCAGTCCGCGTTGTGGCTTTGGGTTTGTATATAGCTGCGTTGATTTTCTTTACGATGGTGACAAAAAGTCTTCCATAGATTCCTTTTACAAAGGCATCTCTAATATCCACTGACTGAGTTTTACTTAAGGTTGAAACGACTGTCTCGCCGTGTGCAAAGAGTGTTTTCCTCGTAAGTGCCTGAATCAGCGACTGCGTCGGCACTCCTAGGAGATTAGCAACTCTCTTCACATTTGCTTGCTCTATAATTTCTGTTGCATCTAAATTGTCTACTACAGTTGCTTCATATTTGATGTTACCACAGTGAAGCACCGCAGCTAGTAATTTGAGGATTTCCCAAATTTCCGGCTCCGTGAAGAGTAGCACCTTCATAGCTGATCGTATATCAGCGAATTCTGCAGCATCATCTCTACCTTCACACGTGAAGCTACCACCCTGAAATGAAATATAATTGCTTAGTAAAAGAATTACTTCGTAATTATTCGAAAAGCATGTAATTTAACTTATTTACCCCAGATAGGTATCTATATTCCTTTGGTTCTCCTAGCTCCAATTTCTTTTTCTCTTCCTTAGACAGACCAGCTAGTAGACAGTAGAACACGTGATAGTTCCTCTCATCAGTTCCCTGGGACACTATCCTGGACTTTTCCAGTAAATACTGCTCTATTTTGGCGCCCTCGATGACCCCGCCGCTGTTGAAATGTATGTCGATGTACTTTCCGAAGCGGGAAGAGTTGTCGTTCCTGACTGTTTTCGCGTTTCCGAACGCTTCCAGAATTGGGTTAGCTTCCAAGATCTGGAAAAATTATAACAAAATATTTGTAAAACCTAAATATATTTCCAAGCATCGTTATAAAATAGTATTTGCAAATTATTCGAATATGTTTTGTACTTTACTTTTTACTTAGGTATACCATGTTCACCATCGTCATCGAAATGGCATTAAATTAAATCTCGTCATCATTAAGATATAGGTAAATTGCCATGAAGCTGAACATACCTGTTGTTCAATCCAAGAATGCTTCCCACTGATAGCAGCCAGATACTGCAGGATCAGCTTCGTAGACTCCGTCTTCCCCGCACCAGATTCCCCGCTGATGACGATGCACTGGTCCTGCCCGTATCTCCGCATGTGCGCGTACGCATTGTCGCCAATCGCGAAGATGTGCGGCGGCAACTCCCCGATCTTTCGCTCCTTGTATAACTTGATCTGATCCGCTGTGTAGATGGGCAGGATTTGGTAGGGGTTCACTGCTACTAATATTGATCCTGTGTATGTCTGGAACGCAAAATGCAAAAACACTTTACAAAATTCTGAGAATTAGGCTAAGTGCGCACCACGATTTTTTTGTCGTGCGATAATTTTGTCGCAGAAATGCAATGCAACATAAGGGTCTATCTATATGTCAATGCGCGCACATCGATGTCTGACTTAGCCTTAAGGCTGGAAAGTAAGTAGGTAAATATTTAACTTTAGGTCACGAGATTTATTTCAATGGTATTTGTTTACGTATAGCATAGCCAATAAGTGGATAATAAGATTGGGTGACTCATCATCTTCAGACATTGATGGAAACACAATAGCTTCGTTTACTTGGCCATAAAAAATAGAATAGATATGCAAAATAGCGTTGTTATTTGCCATTTCGATATTTGGTTTGATTGACAGTTTGGACAAAAGACTGTTTGTGTGTGTATTTATTTGATGAAACTAACTCAATTGGTAACTACTGCGTCGATGTTTTTGATTTCATAGGTAAAAAATAATAATTAAGTCCGTGAATGAGATTCTCGCTGTATCTTAAAAGCAGGTTCCTCAATATCCCCGCATGCAGATCTCCCAGCGAGATCATATCCTCTACGCCGTGCACGGACGTCGCGTGCATAGCCTTGATCCTCCTCTCCTGCGGCAGCCATTGCTTCTGGCCGCCTTTATCCCGCACGCGAATGCTTGAAAGGCAAGATAAAAGTTACTTACATAAATGAGATTCTCGTTGTATCTTATAAGCAGGTTCCTCAATATCCCCGCTTCATGCAGATCTCCCAGCGAGATCATATCCTCCACGCCGTGCACGGACGTGGCATGCATGGCCTTGATCCTCCTCTCCGGCGGCAGCCATTGCTCCTGTCCGTCGTCGTCTCGAACGCGGATGCGCCGGCCCTCGGCCGCGAGCACTCGTGCGCCGATGGCGACATCGAACTCGCGACCGGACACCGGCTCGATCCATATGTAATCTCCCTGGAAGTTAGAAAGAAATCACGTTAGCCTCGTTTTCTCGTTGTTATAGCCGCACACCTCAACTACTTAATATCCCCTTCTATTCTGCTTCGTTATAAATACACATAAAGTTGGACTCATAGGTCCATCTCACTATTTATACATATAGCAAATGTTAAGGTTTGGATTAAGAAATTGGAACTAACCAGACCCGAATTATTAATGTGAACAGAATATTATCCGATGTGATTTTCTCATATCTATATCTAATATAACAGCTGTGTATAAGTAAGTATATTTACATAAGAGTAGGCCCGTAGGGTTACGAATGCGTATACTTTATTTCACACATGCATGATGTGTAATTTGACTCCAAATTATATTCATTAAAACACCGTATTGTCTGTTTTGTAACGTGATTCAGTGTACGTGACCAATCACGCCGTACGTGGAAGTACACCTTTAATCGCATTTGCTACTGCTTGCGGCTTATCGTACAAACTATCATCTTGCATCAAAATGTCGGTGTCATTCAACTCATTGGGGCTCACAAAAACATCAAATAAATATTATCGGCACGTCTTCAGAGCTGTTATTTTGCTAAACACTCGCCTCATTCAAACCATTATAAAATGATCCTGAAATCCATAGGAACTAGAAGGCGCCGGAGACTCCAATTACACTAGTGGTTGAGAAGTAGGCGAAGAGGAGATAATGGTTGCGTGCTTGCATGCTTATCACAGCGAAATGGCCGGAACTTAATCCAAGACAATTGTTTAAATTTAATAGAAAGTTCTCTGAGATAAACATCAGTCAGTACACAGCGTACATCTGTTGGAATCGCCGTCGTGAAAGTTAATCGGCGATGTCGAATTTAGAATTATACGTGTATAGATTGGTATGTAAATAAGACGTAGACTAATCGAATCTAAACGTGTAATTTTAACTGCACAATCGTCAGATAATATTTAAATTAATTGTAATTACCAGCTCGCTGATAGCATAAAAGATAAAATTTGGATAAGAGCGGATCGCTATAAAAATACACATAGATCGTAAAACTATATCGCATCTTAAAACAAACATCAATAAACCCATGTTTACTTATATCGTGTAAAGCCATCTAAATCAACTATTAATTAACTTAACAAATGATAATCTATTGATCCACAAACTAGTAAAACTATTTTTAAATTACCTCAAAAGCCCAGCAGGTCTCCATACCACACATAACTCATAACCACAACACACTTTCTCACTGAGTTAATTAAGCACCGCACTACACGACCATCATAGCTATGAATGACACTAACAATAATATTCCAGATGAGTTTATCACAAAAACTGACCTAGGTTTTATTCCATTAGCTTACAAACCCTGAGTGAGGCAAAGAATCGAGCAAGCTAATAAAGGTGTTCAAAATAATCCGTTTAAGGGCAAAATTTATATCGTATTTTGATTATAAAAAACCCAAAATGTTTTTGCTTAGCCAGCAGGTACGTGTTTCGTACACACTTTTCGTCTGATTTTTTCTACGAAGTTCAATAGTTCAATACGAGGTGAAGTAGGTAGCTACAATCTTCTTTTTGGCTAAGATTACACTATAATAAGTTTAAATAATATTTTCAGAATTGCGTCGTTTTAGATAAAAGTCACAAATAGTATACTTATCCGAGTTGGTTTGGATTAGACCATAGTTGGGAGCTTTTTTTTATAGTCGGGAGATTTTACGGTACGAATTACGCCCTGAAACGGATCACCAGTTTTTTTTTGTAACACCGAAAGATCTTTTGTTTTAAATGTATATTGCAAATTTTAGGTCCCAGTAACACTGGTTCACCTAAGCTTTGAATTCGCCTGGGTTTGGTAAGCCAAGGGAACACACGACCTTCTTCTCGACAAGGTCGCTGATGATTGATTCAATCGGGTTGTGTTATCGCTCATGCTCGTATGGTAGAACAATGAATGGAGATAGGTGAATGCATAGAGTCCGACCACTCTGCATAGACTTTGCGAAAGAAAATAGTCCTAATGTCATATCATATGAACGCTTAAGCTGGTTTGCTGTAGTTTACGATTGTTAAGTCGGTGCAAGTTAGCATGGTCTCACTCTTTCAATTCTCAAAACAACGTGGCCACAACCGTGAAAACAATTGACGGATGTTTGAATGCAGTCCGAAACCTTTTGTTTCGGAGTGGCTTGCGTTTACTACACGCTGTGACGACAGGTTATTATGAAGATGTGCGAAAAACAACGACCAGAAAAGTAAATAAAGGATGTGAGTAAACAACGTGAAGTAGGTACCTACGTAGATAACAGAATAGACCTGCTTCTATTATACCTGCTTTTGCTTCTGAAGTACCTTAGTAAATAAACAGCTAGCTATACAATCATTTTAGCATACATACCTACAGGGTGTTTCCTGTAATAAGAGCAATTAATTAAAATTTAGATTCTGCTCCTCAAACAATAAAACTTTCATTCAACAGCTTAAAAAAAATGAAAAAATGTATTTTGTAGATTGTCTCTTTTTTATACAAACACACTTGAAAATAGTATTTTCAAGTGCGTTTAAATCCATCTAATTATCATTGCTTGTCAGTCTTGTCACCCTACAGAGATAATCGATTTCGGAACACATTGCGTGATTTGCGTGTTCGAATAAACTTTACAATGTTCTAAATATCAAATCATAAGTTATTTTTAAAAGTTGCTAAACAGACGTTGTCTGCTTTGAGGAGTAGAATTTAAGTTTTAATTTATTATTCCTATTCGTTTTACAGTGTCTAAATCTAAATGATACGAAACATTATAACTGACTTGTTGTTACTGACGATTCGAAAGTGCTTGTTGCTATGCCTACTTGAATAAAGACAATATTGACTTTGACTTTGACTTATAAAAATAATTACCTATTGAAGTTGCATCATAATTTGTATTTTAAACATTGGTAAAAAAATTGAAAATTACTAAATGATTACTAAGTACAATTTAAATTACAACTTCAATATTAAATATTAATAAAAAAACTTATAACTAAAAACTTAAAAGACATCTACGATGTAAAACATATAATTTTCTTACATCCTCATACACGATGGGCGCGTTTAACTCAACCAGTTTTGTCATCCACTGGCATTACGAATGCGACAGCTAATGGGCATGTTATAAATTCCGAGTGCCAATCCAGCCGCGTTTTTGGGACTTTCGATACCGGTCGCGCTGGCTGCGCTTGCGCGACAATTTATGCTCACTTTCTAAATAAAAGCTCATTAGACGACATACAACCTAAAACCGAACGAGTGTTTATATAGGGTGTTTTTTCAATAACTAGCCATATTTGGTAGGCCATACTAAACAACTTTTACTATGTGGTCTCCTAAATCTCGAAAAAAAAAACTGTCTGTTTATATAATACATTTCGGTCGATCAGACGATGACGTTTTCTATTATGAGGACTACTATTACTTATACTTGGGTTCACAGAATGTGCAGATTTAGGTAGGTATTATGTTTCGTTACCCGAAGCCAATCGTATTAAAAAATTGCCGAGGGCATTGTCGGCTCGGCTGGTTGACACTATCCCAGGAATGGCAAGTAGATTAGATACTTCTTTCAACGCCTTGGCGGTACAGAGAGGAAACGCCGCCAGCATAATGGGGCCTATGCCGCAGGCTGACCTGTTGGACCGGGTTTTTTTCGTATAGCTGGGAGTTTTTATAGAAAAATTTAGATTTATATTTATTTGTTTTTTAGTAGTTTTAATTTAATTATTTTTTTAGCTTTATATGTAAGTAGGTACTTTTTAAGTGTTTTAGTTTAACATGAATTAACACATGTAATTATTTAAAAAAATTAATCCACTTTTACGTAAATTTTTAAAGAACCACACATTTAAAGTGCTAAATTTCTTATTAAAGTTTGGTGGTTTTTCTGACTCAACCTTTACTCTACTTCATGGAAATCACACGCACGTCACAAATTCCAAGTCATCGTGTGTTAAAATTTTACAGTTAAACTCTCGCGGGTATACTAGAAATTATTGTATCTTAAAACAATTCCTTCAAATATTTACCCTATTATTTAGTTCTTGTTACACTTCTTTCTACTCTTTATACTTTGTATTTTATTCCCGATCCTACCCAGGCAGGTATATCATTACCTACGTAAATATCGAACAAATTTTGTATCTCATTTAGGTTTAAAAAATATATAAACTACAAACAAAAGCGCTAGAATCATAAACTCCATTCGTTAAACAATGCGGTTGTGGTGTAGGTACAAGCGGTGCCGGTCACTCCTTGCTCCTCGCCCACCTAGCTGGCACTCTCGATCTCATTCGGCCTTTATTTGGACGGGCCTTTAAATGGCACCTCCATTAGGAAGAAAAACGAAGTAAGTGCATGCGAATTTCACATAAGTTACTGCATTTAAGTTATCAGAACCTTATGGAAAGCTGATCAAGGCGCATGGCGCAATGTACAAATTCGATATGTTGTTTGAATGTCTAGAATTTAAAACAATACCTCGATCGTATACCTATTGTACCTATTCGATGAATTTGAAATGTGATTTGGATATTCAAGCGGGACTTAATCACTTTTTTTTTAAATAATACATTTTTAAATAAACTAGTATTTTAATTTTAATTTGAACATTTTATTTACTAACTGTAAGGAGAGTATAGTATACACTACTTACTCATACTTTTTTTACACGACTACCCAAAATAGGAGTGTATTGTTTTAAATATATACTATACTACTATACCAGTTATTTGGTTGTTGTTTCTTGATCATTTTTTTTTCGTCTATATACTTTCGATAACAATGAGTCAAAGTTCGACGCCAAATAGTTTAAGGGCAATTTCTTCTAATAGCATAATGAATAAACAAGCAAATCAACAACCGTTAAAAGCGCCTGATGATATATAAATCCGAACAAATCTGCAACGTAACTTGTAACACTTTTATGCCGTTCCGAAGTGATCAAACGGCCCTGTATAATTGTATATGTATAATGTGGGAAAAGAAACCTCCGGCCGCTAGTCGTTGACCGCATACTTTACTTTCAAGTTCAAGGCATACTGCAATACCTTATGTCTCGTCTAATTTATAATAAAAAACTTATATTAACCTACACTTATGTTATGTATGTACTAAGGGCGACCACCGACTATCAGTCCACCTGCAATCCGCCTGACGATCTCGGCCTGTCAGTTTTTGCCGGCTCCGAACAACTAGAAAAATAGTCGGTGGTCGCCTTAAGTTTGATTCGAAGGCTCGAATGTCAAGCTTGCTGTACTACAAAATGTCATTATTGTACTATATTGTGGTTTTAAGTATTCCTCGAATAAAATCTTTGAAAATCAGATTTATCTCTGAGAAAAGTACATATTTGAGACGGTAATACACAGCAAACAGCAATCGTAGGTCCCGGAGTGGCCAGTAATATCAGTATCTCTTTGTGTTACGATCGGTTTGGTAACACCACATTCCGTCAGCTTGCAGCCTCCGGCCGTTCACCTCCGCTATCTACACCTACAGTTCTATTTACTGTGCACCTGTATGTTGTAGACACCACTGTTAACACCATAACACCACTAGAGGTTTGAAGGGATTTGGTTGGATTTTTATCTAATGTGAGTGTTTACGGAAGGTCTGATCTGAATAAAGGTTAGGTACTTAGTTCGACACACTAAGTTTTAAAATTTCAATTTCGAATTGGGCTAAATCTTATTTTTACTTTATATTTATTTTTATTAAACACCCAATAAGTATTAGTTGTTTATGCTTGTCTTACGATCATTGCATAGCACATGTACGTACGTACGTACTAAACTAGAAGTAGAAAGTAAATCTAACTGTCACTAAGCACAGTCAAAACAGATAAGCAGAAGCACGCATGTAGAGTTTGTTCGGAAAGAGAAGTGTTGTAAAATGTATGAGCTCCCATATTAAACCACGACTCTCTTTCCTAACTCAGAAGAGACTAGTATGTATTTAGGTACTCACAGACACACTTACAAGCATACGTGGATACCTTGAAGATACCTAAACTCTTTACGCTTATGACACCACCCGGTCCAACCGCTTAATTCGCATAAGGAAAAGAGAAACGATATATCTTTCAATTTCAACTTAAGTGGTTAAACCTTTTTGGCCACTGTTTTTCGCTATAAGTACTCTGATAAGTTAGTTATTTAGTATTTGTCACATAACTGACTACCGGTAAGTACTTAAGGTTAAGGTGGCTACAGACTGCTTTTGTAATAAGTAGGCAGTGTATATTCTTACCCTGGTAACGATCACCATGACGACGGCATGTGATCACCGGTCCGATCTGAAACAGAACAGTAAGTATTACAAATAGTTCATTCTATCAAAATAACAAGTTTAGCTATACTATGTATCTAAAATGAAAACACGAGACCTCTAATATAGTTTTGTCCGATATTTCCTTTGTCTAGGCCTTGTCAGTTTTTTCCAAAAACTTAAACTTTGCAAAGTTTTGAAAGAGACATTATACGCTATTATTATGTAAAGTTAGATTTGTGTGGTTCATTCGCTAACTGCCAGTAGGTACTTACTTACATAAGTAAGTACCAAGTAGTTAATAGTGTAGCTTTAAGTATTCAATTTTGTTGTATCCCAACATAGCTGTTAAGTAAATAAATGTAACTAACAATATATGGACTCATGACTCTCATGAGTCTGAAATAAAATATTTGAATCGAATTGAATATACAATTGAATGAGTTGTTCAATGCACATGCACATGCATTGAACAACTCATTCAATTGTATATTCAATTCGATTCAAATATTTTATTTCAGACTCATGAGAGTCATGAGTCCATATATTGTTAGTTACATTTATTTACTTAACAGCTATGTTGGGATACAACAAAATTGAATACTTAAAGCTACACTATTAACTACTTGGTACAGTCAGCATCAAATATATTGTAACAGCCAAAGTGATCAAATAGTTCTTCACACCATATATTTTGTAAGGTGTGACGAACTACCTATTTGGCTACTCTAGCTGTTACAATATATTTGACTGTATCTATTTGACGTAAGTAAATGTAGAAATATTTTATAACGTTCAAATACAATAAAGTAAACATTTGAACTAGTTTTCATGTGAACATACGTTAGCTGTGTTAACTGACGGTTATAGGCGATTGCATCAGTGCAGTTGCAGTGAACGCAACCAAATGACCGTAATGCATGTTTCCGCGCCTGGTTATGTCATTGCTAGTAATTAATGCTCGGCAGTATATGTCTTTTAATGATTTAGCTAATGTATGTTGGTAGAAGTAAAGTATTATGTTATTACTTATATTGCTAAAGTTCATCATCATCATCTCAGCCATAAGAAGTCCACTGCTAAACATAGGCCTCCCCTTTAAGGGGGGGTTTGCCATACGCGCCACGCTTGGCAGGCGGGTTGACGCGCGCAGTTTTTTTGTTTATTGTTTGTAGGCTTTCGGAAGATGCTGCAGTGCTGCTGCCCATCTCCTGGTATTGCGAAAGTTAAAGAAAAATATTTTGCTCTGAAAACATCGTAGTTTGCGGTTGCAGACTTGAACGCTCTGAATTCAGACATTGCATGGCTTGAAAAACATGGTTTTCTTCACCAAACAGCTATTTATATCTTATTTCTGAGATGGGAGAAAAGCGGCTATATCAGGAATAAGATATACTTCATATACTTAAATAGCGCTTTGGCGAAGAAAACCATGTTTATCAAATTATCAAGCCAGGCAAAGTTGTGCGTAATAGGCAAAGTTGTAGCACTTGACGGTAGTTCAAATCAAATTCGTAAAGAGGCGAACTGTAATTTCCGAATTAACAGTTTTTTATTTCTATTTTCCTTTATTTCTAAACATTTTAATACCTTTTTAACGCAAAGAATTTAATTTTCACCTTAACATTAGTTCACTTACTTATCTAACTAATATACACTGATCCCTGATGGTATGTCTCCTTCATTTATACGTTAAGTAGGTATATACCTATGTGGACAGACTGACATAAGATTGCACCGGAATACCTGACGAATCATTTAGAACTATTAGTTGTTAATGAATGATCGTCGTATTTCAAAATAATGAATGCACGAATTCACGACTAACATGACGATTGATGAATATGCTAATAACGTTTTAACGTTCTTTTAGTCTGTAGTGGTATAGTTTATCACACGCCCATATTTCTATTTGGTTATAAAGTTACTCATCCTACAGGCCACTATCATGAAGTAAAAATTTCTATAGAAGGCGAACTTAGTGAGTGACTTAATAAAGACTTTCATTGCATGAGTGAATGTAGTGATTTCTTTTATCATGCACATTAATTTGAAGTTCAAACTTTATTTAAGTAAAATTTATTTAATTTTATTATGCTCTTTATTCATTTTTTGTCTTAGTGGTAGGTTTTTTACAATATTTTTATAAAAGTAAAATACAAAAATTCATCAAAAACATACAAAAACAATAAAAACATTATAAAAAACCTATCCTAGGGTGCCGCCGGCAACGGAGCAAGGCCCAGGCTGCCGGTGGTTAGGGCCGCAGAGTGAGGAACCTTCGGACTATGCGCGCCGTGTCCAGAATTACCGCCTTCTGTATCTGACCCTTGATCCAACCACAACCCCGTAGCGAAAGTCTCTCAAGATGTTGGTCGAGACTCTTCGCTATGAGACCGTTCGCAGAAACAACTATTGGCACAATGATCGCCGAATCAACCTCCCACATGGCGGTTACCTCGTGAGCTAAGTCTAGGTACTTGCTGGACTTGTCCTTCTCAGCTTTCACGAGGTTCACGTCACATGGGACGGTGATGTCGACGAGCATGGCCCGGCGTTGCGGTCGATCTATTACCACGATATCAGGCTTATTGGCTACAATAGTCCTGTCCGTGATTATAGATCGATCCCAATAGAGCGTGGCACGACCATTTTCGAGAACTGGCGCAGGTGTGTACTTGTAGTACGGCACTTCGTGGTCCACAAGACCGTATAGGAGAGCAAGCTGCTGGTGTATGATCCTGGCTACGAGGTTATGTCTGTGCAAGTACTCGCCGTTAGCAAGATGGGAACAACCGGAGATGATATGCCTGAGTGACTCTCCGGGACGGCGGCATGCCCGACAAATGTCGACCGTACCGTCCTTCAGGATATATCTCCGGTAGTTATTCGTCATGATAACTTCGTCCGCAATTGCACAGGCAAAACCTTTTTTATTAATTATTATATAGAGTAAGTATCTGAGGGCATATTTACAAACATAAGATTTCAATATCAACCGCTTGAGCTTTTGAGCTATACCCACAAAATTTTATTAAAATGGCACTCAATTGCAATCAATAAATTTTGTATCAGTTTATATTGACTTCACGCCAATATTTCCAACAATTTTCACTTGACGCGCAGCCATTTTGAGCACTTAGTCGACAGGTAGATACTTATTAACTCCTAATTGCTAACGCCTAGACGCCTAACGGCACTCGCTGCTCTCAATTAAGTTTCATGCTCGGTGCTATACTGCTTAATTAATTATGAGTAATGTTTACTCATAAGACTTCACCACATCGTTATCTAAATCGCTTAAACACCGGACAGGCTTCAGTGGTACCTACTGAGGAAACATTGTTGCTCTATATTTTTGTATCTCGAGAAAAGAAGTAAGCATTTTCGAAATGGTACGTTGAACTTTCTGAAATGAGGGAATTTGTTTAAAAAACTCAGCATATGTTGGGTTTTTGTGGCCGCTTTGCATCCAACCTAAAAAAAATGTTCTACACTTTATACCAGTACAACTACCAGTTCAACTGACTGTAAAAGTAAGTACTAAATAATTTTTCTGTTTTCTTTTTTAAAGAATAAACAGACACCGGGAAAGGTAATAAGTTAATAACTACTTACTAACAATTTGTCATTAAATAAGTAACTATACAATGTTAAAGATCAAGATTTTGTATGCAGGAGTATAGCCATTACGTTACGATTGTTTTAAAAAGTTTAACTTTTGTTAGTAAAATATAATTTAGTTAAGTACTTTACTTTTTTAAGTAAGAGAATGGATACGAAACGCTTTAGAGTGCGAAATATGTGACACTAATGTTGTAAAATATAATATATTAGCAAATTCTCTAGGTTTTTTGTCAGTATAGCGAACTTTGTATTTACTCAATGAATAGGTCAACAAACAGAGCTCTTCACGTTTATATTACCAGACAAAGAGACGTTTAACATATTTACTCTCCTCGTGCTATGGCACATCCATTTGACGTCGATGTAGGTACATGACATCATTATGAATAGTCTGATTAACGACTGCATCACAATATTTCGTAGTCATGTTAATATTTGGTGATTAAGTCTAAAATGGAGTTATCGAGTTTTAAATCGTTAGTTTTCGAAATAGGTAGGAACAAGCGTTCTCGTTCTAGCTATTGAGTCATATGAACATACAAATATATTGTAAGAAGAACATATAGCTTGGGTTATCTTTATATAAAACAGACGAGAAGAAATTTCAACTAAGCCGGTCTTTGTAAATGAGCACAACAGCACCATTGAAAGGAAAATGGTAGTTATTGACAAGTTCTAGTTTTCACCGCTTTTTCCCTGAACATTTCAACAGAATTTCTCGATTCATCTACCGGCCACGGGGAGTGAACTCTCCGATATTTCACAACTCGCCCATTGTTTCTGTTAGGTACGATGCTCTTATTGTAGCACTCTTGCTCATCCGAAAGAACCAAACACCATTTTAAATTAGAGGTACTTAGCGCATTTTAGTTTTAAATAGCTATATTGTTCGCAGGTGAGTACGGTTTTATTGAGATGAAGGTCGGAATCCCAGTTTAGTTTTTTGTAAAGTATTTTAATAAAACCTTTCTGTGTAACTGCGTACAGGTGAGACCGGTTTGCGTAGGATCTTAAATTGCTTACATACCTACAGAGTGTAATGGCAGGATTATTAACTAGCTGCAAAAGATATTTAGTCTTTAGCGCTGCATCATTTAGTCTATAATAATTATACTAGCGACCCGCCCGGCTTCCACGGGTGCAATTATAGTACCTAATTATACATATAAAGCTTCCTCTTGAATCACTCCAACTATTAAAAAAAACCGCATCAAAATCCGTTGCGTAGGAAGCGACTTTGTTTTATACTATGTAGTCAGCGCCGGCCCGAGCCCTCGATCAGGGTAGAGCGAAATCTGGTTTTGGCGCCCTTCGTTGAAGCTTTTTACCCAAAGCGTTAGAGAAATGGGGTAAAGTCATAAGTTAACTTAAGCTCTTACCCCCACTTTGATATTTTTTTATGTATGTTATAATTATAACCAATTTTAAACAAGTTTTTAATATGATTTGGCATATAATCTAGTTTAGAATAAGCTATTCCAAACCCTCTTACAACTGTACAGTATTCTTATAAGAATGTTTGTGCCAAAATAGGCCAAATCACCCAGAAGATGAACAAAGTGCCCTGATTATGAACGGTTTGATTCAAAAGATGAACCAGTATAAAAGCAAAATCAAGTACCCAAAAACGAATGATTTGACGCACAAGCAAAATTAGGAAATCGGGTTGATTTAGCTTTGTGCAATAATTGAAGTAAATAAAGGTATTTCAACTGTTTCAATTTAAAATGGTTTCAACTTTTTCGAATTTAATAAACACTGAATTTAGTTAGATTAAGCTTTCAGCACGATATTCATGATTTTAAGTTAAAAAAAACATGCAAAATTCATGTTTTGGAATGCAGCTTAAAAGATGAACTAGTAAGTTCTCGTTGTTGTTAGGTGAACAGTCCAGTTTCCATATTAAAGTAAACCCCGTGATAATATCACAGTAGTATAAAATTTTTTTTTCATATTTATTCATAAAATCAAGTAACAAAACCGGCCAAGTGCGGGTCGGACTCGCGCATGAAGAGTTCCTTACCATTATTTATGAAAACCAGCCGTAGCTACTATGATATTATCGAATAAATTATTATCGCAAGGGCGTATCTGCCTAAGTACGTTATTTTTGGAGATAACTCAAAAACGCCTAAACCAATAGTGTTCAAAATAATTTTCGTTGAAAGAGTATTTAAAGGTGCATCTTCTTGATTTTTTTGGACTTACGGTTCAAAAGTTACAGGGTGGGGGGGGGGGGGGGGGGGGGGGTCACAATTTTTTAGACTTTCGGAGCGATTATTTCTGAAAGTATCCATTTCATCAAAAAATGCTCAAAGAAACCTCAATGTGATTTTTAAAGACCTATCGATTGATGTGCATCATGTTGATATTTGGTAAAAAAAATCTTTTTTGACAATTACTTGCATGTATGGAGTGCCCCCCCCCCCCCCCCCCCCTAAAATATTTTTTTCAGAAAATTCACTACATAACTAAGTAGCGGCACACACATTTATGTAAAAGTTTATACGTCTTATAGTTTCGGAGTAAAATGACTGTGACTGTGACATACGGACGGACAGACAGACAGACAGACATGACGAATGTATAAGGGTTCCGGTTTTTGCCATTTAGCTTGATGTAGTTTTATTTAAAAAAAAACTATATTAAGGCCAAATGTTCATCTTCTAGGGGTCATTCATCTTTATATTTGTTTTGCCTTCTTTACGTTTTCGGCGCCTTTATCAGCCTTTATTTCCCGCCTGTCAAGATCAAAAGCAGCGATTTAAAAAATAGATAATTAATGTAACCCTAATAAACTCAATCGCTTAGAAAATTATAAGGTTTTTCGGCGCCTTTATCAGGTTTTATTTCGCGCCTTTCAAGATCAAGAGCAACGATCTAAAAAAGAAAGTTAAATAATAGAATGCAATCCTGATAAACCCAATCGCTTAGAAAAATATAAAGAACGTATCTTTTTGGCGCCTTTATTCGCGCCCTACATGATTAAAAGTAGCAAGTCACGCCTGATAAAACAAGTTGAAATAACAAAAATACCAAAAAAATATATACCAAAAGGTAAATGTACCTACTATCCGCCGACGCGCCACTCCACTCCAAACGTACATATTTTGCGCCTGCGCCACATTTGCTTTAAAACTTTTTTTTCTCTTTGGCCATTTTGGCGCCCCCCTGCCATCCGGCGCCTAGAGCGCCCGCTCCACTCGCTCTACCCTAGGTCCGGCCCTGTATGTAGTGATAGTGAAGTGAAGCCTAGTCGGTCGGTACCACAGCTCACCCTTTTGTAGTATTAATTCCAACTACTTAAGACTTTGGTAAGTAGTCAAGAACCTATTTTCTATTATTGTAATGTCTTATATTAACATAGAATTTGTATTTATGTCCTTAAACATCCTCAAAAATGTACGCACAAATCTCAAAATAATCCTGCATTAAACGTTCACGTATTCCAAAGGGTTCAGAACAGAAACCTGCGTATTGTTCAACGTTCAGAATGTCATAATTTTGTAAACTTCACGAACCTGAAACAGGAATACCCAATAACAAAAGACGGCGCAGGCGCAGGCGGCATTTTAAAACCTCCAGTACAGGTGCTAAATGCTGCATTGTTTTCACTCAAGATTTTGCCGTTCAAGCTTTTCGCACTCGTGTTTAAACTTAAAGGGCAGTATTTTTTTACGACAATGCCTAATGAAGAGTGAGTAAGTAAAGTTAAATGTATTTTTAAGGGAGTTAGTTACCTACGCTTTTCTAAAAAAGCATACACATACATAGTTAGAGATAAAATCGATAAATTTAAATTTTAGAGCTGATAAATTCCAAATTGAAATCTTTAATAGACAGTTTTTGTTAAAACTTCTACTACTAAGTCAAACAAACTAACAATGAGTAGGAACCCCACAGGTTCATAACAATTACAGACAGACAGACATTTCCGGGTAGGGGTCTCCACACTAGGCTACGACTGTATCGGATTTAAGGTCCACGTTGCCTTTTTCTTCTTCGTCAATTACATACAGATCATATCTCTCTGTTAGTACTCAAACGGTTACTTAAATACGTCTTTGACAGTACAAGATTGAGAGTAACGATGTAACTAATCGCGCATACGATCGTCGCGCGGGTCGCAGCGCACGCGCAGCGGAACTGATCGCGCCGGAAGTTCTTTATCCAACCTAGTTTATACATAAAGTCACATTTTCATACTAGTTACATAGAGACATATGTCTTTTTAAATTGAGTAGGGTATCTCGGACATTCATCTCGCCACACCTGCCGGAATTCGGGAGAGTTATTGATCCGTACCTACCTATGATTAACTATTAATGTGAGAACATTATACTACGTCCTACATACAGTAGTTTGGTTTCTAGCTGTAGAGAATGCAACCCGGGTTTTTTTAGTATGAAAAAACCCGGGTATTACCCGGAAACCCGGGTTTCTTCATACTAAAAAAACCCGGGTTGCATTCTCTAGTTTGTCCTAACCTAATTTTCCTAAATTAAATGAATTACTTCATAAGTAACTAACAACTGACCTGATCGTTATTTTTTTTAATAGGTAAGTCCTTCGTATTTTAAGTAGTATACCTAACCTACTACCATTGCCATTTCGCCGGAAATCCTTTCGCCTAATTTAATTTCCCAAACAACTTATCGCAGAACGTTTAGTTAGTAGTAGATATATTATAGTTTACCAAATCAATTGTTTCGCTTAAATTATTTGGCCAAATTTTCATTTTCATAGGTTAAGTACGGTTAGTAGGTAAAGGTATGCCAAATAATAATATGCGATCTTCTGATTGATCAATACCCTAACTGCGACGCATTTATTTGATTACTTTTATGGTATCTTTACAAAAAATTAATAAGAAGTGTCTGGTTAGCAGAAGAGTACGCATTCCTTCCATTTCACAGGTACTGTATTTGTTTTGCTTATTAGGTTCGAAAATCTCCATATACCTACATGAAGGTGCCATCCTCGAGGAGCGGTCGAGGGTACCTTTTATGATTAGCTTTCACCGGCCTTCCCCACTGAACAGAATCCTCTCCCGTCTCTCTGGCCCCGTATAAACGTAAATACTTATAACCGTTGAGAAGAATTATCTTTTGTGTTAGAATCATATAAATAATATTAACTTGGCATAAATGCGTTGCATCCCAGAAAAGCACGGAGCAAGATAAATGCGTGAGCGTGACCCAACATATCCGGTAAAGACCTGATTCCATCAGCGTTACGCATCCTAAGCGGTTTATAATCGCTCGTCAATACACTCAGCGTAGCGCATTAATTGAAACGTTTTAGTATACATTAAGCGGCCATTGTCTTCAGATTATGGCCGGCTAAATGTAAACAAACATTCAATATCCATTCACAGGTTAATCGGCGAGTTCCCACACAGTCTCCCACCGGATTGTTTGAAGAATTACCGAGGTATGTTTCTGCAGATGAGTTCTGAGTCTGAGTCCCGCTATGTAACGGCGGGCGTGCGACAAGCGGCTCAAGATATACGGGTACATAGCTGTTTAGTACAGGCCCACTTATGAGTTTAAACTGGGGTCTTTAAACCGAGATGTTCATCTGTGTACTTAAAACAATTGCAAAGAGATCATTTAGTCCAGCATTTATGCACTTTTTACCTGGAAAGTAACTTAATGGAACTGTTGCGGGTTGTTAGGGGTTCTGACTGGTCCCAAGGACTGCTCTGACTTGAAGGGGGTCAAATAACCTCATAATTTTCTAAAATTTTTATGTTCTGTGTTCCGTAATGTACCGTATTACAAAGTTATAGAACATTAAATTTCTTGATAAAGTTATAGAACATTAAATTTAATCATAGCATAGGTAGTAGTAACATTTACATTATTTGTTCAGGAGTTCTCGTACCTTGAATCGTAAGAAATCTACATTCAATCATACATCTGAAAGCACATGAACGAGATACTACTTCTAGTTAAATTAGAGTAAAGTTTAAGCAATAATAGCTAATTATATTCGTACTTGGTCCATGGTAGATTTGTAGTACCCTTAGTTCTTCTGGGCGGGGGCGGGTCCATATGCAAGATATAATTTGCGACCGGTCGCTACTTGTGATGGGTCTGTCTCTATGGTAACTACCTGTCCGGTAGTTAACATGGTGAAGGGCCTCGGGGGGAGCTCACAGTTGCCGAGAACCCCGAGGCAAAACTGGTTGTGCTCCTTCCCGAGGTTACTGCCTGTTAACTGCCTGGTTCTACCGTAGAAACAGGCAGAACAGAAACAACCAGTTGAGCCACTTCAGGGCGCATTTGCAACGGGTCGACGATCATGCTCGAGGATCGATGGTGACATCCGCATGGCACTATCGATGACCGAGTATGGTGGGTGACTCAGTGTAAAACGCCCTGCCCAAGAATCCCAACACATCCCTCTCCCTCAGATGGGTCATTAGTTGTCGAGTCCCTGCTTACCCGCCTCTATGGGCGCGCCCTTGGGGAATCGACTTCTGTCGAGTCTTTCAGGGGCGAATACATGGAGGAGGGGTGGCGGGAGTTCGTGAATAATGACCCATATCCTTCACAGTCAGCCGTAAGCGATGATGTGGCATGTCGCAGCGGGCTCTCCATCCACAAATAAGGATGGATAGCGGTAGAATGCCACCCGCGTGTTTGTGCCGTGCGCGGGGACCCGTACGGGTGGAGAAGGAGATCCTGGGAGTAGGTTCGAAGCGGGGGTCTGCGGTCGTTATCTCCGTTAGACGAAACTCCTTTGGCTCCAGATTCATCTCACACGGGAGGTCTTGAAATAGCCAGTCAAGATCAATCGGCTGCCGTGTCCAGTCTGATGGCCACATGGCGAGTGTCCTGGGGTGTGGGGTGCATAATCGGCGGAGCACGATTCCTGAGTCGACGGGGGTTGACGAAGGTTTTGGCACCGTGCGGATTCATGTACAACACACTTTTGGGACACTATATTAGTCTGGTATCCCTGGTGCGTCAAAGCACCCCCAAATGTGAGGGCTCCAAGGAGGGTGGGGAGTCAGACTAATGAAAATTTTTCTGGAGGTATTATGGACAAACATTTACCTAAAACGACGGAAGGGAGTAATGCCGGACCCTTAAGGGATGAGGCCAAGGCGCAGAGCGCAGAAGCGGGACCAGCGGGTAGTGCACCTGTTCCGAACAGGAGTGCGGGAGCTGGGAAAGCGTGGGGGTCTGCTAGGACCGATGCAGCGCATAGCGCAGCGAACAGGGGCTGTAGTGGAGCAACCGGCTCCAAAGGTACCGTTCAATCTTTTCCCCTAGGGTCGAAAAGTGGACACGCCCAGCAAGCATCCTCAGGGAAGCCGACTGGTGCAGGTACTGGAGGAGCAGGGTGCGGAACGGCAGCCACCTGTGTTAGGCGGGTAGGAGCACCGCTTCCAAATCCTGCTGGAGCAGCACCGGGCGCTCTTGATAGCGTGGCCAACCCCTCGGGTTCGGTCTCGCAGTCGGGCGGAGGAGCAGCTCCTAGCAGGAGGCAGAAGAGGCGTGCCAAAGCGCGAGCAAGGGTGGGAGCACACAATGATGTGCCCACGTCGGGGGTCCAAGCGACCCAGAAAAGGCCATTGGGAGAGAGTGGCGAATCTTCCCTGCTCGCTGGAGACCACAAGAGAGCGAAGGTCGGTTGTTCGTTCGCTGAGGTCGCCGCAAGCGAGAAGATGGTCATCGTTCCAGTGGGCTTTCCGGCCGACAAGATCTTGGTAGGGCAGGTAACACCTATCCAAACAGCGATTATAGAGCTCATGATGGAGAGCGCTGTGGATCCCCTACCAAGAGTCTCCGTCGGGAACATCGTGGGGGGCGCCCTCCACGTTAACTGCGTAGGGAGGGAGTCCGCCACATGGCTCAGCTCGGTAATCGGGGGAGTGGAGATTGCCGGGCTGCGCCTTAAGGTCATGGCCGTCAAGGATCTTCCAAAACCGGTCAAGATGGCCTGGAAAACGAAGATCCTTGCCGGAGTAGACCTGAAGCTATTCTTCCGTCTGATGCAGAGGTACAATCCTCGGCTTCACACGGAAGAATGGAAGATAGTGGACACCTTGGCTACGGACACTGGCACCAGGCGAATCGTTCTGATGGACCGGGTGTCGGCGGACGTCATCAAGGAGTCTGGCTATCAGATTCACACAGGGGTCGATCTCAGCTCATTCAAGCTCCTGGAGGATGCGGAGGGAAAGGGGCAGGGAGGGGCTGGGAGCGGCCCCTGTGTGACGGTAGGGTCTGCGCGTGTGCCTGTGGAGGCAATCACAACCGCCCCTGAACCAGCGGAGCTACCTTCGGGTGGCGGAGCGGTTGAGGTGGCCGAGGGACAGTCCACAGAGGCAGGGGGCATGGTGCATTCCGGGGAGGGTAATGCCGGACCGCGTATGGCTCGCGAGTCGTCACCGCTTTCGTCGGTGATTGGCTCGGAGGACTTACGCGGCCTGTCGGAGCTCTACCTGGAGAACACCCTGTCACCCATGTCCTGTGATGGAACTGTCCAGGAGGTGGCTGCTGATCTCAGCACCACAAAATAAAAGCACTCGCGGAGGGCCTAAGGTGTGTACAAATAAATCTACAACACAATAAAGCGGCCACCGCCCTTCTGGCAAGGCAGCTAAAATGCGATAAGTTTGATATTGCTCTAATTCAAGAACCCTACATTTATAAGGGTGAGATAAGAGGCTTAAATGGTACTGGAGGGACAATAATATATCTTTGCCCTGAAAGTAATATGAGGACATGCATATATGTTAAAAATGGCGTCGATTTTATGATCTTACACGCTTTCTGTTCCAGGGACCTGACTACGGTCAGGATCCTAAACAAGGGGGAGGGTAAGGCACTCATCATCTCATCAGCCTACCTTCCCTATGAGGCAGCAGATCCTATCACACCACAACTCCGGGATCTTGTCGCGTACGGCAGCCAGGCGAACACCGACCTGATCATGGGCTGCGACGCTAACGCGCACCACGTCATCTGGGGCAGCTCAGATGTCAACAGAAGAGGGGAGAAAGTACTGGATTTTCTGGTGAGTTCTTCTCTACAGTTACTAAATAAAGGCAATGAACCAACATTCGTCAACGCTAGACGAGGTGAGGTTATTGATATAACGTTAGCTACTAACAATGCTAGTAATAATACTAACTCATGGCATGTATCTCAAGAAATTTCTTTATCAGACCATAGATATATATGCTTTAGGTACAAAACTACAATCCAAGTAGGAACTGTACGTAGGAGGAATCCCAGAAATACAGACTGGTCAGCTTTTAGAAGTGACCTGAAGGTGGATCTGGGGGATCCGAAAGGCAAGCTAAACTCTATTATCGACATAGAATTTGAAGCGGACAAAATCGTCCAAGCTGTGTTAACGGCATGGACTAACAACTGCCCGGAAAAGAAAACCCTGGCTAAGAAGATACCGTGGTGGAATCCAGAGATTGTAAAACTCAGGAAAGAAACACGAGCCATCTTCAACGATGCGAAAAGAACAAACAACTTTGAGCATTATGCACGCAAACTCACGGAATTTAACAAAGCCGTGAGAAAAGCCAAACGGAAAGCTTGGAGAAACCACTGCGATCAAATAGAGTCTATACCGGAAGGTATGAGACTAACAAAAGCGCTAGCCACGACAAAGTCAATACCGCTCAACTCAATTAGAAGGAGTGACGGAATGATGACAGAAACGGGACTGGAAACCCTCAAAGTAATGTGTGAGACACACTTCCCAGGCTCGGTAATACACCAGGGCGAACCAGACGAAAGTACAATTAGTGTCATAGAACAGTCAATCAGAACTACTAGACATAATTGGGACACGTCAAAGAAAGTAGTAGACCACAACAAGCTAAAATGGGCGCTGTCGACATTTCAGCCTTATAAAACCCCGGGGCCAGATGGAATCTACCCGATTCTACTACAAGAAGGCGCCAATGTACTCATACCGCATCTGAGCAGACTGTACAGGGCGTGCATAGCCTTCGGACACGTTCCGCGTGTCTGGAGGATGGTAAAAGTAACTTACCTACCTAAACCAGGTAAGGCAGATTACACAGAGGCCAAATCATACCGGCCAATAAGTCTCTCATCTTTTTTCCTCAAGACGTTGGAAAAACTGGTAGATAGACACATAAGAGATGGTCCGCTTAAAAGACATCCTCTGCACCAGATGCAATGTGCTTATCAGTCTGGCAAATCAACTGAGACAGCACTGCACCTGGTGACGACCCGAGCGGAACAGGCAATAGAAAACAAAGAACTCTGCCTGGCTGCTTTTCTAGATGTAGAGGGAGCGTTTGACCGCACCACCTACCAAGCAATCAGTGCTGCGGCACTAAAACATGGCATAGAACCGACCATATGTAAATGGATAGGTAACATGCTAAATAGCCGACTTATAAAGTCCTCCCTTATGGGGGAAGAAATTATAGCAACGGCCACAAAAGGCTGCCCACAGGGAGGGGTTCTCTCACCAACTCTTTGGAGCTTGGTAGTCGACTCACTCTTGGAAGAACTGAATAAGGGCCCAACCTATACGGTAGGGTATGCAGATGATTTAGTGATACTTGTCAATGGGAAATTCCCCAGCACGGTATCGGAAATCATGAATGGAGCACTGAAGCTTGTGGAGCAATGGTGCGAGAGCCACCAACTCTCGATCAATCCAGGCAAAACAGTGGTAATACCATTTACCAGGAAAAAGACCCTGAACGGTATGAAGCAACTGAGCCTCTACGGAAGGGTACTAGAAATATCCAATAATGTAAAGTATCTAGGTGTAACACTGGATAAGGAACTGAATTGGAAAAAGCATGCCGACCTCACCATAACTAAAGCTATGAGAGTGTTTGGCATGTGTAGGTCAGCATATGGCAAAACCTGGGGCCTAACACCGAAGGTACTGAGATGGATCTATACCATGATGGTAAGACCTATCATACTGTACGGGAGCTTGGTGTGGTGGCCAAGGACACAAAAGAGCACATGCAAAGAAGCCTTAATGAAAATACAAAGAATGGCAAGCATGGCTATCACCGGCGCGTTCAGAACGACGCCAACGGCGGCACTAGATGTATTACTTGATCTACCGCCTTTACACTTAGTGATACAGTCAGAGGCGCGCAAATCGTTACACAGACTGGCTGTTGCAGGCCTCTGGGACGACAGCAGGCTAAAGACTAAGCACACAAGCATGGAATGCGACAATTTCATGGATAGGTTAACAAGCATGGGCTGTGACAAAATGCAACCCAAGTTTATTTTCAAAAAGAATTTTAAAGTACAAATTCCTACAAGGGCCGACTGGGCTGATGGTCTGGAACCACCAAATTCTGATGGTACAGACAGCATATGGTACACAGACGGTTCTAAAATAGGATCTAGTACGGGAGCCGGCATTTATGCAAATGACTACAGCAATAGTATAAGCATGGGCAATTATGCGACAGTCTTCCAAGCGGAGACGTACGCCATTATTGCCTGCGCACAAGAGAATATAGATAGACAGATCCAAGGGAAGAATATCTATATACTCAGCGACAGTCAGGCTGCACTCAGAGCACTTATAGCGCCAAAAGTGGAGTCCAGACTGATATTCAATGGCATCCAAGTCCTTAACAGGCTTGGAAGGCACAACAAAGTGCAACTGGTGTGGATCCCAGGGCACGAGGGCTTTATCGGCAACGAAAATGCTGATGAACTTGCAAGAAGGGGCTCTATGAATTATTATCTAGGCCCGGAACCATTTGTGGGGCTCTCGAAGGGAACCATAATCACAGCCATAAAGGATCACACCAAACATAAACACCAACAAGAGTGGGGTAGTTTGGCTGGTCTAAGGCATTCGAAGCTCTTCATGCACAAAGTTGACTCAAGCTGGAGCAAAAAGCTTTGGAAACTTAGCAGAAGAAGGCTCCAAATTATAACAGGGGTTTTCACGGGCCACTACGCTGTGAAAGGAGTATTGGCCAGAATGGGATTGTCAGATAATACTGATTGTAGGATGTGTGGTGAAGAGGAAGAGACAATGGAACACTTAATGTGTGAATGTCACGCTCTAGCCAGACAGAGAATGAAGGACTTTGGTACTGGCTATCCAGATCCAGAGGAATTCAAAGCACTGCCCTTGAGCTCCATCATCCAACACATGGAGATGGTTGAGAAAGCTCTCGAGTAGGTGTACTAGGGGGCAACTACACAAAAGATCCCTTTGGGTCGAAGTGTATCCTTACGGGCCCCCGACAACAAGAAGATAAGACCCTTAGTTCTGCCTAGAACGACGCGTTTTTCAAAGACTAAAAAAAAATTCAAAATCCTGGCAACATAAATACCAATTATATTCGTACTTGGTCCATGGTAGATTTGTAGTACCCTTAGTTCTGCCTAGAACGACGCGTTTTTCAAAGACTAAAAAAAAAATTCAAAATCCTGGCAACATAAATACCAATTGTCAGTCTTTAGTTTCGCGCCGTCACGAACGTAACGCGAAATCCGAAAATATCAGTTTTTTAGTGAATTTCAGGAATTTAGACCAGGAATTATGTCTAAAATAATAAATGGAAGCTCCTTGATTTACTTCGAAAAGAATACGTATCATGAAAATCGAAAAACAATGAAATGTTTATGTGATTCTACGACGTGCTTGTGTCATCAAAACAAAGTGCATATCACATACTTAAATTACTATTTCTCGTATAATATTATTGCGTCCCATTATATACTGCGCTTTCGATAGAAAAACAAACGTTACCTAGATAACAGGGACTTAAAAGGTGATGAATAAGATTTTTTTTTATCATAACCTCACTAAACCTGCGTTGCAGTACTTTGCAGTTTTAAACACTGTCACTTACGATCTAGTATGTTATACTGGTCAGCCTTCCCGTTGGAAAGGCAATATTTGTTTTAAACACTGTCACTTACGATCTAGTATGTTATACTGGTCAGCCTTCCCGTTGGAAAGGCAATATTTACGAGAAAATAACCCAAAATTTTCAATATTACGAAGATTAGCATTATCACATATTTATGTGTCGTAATGGGTTATGGTGAGACACATCTCATCTTTTTCCCGTTGGGAACTACCCGTTTGTGTGAAACTATAACACAATTTCTAAAAGTGTAATTGTATAACATAATATGTTATATTATGTTTTTCCTCCCGTTGGGAGAGAATGAAGGGTTTCCACATATTACCTATAAATTATTATCGAGAAAGCTTCACCCAAGCAAGCAAGAAATTGGCCACACAGCCCTCAGTCATGAGGATTCGACTTAGAAGAAGGAAATTATCACTACAGGGGTACCTATATATTACCTTTTCATCACTTGTTTTTTGACTTCCTCCCGTTGGGCAAGGATACTTATATTTCAACACATATGTTTAAATCAAGGTGATACCATGGCAACAATTTTAATATTGTTGTTGAAACTCTAAACAGTTGGGTTGGAATGAACACTCATATTTGGAGGATCCCGGATTACCTTACTTTTCACTAATGTGAATAAATTTGATTTTCAAAATTACTTATTATGATCTGAAATGAACTTCAGACTTATAAGTGCATAAGAAAGTTTACTCCAGAAGAACACGCAGAAGAGAATGGAAGAGGAAGAAATAAGGAGGCCCGAATAACAGATTACCTAGACTCTTTTACACTATGTGTAACATATATTTATATTTAATCCAAGAAGACAGTCAGGTAAGCATAGCTTATATTGACTTGGAATTATAATGAGCCTTTTTGAAGTATTTACCACAACAGGAAGTTCCACAGATAAACTTTACCGTCCCTCATATGAGTAGTTTTTATACTTTTTATACTCTTGGATATTGAGGTCAATGACCTTGAACAGGTACTTAATGTTCTTGTATGAACTACAGTATATACCCTATTGTGAACTACAAGTAAAATGAATGCTCAAGAGAGTTAAAAGATCTCTTGTTTTTAAACATTCCTAATATTAATATTATTCAAATATGGACTGATGTAAGTGGTTTATACAATAAATGGAATAGTACATTCTTTTGGTAAGTACTTACTTGATTTTTAAATGGTCTTGACCCATTTGGTGGTGCAAATCTATCACGACCTAGCCTATGGACGCTAGCGGAACCAACTTCAGTGAAGTCACAAAAGTTTTGCAATACATGCATACATTCATATTATCTTTATAATCATATCATCATAAATAAATCCATACATGTTTATACTATTTAGTAGTCAATAATAATAAGTCAAATGGAGATTACTCCTGTTCTGGCCTTTTTTATTTAAAAATGCTGACTTCTGATGCGCTTCCTCTACCAAGATTAGTTTAGAACTAATTGTTTCACCACTTTTTAAAGAAAGTTAGGCGAAATATTAAAACAAGCTCTTGTAACAATTTCACATGAATAATACATTCCGAAGCAGTCACAGAACAGGTGAAATATGTGGTAGTTTTTAATGCAAACAAGATTGATGACTGATCAACTTGAAGTAATCACAGAACTACATTTTAATAACAATTTTATAATATGTGTACCTGTACCTACTTGCTAAAATTACATAATTATGGTGGTCAATACTCCAATAGTCATCAAAAAATGATAGATCCAATATATTTATTTAGTTACACTGATTTTAGAGATTTGTATGGATTGAGGATCTAAAAGCTTTATCAACTTTTATGGTATAAATTATATCCATAGGTGGGTATACACAGGTATCCAAAAATATATACAACCATAATGACTGACAAGTGGGTAAATTAAAAAATGTTTATCCTTTATTGTTGCAAGACACAGAAATATCCATTTGATGTACTTTATCAGTTCATTTTTAATCGACATTGTACCAAAAAATTTTGTGTTCATTATTTTTTATGTAACAGAAACATTTTTAAATATATGTGTAAATATCATACATATTTAGATGCTAAGGAAATTTTAAGTCATCAAGCTTTTTTCTAAGAGAGGTGTTGTGTGGATATAATACCTAGTGTAGGTACATATCAATAGTGTGTATTCACTATTTATTTATTTTTATCATGTTACACGAGTAAGAGGATTGAAACCTTATAACTGTCCTAGTAAAAGAATCTTAGAATTCCTAAATAATCTCACTCCCTTACAGCGAGGGGTCGGGTCCCAGATGATAAGGCCAGTTAAAATTTAGATTCAGTAATTGACATAAGAAGTATCTTGCTTAACTCAAAAATAAAATACCTATACCTACCTTATGAAAGGACAATGAATTGCTGATGGAGGGCAAGTTACTTATGAACTTCACTATCTATTTTTTTCATAAATATATTATGAATGAGTGTCATATTATCATTACCTGTTGTCAAAATGGCTTGAGAAAAGTACCTACTTAACATTAATGATCTAGGTACCTGCACAATCATGAGCAGGTTGTATTAAGTTGATATATCAACAATATAACAAACTGGAAAAATATAATAAACCTTAATCTGACTAAAACCTCTACATACTGTCTGGATTTTAAAATTGTCATTAAAATAACATGGATATAAAAATGAAAAAATGGTAAAATAATAAGCAGATGATATGATGATAGATATTCTACATATGTCAAATGTAAAAATGACCTTATAGACAGTGAGAACATGGTTCTTTTCTTTGAATATACTCTCTCATTTTAAAATAGATGCACTCAAGCCTGATCATATTATAAATATGGTCAACAAAATCATCGCTGATCTGACCGAAAATCAAAATCGAAAATCCATCACTCTGATTGGTTTAGACTTTCGTCTCTTCTTTAAGGATAGTTGTTAAACTGGTAAACATTTATTAGTAGCGGTAACCACCTGGAGAGTGAATATGAATGATCATTAAAGATTGATAGAAGGTTTTTTAAATATATATATATATATATTTTTTAATGATAAATGGATATATACTTTCATAACTCATAACTATAGGTATCATTAAAATAATATACCAACTAGGATGAAGGTATACTGTAAAAGAAAGTGGCCATACCTATAAGTATCATAATTTCATTTCTTTACTTATTTATCGTTTTTAATGATGTCCATATATTAAGAATTGAATATAAAGTATATCAAAATAAATATATGTTGTATATTGACTGATCTATTTATAGGTAGGTTAGATAAGCTAATAGTCGACCCTGACTCTAGCTTAAATAATATATTTTTACCATACACATAACAACTTGTAGGTACCTACTGTGCTAGTAGCATTTCGCAGGGTAGTGCCACCGCCAAGACGGACAAAATTTACTTATACCGGTATTGCGTCTAACGCAGCTTAACCCTTTACCGAATACGAAACGAAATCATATATGACCGTTATTATTTTCAACTCTATCGACATGTATCAGAGTTCAAATTTGAAAGAATCTTTTTAATATTCATGCGGTAAAGGGCTAAGAGTTATTTATTCAACGGTTCTGTCACATCTACGCATCCAAATTATTGATACACTTGTAACAAAATTAATGAACGGCTATCGCATAGTGTATGATATTTACAGTTCAAATTGAAGCAATTTTAGTAAATAATAAATATATTTAGATTTTCTTAGATGTAAGGCTACCATACCATAATAATAAGAATTATTTCTAAGAAACTTGTGACACCAAAATATTGACTTTTTTAAAAGTAAAAGCATAGTTTTTAGCTCACAAGTCATATAATAAATATAAAGACTCAATTGAGCACCAAAAAATAATCATAGGTACCGACCACCTACTTCATTTATTAAAAGGTCTTACCTATGACGTACCTTACTAATGATATAGGACATATAGGTAAATCAACTATTCCAGAACTCTTTTACCTTCTCTTAGCGTGTACAAACAGATTAGGATTTATGCACATCATGCTAATTGCCTGATTAAGTACCTACTATAATACTATACTAAACATATAACCTACTCATTATCTACTTGGCCTATCAAACAACATAAGTCTGATTTAGGAAGGTGCCTAGAGCATAAAGAAGCCATATTATTATAAGAATGATATATTAAATACTGGTTATCTTATTTATAATACAAAAATCAGTCTATTGTCAATTTTAGTCAATCATAAGCCCGCATTTGAATCGTCTATTTTCAATGTGAATATTATTAACTTATATTAATTTTTGAAGATGAAAGCCATTAAATGTTTGCCAAGAATACGGGTCACAACTGTTACAAATCTGTGACTATGGGCTAAACTTTACATACTTACAAGTTTCTCATGGAGGTAAATTAAAAAGGATAGTTAGTGTTTTTTGATGTTGATCTCTCTAAACATCTACAAATCTACCATGGACCAAGTACGAATATAATTACAGGATTAAACGAACTTACCTGAAGTGAAGTTCTATCCTGATTATATGAAGTACTTGGTCCATGGTAGGAGCTTCCCTCCCTCCCAAGTTAACATTAATAGTAATAATTTATTATTGTTAACTTCTTCCCCTATTACTTGTTTTATTTAGCTCTAAACTTACTGACAATTGGTATTTATGTTGCCAGGATTTTGAATTTTTTTTTTAGTCTTTGAAAAACGCGTCGTTCTAGGCAGAACTAAGGGTACTACAAATCTACCATGGACCAAGTACTTCATATAATCAGGATAGAACTTCACTTCAGGTAAGTTCGTTTAATCCTGTAATTGTCAGTCTTTAGTTTCGCGCCGTCACGAACGTAACGCGAAATCCGAAAATATCAGTTTTTTAGTGAATTTCAGGAATTTAGACCAGGAATTATGTCTAAAATAATAAATGGAAGCTCCTTGATTTACTTCGAAAAGAATACGTATCATGAAAATCGAAAAACAATGAAATGTTTATGTGATTCTACGACGTGCTTGTGTCATCAAAACAAAGTGCATATCACATACTTAAATTACTATTTCTCGTATAATATTATTGCGTCCCATTATATACTGCGCTTTCGATAGAAAAACAAACGTTACCTAGATAACAGGGACTTAAAAGGTGATGAATAAGATTTTTTTTTTATCATAACCTCACTAAACCTGCGTTGCAGTACTTTGCAGTTTTAAACACTGTCACTTACGATCTAGTATGTTATACTGGTCAGCCTTCCCGTTGGAAAGGCAATATTTGTTTTAAACACTGTCACTTACGATCTAGTATGTTATACTGGTCAGCCTTCCCGTTGGAAAGGCAATATTTACGAGAAAATAACCCAAAATTTTCAATATTACGAAGATTAGCATTATCACATATTTATGTGTCGTAATGGGTTATGGTGAGACACATCTCATCTTTTTCCCGTTGGGAACTACCCGTTTGTGTGAAACTATAACACAATTTCTAAAAGTGTAATTGTATAACATAATATGTTATATTATGTTTTTCCTCCCGTTGGGAGAGAATGAAGGGTTTCCACATATTACCTATAAATTATTATCGAGAAAGCTTCACCCAAGCAAGCAAGAAATTGGCCACACAGCCCTCAGTCATGAGGATTCGACTTAGAAGAAGGAAATTATCACTACAGGGGTACCTATATATTACCTTTTCATCACTTGTTTTTTGACTTCCTCCCGTTGGGCAAGGATACTTATATTTCAACACATATGTTTAAATCAAGGTGATACCATGGCAACAATTTTAATATTGTTGTTGAAACTCTAAACAGTTGGGTTGGAATGAACACTCATATTTGGAGGATCCCGGATTACCTTACTTTTCACTAATGTGAATAAATTTGATTTTCAAAATTACTTATTATGATCTGAAATGAACTTCAGACTTATAAGTGCATAAGAAAGTTTACTCCAGAAGAACACGCAGAAGAGAATGGAAGAGGAAGAAATAAGGAGGCCCGAATAACAGATTACCTAGACTCTTTTACACTATGTGTAACATATATTTATATTTAATCCAAGAAGACAGTCAGGTAACCATAGCTTATATTGACTTGGAATTATAATGAGCCTTTTTGAAGTATTTACCACAACAGGAAGTTCCACAGATAAACTTTACCGTCCCTCATATGAGTAGTTTTTATACTTTTTATACTCTTGGATATTGAGGTCAATGACCTTGAACAGGTACTTAATGTTCTTGTATGAACTACAGTATATACCCTATTGTGAACTACAAGTAAAATGAATGCTCAAGAGAGTTAAAAGATCTCTTGTTTTTAAACATTCCTAATATTATTCAAATATGGACTGATGTAAGTGGTTTATACAATAAATGGAATAGTACATTCTTTTGGTAAGTACTTACTTGATTTTTAAATGGTCTTGACCCATTTGGTGGTGCAAATCTATCACGACCTAGCCTATGGACGCTAGCGGAACCAACTTCAGTGAAGTCACAAAAGTTTTGCAATACATGCATACATTCATATTATCTTTATAATCATGTCATCATAAATAAATCCATACATGTTTATACTATTTAGTAGTCAATAATAATAAGTCAAATGGAGATTACTCCTGTTCTGGCCTTTTTTATTTAAAAATGCTGACTTCTGATGCGCTTCTTCTACCAAGATTAGTTTAGAACTAATTGTTTCACCACTTTTTAAAGAAAGTTAGGCGAAATATTAAAACAAGCTCTTGTAACAATTTCACATGAATAATACATTCCGAAGCAGTTACAGAACAGGTGAAATATGTGGTAGTTTTTAATGCAAACAAGATTGATGACTGATCAACTTGAAGTAATCACAGAACTACATTTTAATAACAATTTTATAATATGTGTACCTGTACCTACTTGCTAAAATTATATAATTATGGTGGTCAATACTCCAATAGTCATCAAAAAATGATAGATCCAATATATTTATTTAGTTACACTGATTTTAGAGATTTGTATGGATTGAGGATCTAAAAGCTTTATCAACTTTTATGGTATAAATTATATCCATAGGTGGGTATACACAAGTATCCAAAAATATATACAACCATAATGACTGACAAGTGGGTAAATTAAAAAATGTTTATCCTTTATTGTTGCAAGACACAGAAATATCCATTTGATGTACTTTATCAGTTCATTTTTAATCGACATTGTACCAAAAAATTTTGTGTTCATTATTTTTTATGTAACAGAAACATTTTTAAATATATGTGTAAATATCATACATATTTAGATGCTAAGGAAATTTTAAGTCATCAAGCTTTTTTCTAAGAGAGGTTGTGTGGATATAATACCTAGTGTAGGTACCTATCAATAGTGTGTATTCACTATTTATTTATTTTTATCATGTTACATGAGTAAGAGGATTGAAACCTTATAACTGTCCTAGTAAAAGAATCTTAGAATTCCTAAATAATCTCACTCCCTTACAGCGAGGGGTCGGGTCCCAGATGATAAGGCCAGTTAAAATTTAGATTCAGTAATTGACATAAGAAGTATCTTGCTTAACTCAAAAATAAAATACCTATACCTACCTTATGAAAGGACAATGAATTGCTGATGGAGGGCAAGTTACTTATGAACTTCACTATCTATTTTTTTCATAAATATATTATGAATGAGTGTCATATTATCATTACCTGTTGTCAAAATGGCTTGAGAAAAGTACCTACTTAACATTAATGATCTAGGTACCTGCACAATCATGAGCAGGATGTATTAAGTTGATATATCAACAATATAACAAACTGGAAAAATATAATAAGCCTTAATCTGACTTAATCTGACCTCTACATACTGTCTGGATTTTAAAATTGTCATTAAAATAACATGGATATAAAAATGAAAAAATGGTAAAATAATAAGCAGATGATATGATGATAGATATTCTACATATGTCAAATGTAAAAATGACCTTATAGACAGTGAGAACATGGTTCTTTTCTTTGAATATACTCTCTCATTTTAAAATAGATGCACTCAAGCCTGATCATATTATAAATATGGTCAACAAAATCATCGCTGATCTGACCGAAAATCAAAATCGAAAATCCATCACTCTGATTGGTTTAGACTTTCGTCTCTTCTTTAAGGATAGTTGTTAAACTGGTAAACATTTATTAGTAGCGGTAACCACCTGGAGAGTGAATATGAATAATCATTAAAGATTGATAGAAGGTTTTTTAAATATATATATATATATATATATATATTTTTTATGATAAATGGATATATACTTTCATAACTCATAACTATAGGTATCATTAAAATAATATACCAACTAGGATGAAGGTATACTGTAAAAGAAAGTGGCCATACCTATAAGTATCATAATTTCATTTCTTTACTTATTTATCGTTTTTAATGATGTCCATATATTAAGAATTGAATATAAAGTATATCAAAATAAATATATGTTGTATATTGACTGATCTATTTATAGGTAGGTTAGATAAGCTAATAGTCGACCCTGACTCTAGCTTAAATAATTAGGGAATGCAATACCCGGCCATTTTTGGTACCCGGGTATTACCCGACTTTGATTTTCAAAAACCCGGGTACCCGGGTAATACCCGGTTTTGAACAATTTTTTTATTAATTATTGGTTTTCATCGTTTTTACGGGTATTTAGTAATAAAATGCACTTTTGATTGCTGAGTTTGCATTTATTAATTGACAAACAACGATTTCGTACATGAAATATATAAATTTAACAACTTATACTATTAAAACAGCTGTAAATCACAATATTAATTTAGAGAGCATAAGACGTTAGGTTAGGTATACTTAATCTTTCTGTTTATTAATCAGAAATATCAAAGTTAACGGGAAATATGGAATATTCAAATGTAACAATAGATCTTCTTCTTCTTCTTAGTCGTATACTCTTTTCAGAGTAGTCGTGGTCATTGAGGTCGTTGTACGGCATTTTGTGTAGTTCTCCGCCATCCTTCTCTACTTAGTGCATTTCGCACGCACAGATTTAAGCGTGATCCGGTGAGGGCCTTCACTTGATCAGTCCATCGCATTGAGGGGCGTAATCTGGGTCCTGTACCATCCACTCTACTCTTCCTTGCGCGTCACGTGGCCGAAGTAACTAAGAATGCGAGAGTGCACGATTGCTGAAAGCCTTTGCTTAACCTTGAGCTCTTGGAGAATAGATATATTAGTGCGGCGCTGAGTCCACGATATCCGCAGCATTCTCCTCCAGCACCACATTTCCAAAGCGTCAATGCGTTTTCGTTCACTTTCTCTTACTGTCCACGTTTCTGCACCGTAAAATAACACTGGGAAAACGAGAGATCTTACGAGGCGAGTCTTAGTTGCCCTTGTGATATTGCGGTCTCTCCAGATCTTCGAGAGTTTCTCCATTGCAGACCTAGTTGTTGCTATGCGTCGCTTGATTTCATCTTCGGAGCCTCCACCGTTTGAGACCAGTGACCCCAATACATAATATAGTATGATGATACAACTCCACAGTTTCCAATAGTTTTTGCCTTATTGCTGTTGTTACGGTCCACTACCATCATCTTGGTTAGGGTTTGCAATCCGGATCCCAAATGTATGAAATTATCCGGATCTGGATCCGGATCCACGGATCTTTCCATACATTCAGATCCGTCGTGCAAACCCTAATCTTGGTTTTTAGTCGGTTGATCTTCAAACTGAATTCGAGACTAACTGTTTCAACGCGACGCAATAGCGCTGCTATACCATCTTGGCTTGTTGCTGTGAGTGTGGTGTCGATGTCGTCAGCGTAACGCAGATTGGAGATATTCTTCTCACCTATTGGATTACTATCCGTCCAGCCTTCAAGCGTTATCCTCATTATGTGCTCAGTATAGATTACAGAAAAGAGCAAGGGCGATAGTATGCACCCTTGTCGTACCCCAGCCGAAGGGTGGAGTGGCTTTGACATTGTATTGTCCACTTTTACTGACGCGGAGTTGTTCTCACATAGCCCTCTTAATATATGGACGAGATTGTTGAGGAGAACATCCCACAGCAGCGGCCATTTAACCGAGTCAAATGCCTTCTGAAAGTCAACAAAACATATGTACGTTGGTCTGTCGAACTCTCTGGCTTTCTCTATTATCTGGCGCAATATGAGAAGCTCTAGTTTCTTTTCCTCTAACAAATCCGGCTTGTTCTGGTGCGATTTATTTGCTGATATACGCCTTTTGTCTCTCATTTAGGTTGTGCAGTAAAATTTTACTGGAATGATTGATTAAAGCTATCACGCGATAGTTAGAATTGAAGTGTAAAATATGTTCGGACCATTTATGCTATGCCTTTTAATTTTAATTGTATTGTATTGTATGTTTATTTGTCAATAGTGGGTTTACATGGGATCTTAAAGCTATTTCAGTTACTCCACATTGTGCCTATACACTGGCGTACAAATTTCATATAATTTACTTAGCCTAATCTTATATTCTAACTGTACAGCATGCTTATACATATTATCTATTTAAGAATTCACTAACACTATAAAAACATTTGTCACATAGCCATGCTAACATACATTTTTTAAAATCTATTAATTCTTTTTCTTTAAATTCATCGGGTAGCTTATTATATATTTCAATACACATCATATAAGAATTTTGTGCGGTCAGGTCTAGGTTTACTCCTGGCCTATGTAATTTATATTTATATTGTGATCTAACGTCACGAGAGGACATCTGTTGCGTTTTTGTGAATTGTTGTTTATACTTATGTACAAATACACAAACCTCAGATATGTATATACAAGGAACGGTAAGTATATTATGCTTTTTGAAATAAGGACGATAAGGGGTTCTTGGTTTTATTTTAAATATAGCTTTTATGCAGCTTCTCTGAGCTTTGAATACTTGTTTTACAAAAGTAGAATTTCCCCATAATAATATTCCATATCTTATATTTGAACACACATATCCGTGGTATGCTGTTAAAGCAGCCTCTTTAGAAATGGTCTGCCTAATTCGTCTTAGAGCAAAAATAAAACTGTTCACTTTTGAGCAGACTTGATCTATATGTTCTTTCCATTTGCAGTGACAGTCAATAGCTATTCCTAAAAAATTCGTACATTTTACTTCTTCTATAGGATCGTTATTGTAGTTAATATTTAAACTAGGCGGACTACTTCGATCTGTATGAAATTGTATGTAGTTCGTTTTATTGACATTTACTTTCAAATTATTTATTTCTAGCCACTCAATTGTATTTTTCAATGTTAAATTAATATCATCATTATATGTCATCAAGTCATTACATTTTATTGTTATTGAGGTGTCATCTGCGAATAAAATACATTTGTGGGATAGATATTTCGGCAAGTCATTTATGTACATTATGAATAACAAAGGTCCTAATATACTCCCTTGGGGGACCCCATAGCCATTTTTGACATATGAAGATCTATAAGATATTTTAGTTTGAGATTTGTCACAGTATTTAAGAATCTCAACACATTGTTTTCTGTTATCAAGATAGGCTCTAATCCATTCCAAAGCAGGTCCTCGAACACCGTATCTGGATAATTTAATAAGTAGGCGCTTATGGCACACGAAATCAAACGCCTTGCTCATATCCATAAAAAGGACAGTAACTGGTATTTTTGTGTCTACGGCCTCCATTACATTTCTGATTAATTTAAATGCCGCCAAGGATGTGGATCTGGATTTCCGAAACCCATGTTGTTCTTCAGTAATTTTATCGTATTTCTCCAAAAAACATATGAGTCTGCTATACATTGCCTTCTCAAATATCTTTGCAAAAATTGGTAGTAATGTAACAGGCCTGTAGTTACTAATTTCAGTTTTGTCCCCTTTCTTGTAAAGAGGCTTTACCACCGCCAGTTTTAGCTCTTCAGGGAAGAATCCCTGTACTAACGATAAATTAATAACATGCAAAAGTGGTTCCGCTATAGTAAACATACATTTTTTTATTATGTCAGTTCTTATGTCGTCATATCCAACAGCTTTTGAATTTTTTAGCGATGAAATTATTTTAATTAATTGCTTTATATTTAAAGGATTAAGAAACATTGTGCGATCACTATTATCAATAAGAATGTCATTTGTGGAATTTGAAGTTACATTTTTTGTTACAATATCAATGAAATAATTATTAAATTTGTCTGCAATAGTTTGTGCATCAACAATACATTCATTATTTACTACAATGGTATCGACAGAACTAGTATTGATTTCAACCGGCTTATATTTATTTATAACATTCCAGACTGCTGTACATGTTTTGCCCATTTTACTAATATATTTCAAATTTTCTGACTTTTGATGGGACAACATACAACGTTTTAGCAGCCTTGTATAGCTTTTATATTTTGATAGACATTTCCTGCATTTTCTACTTGATAAATATAGCTGCCTTTTTTTGCGGCAGCAAGCGCGTAGACCTTTAGTTAGATGTTTTGAATTTAGAGATTTATTTGTAACCTTAATTCTAATGATAGGGAAACATAATTTGTAGAAAAGTAAAAATATGTCATAAAACTTTCTAAAAGCTTGCGCCGCATCATGCTCCTCGAGGATGTCACTGAAGGAGAGCGATGACAGACATAACATAAATTTAATAGTTTATAACACACACAGTAAGGTAGGGATACAGTTACAGAAGTAATAGAACATTTTATTTTAAGTTTATTCATGTTTTCCCTATTTTTCTACCGATTTCTAAATTACGGGTAAAACCCGGGTTATGAGTTAAAAACCCGGGTTTTACCCGACTCCAAATATAGACGGGTACCCGGGTACCCGGGTTTTCGGGTACCCGGGTTGCATTCCCTATAAATAATATATTTTTACCATACACATAACAACTTGTAGGTACCTACTGTGCTAGTAGCATTTCGCAGGGTAGTGCCACCGCCAAGACGGACAAAATTTACTTATACCGGTATTGCGTCTAACGCAGCTTAACCCTTTACCGAATACGAAACGAAATCATATATGACCGTTATTATTTTCAACTCTATCGACATGTATCAGAGTTCAAATTTGAAAGAATCTTTTTAATATTCATGCGGTAAAGGGCTAAGAGTTATTTATTCAACGGTTCTGTCACATCTACGCATCCAAATTATTGATACACTTGTATCAAAATTAATGAGCGGCTATCGCATAGTGTATGATATTTACAGTTCAAATTGAAGCAATTTTAGTAAATAATAAATATATTTAGATTTTCTTAGATGTAAGGCTACCATACCATAATAATAAGAATTATTTCTAAGAAACTTGTGACACCAAAATATTGACTTTTTTAAAAGTAAAAGCATAGTTTTTAGCTCACAAGTCATATAATAAATATAAAGACTCAATTGAGCACCAAAAAATAATCATAGGTACCGACCACCTACTTCATTTATTAAAAGGTCTTACCTATGACGTACCTTACTAATGATATAGGACATATAGGTAAATCAACTATTCCAGAACTCTTTTACCTTCTCTTAGCGTGTACAAACAGATTAGGATTTATGCACATCATGCTAATTGCCTGATTAAGTACCTACTATAATACTATACTAAACATATAACCTACTCATTATCTACTTGGCCTATCAAACAACATAAGTCTGATTTAGGAAGGTGCCTAGAGCATAAAGAAGCCATATTATTATAAGAATGATATATTAAATATTGGTTATCTTATTTATAATACAAAAATCAGTCTATTGTCAATTTTAGTCAATCATAAGCCCGCATTTGAATCGTCTATTTCCAATGTGAATATTATTAACTTATATTCATTTTTGAAGATGAAAGCCATTAAATGTTTGCCAAGAATACGGGTCACAACTGTTACAAATCTGTGACTATGGGCTAAACTTTACATACTTACAAGTTTCTCATGGAGGTAAATTAAAAAGGATAGTTAGTGTTTTTTGATGTTGATCTCTCTAAACATCTACAAATCTACCATGGACCAAGTACGAATATAATTACAGGATTAAACGAACTTACCTGAAGTGAAGTTCTATCCTGATTATATGAAGTACTTGGTCCATGGTAGGAGCTTCCCTCCCTCCCAAGTTAACATTAATAGTAATAATTTATTATTGTTAACTTCTTCCCCTATTACTTGTTTTATGTAGCTCTAAACTTACTGACAATTGGTATTTATGTTGCCAGGATTTTGAATTTTTTTTTAGTCTTTGAAAAACGCGTCGTTCTAGGCAGAACTAAGGGTACTACAAATCTACCATGGACCAAGTACTTCATATAATCAGGATAGAACTTCACTTCAGGTAAGTTCGTTTAATCCTGTAATTATAATAACACATAAATTAACAACAAATAGTTCTGAGGTGGCATAGATGATATTAATCCAGAACATAAAATCTTGAAATCAAACGGGTGACAGAAGCCTTTTAATTTTTTTATGAACCGATTAACATCCGTATCCGTAGCCTTACCGTACACAGACACACTTACTTACACAAGAAACCCTTCGAAACTCGGTCACGCCTCTATTGTGAGCTACGTGGCTATCCATTGATCAGATGAGACAGTTACAGTAAAACCACCAAAACATAAACGAAGATCTTACGTCTATTAACACAAGGTTCAAAATTATTTGACCAAACACTTAGCTTGTTATTCTTATACAAATATCTTGATAGCTGACGCCTCCTCGTGAATGTAAACGTAGACTATTACGAGAACAGTACTAGATGAACTTATCTTATCTGCGATCCTAATGGCTGCTACATTGTCCTTAAAACGTGATGAAATCATTTAAACGGCTTGAGTTTCTTTTCTTTCGCCTATCAAAGATAGTTTTTTCAAAGTCAAAGTCAATATTGTCTTTATTCAAGTAGGCATAGCAACAAGCACTTTCGAATCGTCAGTAACAATTTATCTTAAATAATTAAGAGCAATATATTGATACAATTGTAAAAAAAATAATATATATATACATGTTGTATATGTCAAAAATAGTAATAATTCAATTTTGATAAAGTAATCGTTTTAATAGCTTCCTAACACTTTTAATGAAGTTTTCTATCAGAGAAATATTTTACCGCTAAATTGATGAGTTTGACTGATAAGTACGTGTACTATTTGATTAGCTTTGTGAAAGTCCGCTAAGCGCCATGTATGGAATAGATACGGAACCAGACGTACATAGTGGGCACTTGTTCAGTCCACATTTAGCAATGCAAGTCGCAGTGTTTCGAAGTAAAAATCTTTCGCATTGCCCGCTAACTGCATGCCTTATGATTTTGTAATGTGATTTCTGGTTCTTGAGTACCCTGCACATTGACATGTAAATTGCATAGAATTTTCAATTCCACGACATAGCTATGTGGTTACCAGCGTGACCCTACACCTGTCCGCGGGCGTCGCGCCTCAATGAGGCTTCCGTCCGGTTTGCGCTCTCAGTGCCCTTCGCAGCAAAACCCCTTATTTTCTAATATCTTCCAATCGAGATGGACCTGTAGCGTAAGCGCTCTAATTTTATGTAATGACTAAATAGCGAAAAAGCTGTATTTTTAGCCGAGTACCTACTCGTACTACGGAAGATTTGTATTGGTTGTATTAATAATGATAATCATCTCCCATGTTTAGAGTTGTTATTTTTAAAAACTGTGAAAGTTTAAATCAAGTTTGTTTTGTCTATTTCGTCTATTACAAAAGTGTGTTCTAAACTATTGTGGTCAAAATTCATTGCAACTATTATGTAATTTACTTATCCGTCACATGAATTTTTTTAATAATCCTGAGTCATATTCTTATCATTGTTTGTATACTACCTACTCCTTACTCGTACCATCAACCGAACGTTATTATCACTGATGCATGCGGCTGTACTCACTTGTGTGTACACGTCTAATATGTCTCACGTAAGTTTAAATTCAATAACCAAACGTTTATTGGCGTTTGAATAAAGGTTGAGACCCATGCGTTTGCGTAGCGGCGACACGGCTCAACGACGACCGATTATTTTATTACGAGGTACGAGTCAGCTGTTCTAAAACTCATTGCAACGGTAGACATACTAAAGGGTCAGTTGCACCAATCACTTCTGACGGACTCGTCAGCGTCACCCGGCAGGGTACTAGGGTAGGGCCCCCCGGTTGTGGCCACTGTGCCGGTTATGGCCACTTACAACTTTATTACGCTATAGACAAATTTACAAATGTATTGTTTATAGTTTATATTATATACCAATATCAGATATAATAGAATAAATTATATCATCAGCACAGATGGCACTCTCATCTGTCATGTATACTATTATACTAAAAGCTAAACAGATTTTTAGCTGTTGTGGATCTAAGCAAAAATAATAATCAATTAATCATACATCATTCTCATCAGATTTACCTCTCAATAGTACTCAAATTACGATTGACAATCTCATTATTACCCTATGGCTGAGTTTAAAAATATAATGAATTAGGATTCAAACACATGATCAATGCGAATCACGCAAATTTGTCTTACACAAAGAACCGAATCAACTTAATTAGAAAGATTAGTATGTGATTGTGAGTATTCGCGAGAAATGGTGTCAATACAATACCACTTTAATCTTCTCCGTGTGCGTTCGCTGAGAATTGTGTTCAATTTACGTTCATTGTTCCGCGATGTTAAATACTGTTAAAGAAACTAGATTTTTAGCCCTCCAAACGAAGGAAAACTTAGGGGAAATAATTCGTGTATAGCTGAATTTTGGTGAAGTTGTAGATAAAGGTGTCTTACACAACATACTAAAAGTACTCATGGATAGGGGTGCCGCTAACGGGGAGAGGGGGGTGTAAAGGTCCCCTTTTTTGGCTTTTCGTAAATAACTCAGTAGCGGTGGCTCATATGAAAAAATGTTCTTCTACTTAATTAATCCACAAATAATTTTCTACAAAAAAGGTTCTTTATACTTTTTTGCTGGGATCAATGTATAATGAGATTTCGAGGAAATACGATAATCACTTTCGGAGCTATTATTTACGAAACTATTAGTTTTGTCTAAAAATTGTTTTAGAAAACCCATATTTATATTAAAATACCTATCCAACGATATCCCACACATTAGGGGTGGATTAAAAAACAGAATTTACCCCCCACTTCATGTGTTCGGGAGGTACCCTAAAAAATAATATTTTTTCAGATTTTGTTTTAAAACTTAGTCTGCGTGTTCAAAACACATACTCATACGAAGTTTAACTATTCAAGTACTAACCATCACTGAGCAGGTTGAAGAGGGTATTTTTTTACTTTTTATTTTTTATGCCACGACGGTGGCAAACAAGCATACGACCCGTCTGATGGTAAGCAGTTCCCATAGCCTATGGACGCCTGCAATCAATTTCCTAACCTTATAGTTTCGCTGTCCGTTTGTCCCAGTCTATCCGTTCACGGCTTTGCGCAGTGATGGTTAGTACTAGAATAGTTAAACTTCGTATGAGTATGTGTTTTGAACACGCAGACAAAGTTTTAAAACAAAATCTAAAAAAATATATTTTTTTAGGGTAGCTCCCGAACACATGATGTGGGGGGTAAATTATGTTTTTTAAATCCCCCCTAATGTGTGGGGTGTCGTTGGATAGGTCTTTTAATATAAATATGGGTTTTCTAAAACAATTTTTAGACAAAACTAATAGTTTCGTAAATAAAAGCTCCGAAAGTTTCTGAAAGTGATTATCGTATTTCTTCGAAATCTCATTATACATTGATCTCAGCAAAAAAGTGTAAAGAACCTTTTTTGTACAAAATCATTTGTGGATTAATTAAGTAGAAGAACATTTTTTCGTATGAGCCACCGCTACTGAGTTATTTACGAAAAGCCAAAAAAGGGGACCTTTACACCCCCCTCTCCCCGTTAGCGGCACCCCTATCCATGAGTACTTTTAGTATGTTGTGTAAGACATCTTTATCTACAACTTCACCAAAATTCAGCTATACACGAATTATTTCTCCTATCGAGCAGTTAGTGGGCTTCCTTCGGTGAGCTATTTGATGCTTAAAACTAAACACGGATTAATCCACTTCTTAGCAGTTAATAAATAATGACTAAAGTTAATCGAAAATCCTTGTTTTCAAATAGCGTTATCTTCTAAAGTAGAGATTAAAATTGTTGTAACTATCGACTCTTATTTAACTTTTTTAAACCTATATAAAAGAGATAAATTAAGTCATTGTTTTAAATAACACAACATACTTACTCGTACAACATAAATCGATGCGTACTATTTAAGTTATACGGCTTCTTTCAACGACCCATCGTGTAAGGATATAGCTGAACAGTTGAGTTTACTGACTTTCATATAGGTTAGTTTTGCAACTTTAAATATTATAATTTAATGGTCAGGTTAATAACAGACATAGCGAAAAGCTTAATAGAACACGATTTCTGTCGGCTTGCCTAAGTTCTGTCGGCACCTAAGCAGTTTTCCTTACAGCTCATGAAGAAATTTTAAGCCAAATTCAGCACCGGCTTGCCTAAGAAAATTTTTGACCCGCCGCCACTGATACATATGTATAATATTGTATGTAGGTACTTACTTTTAAAGTGAACCCAAACAAAATCAATAGGAAAATAAATCTTCAAACACTGAAAAAAATAATCAGGGAGCCTACTACTGAGATTACGGTAGGGTTTACTGAAAAATCATTAAACGAAAAATCAAATTAACTGATTATTCGGTAAACATTACCGTAATCTCAGTAGGCTCCCTGATTTATTTGTGTCAGTGTACCGAGTACAGAAAATGCAACCAATTTTAGGACAGTGTTGCATTGAATTAAAAAATCACAAAGAACACAATTATCGAGTCCTCTCGTACAAACACGTAGGTATACTCGTTCAGAAAATTCCTGAGCTGTAAGAGATTAACGTCTTATCTATTGTGTTCGGACTGCCACCGCACGTGCCATGATGAAAAAAATGGTTTGGTTACACGTAAGCGTTGAATGAATTTCTACTATATAGACCACGCAATAAGATTCAATATGAACTAATACAAAAAAGCCCTAAGTTCTTTACGGTTGCATCCAGCGCAGGCGACTCAAACGCTCGGGGACCAGCGTAACTTGAAATCTAGATCCCAAATAGATATGCGTAATGCGGAGAGCGCCCTTGCACAGGTACTACGAGCGCCCGGCTAGTCAGCTCTTAGGAGGCCAATGGAATGTTTCTTACCTCGCAGGTAAAAACAGGGTCGGATTCTGATTGAAACATTTGAATTGATATACGCTTTACTTTTCTTTATTAAGAAAATAATAAACATGATTTAAATAAAACATTGGGTTAATATAATTACAATAATAATAAGTCAACTATTAAAACATTTCGTGGCAACGCGGCTCCAGTTTTAGTTTTATTCTTAGATTAAGCATTTGTCTAATTTTAAATAACGTTAATGTTTCATTAGGCTTTAATGCAGCACAATATTTTTATTATTAGACTTTCGTTATGAATGATGATTCGTGACAAATTAGACAAATGCTTACTCTAAGAATAAAACTAAAACTGGAGCAGCGTTGCCACGAAATGTTTTAATAGTTGACTTATTATTATTGTAATTATATTTACCCAATGTTTTATTTAAATCATGTTTATTATTTTCTTAATAAAGAAAAGTAAAGCGTATATCAATTCAAATGTTTCAATCAGAATCCGACCCTGTTTTTACCTGCGAGGTAAGAAACATTCCATTGGCCTCCTAAGAGCTGACTAGCCGGGCGCTCGTAGTACCTGTGCAAGGGCGCTCTCCGCATTACGCATATCTATTTGGGATCTCGATTTCAAGTTACGCTGGTCCCCGAGCGTTTGAGTCGCCTGCGCTGGATGCAACCGTAAAGAACTTAGGGCTTTTTTGTATTAGTTCATATTGAATCTTATTGCGTGGTCTATATAGTAGAAATTCATTCAACGCTTACGTGTAACCAAACCATTTTTTTCATCATGGCACGTGCGGTGGCAGTCCGAACACAATAGATAAGACGTTAATCTCTTACAGCTCTGGATTTTTCTGAACGAGTATACACCCAGATTCAAAATTGCATGGACAATTTATGTATGAATTCATTCACAATGTGTTCGTGCAATTTTGAATCTAACTGTACATATAACTAAGAACAATGAATATGGTACGGAAATAAGTTTTTACTTAAAATGTTATGTTAAGTTACTCAAATTAGTAGGTACCTACCTGTCATCTTGTACTGGTTCGTGACCACGCTTGAGTGTTAACTAGAGAGCTCAGACAGGGTTCTGTTGTTGTGCCGGAGGTGGCAGAGCGTGTCTAAGAGTGCTATAATATTTTAGATCAGCACGGCTAGCACATCTTACGTTTTAGCGCGACTCTCCATACTTAAAGCGTGACTCGAAGTATGAAGTGACAGGCGACAACGTAAGATATGCCAGTTTCAGCTTAACGAAAATTCGTATGACGAAACGGGTATCGAGAAACAAACTATATATGTCATTGTACTAAGGTTTAAAAGCAAATAAAAATTATTTACCGATATCAAAATTAGTTTTATCTACATCCATACCCTAATATGTCTATTTTATGGTCAGGATCGATGAGCAAACGCCCTATATTTAAATATGAGTATCTGTGGCTGCATCTAAATGTTTACATTTTAGTATCGGTAACCGATACCTTAATTACGTTCAAATTTCGAACGTCTTCTTAGTAGTTAGAACAAATATGTTATCTGTAACGATGTTATTATTATCAAATAATAAGCAAAAATTCGATATCATTATGAAAATCCGGGTGCGGGCATGCGCCGCCCGACCGCCGACACAATCGAGTTGGTCATGGCGATCTCGGTGCAATCCGTGCAATTGCAGTCATTCAATCATCATTTCGGGTTTATAATATGTATGTAGATAAAGCAGTGTATGCGACTGTACGTAATTAGGCCTTAAAACACTCGTGTGATCTTATTATGAAACTCACTTCGTTCGTTTCATAAAACCACACTCGTGTTTTAAGGACCCCTATTACGTAACAGTTACATAAACTACTATTAAAAACTTTAAGTTGAAAAATACGCTTTAAAAACAAATCCTTTTTTTGGTTCAGCAGACCGATAACAAGATAGGTAGGTAATCACGTAATAACTCGCCTCTGCTTGTTCGTTGAAGTGTCCAACATATCACACGTAATAGTTGCATTCTACTGCAAGCAACATCGAATTTATTGCACCTTTCAGAAATTCTATTGGGGAGTAGAAATTTTAGAAAGTGCGACCTTCGACGTGACGACCTACCTCTTCATTAGTTTATTTAACGAGTTATGTACGGGCATGGCTACCTATGATTCTATGCAAAACACCACTCAAGATAAGTCATTACACTTTTGCTATTGCTACTACCTATTACGGAACTTTTAATTTATTCACTCAAACACTAGTAGTACTCTAGTACTTAGTAGAGTCAAAACTCTTCTACCAATTTTGTTCAACTAGTATAATTTTAAATAATTTAGATTAGAGCGGGCAGAAATTACCAAGTACCCCATTTTGTGTAGGTACTTGTAAAAAGATGGTTTAAGTATAAATCAACGTTTCCAGTTCTTCGTCCAAAGATATTTCGCTTAGATAGGTTTTTTAAACGTGTTAATTAATTAAATTATGTACCTACGGGTCCTACGGCAAGGTTACATACCGTAGGTAACCTAATAACACAATAATGTATTTAAAGATAGAATAAACTTTTGCAAGTGCGTAAAAAAAGTACGACCACAATCACGAGTTGAACATTTTAAAATACCTACCTAAGTTACAAAATCCGTATAATTAATAGGAGTTAATTTATCTTTATTTATTTTTATTTATATGCGTCACGCGTTAGAACCAACACGTGCAGCAGGTGGTTCCCGTCAAAAACAACCGCATTAATATCATGAGTATCATGACCTAGCACGCGCTTGCGACCCTCAGTGAAAGTGCCCGTGAATTGTAAATTGTAATTCAAGCCGCAGCGTCGGTTTCGCCACGTTTTTAGGACATATTCCGAACGCAAGTGTTTCCTGTGCCCTTTATAACGCCGCTGAAATGTTAATGATGGCTCGGTCGGTCTAAACTTACAACTTTTTACTGTAGTAAAAAAGTCATCGGCTGGGAATGTTGTACATTCGTGTGTCATGTGTGAAATTGAGACGGTCAGTAATCGATAATATCGATATTTTTAACGAGCGTCTAACATTTTAGTTTTAGTGAGCAAACATGTTGCGAGACTTGCTAGATTGGTAAATGAGTAAGTTAAGTTAAGTAGCTTAAGTTTAAATATTAAGGTTTTACTCAAATAACCGCAAACGTTAATTGCAGCATTCTGCTAACTAGGTACTATCGCGAGCCAATTATTAAAATTGATACAATAAAATAATACAAGGTTCTTAATCCCTTACATAGGTAGTCCTGAAAATTTTGATGTATGCTGATTACCTACAAATCCCGCGTTGTATGCCCAGACTGTTTGAAGTTTGTGGACTGCAGAAATAAACAAGCACCGACCATCTTGGAAAAAAAAAATTTAATCTTAAAGAAATTTCCTTTTCACTCTTATCTACGCACTCTAAGAACATAATAATAAACATATTATTTAGAGTGAAATAAATTCTACACAAGAATACGTAGGCGCTGTAGGCAGTTGCACATTGAAATGTTTCTTGAATGCGCTTACTCGTTTGCGCTTTGCACTTCAATGTCGTGGAGATATTTACATTTTAAACAAGCTTGATAAGGCTATCAATATTATGAAGTAACTTAACTACACAGCTATAACTTGCTAGATTATCTTCCTCACAATTGTCAAGATAATAGAATGGTAATAGATCGGCAGTGGATGCTACCTTTTTGTAGAGCACCGTAAACAATGCCGTGGCATTTGACCCCGCATTTAGTTTGCAACTTTTGTTTTGCTGCATAACTTTCACTTTGTCACGCTTTAAGACTGAGTTATAGCGATAAGAAAGTAGAAACATCTAATGTCAAGTTTTAACATTGGATTTTATTATCACTAATGGCGCTACTAGTCATGAACTCCGTAATATTGTATTTGGGTACGTGCCCACCGATTAATAAGTTTATTTATATAAGTTTATTTTACATATTTAAGATGCGTAGCTTTCCAATTTAGATGATTATATTTTATCAGTTATGGAGAAAAGTCGACCTGACCTCTGAGGGCACGAAACTAAAATTAAATAGGTAGATGCTTACTGAGCTCTTCATTTCTTCGTTAGTATATTTATTTATTTAATCTTTATTGCATATAAGAAAAAACTTAACGTACAAAAGGCGGACTTAAGGCCATAAGGCATTGTCTACTCTACCTAGTTAATCTTAGGGCGAAACAGAAAAGATTGTAGGCGGTGCATCTAAAGGAGCCCCCAGACGGGCTATATTTTCAGGAAAATGTCTAGCTGCAATAGTGTGGCTGGCAGCATCAGCCAGCATTTACGGCCAGACTATGCAACACTCGGCAATATTTTTGGTATGGCCGGGATATATTGACACATATTTTTAGTATAGCCGATAATGGTTCTAGGGTCCCAAACATATTGCTGGAATAATCGCTTAACAAAATTAAAGGTAAAGCAATTCTATTTCGACTGTAGGTATATTTAAAATATGACTAGGTACTGGAGAGGTATTAAGTATAAATAAAATTTCGAGTTTAGACTTTGCTTGTCGTGAAAATGAAGCGTGAATAAATAAATAAATGACGACATAAAAAAATGTTTAGTGTATCGTATTTACGTTATGGCGCCTATTCTCAATAAGCCGAAGTCGTTTGACTAACCCAATCTAGTTATACTGTATGTCAAACTAAAATCTAACTGAAAATAAATTATCTATTACTGAAAGCCTCCATATTTCAAAAACAGTTAAACATTAGCTAAGCAGCAAGTATTTGCAATAGCAATGTGCGGCCAGAGGTAGTGATTACCGCGGTCTTTGCTGCAGTCATCCGCGTCCATGCTCGCAACTTGTCATCATCACACCACGCACGGACGGATCTCCACAGACATAACAGCTAGGCATTTCCGACATATTTCAACATAGTAGTTAATGGGATATTTCCTGTTGTAAAATTTTCTAAATATACTTATTTGCTAACACCAAAAAAGTTTTATCGTAGGTAACTAGCTTTACTTTAAGTTTGTTTCTTAGTCTCGAGGTAATAAAACATAATTAACATTGAAAGCATAGCTGCCTACCTTCTTTTTATAGTTTAATAATATTGTTAAATACTGGTTCAGTCACAACACTCATATCATAACATAGCGTATTTTCAAGCCGTGTCATCAGACATAAGATGAAAAATCTGCCAATTTGTTCTTAACTAAGTTGTCTATACAAAAGACTTCAACGGCATTTTTAACGTAAATAATAAGAGCCGAAAAAACGATCTTAGATTTAAAGATAAGATACCTACCAAAGTTTCTAAAGGAGTTTAATAAGTGATTTATACACGAGTGATCTAATCACAACAATATGTAGACCCCGACAAGGCGCATTCAGATTTAATAAATAAGTATAATGTATTTCAAATGATCATAAAATGTGTGAGGGATGGCCCTGGAGTTCGATTTTTGAATCTCACCCGGTGAAATAAGTCACCCGGTGAGATTAAAAAATCGAACTCCTGGGATCCAAAATAGACGCACTGAGATTAATGTCGCGTAAAACTGATTTATCGGAATAACTACTTAGGAATTTCATTGATAATATTCATTTAACACCTGACATTCCATCTTTATTCTATCTAGAATACCTTCCTATGATAACGGCGCTAAGGTGGCGCTAAGTTTTCAGCGAAATTCTAAGCTAAGAAAAAATTCATCGCATATTTAGAGCAAGTATACCTATTCGAATATTCTATCAATTGTACGTTCCTACGTACGTACATACAATGAATAGAATATTCGAATAGGTATAATATTAAACAAAGAACTTCAAAGCAAATAGTCGAGTTAGAGAGTCATCGATAATTTCGAAACATTCGGCGTTCGCACACATACGTGCCGTACCGCGGCGCGAAGTGCAAACATCGCGTTTTCCTCCAATACAGAATACAATGCTCCGTGGAGACCATGTGTTTACTACTTTCCATGGGAACCGACTCGCCATTGTGACAACGAGAGCGACCAAAACTTAACCTTCTCCATATATTGCTACCTTCATATGCATATTCATGTCAACTTTTAAAAATACAAGTTATTAGGTATGCTTAAACATAGACCCGAAAGCAAGTTTTTATTTATTTGCAACCGGTTTTTAAGTTAGACGAGAAGCCGCAGGTACTTGGGAATCGAAAAATTGACGATTCCAATAAGACTCTTTTACCAGTTAGCAATTTAGAACGTAAAGAATTTAACATATTTGCCGTCACTTAACTTTCTTCCGCAACGGTAAACCGGCGGCTAATTCCATAAAATTTTAACTAACAAACGATTTAGCATGATTTTATGCTTTCTTAGTAATTTACCTACTAAGTAAATGTCAGTTACTATTTAGCTGACTAGAATCAGTCACGAGAAATGAACGGTAATTAAAAAACTGCTAGGTAGTATTAGACAGAGTAAAAAAGGGCACGGCGACGTGGAACATAAATCTCGCGATCATCTCAAAAGTGGAGCGCTATGCGCGTGCGACTATGAAATTCAAATCAATCAGACCCAGTGGTACCGTTAGATAATCACATACTCAGTCACCTGATCGCACAAAAACAGATAGGTCAGAGTGTCACGTAGGTAGGTATTTACCGTTAAGATCCGTGAGGGCTAGGGGCTGCGAGGCATGTCACACACTAGGGTCACGAGCACTTTGTCACTGGCACTGCACGTCACAGATCCTTCGCATGTCGCGTGCGGGCCGCGTCGGGAGCGCTCGGGCCAGCCAAATGCGGCAGACCGTGAATCTTAACCTACCTGTGGAGCTTGCGTGTCGCAGCACCCACCGGACCGGGGCGACTGCTTTACCAACCGAGCCTGCCGCCATATTTAATCTACACAACTCATATCAACTTTATGAGCATTATTCATTAAGCATCTTAAATTACTCATCCTAACTTTACATTTACTTACTTATTATGTTGAAGGAAAAATTTTCAGATGAACCAATATAAGTGTTTTTAATAAAAACACCGTCAAAGCCTTAAACTGCATTACCGACGCTCTTCACCGCCATCTACCGTTACATCAAGCAACTACTTAACTAAGATTAAGGCTTTATTGCCATCGTTAACTTGGCGTTAACTTTTAATTAACATAAATATAACGATTATGACCGTTACAACTTTCGCAATTGTTTCAGAAATGCTTAATTTTCTTTATTTTATTTGATGTATTGAAGAATAAAAATGATAGATCAGTTATTGGGATTAGTTTTACGGCAGCAGGTAGCTTGCTTCACCTGTTATGTTAGTTAACTACGAGTAAGTTGAGTTAGACCGTTGTTAAATTAATGCCGCTATGTTACTACAGGTGGCGCCACTAGTACTTAAATTAAGCCTTTAGCATAATCGATCAAATTAGTTTGGAGTTGGGAAGACTATCATTAAACTTGATTAAACATATATGGGTACTGTACCTTTTTTTCGATGAAGGCAAATATTGTGAGGAAGCCGGCTCTGTTTGATGCCTAGTGATTCAGTGAAAACTACGCGACATAGGTTTGGTGGGCATAGTGTCTTTGCGATGCAACCAGATACATGAAGAATCGGATTGGGTATCTTGATATGGACATCGGACGAGAAGTTTAAACAAATCAATGTTCATGAAGGGCAGTTAGGGCCAGGAGGTATCCACGTTATACACCGCGCGCGTTATTATGATGATATTTTCTACAGGATGTTTCCTGTACCCAATAACGGCAGTAAATTAAAACGTAGATTCTTCTCCTCAAACAATAAAACATTTGTTGAACAACTTAAAAAAATTGTAGATTTTCTCTCTTTCATACAAAATAAATAGTATATTCAATGTACATTAACAAATCCAAAAAATCCATCTAATTAACATTGCTTGTCAATCTTGCCATCCTACAGATATAATCAATTTCGGAATAAGTACATTGCGTGTTCGAATAAACTTTAAAGTGCCCTAAAAATCAAACCATAAGTTATTTTTATAGTCGCTGAACAAACATTGTCTGGGTTAATGAGTAAAATCTACGTTTTAATTTATTGCTCCTATTACAGGAAACACCCGGTATATTATTCTAGTAGTAGTATAGTAGTACAACAAATGAAAAATAAAACAGGAAAAAATACATGACATTGTATACAAGGTGTAACAAAAATACTGGTGATCCTTTTAAGGATTCAGGCATCAACTCGTCACACCACAATTTTGTTCTAACCGGTCATACTGCCGAAAGCAATAATATTTGTTTCAACCCGTCACAAGTAAATTTAGTTCTATTAAGTCACATAGCCATTTTGTAGCTATTGGTCACACTGAAAATATGTTCGTATTCGTCACCCCGTCAGTAAGTTCTAACTGGTCACAAGGAGGATATAGAATATAGAGTCTTCTTTTGAAACTCATTCATGGATATAACAGTCAGTCTATGTTATATAGTAAAACAAGCTTATAGCTATAGCGTCATAATATTGACAAACGTAAAGCTTCTCGTGCTTATTGTTCGGTCTTACAGTAGGTCATTAAGTGTTCATAAACTTAGAAATCAAACACACGTGTCAGCTAGAAACTTAAAGTGCCATTTTAAAAAAAGTTGATTCTGGCGCTCGTCGGCCGCTGCCGCGGCACGCTCGCTTCGCGCGTTGTTTGATCGCAGTTAACCTAACACACTCCTCCTCGCTTCGCTCGTCGTCGCACCTATCTAGGCTCTGGAAAGCGACCAATCAACGTGCGAGGGGTTTTACGTTTGACAATATGACGGTTCCTCGTCGATAATTTATAATCTAAAGAAAAATAATCCGTTAAATTGTAAGCAGCGCGTTACGGTTCATAATGTTTCGATAGTTTACAATCTCGCTAGTTAGATTATAAACTAATGGTATTTACAATTTCACGATGTCATATACTATATTATGGGACTAGGTTGATTTGTGTAAGATTGTCCTAATATTTATTTATTTATTTATTTATTTATTTATTTATATACACGACCATAATATCAATATCTTATAACTAACTTTTATTAATTTGCATACTGCTGCTGGTATATATTTGTTGCTGACTGTACAACGTAACGGGATATGATTTTCGCCATAGCCACCGCTTTGTATCACATTATTGGCGGGTAGCGAAATTTAGGTATCTATCCTCCTTGTGACCAGTTAGAACTTATTGACGGGATGACGAATAAGAACAGATTTTCAGTGTGACCAATAGCTAAAAAATTACTATGTGACTTGATAGAACTAAAGTTACTTGTGACGGATTGAAACAAATATTATTGCTTTCGGCAGTATGACCGGTTAGAACAAAATTGTGGTGTGACGAGTTGATGCCTAAATCCTTTTAAGGGCATAATTGGTATCGTATACTAATTATGAAAAACTTAGAAATAAATAAATTTTCGCGACAATTTTTTTGGTTTTATATGGAGGGCTGGCCGGCTGGGACGACGCGTCCCATACAAAATATTTTTTTTTTGCGTAAAAAAAATTTTGTCCTGCTTTTTCCTACTCGCAATAGGATACCAAATATGCCCTTAAACGGATCACCAGTATTTTTGTTACACCCTGTATATACAAAGGCGAACTTATCCAGTTAACTTATCTCCTCGAGTTAAGAGGCTGACAACATCCGATGACCTTCAAATTGACTATACTGACACACTTTTTTAGCTATAACTACTTGTTTTGGAAAAGTAAAACAAATCTATGTTCATATCAATTTAATCAATTATATTTAGAAGAACTTTGTTCATTCCGATACACTATTGGACAAAATCGGCTCGATAGATAATAATTCGAAAGCTACATCTTAAAAAAATATCTTAAACAGTTATGTGAGTTATGTCTTTAGTTTCTTGACATATACGTCTGTAATTTAGGACGAAATTCCACCCCACTAATACTAAAAACTTCATTGTTTTATCAATTAATACGTAGTTTTTTTAATTCATCATTTTGCAAAATTTAAAATGATCTCCCATATTAATCGTAACACAGTGTTTCTCTTACACTCGCGCTGAAAAAGATAGGTATGAATATTTTGCTGTTGTCAGCCTCTTAACTTAACTTTCTAACTTGATTACCTGTACAGTTTTCGAAAAAAAATGGCAATGGCGTAGATATGTGACGACCCCATCGCCCACTGGTTTTCACCAGCGCAATCAGTCAAACGCAGGGCAGTTTACGAGCTGTTGGAGAGTAGCGACTGCACGACTGCACGTACCTAACCGAAGTTCCCCTAGGGTGCCCTTTTTCCGTCGAAGTATTACGTAAGTATATGGAAGAGAATCGGTAGGAAATCTGAAAATGTAGACCTCCATTGTTCCAGTACTATGAAGTTAAGTAGATTTATTTGATTTAAACTATCGAGAAGAACTCTTTTAAATATTTGGATCACATCCGTTTAGCCATACCTACAAGAGTTAATAACAATGTTTTATATAATCACAGCGTTTGGCAGATATCGTGCGCATCTTGTTAGAGGAGCTATTACAAATCCTCTTCTGGCCGAAATATTACGGAACTAGCGTTTTTGCGCGCATTCCTAACTAAATATTGAAGTTACGCGTTCACGCCGCCTATTAAAGAGTTGATCCGGGTCCGATCTCGACTATCTTCTTAATTTCTCAACCTCGTATTGTGATCTAATGTGCAATTGCAAACGCAATCTTACAACATGGGAAGTAAAGTCCACATTTGAGAGCAATAAAATATTATAATAGAGCTCTTGGATTATGAGCAATCGATTTGCCGTTTGCTCAAGTAAAAGCTTTGGCTATTTACCTAACTAGCCTTCAATTGAAATTTTCAAATGATTTATTTAACGTAAAATAGTGTTACAATTTTAATTAATCATTTGCCAACAACAAGAACGTGGCATTAGTGCAGGGCAGAGGTAGACGGGCTGGATAGGGCGGCACCGTCGATGAAACTGAAGAAATGTTGGGTGGATTTAAATCTGTGCCGTGTCCCACGGATACACATGCTGGTGGCTCGGATTATCGAGATTATAATTTTGGATTTTAGATTGAAATTGATTTTCTTCTCTGCACGTCGAAGTTGTAACGTGTTTTTCAACCGACTTCAAGATTTCGAAGGAGAAGGTTTTCAATTCGTCGGGATCTTTGTTTTTTTTGCTATTTTTTTTTATATAGGTATGTTCACCGATTATTCGAAGACTGCTGAACCGATTTGGAAAATTCTTTTTTTGTTTGAAAGAGTATATATACTTCACATTTGGTCCCATTGTCACCTGGTCCGGATCTGATGATGGGACCCTGGAGAAATCGAGAGAATTCTTCAACTATTATAGGCCTATAGTGATTTCAATATTTATTACAGCAACTCGGGCTCCGCTTGGAAAAGCGGGGCCTAAGTGAAGCCGTTTTTTTTTTTGTTTAAAATTATTTATATTGGTGCAGGTATGATTCGTGACGTGATTATTGTTTTGAGAAAAAGATAGAATTGCTCTAAAGTGCAAGTCCTGCCGCTGGCGTATAGTATAAGAGTACCTATTACGCGATATAAGATATCAATATTATTCAATACAGAGAGATTGGGTTGTTTGAAGTGCATTTATTATCAGCACGGCTAGCACATCTTACGTTGTTGCGCGACACTATATACCTCAAGCGCGACTCGAAGTATGAAGTGACAGGCGGCAACGTAACATATGCTAGCCCGCCAGATCAGTGTACTTACATATGTAGGGACTAGGGACGTAATGCCCGATGAAGTCCGAAATATAAACACAGGCTGACGGGATCATCATTAAGACAGGAAAATTATGAATCCTATTTCAACCAATGAGTAGTGATTCTATGTAAATATTTAAATTAATTTCTTATAGACCTCTGACGTTGTATGACAGAAGCAAGTAACAATAAGTTTGCGTGCAGTTTCAACTTTAATGATCACCTTACCCTCGCCGTAAAACGTCACAAAAAGGCAAATAACACTTAATTCCGCTACCTACGAAGTTGTTTACTATAATTTATGATCGCAGTATGTCTAATGGCTGTCATTTAAAATGCAGAAGTGTAAAAACTATATTTTTCTTGCGCTACTTTACAAAGTGCCACCGCTCTGTTACACGGAAAAAAAAAGCTTCCGGGATATTCTCAATCCAAGACATTATTATTATCTTCTTGGAAATATTTCCTCGTGACAAGTATTTATTTCCTTTACCAAAAATATGATTCTTCGCTTAATAAAACCACGTTTTCTTAAAATAGAAATACAAAAATGTATTGTTTCAAGAGCATATTGAGTAAATAAGAAAGATTGTACTTAAATCAAACAAGTATTATCTTACAAAAAAAAACAAGAAATCCGCAACACAGGCTTCGTCAAACTTATTTACTAACAGGAGCTAGGTAAGGGACCCGTCCCGAATCGTACCTGGTTCAAATGTCCCCATTACGCTGGCAGCATTACCACGTTGAATGGCCAGCGAAATCTGTTGCACCAGATACGAACCGGACCGCGGGTCACAACCCCTGTCCCTCAGCCGCCGGCCCAAATCCCCCACAAATTCTTTGGCCTCCAAGGCCCAAGGTCCTGCAGTCTCGACGGCCACTGGCACAAAGTCGTACATTGGCTCCAGGGCAGAGTATTTGGCATGTTTCATTTTGGCCGCATTATCCGCAGCCGTCCCAGGAGACCTAATCGTATTACTCAAGTGGGACGCCGCAAAGGTACTGACACACGTTGCGTCCCACAAGAGGCACCGACCTCTCTGCCATGGAACCAATGTCAGACCATCAGGCCTTTTGCCATCCGTCCGGCACAATCCTGGAGGTTCCAGAACGCAAGGCACGTTAGGCGAGACTAAGGCCCGGCGAATTACATCATTGATGGCATGATGTCCCGAAAACCGTCCTGCGCTCCTCAAGCAACTGAGACCATGGTGACCATCCTCCCCAACCATGGCCCCACAAACACAGCGATGCGCTTCGCATACCTTACACCCTAACCGTAAGGCAACGGCTATCTTAGGTAAAAGAAAACTAGAAAATCTGTAAGAATATAATATATTCGCTTCGTTTTTATTTAAAAATTTATTTTATTTTCATTAAAGGAAATAAATACTTGTCACGAGGAAATATTTTCAGCATAATAAAATAATGTCTTAGATTGAGAATATCCCGGAAGCTTTTTTTCCGTGTACTTAAGTACTAACTAGATTGCTCACGTCGTGGGCTATGAGAATAAATTAATTGCTTCACCCAGTAATGTCATATCATAAAATATATTCTGATAGCCCTCGGCGTGAGGAGACTAAAATTTTTTTTTTACTTTAAGGTTTGGACCACCTGTATACTTAGGTTCTCTGTAGGTAGGTATGTAGAGTACCTGATGCATTTTTATTTTTGAACAATAATCTATTTAGCAAATGACTTCGTTTATTAAGGTCGGTATTCCCGATACGATTAAGGTAAACTCAGAGCGTGCGCTCGTCAGTATCCCAGTAGATGTCATCTTTGTCTTTGGCCATGGGCGCCAGCAGTGGGTGCGAGAGGGTGAACATATATTTACCTTAAAAATTAAATATAGGTACACAGGTTATTTATATGTTTATTAAGTATATGTAGATTCAAATAAAATAAAAATAAGTACGTTCCGTTTATTTTTACATGTGTCACATTGATTATTAAACAAAAATATTTCGGCCGTATGAATTTTAGTTATTTATTGATTGTCTAACGATTAATTTCATAATTTCAGCGATAAACACATAATAGTGGGAAATTTCACGTCATTCCGTAGTTGGGGTTAGTAGGGATAGCAACGAGGTGAGTTGGGAAAATTACTACTTTACTAGGATTGACACTTTCCGATTATAAACATTACTATAGCTTGATTTGTTAAGATAATATTTTATTTACCTACGTAGCACGTAACGAATGACAACCCTGGTCTATAAACACCAACTCGCCCCTCTATATTTCCTACTTTCCCCATTCATGACCCAACTGCCCACGCCATCTTTTCTTACCAAATTTTACGGGACCTACAAGGTGTAACAAAAATACTGGTGATCCTTTTAAGGGCATAATTGGTATCGTATTCTTATTGTGAAAAACTAAGAACAAAATTTTCTCTCTTGAAAAAAGTTTTTGATTTTGTATGGAGGGTTGGCCAGCTGGGACGGCTCGGCCCATACAAAAAAAAATTTTTTTTCGCGTCCAAAAATTTTTTCTCCTACTTTTTCCTACTCGCAATACGATACCAATTATGCCCTTAAACGGATCACCAGTATTTTTGTTACACCCTGTATAAAGTTGGGTGTGTTTGTTTTAAAAGCAATTTGGCATTTATTTAAAGTACTCATATTTATGTAGTCTCTACCGTTTTTTAAAGCAGTTCGAAATGTACGTTTTTGGTATTTTAAGTATGCACTATATCAAATTACAATTCACACGTCTGCCTAATATTTATCAATCTCATTTAAATAATTGAATATTATTTTGAATAGTATTCGGTAATTAAAATTCTTCAACAGTATAAATATTTGAAGTATCAAATTTCTTAAATTATTAATTTTATTATACTAGAATATCGACGAAGATTTCATTTCGGGTTTTCCAGACATTACAATACAGTAGATAAGGCTGATTTTTAATGGTTATTTATCACATTGAAAATTCCTACTTGTATCGTGTATTCGGGGTCAATAGAGACGTAAAATAATGTACACAAACGCAGTTACCTTAATTGTAGAATAATCATGGTTTCATTATCAGCTTTAATATACACATAAGATTGTTAGTCATATTCATTTTTAGTAAAAATATCCGTTGATTACTTATATTTCAGTGAAAACGAATTTCTTTAGTAATATTTTGTCGTGTGTCAAATCCTTTTTTTGTCTACAAACGCAGCCATATTTGTTTGTTTACTTTATTTAACTTTTCTATTGACGCCGAAATCCGCCGAATATAAACATAATAAGTGTATCCGGTTCGAAGCACCAAGTCAATGTACAGGCAAGGTCGATCGATGTGATGCGACCAATTTGCCAAAATATATTATGGTATTCAAATGGTGTAAAAAAACATAAGTAGGGTAGTGGCCTCAAAAGATGAACGACCCCCAGAAGATGAACTCTTGGCTTAAAAAACTTAATAATAAAATCCTGAGGTACGTTACATGCTTAAAAGTACTACTACTAAAACTATAACATTTCCCCGTGACTGACTATAGTACGGACGGCGACCGTAGGATCTGCTACGTAACGTGATACAAAGATAAGCCCCATGACACATGTTCATAAAAGTGATGCTGAGTTCCGGAAATTTTTTAAAAACAATTAGAAATGGCCGAAAGCACAAAAAAGTACCACTTCCGGTTTAAAAAATGGATGGTATTTTACGATTTTTTTCGGAACTCTGCATCCCTTTTATGGACATGTGCCATGGGGCTTATCTTTGTATCACGTTACGTAGTAGATCCTACGGTCGCCGCCCGTACTATTAGATCCACGTATGCGGTTGTGAGGGCTAGTAGCCTAGTAGGCCGCCGTAGGCAATCCTACCTCATCGAATAGCAATTGGCTCATGTGGGGCAATATAAGTAGTGTAGTACTTAATGCACGTCTTGAAGATCTTAATCAATGCCGTCTTTGCCATAAGGGCAGGGGCACATGGAGCCCTTATTTACTAAAATAAAACTAAACGTAACTTACTTTATGTAAGACAAGAAGACAACTATGTGAAATACGCAACTACAAAAAATATTTGGCATTAACCTAAAGATAGTAATATCTCTTCTAGGCACCCACTCCGCGACCTCCCGACGCAAAGGTGCCCATCACGCTCGCCACGTCGAACGGCGACAGCCAACCTTTGCATCAGGAAAGACCCGGAGCGAGGGTGGTCCAGACCATACCTCTCTCTCTCGCAAACGCCTCCCGACTTCCCTTAAAACACCTACAAAGGGTGACCAGATACAAATTTCAAAAGGCCTGACAAAATTCCTTTTTTTGGGCCAAAATTCCTGATTTTGGGCCAAAATTCCTGACACGAGCTTGAGCTCGCGGGATTCGCGTTTTATTTAATACGTTGCAGGGGGGGGGGGGGGGGGGGGGTGTTTGAAAACTATTCTCTCTCAATTGCTCAAATGTTAACTGGAAGAAATCCCTTAAAGGGATATGTTCGCCTTTGTACGTATTTGCAGTGTTATATATAATAAAGTGTTTTACTATTACTACTACTACTACTACTAAAAACCAAATGAAAAAGTCCCGATACTATATGTTTATTTTACATGTTTTTGATCGGTATCAAGATGATACCTTAAATCAATTCGGCATCTCCGATTCATATGACGATACCAAACTTGGCCTAGTAGCTTAACTGATGTAGATATCAAGATAAAGTTGAGAGCCTCACCCCCTAAAAATTTACATCAAAAATCTTGGTGGCTCGACTTCTCAAATCCATCCTTGGGTCCTAAGGAACAATCATGACGAGAGAAATCTCTTGTTCATGAAAATCCGTATTTTTATGGCTACACCAGCAACTAAAAAGTTCTATGCTCGTAAAACTAAATTTTTACATAATATTTTTTTTTATTCAAATAAAGGTTTACAGCATATACAATTTTCTCTATTTGTCGAAAATTCCTGACATTTTCCTGTTCCGGCCGCATTCCTGACATATGTCCAAAATTCCTGACATGTCAGGAAAATTCCTGACGTCTGGTCACCCTACCTACAACCGGTGGTTTCCATAGCTATTACTATTGGAACAAATAAATGTGGCATTATCTATGAAAAGGGACCTCATCGTCGATGTGGCGCTTACGTCGCGCGGCGTCATAATCGTATAGCGTTGTCGTTAACAATGGCGTAAGCGCAATCGACAATAAGGTATCTTCATAGGTAACGTCACAAATAATTGGTCAGGACCGCGTACTTTTCCCGCTTCAGAATCGCTGCCAACTCAGCCGCTGTCCCAGCAGCTGTTTGCTTTTTATTTTTTAACCCAATTATTTCATCTAACTACCTACATATCGCAGTTCTGCAATATATCATTCATATGTGCATTGCCACATGAGTTTAATTTGCCGCGTTGTTTAATTTGCATGTAAGGAATTCTAATTCTTATGATATGAATATAAATAACTGATCAAGTGCATGACATAGCGATACCAACTTACCTACTACTGCATTTTGGGATTTCAGAATTAAATTCATGTAAGGATGATAGATCAAGCTGTGAAATACTGCAAACAGTATTAATAAAAAAATTGGGTAAGGTAAGCGTGGGAATGATGATCAATAACATATACCTAACATATCATCAGTGAAACCAAAAACTAATCTGACGAGGCGGAGATTTTTATAGTAGTTAGGAGAAGTTATACAGCATTAGGATGTCAAGTGCGTTAATGTGCGAAGGTAAGATGAGAGACAGCAAAAGATAGTAAGAGACACATATAAGGTGTAACAAAAATGCTGATAATCCTTTTAAGGGCATAATAGGTTTCGTATTCTAATTCAGAAAAAGAATGAAAAAATATTTTCTCACGAAAAAAATGCTTTTGTATGGAGAGTTGGCCAGCTGGGACGAAGTGTCCCTTAAATAAAATATTTTGTTTGCGTCCTACAAAATTTTCCTTCTACTTTTTCTTACTCGTTATAGGATACCAACTATGCCCTTAAAAGATTCACCAGTATTTTTATTACACCCTCAAACTGTAGGTCACAAAAAGAGAGGTCGAGACCGAAGTCTGCTTCGAAAAAATCAGATCGACGAAAGTTGTTATGTTGATCAGTTCAAAATATTTTCCCATGATTACTGTGATCCCGTTAGGAATGCAATACAAAGAAGAGAATGGGCATTAACCTTCACATTATTTTGGTGTATGGTACCTGGCTTCCTGATGGATATCTTACAATATGATCCTTAGTAAAGACTAAAAAGAGATCATATTAGACTCCATTATAAAATATTTAGGTATATAAAAGCTTGCAAAATATTGAGTACCTAATTTATCCTTTTTTTAACCGACAACCGCAAAAACAATTTGGCCACAAATGAAGTTGTGAATTCCCAAGAAATAATTAAAGTAGGTAAACACTTTTTATAGTAAGTATACAGATAGAATTCCCGAGCTAGGGAAATCCGTCAAATCACTTGCGATAAACGATTTAACAACTAATTGAAGCGTAACAAATCTTCTAAAGCTTGTAGACAGAGTTTTTGTACGTTGCGAAAATCAGCACATTGTCTTGAAGTTTTGGTATGTCCTTTTATTTATTTATTTAAACTTTATTGCACAGTAAAACCAGAGACTTGATATATAAGCAAGACCGCGTACTCGCCTTGAAAAAGCGAGCCGAGCGAGATGGGTGGCAGGCGGACCTTTGTCTCTTTCTATTAGGATGACCATGCAAATTTTAAAAGATAGGAAGTCCACTTTTATATTATGCTATAGAAAGCGTGTTTTATATTAAGTATAGAGACTAAATCGACGGGACGAGCTGCCCCAATCTCACTTAATCTGCCAGTCCAACTGTCTTTTAATACAAAACTAGAAGAATATTTAATTGAGTTACGTAATATTATAATATTAAAGAAAAAAACACCATGTCATAATACTCATAATATTTTACAAATTTTAACATATATTTTAAATGTGCTTTATGAAAATCTCCAAAATTGTCCTCTTCTGTATACAAGCATGGTTACCCTATTTGAACATTTTAAGTTTTATCAATATTTCTTATCATTTCCGCTATATTTTGCCTCTCTCGGTATTAGATTCACTTCTGCAGTTTCTAACACATCACTTTTCATGACAAGTCACAAAAAAAACAAGTATATTCTTCTTTCTCGAGTATATTAATTTTCGTGACGACAAGAACGATTTTTTTTATCCGCCATCTTAGATTTCTGGGCTGCCACAGCTAAATATTTAATGCTACCAAGTTAATCTTTGTGAAATATTTTTGACGAATGTGTTTATTATTTTACTTTTATTGTTTAGTAATTATAATTGTGATAAATAGAAACACTAAATCATATTACTTATTTAATTTATTTGTACTTCCTACGCGAAATAATAACTTGCCAAAGATAATGAATTTTTCGGAATGGCAACTTTTAGAAAGGGACAGGGGTCCGTGTGCTTGCTATCTCTCTCGGCTCGTTTTTCTCTTTCATTTTGGTCAAGTGAAATTAAACCTTAAAATAATAACCATAAAGTACATTTGACTTATTGGTATTTTTGAAACAACTTGCTCCTGTTGGAATAGTACCTTCATGAGTAAAACAAAGTGCAAAAGGTGGACTTAATGCCAGAAGGGATTCTCTACCAGTCACCCATCAGGCCAAACAGAAAACCAAAAGTGCGGGGAACGAGTAGAAGATTTGAGAAAATTAAAATAACAGGTTACTCGTTACTCGTACTTACTCGTACATATAGTGCTGCTACACACTTTTTTACAGGTGCAGTTGGTAATTTTAAACGATTGTGGTCCATTTAAACGATTGTGGTCCATTTAAATCTGTCCAATTCTATGTAAGTAGGTAAGTACATGAGAATATACGTGAGAATGTGGGGCCCTTAGACGCATGAAAATCAGGGGCCCTCAGGTGCTCAATTAGGGACAACGTTGACTGTAAAAAAAGTCGTCAAGATCTTTACTGTGCTTCACGAACTGAAGTTTATTAATGTGAACAGTATTTCATTAATTTCATAAACTGTAAACTGCCTTCCTTTAACACTCTGAATATCAACTACGAGCATTTCTACTATTTATTTCTTATACCTTTTCCTATTCCTCTGTTTTTCCTGTGCTCAGCACAACCTTGTAGGTTTTCCTTTAAGAAAATGATGTTAATGGCACATTATTTTTATTGTGCCGTACCTTATGGGAGCTCACATCTTGTTTATTAACATGCAGCTGCATGCGTCCGCAAGACAATCACAAATTAAAAATAACTAGTAGTTCGCCCCGAACTGTGAACTCGCGAATCTTGTGTTTCGCCATAAATGTGCAATAGTAGAATTACTACAAATACCAAAAATAGGTATCGGGTATTTTTTTCTCAACTAACCATCACGGTGAAACTAAACGTCCATATTAAATTGTGCGGTTGATGCGCAAAATTTTACCGCGACGAAATCGCTTCAGATTTAACAGTTTTTGTCTCATCTTAATATTCTTAATTTAAATCCACCTCTCACATGCCTCTCACTCTGTTGCCTTGGCATGTCGTTCTCATCTGTGGACCAACTATATAGGTTTCGGTCACCATCATTATGCGTCTATGGTAACTCTCTCTAACTAATGTAATGTGTTAATGTCAGTATGCTGATAGCGCTAGCAGCCAAAGCTCTAATAAATTAAAAAAAAGTCAGTTGTCAAAATATTTACACCAAAATCAAAATATAATTGATATGCAAGTAGAATGTGTTGATCCTCCTGGGCATTTAAGGCGGCAATTCTTATCCGATCGATTTATTTTTAAAGCAATGCAATTTTTAAAACATCCTCTAATCAACAAATTGTCGTCCCTTCACGATCAAATACCGGTATCTTCTTATTGGCGAAATAGGACTCCGCCATGTATAATTAATAGCTATCTTAAATTTCTGCATCTGTCTTCTCCTACTGTAAGATATATTGGTCTTCCTATATACGAGAAAAACTTTGACTCTCTGATTATATCTCCTCAAGTCTTCTTAGACTCTAATATTACAAAAGATAGAGTAAGTGCGAAACCAGTTTTCAATAACTTAATTCATGAAGAATGGTCTGATTGGCATCACTTATATACAGATGCATCCAAACGTTCAACAAATAGCTGTGTTGGAGTTGGTGTATTCCATCAGCAATATAATGTAGTGCAAGAAATTAAATTGCCTAAAGAATCATCGGTATTTACTGGTGAATTATTTGGAATCTATAAAGCAATTGAATACGCTCATATGTTTAATTTAAATAAATGTGTAATTTTCTCTGACTCTAAGAGTTGCTTACAAATTTTATCAAAATCTCCTTTTAGGATGGCAAATAATTTCCCTTTGGTGTACGAAATCCGAGACATGCTACTAAAATGTAAAAAGAAAGGCCTTACTGTTAACTTTGTCTGGGTGCCAAGTCATTGTGGGATTCCAGGAAACGAAAAAGCTGACCGGCTTGCTGTAGATGCTGTTATTTCTGGTGATATGTATCCTTATAAGAATTACTGTCATGATCTTCTTTTGCTCCCCAAAAGGTATCTCAAGGTAAATTGGGAGTTCTTTTGGTTTTGGAGCAGTTTAGAAACCGGAAGTTATTACTTTAAGATTCAAAGTGATATCCCTACTAAACCGTGGTTTTACAATAAAAGCTTTAATAGGCGTGAAATATCCTGTTTGTCTCGTATGAGACTGGGCCATACAAGTAGTCCTGCGCATTTGGCCAGGTTTGGTATTATAAACGATTCTAAATGTGACTGTGGTGCTGAGGAGGCCGATATCAATCATATTTTCTTTTCTTGTCCGCTGTATGATCGAACCGTTTTCATGGAAACTTTACAGTCCAAACATGTTCCCTTCCCTACCGACATTCCTTCCTTGCTTGTAAATCCTGATATTTATGATATTATAGCTTGCTTTATTTACCATAACGATATTAAAGTATAATTTATTTTTATATTAACAAATTATTATATGTATTTTTTTTCTCATATACCTGATTTGACTGCTTTTATTCCAAATTTCGTACCGTACCTTTTCCTTTCCGCGTCCAATTTCCCACCTTTTGACACTTGACGTTGGCTACGGGCAATACCGCCCAAAAGTCCATTAGAAGAAAAAAAAAAAAAAAATATATAATTGAAAATATTTTTGAAATCAATTTTATGTTGCTAATTGTTATGAAACAGTAAGCAGTTAATAACGATTTGACGAGAGTGTTAATCAATACCTTTCGTTTGATACCAAACTCAACCATACTTGCTCGTAAAAGTAGCAAATAAGATGACCAATGTATCAGGAACCCTTTACAAAACCTTTTTAGGCCTTCTAATTTCAGAACCCCCGTCTCAATCCAGCTCATATACGAACTCGCAAATTTTGTTGGTCTCTGCTACAACCCCAACAAATTTCATAAAGATCGGAAAATCGTTACTAAAGTTATCGTCGGACAAACTATCTAAATCAAAAAGCCATCCAAATGCCGAGACGTCCCAGTAGCCAGGTGACAGTTGTTGTTTGTAAGAACGATCTTCGCTTACGCTCCGCTCGTTCGACTATAATCTATTTACTTGTTTTATTAAGACAAAATTTTCACAATATTTTAGCATTTTTTGATATACTTACGTAGTAGTAAATTTTCATGACTTTTACCCGTCTTCAAGATTTCAAAAAAGGAGATTCTCAATTCTGTTGTATGTTCTTTTTTCCACAAAACAAGCTGGCTAAACTTGATATCTAAAGAATTAGGAATATTCGGAGACGTAGAAATATATGATAATGCACGGTGACCAGAGGGCTGGCTCGTTCCTCGCTCAGCGCATTGGCATTGCCATTCAGCGAGGTAACGCAGCCAGCCTTATTAAACCACGTAGGCTAGGTAGTATTAATTAATACTACGTAGCCCAGGCTAGGTAGTATAAATTAGTCTAAGTTTTCTATATACTGTTGTTTGTCCTTTTGTTTGTATTTTAATAAATTTATTCTTTGATAATGTATGATAGCATTATAGTATTTTCAATTTGACTTCAATACCACTGCAACGAGGCCCTTAAACATACATATCATACAAATATATAAATGTAAGGGCCTCCGTAGCCTAGAGAGGGTAGGTAAATATAGTTAATTAGTGCATGATCCTGTCTACGATGCTGGAGGTATCTTATCTCTCTACTTATAGACGGAGAGCTAGCCACGTCAGATAGGACTCAATACTGAGAGCAACGAAACCCCTCTAGTCAGTTTGCTATGGTTATTTCTAGATCTGGATATCTGCCAGCTGTAAAGTGGCGGAGGTCAAAGAATGCAAACCACTTAAAAAAAACAAATCATAGAGTTCTGGGTTTGATGCAATATTATGAGAAATTATATAAATAATTAGATTATATCATTGCCAAAATTTTCTGTTAGGGGAAAGTATTGCCAAACGACGTATAATGTTATTCATAGATTCTGGCCTACTTTTTCGTTTCCGTAATAATATGCGATGCTTTTTGTTCTTATGTGAAAATATAGGCCCTGTCCCCTATAACTGAGACAACTTCGGCAGTTTTTACCTATTTTGGTAGTACTATTTTCCAATTCAACAATTTTCCTAACGTGTCACTCTGACCTCCACCCATTAAAACTGCCAGACGCCCGGATCTAACAAGGATAGTAGATCTCTCATTATTGTGTCATATCCGACGTGGCCAGCATTTAGTCCATTATTATAATTAAACAATACTTATTTTTTGCACCCGACTGCGACTTTTTTGCCGACAAACATTATACATTTTATAAAGTATTTCTTACGTTTTTGTGAATCATCATAGTATCATTAAGTAACTACTGCATAATTTTATTCCTATAGCCTAATTACTACACATTTTGTTTTACAGCGCATAGTTGTAATGCTGTAAAATGATATCTGAATAAAATAAAATAACGTATTTATTAGTCGTCTATTTATTATATGGAAACTAGGCAATGCAAAACGCAAAACGGGTATTTTTTGTATGGTCAATCCCGGGATACCGGTATTGAGCCATACAAAAATACCGGTATTTGAGGTGTTGCATTTCGTAACAGAAACCTCAACCTCCATTTTCACTCAAACAACTTTTTTAGCGGCACCACTCATGGTCTAAGAGCTGGCCACGTCAGATATGACACGGTACAATATAATGAGAGCAATTAAATCTATGTAGATAGATTTTTTTACCATCCTTATTGCTAGATCCGGGCATCTGGTAGCTGTAAATGGGTGGAGGTCAGAGTGACAGACCAACAAAGTTTTTCAGTTGGAAAAAAGGTAATACTAATATAGGTAAAGACTGCCAAAGTTGTATCATTTATATAAAACAGGGCCTATATTTTAAAATTAAAACAAAAAACCGTGTATTATTGTGGAAACAAAAACAGCAGGCGATTAGCTATCAATTGCATTATAGATCAATTGGCACTTCTTTCCCTAATAGAAACTTCTGTGGCTGTGATATAATCTAAATAATTACGTAGGTAATTTCCCATAAAATTGCATCAAACCCAGAATTCTATTCTATTGTTTTCTTCAAGTTATTTATATTACTTGAGCTCCACCACTTTACAGCTGCCAGATGTCCGGATCTAGAAATAAGCATGGTATAGAAAATTTACGAGCGGGGTTTTGTCGCTCTCATTATTGTGTCATATCTGACGTGGCTAGCTCTCCATCTATCATTTCCTAAGCCGCGAGCAGTATGTGGCTTAAGAATGTAGCGCAGCGCACCAACCGGATCTATGCACGGCGCACGAATGCACGTGTGCATTCCCTATTCGCACCTTCCATGCAACAATGCCACATCTGCTAGGTACTACTCAGACAGAATAGACAGACGCCTCAACGCTTGCCAGCATACTTTTTTTAACTCTACTTCTAATTTACAAAACTAGAAAGGTATATCTATCTTATCGAACGTTTTCTTCAATTTGTGGCTCTTCTAAAATGGCTCTTCTAAAAAAAAGTCATGTCACAATTGTTTTTTTCTCGCTGTCTTTAATTTTTAATAGTAAGTGTAGAGGTAACCTATGTGTAGGTAAATAATAAAAATTACCTCCAACTGCTACAACTTTGGCTACGATGCACAACTATTCCTGGCTTGAAAAACATGGGAGAAAGGCGGCCATCTCTGAATGAAGATATAAATAACTGTTTGGTGAAGTAAACCATGTTTTTCAAGCCAGGTAAATTGTACATCGTAGGCAAAATTGTAGCAGTTGACGGTATCATGAATTTTGATAAGGTCTCTTAATAAATACTATTTTAAAGCCAACAAGGGATATGGTTCTGGTAGCTGCTCCCTCCCTTAAGACGTATTCAAAAATATAATCTGCGATTATACCAGTGACGATGAACACGTTTTTGTATAAAAACATTGTAATATTTGAAACGGCAACGTCATGCTATAAACTGTATGTCACGGAACTAACACTTGAGCATTTTTTTAGTTAGATTTCTCCAGCCCATCAACATCCGTCTATTCTCTGTATTACTGGTCCTTGTATGTAAATTACAGTGCCTTAACTTAGGTCAGTGGTGGCCACAGAACACGGTCTGTAGTAGGTAGGTCTTAGGTTGGGGGCTACGCCGGGAAACTTCCTAGAGTGCCAGGGCCCTTCTCATTCCTAGCTTCTTCATCCCGGCGAAAGGGATGGGTTCTTGGACGGCTCTCGGGGGTTCGGCAACGGTAACTGATCTTTTAATGAAGCTCAAGAAATGCCAATGCTACCAAACAAGTCTGGGGGGGGGGGGGTTCTCATCAAGGGAGAGGCCTCCTGAGGGATTCAGAGATTCGGCGGCGGTGAGGGACAGGAATGCCACTGTCCTACATAGAACCATATACGTACCCGTAACCGTGTATTAGGCAAACGAGGGTCTATGACAGACCGGCCGGCAGATTGACACCACAGGCCGATGCCGGGAGTTCGCTGTGAGGATGATCACCTGTATAAAAAATCGCTACCTGTCTAGATAATTTAATTTCGGCAGAATTAAATTAGATAATTAAGTCTGGTAAGTCCTTGTATTTATAATTAATATTAGAAACCCAATATTCTGTTGTCCACGTAATACCAATGTTACAAAAAAAGCCCGGTCACAAAAAATATAAACGTCTGCTAACGATAGTTACCACAGTGTCTAGAAAATAAAGGAAAAAATCATTACTTTACGCGATACTCGAACTCGCGGGATAATTATGCACACCGCTCTCTCCCCAGTTACTACATTTTTCCGTGTTAGCTTTTTCAATTTTTTTAAAGCTTAGGTATATTCCATCTCAACCTAAATGTTAAGCTTTCACTGACCAGACAGGAGGTTAGTCAACTCAGTTTCATACGGTACCCAATTGGTTAACAAAGACCTACTTGAGCTTAAAACTGCCGTTAGACACATGCTTATCACTTAATCGAATCTTTCAATAGGCTAGTTGCACTGTCATCAGCTTACTAGTACTGGTCTTGACGCTCAGCACATCGCTTCAGGAAAACCAACATAATTCTGGTCTCGATGTTTGTGAGTAATCTGCGTAGTCAGAATCACTAATGGTAACTGATGAGAATAACAACTCATCTCGTCTCGATCTCGATTCACATGACCCTCGTCGCGTAACGGTCAAGCGCCGTGGATGCGGAACTAAGCATGAGGCTGTAGGTATTATGATAATCGAGGTGAGATAATGATCGAGTAATCGATTACAATTAGAGGAGCGAGTGCCCCCCGCGGCGGTGCCATCGGTATCGCATTCCTTACATAACTCGCTGAGACCTTTGGCCTGCTAAGGCGCCATGGTCGTATTATTATGCGATCAGGATGTTCTTCAAGGTGTAGGTCCTTAAAGGTCATTGTTGTTACGCAGAAATGGAGCTACTTTAACTAGACGAGGAAAAGTAAACACACGGAATTAGATTATATGAGTTATTTGTGATTACCTAATTGATGACCAATTTTTTACCGCGAATGACGCGTTTACTAATTGCTTCACGTATTTTTTAAACCTTTAGCATCTATGCATCTCCGTAAACAATAACAACGAGCACATCCTTTTGCGTAGAAACATCCTCAATGTCAAATACCGTAGTGTGCGATTACCTTACCTTACATAAAATCTTATTATTACCCGATGCATGCCGATGGAGCCTCATTCGTATGCTCGCGCGATTCGCAGAGATTCCGCATCAGTACCGAGTACCTACGTATTACGTAGGTATATAACGTATATTTGCGTTTCGACACGTTCTGTCTTTTTTACCTATTTTTTATAGTAGTTTCTCACGGGTGCTATCGTGGCAAGCGCAGCATAGTAATTGTGGGATTCAATGGATATAAATAAAATGGATCTTGTCCGTCTTGTGGCTTGTGACATGAATGAAGATTAAATATGCGGGAAACTGAGACATCCTGCTTAGCTTTGATCCTTATAAGGATCCGCGTGCTAATTTAATTAACACAGCTTCGTGCGTACATATTTTTTTCATTGTTACGTAATGAGAAGTTAAAGTTCACGGCCAAGTTCACTAGCAGCAGAGGCGTTGGACAAACATGGCATGTCTAGATTCCTAACTCGGAGGCTGCATCCGGGCCGTGGTTCGCAGGGATCGGGTTACCGCGGGGGCGTGCGAATGTCAAGGAACCCCGGCGCGGGCGCCGAGCCGTCAGTCGCAGACCCGCCGTCGTCATGTCTGCCCGCACGCGAGCCTCGCGAGCCCTCTGTCGGCTCATCGCGATCTTTGCGGTTGCGGTCGCCGCGAAAAGCGATAGTAAGCATAACACTCCCTTTCATGAATGTAGCATCCCTAATACTGTTCCGTACTAATAAAATTATAATTTGTTGCAGTCAGCAGAGATATTTCGTGCAACAGAGATGGGCTTTACGCCGACTATGACACGGATTGTCGCGAGTACGTCAGGTGTGCCGGCGGCGCAGCGACAGGCCGCTATACATGCGGCCCTGGGCGTGTTTTCAGCGAGGTGTCCGGTGCATGCGTGACCCGGCGGCAGCAGCCCTGTGTACGCCGTGTCTGCGCCCTGGGAGATACCTTTGCTTACGCCACGCCCGACACTGCCTGCCGGCATTACTACCGCTGCGAGAATGGAACAGCCGTCGAACATGCTTGCCCTTCGGGTGCGTGGTTTGACTTGGAACGACAGGCGTGTACGCGTGGTGCTGGAACATGCTACGAGCCGTTATGCGCCGGCTTGCCAGACGGCGATTATCCAGACTCTTCGCACGAATGCCGCCGCACGTTGCGTTGCCGTGGAGCTGAACTGCAGGAAGTCCTTTCATGCGGGGGACCGTGCGATTCTACGGCCACCTGTCCGCCTCCGCGTTCAGCTGCGGTACCTTTGCCGGCCGGTGATGCTGACTTCTGTTCGGATGAGACATGTTCCTCTCTCTGTCAGCACGCGGAGGACGGAGCGTATGCAGACCGGTCGACTGGCTGTCGTGAATACTTCGTATGCGAGGAGCGGCGCGTTATTCGGCGTGGAGTGTGTGAACCCGGGTTGCTGTTTGCGGGTGCTCCTGGCAGTTCTGGAGGATGTTTGCCAGCAGATCGTACAGAGTGCCCGCCACCCGCTCGTAGCCCTTGCTACAATCGCCCTGACGGTCGCCATAGAGATTGGCGCGACTGTTCATCTTGGTTCGAGTGTCGCAGAGAGCGTGTCGTTTCGCGGGGCGCGTGCGGTGGTGGGCTCGTCTTCGACGGAACGAACTGCGTACCACCAGGGGAGTTCGCATGTGAAGGTCCCACACCAGCGGGCGAGTGCGAGTTGCGACCAAGCGGGACATACCAGGATTTGGAATCCAACTGCACACGTTACTTCCACTGCGAGGGACAGCTCCGTACGATGATGTCCTGCGCGCCGGGTCTAGTGTTCGACGGCGCACGCTGCCGCGGAGGCACAGCGTGGCGGGACTGTCCCAGCCTGGCCACGGACGGGTGCTACGGGCGCGCGGACGGGCGCTACCGCGCACGTGGTGCAGGCTGCCGCGGGTACTACGCGTGCGCGGGCGGAGAGAAGGCCGCGTACGCGTGTCCCGCGGGCAGCGCGTTCGACGGAGACGCTTGCGTGCCGGCGCCGCGCGCGCGTTGCAGCGACGATGACTACTCCTGCAGCGGTTTAGCTGATGGATACCATGCTGATCTCGAAACAAATTGCAATAGGTACGTACCCATAAATATGTTGACTAAATACAAGTATTGAAATTGCCAGCCATTAAAGTGTCCCCATAAGTCTGCCGGTTTGATATTTTATAATATACAGGGTGTTTGGTCCATCGGTTGCCAAATTAAAATGGCGAATAGGTGAGACCATTTTCTATCTCTTCATGCCTTCTAAACAATTCTTGGGTCCACGTGTATTTTTTTTGCTTTTTTTATTGTTTTTGAAAAAACTTTTGGGGCGACACGTTTAAACTTAAATTAAAAAAAGTTTGTGGTAGAGAGACGCAAAATTCTTGAAATTGTTTTAAAACATTGTGTGTTTTGTCCTCTTTCTAATGATCCCAAAAAACCCTTTCATATAACTTCATTATTCCCGATTTTTTGTGACGGACGCATCATGTTACAAAACAATTGAGGGCCATTGAAAAAAAAACTAGAGGTTAAATGTCATCAATTATGACTTTAATAAAACCGAGCAACATTACACATCATGATGCAATAAACAGTGCCACTTACTTTTTTTTTAAATTTAAGTTTTAATAAGTCGCCCATTACCACCTACTCTCCTTAGTATATAGGTTTCCGTTTAAGCTTAAAAACATTAAAGGCTAGGACACTACAAAAATTATCCTACCGTCCCTTGATTAACTTAAAATAAAAAAGTTAAAATACCTAATCAAATCCCATCTAATCTTTCAGCTACTTCTACTGCGAAGGCGGCGACCGCCTCGCAACGCTCACTTGTCTCGGCGGCAAGATCTTCGACGGCCGAGCCTGCGTGGACCCGTCCCACCACGACTGCGGGGCGCCGCGCCGGGCCACCCTAGAGAACGGAGGCAACCGCTGCGAAAAAGACGGCTTCTTCGTGCAACCGGGGACAGAGTGCAAGAGCTACTACTTCTGCGTGACGGGGGAAAAGACGTACCTCACTTGCCCCGAGCAACAAGTGTTTAATGGACAAGTGTGTGTACCGAGCACTCAATACTCTTGCCCGGGATGAGCGATTTCGAAGCAGTGGTTCGAACCTCGCAAGTACAAGTTATAGCTGTACCAAGACCAGTGGGAACTGAGACCGGGGTGTTATTTTAGAGCTAAAATCATCCGAAGGGTTGAATCACTTGTACAGGTGACGGTTGCAGCAGAAGTTATCTAAGCGGGTCAGATAGAAAATAAAACATAGCACGACTTAATTGTTGAGATTAAGATCGTGTGACGACCATTTTGAAGACCTGCCCGGTTAGCTACTTTTGCTACAGACCGTACCACCTCCATGGTTCAGATAATTTTGGCTCTAAATATGACGCAACACGAACCTAGAACTGTATTGGTCAGGAGATTGTGGCCCTGTATCGAGAGGTTGGGAACCACTGGGAAAAAGGAAAGAGACGAATATTGTGCTACGAGCGAGGGAGATAAGTACCTGACTGATATTTATATAGATAAGGAGGCTGTGAATATTTAGTAACATAGTCTGTCACTCAGTTTTAGGTATAGTAGCATCTACCTCTAGTTCATTTATACCTTTTCTACACCTCGGCTATCCAGTCACATAAATAAATGAAATTATAATGTAAAAAAAAATTTTGGGACACTTGTTAGTACCTTCTCACAGTGACATTAATATGAACGCCGTCGTTAGGAAATTATGCGACAATAATATGGACACTGCGACTGCGACGTCTGTGACAAGGTACTAAAAGAACCGAAGATCGATTGGTCCTACTTTTGTTTCCGTACAAATAATTTCATTATGAATGTTCATTGTTCGGTACATTTTATTTAGTACCTGCTAGAAAGGTCTTTTTAGATTTCTGTCTTTTATCTTTCCACGGAAGCACAAGGATTTTTTTAGGTTTATGTGATCAAAAAAAATTGACGTTTTCAGCCTAAAAGTGCGTCATTGTCGGTTGTTGATGAATAGGGTTCATTGAAAAATATTTTTATGGCAGTAGAGTCTGATCGACAATCGGCAATGAGGTAGGTACCGTCACGTACTGTCAACTCTGCCTACAGACGCTGCACAACTTTGCCTGGCTTGAAATAAAAAATGGTATTCTTCACCAAATAACTATTTATATCTTATTCCCGATATGGCTGCCTTTCTTACATCTCTAGAATATTGTTTGGTGAAGAAAACTATGTTTTTAAGCCAGGCAAAGTGATGCATCGTAAGAAAAATTGTAGCTCATGTACCACAGATAACCTCAACACTAGATAGATCATAAGAACAACTCGGGGTCATCACGCATCAGTGCTCTCTTACTAATTTTGTATGAGAGCGCGACCGCTTATTTCAATTGAGTTATCGTTTTTGATCATTACTCATGTGAATTATAAATATCTACAAAAATCAGGTTACAAAGGTAAACCTGGATTGTTATACTACAAATTGGTGTAGGTATAAATACTATTGAGATGTGCTGTTCGAATCGTAGAAATTTACGAATAAAATTGCACTGATGTGTGGTGACCTCGTGCTCCCTGTAAAAGTTTAATGATGAGGTGTCTGTGTAGTCTGTGGCATGTACCTATTAAACAATGTTAACACCATTGAAGCTCTAAGCTTTATATTGCCTATACGGTCACGGATTTAAATTTTTGAGCCATTTAGGGTTGACTTTACAATGAACATTTCATACAGTAAGTGCCAAACAAAAGCAATAGCTTGAACCGCAAACGGCTCCGCAATTATAAAGTCCGTGACTAGCGTGTTAAGGGTTGATATAAATAAACGCATAGTTTATCTATATTTTTATTGGCATATAAACTTTTAAGCGACCTAAGTATATATGTTAATTACACAGTGACTATCTTACAGTATGACTTTACAAACACAAAGTATGCAAGCTCTGTGAATAAAAAAATAAAATCTTTTAAAACGACTTAAAATAACGCACCGTTTTATTTTACATCATATATATTTTGGTGGCCTTGAAAACAAAAGGCGAATAATTATATTAATAACAATTTAGTGAACACTTATGACAAAAAGCGAAACTAGTAAAAATCATAATGTTTATAATAGTAGTGACAAATGACATTGTCAGAGATTAATAAATACATAGGTATGTAATGGTCACAGACGTCACAGTAGTACGATAAACTGCCTTCCGATTATATATCTTACTTCGTTGATATAAGGACTATGACAATAATCGTATTACTGTGATCCTCCTAGTGCTTAACTATTGTTAACATTTGGCAATACACATTAAAAGCATGACATTTTCTATACAATTTGTATAATTAATTTACGTATTCAACAAGCGATTTCTTCGAATTGTTTCCTAAAAAAATAAGTATTTATACATTTATATGAAAAACATTGAATAATTCACACGAAAAGTTTGGATACTTTTGTACACAAAACTTACTATAATTTATTTTTCAATTGGTCCACACCGAAAACAAATGATCAGTGCATTATGATGTTAGAACGTGGATAATTGTTGCTGGCATGCAAAATTTTCAGATTTGACCGAATTCTACGATTAGCATGTAAGGATGAATGAAATTCAGGCAACGGTACAATATGCTGTCTCTACAAGTGGATTTATTGTCGTAATAATAGGCCCCCCATAGACTGACCAAGATATTACCTATTAATAGCTACCTTATACAAAAAGCGGGCACATATTGCATACATTTAGACGCATGTGGGAGACCTTAACACTTTCGCAACCGCGTTGCGCTACGCCCTACGCTCGTAGCGTGTAGCCAGGTATTCCTCGTATGTAGCACGTAGTAGCTACGAACAGGGAACCCGACAGTCGGGTCATCGGTGCTGAATGTGTTAATATACAGCACATAGCTACAGGGTAATTCAAACAAACAGAATCCATATAAGGTCCGATGGACCCTCCATTTTAGTCGATACAACACGAGTATTAACGCTACCTGACCTCACACACGTAATTTTAACAAACAACATCTTTGGCATATCCTTTCTCACGTATATCAAGTAATTTCAAAAAACGGACGCAATTTATAACGTTGTAGCAACATTGAAAATGTAATGAAAAATACTAAAACAAATGAACTGAACTACATAAACGATAGACTATTTATTGTGTCATAACTATCTTTTACGTATCTACCAACTGATTTAATTAATTAATTTAGTAGATAAAACATGGACCCTGCTGACTTATGCTGCCGTCGACCCAAGAAAATACCCATCTCGGCCAAAACAAGGTAGACATTTTAATGTTAAAGTAAAGACATACTCTCGCTAGTAAAATTAATTTTAATAATACTTAAAATTTTAATAACATTTTGTTCTTAAGAAAATTTTATATATAACATTAGTGACTTACATGAATTTTGAAAGAAACGAGAATATAAATCATTATATTATAATCTCAAACCATTATAAATTATAATACAATAACAATCAATACTCGAGAGCAATGAAACGGGATACTCGTTAACAATGCTAATATTGAGTGTAATTTATATAAAACCGAGTGCACATGAAACGATAATTTTATTAAAATCTAGAAATAAATAACTGTAAATATTTCTTAAAATCAATGCATGTATTTTTTATACGGCCATATTAGCCTCTTAGATTGCAGTTGTGTAAACCAATCATTCGTTTAGTAAAACAAATTATACTTATTGTGTGCATAATTTAAATATGATTTTGATAAAAAAAAACTTTGCATATGGCGTTTTCACAAAAAGTTGTTACTTTTCATATTTTTGAAATTTTAAGAATTTTTTGCATATTCCTACTCAGAATCGTGAGTACTATCAAATCCACTATGAAATTAAAAGTGTCCTGTTCCTCTTACGCTACTTTTCTATAGGCACTTATATGAAAGTAGCGTAATGGAAAATAAAAAATTGTATGAAAATTTTGGGACACTTTTCATTTCCTAGCAGAATGAATAGTACTCTCGATTCTAAGGAGGAATATCCAAAAAATTCTTAAAATTTCAAAAACACGAAAACCAACAACGTTTTGTGAAAACGCCCATCTAGGTATTTTTAAAGATTAAAATGGAATAAAAAGAAATTTAGCTATCAATTATTTTTTTATAATGTATGAAATGGGATATGCACGTTTCACATTTCCACGTTTATACATATTGAAACTCATACACATAAATGCGTAGCAGCATCCCATCAACACATTTTGATTACTACTCGGATAACATCCATTAAGGACGTAAAATTAAAGATTTATACTTAAATTCTCTGCATTACAATTTCATACAGGTTCATTAAGTAAATAAAGTATTTTTGGAAATGTGTTCGTCTTCCTTACACTTGTCAATTAATGTATTAGTACCAAGTACAAAAACAACGGGGAAAAATATAATATTAAACAACATCTGCTAGCAAATTCAGTGGGTAAGCATAGTTATTAAAAAAAAGCTTTATTTCTGGACATTAAAAGCCATATTGTGACAGCACAGCTGATTCTTTTTTTGATAACTAGGCGATGTTTAAGAAGGAACCAGGGCAAATAGACCATCTCGAAATGTATTGCAATAGTGCCATTCAGAAAACGAAAAGTGGGTAATTTCTGTCATTTTTATGACCCTAAGTTAACAGTGTAAAATATAATCTTCGCAAAAGGAAATACCGGTTTTTTGTCATTTTGAATATCGGTCGGTCAGTAACTGAGGTCAAATAATAGCTCAAAAATTTGCGGCGATGACTAAGCAGTTTAATATGCTGCTAAATAAAGGCAACGCAATTTTAGCTGTATGACTAAACCATTAATGTTCAGATTAGGATAATAATGTCAATACAAACATGGGTGGTACAAAAGTTTTATATGATGATTATGAGTAGTCGAACTTGCACCTTATTTTCTCAATTTCCGTGTATTACCAAAATAAAAATAAAATATGATAACGGGTTTACAACCAATCGAATGATTATTCAAATATGAGAAACATTAAACCTACACGGTAAAATTTGGACACCATTAAATCAAGTAAACTATCAAGCAAAATATTTAAGAGAGCCCTTTCGCTCGAAGTCCTATCAGAATAAAGTCTCGGTCGCAAAATATTCCGTTGGTAAAATTATGTTTAAGACAATTTTTAAACAAGAAGGAGGACAAACAGTTCAAGATTATGACTCTTCGGATTTAGAGATCCATATTTTTTATTGTTTCTTTAAAACCTTTTATCTACACCCATATCATAAACCCTCCATGATGCGTTCAAAAACCGCACGTTATAACCACCAGAAAAATAGATTGTTTCGTTAGAAGTTAGAACAAATGTCTTATCTGTAACGATGTTATTATTATCAAATAATAAGCAAAAATTCGATATCATTATGAAAATCCGGGATGCTCCGACCCGCCGGCACGCGCCGCGCCGACCGCCGGCACAATCGAGTTGGCCGTGGCGATGGCGTGCAATCCGTGCAATGGCAGCTATTCAATCATCATTTCGGGTTTATAACATGTGTGTAGATAAAGCAGTGTATGCAACTGTACGTAATTAGGCCTTAAAACACTCGTGTGATCTTATTATGAAACTCACTTCGTTCCTTTCATAAAACCACACTCTTGTTTTAAGGACCCCTATTACGTAACAGTTACATAAACTACTATTAAATATTTGTGTAAAAAATATAACCGAATGTGCCTTAAGAGCGCTTCTTAGTTCCATACTTAAGTTGAAAATGAACCTTATTTACATATACTTAAGTTTAAATTTAGAAGTAACAAAAAATAGAAAAGGAGTTGTTAGCAATTAGCTTTGAAGGGTAACGGTTCAGTCTTAGTAGTAGGCTGGAGAAAACTCAGAAAAACGTTCGTTGGACCATTAATAATATATTTTAAAACAATTATTCCAATAAACAATTCCATAAATATCTAATTTATAATTTCTAGAAGGTAAATATTTGATATCCCTTCGAACGGCGCTAGTATAGCATTTATCTATCTCTGTCACGCTTGACTGGTTGGAAAGAGACTGATAAACGAAGAACTAGCCCAGTTTGGGTTGAATCGTTAGAAATCACACCCGATATACATGCGCTATCTATATCCATATAATATACTACACTATTTAATCGATTTTTACAATCGAAATAACCACCTGCCTATGAACACTTAATATACATTGATATAAATATCAGGCACCGTTCCATGAAAGTTAGCAACTTGTAATTTAAGCAGAAGTCTTTTTAAATTCATTAAATGTAAATAAATTTCTGCTTGTATTACTAGAAATAATTTTTCACGAAACATGCCCCTAATCTTGCACGGTACCTATGAAAATGTGGTGGATAGTACGCAAATACAAAGTGTAACGAAAATGCTGGTGATCCTTTTAAAGACATAACTGGTATAATATTCTAATTACGAAAAAGTAAGAAAAAATAATTTCACACAAAAAAAATATTTTGGTTTTGTATGGAGGGTTGGTCAGCTGTGACGACGTGTCCCATACAAAATAATTTTTTTTCGTGTTCTAAAAAATTTTCTCTTACTTTTTCTCACTTAAAATACGATACCAATTATGCCGTTAAATGGATCACCAGTATTTTTGTTACACCCTGCATATATGTATATATAGATTAAGTAATATTAATCAAACGACGACTTTTACAAACAAGGCTCTATTGTCAACAGCATAAGAGATATTTTATAGAAATTGAAGTACCACCACCACTATTTTCGCACACCGCTTCAGATCCATGCAAGGCCCTATTTTATAAAGCTATGATGTACGATCTGCATGTATAAAACGAGACTTTAATTTTACAAATTGGTAATATTTAGCAGTATAATAGGGCCCTGCTACTTCTGCTTATCTCAACAAGAGTGGAACGAACGCGCGACTTAAATTCAGTTTAGCAAATTTAGTCTTAAAAAACTTTCAAAATAAGGTAGATTTTGAGTAGTCCACAAATTTGCTAATTACACTAACTACGTGCAACGCAATTGTAATCTTATGCTGGCACCACACTTCGGGTTATTCGGCCGAATATTCGTGTTATATCTCTCTCTATACGATAAAAATAGAAAGAGACGCAACACGAATATTTGGCCGAATACCCGAAGTGTGGTTCCAGCATTAAAACTCATTGCTTTAAAATTCAGGACGTTTTGTTAATCAACTAGTCACTTTATCACAACTGATTCTTATGAATGAAGGTTAATTATCGCTCAGCCCGTACTCTGTGTCGTAGAAACCAGCGATCAATAATTGATTGAGAGTGACGCCATCTTTATGATATTGGCTTAAAAACTTCATCGATTATTTTATGTAATAAAAAAATAGCATTGTTAAAAGGCGTTTCATGTTCTGGTCAACCGATCCATGGTTACATGTTGCTACAGATGTAAATAATGTTTCATTTGACCCATACATTCTTTCTTCTTTGTCGTTCTTGACAACGTTAGAAAAACTTTCAAGTAAAAAATAGATACGACTACTGATTGGTTACCACATTAGAACGATAACATTTTTAAAACCGCAATGAAAATGAAAAATTCTTTTCTCTCCATCTCTATCACTCTTGCAACAATACAGTGATTGAAATGGACACACCAACTTGTATCTTATATTCTAGCATGTCAAGTCCATAGTTGAAACTCACGTTAAAGGGCACGGCTATAGCCTTCTCTATCACTCTTGCAACAACAGTGATCGAAATGGTGATTCCAGATTTTGGATCTTATATTATAGCGTGTTAAGTCCATAGTTGCGACTCACGTAAAGGCGCGCGGCTACGGGTCGAATCACTCTTGCAACAACAGTGATCGATATGGTGACACCCGAATTTGGATCTTATATTATAGCGTGTTAAGTCCATAATTGCAACTTTCGTAAAGGCGCGCGACTACGGGTGCTTCTCTATCACTCTGGCAGCAATAGTGATCGAAATGCAGATTACCGATTTTGGATCTTATATTATAGCGTGTTAAGTCCATAGTTGCGACTCACGTAAAGGCGCGCGGCTACGGGTCGAATCACTCTTGCAACAACAGTGATCGATATGGTGACACCCGAATTTGGATCTTATATTATAGCGTGTTAAGTCCATAATTGCAACTTTCGTAAAGGCGCGCGACTACGGGTGCTTCTCTATCACTCTGGCAGCAATAGTGATCGGAATGCAGATTACCGATTTTGGATCTTATATTACAGCGTGTTAAGTCCATAATTGCGACTTCCGTAAAGGCGCATCACTCTTGCAACAACAGTGATCGATATGGTGACACCCGAATTTGGATCTTACGTTCTAGCGTGTAAAGTCCATAGTTGCGACTTCCGTAAAGGTACGCGACTACGGGTCTCATCACTCTTGCAACAACAGTGATCGATATGATGACACCCGTATTTAGATCTTATGTTCTAGCGTGTAAAGTCCATAGTAGCGACTCACGGGATGGGGTGTAGCTACTGGTCGCTGGGCCCGGCGCGCGGCGCGGGCGCCAGTAGCGCCGACACGTCCCACACCTTGATCACGCGGTCCTGTAGCATATGATGGGATTGACATTTTGTTTAAACCCCACATTAGTAAAATACCCATAATACTAGTAGTCCGCCTCGAACTGAGAACTCGCGATTTCCTTGCAAACGAGATGACCAATATAACAAGACCTATATGATGTTTTTTCCCACCTTCTAGCTCCATGACTCCTTGATCAATCCTGCTCATATACGAACTCGCAAATGGACAACCCATCAGATTTCATGAAAATCAGAAAAACGTTACTAAAGTTATCGTCGAACAAACTTTCAAAATCAAAAATCCAGCGAAATGCCGTGACGCCAGAAGTTGATTGTAAGAACTCGCTTCCGCTCGTTCGACTATAAAATAAAATAAAAATTCTCATTTAGGTACCTTGCCCGCGGTCACCATACGGCCCGTCGCCTCGTCCACGAAAAGGGATGCTACGGCGTGCTTCATATCATGGAACGACGCTAGGGACTCGCGGCTAGAATATAAATAATAATTATTATAACAGTTCTTCTGAAAAAAATCTCATAAATCAAACATGTATGAGTGCCGAAAGGCAATAAATTTTTTATGAATAGCAAGGATATTAAAAAAAAACTTGTAGGATAGCAATAAAAAACTACTAATTGCAATCGAAAACCACTGATTGTGAAAGCAATTTAATTTGATCTTGAAATATAAATAACAAGCTCACTTCCGTAATTCCTTTTCGGTTTCGATATGTCCTAGACAATCGTTTTCCCACGGGAGAGAATGTTGGCGACAAGGTATTTGTATTCGGTTTAACTAAACCACATTTGTTATAGTATCCACAGAATTAAGTGGCGACTGAGTTCATAACGCTGTCTCCTTCTCTCTTGCCGTGGCGGTGCAAGTGTGAAAGAGAAGTTTTATGACCTCGGCCGCCACTTAATTCTGCGGATACTATAGCGAATGTACTCACGGCTCGTGCCGCAGCGTGTCGTAGCAGGCGGTGCACACGCGCTGCGGGAACTCGAAGCCCATGACGGGCAGCGGCAGCCGGTGCGGCGAGCACGCCGCGCACACCGCCGCGCCGCACCAGCGGCAGTGGTGCTGTCGGAGCCCTGCAGGAACACACGCACTCAACTTAGATAACCTTAACCTTTTGAACGCCAGAGACGGCCAGCCACGGCATCGGCAAGTCGACTGTCGCCACCAATGTCAATAGCCGTGCGTTCAAAAACTATGAAATACCATATCTTATCCATATTTCGGGGCACAGCGTATTACTTCGCCGCATGGCGGGTCGAAAGGTTAATATACCGCTTTTTTCAAATTTCAATCAGAGTAAAAGTGTAACGTAATACGTAACGTAACTTCCTAGACTGCGATATGGAATATCATGGGGAAAAATTTACCCAGCATAGTTGGCACAGATTAGTCTCTCGCCACGCCGGAGTCTCGCGACGCCGCACGGCCATCTCCAACACTTTGATGCATGCCATTACCTACGCTCATAAATTCACTAGACTATGATATGGAAACAAAACGTGGGGTGTGTCCTACCTAGCTGTTTCTTTTCCATCATAGCGCGCACGTTCCATATGAACGGCGCCCGGCACAGCTGACAGAGATCGGCCTCACGCCACGCCGGGGTCTCGCGGCGCCGCACGCCCATCTCCCACACGCCGAGGGCGCCGTCCTCGCCGCCGGACACGAGGCGGGTGCAGCTGCCGACGTACCACAGTCCTGTGACTTTGTTGCTGGAAGGAAAAAGGGCGTGAAATGACGTCTTAAGCTGGGGGTCCTGGGATGGAGATTTTGTAAGGGTATTTATTTGTTTATCACGAAATAAAGGGAGTTTAATAATTACTTATCTAGGAAACCCAAGTAAAGAAGAACGCTTTGTTTAACCCTTGGACTGCCAATCATCGGTCGGAAAAATCGTGCCCTTAGCGCCAGAGCGCGCGAGCACTCAAGGCAAACCCGTTATATTTTGGACGTGATATCGCGTGCTGGCGCTGAGGGCTCGACTTTGCGTGGGCGTGACTTGACGTCTTTGGCGCTCAAAGGGTTAAATGGCTTAGGCAACAGGATTAAAGGTTTCAATGTTTATTCGTTATGATACTTTACGACATCGTATTCTAATAAGAGTCGTCAGTTTTCATAATCTGGTACAATCTTACCTGTGCCCCTGTAACTCATATGCCGTGCCCTTCTGGCCGCCGATATCCCACACGATGATGGTCTGGTCGAAAGATCCGCTGAACAATAGTTGGGGCTGCGGTGCCCAGTTTAACACGCGGACTGACCTGTCAATTATAACATAAGTCACGTTTACGTGTTCAAAGCTTTAAATTGTTAATTTAATGTCGTACAATAATTACATTTTTTTTTTAGCTCCAGACAGAAGCACCTTAGTATCGCTTGTTATCTTATCTCACCAGCAAAACGCTCAGTGTGAGTGAATTCCTGCTTTATGATATCCAAAAGATCACTCACTGATATAATTGTCTGATGATAAGGTCCTATAAATGCGGGGTGGCTTTTCAAATGGGTCAGTGAGAGCAGCACCCAAATCTCGTGATGCTACAGTACAAGATAGCCTTTTACGCAAATATATGGTCAAAATTAACGCTTTCGTCGCTGACTGTAACAGTTTGGAAAGAATGTACATTCTTTCAAAAATTTGTTAATGTCAAATCTTTGTCAAGAAATTAAAAAATAAGGCTAGGTTTACTAAGACCACCATCGCAAACTATCAATTACTGACCCATTCGCAAAATTCATCCTGTATACATGATAAAAGTGTACACAATAGCCATCTTACCCGGTGTGCCCTTTCAGCGTGGTGACTAGTGTGGCTCCGTTATTGTCTAGCTTCAACATCGTTATCTGCCCGCTGTAATCTCCGACGAACGCGTATTTCGACTGGGAATCGAACCTGTATACCGCTCAGGAACTTATGCATATGGGATTGTAACATGATAAAATTATGTAATAGAGTAATAAAAGTAATAATAATAAATAAACGCGTAAAATAGCGCGCAGATGACGCTGCAAGCGCTTAGAAGAATAATCGGCTCTTATACAATTCCATACTAAGTCTGTTGTGCGTGGTTATAAAAGCAGTTAGTAGGTACTACAACAGTAAAACAGTTAGTAATATGTAGGATTTAACCTCAATAGTAATTTGTATACTATTTCACACGCAAGTGAAGAAAACATACATAACAATAAAAATTATGATGTTTTGTTTTAATGATCCTACAAACATTCTTGAATGGACCCATACAGCTATATCGGTTGAAATCTGAACACGTTTCGAGCTTTCATTCACTCTTGTCTTGGAAACTGGAAACCTCAGGAGCCATTGAAAAGGACGGGGCACCTATTTAAAATTATCAATTATCAAACTCTATGGTTCTAGCCAAGTAACCCGTAGAACATAAAGGAACAGTTGAATTTAAAAATAAATATCATGTACATTTTTATCATTACATACTTTTATTTAGCTTTACCCCTTATGTTTATTTATTTATATGCATCAAATCTTGAAAGTTGAATTTCAACCACTTCCCGGTGTCTGATTAAGCTGAAATTACTTCCGCAATTTACATGACAATGCTATCTTCTAGATACAGTCAGCAATAAAAACGTGTACCAAAAAGTATTTTCGGCAGTTACTTGTTTATTTCATATCATAATGCCCAGCTTTCTTCCAACAAAAAACAAAATTAAGCAAAGGATACTGTAAGGCCGTGCACCACGCCTCGAACGAGTACCCGCCGATCCGACGGCCGGTCTCGCTGCAGTGGTACGAGAAGAGCTTGTCCCGACTCACGGAGAGCACCCACTCGCAGCTCAGCGAGAATTGGACGCCGGTCACTCGAGCTGTGTGCGCTAGGTATTCGCGAGTCTGCGAATTAATAATTAAGTTATTGTTATAGTTTGTCTGGACCTTTGCCACAGCCCAATTGAACCTGTCCGCTTGGCAACCTAACCCCATGTATAGGCGTAAGCACTAATTTTAACGAAATCAAGTAGAGAACGGAAACTAGGCTTTATTAAAAGCAAAACAGAAGAATTGAGTGACTAATTGACTATCTGGAACAGTGTAATTTGTTTACATTAAGTGGCCATATCATGATCTAATTGACTGAGGAGCCGAGCGTAGCGAGGCGACGAACGTCTCCGTTTTCACTGGTACTACGATTTGGCAAATTGATGTGTGTGTATTGGTTGGTTGGTTGGTCAGTGTCAGTCTAGAGGTCGCATTTTTCATCCGATTTCGATGAAACTTGGCATGTACGTTCTTTGATTTAGTTGCCAAAAATTGTCGAGCCATTTTTTTGATTGGGGGGAAAATGAGGGGAAAAGGGGGGAAGTTTGCTGTCGCGTTATTTATGTTCTCCAAAGTCTACGGTTCACAGAACCACTATTATATTATATGCGTCAAAGAAAAACATAAAAATGTAACTGGTAAATATCAAATAAACCTCACAGCAACGTGCCATAAATTCGGTGCATTTATAGGACCTGGTCCAAGAAAATTCCAAAGGCTGAAGTAACCCGACAGACGGTATTTACTATTTATGCAACCTTCATTATGCATATTATTGCAGGTGACTGCACTCTCAAAGAAGCCCATAAAGTAATGACACTTTGAAACAATGGACTTAGTCATAGCATAACACAATTTCAACACTCATGATATGTACTAATTAAATTTAAATAGGAACATACATACATCAGCGGGAGAGGCCTTTGCCCAGCACAGCACTGGGACACTACTTTAGGCTAATTAAAAAAAAAGAATTATACAGCATTAACATACTTACAGGATTAATTCTATTACAATCTGTAGCTAGTGTGAACTCCGAGACAGTTCCATTCTCTTGACCGATGAAGAGCTGACGGGTCTCGGGGGTGTAGAACATCGATGTACAGCCAGACGGCATATACTGGCAGATACTTGGCCAATACTGGCCCGAGTCTCTTTTCAGCCATACTCGGACAGTCCTGAAATTAAAAATAGTATTCATTTTGCTTTCAAAATTCTTCTCAGCCTTGATAAAAAAAGGATAATTTTCTTTTTGTTTTAAATATCAATAATCATAATAGCTTTGAAAAACTACCCCAAATTTTTGTGGGTGTTCATATGGCATTGAGCCAGGGCAATAAGGCTATGACAGCAAGCAGTTTATTGGAGTTTAATGGCTAATGATGATTGATGTATAATATTTTATTTTAGACTGATAACCTATACACCAATCAACAACTTTTTTAAACAGTGACAAATTGCATTTTGGTCATATTTGACCCTTTGACCGCCACAGACGTCAAAACGCGCACGTAATGTCAGCACCAGAAAGTGATATCACATCCAAAATATTATTTTCTTTATTAAATTTTTGTCCAATGCTTGGCGTACAAAAGGTTAAAGGTGGGAAGGGGGCGAAGGGATAAGTGTTGAATGGACTAAACCTCATTTATGTATTAAATTTTTACTTGCACCACAAATTTGATTCTAAAACTTCGCATGAACCATCTCATTGTTCAGAATAGTTCCATTGAACCTGATATGTTTACACTTTACACTTTATTTAATGTAAACATATCATATAGCAGCTAAGCTAACATGAGCACTTCCGGTTCAACCTTTCTTTCAATAAATGTGTCATTCCACGAGAAAAGGTACCTTATGGTGGTTGACGCTTACACTATTTCTAACAACACTGCAATACTAACGTGATGCAACGTAAGCGCCAACCGCTATAAGGTACTTTCACCCATGGAACATCACAAATATTTCTTACATTCAAGTCTACTTGAAAAATATGCTTTAGGTGACAAGACCCATGACATGAATAACCCATACAAGGATTTGATTAACATAATCATAAGAAATGTATCACATCTCAAACACTTCTGTTTGAAATGTGATACTGGTTTCATGGATGAATAGGCTTTGTTCAGGGGCAAGACATACGGCATCTTTTATCTCAAAGATCAATTTGATAATAATTACAAAACAGATGGTTATGATATGCTACAACAGAATAGTTAACTTTTGGGGGTATATTTAACAAGAAATGGCAACAACGCAGCCTAATAGTGTACACCCAGAAATGAGGCAGGACTAAGTAAGAGTGATATGAGCTAATTAAAATAAGCCAGAACTCTCACTTATCGTCGCAAACGCTAATTACTCCATCCTCGCCAGGAATAACAACCGCTGCGTTGACATCGTCTGTACATCCTTCCAATTTACTCAATAGGGCCGGTTTCTTCGTTGTAGAAAACCTGTCGTTGGGAGTCCTGGGTGCGGGCTTGATTTCAGCAGCCATTATAAATTAATTTAACAACAAATAAATACGAATTTCTATCCACCTCTTTACACAGAAAGAATAACGTCATTATATTTTGACATTCCGGTTTAAGGGTGCTATTCTTAGAGTGAACGAAAATCTCTCAGAAAAGTTATAATACTAAGGGTCACCACACACCTAGCGGTTTTCCTCGCGGAATTAGCGGAAGTAGCGGAAATTTGTCTATGGTAGCGGAAATTTGTCTATGGTAGCAGATTTTTTGTATGGAAGCCATAGACAAAATTCCGCTACCATAGACAAATTAAGCATTTTGTCTATGAATTTCCGCTACTTCCGGTAATTCCGTTAGGAAAACCGCTAGGTATGTGGTGACCCTAAAACATAAACAGTGAGTATTCTAAGTAGACTTTATTACATATAGGAAATATTTTTAGGTAAGAACATTTAGAAAATATAATATTTAATTTCTCCTTAATAAATAAACATCGTAGAAATTTATTCCGAGCGACACAGTGACTTTTGAGAATACTCCCTTTGCGCAGTCGTTCCTTTCCACGCATTATTCGTTCTCGAGGCAAAAAGATCTTTTTGCTTTTAACTAACGGCCTCCTTTTGTTAAAAACCCAACAAATTGTCACTAATCTCTACGTTATTAAAATCACCCTCACCCACAATAATCGTTCATCTAAAACAAATATTTATTATTGTGAGACCTTGAAAATTGACCTTCTGCGACTTTGACGCAGTGACGCATTTGCAGAAACTTTCGTGACGTTTACTTAAAATGTTGCCGCAAAACTCTATTTCCCCAAAGATTTGTGAATATTTGTTCGTTGTAAAAGATAAATGTTATACCTGTATTTGTAGAGATTTTGTATTATGTATTAATATATTTTATACTAGTATATCTGCTGACTTTTTAGTCAAACAATGTATTAATTAATACTAACTGATAACAGAGCAATGACTTATTGTTTAATGTACTCTTATTTCTATTACGGTAACAGTTATGCAGTTACGGGATTCAGGAGGGTTACCCTATGAAACATATGATATCTCGCAGTTTTTCGAGGACACTAAACTAATCTAATCTTGCCGCGCCGCGATAAGCGCAGCGCTCGGACCCGGCTCGTAGGTAGCGCCACCGCCAGTTATTGCAGAATCGCTCCACGTGCCATACAAACGCCGAAAAATGGCTCACGCGCTAAAGAATTTATCGGTTCAAGTGCTTAAAAACAACAATGTTGAAGCCATCGGCGCGGCCGCGGCCAGGGCCAGGTAAGGTGCACCCAGCCGGCACCACCCGGTTCTTTACGTAATATTCCAGCAGTCATAGTGATTGCCATTTAAAAACCTGTATGTTTACTGAGCTAGGGTATTTATACATAGATTTAGAATATGGCCTGCTGTTAGGTTATTTTTTCTAATAAGATTATTAACTTTCCAGCTAGAAAAAAAAAACATTAGAATAAACAGTGTTCTATTTTAAACTTTCATAAGCAACTAAAATCAACAGAATCTGGCAAGGTTAAACAAACTTCTAAAAGGACCAATGCAGTCAAGATAAGGATGTCTCATTATTTTAAGACACCTGCAATGCTGCATTAAAACACCACTTAAAACTACTATAAAGTTGCATAGGTATCTATTGCAAAAATGAACTTTATGCACTTGAATTGAAGATAGAAACTATAGGATTTAAATAATCTGTCAGTTGTCTTAATTAATCACAATAGCCAATACCATACCTATGGTAAATGACACCACTCAACTGTCAACTTTGACTTGTTGATCTAATTGTATATTATTTCACAAAAAAAATAAAAAAATGAAACTTCTGGTCTCTACATAAGTCCTAGGAATTCCCATAATTATTTTGATGTGAATTTGTTGATCATAGCATTCATAGCAGGGGTCTCCAAACTTTTTTGCCCGATGGCCTCAATATCCATTTCGCAGCATGAATTGTATGGAATTTAACTGTTATCTTGGGCCTGATTGGCAGACCCTTGGAGTCCTTGGAGATCCTTATCAGAAGCATCTGAAATAGCACTGATAGCAGAGAAAAGAATATTGGGTGTATTTCACTATTTACTAGGTTCTGTACCCAAAGAGTTTACAAGAAAACCCTTTTACCTACAAAAGTATTAGTCTTATTATAAATGTCTGTTCATCCATCTGTCTATCAGCTGGCTGGGTTGGATTGTACAACAAAAAGGATGCGGTTTTTGGCACTTGATAAATTGACTAGGTAGACAGTTGCAATTTATCAAAAACTTAATCCTAAAAATACAAAAGTAATTAATACTTTCACTAACAGGAGCATGCTACATGAATTCATTTTATTTAGGATTCAAGGAGCTTGACAACCTCAAAAGGAACTTAACGGGAACCTCAAAACTGAAACATGATTATTTATTGTTATGTACAAGTTGTTTCTAAGGACAGGAAAATGTGGTTAAAGACCAGTTACTCTATTCTTCCATTGACAAAATATTCAAAGAAAATGTAAGTTATAAATTATAAATAGAACTTACTTACTCATAAATCAATAGCTGTACAAAACTTAAAAAATTCATTAAATAAAAAAGCAAAATCATCAAACACCATCACATTTTAAATATTACAAATACACGGTGCTCTTTCGATTTTTAGTTGTCTGTATCAGTGCATACTTGAAATCTCAATAGATGTTATGTCATTCCATAAAATGTCAATGTCTGATCGGCCGAAATGTATAGCCAAAAATTTATCGCTATTTCAGAGTAGTTTCCTTAGTAAGTTGTTTAGTAGCTTATCACTAAACTTAATCATTGACAAAGCAGCCTGTATTTTCCGTTAAGTACAAAGTTTCTGCATTCCATAGCCACTGGTGGAGCCAAGTGAAGATGGGCCCGCCGGACGTGATCCTGGGTATCACGGAAGCCTACAAAAAGGACACTGACAGCAGGAAGGTGAACCTCGGCGTCGGCGCCTACCGTGACGACAACGGACAGCCCTTCGTTCTGCCTTCCGTCAGGAAAGTGAGTAAGCATGAAATTGAACTCAATAACTATTTTCATTTTCATCTACGGAGGATTGGTAGCATTCCAAAACCTAACAGCCAACGGGAAATTAGGTATTTTTTGACCATCCTGTATATCCATGTTAACCCATTTCTAATTGTCTCCGTTTTCACTGGTACAACGATTAGGCAGATTGATGTGTGTGTATTGGTTGGTTGGTTGGTCAGTGTCGGTCTAGAGGTCGCATTTTTCATCCGATTTCGATGAGACTTGGCATGTACGTTCCTTGATTTATTTGCCAAAAATTGTCGAGCCATTTTTTTGATTGGGGGGAAATTGAGGGGGAAAAGGGGGGAAGTTTGCTGTCGCGTTATTTATTTTCTCCGAAGTCTACGGTTCACAGAATCACTAGTAGTAGTTAATTATTAACAATATTTTTCTGTAATCTCACACGTATGTTTGTTAACAGGCCGAAGAAGTCATCTACAACAAATGCCTGAACCACGAGTACGCGCCCATCGGCGGCGAGGCGGCCTACACCGACGCCGTAGCTAAACTGGCATTTGGCGACAATTGCCCTATCTTGGCCGGGAAATCCAACGCCACCGTACAGGTAACAACAACACTTTTGATAGACCAATATTGATAGAGTCATCTACAACAAATGCCTGAACCACGAGTACGCGCCCATCAGCGGCGAGGCGGCTTACAACTGCGTTAGGGAACGTACCCAAACTACGTGACCCATTTTTTTCAGTTTTTGACCCCCCCCCCCCCCCCCCCCCCCCTCGGTGACCATCCGTAATAATTGCCAAGACCCCTTCCCTCCCCCCTAGTTGTCACGTAGTAAAACTCGCACATATAGTTTAGAGTGATGTTTTGGACATAGAAAGCAAAAAAACATAATTTTGCCTACTTATTGCCTTTTATTTACTCGACACTGGCCGCGTGACGCCAAAAGTGCATGGAAACCTATAATTAGAAGCGCGATATTTGAGCATAATTATTGACTACGTGACAGAACCTAAGACTCCCCCCCCTCCCCCCCTGTGACCTAGAGTAGTATTTTGACGACCCCCCCCCCCCCCCCCCCCCCCTAAATTGGTCACGTAGTTTGGGTACGTTCCCTTACCAAAGGCACTACTGCGGCGCAGAAAATGTCGTGCGGGCCATAACTTGGTTTACCGTCCGGCTGTTATGGGTCAAAGCCATGGTGAACATGGACGGCTACGCTCTCACGAGCCAGACCATGGGCTCTCCCTATATTTTTCCGCGGGTCGTTTGTGCCAAGACGTCTGTCATGCTTAAAAAGTTCATAATATTTTATTATATGAGATTATGAAGTTTCATAGTACTCTAATGAGTCGTTAACCTTTTGAACGCCAAGCATCGGACGAAAAAATCGAGCGCGCAAGGTAAACCGGTTATATTTTGGCCGTAATATCACGTCCTGGCGCTGAGGGTACAAGTTTCCGTGCGCGTGAACGTTGACGGCTTTGGCGATCAAAGGGTTAGGTCAATTGTGATGCAACAGATTTTATTTAATTGTAACCAGACCCTGTCCGGAACTGGCGCGCTGCGGCTCGGTCTAGAGTTCCTCGTCCACCACTACGGCAACAAGGAGGTGTGGCTGCCCAACCCCACGTGGGGCAACCACCCCCAGATCTGCAACACCCTCAAGATAAACCACAAGAAGTACCGCTACTACGACCCTAAGACCTGCGGGCTGGACTTCAAGGGTGCCCTTGAAGATATTAACGTAAGTAGACGGAATTTAAACACGCTTTATGAGGATCACGTCAAGCAGTAGCCAGAGTTTGAGTAATGATCGGTCAGTGTAGCAGTTAAGGTATGGCATGACCAGAACAAGGTAGGAAATTTACTATGTACATATATGGTAGTTCTTAAGGCAGGGTATTGTGGCCCCCATAATTCCACCACGTGGGTCAACTACCCCCAGATCAGAATTTAACCCTTAAGGGAGTTGTAAAATTCCACAAACAGCTACTTAAATACTATAGGTACGCCTAGTAACTGGCGTAACTGCTTGTAGTTATAAAAACAATCAATATGTTATTCTTTATCATAGTTTGTAAGCTCCGTGAAACCGATTTGGTTCGGATTTGATAAGGACCACGGACCCCATGCGTGGTTGGTGCGTGATAATGATAGTTACGAATTACAGTGGGTCTTGCATAATACTATTATTTCGCGATACGGTCTTATGTCACTGATAACGATCGCGTCATCAAAGTGCTTTGGTAAAAGTATGTCTTGAAATTGTCGCTACGAGTAGGTATGCTTTATTTATGAGATTAGAGAAATAATGGTAAATAGGCGTCCAAATTGATTTAAAAAAAAAAATGTATTTTTTTACAAATGTATAATTACTAGTAGTTCGCCCCGAACTGTGAACTCGCGAATCTTGTGTTTCACCATAAATGTGTAATAGTAGAATTACTACAAATACCAAAATAGGTATCGGCATAAAGTAAATTGGTATCGGGTATTTTTTCTCAACTAACCATCACGGTGAAACTAAACGTCCATATTAAATTGTGCGGTTGATGCGCAAAATTTTACCGCGACGAAATCGCTTCAGATTTGACAGTTTTTGTCTCATCTAAATTTAAATCCACCTCTCACATTGCCTCTCACTCTGTTGCTTTGACATGTCGTTCTCATCTGTGAACCACCTATATAGGTTTCGGTCACCATCATTATGCGTCTATGGTAACTCTCTCTAACTAATTTGTTAATATCAGTATGCTGATGGCCCTAGCAGCCAAAGCTCTAATAAATTAAAAAAAAGTCAGTTGTCAAAATATTTACACCAAAATCAAAATATAATTGAAAATATTTTTGAAATCAATTTTATGTAGCTAATTGTCATGAAACAGTAGGCAGTTAATAAGGATTTGACGAGAGTGTTAATCAATACCTTTCGTTTGATACCAAACTCAACCATACTTGCTCGTAAAAGTAGCAAATAAGATGACCAATGTAACAGGACCCCTTTACAAAACCTTTTTAGGCCTTCTAATTTCAGAACCCCCGTCTCAATCCAGCTCATATACGAACTCGCAAATTTTGTTGGTCTCTGCTACAACCCCAACAAATTTCATAAAGATCGGAAAATCGTTACTAAAGTTATCGTCGGACAAACTATCTAAATCAAAAAGCCATCCAAATGCCGAGACGTCCCAGTAGCCAGGTGACAGTTGTTGTTTGTAAGAACGATCTTCGCTTACGCTCCGCTCGTTCGATTATTTGTAGGTAAATAATGGGCGAACAACCCTAAAAGTATCAAGGTTAAAATTTAACATTTACAAACTTTTAAATCGAATATTTAAGTACCTATTCAATAAAAAGAACATAGTGGTGGTTCGATAAATATATACCATTTAAAATTAAAATATGGCGCTAATTATATCTTAAATATATTATTATATTTATTTGTTTGTGCATTTATAATTTTATTAATGCATTTGCTGAAGAATAAATAAGTTCAAGAACCTTCGTTGAGGCCACTTATTTTTATAATAATTTATCATTAAGTACTTATTTAACCTCATTGCAGTACTCTGAGTATTACTTAAGTTACATACTTGCAAGGTTTATAATTCTCATGACTGTAACCGAAATCAAGTGCAGATAGATACCTACTTGCAAAGTTAAGAATGTGTTTTTATCTTTCAATACTTACACGGTGTAACTATAACACCGAGCCAGAAAGAGGATTACGTTAAGCTAATTAATTTAATACTAATTAAAATTAAATTCATAGACAGTTTTGTGGCCTATACGCTGTACAGTGATTAAGCCGCGTATTAATAAAAAGGTAAGTAGGGGTCGGACTCGCTAGGAAAAGGTCTTGCCAGACAGATAACAAAGTGATCCTATAAGATAAGAATTCCATTTTTTTCCTCCTTTGTAGTGCGGAACCCTAAAAAATCAAAATGGATAAAGCAATAAAAAATATCTCAACTGAAGTATAAGTTTATCCTACATACGAGTATGTATAATAATGATTGTTTCTTTGGAAATTACGGATACGATTTTATTACGATTATTGATTGTACGGGAGCAACCTCGCCCGATGGTTACGTTACGTGAGTTATAGAAGTATGTCAACCGCAGCGATCTAATTGCACTTCGACATAGTCACATGTATAGTTACATATGCATATGAGCTGATTGTTAGTGCTTTAGTACTGACTAAAGGCAAAGTCAGGACGTTCTGAATATTATAATGGCAATAATAATAAATTATTTATAAAGTTAAAAAAGGACTTGTAAGACCATTTTCGCGTAGCGGCACAGGATGTAGTAGCTGCCCTACAAAAGTACAAACCGGTTAAAAATATCCCCTCACTTAATACCCCTGTATATCGTCACTACTTTGAAAATAACTTGTAGCTTGTTCTGCCACTGAAAAGAAAAATGTGGTAAGTAACTATGTATGCGATGCATATATAAGTATAGTTACTGCGTTTCAACTTAGAGAAGAAGTGTGAAATACGAGATTTTTTCAAAGTAGTGACGATATAACTAATTATGATATTTATGATATGGAGAAAACCGTTATCTTCACATCAAATCTATATAATACTATATGTTCCTTCAGATGTGTTTGGGTATCCCGTCACCTTAGTTAGTAAATCTCTCTAAACCCAGCACGTATTTTTAACCCGAACCATTGTAAACATATTTATTAATAGTGATAAGATAGTGTAGTTGTTGATGTATGAAACCTAGTACTTATTGCCTAATCTCATGTTGTACAAACTATGAATTTGTTATATCTGTGCAATATTATTTTTTGTTTCCTAAGGAACTCTTCAACCACGCTGTAGGCAACGATTATAATTTCTCGCGACCCAACATCATTTTTACACAGTTTTATTTAGCTTGAATCCGTATATTTGTTTATGTCATTATATGTATGAAATCTTGTAAGTTAAATTTCAACCACTTCCCGGTGTCTGATTGAGCTGACATTTTATGGTAGAGTAGTTTATATGACAATGCTACTAGGTACAGTAAGCATTAAAACTGTGAACCAAAAAACATTTTTGGGAGTTACCTTGTTGACCGTTGGAAACGGACAGCACAGAAATACATCTGTGGTCGCAATTCTAAATTAAAGTTTTTATTTAACGCATTAAAACACTGGTTTATAATTTGCAGAAAATCCCAGAAGGCTCGGTTATTCTGCTGCACGCGTGCGCACACAACCCCACCGGCGTCGACCCCAACAAAGAGCAATGGAAGGAGCTCTCTCAGGTACGTGACTTGCTACAGATGTGTACAATCTATTATCACAGGGAAAGCGCGTCAGTGTAGAACAGGGGTTCCCAACCTTTTATCCTATGCGCCCATATTACCCAACGTTATGCTAAAACACTACGCCCCCCCCCCCCCCCCTAAAGGGATGAAATAAGGAGTCAAAACCGGGCACCGTCCGCGCCGTGATACAGTCGCCATCAGATATATTGAAGCGGTCGAGGTCTATTATCAAGGCGATAAAGTGCATGTTCAGATATTTTTGAGTGTGTGGGCGCTCCGATTTATTTGGTGGCGACTGTACTACAGTACAGGCCTTATACAGTTTAAATCTGGGGCCGCTCCCTTGGATCACTCTACGCCCCCAGGTGGGGCGCGCCCCACTGCTTTTGAAACCCTGGTACAATGGTAGATTGTTTGGGTTAAAAAAATAGCCACTCTTGACGCGATATTTTCAAGTGTAATGGGTGCCTTTTATCCGAGTTAATATTCATTTCAAATAGGACAGTAAAATACATGTGTATTTCATAAAACAAAACCAATTAACTTGTACATTCTTGAGGTAACTTTTTTAATCAATTGAGGCAAATAATAGCAATTTTTGGGATGTGCAAATACTTATATCAGAAATCAACATGTGCATTTTTAGGTGATGCTTCTCTTTCACCTAAAGTTAGAAATATTCTCAATTCTCATTACCAGAGAATATCTACTTCATTACTATCAACGTAAACACGTTTTACGGCTGACAGATAATACTTACTTATAAGAGCGGAAATGCTCGATAGCAAGTTGATAAGAAGTTCAAGGGCCTATGTGTGGATGTAAGATGAGCATATTATTTGTGAAAGTCACCATAGTGAGCCTTGTTACTGTTGTCTGACGTAGCTAGAAACTAAATTACACTGAGAAATGCTAGCTTAATATAAAAAATATCGTTAACAAAATGTATCTTATAGATAAAATAATATGTCGATAAAAAGCCTGTATAGTCTTTTTGGCCGAAAAATATCTAAATTCCCGTTGACTGTAAGGTTTTGGGACCAATCCTCCCTAGATGGTTTTGGAACCTCTCAGATCGATTTTTGATTTTTGGACTTTTGTATGGCCATTACTCACCGCCGCCGCTCAGTGGCTGGCATTTCTATTTATTAATCGGTAATGTTCTATCCAGCTGATCAAGAAGAAGAACCTGTTCCCGTTCTTCGACATGGCGTACCAGGGCTTCGCGACGGGCGACGTGGACAACGACGCCTTCGCCATCCGCCAGTTCGTGCAGGACGGCCACCAGGTCATGCTGGCGCAGAGCTTCGCCAAGAACATGGGTGAGCCACTGTTCCCCTGGTGGATCTAGCACCTGTTCCCAGTCTTCGAATTGGCGTACCAGGGCTTCGCGACGGGCGACGTGAACAACGATGCCTTCGCTGTCCGCCAGTTCATGCAGGACGGTCACCAGGTCATGCTGAAGCAGAGCTTAGCCAAGAACATGGGTGAGCCAGTTCACCTCGTACATCTAGCGCCTATTCCCAGTCTTCGCTTGATAATTTGCAGATAACATTCATAACAGACTTGAATCATTTTGTTAAACAACGACGGCCGCTCGTCTCGCCGCTCGGCTTTCGCGTGTTTCGAGTTTACGGCCTCCTTGCCATATCTTATCATACACACACATTGTCAATGCGTCTTTTCCTTTGACTGTCAGCTCCCAACGTTCATGCCTAATAATACTGTAATTATTAATTGCGTTTTACTCAACTGAAAAACAAATCAAACTATTTTTTTATAAATAAATATTACTGCGTTTTACTCCTTCAACATTTATAACTACTTTCTTATAATCAAATCAACTTAACCTAGGGTTGTTTTATGTTAAACTTAATTAACGTTATCGTCTTGTTATGGAAAAAATCACCATATAATTGAAGCCTTTGATAAACTTATAGAAACGCATTGACGTCACGAACGCCGTTAATATGATAACAAGGTCAAGAATGTAAACAGATATGCAACATTACAATAACATAATCAAACGAGCGGAGCGTAAGCGAAGCGAGTTCTTACAAACAACTCGCTACTGGGACGTCCCGGCATTTCGATGGCTTTTTGATTTTGAGAGTTTGTTCATGATAACTTTAGTAACGATTTTCTGATCTTTATGAATTTTGTTAGGATTGTAGCAGATACATACAATTTGAGAGTTCGTATATGAGATAAATCTATCAATCATTGTGGGGCTAGAAGGCGTGAAAAAAATCATTAATGATAATCAAAAGGGTCATGTTATATTGGTCAACTCGTTTGCAAGGAAATCGCGAGTTCTCAGTTCGAGGCGGACTACTAGTTATATACTTAGCAACAACATAGACTCGTGGTTTCTGTGAGACCTATGGCTCCGCCATTTTGATAAATATCTTAGCAAATCGTCTTAAGCGCCATTTTGTCATTTGTGCCAACTTCCCCAATGTTTTGAAGTGTTTTGCAAAAACTAATCTATAATCTGCTCACAACATTTGACTGAGCAAAGCATTTTTTGCCCAAGCTGAAACGGAGAGACCTTCACTATCGCTTAGACGATTATTTAGTAGAATCAATGTAGGTGATTTGGGAATTGCCAACCGCTGATAAAATCAAGTAGATGATTAAATAAGTAACTACTGTAACTAAGCAATATACTGAAGGCGCGACCCTGACCTAGTCTTGTTGAATACATATTATGTTGTAATAGTTTTTGCTTTAGTAGAAAACATTTATTTTAATTTGTACTTAAATGTTTCGTGGAATAAAATAATATTTATCGCAGACTGTAAATAATCGATGAGGCTGCGTTGATTTTATGAACACCTTTGCTCCTTATTATTAGGCCATCGAAGTTATGTAGATAATGATAAACTCCAACTCGATAAGACATCGGAGATTTACGTTAAAAAAATAGGCCCTCTTCCTAAACTTTAGAAGCTTGTTTAAATATTGCTTGATTTTAGAATATATATTTGACATAAAAACTTTTAATTTCAGGCTTATACGGCGAGCGTGCTGGTGCCCTCACGATTTGTTGTGGCGACGAACAGACCGCCAAGATCATCATGTCGCAGCTCAAGATCATGATCCGCGTCATGTACTCCAACCCGCCACTATACGGCGCGCGCATCGTGCAGACTATCCTGGGTGATGAACAACTCAAGGCTCTGTGGTCAGTATAAAATAAAGATCATTATATCGCAGCTCAAGATCATGATCCGCGTCATGTACTCAACCCGCCTCTGTATGGCACTCGCATCGTGCATACTATCCGGGTGATGAACAACTCAAGGCTCTGTGGTCAGTATAAAATAAAGATCATTATATCGCAGCTCAAGATCATGATCCGCGTCATGAACTCAACCCGCCTCTGTATGGCACTCGCATCGTGCAGACTATCCTGGGTGATGAACAACTCAAGGCTCTGTGGTCAGTATAAAATAAAGATCATTATATCGCAGCTCAAGATCATGATCCGCGTCATGTACTCAACCCGCCTCTGTATGGCACTCGCATCGTGCATACTATCCTGGGTGATGAACAACTCAAGGCTCTGTGGTCAGTATAAAATAAAGATCATTATATCGCAGCTCAAGATCATGATCCGCGTCATGAACTCAACCCGCCTCTGTATGGCACTCGCATCGTGCAGACTATCCTGGGTGATGAACAACTCAAGGCTCTGTGGTCAGTATAAAATAAAGATCATTATATCGCAGCTCAAGATCATGATCCGCGTCATGTACTCAACCCGCCTCTGTATGGCACTCGCATCGTGCAGACTATCCTGGGTGATGAACAACTCAAGGTTCTGTGGTCAGTATAAAATAAAGATCATTATATCGCAGCTCAAGATCCGCGTCATGTACTCAACCCGCCTCTGTATGGCACTCGCATCGTGCATACTATCCTGGGTGATGAACAACTCAAGGCTCTGTGGTCAGTATAAAATAAAGATCATTATATCGCAGCTCAAGATCATGATCCGCGTCATGTACTCAACCCGCCTCTGTATGGCACTCGCATCGTGCAGACTATCCTGGGTGATGAACAACTCAAGGCTCTGTGGTCAGTATAAAATAAAGATCATTATATCGCAGCTCAAGATCCGCGTCATGTACTCAACCCGCCTCTGTATGGCACTCGCATCGTGCATACTATCCTGGGTGATGAACAACTCAAGGCTCTGTGGTCAGTATAGCACCAAGATCTTCATGTTGCAGCTCAAGATTATGGTCCGGGTCATGTACCCGCTTCTATACGGCACCCGCATCGTGCATGAACAGTTGAAGGCTCTATGGTCAGTATTCTGGTTGTGGCACCTTTTTGATGAGAATGTCACATTGAAAGTCAAGTTCAGAGGGCCTACCGTGAAGTTCGAAAATTGACAAAACGATGGTCCCGTCTCTATCGCTCTTGCATATACGAAAGAGAGTGATGCCAATAGACGATTCGATGAACGAAGTGGTTCGCGGTTATAGGCCTGATATCGCATATTTAGTTTAGGTATTTAATTATGCTGCGAGTTCATGTTGCACAAAATCCGATCTAAGACGAATTAGATACCAGTACCACACTGTACAAACATGACTTTCAAAAACTGTCCTGATTTTCCCTTAACAATTTTCCCTTCATCCCCTTGGCTAACCCGATACGCATTTCTCAAGACTAAAAGTCATAAAAATAAAAGTTCAATCAGAATGTTTGAATGATTTCAGTAGGAAGTTACCCAAAATTTAACCCTATTCCCTTTAAGTAAAGTTTACACAGACACAATAGTTCTCACTGGCTAATACTCGCAGAAAACTTATTCTAAACAATTATTTGTGTAACTCCAGGTTGAAAGACGTGAAGCTAATGGCCGACCGCATCATCAGCATGCGCAAGGAGCTGCGCGCGGGCGTGGAAGGAGCCGGCTCCAAGCTGCCGTGGCAGCACATCACTGACCAGATCGGCATGTTCTGCTTCACCGGCCTCAAGCCCGACCAGGTATGTCAGTCTTAGCTTAAAAGCGTCACGAGCTGTCGCGTCCACAGCACCAAAAACCGAACATTACATTTAAAACGAACCGGCAATTTATAGAATTTAAGTGAGACATGAAACTTGATTGAAATGACATTTTGTTTTAAGTATGACATTTTTACATTTGAATTTTATTATAATTTTATTTTATATGTAATGAATTTCAATCTACGTTTAGTGAATCTCATAGACTACGGCCGACATTTATTTATTGTAATTGATTATAATTGAATTATGTGTAAATACTAATAACTTATTCTAAGCATTCGTACTAACAATAATGATCCAAGTTGGTCTCTGAATAAACGAAATTAAATAATTTAAAAAACACCCAAAAGGTTTGGCGTATGCTGACAAAGTAACCTTAATTAACGCTTGCGTCCATGATCTTGGCGTGTGAGTGACGTTTTTGTATATGACGTATAGCGTTCAAAGGGTTAAAGCTATCACAGAAGTGAACAAGGCTTTATAAGCTCGCGGCACGCAAGGACAACAGTCCTGTTAGTTATACATTTAGAAAGAAAGAAAGAAAGAAAGAAACATTTATTCATGACAAACATATACAAAAGGAAACAAACACACACACGAAGGTTACGGACGAAACGAAACGCTCCGAGTGATATCACTTAACGCATTATTGCTAAGGTTAAATTTTATGGCACGTATGTTTGTGCTCTATAATTTGATACCGAGGTCCAGAGAACATAATATCCTATACTTACCTTCCAGGTGCAAAAGCTGACCAGCGACCACCACATCTACCTCACCAAGGACGGGCGTATCTCCGTGGCCGGCCTGTCCAACAAGAACGTCAAATACGTCGCTGAGGCCATACACAAAGTCACCGCCTAGACATATCAACCACACGCCTTTACTGTTACACACACGGATATAAGTTACAGGATAGATTTAAAGATATAATAGACGGCCATAGTCGTAGAACTTTTTGAGGCTCCAAGTCTTTAGCGCCATCTAGTCCAGAGCGACCTAACTAGTTGTTACTAGATGGAGTAGCAGAGCAGGTGACATTTCCTCTTACATTTTGGCTATCTTTAGGTCGCTCTGGACTAGGTGGCGCTAAAGACTTGGAGCCTCAAAAAGTTCCACGACTATGGCCGTCTATTATTTCTTTAAGTCTATGGTTACAGCATTCTGGACAAAACTTTAAAAAAACCGATTAATAAATATCTAGCGAGTAAATTAATGTATCACGTATCATTTACTGAAACCGAATGAGGATAAACGCGCAAAAATGTGCCCAGATGGCGTGAGTAAGAAACAAACATCTCATTAGTTATGGTTTAGAAATGTCAAATCTGTGCAGTCTATGGTATAGAGTCCCTAGACCTAGGAAAAATATCACAATGACGGCTAATATAACCATTTATAATAGGGTTTGGTTTCTATCTTCAAGCGGTTTCGGGAATAAATGAGGACTTTCATCTCACAAAGGTGTGATATTTATTCCTTTGGGGATTGCTGTAACTTATAAATGTGATGTAATAGAGCCGGATAGGTAGTGCGATATTATGTAAACTGTAAGTAAAATGTGGTATACAGAACGCGATAATGAATGATTTTAAAATAGCGGTTGTGTTAGTAATAAAATAATTTTCAACCAGCATTCAAGGAAATATTCACATCAGTTTGTGAATTGATGCTGTAGTTGAATTTAACAATAATTTTAAACAAAAATGAACCGACTTCACTTAGGATCCGCTATTCCAAGAGGAAGTGGCTGAGTTGCTGTTAAAAATAGTGAAATCACTATAGGTGTGCCTATAATAGTTGAAGAGTTCGATTTATCCAGGATCCGATCATTAGACCCCGACTTGGTGCCAACGGGACCATCTAGGGGTTATACCCGTTCGATTAAAAAAAATTTGGAAATCGGTTCACGATTCACGGAGATATCGAGTAACACACATACAAAAAAATAAAAATTCAATCGAATTGAGAACCTCCTCATTTTTTGAAGTCGGTTTAAAACTTGCACATACAATACAATGTTGTTATAATAACTCAATCATTATTAAATAAAATCTAAGAGATTACGAATACATAAAATGGCACTAATTCTCTTCGGCGATCTTTGATATTATACTACTAATTGTATACAGTACCGAGAGAACACAGTATTTATGCATATATTTTCGATTAATTTTTGAGATTTCTATGACACTCGAGTAAAACTTGAATGTTACTCTTTAATTTTAATTTGTATGTTGTTTAAAAATATAAAGAAAAATTAAATTTACAGTTTTTATTTTTATGTCCCACTTGTAAAAACGTTAACAATTTCTGAAACATACCTAGAAGTATTGGCGCTTAGGTATAAAAGAATATGGAATTTTGTTGGTAGACAAATGTAAAACGAAAATATGATTAAAGTTTTATTGTTAAAATAAGTAGATAAAATAAACTTGATGCCAAAACACAGAAATTGTATGAACATGTTGCGTTGATTCTACGACGGGAGTAAAATTAAAATATATGCGGAATATGTACAGCCGGAAAACTAATTAATTAACGTCTTATGCTAGTTTAAAAACGGATGCAGGTCAATCGTTAACATTGTAATTTTAATACTTATAAAAAGCGAATCTTACCAATTCTAAACTTACATGCGCTATTCCTTTTAGGAAATTGCTTATTCATATAATTTTGGGAACACAATTTCATCCACAATTAGATTGTTTCCAGACAATCTTAATCATATTCACCTGCATCAACATCAAAAAGTTGATGTGAACTTATTTGCTAGTATTCAGTTTATCGTAGGACATACGCACATACACGCCTATATAACGCGAATTCCGTACAATTTTATTATTATGATACAAATACACTAAATACATTCTACGTTGACAGTAGTCAATGATATTTCGTTATAGGTAGTTTTTATGTACAAAATTTGTCATACCTAGAAAAAACTAGGCTAATCATGGCACAATTTCTTAGAATGTTTTCAATCCGTTGAAATTCCGAAATATGTACCGTTTCGTCAGCCTCCGAGAAGGCGGACAGCTACCCTAACTTACAAACGAATGGTTAAATAAGTAATTGAGTGGCCATCGTTACAACTAAACCGAACATTACGATGCTATATGTACAAAAATTTGGTCTTAACCTATATTGGTCTACAATACATTAAATTTACTACATAGTGAGCTGACTTCAGACGACACGACGATATTGTTATTACTGTTATTGCACAAACGGTACAGTCGCCATAGGTAGTTAAAAATATCTGAACATGCTCTTTATCGCCTTGATAATAGAGGCGTTAAGATATTTGTGACCACCTTATCCGCACCGATATATCTGATGGCGACTGTACAAGATTAAATAAACATCCACTTAAAAAATATCTTACAGTCATTTACTGATATTTTGAAAATTATCTTAAGATCTGTTGCTTAAATAAACACAGAACCATTTTGCACCAATACCCTGCACAAATACAGCTATTTAGAGTAAATAATATTACGTATTTACAGAATAATGTAATATTTCGTCACGTGAACCAAAACTCGATAATTACAAAAAAATAATCAAAACTACACCTTGTTTTGTTAAGATTACGGTTCATTACGGCTATGAACTTGTGGTAGTGTACTTAATGAGTTTTGATTGTCACCAGACGATTGATTTAATGTTATAGTAGTTGCCTATTATCACCTGCCGTTTGAAATCAGCCGTGGTTATAAATATACGTTTCGAGGGCTCATAATTTAACTGTCAACTACTGTCGTAAAAAAGCGAATCATAAATCATAAATACTATATGTAGGAACAGGAACACAAACATGCATGTAAACAGAAAAGACCGCTGGGTTTTTAGTACGGTACAGGAACAGTTTTGAACTTTTATAATTCACAAGTGCGATTTTCATTTTTAGTTAGAGAATATAATATGATTAGTCATACAAAAAAATATTTTCTAAGTTATTGACGGTGCGCTAGATATTATATAGATATTTGTTAATAACACAAAGAAAAGATTATCCAAATTAAATTTTTCTTCACCACACTATTGCATTCAACTATTTCAATATCATCTGTCATTTTATAACAGTTTGGTGAATAGATTATGTAAGCATATTCGTAAACAATTTGTAAAAATATGCGTGACCTTGAATTCTAAACGAACGACAAATGGCTAAGACGACGAATGCTATTGACAGAACCGTTATAAAATGTGAAGTTATGTAGCAATAATAAAAAGCGATAGTTTGGTAGAGAAAAATAAAACTTGCATAATCTTTTCTTTATGTAGCAAACAAATCCGTAATGCTCACAATTGTTAGAAAATATTTGTCATTATTAGTACTTAACGTATTCTAACGGGGCACAATATAAAATCGGACTTGTGAGTTTTGTCATTTTTATAGGTTAAAAAGGCGTTGTTGTACTCCACTATTTTTATTATACAGGAGTAAAAAATGCGTGCACCTCTTTCTGTCCAGTGTAGGTATACTAAGATGTTTTCAAGATGTCCGAATTGTATGAAGATATCTCTAGTAAGATTCGGAAATATTAAAAAATTACTACCATATCAGTACGAACAAATTACACTGGCCGGGCTGGTCTTAATAGATACCAAAGGAATTTGATCCTTCTATACAGTAGACGCATTTGATTGGGATGATTAGGATGCTATCGGGTATCACACCAGTGGCCCATTTTATAGTGTCAAGTTACAATTAAAGTCTCTATCACATACGGTTGTAAAACTTATAAATAGAGGTCCGATTGTAAATTGTAACTGTAGCCTTTATAACATAGGCCTCGGGTCAATTCATTCGGCTATCGCCTACCTACTGCCGATAACATGTAATATCACCAGTAACATGTTTTAGGGTTCCGTAGTCGACAAGTAGTTTCACCAGGTCTGTGTGTCCGTTCGTCTGTCCGCGGCCAAACTCAGTGTTCGTTAGTAGTGTTAGTACCAGACAACTGAAATTTGAAATGAGCTCTGATAAGTATGTGTATTAATCACGCCGATGAAGTGTTAAAACAAAATCGGTGAAAATATGATTGTTAGGATACCACCCGTACACATGAAGTTGGGGGTTGTTTTTTTTTCGCTTCAGTCCTAATATGCGAGGTGTCTTGGGACCTATTCAAAAATAATAGCGGTTTTATAAAGGCGATTTTTGAATATATTCAAGTTTTGTAAATGCTCGAAAGTTTAACAAAAGTTTCAAATATCTCTATGCTCGTTACAGTGCGGTACAGTGCGGCGGCAGCTAATCCAGCCGGCCTGGTTTGTATGAATCGTGCTGTACAAGACGAAAGCTTCATATCTGGAGGTTTCAACTGATATGAAATTCAGACCGATTCAATCAAAATCAATATTCGCGGTTCCTTGAAAACGGTTCTATATTTTAGAAATGGCTATTTTTACCAATCTTATATTGTTTGCCGACGACCACTGCTTTGTTTTGTATTTATCACGAGATACCTAAACTCCAGTTATAAAAACCAAAGGAGTTACATTAAGGCTATACACACAAGTATGTACAAGATCTTGACGATCATAAAATTTATAAAATAATTCATAACGTTAATTTATTCTCCAATGAGGATGTATTTAGGATGGCTTGTGCAAAACAGCGCTTACATACAATTTTACTCACAAAGCATTTCAATTGTGTTGTAACCAAATAGCAAAGTTTAACATTTATAATCATGGTTTAATTATAAAAATTGATTTTCTACCTTATCATTATAATTTTATAATAACCTTTATAGTGCGTAAACAAGAATCATACTATATTGAGCAGAGTGTTTTAAATACTTTATTATTTATAATATGTATTAAAGGTAGAAAATCAAATATATAGAAATGTTAACAAACTATAAGCAAGTTATCCTTACTTTAAGCAGCTGGTCAATAAACGTTATTCTAGAACCAAAATTATCATCACACGTGTATAGTAAGATTTTTTAAATGTCCGAATTGTAGGAAGAAATCTCTAGTATGATTCGGACATCTTAAAAAATTACTACCATACTGTAAGCGCACTTCCTAGGTAGCTATGTTTTATTATTATTATTACCCTATCATTCACATAATTTTGACTCTACAATAGTTCTAACGTAAAATAAGGACTTGCTGGGGCCTATTTAATAAAGCTAAAAGTGACAATTTACAAGCGGAAGTCTCTTTCTAACCCTATGTATTAGAAAGAGACTACCGCTTGTAAATAGTCAATTGTAGCTTTATTAATTAGGCCACTATCTAATAGAAATGAAAATTGTAAGCACAAGAATTAGATTGCATTTCATTTAAAAACGTTATGCAACCGGGCACATATTGGGCAAAAGAATACATTTTATTATGAGTTTTTATTAATCATTTAATTTAAGATTTAATTGGAATCAAATCTTAAAACAAGAGCAAAATAGCTTTTTATTCAGACCACTGGTAATAAGGTGTAGGTAAAGTAAATCACATTTTAGTAAAACCCTATCGTATTTATGTACAAGACAAATTACATAATGTTGAAAGATGCACTTACATAGGTAACTTAGAAATATAGGCAGGGCAGATACCTCAGTGGTCCCATTGGATGTTCGTTTTGAATTGATGATGGGATCCATGGGGAATTAAAGGGACTCAACTTCAAATATGATTGGTTGATTGGGGTACCTATCCTTTTAAGGGGCTCCCTGGCGCTAATGACCTTCGATCTGAATCGCTTAGTTTTCAAACGATTTTTATAGCCAATCATATTATCTTATAATTTTATCGGAAGCCATCAAAACTGGTCAAAAAACTATAAAAAAACGGGTGGAGCCCCTTAAATAAGACTACTTTGCAATATGACAAGGCTACGTTTTGATACCGAAGTTAGCAGTATTTTATGGGTATATCAATCAAAATACTTTGATATTACAAACGCTCCTGGCGTTCATATTTTATAATACAGATCGCATTCGACCTTTATTGATCGCGAAGGAAAGTTAGATTTTGATTGGAAAAAAATCGTAGAAACTATTTTAAACAGCAGTTAAGTTATGCAAATAGTTTCAGTAGGCAATATAAATATTCATGTTGCCTACCTCATTTGCAACTAAGTGGGTGATCATAACCATAAGTCGACTCGGCATGGCCTCTTTATAACTCCGTATGACCAAGACCCGCGCCGCGATCACCACTGGCGCTTCCTACACAAACACATTATGCTGTGAGCGGTTTACTTAGTTGCATCCAATATCTTAATAGAATTAACAGCACTTAACGGCCCATGTTTACCTCCAAAAAATGTTTACTGATATTTGGTATTAATGAGTAAAAGTTAAAAGCTATGACCAAACTGTATTGAGTTTTTAGTGATACTAAATTTACGGTGCTGTGTGTAAGCCGCTTTGTGAAGTGTGATCACCAATAGTTTTAGGCTGGCTCTACATGATGGGCCATCATAGGGACGCAGCTATACAACGGAACGAGATCGAAATATCGTTAGCTCCCTCTAACGCATAGCTGCGTCCCTATGATGGGCCATCATGTAGAGGAGCCATTACATAGTGCATCTAGTAAGTGGTCTGTAGTTCAGGGTCATTGGTGAAAGTCAGTCGTTGAATGCAATGCTACACTAACGTATAAATATACATACTTGAGTAACATATATTTATCTATAAAGATTAACAGATAATTATATATTTATATATATAGTTCACTCCAAAAATATACCAACACAAGAATATCTAATAGGGGTGGTTGATATATTTTTGAAAAAATACCGGTAAATGCAAGGCTATCAAACAATCCAAAATTTTCTAGGAACAAGTGAGCAACTCATTCCTTAACAAGGCTATACATTACAATCGAATTGAGATTAGAACTACGAATCATTTCGATTTATTTAGCCTCTTTATCCCAAAGGAATAGACGGGTACATTGTCACAATATAAACCGGCCAAAACTGTCAGTGATTTCACAGAATAAGTTATAAAAAAACGTCATACAAAGTTTACTCCCACTTCACGCACCACAAGTGTCTGTTTCACTGTTTGTCGGGGTCGTCGTCCGCCATGATGCTCTCCTCTAAATACGGGAACTCGTCAAGGCTCATATCGTTGGTACTGATGGCGGTGCTGAACACATCAATGCGCTTGTGACGCGACCGCGCCTCAGCAACTTTCTCCGACAACTTCTCTTTGGCGACGCTCAGAGCGTCGACTTCTGCCGGGTTCTTTGCACTCTTCGACTTGAGCGCGAACGACGAGTCGTTGCTCGATGAACCCTCGTCTTGGAGCTGGCTGAGTAGCGTTCGCGTCGCTTTGGACATCGCGCTAGAACTGTACATTTCGCTCCTTTCCCCTAAAAAATATAAATAAAGAAAAATAAATGACTAGCGGAGCGAATCAGCCAGTTATATTTGCCAAAGACAATTATTTTACACAAACAAAAAAAAAGTAACAAACATTCCATTCAGATAACGTGTTTTATTAATCTGATATCTTACCGCTAGGCGTCGCCCGTTGTATCGTCTCCTGTGAATGTTTCGCCTTAGCCTTCCTGTTGTCCACCATATACTCACTGTCACTATCACTGGACATGCCCAAGTCTAGGTGTAGAGAATTCAGTTTGTCTTCCTCATCCTTCCCTTTCCTCGACACCGTGTCGAGTTCCATCTCCCAGTCCGTGACGCTCGAAGAGTCCTTCACGCCCTCAGAGTCCTTGTTAAAATTAGATTTTGCGTTTTCATCTTTTATAATCGATAAACCCGATTCCTCCATAGGCCCGATGTCGCCTATACTTTCTGAAGCGGAGTCTATGCTCGCGTTGCACGTCTCCTCTGACAATTGGGAGTCGAACAAAACAGGTGTGTCCTGGGTTATTGCTTGGGACTTTTTGTTTTCGTCGGAGAGGCGAGCTGCGCTACCTCTACTGTCCAAGATCTCGGACATAGTTGTCGTCCGGCCTGACTGGTCGTTGTTTAACTCGAGAACGATCACGTTTCCCGGACACTTGCTCGCTTCCGTCTGTTCTGGCTTTGAAGCTTGTAAAAGCTGGTTCACGTTCTTACCCATGATTATTTTCGACATGTCGTTGCCGTTTTTGCTAAATGATAAAGCTTTGCCTATCGTCGCACCTTTTTGCACGACGATGACGCTGCCTTTTGCGCTCGCGGGTCTCACGATAGGGTTAGTTATTTTGGTGGTGGACACTGGGGTGAGTCCTTTTACTGGGACAATGTCGGCTAAATTGGCGGTTTTGATGGTCTCCGAGCCTACGACTTTAGTGACTGGCGCCGGCGTACTGACCGCACTCGCTGGCTTAGACACCACAGTGACAGCAGGAGATTTAGTCGCTTGAGTGAGTGATTGGGAACTGACCGGGACCAATTTCATACCAGTTGGGATTCCCTTAAAATGCAATAGCGGGAGCTGGACTTCCGCACCCGCTTTCGTCCGCGACTTGGCGGGTAACACGACCATCTTTTGGCCGGGTTTTTGGTTTAGGACAAAGGTTTTGGCGGAAACTTTTAAGTCGGTTGCGGGGATGCCTTTAGGCGTAAATGGTTCTGTGCGTATAACTGGTGGTGGTTCCTTCATCGGCGTACGCATAGCGGGCGATGATATGATTATCTTAGAGTTCACATTCTTATTCTCAGGAGGTTTGGATACTATGATCATCTTGTCGGACATCGGCGCTGGGGTGGTCTGTTTGTTGACCGCCCCTATCAGTTTGGTAGTGACAATTTTTCCAGCAGGATTGATCGCCTTCTGAGAAGGGCTAGGTGCGACAACCACTTGCCTATTAGAAAGCACTTTAATTCCCTCAGATTTCTGTAAAATTTTCATTTCAGGTTTCTTATCGGAGTGCGATTCCGGCCGGCGCCCCTTTATAAGGAGTTGGTGAGGTTTGGGCGCGCCGTGCTTGGAGACGGGGGTCTGGGCTTGAAGAGAGGCGGGGTCAGGGCTGTCAGAGACTCCGAGTTCGTGCGGGACTGTGGCCGGCTGGGTTAGTAACGCCATGGTTGGGGAGTCCGTGAGCATGCCAGGCGAGGAGAGTACTTTGGGTTTGAGTTCATCCATGTAGTCTGGTTTGGTCTTGCCACCGAGAACTGACTGGGCATAGGTAGCCTGGAAAGTGCCAGGTGGTCCAGCATAGTCGGGCGGATAGCGCTTGCTGGGTGAGCTGGGGATCTCTTGGGCCTTCTTGGACTGCTGGCGCTGGCTGGGCGCCTTCTGCTTGTGTGAACGGTGTTTGTGGGCGCGTGGTTGGTGCGGGTGACTTGATTTGCTTGTGGACACTTTGCTCACTTGATTGTAGGAGTGCTTCGATTGCGATGATGATTTACCTGTGGAAAAGATAACCTCTTCAAGTTAATAAAAACTAACATGGTTGAAATAACGGATTTAACGCATACAGACAATATCTACCAGTCAACCATAGGGCCCAACAGAAACATTATAAGGTGCTGATACAGATTTTAAATATTTTAATGGCGAATAACATTGGCACAAAGATTATTTAAGCGAAATAAACGATATATCGTTTTATAATACTGCAAAATAAGGTAGAGAGTTCCACTGTATTGGACAGTAAGATTAGAAGTTCAAGTCTAAATAATATTTAGACTCACTTGTAGCAGGCTGCGAATATTTCGAGTAGATCTGTGACAGGTTAAGATGCTTTTGATTGGTGTTAGCAGGTATGTTCCTCATATTTTTCACTGGTATTGTTGCATCATCAGGTATAGATCCACCTTCGGGTATTTTCCTTTTTCTGTTGAGAAGCTCAGTCTCCCAAAGCTGAAAGGGAAGTTACATTTTAAAAAAAAACATGAAATAAAAACTATAAATGTAAAGAAATCATGTGTGTTTATTTACTTTAGAAGTTTGATCTTCCATAGCGATAGGAGGGTACAGCATTTCATCCATCATATCATTAGTTTGGAGAGCACTCTCTGCAGTCTCCCCCTCTGGATCTGGTAGCTCCTCTTCACTAGATTTAGGCGCCACAAGTTTCTCGGCTTCTAATTTCTTTAAGATCTCTTTGTTTTCTTCCTTGATGGCTTCGGCTGCTTTATCCGCAATCTCTGTGTAGGCGGTCTGCGGGATGCCACGAGGCATCAGGGGCACTCGCCTCCTGCCTTCGCTGATCCATCCTAATCCTGTGTTTGGACCTGTTAACCTAAAAAAGATACATAAGTTAAAAAAAATATTATAACTTACTTAAAGCCGAAATTGGATGAAAGCCGTGAACAAAAGAAATATTTTAGCTTGTAATAAAAATAATATACACAAACCGCTTGCTTGGTAAAATAAATTGATATATTCATCTACGTCATATACAAAGGAAAAAGTGACCAAGGCCGCCGGTGACCAGGACTGGACCCTTTATATTATGTACACATAGTAGTGTGTCTGTATACTTAAAGTAAACAAATCAGAATATTTATTGAAATACTCTGATTTGTTTTCTAGTTATATTTGAACCAATTAAAAGTTTTGAATCACTCTAAAGAAAAGTCTGGATTATATCAACATTATTCTATATATCAAATTTTATTATTCTTTTTATCTGGTAACTTACCTGGGTAGTCTAAGTAAAAGTCCATACCTATCTAGTTTCCCAGCGTTTCAATAATGTCAGATTATCATCATCCTCCTAGCGTTTGTCCCAATTTTGCTACGGCTAAATTGAGCCTAGAGTCTCTAGGCAAGCTAATCCCAGAAATTGACATAGGCAGAGGCACTAGGTTTTACGAAAACGACTGCAATGTAACCTTTTAACCCAGAGGGGAAACTAGGCCTTGTTGGGATTAGGTCCGGTTTCTTTACAATGTTTTCCCCGAGAAGCAACTGGTAAACATCAGATATTTCGTACATAAGTTCTGAAAAACTCAGTGGTACGAGCCGGGGTTTGAACCCGAGACCTTTCAATAATGTAATAACACAAATATAAATTAAAAAATATATGAAAAAATGGTAAAATAATCTTTTCAATAAGGGAACGTACCCAAACTACGTGACCCATTTTTTCCCGTTTTTGACCCCCCCCAGTGACCATACGTAGTAATTGCCAAGACCCCCCCTCCCCCCTATTTGTCACGTAGTAAAACTCACACATATGGTTTAGAGTGATGTTTTGGAGATAGAAAGCAAAAAAACATGTTTTGGCATACTTATTGCCTTTTATTAACACGACACTGGCCGCGTGACGCCAAAAGTGCGTGGAAACCTATAATTAGAAGCGCGAGCATAATTATTGACTATGTGACAGAACCTAAGACTCCCCCCCTCCCCCCTGTGACCTAGAGTAGTATTTTGACGACCCCCCTCCCCCCCCCCCTAAACGGGTCACGTAGTTTGTGTACGTTCCCTAAGAGACAACCATAAAAATAGTTTTTATTTTTACTAATTTACATTTTCTTACCTGTGGTCTCTTCGTACCATCCTAAAATTATTCCATTGTCTAGGTTAGGTGGCTATTTCAAAATATTTTTTACTTTGAAATATACTTGTATTTTGTTAAAGTTAGTAATGTTAATATTATAAAAGATATGATTCTTCACTTTCTAAGTGACATAAATTGAAATGAAATATTTTATCCGAAAAAATACTTAAATTAATATTATTTTCTTACGTACAAAATATTTTATAAATAAAATATTAGGTAAATATAAAAGTCATATCTGTTGTCAGTGCTGTCATTGGTGATTTTTAATACATTTATAGCATAAATTCCTTACTTTAGGATTGTTGCTATAGTGAAGTTGAGGCTCACCAGCTCTTGTATTGCTATAGTGAATTTTTTTTATACCACAACGGTGGCAACATGATTGATTTGTTCCAATGCACTTCGATAACAACATAATCTTGTATAGTAAACAGTTTAATTAGCAGATAGGCAACCATGATAACTTCACGAGTTATCAAGGTACAGTCCACATGAAATATATCAGTGGCCATGGTACTCCAAAATATCTGAAGATGCACTTAGTCGCCTTGACAATAGAGGTGTTCTTCAGATATTTGTGACCACCTTGGCCGCTCTGATATATCTGATGGTGTCTGTACTAGATTGCTATTCTAGTTTTTTTTTCACTGAACATCATTTTAGATAACCTAGATACAAAATTCATGAGAGCTTTAACGTTTTAGTAATAAATTGTTATGAATTCTTAATAATATTGTAATAATGAGGCAACACTACAAAGTAAGTCCAAGTAAGGTTTTGTAAGTAACAGTGAATATGAACAAAATATACCTAGTAATCAGCAGTGATCAAATGATCATATATATTTCAACTAAACCTGTGCAATAAAGTTTTTTGTTTTGTGAATTTGGGAGCGTTCAAGTATTACGTAACGCAATCGGGGGGGGGGGGGGGGGGGCAAAAAACTTCAAAAATTGCGTTATAATGCTTGTTTGCCACCGTTGTTGTATGAAAAAAAAAACTTAGTTCTTTTTCATACTTGGTTTAACAATTTAAATGTCTCAAAATAATATTAATCCTAGCAATGCACCAAAAATGCTGGATAATCTATGACCACCGGTAATCAGACAATAAACTACCCACAGGTTTGTGTGGGGATTTGCTTAAGAATATGTGGCTCTCTACTTCTATAAAGTTTCATATTCAATGACCATACATATTGTTATATTGTCGCTTGTAATATGAATTAACGTAACCGCCAAAGAATCCTTTGGCGGTTACTTTAATTCATATTACAATCGACGATATGTGCGCATAGTAGAATTTATGACTGAGTTTAAATTTGTAATGGTAATAACTTCTGATAACAAATCTATAAAATAAATTAAAAGTCCATAAATCTGTCAATATGAAGGGCTATGAGTTTGATTTTACTAAAAATGATTTTATATAACAAAATTTAAAATTCAAAAATTGTATACCACTAGGATAATATTTCCAAAATATCAGTTATAAAACTAATATAAATAAGCATGAACCTACTCTAAATCTCCTATACTTGCATTGAATTAATAAAAAAAACTTTTTTAAATTATTGTGACATTTAAAATTAGGTTAGCTGTCATATTTCAAATATAAATTAATATATATTAATACCAGAAATCTCATACAAAACCGTGTAAAATAGTTATCTAACATCATCCTCTATTAGTATAAATGTCAAAAATGTGTGCATCTATGAGGCCAAGGCAGCCATAAAGGCTGAAAAACATTCCAATCAAACTCAGTATTTCTCACTATTAATTGATAAAACACATTGTTTCTAACCAATAAGTCTACAATTTCAATAAAGGTTCATGATAGATTCTACCCACAGCCATCTTTGACACAATACAATAGTGTTTAAAAATAAACTAAAAAGCCAAAATATACACAAAATATTAACTTACTGATGTGCAATAGTAGCCAACAGCTCGTCATTAGAGACGCGTCGCGCCTCCGCGCTGTGGCGATCGCTGCTAATATGCAAAACGGCGCGCAGTTCCTCAAGCAACTTTTTTCTGTTGTCTTCCAAACCCCCTTGTGCTCTAAACACACTGATCATATTCGAGTAGGCTTCCAATTCTACAAACAAAGGAAGGTACTGATTTATAATTACAGAAACTCACGTACATTTCACGTTATAAACGCTTATACCATACGCTCACAGTCAAAGAAAATGTTAGGAGGGAAAATGAATGCCATTTATAAGACTAAAAATATATACCAAGTCTGCGAAGCGTTCGACGACATTCGTCGTGCGTCATGTTTAAAAGCATGGGCCACATTATTGGGCCGTTGTAATGAACACTGTTAATCCACGGTTTAATTATAATAATATAACCATATTTTAAGAAATTCTCAATTGGCAAATATCCATACTGTTTACTTCACTTCAAACGACAATTTCGTTCATTTTGACACTTCAAGCGAGTAGATGCGAAATAAATAACGGATGGCTTGTATATTGTCTATGGTTTTTAGGGATGCCAGTACAAAGTTCTAGTTTCAGCGAATAAAATACGTCAATACGATAATAAATTTGCAGAAACTTGGTGTATTTAGTTCTTAATATACAATATTACATAAAAGCCTTGGGGATGTTATTTTTGAAGGAAGACATATTAAAGTCGCCTGTTTTGGAAGTTATGGATACGAGCAAAAATATAATAATCGAACGAGCGAAGCGTAAGCGAAGCGAGTTCTTACAAACAACTGGCTACTGGGACGTCTCATGTAAATCAAAACAAATTCTCAAAATAAAATATTCAACACAAAAACTTGTATATTAAATATTTGACGTGCAAAAATCTGGCAAGAAGTAAACAAACATTGTTGCTTAGAAACCTATATTTAAAGAACATACGTAGTCTGCAAGATGCGGTTTTAATCTGCAAAGTCTGCAAGATACGGAGATCACGGGGTGGACTTTTCGATGAGATTTGTACGTCGTTAGTTTTTGTGAATAAATGAATTTATATTTTTTAGAATATTTGTGGTGAGTTCAAACCCACCTATTTCTTTACATTTTTTAAACATTATCTGCATTGGTTATTTCCGTGGACGGTGTCGATGTATACTATGATACTGTAGACAAAGTCAACTTAAAAAAAAACATTCGCAAGTATGTAAACTAAATAAAAACGCAAAAATATATCAAGAAATATCAACTAGTAATCCGCCTCGAACTGAAAACTCGCGATTTACTTGCAAACGAGTTGACCAATATTACAAGATCCATATGAAGATTTTTTTTGCCATCTAAGTCAACCCCTTGATCGATCCAGCTCATAAACGAACTATCAAATTAAATGTATCTCTACTATAACTGCAACAAATTTCATTAAGATCAGAAAAACGTTACTAAAGTTATCACGCAACAAACTCTCAAAATCGAAAAGCCATCGAAACGCCGAGATGTCCCAGTAACCAGAAGTTGTTTGCAAGTGTTAAAAGGTTGTACATATACCTTTAGTTAGATTTGTATTGGTAGCTTAGTTTCTTAATATGATTTGCTTACATTCTATGTCAATGTCACTTCATGAAAAATAGATTTATGTTATTCTTGTTAATGTGATTCTAAATAAAAGAAATAATTATATTTACACACAGCAACTATCATTTACTATTTAACATGGTAGCATTTTAACAGTCAAGAACTAAGAAATCACTTCGCTTACGCTCTCGCTCGTTGCTAAGTCTCTCGCTCGAGAAAGGTACTGCAGGCCACATGGAGGCGAAATAATATCCCACTGTAAATTTCAGTAACAGGTTGACGACCTTTTGAAAGGACATTAGGCGTCTGTAAGTTAAGTGTTATAATTTTACGAATAAGACTTTAGTTTTAACTAAACAAGGCTTATACTTACCATGAATAACTTAATTAGTGACGATATATTTAACTTCATTCATAAATACAGAAAAATACTAAGTTCATCATCATCCTAGCGTTTATCCCGGTTTGGGGTCCGCTTGACAACCTAATCCCATGAATTGGCGTAGACACTAGTTTTAACGAAAGCGAATGCCATCTGACCTTCCAACCCAGAGGGGAAATTAGGCCTTTTTGGGATTAGATCAGGTTTCCTTACGATGTTTTCCTTCACCGAAAAGCGACTGGTAAATATCAATTGATATTCCGTACATAAGTTCTGAAAAACTCAGCCGGAGTTTGAACCCGAGACCTCCGGATTGAAAGTCGGACGTCTTACCGCAAGGCTACCAGCGCTCTTAGAAAAATACTAAGTTATAACTTATAAAACAGAAATCCAGAAACAAATATTCGTAAGGTCCCAACTTTGTCGGCAAGGTCAATATTTACTACTAGACTAAGGAAGCAAAACTAAATCAGAGATAGTTATTTTGAGAATTTTTTATGTCCTAATTAATTATGTATTTTTAATAAAATTGCGTCTGAGTCCGTTATGTTGGGAAATTGATTCAATTTGAATAGCTATTTAGCTGAACCGTTGCCATTTATCTGATAAGCATAATATTGAAACTCGATGTGGCGTCAAAAGATGTAGTTCCTTCACTGTGAATTAAGTACTACTTATAACATAAAATTCATAAAGCTTTATAATATTATTTAGGAAATCTTCATCTTTTTTACAACATTACAAATGTTTATAAATAAGTATCAGGCATTTAAAAAACGGTTAGTGTGTAAGTTAAAAAGAAATGAATTCATAATTTTCCATTTTCTTGAAATTAATGAATATTAATCTTTTTTTTTACAGTGAATATATAAAAAAAAAATATTTTAATATTTTATAATATCGGGAAATCGCCATCTTGTGGCCACACTAACTAATGCTAACCATAGACAAATTGGCGTTTGAAATATTCGCGTTTGCGAAGCCTGCTAGTAGAAAGTTACTTTGTTATAATAAAACTATAACTATAGAACTAAAGTATTTGTGAATTAATCTTCCAATATGATATTAAATGAAATAAATAATTTAACGAAATAAAATTAATGTCAAAATTAAAACAAATATAGGAGTTCAGTAATATTGTTAATGATGTTTGTATGTTGGTCGTCTTGTTTTATTTTTTTTTTCAATTCAAGTAGCGTTATTATTTTTATCTGTGATATATCATAACTTACAAATCTGTCAAAAGTTCAACGTTTTTACTGGATTTGATTAATTTTGATGTGAAGTGAATTAGAGAGTTGGTGCTGATAACAATATTTCTTGCTGTCTTTTGTTATTTATTCACTATGACCGATGTAGACGAGATTATTGACTACATAAAGTCATTGAAGAAGGGCTTCGATAAAGATTTGTTCCAAAGCAAAATCGATGAATTGGCTCAAGCAGTTGATACAGTTGGATTGGAATATGAAGATTTTCACACATTGTTAAAAGTTTGGTTGAATTTAACAATACGTAAGTAACTATTCTATTTAATAAAGAACCTGCAATAACTTATCTGAAGTAACGCCAGCAGTAATACAAATAACATGTCACCTCATATCATCATTAAGAGCTATATTCTTTTTGCAAATCCGCTCGTTTGAACAAGTCCTTTGATATCGTTTTACTAGGCGTTTTCTTAACTTTACGCTTTCAGCTGCCTCTCATCTCTTCAACACTCGTCTTTGAATGATATGCATTTCATAGGAACTAAAGTGTATAGTGGTTCCTCCACCATTTATTCATATATTTGTATTGTAAATTTCAGCCATAACAAAATGGGTCAGCATTGGAGTGTGTCTTGTGCCTCAGAACAGCGTGAGAGAGCAAACCGTTGACTATGCCCTGAGATGGCTGTTGGCTAATGCATATAATCAAACCAACTTCTCAAAGATAGCTTTCCTTTTGGACTGGCTAATAGGTAAAATCTGATTTTATTCACATTTTCTTTGGTTTAAAATAAGAGTGGTGGTGTAGCAATGCAAGAGATCGAGATCTCTGGTGCTCATTAGAGGAGGCCTATGTCCAAACCAGAAGTAAGTCTAATAATTAAACCTAGTTATTATTAAATTAAATTAACAAAACATTAAAAATTAATTTTAAGAGAAAACTATGTTTGGCGAATAAAGGCTATTTTTATTATATTTTATTTTTTAAATTAAGAGTATCTTCTTAAATAAAAGTACATGTGAACAAGGTTTGATAGCTTATTTATTTATTTATTTATTTTTAATTTAAGAGCCGAGAGTGTCCCACTGCTGGGCAAAATACCCCCTTTCCCTCCATCATATATCGGTCTTGAGCAATCTCCCAGCACTCAGTCATCATGAAAGGTGTCAAGTTTGGCACTCCAATGTTTTTTAGGTTTGCCCTGACGCTGGGCTATATCTTGTGGACCCACCTGGTGGTTATTTTTGCCCACAAGTCTTCCAATGATATTGTTTCTAACACAATTCCAAAAGGTAATAGACATAATAAATGTGGTTTTAATACTTTTCACAGCTGCTATGGATTGTGATTCCATAGATATTGCAGCACTAGATTGTGGATATGAAGTTTTTTTTTCTTTGCTGTCCTATGAAGTGCTAGTAAGTTTATTTTTATTTTTTCTGTTATTTTTGTCTCCTCAAATTTTTTAATTGGTTTTTAATTTTTAATTTAATTTATAACTTAACTTGTTCTTAATTGTATTATATAATAATGGACTTCAAAATTCAGTTATCAGCATGCCAAACTTCATTCTAATCTGTTTAGCCATCTTTATATGACTGAAATATCCAAGCCATGCACAGTTAGTTTTACTACTGTAAAACTTTTATATGGCAGCGATGTTTCATTTTTTTATTACAATATCCAGGCTGCCCATGTGCTAAAGTTGGTGTACACTCTGACGAAGCCAACAGATGTCACTAGAAATAGGGTGTTGGAGCTGTTTGACTACGCCAAAAAAAGAGAAAGTAAAAAGGTATGTAGTTCAATTTTATTCGTCATATACAATTGACAGGCCCTTTTAATTCCTTAGTAAATAAATAGGTATTCAGGGAAATTTACATGCCACTGGCTCATGCAGGGTATTGTATAGTTTTATTCAGAATATGCCTGATTAGCCGTGTCTACACCTGGCGCACCGCCTCGCGAGGAAATTGCCGCGCGCGGCAGCTCGGCTAGTGTGGACGTGACTCGGCCGAGGCAATCGCACGCGCGGCCGCAATGCCGAATGCACCACACTAGCCAAGCTGCCGCGCGCGGCAAGTTTCTGGCAATGTGGTGCGTCAGGTGTAGACACGGCTATTAAGAAACCCAATAAGGCTAACATTTCCGTATTGGTTGGAAGTTGAAATAGCAGTCACTTTTGTAATAATTGTGTGCTATATGGTGGGTTAAAAGATTATGACACTTATTTAATAAGCCAACAAGAATATGTTGATTTTTCTGGGTTAAACTTGATGTTTCTACTCTTTGAAATTTTTTGACCTGCACCCAACTATAGGCATTTATCACAATTATTCAATTTAAACTTTCCTGAGTCATTTTAAGTTTGATTTAACACTATAAAATAGAGCAGTCTATTTAGTTACTATCTGCATTTTGGAGAGTTTAGGTGTCCATCTTCAAGCACTAAGAGTGCTACTTGAACTGGTCCATGACTCGCTACTGAGACGCGCGCTGCCGACTGCCGGCCTACGATCGGCGCGGTGCGCAGCGCGACGCGTGCGCTCTGATAATAGTGTCGTGATAAATAGACGTGACTGAAATCATTATACTGTACAGATATTTATCACAATATCTGAATTTCAGAGCATGTGTCGTCAGCTACAGGTGTTGCTTGGCTTGTTCAAGTCATACAAACCTGAGTGTGTGCCTGAAGACATTCCAGCGGTCCCCATACACACCACATTTAAGAGCAACATCACGGTGCTGACTAGGTTTAAGAAATGGCAGGTAAAAAGAGAACAGTGAACTGAATATAATGAAATTAATTTTACCTATATAGAATTTTGTATGCAGATGAGAGAGGTCAACCATTTCTCCAGATACATTTCTACCTTAAATATTACTTTTTATCCTCTTTAATAAGCGGACCACACTGAACGAGTCGTCTCGCGAGGAAATTGCCGCGCAAAGTAGCTCGGCCAGTGTAAGGTGCCTCGCTAGAGGCATTGCGGCCGCGCGTGCGTTTGCGTCGGCCGAGGCACGTCTATACTGGCTTCTCGCGGCCATTTCCTCGAGAGGCCGCTCGTTCATTGTGCATCCGCCTAAAAATGAGGACACAATAATTTTTAAGGTAGAAATGTAGTTATCTGCAGAAATGGTTGACCCCTCCTATCTGCATACTCAATTCTATGAAGGAGTGGTTCTAAGTTTTTTTACTTAGTAGTGGTGTATAAAACTCATTAAAGGCCCTTATGTTATGAAAAACAAGGTACAGTCGACGTCAAAAATATATTTATACTTTTGCATCTTATTGCAATGGAGTAAGATGTAATAGTGTAAACATATCTTTTGTAACTTATATAACTTTTTTGTTTCTTAAGTCCGCATCTACATTGTTAGTTGGTTAAATTGTAGGTACCTACGTTTATTTTATATTTTTAATTATAAATGTTTTTTTTATTTTAGGAACAAAGAAATGACGAAGTAAGAGAGAATCGACATTTAATGTGGACAAATCCCATGCTGGTAATTATTTTTTCTAAACCCCATAACGATTTTTATCATGTTTTTTTTATTAATATGTTAAATGTCTTACCAAATTGTTATAGGGTGTAAAAGCCAAGAAGGGTGAATCACTGGTACCTAATATAGAATTTTTAAATATTGGATCTCAACAATACCAGGATAAGGAGCCTAAAAAGAACTATCTTGATTTCACTGAGTAAGTACAACATTCACGCAACTCTAATATGCATTATTAAAATATAAGTATTGGTAAGAATTTTATTTTATAGAATGCATGTTATGCATAGAAATAAGTTCAATGTTTTCTTTTATACCACGACGGTAGCAAACAAGCACACGCCCTGCCTAATGATACGCAGTTACCATAGCCTTTGGACGCCTGCATCTCTAGAAGTGTCACATGCGCGTCGCCGATTATATTATTTTTACAAAATTGTAGCTCTAATGGATTTTTAGAAAGTGAGGACTTGAGGAGTATAAATATGTAGATGTTAGAAATAGGCTTAAGCATGACAACAAGAAAACAAAAGATCATTTTGAATACTTTGCCCTTATAGACACTTGCTACTGATTGTATATTGACTGTAAAAAGTCATAAGTCTACTCTAAAAACGCGAGCTTATACTAAATAATGTATTGCACACTTTTCGCTTATTATTCTTTATATAAAATTTGTTATTCCCCAGCCCAGTGTCACTTCTGCAGTACAGCGTGCACCGATCAGTATCTCGCCCTGCGCGATTGCGAGCACTCCTGCACAACAGCACGGGCCTAATGTTGCTCGCACTCAGCGACGCGCGCACGCAGGCCGCACTGAACCACGACCTGCATTACATGCTCACTGGCTGTGAGTACTATACATACTGGTGCAGCCCGGTGTCCCTTATACAGAACAGCAAGCACTCCTGCACAGCAGCACGGGCCTAGCATTGTTCGCTCTCAGCGACGCGCGCACGCAGGCAGCACTGAACGAACAGCAAAATGCTAACATTATCGAACTCGCGGAGCGCAAGCGAAGTGAGTTCTTAAAACAACTCCAGACCGAACTGTCACCTGGCTACTGGGACGCCTCGGCATTTGGATGGCTTTTTGATTTCGATAGTTTGTCTGACGATAACTTTAGTAGGGTTTTTCTGATCTTTATGAAATTTCTTGGGCCTGTAGCAGAGGTACATAAAATTTGAGAGTTCGTATATGAGCAGGATCGATCAAGTGGTTATGGAGCTAGGAGGAGAAAAAAATCCTCCTTAGGGTCTTGATATATTGGTAAACTCGTTTGCAAGTGAATCGTGAGTTCTCAGTTCGAGGCGGACTACTAGTATATTTTAGAATAACTTGGCCGCCTCTATGAACCGGATGGCGACAGTGACGTGTGGTTTTAGATTCTGATTGAATATCTCTTGTTTTTATACGTTTAATTTTATACCTTACTCCAAAAAAGGTACGCCATTACGTCATCATACTTGAGTCGATAACCTGATTAGAATGCAGGTTAGCTGAATGCTTCTACAACATATTGTTTTTTTGTGTAGGTTTCCTGGACGCCTCACCGCATAGCGAGCTAGAAAAGCGCGACGCACTGCACCGCGTGGCTGTCCTACAGCGCACGTTATGTCAACCGATACGGGCTGCTTCGGCATTCCTAGCGCATTTGCTGCCACTTTGGGACGAAACGCACTACTTCAAAGAGGTAATCTTACCCCCTTATTCATAAACGTCTACTAAAGTTAAGAGGCCTCTAATAATTCGTTTGTCCCTTTCCGTCCAACCTATATGAGGGAAGGGGACAAACGATTATCAGCGATCTCTTAACTTTAGTGGCCGTTTATGAATAAGGGGATTAGTCTCTAGGTCGCCTAAACTGAGCAAACTAGAGAAATGAGACCCTTATACTGAGTGTCTATGCTACAGGGCGCTTGTCAACCGATAAGGGCAGATTCGGCATTCTTAGCGCTTTTTCTGCCTCTTTGGGACGAAATACACTACTTCAAAGAGGTAATCTTACTAGAGCTAGGTCGCTTAGGTCAACCTCAATAGATTCATTACAAGCTTGACCCAACTCCAAAGGCACATTTAAAACACCAGGTAGAGATTTCGCTGCTAGTGACTTGTCGTCATCATTACAATGGCTAATTAGTTCCCTGTGATAGATAGAGGACCGTCTGGTGTATTTGGAAGCACGTTAGACCGGCAATCCAATCCGATCCTGTTCGAATCCCGTGATGTTCCAGAGGCCTTCACAATAAATTGTTTAACTGTTATTTTTTTATCATAAATAATTTGAGTTAATACTTGTCAGATCTTGGAGCTGATAGAATGGGTGGAGGCGGACCCGGAGCTGCTCCCTCGAGTGCTGGAGCCGGTGACGCGAGTTTACCACCGAGCGCAGCCCGTGCAGCAGTGCGCCATCCTGCGGTCACTCACCGCCATGTACACCAACCTGGTGAGTGACTGTCTGATAGATCTTGCATTACAGTTGCACAGCTTTACCATGTATTCGAGGTCTGAGAACGAGAGAAAGGCGTTGCTGACAGTGCATAGCGCGGGGACGCGGCTTCCTCGCATTGGTGCAAATTTAACTGTAATACGGCCTTGCACTTAAATTATATGAAAAGGTCGACATGAGATCGGCCGAAATATATGAACACAGTAGCAGAAAGTCCAGAAAAAGGACTACTAGGTTGTCTAGATTTAGTAAAAATCCTCTGATTTTCGAGGTAATAGCACTTTTCTCCATATTATTGTTATAATTGAATCAATAAATTGCTTTAAATTATATATTTATTAGCTTAAGATAATATTTGTAACTGACGATTCCTTCGTGCTTCGTGCTTGTAATATTTTCTTGTCTTTTGATTTTTTTTTCCCCATTGCATTGTAAATTTTTTAGGAAAAAATAAAAGTAATATTTAGGCCTTTTTCTGGACTAGATACTTGACATCCGGTATATGAAATCAATGACTAAATCAGCATATTACTTCCAGGTTTACGCCAGCACTCGAACAAGGCGATACTTTGTGTCGGCTACGACGCCGCAAGAAATGTACACTGAGGCGCTGAGCTTCGTGGCCTCAACCATAAGCACCATGTGTGGCAGAGCACTGCAAGTCGATCCAGGTACAACATAGAGACAAATCCATTCAGTAAAGTCGTCCACAAAAGTTGTAAATCACCTAGAATTATTATCACATCAGAATTAATCACAGACTATTAGACCGCAATTTATTGTTTCAATCTTCAACTCAGCGACTGTTTCCCAGACGATCACCGAGCACTATACAGCTGCATAACCAGCGCCCTACGCGTGACTCGAGCTCAACTGTCGCTCGGCTCGGCGACGTCGCTGTCGGCCCTGCCGCCGCTGCCGGCGCTGCAGCTGCCGCTGCTGTCCGTGTCCGCCGACCTGCTGGACAAGGTCGCCGAGCTGATCCTCACGTGAGTTCTTATTCTATGCTGTCAACCTTACTAGGTGGTGCTATCTATCGCGTTATTTTTAATCGTTTCACTTCATAACAAAGATTAAAATGAATTGAAAAAGTAAAGACCTGCATTTTGTTAATAGTTTAAAGGTGTTGTTATACCTTTAAAATACCACAACTTGTTAATCATTGTTCATGTTTAACTAAGTGGGTTGTGGACCACAACCCACTTAGTTAAACACAACTTGTGGTCTCTGACTCAGACTGAATAGTATTTTTATTTATTAATGTAAATAATAGTATTTTTAGTACCTAAGGGTGTCGTCCTTTATATAAAGGACGCCGGGTAACAATGACATATTTTGTCGAAATATTAGTTACATCAGTAGAAGGAAATTCGGAAAGCAATCTTCTTCTCAATCTTCTTATTATTATTTACGTAGAGTAACACATGAACACTCCTCGGTCACTCGATTTTAATTATAAAACAATTCAAAGTATTTATACCACATTTGATTGTTCCTAGTACAGTCCAATTCTCCAATATCTGTACATACGGACGTTCAAAAATATATGAAAACTTTAAACCTGAGAGTCACCGCCAGGTTTCGAGGTCTCTTGCTTTTATTCGTGGGCCGCAGTTTGGAGGTTATCAAATAAAACGAAGTAGGCAAGCAGTCGACTTTAGACTCATCGCTTCGCTTAGCGAACACGCTCGACGTCGAAGTTATTATGCAATCGAACAGATGGCGCTATTTCAGTCTTCCGGAACAAACTTTTATCCGTCGACCTTTACGTAGTTTTTCCGAATATCTGGACTGTACGAAGAACTCCCGTGCGATACCACTTTGTACTCACTTGTGTTTTATTTACTATCGCTTGCTGGATGTTACTCACTACCTTTAGATAATTTATTATCTATTATTGTAATATAATAGCATGTTTTACCGACTTCAAAATTTAAGGAGTGAGATTATTTCATAAGCTTTTTGTAAGTATTATTTCATATAGTTTGATTTATTCATATTTTATTTTTTTGTTACAATTGTATGTTAAGTTTATTGTTGTTTTTAATGTATTAACTAATTATCTATGGAGCATTGATTCGATATAAAAATAATTTAACCGAATTAAGTATATTTTTTAATCATATAAGTCTTGTTTGTTCCATTCAATATTCTATCATAGTCATCATCATCAATAAACTCGTATGTACTTACTGGATATTGGCCTCCTATTATCTTAGGGATCTAACAATTCGCTGGCATTTATGGTATGAGAAAGCACTAAAACGAATATCTAATTATCAATATCATATTTTAAAATTGATATGCTTCTAATGAACCAGATCAAGAATAAGATTTTTTTCATAAATTTTGCCTTATGCTAGAAAATTCAAAGCATTTCTCTGACAAAATAATCGTTCTTTCAGATACAAGGAAATAATGTTCGCAATGCAATCAAACAAGGAGAACAGGAAAGATGAAAGGTACACCGATCAAAAGAGGACGCTCAAAGGGTACACCTCTGACATCGTGCGTTGCTTGTTCAACGAAGCTAGCTTCTCGGGCCGGCAGGGCGGGCTGGTCTTCCAACGATTACACCCTCAAGTCGCGCGAAAACTGTTCGAGTACATACCAGGAGCAGACTCGGCGCTCAGCATAAGGAACCATCTAGCTTTCGCGCCCTATACCTATATACAGGATACGCTGGATTCGTCTTTCGCTGACAACGAAATGTGGTTCGAAGCGGTCATAAAGAGGGAGTTTACGCATTTATCTACGTTATTAACTATGCTTGGCTATGGTCGAAAAATTGTTACCTAAATGTTAAGCGATTTGGAATCCTCTGTGTAGGATTTAAAGTTGGATTTGGCTTTAAGCGTACTGTTTTTAGTGTGAAGTTTTGACGTAAGTTAGCTTAGAATATGAAGTGCCTCGGCGTGCCTTGTTACAGTACTATATAATATAGCGTGCAGTCCTAACGAGTTTACTTATTTTGAATAACCTATGTTTGTGTATTTGTGTATTTTTCGCGTTGTTTTCAACGTGGCAATTGTAACGAATTTAAAATAGTCATCAAATCAACAGAAATTAAATGATAATTTGTAAAAAACTTGTTTACGAAAATTATCTCTTTGATATTGATCATGAGAATATTTATAAATTGACCGAAACAAGTCGATGCATAATGCATTTTTATTTCTTTTGTTCAGTCGCCATCAGATATATCGAAGCGGCCAAGGTGGTCATAAAAACAACGCCTCTCTTGTCAAGGCGATAAAGTGCATGTTTAGATGTTTTAGTACCCTGGCCGCTCCGATATATTTTATGGCGACTTTTCAACTGCTCCAGTAACTGTCCTTAGTATTGATGTTTTAAAAAGTGCTGTTTTCTTATCACAATATACATATTAGTTTTCGTTTTAATCACGTTTTAACCTTACAAGAGTTATAATATTAGATGTGGTTAAAATAATGTACAATATCGAACATCCCAGCCGACTAGTAGGAAACGTGTGTGGAACATTCGATTAACTACGTAATCAAATCAAGTAAGTAAGTAACACTTTATTGTACATAACACAGTGGATAAATACAGTAAACAAAAGATGTTAAGTACAAAGGCGAACTTATCCCTTTAAGGGATCTCTCCCAGTTAACCTTTGAGTGAATGATAGTGAAATTGAAATAAGGCAATTAATACAGTAATCTTCAAACACATAACTGTTAACCATTCAGATGTATAATAAGGTCGTACAAGAACATTTGTACTATAATTTAGCAATGGAAACTGTACATACTGATGGATATTGATGGAAAATAATGTGTAAATGTAACAACAATGTATTGTAAAATTTGTTAAGCCTGATATGATTATATTTGGTCCTCGCGATGTTGCGGATTTTCAGTGGTAGTAATTTATTTTACTGGCGAGGAATAGTTTTCTTTTAACAATAGTTGTTGAAAGTTACCGAATTGCATCGATGTAAAAAAGAAAAGTTAGAAAAGATTTCGTGTGTAGTCATTTACAATTGACAAGAGCAATTGGCAAGAAAAATATTTAAAACACGATAAAATATTTACGTACAGTCGCCATCAGTTATATCGGAGCGGCCAAGGTGGTCACAAATATCTAAACAACGCATCTATTTTGTCAAGGCAATAGAGTGCATGTTCAGATATTTTTGAGTACCCTAGCCGCTCCGATATATTTGATAGCGACTGTACAAGGATTACATTAGGTAGCACCAGTTAACAATGTTTTGAAATTAGTCGTCGAATCAATCGGTAGTATCGGTACTGATATTATGTACTGTTGTTATAGACTATACATGTGATATGACGTACGCACATTATTGCTATATGCAAGCTGTTTATAGCGATACTGTCTCAGGGTCAAATAGAATCTTGTCAGGCTTTAAATGACACAATTTTGTAGATAATACATATTTTTTATCTGAATCTGATTTTATTTTCAAGTCTCCTCGGCGTCCTCTTGTTTGAAGCACGTAATTGATTCAGAACGGCGCGTCCTTTGTCCGAGGGCCGGGCTGTTTTGAAAGGTTGAAAAAATATTTGAGTGTCCTTAATTTACCGGGATTGATTAAATTATCCGGCCCGTCCATCGCTTTTCAATTCCCCGAGAGAGAAAACAAGGAATCAAAATAAGCCCGAGAGGTGCTCGGGCCCATTAATTACTCCCTAAAAATGTGATGGCGACCCTCCGCCACGCGGCAGGCACAAATTAATACAATATCATGATGTATTATGTATCGCATGGGTACTCTATTGAGCTCCTCTGTCCCGCGTAGGGTGACCAAGCTGGGTCGCCTGTTGTACAGCTTGCACGCTCGACAGGGCTTTTTATTGTTTCGTTATTTCTTTGTGAGGTCTTTTTACGAGTTTCCTTAATATTTATTGAAAAGGAAATTATCAATAGAGCATTGTTATATTGGAGACTCGCCTGACTCGCACAAAAGGAGTAATCTGTGCAAGATGGTAAAAAACTCCTTTCTTCCTTTATAATTTTTTGAGGTAAATGTTTCCGTTATTTCCTTAAAGTCAAATAGATTGTCGTGTCGTCATTTCTAGGTACTGGGTACCAATATGGTTTGTATACCTGATGAGATGATAAAACACGATTTGTACAGTCGCCATCAGAAATATCGGAGTGGCCAAGGTGATCACAAATATCTGAACAACGCCTGTATCGTCAAGGCAATAAAGTGCATGTTCAGATATTTTTGAGTACCTTGGCCGCTCCGATATATTTGATGGCGAGTTTACGTAGGTACTTATTGTCAGCTTTTGCACTTATTATGTGCTTAGGCTCCGTTTCCACCAGAGATGAGCGAGATTGCGTTGCGAAGATTGTGTTTGTAAAGAACCAATCCTAGAGCTGCGCCGTGCTAGGGATAAACAAATGAAATGATTCTATTGGCTCGCTCATTTTTTACATTTATAAATATACCTTTTGGCTGCGACGATGTATACCTATGAAATGAAGTGTGACCACAAGTCCGACGACGAATATCTAAGCTAGTTTGCTTTCCTGTATCTAGATCAACAGGCGGCATATATGACCAATCACAAGTAGTGCATATGGACATCTTACAACCCTTCCTTTTAGCTTCGCCGTAGTTGGCTAAAAAGATGAAGTTTGCATGGTTGCGAACCAACTGACAAACTCTTATTTTTCCATTTCCTCTCGTAACTAGCGCTCATTTATTTTTCGTGGTCCGCTCGAAAGCATAAATTATGGACATCGCGGCCGGAGTCTGCACGTAGTAGGGCGCGGGCGGGGGCGGGGGCGGGGGTGGCCACCCTCGCCTCAATGAGAAATGTTTCAGGGCGCTTTGTTCCCTCATGCCCCTTTTTGCGAGCGACATCTTCAAGGATACTGTGTTAATCGGACCCTGCGATACTTTTTACGAATTACGTCAACAGAAGTCGTCTGGAAAAACTGTTTTTGCCGGCAGATTCGCCTTTTGCCTTTGATTGTCCTTTGTCTGTGCGTGGTCCCGTAATTTACGTTTGGCCGACTTCGGACTTTAGTTAAAACAATTTTTTTAAGAATCTTTCGAATAGGTTTTTTGGTATGTTTTGAGATGTAACAAACTGTTTATGAAAATTCGTATTCTATGCGTTCGTAATTTCGAGTAGGTGATTCTAGATTTTGACGGTTTTACATGACGTATTGGATTACAATGATTACAAACACAAGCCTTATTGAGCTTACCGTGGGGCTGGGTTGATTTGTGTAAGATTGTCCTATAATATTTATTTATTTAATGATAGATCCGATAATTACCTAAGACTGCTTTATTTTTTAGGTGGTAATAGTTCCTAAGTGGATAGATCTTATAAAATTCTTAATTTCTATCTTATTACATTATTAATGAAAGCAATTGAACGCATTTAATAATATTTTTTTCGTGAATTCGATAGTAGGTACTTGGCTATTAGAATTTGGTAATGTAGGTGACATTGGAATAGTCGTCATCAGAATAAAAATATGTTGCAAAATATAATAGGAAATAGGAATAATGTGTGTTAAAGTTATGAAGCGACGATGTGAATGGAGTGACGGATGATGGAATGTCAATTTTTTTTGTTAGTTAGAAGTAGAAAATCCTCTTACAAACAACCTGAAATCCCATTGCAATCCACGTGTACTCTGAAGTGCAACAACCACAAGTGTGAAATGCATTGAAATTTGTACGATACTGATATTCTACACCTAACCTATTAACGGCAAAATAGGTAATACAATCTAAAAATGTTCTTCATTTTTCTAGCGGTGTCATAGAATTTAAAAAAAAACACGTTCAGCATCGTAAAATTCGTGAACATCTTAATATGCTGCGGTACCGTGTTGATTACGTAACCTTCATATATTCTCATGATAACGAAATACGGCAGCCACGGCTCCCGGAGGGTTGTTTTTGTGGGTAAAAATATGCGCAACTGGTAACAATTGATAGGGGACTGCGAAGGGTGCAATAGTTCATATCTCGCTCGGAACTAGGGTAACCACGCGGTAGGATTTTTCGGACTTTCAGGAATTTTTGGATATTGTAAATTGCAAGAAAGAAAAAAGTTTTTCGCAAGTTGGCCAAATTTCATCGCTTTGAGTTCTAAACCTTAAAAGGATCGGAAAAACGCCCGTTATTTTGAAAAATTACCATGTGTGTACAGCACAGATGAATAAATAATGTTAATAAATTAAGCAAATAAATAAAAAATATAATACATGTCATCATAAGGAAGCGGCGGAAGGGTTAGCAGCGGACAGCGAAGCGAACGGACGTGTGTAGCTTAGCCACTGCTAGTAGTTTATCTTTGACAGTGCGTCATCGTTTGTTTACATTACGGTGCAGTGAAATATTAAAACAACCTTGTTATTGTCAAGAACTTGGACTTGCCTGGGGGGCTTACCAGCCCCCCAAGTTATGGACTGCGGTGTATCTAGTGAGAAATGTTATCTGACTTAAATAATAAAAGTGAACTCAGTGAAATGGACACGGACAGCGTGATGGTGTCTTCCGAATCGGTGCAGAAAAATATAAAAATAAATATAATAGACATAAAAAAATTCAACGCCAGTGAATTAATCTGTTGGCACTGTGATGCCACCATGAAATTAGAGTATAAACTTAGGTGGGAAAAAGGAAACCAGACCGTCACGGGTCGCATACGGTGCACTTCCTGCAAAAATTCTACCAGCTACAAATGTGTTATCGAATTTGACTGTCTTAAAACAGCGGACGGCGAATATGAACAGACAGTAACCACAGCGAAAATAGTCACATTCGATTACGACAAGTGCAGTACTCGAAACATGAGATGCAACGAGTGTAATAAAGTAAATAAACGTCGAATTATACCTTTAGACGGGCTTAAAAATATAGAATGGTTCCTATGCGAATGCGGGATAAACCAGGTAATAGAATTGGTGAGCATTGGTCTAGATATCGACGTTCAAAACTCGAATAAAAATAAGAAAAAGGGCCGCAAATCAAACCCAAACAATACAAGCGTACCCTCCGCGCATTATTCTACACGACCGCTTCAAAGCGCGAACGAAGGTAGACCGCAAAACATCATAAAACAAGCGGGAGGAAGCAGGACAGACTATAGCCAAAAAGTCAATCGGCCCGCAGCAGCCGAGAACGCAATAACGAACCAAACAGACATGAGTCACGCAGACAGAAGTACCAGGAGCGCATACGTCGTAGGCGATGGCAGCCGCGCGCGCAGCGCCTCGCGTAGCAGCGCTACGTCGAGAGCGACCCACGTCACACGTAGCAACGCTACGCCGGCCGCGGCACGTATTAGGTCCCCAGCGACCCCAGCCATCTCGAACTCATCGGCTACGCAGGCACCCAGCGGCATCCTACTTAGTAATAGATTTGAGTCACTGCCCGTACAATCAACTGAAGAGACGACGTGTGATAGAGGATCGCGCTCGCCACCACAAAAAAAGCAGCGCACCAACAACAAAAGGACCAGAGAAGAAACTGAAAACCCGACGTTTACAAATCCTCCTAAAGAAAGCCTACATATTCCCAAAATTCGAATCACAAATCCACAAAACCTAGACGAGGGTAACAAACTAAAAAAATTAAGAGACTGTGCGAAATTAAACGACGTGGCTTACAGTTATTCAAAAGACAGAAGGGAACTAAGACTTTACCCTAAAACGAGTAAATCTCGTCAGAATATTATAGAACTACTGGACAGCTGTGAGGGTAAAATTATATATATTGCGCCCAAACCACCTGCGGACAGGGAAAACAGTGTGTTAGTTGTAATTAGAAACGAAACATACGGGGAATCAGAAGATGAACAGATCGCAGAAATGGAAAGATGCATCGACATCAAGCCATCAAAAATAACTAAACTGAACAATGACGGCAACGTGAATCTCTTCATATTTCCTGCTAAACGAGGTAACAAAACGTTTACGACTACTGAGATCATTTCTAGAATGAAATCTACGTCAGAAAGATTCTTCGGGGCCCCAAAAATTAACGCAGAGCCATTCCGCAGAAATCTGAATAGGATAGTACAATGTAAAAAATGTTATAAATTCGATCACACAAAACAATCATGCCACGGACCGCAACTGTCGCCCAGAATACAATTAACGATCGAAAGTAGGGAAGTCACAGTATGTCGGGCGTGTAGACAGGAGAGTGATCACGGTGCCAATAACGCGATTTGCCCGGTTTTCCAAAAAGAGTTGAGCAAGAATGCTGAAAGACTTCAGAAAAAGATAGAAAAAGAAGCCAAAAAGAATGAGAGAATCGCCAACAGCTATACACGCCCAGGAATCTCTTTCGCTGATAGAGCCAATGAATTCCCCACGCTCCCCGGAGATATATCAACAAGAGGAACAGTCATGGCCGAAACGATGCTCCCTGCCGAACCGATGCCACCAATGCAACAGACACAGCTGGCTCAACAACCCAACGCATTACCAAGCAGACTCGTGATGACACAGGAAGACGCCATGAAACTAGCGCAATGTATATACGCCTTCTTCAATGGCGGTTAAGACACAGTTCAAGAAACTTAGGATCCTACATGTTAACGCCCAAGGTATGCGAAATAAATTTATAGAAATAAAAAAACTAGTGGACAAGCACTTGCCTCACATTATCATTATCAATGAGTGCAAAGTGAACTTCGACAAAGTAAAATTTGACATACTGAACTACGACAAAATAACTCACAGCATAGCAACACATCTAGGCACAGCAATGTATATCGCTGGGGGACTCCGATGGACCCAAACTGCGCTAACACCGGGGTGGGAAGAAGAAGAGAGCAAGTTGGAGGGCGTCGCGATCAAGTTAGTCTTTAACCACCGATCTGGTGAATACATTAATATAAAAGGGGTCTATATTCCAATCAAAGATCAACATCACGCTAGAGAAGAACTTGAGTACATGCTCATGGATGAACCCTCGCTGATAATAGGAGACCTTAATTTAAGAATGAGACAACTGGGACACACCAGAGATTCAGGTCTCGGCACCCTTGTGAAGAAACTACAACAGGAAGGTGTGTGCGAATTAAAACACACAGGACTTCCATCGCGACCAGCAAGCCAAGGCAACAATATACTCGATGCTGCAATAGTTACGCATGAACTCCAACAAGCAGACGACCTAAAAATGAAACAAATTATGTCCATAGGATCAGACCACCTCCCTTGGATCCTAGATGTTAAACTTAACGTCGACCGCGAGGTAAAACTAACTAGAAATATGAAAAATATCACAGAAAGTGAAGTGTCCAGAAATTCTTATATGACCACCTTGTATGAAAAAACCTCCGATCTCTTAAACATAACTAGCAACGAATCATGCGAAAAATACATCGAAAATCTAGAAAAGGCAATTACAGATACCTTAGATATTCATGCACCTCTGAAAGAACACAACAGAAGAGACTTTCTGCCTGAAGAAATAAATAACCTGATAGGCCTAAGGAACCGAGCAAAAATACGAGCCTGGACGAAAAGAAACCACTCAAATCCGGAGGTAACACGAAACGCACGCCACGAGTACAACAAACTTAAAAAGGCCACGAAAGATGCACTTACGACTCTTGCCGAACAAAGTTGGTTGAAAGCCCTTGAGGACCCCTCAGATAGTAGAGCAAAAATGTGGAAAATTCAGAGAAACATAAAAGCCCCAAACATGAAACTACCCAATATCGACGGATGTAACAGTGAAAAAGAAACAATAGATGCACTAGTCGAAGCCGCTATAGTCAAAGAAGCCCTGATAAACCCATCTGATGAGGGCTCAGAGAAAACTACTCCTTTCGAACCCCTCGACAGGACATCTACGAGAGAAATACGCCTAGAACTGAGGAAGTTCAAAAACAAAAAAGCTCCGGGCCCGGACCAGATCAGAGCAGATGCCCTGAAACTTGGTGGAGAAGTTTTTATTGAAGCCTTTAAACCAATAGCTGACTATGTCCTTGCCACGGGTTATTTTCCGAAACGGTGGAAGGTCGGCGAATGCATATTCCTACACAAAACAGGAAAAAACCACAGAGAAGCTACATCTTACAGACCGATCACGTTGCTTAATATAATGGGAAAGCTGTGTGAAAGGCTTATACTCTCAAGGTTACAGGGCATAGTTGATAAAATGCAACCGCCATTCCAACATGGCTTCACCAAATGCAGAGGGACCGCTACACAGATTCTCCGCACTGGGAAGATAATCACAGACGCAATTGCGCAAGGGGAAAGTGTGTCCATGATATGCACGGACCTAAGCAAAGCATTCGACTCGATTAACCACAAAGGATTGGTAAAGAAACTCCAGAATGCCGATGCACCTAACAATTTCATAAAAATAATTGAAAACTACCTAGAAGATCGATCGCTAATAGGGAAATTTCGTACTATGTATGGAGAATCAAAGAAGTTACCACACGGTGTACCGCAAGGATCAATTCTCGGCCCCGTAATTTTCAACTTGTATGTCTACGACATATGGGACAGTCATGATCGGATTCGAGGTCTGAAATTGTCTCAGTACGCCGATGATTTATGTATTTTAAACAGAGCTACAAACCCCGATCACGCCACCATGAGAGCGGAATGGGCGGCTGAAACAATAGTAAAGTACTACGATAGATGGGGATTGAAGTGCAACGTAGATAAGACGGAATGTATCTTATTCACGAAGAAGAGGAAATATAAACCAACGGTAAAAATAAAAAATCAAACGTTCGCTTATAAAAAAAACATAACGTATTTGGGCGTCATCTTCGATAAGACCCTGAAAATGAACCCACACACCGACAAAGTAGTTAAAAAACTTAAACAAGTAAGAGGTGCCTTGGGTCCCATCATTGGTTATTATGCTAAAACTAATGTAGAAGTCAAATTAGCGGTGATCCAAGCCTGCATTCTTCCCATTATGGATTATGGGGTAGTACAGTTGCTATCGAGGTACAGCCACTCAAATCTACAAAAAATCGAGAGACAATACAGAATGGCCCTCAAGAGTGCCGGCCAGTTCTCAAGACGTTTACCGACGGAAACACTTTGGGAAATCGCGGACCTTGAGGCGTGGCACCTTCGAGCCGCCGACCTAAACCGCAAAATGCTAGACAAGATCGCAACTCTAGGTATAGAAGACCTTGTGACCCCTGGCGACGCCTACCTGGCTCATGGTGAATTTAACCCACTCCTAACAAATAATAGAATAGGCGAAATCACCTATACTCCAAATAAAGACATGAGACGCTGGCCTCGGGGCGCGGCGGCTCCCCGTCCCCTCAGAATTAAATAAATGTAATGTAAAATAACGTAATAATATAAGGTAACGTAGAATAAAATACGTAATATTAACATCCATAATAATTGTGACATAACACCTTCAGCTTACACAGATCTTTTAGACACAAGTTAGCTGACACAATCCTACGGGAACGCAAGGATGTAACAATTAATAGGTAATAAACAAATTCTCATTCTCATTCTCATTCTCATTCATTCATCATAAGGAAGTCTCTATTGTAAGAAAAAATATTAGGTATGTTTTTCAAAACAACGAGCGTTTTTCCGAACATTGCTTATTGTTTTCAGTCCTTATAAAAATTAATTTTGTGTTCCGTATCTGTTACTTTTGCTAAGAATGCAATTAGTGTCTTGCTTATAATAGTCGGAATTTAATTATAAGTCACAAAAAATAATTTCGCTTAAAGTTAAAAAAAAATTTAACCATGTCATTGTTTATGTTCAAGAATCAGGGATTTAGTCAATAGTTTAAACTTGTATCTGGCGACCCTAATAGTCGAAACCCTTTGCCACCCCACTTTCCTTTTATCCCTACTCAAAAAACGCTCTGAGAGTAGTGTTTTCGCTCGGCGAGGTAACTACTGCTCCCATTTTTTTGTTATCAAATTTTTGCTTAGAGCGGGGTGCATACGTAATGTTCTGACCAATGTGTGGATACGGCAATCACGATTCATTATGCCATAGTTCCTACGATAGTTATTTATTGTATTTTAAATATATTCACGGATAGTTTTTAACCTCGAATTTTTCATACGAAATTTTTCAGTATTTATGCCCTTTAAAGTCTTGCTGTATGAAACCCGCCATTCCGATGAGTAGTTTATTTTTTTTATTGGAATAAATTGAGTTGCCAGTCTCGTTACGTAGATATCCTGTTAATAGGTAAGTCAAAAAAATTACTGCTAATAATTTACAAAATAGCTTATTATTTATATGTACCTACTCTTTAATAAGTATTCAAGTAGGCATTTTATTGCATTCACGCATTCATCGGTAATTACAATATTTTATAGTAAGTATCTAAATTAGCAGTTTTTCTTTTTTTCTTTGCTGTTTAGAGCTCGTATTAAAGAGTAAATTGCTTGAATGTTCTTAATCTAGGGGATTTCCGTTATCAGCGCCCGAAACAGCCCGACTGCGTATACCTACCTACTATTGACCCCAATTCCTTCTGAGCGCTTAACTCGACACAAAACTATTCATGTTTACACCTCTCTTAGATCTTGAATATATATATGTATATATATAACTGAAATAACTTAATGAAAGACTAAATAGAAATTTAATATTCTTCCCTGTTTTTTTATCGGTATTATCTTAGTACCTACGTACCTAACTTTTTACAAGTATGTGTTCAAGTTATTTATTTCAAACTTTAAAATGATACATATAATGAAGAATATTTACTTACTTCTTACTTACCTACTAGATTTGCTTTCGGTACTTGAAATCTACATTTTATAAGAGGTAACCGCGTGTTTTCTTATATATGTTGTTATTTATTTTGTAAATATGTACCCCTTTTTTATAATTATTTTACAATGTTTACCAGATTTGGCAGTCCCACTTTAAATTCGAATTGAGAAGTAAAACAACTTAATTTATTGCGATGTATTTCAAATTATTCCAAGCAAATATTTCAACAATACAATCATTATTAGATATTCACTTATATCGCTTTTCACGTATATTTTGACAACATAGTTCAAATTAACAAACTTAGGTACCAAAAAGCGATTAAAGTTATAGGTACTGTTGGCTTTATTGCTCATAAAAATGAAAATTACTTACTTTATATGACGGTATCTGTTTTAAAAGCTATCTCTTCCAGGCAAACTTTAGGTTATGAATTTATGAACCAAAATATGAGAGCGGTACAATTTAGGGTACCTATAAACCAAGTCTACGCAACTTATCCCCAGGAGCTGCCAGGAGCGATTTATCTTACGAGGACTGTTTAGCACACGTACATATTTAAACAGTCCGAATGTCAAAGCCCTTCTAAAGCGAGATCTGCAAACACGGGCGCTGAATCGTGTTAGTGTAGAGCTGTCTGTACAGAATCGATAAAATTCGGGTCCGGGCCCCCGTCCGTCGCCATGGCAACGGGAGAGGGGACACCACCCGCCTTCTCCAGAACACCGATGTTGACTTTAGACGGATAGGGTAAGAGGCTTATTAATGGATTTATGTTACTTCACTGTTACCTATAACTATAAAACAACGCGAAAAACGGTTTATCTTGGATTATCAGCTAAAAAAGAGGAGGTAATTAGCCTTTATCTTTTTTTCTCTTAGAATATTTTTTAAAGTTATTGTAGCATTATCAATATATTTTTTTTATAATTTAAACGTGTATCTAAAATTTAAAGGTAAGGAAAGTTACCAGCCCGCTTTGGGTAGCGCCGGATTATAACCCAATTCTTTTCCTACCTTTAAATGAGATGATATCTGTGCCCAACCGTGGGACATAAGTGGTTTTTTTATAAGGTATTTATTTTCAAATAGGTCCAAATATAATTTCATTTTCTTTACAAATGGAGTCATAATATCTATTTTATCAATGATTTCTCAGTTTCTTTTTCTGGGTTACAGATAATACGAATACTTATAGAATATTCTTAACTTAGTGGAATTTAAAAAGTTAAAATAAAAATAAATATTTTTTTTGGGATATTAGGTGTTTACGTGTAAAAATGGACGTCATTCTTATTTATTACCTCTGGACAATATTAAATTTGATCCTGAAAAATAAAATAAAAATCTTATGTATATCTGTGAAAAGTTGCCAACTGTAACAGTAGAGCGTGTCGGCCATGTTGCCAGACCGCGTGACGCCATTTCAAATTGAGTGCGTTCACGTCTGAGCCCTTCTAACGTTATTTTCATCCCGAATCACACTTAGTGATGGACCGCTGGAATATTTCCTTCATGTGAATATTCCTCAAATAATCATTGAATACCTACAATATTATGGAATAAAGAAACTTTAAATAGGTTTCCTTTTTTATAGTATTTTATCAAGAGCTTTTCAGTCGAGTACCGCGTTTAGGCCACGAAGCTTGCTGAGTGGCCTAATTAAGGTACGAGATTGAAAAGCTTAATTATGTCACTATTGTATACAATACTTTTTCTACGAGTATTAAGTAAGAAATGATTTTCTTTCATTCTTTCTAAATTTTTCCCAATCAAACGTCAAACACTATTTTTCAAACCGGAAGTAATTGTATCTGACCACCGAAAAGAGATATACATATGAGTGTGTGCGTAGTAGAAAGAGATGGATAGAATAAACTGTGTCTAAACTTACTTCCAAGATGTCGTTGTCGTTGTGATTGGTCTTTTTATAATCCAATCACAACGTAGAAGCAAGTTTAAGTAGAAGAAAATTTGACAGATTAAGTACGTTCGGAAATTATAAAGTTCAACCTGTCCGAAAATAAAAGTGTCGTAGAATGTATGAGCTCCCATATAAACCATGACACTTTTCTTTCCGGACAAACTCTACACATTTTACCGAGATGTGAATGACATTCTCTTTTCAAAATTATTTTAGTTTAGGGGCGGGTTGTTTAATAAATCTATTTAATGATCCAGGAAGTGCCATAGACTATCCAACATTTAAATGTGTAGGGTTTAAGTCTGGTGTAGGTATAAAATCCTAATACACAGATTAAAGTCGACGAGTAGAAAAAATGTATTTCGTTATTAGATACATTTCCAGACACATTGAGATGACAAAAAGCGTACCTAAAAGTGTTTTCTCCCTCGAGGATTAGTGGTAGTGGCTATATATTTTCGATTTTATTTTAGAACATTGTGTAGCCCTTTTACTTTATCTAAAGCAGGGAGGAAAAAGTCTTATTTCCAAATAAGTGGCGTGAAGGATGTTTTTACCAACCCGCCCGGAAAAAAGTTGAAATCTTAAGCGTTGCAAGAGTCTCGTCTCGTGTCACTAGAGGGCCTAGAGGCCACCAAACATAGCTGCGAGTGTAATACAATATTATTCACACCACCTGCTCGACAATGCCAAATTATGTATCATGAAAACCCCACCGAAAGCAAATCATTGTAGCCCTTGGCTTTAGCGGGGAATAAATAACCATTATAACCTGCCGGGTAATAATCTGATTTTACTTCTTATTGTTATGTGCTTAAAGTCTAATTTCGCAAAGTCCGGACGGCGCCTCAGCTAATCCCCGCGAGCCGCGGCGTCACACCGAACTGATTTGAAAATGGAACACATTTTAAATCCTAAAACAATTGCCGCGAGTGTCATAAGTCGTAACTCATAACCACCTAGCTGCGCTCGGGAGTTAAATCAAGAGTCCTTCGTTACGATCAGGATTCAATAGCGCGGCCGTGACATAAAACAATTCTTTATCCCCTTGGTGTACAATCTACTATAATATTTATGTATTTCTTTTATCAGAATAAACGGTTTGTTCTAGCTCTCGAAATAGTGATAGTAGCGACATAACTAGGTAATTGATTACATGATTAATAAGCTACCGGGCGTCCCACAAATAACGCAAGATTTTTATTTAATGTAAAACACATAATATCATTTGTTTATAAAATCATAAAATACACAAAATGGGGTTATGTATGCAATAACACGTCGGACAAAGGCCTCCACGGCTTTGCTGACACATACGGACTCTTTTGTCAAAATTTTCCGTGAACATTTTGCATAAATTCGGCTGAATTTCACCGAAGCAGCGTCGAATTTCCCCCTTCAAAGCATAGGTGGTTGTAGCGTAACGAAAATGAAAATATAAATAATTCCTCGACTAAGGCACATCACTATTTACACTGACTATGTGGAGGTTAATGTAGGATGTATCGAATCGAAACGAACTTCGGATCACTGAACACGGCTTACCCGACACTCCGGAATTTGACGATATGGCCTCTGTTTCTTTAATGTTATACATTTAAACGTACACGATTTAATCGAATACCTACTTAATAATTTATGCGGTGAAATTTAAACCCCTATTTTATCTCGGCTTTTCTCCGACAGACTTAAAACTATTTAATCCAGATATTCATAACTTGATTGAGCAGCCAATTAAATATTTCAGAAGATACAAATAATAATATCGTTCTAATTAAGCCCCATAATTGGACAAATTAACGAACGTATTTCAAAATTTCAACTAAAACTTATTCAGGAATACACCTTAATTAATAGATTTATTTTGCGGATCAAAACTTCTAATTAGGAGATGGGTATATATGGTCCTTTGAGTGGTTCGTATAGCTTTCAAATATTGAGTTTGTTAGGACATCAAGGACATCAAAAGGACTCGATATGCAATAAGGTAAGTAGCCGGGAGCGGGTATCAGTGTCGCCCTCACGGGTCCCCGGGTAAGGGTAACCAGCTTATAAAATTGGAAAACTCCCTAAATTTTTGTTATCAGAAAAGAGTGCAGCATTCGTTTATGTTAGAGCAAAAGATATTACATACATACCTGCCTACTCGTAAGTACATAGATCATGTTAAATGTTGAGGTTTAAAATTACTGTGATCGTAGTAGTAATAAAAAGTATTGTGAAATGTTAATTGTGTGTTGTAAAGTTAACTTTATGTTAAGGGTTAATGGAACAAAACTTGGAGATTAATAATAAAGAAATTAAGTGATTAATAAAATAAACGGTTTAATATATAAAACGGGTAATTATTACCCTGAATCAACTGGGACTGACTACGATGTTTGAGCAGACATAAATATTTAACGAACTTATTTACCAATTAAAGATGGATCGACCGGATCGCATCGAAGCGGATGGAAAATGTACCGTCACGGACTTTCATTCTTGAGCCATTTACGGTTCAAGCTACTTTGTTTAATACTTAGGGTAGGTTACACCACGTATATTAATTAACGGACTCATCAACATTAAATATGGCGACGGAGCTGTCATCCCATAGAAAAGTGTCAAACTTTTCATACATTTTTTAAACGATGATGTTGACGTTAACAGACTGTTTGGAGTAACCGGCCCTTACTCTATGAAATGACCACTAGCTGAACGATTAAACTCCGTGACCGTACTTCATTTAGAGGTCCTGTCGTGTGGTAACCCTACCAGGCCGGAGCCGGTGCCCCGGGCACCGGTACGGTGCTCGGGCGAGGGTACGCAAACTTTCGCTTTCAATATTATCGGCCCGGGATTACTGAGCGATGAATAAAGAGCATTTTAAAATTCTGCGATAACATAAGTACCTACAGTCCGGTATAGATTAAGAAGTTTTTGTGATATGGCTATGTCCATTATCGTAGGTAATCCTGTCCTGGCCGGTTTCGCTACTGTGGTGACTGGATTAAATGGCTGGCTGTGAGCTCCTAATATGACTATAACATAGCCTAATATACTAAAGCGGACCCTAAGCCCGGATGGAACACGGAGAAAAAAATATTTTACAATATTACCAGATTGTATAGTAGTTATGATTCTGGTGTAGGAAAAAAGATTTCAGCTATGGTTAACAGATTCTTGTTTTAAAACAACAAGTCGTATTTTTGACAATACTAGAATATTCTAGTTAAAATATTTTTGTACACGAAAACTCTGATATCGTTCTGGTAACCTTCTAATAGTTACAGACTAAAATAAGCATTTTGCTTACAACACTTTTCAAGAATTGCTATGTTTACAATATTTATTGTTTCTGTTCACAATCGTCTAGTAATCACACAAAATAATAAAATTGTCTTTACAATATCTTTATGTAAGGTCCATCTTATGTGATTTATTTATAGGTACTAGACTTTCTCGTACCTTTAAGCGGATTTTTAATACCCATTACTTACTCGAAATTTCTTGATTACTAGGAATATTTTTACTCATAACTAGATACGTTTTTTGCTGTGTAACATACTTGTTTTCATGATAAAAATAAAGAATAGTACCAGCAACAATAAAACATGTTGGCATTACAATATTATTGCACACTAAACAATGCGTTATTTACATGTAACGAAAAACTAATTTAATAACTTTACATTAGTGTCAACAGATGGCGCTAGGGCGCTGGGCCATACAGTGTTACGGGTTTTAGAGCGCTTATATTGTACATTTTTATTAAATACTGTAAAATTCAATGCTAAGATAGGTTCTACGCAAAAATGTAATTTATTAATGCATTCAACATTAATTTCTAGCTTATTTATTTCACGTCATACTTGATTGACATACAACGCGCTTTCGAAGTTTTTAACGTCATTTGTATATATAGAAGTTCCAACTGATTCATGTAAGGTAAGAACTTTTTAATGTTTCTCTCACTAGGGTTGTAGATTTCGAACAGGACCTCATATGAATAGAGGGAAAAGGATGTGAGAATGTGATGATGATGACACTTAAATAAAATTGGAGAGAGGGCCCGCTCGGACAAGCAGCGACGCTTGCAACCCGTACTCGGTTTCGGTGTATTTCTCACTTTTATTAAATACAAAAATAAAACCCGATAACTCTACAATATTTATTGTAAACAGAACAAAACATATTTTTAACACAAATAAAAATCTGGTATTCTCCAATACTGCATATAGTAAACAGAAATTGTTGATTATTTCAGTCCCCTAAAATAATAGTCAAGACTAATAAAAATCTGGTGTTCTTAATACAACACATAGTAAACAGGATTATGCGGCGTTTCAAGTCCGCAGTAATTATATTGAATCCTACTGAAAAATCTGATAAACTCTACCCTGTCCTATAATGATGGCTACAGAGATGGTTTTTGTGTGTTACACAAAATTTATTTTCTACGATACTAGGTAAGTGGGTTGTAGGAACTAGAAATAATGTTGTAAAGAAGTAAAATTTTCTGTTAATGTGTAAAAAATGTATAGTTGTCACATATAATACAATAAAATCAAGTCAAGTTTACAATATTCTGTTACAAGAAACTAGATTTTTCTCTCCGTGAAGAAGAAGAAGCCTAATATGCTAAATGTCACTATTGGCCTATTTATGATGAATCTTGATAAGGACAGTCGTTTATTTTCAAACTTCTTCGTCTGCGTCTTTACATAGGAATGTAGCTAGAAACCAGACATGGAAACTTCTATTTTCGTTTTAGGTATAGGTATTTATCATAATAGTATTTGTATCTTACATCTGCAAAAACAATAACATGTTTTAATTTAAACAGGTACGATAACCACCATTTAATACTTACGATTATATTTGTAGCTAGGTTTAACGCGAATGCCTGTATTTAATTAATATACAGCGCCATTTATTCCAGCAGAAAATAGTCACGTACGCTTAACGTACTCGTACCTTATTTAGAAATTAAAACGAGAAATGGCATTGCACGATGTCTCTTAAATTTTATCCTTTGTCCTGATTGAGCGACAAAAACGACACAACCCGTAAATTTTGGCCTTGTCCTAATCAAGCGACAAATGCGGTAACGCAGTGCGATAATACCGCTTGAGATATCGTAGGTAATACTTATAAAATACTGCTAACACTGTCCGTCTTATACAGTCGCATTGACGTCTTTTGCACATATCGGACGCAAACATAATCGACAACGCGGTACCGAGTGCTTTCCACAAAAACAGCTTTCCGCTCTTTATTCGCTCAGTTTCGTTCTGTTCCGCCCCGAAAATGTGCAAAAGGCATGATGTAGAATAGATGATTATGGATTATTACGTTTACGTAAACTCGTCTACACAATTTAGTAAACTAAATACATCTTCGTTATATTTGTCGCACCGATGGCCGATGCGGCCACGGACTAAAAAATAGTGGCTGTAGATAATAACGTGATAGTGCTAGCTGACCCTGTGTACGGTACGGCCTTTGTCACTGAAAGCTCGCTTTATTGGTTACGTCACTCAATCAGGACAGGGCCTTATAGAGAATTCCCGGGCGGAGTATTAGTTCTTTTGTCTAGCGGGTAATAAAGGCGCCTGCAAATGTGCTGCATTAATACAGGTGCCAGCCGAGTCTGGCGGTCGTGGTTTATTTTCAGCCCATACAACGCCCAGTGCTGAGGGTTACCAGGCGTCGAAACTTTACGCGACTTGTCAGGAATTCGAAAACTTTGCAAGAGACAAAGTTTGGAGAACCAGCTTTACGTCAAAAAGTGTTTTAACGGTAGCGAGTGAGTTTAAGGTAATTTGAGCAATTACTTCGTTTATTGTTTTGTTTGTTGACTTGTTATTGTTGACTTTCATTTTATTTAGTACACTCTAACCAATCTAACCATTGTAAAAGTAATCATAATACTAAGATAGCAGAAAGAATATAAATTTATTCCAAAAATAAATTCAATGGGACTTTTTAAATTGGATTCTGGCCACCTCCGCGCGGCGCGCTCTTATTCCTGAGACTGCCTTTTAATTATTTTCTTTAATGAAACTTCGTCGCCGGGAAACCTTTGTCGTTTGTCGTCCTTTGTGAGCATAATATAATTCTAATTCTAACAATTGCTGGATAAAACGTGTAACATGTTTCCTATCTTGTCGTTATAGCTCTGCTTTGTTCGTTAATGAGCCCGCTCGGATTTGCAAAGGGTTTACAATGTTCCATCGTTGCCGTTATTGTTGCCAATTTATTTTTTACTGAGACATTGAAGATTTTCTTTGAGTATACTATATATGTTATAGCTTTCTACCTATTGTATAGCTTCCTGAAAATAATTATTCAGAGGCTTGTCGCCGTTGAGAATTACGTTAGAACCGGAAAGAAAGATGAAAGTTATGGGTAGCAATTTGGCTTTAGTAGCTTTGCTATGTGTTTACAATTAGGTATACTATACATATTGCTTTTCCCCGTTCCTTTGCGAGTTCTAATCTACTCTTGAAAATCCACACAATATTAAGTTTGTTATCATAATACTCACCTACTACTTTGTTTGCAATAATTTTTTTACAACTAGGTACAGTATCATCATCAACGGAGGCCACAACAATATCTGTCACAATGTTATCTAATTGCTATGCTACTATGACTATATAAGATCATATTGGCTAAGCTTAGTTCATATTAGAAGTTTTTGAATCGGTCCATCCGCAATAATTGAATCTCTAAATGCGATTTTGACTCATAGGCACCGTCTATATAGATGTACACAATGTATTGTTTTCTAAGAAACCCCCATTGAAAAGCGAGTAGTCCCCATGGAACCCATATAAACGCAATCCGCTCTCAAGCGAGTCTTTTATCATCAGTGTAAGCGACATCTGACGTAAATACGATATGGTGCGATGTTCAATTGTTCGGATACTATCACATCCGACGCGCCATTTACATTTATTATCGTTTTGCTTTACTGTGATAGCTCGTTTTGGTTGTTTTATAGTCGATGACGTGATGTGCAAACGGATCATTTAGCAAACAATAGCAATGAAGTTGTTTATTTATAACAGTGTGTTAGTTGCCCTAGGGCAGTTTTTTTTAATAATAAGAAAGTTAATTACTTTACCAATAATGGTCACACGCTTTAGCTTATTTGGTGATAACCCTGCCCGCCAAGATGGCTAATGGTATGTGTGATAAGACTGATAAGCATGGATATTTCTGTAAAGGGATTTAAAGGAAAATCAACAGATTTTTATTGATGTCAGAAATGAAGTCACCCGAAAATTGCGTTTTTAATCTTCCCATTGGAAACATTTTTTTTACACTAAGTAATGGTACCTATTACTGTCAGTGATAAATATACGAGTATGAGTTTTTAGGGTTATTGGGGCTGACGGTATACATGTGACATCTACTTAGATAATAAAGCTTATCTAAAATGCAATTACTCTCCAAATCCCCTTTCAACTCTTCACATGCTTTTCCACGTATTATCAGTTAAATTGGCCTATAAGTAACCTAATAATCCGCGCTAGGGTTAATTTTGTTATTAATCTGTGCTTTCTGCTAGCTTAATTTCATTTGCGAAAATCCCAGCGGTGTGGTATCAAAGAGATACCTGAGAAAGTTTTGTATTTGTACCTATGGACTAAGAACTGGCCACGTCAGGTATGACACAATAATGAGAGCATCAAAACCCATCTGGTTAGATTGCTGTACTATCCTTTTTGCTAGATCCGGGCATCTGTCAGCTTTTAATGGGTGGAGCTCAGAGTTACAGACTAGCAAAATTTTGGAATTGGAAAAAAAAAACTATCAAAATAGGTAAAAAACTACAGAATTTGTCTCAGTTGTAGAGGACACTATATATGTACATTAGAACAAAAAACATTGCATATTACTGGAAACAGAAACAGTAGGCGACAAAGTATGTATAAAGTATTTTCCACTAAATAAAAAAGCTACCTGCATGGGTTACAATAAGTGTCACATCGCAAGTCTGCCTGTAGGTTCTAAACATTTAGCTAGTCTGAAATCACTTCAAGGAAAACATGTTATAAACGGTAAACTGGTGTTTACGAGTATAATAGGTAGCATTGAACCTACTCGTCTCTACTAAAATTTCTATACATTTTCTGCCTGCGCATACCTAATGGGTTTGTCGCCGGCGGCGATCCGGCGGCCTCACACACAATCGAACGCTCTTAGATATGTTTACTTTGCTCTCCTTTATCGGCGGTGACACAAACCGTTTTCGTATGTTTAGGAACATTTTACGTCGACCGGACGGCGATATTATTTGTATCACTTCGTCCCTTATTTATTAGATAGCATATAGCTATGTGGTACATGTATTTTGCGTAAAAAAGGCCCACGGAACGTGACCCAGGCATGTATTCCCACAGTTACGTGAATGCAGATCAATCAACTTCTCGGACGGACCAATATAATGTGACCTATAAACCCGTAACAAAGTAAGTGCACTTATACGAGTTGTAACACATTTAGATTCGCCCGTTGGCGAATGGAATGTGACCACCCCAGGACGAGGGCAACAAAAGGCATGAATCTTATTGGTGATTTATCGAGCAGCGGTCGGCTGAAAGCTACGTGCGACCGCTACCGCTGTTATGGTTTGCCCAAGAATATGTAGCCGAACGCGGCAAAATAATACAATTTTGAAGCGGGTAACCCTGTTTTGAAAATAAATTAAAACAAGTGCTTAAGATCTCACACAGCGCATTAATCATATTTTTGTTAGCCCATTTAGTGTCCCACTGTTGGGCAAAGGCCTCCCCTCTTTTTCCCCATTTTGACGCTTTTGGTTGACATTTTCGACTTTTCGACTAATCTTTACAGAATGCGTCTAAGTCATCATACTTCGGCATTCATCCTGTGCGATCCACTTGGTAGCAAGTTTGGCCCATCTTGCGGCAAACGTGTACTGCCTAGGCCTATAAAGATTAAAAAATTACAATTAAGTTTATTTTAGAAAAAAATGTGCAAACGACGATATTCCTTTGAATGACCATACTGTCCACTTAAGCACGACAGGTACAGTCAACAGCATGCAGAAGTAGCGGGCGAGGTGAGGTGTTCATAATGAGTATAATGACCTTCACGCGCTTAACAATAAAGTCGTGTCTAGCTCTTTTTGAACACCTCACCTCACCCGCTACTCCGGCTGCTGACTGTACCTACCGATCTGCATTTTCTTTTTGTAACTCCTAAAAGTTACCGAAGATTTTCTCCTATCGGTGGCTGTCACGTTTCCCTTTTCAGTTTATTTCCTCTCTAAGGACTCGTTATACAAAGAGGTTAAATAAAACTCTAATGGCGGATGTGATAATATGAATTTGTTTGCGTAGTCCCGGAAATTGCCGCGGGAGCAAACAATACGCCATCTTGTCTTACTGGGATTTATAAGCATACATAAAATAAATACATGTTGTAATTATTATACTTACAATTAACTATAAGCACAGACTAGCTATAAGTATTCAACATTATCTAGTTCTAAACTTTTTTTCTTGAGAATGTCTGAAAGAGATCGCTTATAATTTATAATGCCGACTTTAGTTTCGTGTTATCTGAGCTTTTTAGTGTTTTGGGTTTGACTAAGGCCTATGAATCCTATCATGGCCGCAGGTTGATTATGTCAATGATGTGATTTACCTATAGGCCGGGAAATCTGGCGGTGCGTAGTATGGGGACCTCGCATTAATTCCTCAGTCGATGATTCTTTTGCTGGGATATAGTATAGATCATAACAAATATCAAACATAATTTTTCCAAAAAAAAAACATTTGCCAATTTTGGTATTTTCACCAAAATGTACAAAAAGCTTAATAATTTGTACTGGAATATTTCTCAGGCTAAATTTTTTTCACCACACGATTTTTTTTGATCATTGCCAGATACTAGGAAAAGTTCCAAAAAAATGTCAATAAAAAGTATAAAAACTGTCATCTTTATTTAAAAATATCTGTTGACACTCGTCATTTTGTTTGGAAAATTTCTCAGTCAAGTTTGTAACAGTGGTTGTTATGTTAATCATATTTTAACATAATATTTACGAATTTCCAAAAAAAAAAATATTAAAAGAAATAACTTATTGCAGAAAAAATAATACGGATATTTTTTTTTGGAAAAACATTGATACACCATCTACTCATGACACTTTATCATACTGTAAAGGTTTTTTTCGTGGGGTGCCCGGCCTTAGAATTGTCCCCCACCATATCGTCCCGTGGTTGCAGTAGGAGTCTGCTAAGGGAATATACCGGAAGATGGGCAGCAGCATCTTCCAAAAGCCTAAACAACAATAAACAAAAAAAACTGCGCGCGCCAACCCGCCTGCCAAGCGTGGCGCGTATGGCAAACCCCCCTTTTAAAGGGGAGGCCTATGTTCAGCAGTGGACGTAGGGTTTCTGCTCGAGAATTCTCGAGGCGAGAAATCTCGAGAAATTTGTCCTTCGTCGAGACGGGAAAAAAAACCGCAATGCCTCGAGAATTCGAGAAATAAATCGGAAGAGCGATAAGTAAAAAAAACACGTGTTTAACACTTAATGCATCTAGCTTATGCTGTCTGTGCTCTGTGGTTAACCTATCGGATGAGTGGGACTGTAGGACCGGCTGTCCAGTCCAGAGTGGGGTCGCTAGAGCTGCGTTCTCGAGGGTAGATGTGGAAACCTAAGTGGCGAGTTGGCTATATTAGGTATATGTTTAAAGTCTAGTGACACCTCTCTACCCCCAGCCCCGTACCGGTGTTGCCCTTGAGGGCGAGTCACCGTCTGCCGGAATTAAAATTGGATACCGTTTTATTAAGCAGGCATCCGGTTCTTCACCCAATAGCCTAGTACATTTTAGACTCCAGTAACTGAATAGTCCTTACACCATGGCGGGCGCTGTCTCTGCGTGCGTCCCATGAAACGGGCAAGGGCAGCATTCTTTTAGTGTATCCCTTAATTTTCATTAAATTGTCTAAAGGGCCTTTGCGCGTTGGCTTTGGCTCCGCATACGCCTTCCAAATGTCCGGAACACCATTGTTCCGTGGTCGGAAAATACCTTCTAAAATTTCTCGAGATACTCGAGAAACTCGAGAAATCGTGGTCGAGAATTCCCGTGCCTCGAGAAATAAAAAAGGTCGAGAAACCAGAAACCCTAAGTGGACGTCTTATGGCTGATATGATGAAAGGTTTTTTTGTCTGAGGAATTAATGCGAGGTCAACCTCCTTATTGCCTGGTCTACTACTCGTAAAATGGCAGCTTGGCGGCACGGCACTGCAATTGACATTTATATCACCATCCGCGATAACCTACTGCCATCATAGGCCCGTAATATTTTATCCTTTGTGCTTTGATAAAAATAGTAAACATAATTTTATTTCTAGTTAAATACTTGTATAGCTTTTAATTTTTTTTAATTTAAGCAATATCTAGTACGTCTTAACGACTACCACTACAGAGATTAATTACAAAGCAGTGGCACCATTTTCTCGATAAAAAACCGAAAGCTTTGTCTCGGAATCTTTTACACGCTTCTTTAATATCGTGAGGAGGTAATCAATCTTAATAATGAGTTTCCAGGATGGGATCGCCCCACAATTCAATACTTACCGCAGTACCGCTAGATGTGGCTTACAAAACTGGCAGCTCAGCTGTAGATATTTGTGAAAATTCTATTCTGCATAGCAACATGAATATTTAAGCATTTACGTCTAAGCGATTTCTGCCTAAAATTGAACAAATACGTACAGTCACCGGCAATAGTATCTTCCTACACGAAGGCCGCAAAAATATGTGACACGCTCTTATGGCCCTACAAATAAGAGCGTGGCACATATTTTTGCGGCCTTACTATTATACGGAAGATACTATTGCCGGTGACTGTACACAGCAATACATGTTCGAGAGAAAAGGGGACCAAAGCTGGAAACGAAGCAGCGTCTTTTTCATTCGCGGCAAAAAGCGCTATTAAAAATGCATTTGTACACTATTTAAATACCTAAGAATCTTCTAAAATGTGTTACTCATGCAGGCACCATTTTATGTGTTCCAATGCTACATAGTTAATACAAAACTGGAGCTCCCGAGTACAGTTGTTGAATTGTTCTTTAATGATATCTATACTAATTAGAAGCTCATCTGTATCTAATGTTATCGTAATTCGCAACAAAGTAGGGTGTCAATGCGGCCAATGAAACACGCTCTTTAATGCGGGCTTTCCACTAAAAAAGGGTAATGAGCGGAAACGGAGCTAGCGAACTGAGCGGACCGGAGGAAATTAGCTTTGCACTTCCACCAAAAAAGAGTTTCAGCATTTGCCTTCCACTGCCAGCGGATTTTGCGGAGTGAGCGAGGCTGGGTCAGCTGAGCGGAGCGGGGCGGGGGTCTGAGCGGAGTCCGTTAAAAACTAGCGTGCGACGCCATGACGCAGCGGACCCATTTTAACTCGCTCAGGCCGCTCCGCTTTACTCGCACGCGATGGATGTACTTGTATGAAAATCAGTGTTGCGAGTCGAGCGGAGTCCGCTCGGAATCCGCTCGACTCTGCGACCTCTTTTGTGACTCTTTAAACTCGTTTAGTCCGCTCCGCTCACTCTTATGCGGGCTTTCCACTAAAAAAGGGTAATGAGCGGAAACGGAGCTAGCGAACTGAGCGGACCGGAGGAAATTAGCTTTGCACTTCCACCAAAAAAGGGTTTCAGCATTTGCCTTCCACTGCCAGCGGATTTTGCGGAGTGAGCGAGGCTGGGTCAGCTGAGCGAGTTTGTGAGCTTCCATAGAAGCGGACTTTGCACAGTACCTGGCAGCCAGTATCAGACGAACCTTCGCACAAGTCAGTGTTCACGATGTCGGACGATTCAAGTGATGATGATTTTAATGATACAATAATGAAATGTTTGCTCCTTTACTACTATAAGAAAAAAAGGGAAGCGCAGATTTTGGATGAGCAACCATATCAGACAAAGAGCTGTTAAAGGCGATCTATTGCGAATGTTTAGTGATCTACAAGATGAACATTTCAAAAGTTATTTCAGAATGACTAGAGTACTAGACCGGAAGGATGTGAAAGGGGTAGAGGTGGTTGGAGGGGGCGGGGGTCTGAGCGGAGTCCGTTAAAAACTAGCGCGCGACGCCATGACGCAGCGGACCCATTTTAACTCGCTCAGTCCGCTCCGCTTTACTCGCACGCAATGGATGTACTTGTATGAAAATCAGTGTTGCGAGTCGAGCGGAGTCCGCTCGGAATCCGCTCGACTCTGCGACCTCTTTTGTGACTCTTTAAACTCGTTTAGTCCGCTCCGTTCACTCTTATTCAGTGGAAGCACTTATATGCAATTCGCCATTGCGAGTTAAACGGACTCCGTACGGACCTCGTTCCGCTCGCAGTGGAAAGTGGGCATTAGATCCATTACAACTTTGCATAAGGGGCTGTCCATAGATTACGTCATCGATTTTTGACACCACCCCCCCCCCTCCCTAAATTCATCCAAAGATTATGCTTCGAATGGCCCCGTTTCCTCCTACGTTATGCTACCATCATCCCATATTATGCAATCCCCCCCATATTTTGAAATGACGTAATTTATGAATAGCCCCTAATCGGAAATCATACATAGCGATTTTTTTTTCATGCACATGTCGAATTAAGTAACATTACCTTCTAAGATTTATGTGCCCAAAGCAAATCCAAATCCGTCAACTTCGTACTAAAGTTTACAACCAACTAGTCCGCGGCTCTTTTAAGGTAAATTAATTGCAGGTTGAGGCACTTCAAATTATTAGGAAACTAATAATACTTACTAATTAAAATGGCAGGAGACATTTTTTCTTAAAATTTTCTAACTCCTGAACGAGGCATACTTGGATCCGCCTTACATATTCTACCACATGTTCGTTCACTTTAGGGTAGTAACTTTTCTACTATCCATCTAAATTCCTATCCAAGTATCCACCATGGAAATGGAGTAGAGATCCCGTTAAATTGGTTCATTACAAATCTGACTTAATGCTGCCTGCGTCTCCAAGAGCACAGCGTCAGCTGTATAGGGGCGCTCATTATTTCAGAGCTATGATGTCCTCTGATACATCACACGTTTATTATAATATATGTGCCCCGTGAAAATAATTCGTGGCCATTTATTACTAAGACGGAGTTCGCCGGGTTTCCGCCGGATACGGGCCACAAAGGACCGTTCCTAATGGCGTGTGTGTGATAGGCTGTCTTGCCACGTATTTACATCACTACCACCTACACATGTATATATATAGTGTCCTATAGATGTATGGTCGTCTTCATGATTCGTATTAACTTATAAATTAAGAATATCGTATAATTTTGTTGAGAAAGAATATATACCTATAATTTTGTTGTTTATTTGTATAGTAAATATACAAGGTGTAACAAGAATGCTGGTGATCCTTTCAAGTATTATAATTGGTATCGTATTCTAATTATAAAAAGTAAATAAAACACACGAAGAAAATATTGGTTTTATATGGAAGGCTGGCTGGCTGATGGGATCACCTGTATCTTGCCTAACAACCTTTTTTATGTCCAAATTTTTTTCTTCTGCTTTTTCTTAGTCGTAATACGGTACCATTTATGCCCAAACGGATCACCAGTATTTTTGTTACACCCTGTACATTATATTGTTAATGTGGTGACATGTACAAATGCTGTGTGATGTTTATAAAAATATTATCTGCAAATAACTCCTATTTTAAATTATTACATTTTACTGGTCCTATTATTTTCGTATGTTTTTACTTTTATCTTCATTAATTTTCGGGAAGGTAGACTTAAGAGATTAGTCATTTGAACAAATATCTGTCTATCTATCTATCATTTATATTTGTCAATACCTATTTAGTGCGACGTAATATAATGAGACGCATATGGAATTTATGTATCTGGTCAAATATTATAGGTAAGCTAATAACTTTTTTAACAGGTCGGTCAACACCGCTTAGTTTTAAAATGTAGGCATATTATTATTATTTTACTTGTAACATCGTCTTGTAAGCTTAATCGAGAACGACGTTCCAAAAGCGATTTCTCGTCTATTCTCATTTAATCGATAGAAAAATGGTATGCACAAAAAACACCCAGGTCCACAGACTATATCTCTTTTTTTATCTGTGCAGGCACCATCGGCTGCTTGGGCTAAATGAGGCTTGAAAGTCATTGAGCGGAGATAAAGCAGCCGGAGGCTGCAAAGAATTGGGACTATAAACTTGATTGAATATTTCTCTGGAGCTCACCGTCGCTCAAGCTTCTCATCGCTTGCAGAGTCTATCGCTTGGGGAACCACTAATAGAGTACCCTTGGATAACACGGTGTTGTAACGAATTTAGTAGTCATCTTATGGGGCCCACCCACTATCAGTCGGCTTGACGATATTGGCCGGTCAGTTATTCGGAGCTATCAAATTTTTGTTCTAACTGACAGGCCGATATCGTCAGACGGATTGATAGTCGGTGGGCCCCCTAGACTGACTAGTTCGGATCACACTGGCTGATACTCGCACGACCAGCGGCTTGTGAGCGAAGGTAATACCACAATTTTCCGTACACTTCGTACAGTGGGTGGGTGTCATAGCCTGAAAAGGATTTAGGGTCGTTTCGCTGCGCCTGTCACCGTGAGTGAATGTTGAATGTCGGGTCGGGTACGATTTAACCTCCCAACTAGCAAAGCAAGTCATCCATATATGAAACCTTCATACAATATTTCGATCATACAGGATTTTAGAGTGGTTATGGTTTAACCTTGCCCCTCGTATATAAGTTGAAGTTATAGATCCGACTTATAAATAGGTTTTTGCTACTAATTTGTTTCAAATGAAGGCCACAAAGTAGAGGTCTCCGATTTCGTTGGGAACCAGCGACTAAGACTCGATATATTAAAAACACAGAAAAGAAGCACATATGGTATGGACCCATATAAAATAACATTTTCTAAGCATATGTAAAGAGAGACATTGTATATGGAAACCTCCAATACGAGTAAAAGACGCCAGCTATAGTAAATCAACTAAGTAACAGAATTCAAACAAGATATGAATGAGCCCACGAAAGATACCTAACCTATTATATACCAGCTAAAAAATACATGAATCTTAGTAAAAACAAGTCTTGCATTATATTCTAAAAATAATGGATCTATCCAATATAAGGCGGCTTTATGTGCACATTTTCAGGATGAAATAGCGTTTTCAGCAGCTGCTCGCCGTATAAGTAATTCAACGAAGGCGTTGTACCGCAGGCTCCGAGATGAATCGACCGTCATCGCCCAACGTAGGTATATTTAATACTGCTGGACTTTATGTGAATAAAAACACTAACACATATTTAAAAAAAATCAATATAAAATACCACTCAGACCTACCTAGTCCCAAAGTAAGCTCAATAAACCTTGCATTGATAAATACTTAAATATCTGTGACAAACACACAAACAAATGCCCTGACCAGGTTTCGAACCCGCGAAATCTTGCTTTATAGGCAGGTTACTATGGACTAGATTAAGAAGGCCGAAAAATTTAGGTTTGAGTTGAGACTACTGGCAAGGGTCGCCATGTAGGGGCGAGAACTGGAGATAGTAAGTCATATTTGAACTCATCTTTCGAATTAGTATAGGAATCACCTTACGCCTAACTAATGACACAAACTATTGATGACGATAAAAACGGTTTCGTAGAATGTATGTCAATATTCAAAAGTGCGATATATATGTCTTTAGGTACAAACGTCCCGTTTCACCAGATTATGAAATTCTCTTACTTAAAACTACCTACGAGCATTATGCCCACTTTCCACTGCGAGCGGAACGAGGTCCGTACGGAGTCCGTTTAACTCGCAATGACGAATTGCATATAAGTGCTTCCACTGAATAAGAGTGAACGGAGCGGACTAAACGAGTTTAAAGAGTCACAAAAGAGGTCGCAGAGTCGAGCGGATTCCGAGCGGACTCCGCTCGACTCGCAACACTGATTTTCATACAAGTACATCCATTGCGTGCGAGTAAAGCGGAGCGGACTGAGCGAGTTAAAATGGGTCCGCTGCGTCATGGCGTCGCGCGCTAGTTTTTAACGGACTCCGCTCAGACCCCCGCCCCCTCCAACCACCTCTACCCCTTTCACATCCTTCCGGTCTAGTACTCTAGTCATTCTGAAATAACTTTTGAAATGTTCATCTTGTAGATCACTAAACATTCGCAATAGATCGCCTTTAACAGCTCTTTGTCTGATATGGTTGCTCATCCAAAATCTGCGCTTCCCTTTTTTTCTTATAGTAGTAAAGGAGCAAACATTTCATTATTGTATCATTAAAATCATCATCACTTGAATCGTCCGACATCGTGAACACTGACTTGTGCGAAGGTTCGTCTGATACTGGCTGCCAGGTACTGTGCAAAGTCCGCTTCTATGGAAGCTCACAAACTCGCTCAGCTGACCCAGCCTCGCTCACTCCGCAAAATCCGCTGGCAGTGGAAGGCAAATGCTGAAACCCTTTTTTGGTGGAAGTGCAAAGCTAATTTCCTCCGGTCCGCTCAGTTCGCTAGCTCCGTTTCCGCTCATTACCCTTTTTTAGTGGAAAGCCCGCATAAGAGTGAGCGGAGCGGACTAAACGAGTTTAAAGAGTCACAAAAGAGGTCGCAGAGTCGAGCGGATTCCGAGCGGACTCCGCTCGACTCGCAACACTGATTTTCATACAAGTACATCCATCGCGTGCGAGTAAAGCGGAGCGGCCTGAGCGAGTTAAAATGGGTCCGCTGCGTCATGGCGTCGCACGCTAGTTTTTAACGGACTCCGCTCAGACCCCCGCCCCGCTCCGCTCAGCTGACCCAGCCTCGCTCACTCCGCAAAATCCGCTGGCAGTGGAAGGCAAATGCTGAAACTCTTTTTTGGTGGAAGTGCAAAGCTAATTTCCTCCGGTCCGCTCAGTTCGCTAGCTCCGTTTCCGCTCATTACCCTTTTTTAGTGGAAAGCCCGCATTAAGCACGAAGAGACTAAAACTCGTTAAGCGTTGGTAATCAGTTTTGATAAATTAAATAGAACAAAGGACGAGCGTGTCGAAGGAGCGATAATGAGCTCCATTCATTATGGAACGCACGTAACATTCTCTTGGAATCAATCGAACACCGTGCATGATTTTAGAGAAACGCAGGCGGAGAAGGAGGTAAAGCCGTATTACGGCTATGTATCGAGTAATATGAAAGTGCTGTTATTTAATTAAGCTTTTACTTTTGCGGCATAAAACAGGAATTTAAGATTAATTATTGCTGACAGTTTTGCCGCGGCTGCACTAAGCTTACCTGTGGAGGCTGCGTGGTTACATCAGAACCATCACTCATCAGAACTTAGGTAGGTAATGGAGCCTAGTTGATGGATGTTCGGCAAACCGTGTGTTCTGATAGGACGCGCGAGAGCTGCCGAGGCTAATTTTAACTAATGTAATACGTTAACGGATTGAACTTCGTGAAAACTACGACCATACGATATGATGGCCACAACTGCGCTACTACCGAACAACTAGCGATTAGTAGACCATTCAGGCTAACCCCATACTAGCGTCTTCTGAGCGTCGACGTCGCCCAAGCGCCCGCGCAGCGTTGACGGCGTGTCGACGCTGGTATGATGAGACGCCGACGCTCGGGCGACGTCGACGCTCGGAAGACGTCGACGCTCGGAAGACGTCGACGCTCGTAAGACCCTAGTGTTGGGGTAGCCTCATAGTTTAGAGTAATTAGAGTAGTAACTCGCAATTGGCAGTGGCGTAGCTAGCATGGGTGTGGAGTCACCTGAGTGTATCAGTGGGTGACACCCGGTGCGGGTCGCCACCGCCGCTCCCCCTACTCCCCCTAGCTATGCCACTGGCAATTGGCATAATGCGTGGAGCTGCATACACATACGACCATACCTTGTAAAATGTATCGATTAATAGATGTCAACAAATAGGCACGTGATCATTTGAATGCAATATTTAAGAGTCCTAGTAAACCTCTGATAATATACCCCTGCTCGGCAAGCGATCAGAGACACCTCTGTACTTTTTTCATGCTTGTCTGATTTGATATGTCGCATTGTTTATTAATTACTATGGCAGGTACCTAGTAATGAATGATAAAGGTTTGGAATAAGAAGTTAAATAAAACATACAGAATTTTCAGGTCGTTTACAAAGATGATAAGGCGCTGCTATCACACTGACAAGTATCTTCGTAAGTCTATATATATTTAAGTAAGTAGTAGTAGTTTTATGCAAAATGACAATTGTTGTCGCCTTTCATTGCTATCATTATAGCACCGACAATTTGGTACCTTTATAGTAGCAATATCACGTATATCTACCTATATTTAGCACTCGCAACTGATCCCTGGAAGTTTCACGTGATTCGGTCCAGCTTAACGGCGTGTCAGGGACAGCTTTTATTATTAAATCACAGCCTCCGGCAGCCGGCGGGCTGACAGTCACAATGGAATTAACCTGCCTATATCGCAGTCTGTATGTATGTCATATCATGAAATCAACAGCGATAAATATGTGATAAATTGTGCGCACTCTCGTGCAATGTCATGTTATGCGAAGTCCCCACATGTAATATAGGACCATTTTAAGTGGGAGTGTATTTAAAGGTACGCAAACAAGAGCCAAATATTTTTTTTTTGTTGTGGTTAGTAAGATTCTGCAAGGTCCTTCAACTTTACTTTGCTTTATGAGTTTAAGAGTTTTTCTGCTCTTCGATGATACTTTGAAATAATCTGATGTCCCTATCTTATACCCATAACCGAACAAACCAATCAAGTAACTCAAATCCCTACTAAATTTAGAACGCTGTCTAAACATCCCGACCACACCACAACTTGGAGAACGTGGGGCACTTATCGGACGTGTTTGCGGCGGCATTGTGTGCGAACTGTCTAAAACTCATCTCCAGCAGAAACCGCCGCGAGCGGAGGCCGGATGCCGGTTAATTATTCCAATTACAACATCCGACGCGCAAAATAATGTAGTATCAGTACCATCGGATATTGATTTAGCCAGAGACGCGTCGTGCTACGGTAATGTACTATATAATATACGAGGAACATTGGTCAAATATGAAGATCTACAGCGCATGCATATTGCCCGGGACTCGCCCGCGCTCCGGATGTTACTATTGACAACCGTGCAGCTCCCGGCTGCGCTCCAACATGCCATCCTAAATACAAATTACATGGACATACGACTTATACTCGCTTGCCTGACACGGAAAAGTTAAGATGTTATAAAATTAAAAGTTGATTGTAGCACCTCGGCACCTGAATCCCGGGGGAGCTCGAGCTTTGTTCTTGGTAAATAAGTACGAACGTCCATTTGGGCGATGCACACGACGTTGACGTGCACTAATTACTTCGCCCGAACCGCCCTTTAAACCTATTTATACCTAGCCTGGCTACGGACATCAGAGGGATCCTATATCGGTCTCTAATTAATGTAAGATATAGGTAGTGCTATACTACAGCCCTTAATTGGACAGACGGACACAGACACAGGTGGGGTGACTAATACGGAAAGGGTTAATCCGAATGCCGGACAGCAAAATATGGGAGGCTTATTTATAAGTGTGGTTATTAGAAGGAGCAATTTGAATATGAAATTCATAGATCCATTGTCAACTTATAGATTAGAAAGTTTGCGATCGATCAATTAGGACAATGCCTAAATTTTTTTATTGAACATTAATAAAAATACTACGTGGACTATGAAACATGAAGTTGCATAAATGTGGGAGCTTACGAAGCATTGGGGGCCAGATACCGTCGAAAGCATTCATTTCTGTTTGGTATCCATTACAATTCAAGGGATTTGTTTCAATACCTACCGCAGTGATCCTCTTTCTATGAATGTTTCATACAAACCCATTTGCTCACGATTCTATGGATAAGCTTGAATATATTTCATGCAATTTGGCGAGACGCCGAGAAATACAATTGTTTTCTTTTACCACCGTTTTTAAGTAGTTGATAAACATTTGCCAAGGTTTCATAAAAGTTAAACGGTACCGTAATGTGCAGGAACAATTTATTGGTTGCACAAGTATCGAGGAAGCCAGCATATTTAATTTTAAAATGCCATTCTGCATTGTAGAATCTAGGGAAGGCTTAATATGGCACGCAATGTGGGGTATTTTAAGCGAAAGCAGGGATGCCGTGGACAATGGGGTCGAGAATGTTGCTTCATTGTTGCTGCGAGATTTACAACAAATAAGTGACATTCTAATGTACCTACAGAAACGCTGGTGTTTATTATGTCCAAATTAATTTGATAGTACGTATCGGCTTCTATCATAATTAGGCCGTAGTCACTTTCTATCTATTCTAGTACCGTCAACTACTACAACTTCCTACAATGCAATTCCGTAAACTGCACAACTTTGCCTGGTTTGAAAATAGCTGTTTGGTGAAGAAAACCATGTTTTCAAGCCAGGCAAAGTTGTAGCAGGTGACGGTACCAATTTGTACATGAACTAAGAACACACACACGTATTTAAAGAACTATGTATAATTGTAAATTAAAACATAATGGTTAACCCTAAAAATATAACTAAACTGAAACCAAATTACATCTAAAAACCTGCGGCAGATAGTTGCTTAAGAACTTCTTGAAACTCAAGTCAACCGCGCCAACTGCGTGAAAGCTACCTAAAGATACCCAAAATGTAAGAGGAAATGTCACCTGCACGACTACTCCACCTAGTAACGAATAGCGTACCTACTATTAGTAGTACACTAGTAGCTACTAGGTGGAGTACCAGTGCAGGTCACATTTCCTCTTACATTTTGGGTATCTTTAGTTCGCTTTCACGCAGATGGCGCGGTTGACTTGAGCTTTAAGTCTTCAGTCTCCTGTGGCATCTCTGAGTCTCTTCGATATGTCTTTGAAGAGAGCGCCAGCGCCCAATGGGCGGAGGGTCTGACGCCGGTCATAATTCATATATTTAGCTTTGTAAGTACCTAAATACCAGGTATGTAACTAGTTTAAATTCTCGGAAACGGTAAGCTGAAAAGCCGTATATTTACATACTGGGCTAGTTACATATTTTTTAGTAAAACCAAACCAAACTCATCAAATGTTATTCCCACTGCGGCCTTATTCTCGTATTTGCATTTGATGAATTTAAATTGTATTTATACTATAAAGTGGAAGCGGGACACACTGATATTCACGTTAAATGTGATTGTCTGCACTGTTTGATAATGATATTTGCTATACTTTTTAGAAGGTTCAATTGTTCTTACATTCATTATATTTCTCGTTCATTTCTTCCATGGTTTCTCATTTTGTTATAAACACACCATATTTTACGCACACTGTTATCTTGCCACTGCTTGCATCGTACATACAATCCATACCTTAACTACTCTATCGAGCTTAAGACCGTCCAGTGGCGTCCTCGTTGGTTTGTATTAATTTCCTAATAAAAGGATCAATTTCTGTATAATCCCTCCGTGTTAAGTTGTAGTCCTACTGATTACGTTACTTTTGGTCTTTATCACATAGTTTCATTTTGATTTTTTTGCTTCATTACCTAAACGGCAAACGGTGGGCACTTTTTTCCGTTTAGTTGATAAAGCCAAAAGTAAGTAAGTAATATAAAACTGTCTCACATAGATCATAAGTTACGGAGTTGATTATACAGAAATTGATTAGTTTATTAGGAAACACAATTCCCCTAAATAATGAACACCACTGGACGGTCGACGCAGTCTTAAGCTGACGCTCAGTCAAATGCCTAAAGTACCCAGATTTATTCTGTAGCATTTAATTATCGGGACTGTTTTTTTTTATATTTCGCATATTCAGGTTTTGAAATTTCTACGGAATGTACTAATACTTAAGTATATCCTAGTATGTACTTTACAATTTAATATGAATGACGGAACTCATTCCTGAATTACGCAGCGCGATGCACAGTTGCACACGCTAATTTGAATTGGCTCCCCACGCACCATGCACCGATGCAGTGTTGATTATCGCAGTCAACGGGCGTAATTATGATCACTGACTATGCTGAACATGTATTGCTTGTTGTCTGCTGGGAATTTACATGATTTGCACATTTACGTATGTATCGGGTGTAAATAGTTATTTGTGCAACAAGAGAGGAAAGTTGGTTTTTCTTGCGAGTGTTGATTTTGAGTCCCGAGTAAGCGAAAGATTCTATAATTGAATCACGAGCGAAGCGAGTGATTCTAAGTTTGAATCTTGAGCATAGCGAGGGATCTCAAGAACACGAGATGTAAAAAAACTTTCCTCTTCTGTGACACATACAACTTTTCACCTCAGTAGTGAGAAGATATTAAAGTTAAAAAAACACATTTATTTACATTCCCGAATGAAAGGCATCATCATTATGACGAAAACATTATAGAAACAAAATTTCACTTCCTGGAGTGACGAAAGTAGCAACAGTGATGAAAGTCGCACTTTCGTTACTCCAGGGAGTGAGGAAAGTAGGCTTGTTCGAACTACTGAGGTGAAAATATATTTAAATGCGGCGAGGATCAAGTTTGCTTACAAGCTTGTGTTCTAAAAAGTTATGCATTTTAGCATAGTCTTGCAAAAAACGGTGCCTAGAAAGAACAAAGGTTTATCACTTTATCACTCTCTTGAAGACTCTATCTAAATGTAATTTTTGACTGCACCCGAAAAATAATAAAGGTTATTTAATATTTACTAACTTAAATACTTACTATTAGTTAAGATTATCCCTACATACACTAATTGAAAAACTTTTCCTTTTGCTCAGTAGGTTTTTCCTTTAGCTAGAGACTCTTAGTAGTTCTTGATAGTTTTTCTTAGGGATATAACTTTGTATTTGGTTGACCGTAATCAGGAAATGGGGTAGTATAATGGACTAGTAGTACTTCAAAAGAAGTCGAATGTGTTTGTTCATGTCGAACAGAGGAAGTTTAAAGTTTTGGACAAACTAGGGGCAACATGACAGAAAAAGTTGAATTGTACAAGAAAAGTATTGGTAGGTACTTACTTTTCAAATTTTACAAATATTTTTACTATAAAAATAACTAGGTTCAATTATACACATACAAATAAAAACATTGAATGAAACTCAAAATTATCGAACAAACTGAATAAGTAAATACACAAGTCAGTATTCTTTAATTTATCTAATAAATAAACATTCAGTTCTTAGGACTAGTGACTAATGTCTTATAAATGACTAATATAATATCCAATAAAATCTATTAGTCACGATCCTCGACGCCCAGATTATGTCTAGAAGGCCAAAATAAATTCAATTGTGTGGCGAAATCTGAATATCCTGATATTTTGGTACAAAAAGATACAATGATAATTGGTCGTAGTTAGTATTCGATATGTGCGAAGTGCATGGTGGGGGCAACGAGAACGATCGCAGTGCTCAATGTGACAAGAAATGAAACTGCAAATCCCCTGTCTGCTGTCAAAATAGTGAATCAGCCAGTTACATTTCATATAAGCAAGGAATACAACCTATTTATAAAAAAGGAAAAAAGAGATTGACCACCTGCCCAAGAGATGGCGCCACAATTATGCACACAGCGAGTACCTTGTGCAATCTAAGAAGCGGTTTTTGACACCTGTCATATCAGTACATTTTATAGTCTAAAATCGATTTTAGGTTATAGAATGTACTGAGATGACAGGTGTCAAAAACCGCTTCTTAGATTGCACAAGGTATAGTGGGGTAAATGGGGGTCAATAAATTTAGGGATCAATGTTACTCTGCGTCCGTAGGAAACACCTTAGACAACCCTACACGTGATCCCTGGGTGGTGCTAAAAGAGTAACAAACTTGGCAGCTGCACTCGCCCACCTGGACCTCGCAGCACTCGCTGGATTTCCTTCACCATCTACTTTCCCACTACTATTTGTTTCGATGTTTATTTCCGTCCACTAAGTACATAGTGCTTGTTTGTTTATCTTATAGTTTTCTCTCATTTGCTCAAAGGTTAGCTGGAAGAGATCCCTTACAGGGATAAGTTCGCCTTTGTACTTTGTTTTCTCTTTTATCATGTTTTATTGTAACTTTTTAATGTACAATAAAGTGTTTACATACATACATACATATACATACTATTACCACCTAAAAGAAATGCCTATCTATATCCAGTGACGTGACGTGTACCCATACGATAAATAAATAAGTGGGGTAAATATCGAGAACCCACAAATGCGAATATATGGTAAATACCCCATTGTTTAACGGACCTCAAAAAAGGAGGAGGTTCTCAATTCGACTGAATGTTTTTTTAATTTTTTTGTATGTATGTTACTCGATATCTCCGTGAATCGTGAACTGAGAAATCTAGGGAACTCTTCAACTATTATAGGCACACCTATAGTGATTTCACTATTTTTTACAGCAACTCGGCCACTTCCTCTTGGAATAGCGGATCCTAAGTGAAGTCGATTCTTTTTTCGTTTAAAACTATAAGAGTACTTAGTTGTAGGTTATGTGAGATGTATCTATCGCTAAGGTGACAAACAGATAAGTGTAGATAAGTAAACTACCCCCGAAGTTTTTCGCGATATTTAGCTAGCGTGTTTTTATTGCAAATTCGAACACCGTTTCATGCAAATAATCTATTCAGTTGTTGTAAAGTTAGTTCCACAATTCGGGAACAAGAACTACGTGCGCCGCTACGCCGTAGCTACGTCTACGAGCCGTAGCCGTCTACAAACTGTAGACTGAATAGTTCTTCAGTGGATATATCAGAGCGGCCAGGGTACTCATAAATACCTGAACGTGCACTTTATCGCCTTCACAATATCGGCGTTGTTCAAACCTTGGCTGTTCCAATATATCTGATGGCGACTGTACTGGGTAATACCTAAGCTGAATTGTACTTATTTTAGTTGCGCTTTATCATCATCATTTATTTATCATTTATTCAAAAATAACACATAAGTTCACAGTAATTACACCAAAACACTTATATGCTAATACAACAATTGTTAAAAAATTCGAAAATTACAATTTTAGTATAAACAAGACATTATGAAAATAAACAAAATATAAAATTAACACATTCAACAAAATAAATCAATTTTCATTATTGTACTAGGTAATTACCGTGTACTAACTATATTACTGCTAAAACTTTTTTGCTAAAGACTCCAATACTGTCAGCAAAGATGTCCACGTCTTTAGCCTTTACCATGTAAGTCCCCACTCAGTGTTTATCGAGGCTTTTAATTATCAACAAAAGGTGGCAAATGCTTCCCAATAAAATAAACACGATACCTACAAAGGCTACACAGATATAATAAATCACCGTATTGCGACTCAGACGTCTCACATTTCGCGCTTTTCAAATTTTGCTTGCATTTTCTTCCGCACCACCGGACGTCAAGAGATGTATGAATGCAAGGTATCCTCGCGTTGCATGTCGCCCTCCCTAACGACTTATAATACACTCACTCCGCGTATTTTAAAGCCCTTTTACAGCTAGTACTTTCCCTCGGATGCCGACGTCCAAAGGAAATGTAATAATGGAGAATGCTCGGGCACGCGCTGCGTTTTATGAGGCATATTACATCGAAAATGTGTCATTCCGTGCTCTCGGAGAAATTGGGAATTTCGCTGCTAAATACCTGTCTGCTGAAAGGCTTCGGGAATTTGTGGCAGTTTCGAATAGTCCGGACATTTGATACCTACCTATTTGATAATTAAATATAAAATATTCATTTATTTGGTTATAATTAAATTCATGAACCTATTTCGTGGATGTTGTTGCGATGCGATGTCGGTCACTTGGAAAAATCAACGTTTTGAATTTGCTTATTGGTCTAAAATAGTTATTTGTGCAACAAGAGAGGAAAGTTGGTTTTTCTTGCGAGTGTTGATTTTGAGTCCCGAGTAAGCGAAAGATTCTATAATTGAATCACGAGCGAAGCGAGTGATTCTAAGTTTGAATCTTGAGCGTAGCGAGGGATCTCAAGAACACGAGATGTAAAAAAACTTTCCTCTCGTGTGACACATACAACTTTTCACTTCAGTAGTGAGAACATATTAAGTAAAAAAAACACATTTATTTACATTCCTGAATGAAAGGCATCATCATTATGACGAAAAGCTTCTAGAAACAAAATTTCACTCCCTGGAGTGATGTAAGTCGCAACTTTCCTCACTCCCTGGAGTGATGAAAGTCGCACTTTCGTCACTTCAGGGAGTGAGGAAAGTACGCTTGTTCTAACTGCTGAGGTGAAAATATATTTATTTTACCAACTTAGTGTATGGAAAGCAGGTACGTACCTACTAACGTAGAATGCAGTCCATGGTTCAATGTTTGATTGCAAGCCGGAGTTTATTTCGATTAGTTTTGCTACATAATCTGTGGGACCTTTTTCTTCATAAAATACAGAAAAAATATGAAGTCTTCTCTCTACTCTCAAATTGCTGTTGACATTGTTAAGTCATGCATATGGTACAAATTACCTAATGTGCTCCAATTAATTCATATTATGCGTCGTCTCTCCGCACTCACTTCGAAGAATTGGCTAACATTGGGACGTCCTCAGACATGTACGTATACAAGGTGACCTAAATGAGATTTATATGTAGGTAGTGAGTTGTTGGGGTAATAATCTTTCAGATATACATAAGTTAATAACGAGAACGGATTTCGTTCATTTCCTTTAATATAAGACTTTTGGTGCGTGCCGCAGCGGCAGCGCTAGGGTTTAGGCCTGTTTTCATAACGTTAAGCATTCCCCTAATAACCAACGTAAGAGAGATCTCGAGACCTGTGAAAACTATGCATAATGGAAGATCATACATACGTTGGTTTGAGTGATGCACTTAGCAAGCATTGGGAAGCCCGGCTTCCTTAAACATTGCCGTAATTATGTTTACACTGAGCACGGCGCGCGCGCCGGATGCCGCCCGTGAATAAGCCGATATTAAATCCCCCTTAGGTCCTTCAGCAATAAAACAAACGAAGGTTCAATAAAAAATCAAATTAAACCAGATTTTGCACCATAACCTAATAAAAGCGCCCGCACGAAAACTCCACAAGGAGACTAATAGAGCCATAATCTCCTGCTGAATATAGTAAACGAATCGAATCGAATGATCCCCTCGGTCGGAGATTACATCAAAGCGGTCTCACCTAGCGTGGTCTCGAACAAAAAACTTGTTCGGGGCTTGAGGGCAGGCTGTGCTGCCATCTCGCGCGTTGCTAGGAGACGCGCCGATCAATACAGCCTCCGCCGGGCCGCCTAATTACCCCGTCCCCCGCGCGCCGCCCGCCCGCTCGCCGCCCCGCCACCTCGCAGATTTAAATATCGAATGATAGAATTCACATTCAAATGTTTTTCACTTCTTTGCTTGAATATTTATTCTGATGATAGCCTTTGTTGTTTGAGTGGCCGCGTCAACCTTTTTGTTCCATTGTTCGCGACGCGACGTTATCGTGCCGTGGTAAACATTTGAAATGGGTTTACTGCTTTAATTACAATATTAGATTTTGATGTGTCGTTGTAAAATAATTTTAGTTAATATTTTATATATGTAATACCTGATTTTATCTTAGTTTACATTATAATATATCTACTAGTTTTACGTATGAGACATTGTTATATCTGGATCATATTTACCAATCGGCTTTAGAATAATGGCATGGCATTACATATAAATATAGACATGATATACGACCAAGTAATTAATATGTCTCATTATTGTAATTTAAAAGCTCCCTAACCTTGAGACAGTATCCTGACCTAGTGATATAATATTCCTACAATTGTCATGAGCCTAAGTTATAATAAAGTTTAAATCTTCTGTAGATTAACAAAAAGTTAACCGCAATAAAGCAGCATTTTTACAGATCACATACCTACATAATACATATTCTTGTAAAAATAACTATTTGATAAACAGAAATTATGTAGAATTACCAATTAACACCAGCTTTGATTTATGTACGTTATACGTCCTTAATTAATTGCTACCTTGATGTCCATTCTAAAGACGAAAGGGTCTTTAACTATAGAAAGTTTATGAACTCTGGATCCTAACTGTTTTACGATTTTATTCGCAAGGGAATTAGAAAATTACTATCTAAAATGATCCTTTCCCGGCTAATTTTGAGAATACGACGCGGTGCTCTTATGGGAACTTTTTAAGATTTATCTACCAATGAGATCATTAAGTAGGTAGGTATCTTCATAATAAGAAGATAATTCTGACGAGAGTGATGAGTTTAAAACGATTCTGTAATTCGAGAAATATAGAGTTTAAGAAAGAGTTAATAATTATTATTGAAACCTCGCAGGAGTCGCAGAGACTCTTTAAGATAAGGACATTGGCAGCATTTTAAACTATTTCAATTTAATTGGGGCAATAAACCTTCAGAGTGTCCTCCCACGTACCTACATGTATTTTTATAACAGAATATAAGTTTAATGTGTTCTATTTATGTGCTTAATCAGACAAAAAATGTATTGAATGAGCGAAAAGTCCGTTTGGACAGGTATAATGGTTCAAAATGTTATATTAAAATGGATGAAACGTTTAACATATTTTTTAATACAATTGCTCAAAAAAGTGCTTTTCTTGTAGTGGTTTAGCGTGCGGAAAGTTTGATATCGCGCACTAGTGCTTTTTACTTTTCTAGCCAATCACAGCTAATGACAGTGATAGACAGCCAATCACAGCGCCGCACCGCACCGCGCGGAGCGTTCGGATACATGTACTAAAGTAACCTCAAAGGGAATAATTGACAATTTTATAATTTTTTCGCAAAAAAGTCGTTCGATACTCGTGCGTAAATGTCATTCTTCACTCGTCCCGAGTCTAGCCACTCGCCTACGGCTCGTGGCAAGATATCTCGGTACTCGTGAAGTGATGACATACTTTCCGCACTAATATCGAAATGTACTATTAATCGGTCTCCGGGTGCCTTCCACCCTTGAGGCTAACAATTCACCAAAAATGTACTGGAAAACTCGCAATATTCAAGGACCTACATAACAGGCAAAGTTATTTTAGATAGCATTAAAAGTCTCGAAAGAGCTCTCAAACAGGTGAATCCCCTACGCTCGTACCAGGTGCGGATAATGTATGCCGCATATAGCCGCCATCTTGTAATATTGGAATATGATATCGCATCTGCGACGCGACCTAGTGCTTTCATTCAATTTGTCTGGGGTTTTGCTTTGAGGTTTATCTTGCAGGAATTGTGCTTTGATCGCTTTTATCGAGCTTAGAATGTAACTCAGACGAAGCTTAATACTTATTCTACCATTATTATTATATTACTATAAGGACCCTGATGTGTCCCACTGTTGAGCAAAGGCCTCTCCCAGTTTTTCCACTGATCCCGATCCTGTGCTGTGTTTGGTCGGCCTTCAAAAAGGAGTCCAGTTCATCCCGCCATCGCCGTCGAGGTTTTCCACGTACCCGTTTTGAGTTTTTGGGCTCCCAAATTGGGAGACCCAATGCGTTATGGTATTCTACCATATTTTACTAAATTTGCATTTATGGATGACGGGTTACTACTTCCAAATGCTGCCAATAATTTGTTATCATGTAAAGTTGCCATTGAGCGTTTCAGCACATTGAATAGTGGAAAACAATACCATTGGTGACGGCGTAGCCCCGCACACCTATTGTGTGAGGTCACGGGTTGGCTCACTTACAAATAGCTTGAGTATTTGAATGAATTACACATTCACTGCTATGCTACGCGCGTAGCGCTACGCCGTAGCCGATAACATGGGTTTCCCACTATGTAGCGAAAATGCTTCGTAGACCCGTGACGACAACGTGTCGTCATTAGCAGTGAATGAGTTAATGAAATTTATTCTCTAACAATATGCGGTAACATAAGATCTTGGTAGGTTATAGGTATACAATGATGACAGTGATGCAGACACGTGAAAGTCGTTAATTGACTTTTTTAACATTTCAAAATTATACGATATATGTCTTAAAGTATATTTATCTTTCAAGATATATTTCTCTTGAAGTAAAATTATATTTGGCTAATTCAGACCATTGTTTTCTTGTTATCAATGTGTTTCAATACGATTACTCAAAAGTTTTACTGACATTAATTGTCAGAATAAATATCTATTTAGATACTATTTTGATGACAAAATACGATAATCTTGATAAAAACAGTAACAAATAATAATTTTTAAGTAGGTACAGCTCCTTGTATATAAATCCTTGGAGGTAAATAGGTGAATCTATTCTAATTAAGTAAATCAAAACTGTGATTATCGATTATGTTGTCTCCAAGAATATTCCGTTATTACCTGTATTTTGTCTGTGATTGTGCTAGATTGTTTACTGCGGCGGGTCTATTCACTAATTCCGACAATTTGGCTCCTTTATCAGTCCATAATATCCAGACAATACAAGAATTTCAACACAATCAATGAATTTGCATGCGAACTTCAAGTCGGCACATTGACTGACTTCATAAACATATACCAACCCTTGCAGGTGCTTTAACACGTAAAAGAGACCGTATTTCAAAGAGTTAAGAGTCATTTCTGGGTCCAGTAATTTGCTAAGCCCTTTGCCCTTTGAGACTGAGCCAGCCTGTGACGTCAGTGTCGGCCGGGTCCACATTGTATAAGCCACTGACTCATTAACTAAAACCGAAGGCATTAACTCAGTTTATTGCATTATTTGTTTAAGTGCCAAAGTTATATTTATTGTTATGGTAAATTATGTCTTAGTGGCTATTTTATCTAATTTCGCAGACGTTTATATACTCAATTCAATTATCACTTTTAAAAGTTATTGTTAGAAAACGTAATTTTTTTAAATTAATTCTTCTTCTTCTTCTTAGCGTTTATCCCGGCTTGGGGTCCGCTTGACAACCTAATCCCATGAATTGGCATAGACACTAGTTTTTACGAAAGCGACTGCCATCAGACCTTCCAACCCAGAGGGGAAACTAGGCCTTTTTTTGGGATTAGGTCCGGTTTCCTTACGATGTTTTCCTTCACCAAAACGCGACTGGTAAATATCAAATGATATGCCGTACATAAGTTCCGAAAAACTCAATGGTACAAGCCGGGGTTTGAACCCGAGACCTCCGGATTGAAAGTCGGACGTCTTACCGCGAGGCTACCAACGCTTCTATTTTTTTTTAATTAATTGTTTGCTGTAATATCTACGAACCAGATCCTAGCATTCTAAAACTGATTCAGCTGAAAAATTTACAACTTTGCTGGGAATAAAATCGATGATATAACAGAAAAAGGTGACCAAGGTTTAGTGAGAATCGTAGGCAATCATAAAATGTAACAGAAAAAAATGCAATCTTATAAATGAGACTAGTTCAGACTAACAGACGCTCATTCATTTTGTCTTGTTACCATTAGAGGCCACCAACGTAGAGCTACAATTCAATCGTTGCATATTTTATAGCTATTCTACCTTATGCCTTATACCGAATTCGGCACTCCATACATGTAACTAATGCAAATTAATCTATAGGCCTTTGAAAATAACATTGAGGTTTCTTTGAAAATTTTTTGATTAAGTAGATATTTTCAGAAATATAATCACTCCGAAAGTCTGAAAAATTGTGTCCCCCCTGTCAAAAGTAACCGTAAATCCAAAAAATATGAAAAAAATCAAGAAGATCTTTAAGTATTCTTTCTACGAAAATTATTTTGAACATTATGGGTTAAGGGGTTTTTGAGTTATCTCCAAAAACCTATGTAATATTTTCGCTAGTAGGTAGTAGGGTTCAAAAATGCATGGGCAATTTATGAATGAATTCATTGATAAATTGGCCATGCTATTATGAACCCGATGGTACAGTACCCCCATTATGCGTGGTCCGACACGCACTAGGCCGGTTTTTTAGTTTAGAAATGCACCTACAATGAAGCTAAATCTTTTAAGTATACTACCCCAGGGCCCTATTCAACTCAAGAAAGCGACGACTGTCTTATTTACTATGTACAAACCTATATGATTATGTATTCTATCGTTATTATTGTGATAAACTGTGGCAACCTCTTTAAATGTCTGTCACTATCATAAGATAAATTCAGCCGGAAAGTGTGTTAAGTGCATGTTAAGTGCACACGCCAATTTTTTCTATGGACGTGCGAGCAATATGCGAATATAAAATATGCACATCCACTGCAAAAGTTATGATGCTCATTCATTATGAATCGAAAATTCTGGATGACCAGGTTTATTTTATTGCACAACATATACTATTCGGGCTATGCTATACCCTGCGGAGAGATAAGCACCACACATAAAACCCTGTAACGATCGCCATTCTGCACCCGAAGGCCGGCCGTTTTCCAATACCGTAATGAATAAAGTTACTATTGTAAAAACTCAGACGAGAACATTTTTATGACGGAAATCAATTGCGTAAGCAATCGAATAAATGCCTGCGTCGGTGCCGGTCGTAACTTTGAAATTAGTAGATTTTTAATCTCGCGAGATCTCGAGCCTCGTTTGACTCGAGAAAGTGATGATAAATTACAAGGTTACTTTACTAGAGTAGGTATCATATCAGTACGGCATTAAAAAAAATTGGTAAATTGTGTCCACATCAATATCGCTGTCGAATTCAGTAGTTTGATATGTCACCACCACAAAAATATGTAGTTTGTCCATCCAAAAAAATCTTATTATATAAGTAGTTATATATGGTAGGTGCATATATGGCGACATTGGAGACTTTAATATGTTTTAAAATGTCTTTTGTATCAATGAGTTACTTGACACCTAACAATAAAATTTTCCATTAGATTTTTTTCAACACTAAAGCATTTCAGGTTTTCACAATAATAAATGATAAAAAAAGCCTCGCTTGGTAAATTCAGTAAAAGCATTGTCATGCGAATCGCGGCGCGTCGGATGCTGCGGGCGTCAAACGCGTAGACACACAGACAGGCAGACAACAGACAGGTGAAACGTGCTTTCCAATCTTCATGCCTACACTGAGAAAAATTATGCCTCACAACGTACAACAATAGCGTTGTCGATTTTTTATTGTTGGAGAGACAAAAGACTTTGCTGGCCCATTTAAGTTAATTTATATACAGACACAATGTGTTTATTGTCAGACGGATTGTTGTGCCGCACACAACATTATTTTTGTCAAATTTCAAATGACAAAACTTTATTGCTACAATAACAAAAACACATTGTGAGTTCATCAACGTATAACATTGTTCAAATTTTACAAAGTTCAACATAAATACAATGACAATATATACTTTGAGGTGGCGACAACGTACAAAACCCTGCATTTGTCAAATTTAATATGACAATTTTTTATTGCTATGGTAACAAAAATACTTTGTGAATACATTAACGTATAACATTGTCTGAATTTCACAAAGTTCAACGTAAAAAAATGACAACGTTCATTCAGCAATACTTTGTGAGTTCATCAACGTATAACATTGTCCAAATTTCACAAAGTTCAACATAAAGACACTGACAATGTATACTTTGAGGTGGCGACAACGTACAAAACCCTGCATCTGTATAATTTAAAATGGCAAAATTTTATTGCTACAGTAACAAAAATACTTTGTGAGTAAATTAACGTATAACATTGTCTGAATTTCACAAAGTTCAACGTAAAGAAACTGACAACGTTGATTTGCGGGGTATCAATGAAGACGGGGGGGGGGGGGGGGGGGGGGGGGAGGTGTAACTTTGTTACAACGCAAATGTTTTGATTTTGTGTCTCTTCAGATACGGACGGAAGTGGTTGTACATGTAAATCGTGCTAAGTTAGGTGAATGTTGTGTCAACAATGGACTTAAATTCGTTTTTAGACAGTGTCGGGCTGACGCATTTGAAGCAGCGTATGTCGGGTAAGTTATTTTAAAGGTATTTATTTACTTACATAATACAGTGCTTATTAAATCGGCAGTGCACGGTCAGACACATTGCTACAGTGACAAAGCTCTGATGTCAAAAAGACAACATTTCTGTTCTCAGAGTGACAACAATAGATGTGCACGGTCAGACACATTGCTACATTGACAAAACTCTGATGTCAAAAAGACAACATTTCTGTTGTCAGAGTGACAACACTAGATGTGCACAGCCAGACACATTGCTACAGTGACAAAACTCTGATGTCAAAAAGACAACATTTCTGTTGTCAGAGTGACAACAATAGATGTGCATGGTCAGATACATTGCTTCATTGACAAAACTCTGATGTCAAAAAGACAACATTTCTGTTGTCAGAGTGACAACACTAGATGTGCACAGCCAGACACATTGCTACAGTGACAAAACTCTGATGTCAAAAAGACAACATTTCTGTTGTCAGAGTGACAACAATAGATGTGCACGGTCAGATACATTGCTTCATTGACAAAACTCTGATGTCAAAAAGACAACATTTCTGTTGTCAGAGTGACAACACTAGATGTGCATGGTCGGACACATTGCTACAGTGACAAAACTCTGCTGTCAAAAAGACAACATTTCTGTTGACAGATTAACAACATTATATTTATGTATGACAAAACATGTTTTGTCTTTTTGACAACGTAGTCATTACAAATTAACGTTGTAGATTCGACAATGTTCAAAATTGTTGCGAAATTGACAACGTTGTACACTTTGTCATTTGAAAATTAAAATTTGTGTTTTCAACAACGTTTCAAGGTGTTGCGGAATGTTGTTTTATTGACAATATTCTGGGTGACAATAAAAACGTTGACTCAATAGCAAAGTAACAATGTGGGTTGTGTGGCAGCAAAGTTTTATTGTTAGATTGAAAGGATTTTTCGCTCAGTGTAGGCTTACCCACGGCTTACCAGATACCTAGAACGTTCAAAAATTGAGATTACGATTGTTTTTGTTTTCAAATGTAAAAAGTTCGCAACCAACTTTATGTAAGTGAACAACAAATAATATAGTTAGGGAGGCGAATAGGGGAATTTTCGGCAATACTCGAGCGTGGCAGTTTAAGATATGAGAGATACCTTAGACCTAATAGAACAACCTTGTAAAGTATTTAGCTCTATATGTAGTGACGCGCGCCTAGGATAGACGATCAGATTAGTAAAAAAAAATGGATAGTCTGAAATACTCCAGCGCGTCAGTTTAAGATATTGGGGGTTGATTTTAGTGTTTAAAGACTAAATTTAACTAATCTGACGATAAGTCCTTGACGCAGCCGAGTTATAGGGTCGCGAACTTGTAAAAAAAAACGTTAATCCGGCATTCTCGAGCGCAATTTTTTTTATTTTGTTTTGAAGAATATAATCTAAAACTTACTAAAAATACAAAATCTGCCGGTTTCCGCATGACCGGAAGTGTGGAGGAGCCATTTCGTCTTCCTAAGAACGCGTTACGGCATATAAGTCGCGAACGATACATTTTACAAAAAAAAGTTTAAATAAACAAAAAAGGTAATTTTATTTTACACAAAAAATGTGTCTTTACATTTTTGTCCAAAGTTAAAACTTTATGACTTGAAAGTTAAACCTTTTTCGGTCAGATTAAGAGAACCCACCAACATTTTTGTCAGATTAAAAAAATATGCTTTCAGGATACCGAGATAAACCTCCCCTATGAAAATTTTTTTGCATTTTCAAAAATTCATCGTAACTTATCGTCACGCCGAAATCGTCAGTTTTTTTAAAGGGAGCTTCCTTGGGGCCTACTTAACACCCCTTCCGAAAATCTGACGCGCTCGAGTTTATTTTTTTTTTTTGCTTTTTTGACTACTTTATATGCCTACCCCCACCACGCAAACCGGCAGATTAGTATACCGTTGTTATCACAGGCACTCGGGGCATACGTAGTATGAATATCTGACGCGCTCGAGAATGCCCAAGTAACTGTTTTATTTTAACATTTTTGAAAAACCGTACACGCCAAACCCACCGCTAAAATGGTTTTTGCCAAACGAGCTTTTCTTTTCGAAATTATTTTATCTTTCGATTTTGATAGGTCTCGACGGCGCCGTTGAATTACGCCATTTAGCTACCTCGCCTCCCTAACTAATAAGTATCATCACAAAGGCTTGGATGTCTGGTATTTTTCGTATAGCCGATTCTGAAATTAGTCTTACAAAAAATACCGGAATTGCACGCCCTACTAACAACTAGATATAATATGTGTAATCAAAGAGACAGGATAAGGGTAGAAACTGCATAAAAGTCTAGCGTAAAACTTTTACCCCGCCGTGGCTCCAGTCCATTTAACTTGAAAGAAAGACAGGTTTATTAAGAGCATACATTTAGCCGCAAGAAAAAAATGCTTTTTTGCTACTTGCTGATTGCTATCGGTAGGACAACTAGATTACATGAGACTAACGTAGCTGCCCTGTAATTTATTAAAGTGACTCTTAAGTCTTAACACGTTGCACTTTGGCCTTCCGAATATCTCTGCTGAGTGTTCGAATCCCGGACCATTAAACTATTGGAATAACACTGTTGACCGCCGTCGCTACGCTAGGAGGACCGGATGCAGTTTTATGTCCGCTCCAACCCCCTCTATTTTATCTAAACTACTTTTATAGCGTCGTAGTCCTATAGGTACTTCGGTATATGGTACAGTCGATCTTCATCTACATTGTAAATTATATGCAGTGTCCAGATTATGCGCGGCAAAGCACGTATGTTCGCAGCAACCGCGGCCGCGCGCAATGTGGACGTGTTTGGCAGCTCCTAAATACATACACACACGTTTGTTCCTTTGCTGTCGACGAACATGCCGCGCATATTCTGGACCCGGCTGTACGTTTCTTTTGTGAGAAAATTGACGATCTATTACGTTTACTCGTCAGCGCTCAGACAATTGCTATTTTGATGGATGAGTTAAAACCCTATGAAAATTGTGTTATACCTACTCCGGGCTTCCTTGTGGCCCATAGAGCTCGTTAGCTCGGCACGCAGCGGCGCGGAAGCGGTGCCTCCACTGCGCCTTTGAGAGCAAACGTCGATATAATTGGATTGCCTTGGGATTCTTAGGGCAAACAGTGTAGTGGTTAGCTATAAGTACTTGCATGCTACACACGGTATCCTTGTACGGTATTGGTTTAAGGGTTTCGTAGCAAATTGGCAAAAATGGAACCTTTATAGTTTTGTCATGTCCGTCTGATCGCCCGTCCTCCGTGCGTATCTTACAACCATTTCATTCGTAAACTATAAAACATATAAATATTGATAAAAGGCTGCCTCTACATGATGGACCATCATAGGGACGCAGCTATACAACAGTGCGAAATCGCAATATCGTTAGCTCCCTCTAACGCATAGCTGCGTCTCTATGATGGCCTATCATGTAGAGGAGCCATTACGAGGTGTGTTTTGTGTGCTTGTCTTGTAGTTGTAAATTGCTTGAAAATATAGTGTTAGGGAGGCACTCCTTACATATACAGTTGCCATCAGATGTATCGGAGCGGCCAAGGTGGTCACAAATATCTGAATAACGCCTTTATTGTGAAGGCGATAAGGTGCTTGTTCAGATATTTTTGATTACCGCGGCCACTCCGATATATTTGATGGCGATTTCATCAAGCGGCGATCAACAATTTGTTCATTATTCGATAGGGTTTTAAAGTCTTAAAAAATTGTGTCCCTCCCCCACTCCAGGCGATCCAGTGAAAACTACGATTATGTGCTGAACTGCCATAAACAAGACTCTGGGAATCTAATTCTTAAGGGTTCCCAGCCAGGCCATATTCATTACTCAGGTAAATACTCGTCTGAACAACTACACAGAACCTGATAGATAGTGCTCAAGTGCTCATATGCGAAGTATTTGAGAAGCAGACAGAGCGTACCTAAAGGTAATGGAGCGCAGAAGCATTTTCTTTGATGCGAACATTCCTTGCGAGATTTCTGCCCGATATTGGGAACTAGGTATTTCCTAAATATGAAGGTTCATTTGTTTACCCGTCCGTTGTTAAATTTACAATTAGTTGATTTATTTTCATGTACCATTAAGCTGTTTCTGCATGTAGTACGTATACGTACTTAACTTCAATATTTAACTATGCAAACATCTTATGCAGTCATAAGTGTTAAAACGCGGATCTGATGCCGGAGCTAAACTGTGAAATATGGAGAGACGTAACGAGTATAATACCCGAAAAATCGTTAAATTAAGTGGAATTATTAATTATAATAATTAATCAAAATAGGCAAATCTTTGACTTCAAATAGACCAACATTTTTACGCTTACGTTAAAGTCCGCCAAGCTCCGCATTTCTGCTAATGTCGTAGGTATTTTTTTATGTTATAATTATACTTAGTACAATAGTTTTTCTCTATAACTATCATAATTTTATACATACACGTATAAAACTTTAAAAATAAATTCTTAATTTCATTTCACTTGTCGTAAATACGTTCTTGGAAGACAGGTCAATAGCGAAACTTCTAAATGACATCTATTAACTCGGCGACCGTAATGCAGTACTATACTGTACAAGGTATATAGGGTAAGCCTGGATGAAAGTGCGCTCAACATCAGCACAATATTTTTCACGCTTAGCGCTCTTTCTAATGGCTCCTTCAAAGGCGGCCGCGGAAGCTGTCAAACGTTATTTTGCTCGCGCCGTCCTCGCCTCGTAAATTGGCTTCAGCTCCCTTTAAAAACAAATAAGAACGAGCAGAAATGGGTTTTGCCGCGCTCTTTATGATTGCGAGTTTGCTAAAGCGTAAGAGAAGTTTATTTGGATTTGTGATGACGTTGAGTTGCGAGTCTAGTAGTTTAGAAGTAACTCATAATCATATTTTTCTACTCCGGTACTTTTATCTGCCAATTATATGGTCCCGCCAACGAATATAAAAGCATGTCTTATGCAATTTCAAAAAAGTCTATCTAGTCTATTCTTCATAAAGACCCTAGGGTTATTATGTGATAAAAAGCAACTGCTAACAGAAAAACAACACTAAATTTACAACGAAAATCAAAACTGCCAACTTAACAAACAACTGAATTCATATGGTTTGGAATAATAACAAAACTAAAATAATTGCTACCAACATAAGGAAAAAAGCAAGTAAGTTGATGACAGTTGAAAAAAAAATTACCGTGTCTATGATTACGTTCTCTCGACTGTCATTTGTCACATTTCAACTTCTCGCTATTTCTTAAAGCAAACTGCGTTTATTTTTGTGTTTTATTTAATCATTAGTCGTAGAAAAAGTAATGTATGCAACGTTGTATAAGTAGGTCAAAAAAAGCTCATGGCGTCTCTATTAACAATTTTCGGCTTCGCCTCAAATTGTTACACACGCCACTCACCTTTTTTGAACCCTCTTATACAAATATTGCATAAAATACTATAGTGTTGTAGTACCTACTTACTGAAACGAAATGTAGGTTTATATGGTATGTTAAATTAATTATTAATGTGATGCACTATTTCGCTCCTTGCGCAGGGCATGCTCATGGAAGAATCAGGAAATATCAGACATAATATTGAGGCATAATTGAACTTAATAATTTGCTGTCAAAAGGACATTAATTAGTAAATCTCATAGTGCTTCTCTGTAGCCCACCTTATTCTTTTGGTTCGCAGTCCTGTGCTTTTTTTGGCCAAATGTTGACAGTTAAATTTGCTGAGACCTGCCTACTATCCTCCACATACTCCTTCCTGCCTGCTCTAAAAATTCCTGGGGTATCCAACAGGACGTTTACTTATTTCTAGACGGACAAGACATATTTTGCTTCTCCACGCTTTAAACTTTGCTTTTTTACATGATTGTCAAATCAAGTTCATGGATTCTCTGAATATTCATCTTCCGTATTAAATTTTGGCAACATCTCTAATTATATTATCAAGTTTTATTGCAGAATAATTTATCGCAATTTAATAATGTCGGATCATATAGATTACGAGTAACTATTACAGAGCTGTTCATAATCCTAGTTGCTGTTTTTTTCTACTAAATAGTTCTGCTTTCATAATAAAAACGCTTTTGAAATTAAAGAATATTTCCCCCAGAAGTTTCTTTGAAGGTACAAAGTCGTTGCGATCAACTCGTAGACATCAAAAGGTGAGACTTTCAAAAGAAATTCTACAGAAATACGCAGTTTAAAGAGGTCGCGTGCAGACCTATAATATTGTAATGTAGAGTAACCCGTTTTATTTAGTTGCTTCGTAGGTATTCCTTAAGACAGAGTGTTTTCAAACTGTCGCAAATGTTTCGAATGTTTGGAGAGCGCCTAAAGTTTCAGGCGACAAAGGACAACGATGCGGAGAAATTGTAGGTATTTGTTCTTTGTTCTGTTATTGTTGAGACAAACGGCGAGAGCTGAAACTGAGACAACTTATTTTAAAACACACTTATTTGAATTATTTGCGACGTTTTGTGTCTTATTTAATAATATTCCCAGCGTCTCGCTAACGCAGTCATATAATACTGTTTATTTACAACATCTTTTTTAATTATTCAATAAGCACTACAATGACGGACGAAGCTGTAATAACATTAATTTAGAGTTTGTTTTTGTTACCTAAAAACTAGATATTATTTCGTTTTACTTAGGTACCTATAATAAAATTTTCGTAGAATGTATTTTATACCACCACAATAAATTTATACCTACCCATCTTATTTCACCGTATCTCTTGTGTTTGTGCGAATACAACGCAACACAAATATTAGGGGAAATAGGGCTACCTATAATTTATTTAAACTTTATTGCACAAAAGAAAAACTTGATGTACAAAAGGCGGACTTAATGCCATGAGGCATTCTCTACCAGTCAACCTTAAGGCAAAGCAGAGAAGTTATAATAATTATTCTCAGAAATATTATTACCAGATTTTCGATTCGCAGAATGATTTCTTGTAGATGTCTCCTTTGGTTAACAGTCCGAATCTTTTTTAATTCGCAGAACTACGATTGGAAGAAATTAATTTGTTCATTTCGTTTTCGTAACTTTTAGAAGAGTAATATTTAGAATTTGAAATTTTTCGTTTATTAGGATTTATAAAACGTCAATGTCATCTTGTAAAATTGTTAAGAATGGCTAGGGATACACGCACAGAAGTGCCCGCCAGATTTGTCTGACGGATATGCCCGGCGGACAGATCCGTTAGTGTATGGCGCTATTCAGATGTGTCCGCAGACAAATCCGTGTCCAATTTGCGCCATATATTACGCTCGGATTTGTCCGCCGGGCAAATCCGTCGGACAAATCCGGCGGGCACATCTGTGCGTGTATCCCTAGCTATTGTGTCGACCGTCCATTGGCGCCTTCATTGCGCGATTGTATTTTCTAATAAACACATCCATTTCTGTATAATCCCTCCTGTTAAGTTGTAGTCCTACTAATTCCGCAACTAACTTTAATAGCTACAGGTCCTCAACCACTTACGGCAGCAATAACAATATATGTGGATAACTACTTAGTTGTGTCATAACTAGTTACTCGTAAATAATTAGCTGCGAACTGTAAAAAGAAACTTAAGTCTTGGCTTTTGTCATTGGACTACGAACAAACTGAATGTATCTTACCATAAAATTATTACCATAATAAACACACACGCACGCACGCACGCACGCACGCACGCACGCACGCACGCACGCACGCACGCACGCACGCACGCACGCACGCACGCACGCACGCACGCACGCACACACACACACACACACACTCACTCATACAAAAACACCTATTCTCACGCTTTGAATTGTATTAAATAAATAAGATATAAAAGTTATAATTTTAGATTAAAATAGATACCATAGTCCGGGAGAGGACACTGACCTCTGTAACACAGGTTCCGACCTAGCACAGAAGTCAGGGACTTCAGCACCTTTTTGTAACACTTTTGATAATAAAATATTTTTTATTTTTTATTTATTTTTTAAACTCCTTTCTTCTAACAGTGACTTTCTAACAAGGTGCATAGTTGCCAAAGCTACTAATATGCAATCAAGATGCAACGATACCTCTCTTTTGAGACACCCGTAGTTCCAAAAAGAGAGAGCAGGATGTTATATTGTTTTGTTACCTGAATTATTTCGAGCCTGTATCTATCCCATTCGAAAACCAATCCGAAATCCTCCGAAACAACTAACTAAGACTTTGCAAAATCGAAGCAGGTCCTCAAAACGGCCACTTGGCGAAACAAGATTTGCGTCTAACGAGCGAGCTAACTTTACTTATTACTCTAAGCATTGTTTGAATAGTTACGTTCTGGCGAAGCTGCATAGTTGCCAAAACCGCTGTGAGTTACGGCAGAACCGCTACCCGATGCTTGTCTTTCAAGACATATTTAATCCCTACTTGCTTGGAAAAAGTTGTAGACGTCTATTTAAAAAAAACCTAGCTTTCTCAGTAATACACTTGAAAACAGTTTGCTAGCGTATTTGCCTCTGGTTACATTCCAAAATGCGTTAAAGTTTAGGAATAGGTTGACAAACTAATAGCACCAACCTACACATCTGAACATGTACGACATCCGCGTCCAGATATTTGTGAGCGCCTTGGATCTGCAGGTACTCATTAATAGAACTCAATCAGGTCTCATATATGTACATAAACATAAGTATTCCTCTGGGGTCCGTGTGTAATCAAACCGTCCGTACAATTAGAATTTGACCCATTTCCCAATATTCGATTGAACTGCAATTTCACACGTACATATGTAAATTACAGGACTATGTTCTATGCAATTATGTTATTACACAATGAGCCCAAGTTATTAAATTTTAAAGTTTTGTGAGACATTTATATACTTACTTTGAGTGTTTGAAGATAGAGACTATAGGCTCTCCGAAACATGTCGCGCGTAATGACTAGAAAGACGTGAGTGAAATTGTTATATTTTATAGTATTCCTGTATTCCTTATCTTATAAAAAGTGTTATATTATTGTAAGCTAATATCTGTGACATGTCTTATAAAAGCATTCCATAACCCATGAACTTTCTCCATACAACGTTTTAATGTTATATTATAAACACAAATATTTAGAGCCCGATCACTAACTCTACAAGGACTCTGCACCAGTGTCGAACTACTACTAAATATGAACGTAAAATATTCATAAAGACGTTTATGTTGACTATAAACTTTGTCGGCAGAGAGACAGCAATGTCGCAGTTTGCTAAGAAAAAAACATTTACAACTAGGTAGGACCAATCAGTTTGTCAGCCAATCCGATTATCGAAGAGCAAAGGGACTTTTTAAAATTAGTTGTAAAGTATTTGCCCGTCTAGGTCTTCGAGTGATCGGTAATTCAGAAAATCATTTCCATAATCTTATAGTCCTTTTGCAGCCGCCGGCGAGATGAGATCTAATTTGAAACCCGAGCAGATGTGCTTTACGGGACCCATAATCTCTGTCAGGAGATAAAGGATGCTTCGGTGAATTTCCGTACTTATGCAGAATAAAATTAGGCGCTTACCTGCACCGATTATTTTGGGACGTTTATTACAAGTGCGAAAAATAAGTACTACTTGGCACGTATGTTCCCATTGATCAGTGTTATTACTTTCGAACTTTGGGGCTGTGAAGCTCTTACCGTATCCATTTAAAAAGTGCACGTTCAGATATTTTGAGTACCATTGGCCGCTGAGATATATTTGATGGTGACTGTACATAGATAATGTATTGTTTGCCGTAGTAACAAGGGGTTATGAAATATTCTAGTATTTGTCACTGCCTTTTCTCATAGATTTTTGCTATCGTAAGCACCGCCCACAATTTCTGTTTGCTTTAAGGTTGATTGGTAATTATTATATCCGGTACAACACTGCATTGATCTGTTTGCTTTAAGGTTGACTGATAGAGAATGCCTCTTGGAATTAAGTCCGCCTTTTGTGCATCAAAATTTTCTTTTGTGCAATATAGTTTAAATAAATAAATAGATTTGAAAGCGCAGAGGAAATGTTACGCTGTGCGCGTGTCCCTTTATTTATTGCTATTCGGATCTGACAGGCGCTTTTACAAAAAACAATGCCCGGCCCGAACTCCGAATAAAAAGCGACCACATTGAATTTGGGCTCGGACGGTTCAGTGGAAACATTCCGAAGATATTTGTGACAGAATTAAGCTACCGTCAGTAATGAACAACATTTACTAAAGATTTATTAGAATAAGAAATTTTATTCATTCAATAAAGCAAACGTAAATTGAAATAAAAACGTTTAGTCATACTTGTTATGATCATTTTTTGGCCGGATGCTGCACTTCATGAAGAAAGCATGCCGCTTTGCACAGTGACAGTAAGAACCAAACTAAGCGATTTCACTCGCAGCAGCGGCAGTTTCACGCATTAGGAACAGAGATGGCGCCACTTCTTTAAAAAATATTTTAAAAAATTCTACAAGCTAAACTAATAAACCGATTTCAATTTTCTATATCTCAAATGAAAGCTCATTACACACACCATTAATAAAAAAATACGTAAAAAATATATACTAAATACTTTTGGCAAAAAACGGCATTTTAAGTTTTCTTTTCTTACTCGATTGACAGTTTTCACTTGATTTCTTAAAAAAATTGTATGGAACATGAATATTTTAATGCATATATATATATTACTGAATAAATAACAAGTACTATAAAAAAAATCGACATAGATACCTCTAATACTTCACGAAATATGAAAATTTGAATGTGAGTATACATTGATTTATTTATTTATTTATTTAATCTTTATTGCACAAAAGGAAAAAACTTAGAGTACAAAAGGCGGACTTAATGCTATAAGGCATTCTCTACCAGTCAACCTTTAGGCGAAGCAGAAAAATTAAAAAAAAAATCTTTAAAATAAATTTCAAAAAAATTTACGAGCTAAATATGACCAATTTCAATTTTTAATGTATCAAATGAAAGCTTGTTATATTTATTTAAGAATAAAAACTAAAGTTATTATGTTGCTTATTAGATATGGCGAATTATTATAAAAAAACTTTAGCTTTAAGTGATAGTGATAGATAACAAATCCGAACAAATCTTTGCGTTTACTACTCACGTTGAAACAATAGGTTAATTTGAAATAAAAGACTGTGTACATAAATATTTTTTTATTGAAACTTAAAAAATGTCCTCTTGGGGTTCACCGGAACATGTAGAACTGAAAAATAAAATGTATTTTGAAGTACTCGTACCATTAAAATGCTAAATAATCACTGATCATACATGGACTGGTTGCTGTAGATTACTGGTGAGTTATTTTTGTGCCTAGTTGATTATCATTAAACCTACAATTTTGTGCCACATCTATAATCAGTGCTCAGCATGCATTATAACACTGCATTGAAAATTACATTAACTTACTTTTGATTTGTACAGCCACCTTTGCATGATTTACACTGGGCTGTGCAAGGTAAGCTGACGCGACGACACCCAGAACGCATAGTTTCGCAGCCAGATTAGCAGCCACAATGGTCCAAAAGGTTTAATTGTGACCAAATCGCTGTAACTGCAGTAACTGCCGACCATTCTGGAATCCAACTCTCGTTTTCCTTAGTCCATCCCCAAGAAGATGGACATGGTATGGAAACTTCTGGTTTCAGAGCGTTTCCCCATATATGGCCCGCTTGATAAGCTGCTCGAAGTGCGTGTTTATAGAGAGCAGCTGATGTAGGTGGCAGACTTGACACGAGCTTGTTTTTTGAAGCAAACAAATGTTTGCGAACTTCATTTACGTTTACGTGTTCCGTTTGGCTATCTTATAACTTGCACGTAAATCTGGAAACAAATTGTAACTAACTATAGCAAAACAATAACACAAATCTAGGATCAATTCATACTAAAACTAAATATGTAGGTACACACGTTTCCAGCTGAGCCATTACTTCTTCAGTGAGGGTTTCCAGAGGGCTTGAAATACATGCGAAAGCTGTAGTTATTTCAGGGTGAGACATCCACGTTTTGAGGCCTGATTTTTTGCCTTTTGAATTAAAGTAGGACGTTGTGTCACACCCTGTAAAAGCATGAAATCCTCGAAGTGCAGTAGATTTGTCTGGACCGAATGTATTAGCTATGCTATGCTCGGCCACGTATCGGAGTTTTTTAGCTGTTCCTGTTAATAACCATAGTTCTTGAAGGCCTTCATCTTTTAATAGCGTAAAATATAATATTAACAACAGCAATACATCCATGTCCGAAGAAGTGTTGGTCACAATTAAACCTTTTGGACCATTGTGGCTGCAAATCTGGCTGCGAAACTATGCGTTGTGGGTGTCGTCGCGTCAGCTTACCTTGCACAGCCCAGTGTAAATCATGCAAAGGTGGCTGTAGAAATCAAAAGTAAGTTAATGTAATTGTCAATGCAGTGTTATTATGCATGCTGAGCACTGATTATAGATGTGGCACAAAATTGTAGGTTTAATGATAATCAACTAGGCACAAAATAACTCACCAGTAATCTACAGCAACCAGTCCATGTATGATCAGTGATTATTTAGCATTTTAATGGTACGAGTACTTCACAATACATTTTATTTTTCAGTTCTACATGTTCCGGTGAACCCCAAGAGGACATTTTTTAAGTTTTAATAAAAAAAAATTTATGTATACAGTCTTTTATTTCAAATTAACCTATTGTTTCAACGTGAGTAGGAAACGCAAAGATTTGTTCGGATTTGTTATCTATCACTATCAGACTTAAAGCTAAAGTTTTTTTATAATAATTCGCCATATCTAATAAGCAACATAATAACTTTAGTTTTTATTCTTAAATAAATATAATAAGCTTTCATTTGAGACATTAAAAATTGAAATTGGTCATATATTTTAGCTCGTAGAATTTTTTGAAATTTATTTTAAAGATTTTTTTTTAATTTTTCTGCTTCGCCTAAAGGTTGACTGGTAGAGAATGCCTTATAGCATTAAGTCCGCCTTTTGTACTCTAAGTTTTTTCCTTTTGTGCAATAAAGATTAAATAAATAAATCAATGTATACTCGCATTCAAATTTTCATATTTCGTGAAGTATTAGAGGTATCTATGTCAATTTTTTTATAGTACTTGTTATTTATTCAGTAATATATATATGCATTAAAATATTCATGTTCCATACAATTTTTTTAAGAAATCAAGTGAAAACTGTCAATCGAGTAAGAAAAGAAAACTTAAAATGCCGTTTTTTGCCAAAAGTATTTAGTATATATTTTTTACGTATTTTTTTATTAATGGTGTGTGTAATGAGCTTTCATTTGAGATATAGAAAATTGAAATCGGTTTATTAGTTTAGCTTGTAGAATTTTTTAAAATATTTTTTAAAGAAGTGGCGCCATCTCTGTTCCTAATGCGTGAAACTGCCGCTGCTACGAGTGAAATCGCTTAGTTTGGTTCTTACTATCACTGTGCAAAGCGGCATGCTTTCTTCATGAAGTGCAGCATTTTTTTCATAGCAAGTATGGCTAGTTATAAAGCACTTAATTAAATTTTTACGCATACACAAGTTTTAATACTAGTTATGGATCAATGTTTAAATTATTTCAGGCGATAAAAATTGTGGAGTTTAAAATAAGCCCAAAACGAAAGTTGATTCAGGTACTACTTACTGTAATTGCTTAGGTACAATAACCAAGTCTTCTTTATTATGTTTCACAGCTTCATTCTTTGCGATTTAATAGTGTTTAACGTATTGTAGTAGCATTACCAAGCAACTAGCCTTGCACGGTTTGTTTAAATTTTTTTTTTTTTTTTTTAAACGGTTACCGATTTCTTTTGAGCTGACAACACTTGTTTCCCCCACCAATGACTCCCACTACCAACAATCCAACATGGCGCCGGTGCAGTCCGCCATTGCTCATTCTGTATTTCCGTGCTCAAGCCTTCGCACGTGTCCCAAGTCCGCCGCTACAAAAATCTTTCAACATGGGCAAGAGGAAAGAAGACCACCGAGACAACGAGATACGAAGAAAAATACAAAAATTGGAAGATAAATTGGCGAGAAAACCCGCCAGACGGCGAATTATATACTCATCATCCGATTCGTCTATAGAATCAGACGGTAAGCTATGGCTTCTGCGTATGCTTACCGCTACATATTCAAATGAATCAGTGATGCGAGCAACCAAACCGGGTTGTCTTCGTCATAATTTATGTGATACGTTACTGCTAGTAGGGCAGGTACTGTCACGAAAAATATTGAAACCTTTTCATTATTCCAGACGATGCAAGTCAACTTGCCGCACGCAAAGAAACTACAGTGGCCATGGTCCACTGCGAGGCCTCGTCTCGCGCCGGTTGCCCGTCGCCAAATTCACCACGTGTCACGTCGCCACGTGCCGTCTCGCCGCCGCCGCGTGCCGCCTCGCCGCCGCCGCCGTGCTCGCCGCAGGACATGCCGTCGCCCCCGGAGCAGCCGACACCAGCTCAGACTGAAGTCGAAGTACCTAGTCCGGAAGAACAAGAACTCGACGACGAGATTTTGTCATTACTGGGTGACGCCCCTAAAAATGACCATCAATTTGGGCCGCCTATACACAAAGATATTGCCAATCGATGGCAAGAGATACTTTCAAAGGGTTTAGACAAAGAGACAAAAGAAAAGCTGTTGAAACAGTATATGATCCCTAAAAACTGTGACATGCTTTTAGCCCCCGTACTAAACCCCGAAGCAAAAGCCGCTTTGTCAGACGGCTCTGTAAAACGTGACTTCTGTATTATGCAAAAGCAAAATCAAGTGGGCGTGGCCCTTGCGGCCCTGGCCTCTGTTACAGAATTTATAATTTCAGGAGAGAGTAATAAGCAAAAACTTCTTAAACCCCTGAGTGACGCATGTCGAATTCTCTGCGATAGCCATCACAGCGAAACAGCGACGAGACGCCACTTCGTCTTAACATCAACAGATGCTGCACTTAAAGAAACGCTGGTTGAAGCAGGAAGAGATAAGTTTTTGTTCGGCGAAAACGTGAGCGAAAAATTAAAAGTAGCTAAAAGCATCCAAAAGACCGGGGAATCATTAAAACAACAACAAAAGTCTGTTTTTAACAAAAATAATTTTATTGCAAACAAAGGTCATTTAAACTTCAAGCCGCATCGCAGGACGGACAACAAACCAGGCGCCAGCAGCACGGCGCGCACAGCTCGCGCACCACGCGCGCCTCCACGCTATCAGCCCAGCACGAGCAGCTACTCGTACAATCGCCGGGCGCCGCCGCCGAATCGTGCCCGCTCGCCGCCGCCGCGTCGCACGACTCACTATCGGAGATAGACTACGAGGTACGATACGCTGGTAGACTTCGGTGTTATTATCATGAATGGACTAAAATAACTGATGATCCAGTCGTTTTATCTTGGCTTAAGGGTTATCTAATACCCTTTACTTCCACGCCTCATCGCCCCGACACCCCCCGTGTCTACCCTAAAACTGACCAAGAGCATCAGGAGTTTCTAAAGTCAATAAAATCATTACTAGACATCAACGCGATTTCAAAGTGTGATCACGTTGATGATGAATTTATATCCACAGTTTTTCTGGTGCCTAAACCGAATGGCGACAAACGCTTCATATTAAACTTAAAATGTTTGAACAAATTCGTAGATACTAAACATTTTAAAATGGAGGATTACCGTACCGCCTCCAAATTCATTACTAATTACTGTTACATGGCATGTATAGATTTAAAGGATGCATACTTTTTACTACCCGTTCATGAATCACATCGAAAGTACTTGCGTTTTATATATAACGATATTTTATACGAGTTTAATTCTTTAGCATTCGGTTTAAGTTCCTGTCCATATACGTTTACTAAATTAATGAAACCCGTAATGGAATATTTAAGATCACGAGGGTTCTTATCAGTCATATACTTGGATGACATTTTTTTGATAGGCACTTCATACTCTGAATGTAAGACTAATGTTAACATAACGAAAGACACTTTAGAAAAGCTTGGTTTCTTACTAAACTTCGATAAAAGTTGTTTGGTCCCAAAAACGGAATGCAAATTCCTAGGTTTTGTCTTTGACTCTCAAAACATGATTATGAAACTTCCTGACACTAAAAGAACAAAAATTAAAGAGAAATTACAGACGTTCTTAAATATCCATACGTGTACACTACGTGACTTTGCAAGATTTCTAGGTCTTTTAGTGTCGGCATGTCCAGCAATTCAATATTCATGGCTTTACACCAAGGAATTTGAACATTTCAAATATTCATGTCTATTGAATAATCCTAGTTACGAGCAAACTGTACGAATACCCATAGCACTAAGAAATGATATGTTTTGGTGGCTCAATAACATAGATCAGGGTTATACTCCACTATGCGTTGAAGAATATAAATTAGAAATATTTTCTGATGCGTCTACGACTGGTTGGGGTGCCTATTGTGATCATAACAAAGCCTATGGCCATTGGAAAGACGATGAAATTAATCTCCACATTAACGAGTTAGAAATCAAGGCTGCTTTCTTTGCACTTAAAAGTTTTGCAAGGAACCTAAAGGACTGTAGAATTCTTTTACGCATAGATAACGTTACTGCAATTTCCTGCATTAATAGAATGGGCAGCATACAGTTTAGACATTTAAATAAAATTACCCGAAAAATTTGGGAATGGTGTGAATGTCGTAAAATATTTATTTTCGCATCGTACATTAAGTCAAAAGAAAATTATGAAGCAGACTCACTGTCACGTAAAAAGTGTAACGATATTGAATGGGAATTAAATGATTATGCATTTAACGAAATAACATCAAATTACGGATACCCGGAGGTTGATTTGTTTGCTAGTCGCCACAACGCTAAATGTCCTATTTATGTAACGTGGAAAAATGACCCCGACGCCTGGGCTATAGATGCTTTTACGATCTCTTGGAAAAATAAATATTTTTATGCGTTTCCACCATTCGCGTTACTTGCTAAAACGATGCAAAAAATAATAAATGATAAAGCCGAGGGTATAGTAGTTGTACCATATTGGCCGATGCAACCATGGTTCCCGTTATTTAAAAAACTAACTGTTTCTGAATGTATTACTTTCGAACCAAATGCTAATTTGTTAATATCACCTTTCAGGACGAGTCACAACCTACACAAAACCCTCAAATTGATTGCCGCGAAGCTTTCAGGCAAACATTACTGAAAAAGTCCCTTTCGATTGCATGCATAGAAATAATGTTAGCTTCACTATCGGATTCTACATATAAACAATACGACGGATGTATTAAAAAGTGGGTATGCTATTGTAATAATAAAGGTGTTGATTATACGAATCCATCTGTTCCTCAAATTGTTGATTTCTTAACCGAGGTGTTTAATAACGGGGCGCAATATGGTACAATTAACAGCTATAAATCGGCTTTGTCTTTAATTTTAGGTGAAATTGTTAATTGTGAAATAATAAAACGTTTTATGAAAGGTGTTTTTAAGCTCAGACCTTCAAAACCCAGGTACAATGTAACATGGGACCCTAATATAGTCTTAAATTATTTGTCACACAAATGGCCTAATGAAACTCTAAGTTTAGAAATCTTAGGTAAAAAGTCTTTAACTTTATTAGCCTTAGTAACAGCACATCGTGTTCAAACCCTCTCATTAATTAAACTAAGTAATATCAAGGTCAACACTCCTGTCGATATAACTATACACATCCCAGATTCTATAAAAACAACAAAGCCAAACTCCTACCAACCTATTTTACGTTTACCGTATTTTGACACACGTCCAGAGATTTGTCCTGCTAGGTGCCTTGAAGCGTATATCAATAAAACAACAACACTTCGTAAAGAACACGATTATTTATTTATTAGTTATAGACGGCCACATAATAAGTTATCACCACAAACACTTAGCCACTGGATAAAAAACACTCTTAGCTTCTCTGGAATAGACACCTCGATATTTAGTGCCCATAGCACAAGACACGCTGCTACTACTTCGGCAAATAAACTTGGAGTTTCCTTAGATTTAATTAGAAAAACTGCAGGCTGGACTAATTCCTCCTCGGTATTTGCAAAATATTACAACAAAGAGATTATTGTTGATCCCAATAAATTTGCGATGTCTGTTCTGTCGTCGAATAACCTGTAACAATAATTAAGAATAATTAATAAATATGTCATTGATTATAATAACATAAGTACTTGTTATGATGTTCATGGTTTAATAAATGGAGTAAAAAATAAAATACATACCTTACTGATTATTATTTTTTAACCCTTTTGTTTCATATTAATTTAGTCGGCTCTAAACATCCTACAATACGTTAAACACTATTAAATCGCAAAGAATGAAGCTGTGAAACATAATTAAAAATCAAACGAACTTACCAAGTGAAGTTCGATGATAATTATGTGAACAGCTTCATTCGACGCGATTTACAGATACCCTCCCAAATATAAAAAATATCCCAACCCGTTAAATATGAAACAAATTGCTATAAACAAAATGAGCAATGGCGGACTGCACCGGCGCCATGTTGGATTGTTGGTAGTGGGAGTCATTGGTGGGGGAAACAAGTGTTGTCAGCTCAAAAGAAATCGGTAACCGTTTAAAAAAAAAAAAAAAAAAATTTAAACAAACCGTGCAAGGCTAGTTGCTTGGTAATGCTACTACAATACGTTAAACACTATTAAATCGCGTCGAATGAAGCTGTTCACATAATTATCATCGAACTTCACTTGGTAAGTTCGTTTGATTTTTAATTTAATGCTTCAAAACACTTTTGATTCACCTGTAATATCTGCACCAAAGCTTAGTACAGTCGCCATCATATATATCGGAGCGGTCAAGGTGGTCACAAATATCTGAATAAAGCCTCTATTGTCAAGGCGATAAAGTGCATGTTCAGATATTTTTGAGTACCCTGGCCGCTCCGATATATTTGATGGCGACTGTACATATATTTTAGTTTATAACGAAACATTTTACACGGTGTCTCCCTCCACAAAAGTTTGAGACGTGTGTTATCTATTTCCGAAGTATTGAAGCGCATCAATCTACCAAAATCATCGCCATCAAATATATCGGAGCGGCCGGCATACTCAAAAATATCTGAACATGCGCTCTATCGCCTTGCCAATAGAGGCGTTGTTCAGATATTTTTGGGCACCTTGGCCGCTCCGATGTATCTGATCGAGACTGTACAGGCGCGAACCATATTCTCATTCAAACTGCAAGTTTGGCAGTTTTGCTGAATACCCACTATTGAAAAACTAACCCCAACGGAGGGGGTAGGGGGTTGGTCCCTGAGGGGGCTTAAGCGCCCGGAGCGTAAGGGGCCAACTTTGCGATATCGCGTTGCCTAAGTACATGTATATGTTTGGTATGTTTTGGTTGTTAAATAGTAAATACCCACCAGTTTCGTACGGTTATGTCAATATTTTAATAGTATTTTTAATGTCTTTTAGCATAATTAGAAGTAGAACTAAAAGAAGTAAAAGACTTAAATATGGATGAAACAGCTAGCTTACGTCGTAATTTTACTATAAATGTAGTCACACATAGTATGATTAAGAAGTAAGTATTCGTGGAATCAAGTTAGTCAAGAACAACTGATATATCCACAGAATATTTTTGATTACTAATGACAGTGACGTCAGTCACCAATATAGCTAATAACTATACCTACGGACAATTAAAAAGGATCACTTCGTTTTAAAATTTCCGTTTTCCATGGTATACAATATATATGTACATACTAAGCCAACTACGTACCTATAGTCGCATGTTTAAGTGGCACAATCTGCGCGAAGCAGGCACTCGGATGTCCGAGGGCGAGACCCGCCGCTTCCTGCAAACTGCTGCACTTGCTTGCATGTTCATGCAGCTCCCATTTGCTTGCGATTGCGTCGGGATGTCTTCATTAAGGGGCTCCACACGTTTTTTTATCGATTTTTTACCAGTTTTGATTCGATATTCCTAAATTTGCACTACATATCGAATTATAAGGCAATAGGCTATCGGTTTTTCAATCATTTATCTATATTCTGTAGAGCTGGAATTTGAAATAAATGAGCACTTATTTTTTAGTACGCTTTCCTCCTGCACTCCTGGTAGTTCAAATCAAGCTGTCTGAAGCAACTGTACTCAAGATATGTCCAACTCGTGCCAGTTTCGAGGTAACATCCAGTCTTACCTAATATTTATGTTTTCTTTATATTCCCCATCAACTTGTTGAAAATTAACCTGTTCAATAACGATTAAGATACGGTAACTGCTTACCATCAGCTTATATATGCTTGTTTGCCACCGTCGTGATATAAAACAAAATTAAGATAGTTTTCCCGGTGAGCAGCCAATACGCAGAACTAAAGCAAAGGCATTAGGTATAGGTACTGCCGTAGTGCTACAGGCGTAGCTAAGCAGTGCGTGTGTTAATTATCATTCAGTGGCGATGGGTCAATTTCTTTCCTAGGGAAGCCGGAACTTAAATTGGCTTATCATTTCTTCATGCGCTGTAGGAAAACTGTTCTGGTGCCTAAAAATTAGGCAAGCCGACGGAAATTGTGTTCTATGGACGCGCCGCCGTTGTAGCCAACTACAGTTACACCTACAGCTTTTAACTATAGGTTAAGGCATTTTTTCTAAGTCACGAAACAATAAAGACTAGAGTTAAAATTTAAAATATTTATTGAACTTAGTTAAACTTATATTAAGTACCTACTTAACAATACAATTTAAATAAATCTCAAATCGTCAACAGGTTTGGCATATATGTAGGTAGGTGACTGCGGTCCCATAGTAAACCTCTTCAACAAATTCAATATTTTTGAGGCTAAATAAATAATCTAGAGCCTAAACTAACTTAAGAGATCAAAACTTAAATCAGGTAACGACAAAAAATATAAGGTACTTAATGTCTTATAATTATAGAATAAATATTTTGCTTTTTTAAAGAACAACATTCAAAAAGTTAGTCTGATCTGTAATTATCTTTTTTCCACTAATATCACCAATCACCAATTATCACATATGTCGATACCTCGCGCGCAAGCCTGCTGCGGCCGCGCACGCGCACTTTGGATTCAACGAACGAGCTATGACGTACATCAAGATATTTACGAGGAACACCAGTCGTAGCTTCACATAGGTTCTATAACATATTTTTATGTTTAGATATTTATTTTCTTAACACGGGCTTGATCTACATTCTTTCCGTATTAATATTATGCTTGGGCGCGGACTTAAACTTGGGATAACAATATGAATACAATCCGATAAAATAAAATAAAATATTTAAAACAGTTCAATATTAAAGAGATATGATATCATAACTAGCTTTCCTTCGTTCCATGGACCCTTATCCAATATCCACATTAGGTATGAGTTCATGCTTGGCATGCAACATTTTAACAATTATTTCCTCTCCCGATTATCCTTTCTAAATCCACAAAACACCTCTATATCTTGATATGTTCCACAAATATACATTTCTTTTTATTATCACAGCCCTTAATTTAGCAAGATAAAATTTACCATTAAATAACAGAATTTTAAAATATACATTAAAAATGAACGGATGGTTCCATTAAAACGTTAAGTACAATAACATAATTAAATAATAAGTAAGTAGTTCCTAGTTATTAAAACACGGTTTAGTTAAATACTAGTAAGTAGGTAGGTATATCATTTTAAATTTTCCACTATTTTGAGCTTTGTTAACTTGTTCCCTACATTTAATTAAAAATAGTTATTTATAAATCCTCATATGCTCTCTGTTATTCTTCAATCGTTAATTTTCAACCATGGTTTGATTTGTAATGCTTGCAAAGAGGCCATGGCACTATAAATTGTTTTGAGCGGTATAGAAAAGTAACGTCTGCCTGTTACCTTGAGTGTTCATTTAGTATAGTTTTTCAGACAAGGTCTTTTTTTGTATAGGAATAATGCCACCGTGAACCACTAATCATGAGAACTGAACCATGAAGTGATAAAATTGGTCGAAATTCACCGGTTCCAGCTCAAAATCCTTTTCCGATTTGTGCATCAGCTCAGGATTCCTTTTGAGGAAGTTCCTGACCCAATCCTCGCCGGCCATTCTCGAATTAGTATCGAAGGGATGATTCAAGTGGTTGTCTTCAGCATATTGGTACGCCAACTCCCTTATATCTCGACGAGATACACCCATGAAGTACTGCTCCATACTTTTGATGTAGCCGACTAAGTCTTTCTCTTGGCTTTCAGTAAATACACGTCTGTAGTGTCCCATGATGGGTTTGGGGTCATCGGGCTGCTGGTAGCGTATCTTGCTGGCGCGCCTCTGCAGAGTGGAGCGTGGTATGTGGAACGTCCTGGCGGCCAGTTTGTATCCCATCTTCCCGGAAACTACGGCTGCTACAGCCCTCGCCATATCGGCTTCGTTCCAAGACTGGCGGCCGCTCATTCTTTCGTATTTCCTCACCATTTCACTCTGAAATTAAATAATGAACCAATTAAAACATGTTTCACACCTATATACAAATGACGTAAAACCGTAGCCACACTGAATTGTATTGCGGGAAAAACGACAAGGAAAGAACTATTACAGATGCGGGGTAATACCTACAAGAACAAGTGATTTCATAATGTTGCTAGCCCAGTGCTAAGTTGTAACGTGAATCTTTGGCCACAGTATGTATGTCAATGTCGCGCGCGGGGCTACACGGGTGACCACGAATGGGCGATACAAGTGGGCGAGTACGGCCTACCTACAGGCTTGCACCGTTTAACGCGAACAGCTTGATAGTAGTGCGTCACGCTCGGGACTCAGCCTCATATTGCGAAATGCCTAGCTAAACTGACTGTATTAAGTTGAAGACGTAGTATGACCCACTTATGACTATTCTGAAGGAGCTGAATAAAAAAGGGCTTTTAGTGGAAAGCGAATGCGACCAATAAGCCAATGGTGCTTAAAGAATTATGCACGCTGTAACGTTACGCGTCTTTTACGGCACCTCCGACACATAGTAAACATCACGTGACCTACAGATGTTTTCTATACAAAATGAAGTGGCGGAAGTGTCGTGTAAGACGCGGAACGTTACAGCTTGCATCACCCTTAAGACGTGAATGTAGTTATGTCTCGGGTACTTAATTCTGTATACTGTCAATGCTGTCATGATCATTGTTAAATTGCAATGGGGCTGTGCTTCTGGCTCAAGTTATATTTCTATATGTCAGCCAACGCTGAAAGGGAGTTTGAATTTACTCGTGAAGCCAAATTGTTTCAGGCATTGCTGTTCGTCTTTTGATATGTGTCCAATACATTAATTTAATTGACCTAAATTGTGAGTGCATTATCGAGGTGTATTGACTAGTGGCAACAGGCGGCAAGCGCGACGTCTCTCAATGTTCGGCGAAGGGTAACCGCAACCTACCGGTTTTGTGGACCACGTTCAATGCCAACTCGAGGTGAAAAATATACACAACCCGGGCCTCAGCGTGAATTACAAATATACACTAAACGAATCAGTGAACAGGCCCCTTATAGGTATTACGTATGTAGGTATGTACCTACCATGAATAGTATACAATTGCATCTGAAACCTAGAAAATATTTATCTCAAATGCCTTTTTTAATAATCAATAGCTACAAACCGTACGCAGACACCTAGTAGTAATTAGTCATGCTCTTTAGTCGGGTTTCTAACTGCACTCGATATCTACTTTTCTACCTACGTAGCTAGTTTTACAACCTCATATGTCAGTCAGCTTGGTAATGATAATTCAATTTCATTCCATTCAAGGCAAGAAAGTAATGTAAACTGGAGCGGGTGCGGTGCATTTGGTAAGACGGTGAGAGGAAAAGTCGACGATCTCCTTTCAATTTTATCGTTTTGGTCCCGTGCCCTAAATTAAGCAAATGTAATAAAAGCGCCGGCGCCGGCGCAGGCGAGCGGATGGTACTGCAACGACTATCAGTTAACGTATGTATTGCTAACCATGCAAAACTAAAATGCAACAAAACTTTATGCCAACTACAGCGGAATACACATTTTAGTTGGTGATAGTGAAACGTTGCGGTTGTGTTGAAGTTTTACTCGCAGAATTGCACCGCACTATAGTGAGCGCTGCGATAAAGTATGGCGTGTTTTTCCAGCGCGATAACTCGGGAAACGCCGAGGCCCCTTGTTTGTATGTAGCTAGGTAGGTATGCGTGTGCACGCACGCTTCAATACAATATCTTACACTTACTATTAGGTATGGGTACGTACCAGATTTCATAAAATAATACTTATTTATTCAAACGACCGAATCAATTGACACAATAACTTTAGTAATGACTGTCGTTTAAGCGAATCATTAGTGAGTTAGTTTAGCACTAAACGGGAAATACCATTCGATAATGATCCAACGTCCTTGATCGACCGCGTCATTTAGTTTATCTGTCGAAAAGAAGTAAACTAAGTACGTCGTCATCGGTCAGCTGTTTGCGTCCGCTCCGTCAAACGCGTCTATCAACACAAGCCCTTACCAAATCACTTTTACTACGCGACTTTATAAAATTGTCTTAAATCCATTGCGGGCTAATTCTATGACGAGCACTGCTGATACTCAGAACCCTGGGAGGGGGCGGAGCAATGGACAGCTTACACAAAATAGGAATCGTCTTGGTAGCGTTATCGAGCGAAAACACGGTAAAGGTACGAGCACGGCGTGAGGCGAGGTTAGTGTGACGCGTGACTTGCAAGGTCCCCGCTGCAATGCACGATGCGCCAAGGTTGACTCGCTCTTCCATACAAAAAACTACGATCTAAATAACAATAAAAAGTAGACATATGTACATACTAGTTATAGCTGTAGAAATTTAGCGACGTCATGTGGGATCGGTGCACCTACCAGAGCCGGGAGGTGAAATCTGCAACGGCTTGTCACCTCGGTGCATCGGTCGCTGCAGTTGAACAATAACTTTCCTAGCGCATATGTGACGTGGAGACTAGGGTAGCATGCGAGGCGGGGTAAATAGGTAGGTACTCAAAACTCACCGGCTGTGTGTTCGGGAGCGCGTAGGCAGCCGGCAGGGGGGGTGGAGTGGTGGGCGAGACTGGCGCTGGGTGGCTGCAGCGGTACGTGCGACCAGGCGGGCGGCGCGCGCGGCACTGGCGCGGGGCCCGTCTTGCCCCGCCGCCGGCCCTGGCCGTGACGTCATCTGGCCAGGGCCCGACTACGCACAGACTATTTTTGTCCGCACCTAATTATCTAGATCCTTCTTTTGTTCAGTTGAGTACTTACCTCACTGAAAAGGAAATTTTATATTATTTTGTATACCTACCTGTCGAGACTGTATTATTTACTATAGCTATTCCATTTAATTTGTACCTCATTTCGCTGTCAGTCATTGTATCAATATCTTGACTTCATTAAATATACATAACAACTTTAACAAGACATTCATGTTTACTAAATTAATAAATAATAAGTGCACTTATGCAACTTTTTAAGCCGGCCAACACGCAAATTTAACGTGACATCATTATAATGCCCAGTTTGTAAAAACAACAAAGAGTTGCAGCACAATTTGCAACGACGCAATCATTGAAAACAATAATAACTGACACTCAATTTTACTTGTTGCTAGATCTTGTGATTTTGATGCCTACTTGCCTAGCTGCTAATCTTTTGCACAGGTGGATACCTATCTATATGTTGCGTGGCATAGAACTTATCAGCTTATCATTTTGATTCTACATATGTAGTTTAGCATCGTTCAACAGTGACAATTTGAATCTTAGTTATGTTATACAGGTTATTTCAATACGATATAGGAATACTGCAGTCATATATATACCTACTACATATGTATTTATTGATTTTTACTAGAATTGCTGCACACACTTGTTCCTACTACTACACGTGTGGGATAAAATAAAAACCTAGAATTTGCATCGCCTTTACCGGGTTGAAGAAATTGGTTGATATTCCCGTCTTTTTATTTCCTGGGGTATTCTCTTGAAATTAGCTATAAAAGATAAAATCTCATCATACACGTGTAAAAGGGTACTTAAACTACGGTAAGAATCCACGTCGCCACAAGAAAACCCACGTACTATGTGAAAATACATATCACAGTGTCTATAAACAAAGGGACACTACACACAAGTACGTACGTACCTACACTAGGTACAGGCTTTGGACCGTGGCCAACGCGTTAATCGCTGAGTGACAACGGAGATGCCCGTCGCACTAAACTGTGGCCAAAATTGCAGCGACGGAGCGGGTGACGTGACTCATGGGTTTGTTAGTCGCGTGGAAATGGGGCGCAAGCGGGTCAGACCATGCGTAATCGTGAATTCCCATTGCGGATTTTAAGTATTATTCCCTTATCTAAATGACTGCAGCACAGAGTTTATCTCATGCCACGGCATGCTTAGTAGTTTTTTTTTCTTTATTTAGGTACTACGTCGGTGCCCGGTGGCGAGTGATGAGATTTTACCACAAGGACGGATGGAACCGACCCGAAACCTTAATGTTATAAAAAAATTACACATACATCTACAGTATAAACTTTACTTATAAATATTATGATGGTTACCTTGACAATGTGGGTATGTTTTATGTCAGGGGTTCCCAACCTTTTAACCTATGCGCCTGACTCAGCATTACCTATTGGCTGTGTGCATGAGTGTGGCGCCATCTCTTGAGCAGGGGTGAAAGTGTTTTTTTCTTTTTTATTAATGGCATATACTCCTTGCTTATATGAAATGTCACTGGCTGATTCACTATTTTGACAGTTGACCCTACGGGTGATGTCAAATATTTTGGAATGTCGTATTGACAAGAGCCCAATTTCTTGTTACATTGTGCGCTGCGATCGTTCACGTTACCCCCACCATGCACTTCGCACATAGCCAATACTAAAACACAACGTCCCCGGGCTGAATATGATGAGTCAAAACCGGGCTGCGTCCGCGCCGCGGTACAGGCCTTATACAAACAGCAACACTGAAATGTACATCGATGGACCTTATTACAAAAGGCATAAGGTCCACCGATGGGCAGTTAAACCACCGGTGGGCGATGGTAGGTACCATTTCAACCTGGAGCCATTCGCTGCGCCTTCCCTCGGTTCACTCTGTGCCTGTGTGTACTTACTAGTATAGTACTCTATAAAGTTTTAGCATGGGAGTTTGATGACTCGAAATTATTCTTGAAAAAAATTATGATCTCCAAATTACGGTGCCTTTTTATTAAGGCTCTCAAAGTCATACTTGTATGTACATTTTATAAGTCGAACACTGTGTGCGTCTGCCCGTGCCCAGTGGTACGCAGAGTACACCTTGTGACACCGGAGCCTGTTGAGACATTGATAAAATTAATTATGAATACGATATCTACATGCACCTAGTAGCTACTGGAAGGTCATTATGCAAAACTGATAACGTTCAATCCGCTAATTATCGGCGTAGTCACGAAATTGAGCTGCATGGATGCACGCTTTTCATTTTCAAGTTAGTACCTGTTGCACATGCATATTCTAATTCGCAAGGTTTTCTCAAGGGACTCCGGCATCAAATCAACACAGAGTTTTCACGTTTTTAAAGGTTTGAAATCGCGCATCTGATAACCCTGGAGGTGAAAAGCAGAATTATTGAAGTTATCGCTTACCATAAAGCGGGTCATCAACTACTTAAGTATAAACAAAAGCCGCGAGTGAAGCCCGATGACGACAAATAGGCATTTACTGGGGATTTCCTAGTCTACATTAGGGAATACTACAAATAATTGGGAACGGCACATTACTCCTTGTCCTTTCATTCTAACTAACATTTCATGTGCAGTATACCCCCGTTATACACGGAAAAAAAGTATCTTCATCGAAGACAAATCCTCTTCGTCAAAACAATATTGTTTTGTATATAACGAAAACCATTTGCCTAGAAAGTGATATTTATTGAAGTAAAATATATATTGGGCTAAAGATATAGAATTAGTCCCAGAAAATATTTACTTATCTTTAAACAATAATATTTTCGCATTGGTATTCTTGGCTGAAGATATCCTTTTTTTCCGTGTAGGTACTCTCGAGATTTGTATACGTAGAACACAGCCTTAATAAAAACTAGCTGAGTGATAGTAAAATACTGCTTTTTGATTTAACTAGAAGCGGAGATCCTGAAAAATATATAGTACTTATAAAATATTTATTTAAAAATTTATTAAATGACTTTTCCAAAGTAAATATTGACTCTTGCATGCTGGGACAGACTAATACTTATATGTCTAGTCTTATTGGGCGTAGTGACCACACTTTGATCTCGCTCGTAGTAATCTTAATGCTAATCGATGGTCGTACCCATTATACATAATTCTCCTGATCGTGGCACCATCATTATCATTAATTATTTATATTGAGTATTCCATTAATAACGATTATCCACAACTCACAAAATATTCAAGTACGCAAGTACTTAAATGTGTCAGTGCAGGAGGAAAAAGCTTCCACTTTGTATACCTTGATGGAGTTACTAACTAGAGGAGTTACCAAAAACACTCAATATACACTCAATCTACTTATTGGTGCAAAAATAAAGCATCTATGTGTACCGATAAAGAGGGATCTTTCACTAAATTGGTCCACAAAATAGTCTTCCAACTTAATAATTCAAACAGTTCTAAAGCTGTTCTTTAGTTAACACAGATCTTTAGTAAGTAATATAAGTTAAGACAACTGAAAGATCTTACTGATCTCGGACTAGCAATGTACAAGTAGCAGAACAGTCTCACAAATTCGTCACCTTCTCGGAAATTCCCGGAAACATACGCGAGAATTTAAATGAAATTTCCAATGAGAACATTCGCTATGGAAATTATCAAAAAAATGTATAATTAGTATTATTTGTATGCACGTAAATGCGACAGTCCGTTAAAATAATTGATAACGTCGGTGTCCAGAAACTTCCTGAATAATTTTTATTGTTCGTAAAATTTAAGTTCTGAGAACCTTCCGTATGAAAACTTCTCCTTCGTGCATTGCCATCCCAGACCAGCTAACGAACTGGAATAATCCGATTATGGTTTATATTAGTTTGACATAGGTGTGGTGCATCTTGCTCGGAAATCAATATTTGATCGCCATTAGATGTTTATAATTTCAATGCCTCTCCTTAAACCTTCATTATTAATCTTTATCCTCCAAGCGTTGTTACCTATGCCAAACATTAGCTAGAAATGGTGTACAGGGTTGGGCAGAGTAACTGTCCTAGTTTAAAAGTTGTATACAAGTTTAAAAACAATATAATATGAGATGTTATGTTATTAATTATATTTAACACACTCTATATATTCCACATTAATTGATATGTTTTATTCTCTCTTCCTTAGCTTGTATAATTTTAAGCATCTTGCCATAAAACGAATTTCACGCGGCACGGCAGCCATTATGCAAAGAAAATACGTTTTAATTACAGGAGATCGACAAGCGACAGACTAATGGAGTGTATAGTGTCTTATTAAGAGATATCCTGGAGGATATATTAGCCATAAGATGATTCCAAAAAGCCAGGCAGTCAGGGTATAACTTCATGGTGAAATGTACCACATTAGTCGGAATTTGAGGCTGACTCTTTACATTACAAAGTACGCTATACGTATCCTTAGAAAACTAATTAACTATCGATATTTCGGTATGAGGATATATGCAGAGCTTTATTAAGATGACATAAGGCTAGTTATTGGGTTTATTCTAGGGTCGGGTAGTCAAATATGGGACGACTAAGCAGAAGAGGACTTGCGTGCCGCGTGAAATTCCTTTTATGGCAAGATGCTTAAAATTATACAAGCTAAGGAAGAGAGAATAAAACATATCAATTAATGTGGAATATATAGAGTGTGTTTAATATAATTAATAACATAACATCTCATATTATATTGTTTTTAAACTTTTATACAACTTTTAAACTAGGACAGTTACTCTGCCCAACCCTGTATAATCTACTTAGAAGTATTTATTATATGCAAAGCGTTAGCGTTATATTCAGTAGGGAGCAATCTTACGTTTTTTTTAAATGCTTAGTGACATCCCAAATCGCGTGACTAGCCACTATATTTTGTTTTATGTAGGTACCTAACGTTTAACTTAATTACACTACACTTCATTGTAATGAGTTACAACTTAAGGTAAACAATACAATTCAATGTAATTTTTGATAGACGTGGGCTTTAGTAGTCTGCTTTGATATTTTTCTGAATAATCTAGCCTTTGATATAGCTACCTGCTTAAAGTCTACAGTACCCCAAATGTTAGCGTGGAAATATTGCTTATCAGTCACGTCACTCACATCCACAGGTGCATACGTCTCGTCAAAAATGATGAGGTTTTTTTACAATATTTTTGCATATTCAGCGACACCCTCTTTTACCATGCATTACTTGTGGTTCAATATATTTTAAAGCTAATCATTTTGCACAAGTTTTAAAATTTAGGCCATTCCGCTTCATTCTAAGTACATTCGACTTAGATTTTTTTATATATTTTACCGCAGTTGTGGCAGATATTAAAGGAGGCTGTTTAAACACACATGCACCACACACAGAAATCCACAGCCAAATAGCACTAGACCCTACTCATAGTGTTGTGTACCTGCTGGTGAGTATAAGGTTGCAAAAGAGCTCAAAGAGGACCCAGTGTGTTGATGACGAGGGACCCTCTTGTTCCTTTAACCGTCAACCAAAATGTTTACAGGATAGCGATACTTAGGGCCGGTTGCACCAAACTGTCTGTGAACGTAAACGTAATCGTAAAAAAATCTTGTATAAAAAGTTTGACGGTTTTCTATGGGATGACAGCTCCGTCGCCATATTTAACGTTGATGAGTCTGTTAATTGTGCGTGGTGCAACCCACCCTTAGTTAGGTACCTTATTTGATAATTAAATTAACTAAACCTGTTTTTGATGTTATTGACTGGATCTCTGAGAAATCTCTGGAACTCTTTTTCAAAGCATTTCATAAAATTCAACACTTCATATTTATTGTAAAATAAGTCAGTATGTTTTCTTACATATATTTCTCACTAGATTTTTATGACAACATTTTACTAGTATGTATGACAAATTTAAAATATATCCGGAGGTTAAATGAACACTAACGTTGGCTTCTTATTAATTTAAAATATAAATTGTTTAAATTAATAAAACACAACGAGAAAAATCTAACAAATAAACTATGACTTCAGGTAAACTTTTAATATGGCGCCCATTTTTTTGAATTCACGCGCACCTTGAGACAAAGGCGCGAACGCGAACCTATTATGACAAACAGCCTATACTAAAACATATAACTTGTGTTTAAAACATAATTGTAACAAAAGGTACCTTATGGCGGTTGGGGCTTACGCTATTTCTAACGACGCTGCAATACTAATGGGATGCTTCGCAACGTAAGCGCCAACCGCCATTAGGTACTTCCACCCGTGGGACGTCACAATTTATTGTGTATTACGAGTAAAATAATTAGTTGAAATGATTATTTTTCACAATTAGGATTTTATAATTTGTATTCTCTCGTAAATATTGTGTATTTTTACTTTTTTTGCCATACTAACTCCTAATCAGTTCTAAAAAAATTAAAATAATACCCGACTAAACTTAATCGCTCCGTCTGCGTACATAAGACTTTTGGTACTAGAGTACAAACGTCACTTGATCGGATTATTACATAAATTACATTATTGCACTAGTTCGATAGTTATTGCGAAATGCACGCGTGTTTAATATCTAGGATTAAGAGCCTAAAACCGGTGGAATAAGAACCTCGTTATAAGCAAGTGTGTTGAAAAGAATATTTATGTTATGTTATAGTTTTCATTGAAAGTGATTTCAGGTCTCACATCTGAATTTTTAAATTGTTTTTTGACACACAGTTCATAATTTAAAGGGGGGGATGAGTCGACGCCTTTTTTTTAAACTTTCGGAGCTATTATTTACGAAACTATTGGTTTATCGAAAAAAAAAATTTGTTAAGAAGACTCTAATTTTTGAAATACCTACCCAATGATACCCCACACGGTAGGGTTGGAGCGATTAAAATCATCCTACACTTCATGTGTAAGGAAGGTACCCTAAAAAATCATATTTTTTCAGATTTTGTTTTACCACTTTGTCGGCTTGATTAAAATACATAAGTACTCATACAAAATTTAAGTACTTACTCACTGAGATAAGCCGCGGATAGATAGACGGACAGACGGATATGGCGAAACTATAAAGGTTCTTAGTTGACTACGGAACCCCAAAATGAGCATTGAATGGGTTTTCCAATTGCGGGCTGTCGTTAGACCATAGCCATTAATTTTAAAAATATATTTAAAAGTTCATAAAGAAGATCGAAAAGTATGCACCTTACATATGCAATGATAAGTTGTAGAATGTACCTATTGTTTTTCAGCCATTATCCATACATGTTTACACATCGACAGGTGTTCTGTTTTGCAACACTATTGTGGGTTAGGGATCTAAGTAAATAATGCAATATGCGTGTCTTCACTCTTCAGTGACGTTATCTTTGAGAGAATTCATACAACTATTAGTGATCCATTGAAGTGCTACATTCTGCCTTACATCAAATCAGATATGGCAGATTTTTTTATAGGTTAATAGTGGAGTTGCCAGTAGTGACATGAATGTCACCTGGAAATATTGTTGTCACTAATTAGGTTAAGAATAGCTAAGAATAGTTAAGTATAGTTTTAAGTTTTGGTTGCCCTGAAAATCAGCGTTGTGGCTATTCTGTCATGACACATGCTGAGTGGCAACCATTTTGGTGTAAACTTTTTAATTGTATGTCCTTGCCTTCGTTCTATTGTGTTACACCTTCTTCTTCTTCTACCTAGCGTTATCCCGGCTATTGCCAGGGTCCGCTTTCCTGCTCGCTTTCCTCCACTTTGCACGATCCTGGGCGTCTTCTTTAATAGGCCCGTTTTACACCGAATAAACATTTTTCATTTCATTTCATTTCATTTCAAATACTTATGTCAGACAAGAGTGTCAGACCTTAGAATCACACCGGGTCAATGACAATAAAAAATGAGGGTTCTTTTTAGTTTCAAATTTTTTTTCTAACAAAAGTAAGGCAAAGGTTCCCAGCACTTTATAGTAGACTATATTTGCAATACAATCAGCCTAATTAAGTTTACACACACCTAATATTTCTCGAGAAACAACTCTTCAAAGTTGCACGTATTTTTAGATATGTTTCGTAAATGGGGTGTATATGAGATAAGATTCAAATCAGTTAACATAGTTATAGTATTAAGTCTCCAAAACTGCCTGCAAATAGTCTTTAAACGGACAATTTCTCTAGTTATGACGTTATCAACATTATTTACCCCATCTGACAGTCCAAATTGGACCCAAATTTTACACATGTGGGATATGAAATATTTTCAAAACAGTATGACTGTGACTACCATATTAAAGCTACCCTGTAGCTTGTGGGTGTCCCCAGGGTTTGTTATGATGACGAATCTTCCGCTTTGACATAATGGTCACATTGATCACGCGTTTAGGATGGAATAGAATTAAAATAAATGTCAGTAATATACAATTAATAACATACAACTATATTAACTACCACCTTAGTAATTAACCAAAACGTATATTGATTAGACGAGACGGCTCCGACGTTCCATACATTTCATGTCCTAGCGAGGCTGATAGGCCTTATCTTAATCACGTACCGAACGTAACCCACGTACGTGGCGCCAAAGGAGGCATTTTGGGTTGGGGTATTACAACACTCGTTTCATTTACTTGTTTATGTGTGTGTGTGTAGGTATAAACTCTTTATTGTACATAATAAACACAGAAAAACTAAAACGATAAAGAAAAAGCAGAGTGAAAGCGAACTTATTCCTTAAGGGATCTCTTCCAGTTAATAACGAAATATTTATATTGTTCTCGTGCCAGAACTTCTTGAACAAATTCTCCAAAGACTACGGCTGTAATGCGGAATGGCAGCATATTTAGGTACAAATAAAAATCGCTTTAGTGTGTTTTCTATTATTTAAGTATTAAGAATTACGTCGCAGTCGCTAATCTTTAGGTACAGTAGAACCTCGATAATCGAACCTCAATTATCCGACCCGTCAATTATCTGAACGCTCACTTAGTTTATCCTAACGCTCAATTAAGTAAATTTGATGCTCACTGCACTTACAATTTTAATACTTATTTATGTAGTTCTGTTTTTCTGTAAAAACTCGTTTGATCTCTTCTTATCTGAACTTTTGATTATCTGAACTATTAATCACGGTCCCAATTACATCAGATGATCTAGGTTTAACTGTTATTCAGAAATAAATAAACAGCAATTTTTTTATGAAATCAGTAAACGCCATGTGGATGTAGGGTAGGCCTGCCCCTATATATACCCCCAATTAACAAAATATGATTTCAATTTGATATGAATATCAGGTTCACGAATTGACGAAAAAAATACTGACAATGTTATCGGATTGTATTATTAGTATTATTACATTATGCATTTCTAAATCTGCTTCCTTTGTTTTTAAACATTTATAGCATTCTTTTAAATAAGCACCTATAGCCTGGTAAATGAATGTTCAAAAACGGGTCTAGCTGGAAAAGTCGAAAGCAGAAATTTTGACTTTGGAACTTTGTTAAGACTAGTTAGGAGACTAACATACTAAAAGTCCCCAGCCCCCGGAGGTGAGCCCGAGGAGGGGGAGGCAAAGAAGGTCCCGTTTTTTGGTTATTTGCTGACATCTCTAAAACCATGCGTCATGAATAATTTTGTTTTAGTACGTAATTAAAGTTGATAAAATTCTCTACAACTGTTATGAACTCACTCTTTACCTAACACTTATGGTTGTCCAGATATGAACTCTGAAAAACAGACGATTTCGTGAAGTGGGGGGTATTTTCCATAATGCTTGTCATACTCACTGGCAAAAGTTAATCTGGATAAAAAGCCACTCTATAAATCTTAAGATTTAAATTATCTTTTAGAATAGTATATTTTAGTATCTTTCAGTCTCATGCGGCACTGAGTCAAAAAATGTAATCAACTGGCAAAAAAAGTTAGTTATATATTTTGTATAAGTATCAATACAGATCGAATATTTGTTTAATTTTATTTTAAGAATTCTAATTGTATGCGAACTTATTGGACACGGTGTATATCAGTATATCTGCATATATTCTAAAAGACAATTTAATTCATTATAAGATTTCTAGGGTGGTTTTTATCTAGATTAACTTTCTCCAGTTAGTATGACAAAAATTGTGGATAATACCCCCTACCTTACAAAATCGTCCGTTTTTCGGAGCTCATATCAGGACAACCATTAGTGTTAGGTAAAAAGTAAGTTCATGAGAGTTGTAGAGAATTTTATCAGCTTTAATTATGTACTACAACAAAATTATCTATGACGCATGGTTTTAAAGATGTAAGCAAAAAACCAAAAAACGGGACCTTCTTTGCCTCCCCCCTCCTCGAGCTCATCTCTGGGGGCTGGGGACTTTTAGTATGTTAGTCTCTTAACTAGTCTTCATAAAGTCACAAAGTCAAAATTTCTGCTTTCCACTTTTCCAGCTAGAATCATTCGTTCACCACACTACTATGGTTAATTTAATTGCGTTACCTATGCCAAGTACAAGTAGGCAATTATTACGTGATATAAACAGCAAAAGTAAGTATTGCTTTACATACTTGCTAAAACGGTTTTAGTAATGTGGCTGATATTATGAAACTTCTGAATATTGCCATTCCTAGGGAAGCATCGCCCGGTTTTCTGAATTCCTTCTATGAAGGTATTTTTGTATAACTAGATGCCAATAGGTATTGCAGGCATTTTCTGTTATTTGGTAACACTGTTATGTGGTACAGAGTGCTTTGAAAATCTACAGCCAATGGTCAAAACTATGAAAATTAGGCTGTTGAAACGCTCGGGCTCGGATAATGTATAAAGAACGAGTATGTGGGTAAGGTAAAACAATAATATTAGATTATCCTTATTGGTCTTATTCTACATTAGGTTACATAATTTAAAATTTGCATAAACTTGATGGTAAATACTTATCAAGATGATGGGAGCGAGACCAAACTCAATGAAGCTATATTGTTCTTAAACTTAATATTACAATTTGTATAGTCTGTGCATGATAGGATAGATAAGTAGGTACCTTTATTGTTTAGATTTATGTTCAACTTTTTTTGTACGTCGCATGGCAAAATATACTGAAACAATGTATAAATTTACCACCATTGTAATTAGCTATATTTTCACTAACAAATAAACCTTACTTACTAACAATACTGAAAACAGAAAGTTGCCGAAATTTGCTAAATCTCCTAATGAGAAATGCCTGTGAATAGATTTTGTCACGCGAGGAGAATCTTTTAAGTATCGGGTACTCTTTCAGCGTTTAGAAATAGTTGTTTTAATCTCGTACAAATATGCTTTTTATGTAAAATTTATGTTCATATATCACTGTAAACTTGCGTTTGATTAAAATTTAACGTAGCATCAAAATATACGTTCACTTATTTTACATTTACTTATACACCTCATTTTTTTTTTACTTTGAAGGTATTTAGACTGACGGATGATTTTAATTGTTTTTTAAATGTCCAATTTATTTACAAAATTATATATTGAAACAATGCCGCCCTACAGTAGTTAAGAGTAAGATTATGTCAACCTTAAAAGGAACGTGATCTTTTATTTTCTGATTTAATTTAGATGTTGGAGATTGGCGGCGGCAGTTTCAAACCAACACATGTCGTCTGTTTAGTAATTAAATATTAGGCAAGTTGGTATATTGTATCAAACTCTGAATCAAACACAGATGCATCTGAAAATAAACACAATTACACATTAATATGAAATAACCGCATATAAAACACGTCGATAAAGTTAGCAATTAGGGCGTCATCAACTGGCAGTCTTCTTAACTGTAGTATTAGTCCGCTCTTGGCATTCACCGCGTGCCTTATGATCGGTTAACACACATAATGGCTCCGGCAGTGAACGCGAGGAGTTGGACATATCTTCATTTTCTTTCTTCGTTTCTTCGCTTCCTTTTTTCTTATATTGGGTTATTATTGGGTGAGTAGGAGAATTACGGTTTAAAATAATATAAAACTCTTAGGAAAATAGGTTCACAGTAAAGTAATCAATCTCATTACGAAGAGCTGTTTGTACCCAGTGTTTGTATGTTTTTTGTACCCACCTGCCACAAACCCCTTTTCACTTTTCGTTTCTTCACTTTCGATTGTTTCGTTACGTCACTTATGTGTAAGTAAACAAAACTAATAAACGATAAGTTTCCTGTATAAATCCTTATTGGAATCATTAACTAAGAATACTACGATGTTGTTTTATTTAACACATTTTTATTTTGTTATGACTTGGCGATTAGAACTAATTATTCCGAAGACTAAACATCTCAACAAATAAATATTGCACTAACTGTTACTTAGTTACAAAATATATTCATAATGACAATAACCGGTATTTAGCTAGCGCTTCAGGTATTGTTTAAATATGCACAGAAAAAACTAACACATTGTGACGTGATCTTTCTGTCGTGAGTTGGCGATCTTCGCATAAATTTTATTTGTCTTTTAAAATCACATAGGTAACTGAAGATATTAGGTATGACGTAAAATTTGATGTAATTTTGAAGACTAAAATGAACCATCTTGTCTGGTTCGGTGATGTCGTTTTTTCGGTTTGACAGTCTTTTTAGGTCATTTCTTTTGTCGTGTCCAATTTTGAATTTAAATTGATTTGTTCAGAAGTGTATTACAGTCAGCCAGTCAGTACAGTCAGTCGTTGTCTAACCGGCTCACGAGGTTGGAAGCCCTGACAGCATGTTTTATTCAAGTTTGAAGATATAGTTCATTAGACTAATAAACCTTATACAGGAATATAATTTTCCTAATGTTAAAATGACGCAAACCTAATTGCATATTTGGAGCACAGTAACTACAGACTTTGTTTTACTATTTCTTTACCAATGAAGTACCAGTAAGTAAGATTAAAATTGCATGGACACATAATGAATCCATAAATTGTCCATGCAATTTTTAATATAGGTGTACATATGTGTCAGATAATGTAGTGAAATTCATTTGATTTAACCATTTAACGTATAAATACAACTACAAAACTCATAAGGAAGACGGATTGTTATCGAACCATAAATAAAAAATATTAAACTGAAAAAAAAAAACTACAAAATTTGCCAGAGATCTTAAACCTATTTAATAGAACGTTTCTATAAGCACTCCTGTTTGAGAGTTTCAGTCATTTACCTATTACAAGATTAGCTCTTATATTCTTAAACAATTTGAAAGAGCAAAAATATCTTAATTTAAAAGTCAGCGCACAACGCTAAAATGAACTTTTATTGCTTTATTTATTTCTTTTAATTTCTTAAGCATATAATTAATGGTACTTTATATTTTTTTGATATGTCAGTAAAAACTATAAAGCTGTCGTGGTATTTTTTTAGACTAACGATTAATTGATAATGCATTAATAATGTCAAAGTCAAAACCATTTCGCAATTATTTTGGATACCTGCTAGTTTTACTTACGACAAAATGTGGTGTAGTTTATTTGCTACATTATTTTAAGTAGGCGCATGATATTATATTTTATGTTTAACCAGAGACTATAGAGATATAGACGGCCACAGCCTAAGAACTTTTTGAAGCTCAAGTCAATTGCTCCATATATCTATGTCAAAGACCTGCACTGCTACTCCACCTAGTAACAAATAGCGTACTAGTAGTACGCTAATAGCTACTAGGTGCAGTAGCAGTGATTAAGGTTTAGGTAAATCAATTACCACGGATCTGGTCAATAATAGAGTAAAGGAGATGATAATGGAATGATATGGTAACATTAACAGTTGTTGTACGTTACAGTTACAGATCATTTCATGTAAAGATTTTTCAGCCTGACCTACATACAAACCTAAAGTACTTAAGTAGGTACCTAATTAATGTACAATGCATTTTTGCCAAAGCCAAAGATGTAGGTATGCACCGTTTAAATTTACTTGCTTTTTTCGTTATTTGTCCAGATATATCGAACGTTGGAAGTTAAATGGATAAAACAACTGTTATTGGTGTAATATCTTTGCATTTATCTACATTTATATCTAGCTACTATTTATAGGGTGAATAATTGAATATTAAAAACGGGCCGCTAAACTGCGATTAGACTCTGGCTGATCTCGTAGCCCTGGGATTTGTGATTTTTATAATGGCAAATATTTTTTTGAATGTATCAATGGTCTGTTATTTGATGTGACAGGTGTGAGGAATATTACGATTTTTTTTTATTGTTTTCATATAAATCCTTGACAAAACTATCAAAAGAAATCGCAATGAAAGAAAAATAAGACGGGCAGAAAGTGATTTTGATAAAAAATTAACTAACTTAATGAACGCACCAGATACGCAACATAAAGAAACAATTCCAGAATGTCCTATTTGGACTGATTATGATTTTCTGAAGGATCTAGTATAAGTTTATTTTAGAGAGCATAAAAATACGAGTATCTCCTTGTGTATGTACCTACAATACGCACACGAATCACACTTTGAAACTCTATGAAAGTATTGCAGCAGGTAAGAGTTATTTACACATATCTTATATATATTTGTAATTATGAATATTATGATGCAAGAAAAAATATTACTTAATTGTTCAAGTAAGTATCATTATTGTTTTTCGCCTTATACAGGGTGTTGCAATACACAGATTTTTAAATTTGCCGCCTTTTCCAGGGTCATGATAAAGTATTGTACAATACTCCCATTCTCTAAGCTAATCTCAATCATAAGCAGGTTATGCACCTCATATCTACAGTGAGATACATAATTGCATGGACCCATTATGTGTTGATTCCATACATAAATTGTCCGTGCAATTTCGACTTTGAGTTTACTATAAGTTTTTTCGCTTGATGTGAACAATAAAAAAAAACTAAAACTTATGGTGAATGTGCCACAAGCTCATCAATAAATCAACAAATGGTGTACACAATAAGACTTGCAAACCATTAAAAAAATTGTTTATAGTAAACATTTTAACTATTTTTATGAACGTGAAATAACGAAAAAAAGACATTTATTCCATCCAATACTTAAAAACGTGGGTTCCGAAGTCTAAAACCATTTGCACTTCACTAGTATGTATTGTACCCTAGGTATTATTTTTACGAATGTAAAAAAAAATATATGTAGGTATATTACCAGACCTAAGAATTATTATAATTTATAATTTATAAACTTGGAGTGGAAGTTGGAGTCATATGGAACAAGTATCGATACTTGAGTTTATTGAAATGGGACATCCCTACCTGTCATAAAATTTGCCCCATCGATTCCTAGGTCTGTATATTACGTATGCAATCGGGAGCGTGTCAGAATATTTAAAATTCAATTACACAAAATTCCGTTAAAAAGATTTAACCTTAGTTGATATCTAAATTAAAAATCAAAGTCAGAATTGGTCAACAGCTCAACAAGGATGTTCGTTCATGGCCGAGGCCGGTGACCTTGCCCTTGACTTCTTGCCTTGGTAACCCACTACAAAGAAACACCTACTTCACTCAATTACTACCCTTAACTTATGCCACATTTCAGGTTAGGTAAATAAAACCTATTTTGCCACAAAATAAGTCATGCTGCCTCATGCAAGTGTTAAAACACTTTCGCTGCCTGAAACAGGCTAAATGTGTACATTTCTATAGGATTTAGGGAGCTTGGCACTCAAAGGCAAATTTTATAATATTTTAGTTTCAGATCATGCTGTTTTTGCATGCTGATCATGAGAAAGGGTTTTCTCCCTTCTCCGTTCTCACGGATAACTCCTGTGTAACTTTTGAAAAATAATTAAGTATGGTAAAAACCAGTTCCTTAATCTTTAAAACGGACAGTAGGTATATTTTGTGTTACAATTCGGGTTTCCGTAACAATTACTCAGTCAGTTGCACTAAGTAGAAAATATCATTTAGCCACGTTTTTAGAGTACCGTAATCACTAGGAATCCTTATACTTAAGCCATGTCAGTCCGTCCGTACTTCCGTCTATCTGCGGTCTAGCTCAATGACCGTTAGTAGGTATAGGTACTAGAAAGCTGACATTTGGTAGAATAAAATCTGGAAAAATATTTTTTATTATGGTACCTCCCGTACAGTACACATGAAGTGAGGGGTGAGTTATAAATTAAAAACGCTTACTTAGTAAAAGGACGCAAGTGCCGCATGGTAAAATAACGTAACCACCGCCAAATATCCCGTAATAAACGACCTTTTGAACTGATGTATTGTAACAGGCCGGCAACTACAGAAGCCCTACACTTAGCATGGCCCGACATGCTCTTAGACGTTTTTTTTACTCGATAAGTAAGTACTTAAAATCGGCGGTAAACAGACATCTCAGACCCGTTAGGTGTTAACATGTAGCATGTAGGTATGACTTTACTTACATATTAACACCTTCTGGACATTTGGACTATATTACAATGCAATAAGGTGAAAGAAAAGAGTGGATGCATTTCTTTGTAGTGGACTGTACCTATTGCGGTCTCGACAAAATCTGTGATGCCTATGCATTTTAGCTTTCATTGAAAGTCTGAACGTGATATGTAATACTAGTATGATCACGATCACAGTTTAAGCACCTAACAGATCCTTTATAATTTTCGAAATTAAACTATCGTGAGTCTTAAACGGCTATTAGACATTGCAACCTGCAGGGCCCAATCTGTTGTGTACCCTGCCTCTCCCTACCCCTCCTACAGCTCCCTACGGGCCCTACCTTTAATTACACCTTCCAACCTGACAGATTGGGCCCTGCAGGTTGCAATGTCTAATACTGCTTTTATTCATTATTTATTATTTTAAACCCTTTATGATTGTAGCAATCCCAATGCATATAAAAAGTCTCGTCGCGTCCTTGAAGTTACACGGAAATCACATTTAAGTACATATTACCTATATAACAAGGCGCTATTTATTACCGTCCGTCAATTCTAAAAAGCCGTTGATATTGTTTGCCCCTTCGTTTTAAAATTTGTTTGAATGAGACAAATTTTAACAGAGCTTTTCTACGTTGTATGAATGAGATCAGAAAAATGACGGCCATTAGTCGGTTTTAATGTGTCTAAAATTAGTACCTATACAATCATATATTCGTCACTAGATATTATTCAGAATGTTATTGTACGCGTATTCTTCCATCCGGGGATATGTAGAACTATAATCATAGTAGTTAACTGGAATTTATTTGAAATCAAACTTTAAAGTATACGGTACATTCATTATTTTAGTTATTATAAAAAAAGCTTTTACTTTTTCAATACCGCTATACTAAGTAGAGATAGATTAGTGTAACGAAAGAAAAAAAATCTCTTAAAAGTACGTTCAAACCATCCACAAGTCGTTGACCTCTGCGATTTTAGGAATAATAATAGACCAAATATAAAATTTTGATAGCGGCGGCTAGATGCGGGGCTAGCATAGATCGGGGGCGCATTGTGCGCGCACAATAGCGCAGCTGCGCGAGGGGTCGCCGGCGCAGAGACCCCGCCAGAACTAAATATTCTAACTCTCTTACAATTGAAACACACTTACGACATTTTAGAATAGTGATGCATTAGTTGCAGCGTACGTAGTTAGGTGAGAAACTAGACGACAATAGCTCCGTGTGTCTGAGTTTTTTGGGAAATTAATTGTTGTGGTAGAGTATCAAAAACAAAGTTCCTATGCACGTATTCTCATTGGTTTACAGAACGAATGGTATGGTACATTATATAGACAACATCCCATTATTTCAATAATTACTTCAGTGTTGTTGATTGACACTGTTATTTTAGACCTTGACTTACTTGAATTTATTAATTAGGTAATAGGTGTACTTCTAAAAGATTGCATCTAAAAACTGCGAGTAGCCTTAATAACGTGTCTTATATCACTTTATTCTCTATTGAACATTATAATTACAAATTTCACCTTTATTTATATACTGCGATAAATATACACCGGTACCATTTCGCGGAAGCGTCCCCTACACGACGCACTCCGTCGCCGCCGCGGCGGCAATCCGCCATCGATCCACTGCTAATTTGATAACGCGTTACGTATAGCTTGCACATACTCGACTACACTGTCATACGAATGACTACTTATTCGTATTACACTAGTGGACGGAAGCACTTTGAGAACGGGAAAGAGGACCTTTACAATGTGTAGGAATGTACAGTGAGATTGATTATTGCATTGGCACATTATGAATGGATTAATTCATGAATTGTCCATGTAATTTTGAACCTGGGAGTACACTTACACGTAGATATCTATATATATATATCTAAACTAAACTGGTTTTACAATATATGTAGTAAATAATAAGAAGCTTAATTTAACGTAGTTACACTATGGGATTTTCTATTTGTCACCCTTCTGGCGAGCAGAAAATATCAAATGTTTGGTCTCACGTATTGTTGTTTAATATTAAATATTTTATAACCGCTCTCAATCTGTTAGGCAAACATATCTATAACGTTAAATTGTGTTATTAAATGCGATATGTTTTTTTTATTCTTTATTGAAAAGTATTCTAAAATGATACCTCATTTGTGCTAGTTTCCATAGGTTGGGTTTAATTAAACTAGATTGCACATTCACACAAGATAGTTGGCTTAAAAATTATTCTTCGCAAGAATGCACAACCGAGAAACCGAAGGGTTTAGGTTAAAACAAAATATAGTTTATGAAACTCGTCCTCAGCATCTGTTCATGTTTTGCTCTTTACCTTACGTACTTTCACTGTAGCTATTCTATACTAAAAGCAGTGTGCAAAGGGGAGGCAAGTTACACAAAGATGCACCTACATCTACAACGCCACGGAGAATGACACAGCTGGTGTTTTCGGACTACGCTGCCCGGTACGCCCACTGCCCACTCGACTTACGCAAACACTCACTCGTGTAGCTTTTGTGAATAGGCTGCCCAACGACAACAAACGTAATCTACTTTACTATGTGCACAATGCTGGCTTTACTCGCTTTTACTGACTTGTAAATCAGGGTGTGATTTTGTTTAATTAGTGGAATTTTGATACTATTCCACGATTTTTCACTAACGTTGGGTCACACTAAACACAAAAATTCAAATCGTACAGGGACAAATCCTACAAATCGTAATATGATTAGTGAATATGAAATTATGGACCTCAGAATATAGACAATAACCTAAACATTACAATTAAAATTAACAAAAGTTAAAAGAGTATCTTAAACTTAGTTATATGTACGTGCTAATGATTAAAATCTACTTTAAACATTGAGTTATTGATTAGAAAGAAAGAAAATAGATTACAATGATAATTAAGGTATTGTAGGGCCTACTTAATCACTTCTTTTACATACATATAAATTCCTACAAATAATAGAGCGGTTATATATCCATCATAGATTTAGAAGTTTCTTTATGTTGTGACGGCCAAAGTAGATTGAAACTGATTGTAACTGAGTATAACACAAACAGGCTTCACATTAATCGCTGATGTAACTGATATCTAGGCACAAATCGTCGGCAATCGATCCAGTAGAACGCATTTTACTACAGCTACTACATCGTACGCTCTTAAATATCATAAATATTACGCTATTTATATGTATACTAGAAGTATATTCTGACACGAGAGGGCTCACGCCACGTGATTATAGATTTGTATATGCAATAATATAAAATATTTACAAGTTTTTTGTGTCGGAAGCTATTACCATTAATAGTTGTACAGTCGCCATCAAATCTATCGGAGCGGCCAGGGTACACGAAAATATCTGAACGAACATGCACCTTATCGCTTTCACAATAAAGGTGTTGTTCATATATATGTGACCACATACTAATGAGTAGTTTATTATCGGTAAATACAATTAAATAACAACTAACTTAACAAAAATATGTACAGCATAAAAAAAAACTAACTTAAGCTAAAATATGTCTAAAAATGGCCCCCGCGGCATCGTGCCAAGGAGGCTGGCAGTATTTCCTCTCTGTATAGCAATACTGAGCCGCTGTGAGAGGAAGCTGCCAGCCCTCTGATCTCCGGTAGTTTCAATTAGCCTTTTGCTAAGATCTTTAACAAGAGATCGGGCGCTTGGACCCCACGGCCCCAGGGTCTCGACGCCGAAAGCCAAAAAGTGGTATTGGGGGCGGAGACCCCGGTATTTTGAAACTTTTTTCCTTTCTGCCGCCTCCGCTGCCGCACCAGCCCTGATCGAAGTTCTTGGTAATACCATACATACTAATTAATAGAGGTAAGCTTAGGAAAGTATGAAAATTCATTTCTTAATTCCATTTGCACTAACGACAACGGTTATTCATATTTAGCACCATGAAATTCCTCGTATCTATGAAAATTTTGCGGACGTAGTGCTACTTCCCTTTATTCACTCTATGCCGAAAAATCAAATAAGAAGGCAGACACAATCACCGCGCGAAAAATTTAAGTTTCTATCAGATCTGAATCATTCTCATTAAATAAGTACGTTGAATTAATCCTAGCACGACAAAGGTTGTTTGTTACAAGAATAGCACGAACTGGTAGTGTCATTCATGCCTCGCGTGCGTTGCCCTGCGGGGGTGACGAACACCTATACCTAACCTTGCCAGGTAAATATTGGTAGAAAATATAATCTCTATGCGTCGGCAACAGGCATGGAGAGGTACCATCGATCGCGATCAGCTGAGGGCGAATGGCAAACAACGACCTTGGAACTTAACAGATTTCCATCTATAATGTACCAAAAATACCGGAGAACACTCTATAAATTAGGACTATACTCTAGAAAACTTGAATGAATGATTAAGGCGATTATCACACTGGCAACGGATCCGCATCGGGCGCCGGTGCGCGAGCGAGATAGCGCTATGCACGTGTATAGCGCTATCTCGCTCGCGCACCGGCGCCGCATGCGGATCCGCAGCAGTGTGATAACCGCCTTAATGATTTGAGTTGGTGTGTATAATATTACCTGTATATGTATATCACATGTGTTTAGTAAAGTCTTTAAGGTTTCAAGGAGGAAGATAATGGATATGTTAGTTACAACAATGTTGCTAGCGTCTAGTGTGGTTTTTAGAAAATGTTCTCTTCTAAAGAATGATCATTCCTTATCCTAAATTAAACACTATATTTAATAATTTACTGCTGCATTTGCGAAAAGCTAATGAAGAGGGGTGATCCAAAACTAAATAGTGATAATTGTTATGATCTAGTCACTCGTAATGACGCAAAACTGAGAAGAAAAACGGGTAAAATTACTACTCGATATTGTAATTGCTACTTGGATATCTTGTTAAGATAGACTAAGCATATATAATATACGAACTTTGAATGTGTGAGCAATACAAGTACCTATTTATATGCACGAATAACATCGTTAATTTTCTAAGGAATGGTCACAACTCTATGCCATAGATAGCTAGACGAGACTATTTATATGGTTTCCCTGTTGACTAAATAAAACACACTGACACGTTATTATAATACAAATAAGTATACTTTTGAAGCTAGTATAAGGTCAACACTTCTATTCAAGTTAATCTTGCAACACTGATATAAGAATTTACACGGTATACGATGAAAGCCAATCGTGGCATGTTTGACAATCATAGCGCGGCTACCTGGTGATTGATCGCCGTGCATTCTCCATGGTGAAAGAACGTAAACACTGGCCAATTAGCCGCCCTCGAGGGGAGCTGACCGCCACACTTTATTTATTTACTCGCTTCCACCCCGCCGCTTATGTCACCTTACAAAGTTTGAGTTTTTTAGATTTAAAAGTTTAAGTTTTGTAGAAATAGTTGCTGCGTAAGTAGCGGAGGTATAAGACTGTTACGTAAATATGGAATTATGACACAAATATAAACTTCACCCACTTCCTGACTTTGACCACAGCCTGACTTCTACAAGTTTAATTACGGTCAGAAGATAATGGTCTAAGAGCTGGCCACGTCAGATGTGACACAATAATGAGAGGTTTGTAATCAGTCCAGTTAGATTGCATAACCATCCTTATTGCTAGATCCGGGCATCTGGCAGCTTTTAATGGGTGGAGCTCAGAGTGACAGACCAACAAAGTTTTTAAATTGAAAAAAAGTAATACCGAAATAAGTAAAAACTGCTGAAGTTGTGTCATTTATAGAGAACAGGGCCTATATTTTAACATTAGAACAAAAAACATTGTGTATTATTGCGCAAACAAAAACAGTAGGCGAGTAACCAAAAATTACATAATACATCATTTGGCACTACTTCCCCTAAACGAAACTTTTGGATATTATATAATCTAATTAATTATATAATTTTTCATAATATTGGATCAAAACCAGAACTCTAGAATTTATTTTCTTCAAGTTATTTGCTTTCTTTGACCTCCACCACTTTACAGCTGCCAGATGTCCGGATCTAGAAATAAGCATAGTACAGCAAACTAACTAGAGGGGTTTCGTTGCTCTCATTATTGTGTCATATCTGACGTGGCCAGCTCTCCGTCTATAAGTATGTTTCAAATTTCAATAGTGGTAGGTGTGTGGATAATTACCTAATCAAATTCGAAAGAGTCACTTAATTATTTTTTTTATTGCTAAATTTCACTTGTTGATACTTGTAGGTAAAATAAAGAAGAAAACCTTTCTTTGACGCGGAAGAATATTTTACCGTCGTAACGTACTAATTAATATCGTAGAAGTCTCAAAAACAGTACCTACAGCCAATACACCAGTATAAAAGTGAGTATACGGCTGCTTCCGCAAGGCGAGCATGCTACGGGTGGTATTGTAGACGTCGAGAGGGAAGCCCCGTTTCCGTCCGCGCCCGACACCGGGGACACTGCACTGGCACTTCGTTTATAATTATTACTAGGGTATGGTTGTTAGATACGAGTTTTACATCTTAATTTAAGCAATCACCTTGAGAACGCGCACACTATCGGCTTATATATATCATATAATAGGTATGTGCCTAATAAAGAACTTTTTAGGTTAATTGTCACGTATTTCTTGCCAACTTCCACCTTTTTATTACTGCTGTATGATGAACTTCACAGGTTTGCTCACTCTGTTACACCCTCGCAATTTCGAGCGCACCCCTCATCCAATTGCCACCCAATAAAATCGTACATCCACGACCTATTTTTCAAACTTTCAATTCAATAGAACCCTTTCATTATGGTATGAAAACCGGACGACCTTAGCACACTTTAAAACTGCTTTTTATTATTTTTCAATGCTGGCATTGTAGTAGTAACGGCCCGCGGCGCGTGGCGCTTTATCCAGGTGTTCACATTGCTTGCGCGAGTGCGGGCGAGCCGAGACCGATTAGCAATCCAGTATAAAGTAACCTCGTGATCTGTTATAATAATGCGAAATAGAAGAATGCTATTATACTGGTACGCCAGAGCGATCAACTCGCCTGTGCTTAGCTAACTATTGGAATGATATCCCTGGGCCGTTGAACCGCACTTTCAATTTGAATCGCTAAATATTTAATGTCGTGTTGTACGTATTCTAATAAGGTACTAAGTGAAGGACGAGCTCCGTTGTCATGTTTTTAGTATTCTGTTTTCCTTTGAGGGTTCAGAACTGCACTTTATGTTTTTCATATTGAACCCTATCACATGTGACTACAAAAAACTAGATGTTCTCAATCATCTCAATAGAGTTGAAAGTTAATTGTAGACACTACATAAAATCCAAAGCTGAGGATGTTAGTAGCTACCTGTCTAATGATGTAAAATGGTTAGTTACCGTGTAGATAAGTAGATAGGTAACATGCTTTCAGTTCATGCAAGATACTGAATTAAAAAAAAGCAAAGTTAGACGAATATGCACTGCATGTTAGCAATTTTTTTTATGGTAAGTTATTGGATACTTACGATGAATAAACAAGCACGTATTTTTGTAGGGTGCGTACAATCTAATCAATCACAGATTGTGTGCTTTGTGATAAGTATTGTAAAAGTACTGTTCTAAACACTGAAATACCGGATTTCCACTAGTTATTTATTTATTTAAACTTTATTGCACATAAAAAAAAATACAAATGGCGGACTTAATGCCTAAAGGCATTCTCTACCAGTCAACCATTGGGCTAAACAGATACATGACAAAAAGGTGCAGGAAAAAAAAGTAAGAGAGTTATTTGAAGGACAGATATGCAGAACGAATTAAAGATGTAAAATAATTCTCGAATGCATAATAAAATAAGTTAACTAAATAGTACATAACTATAACGCGCATAAATGCTTTATAGTTTTCATTCTTATGTCTACAAGAATTTAGGGTTACACTGAATAGCTCTAAAGGAACAGGTCTTCATTCTAATGCAATTCTAACGGCTAGCCTCAAACATAGTCGTGGGACATAGATGCGTCGCTGGACTTGCCGGCACCGCGACAAAGACCCTGGGGTTAGCCAACACCGTGGGAGATGGGACCCTGTCACATTTCCCCTGGTGGCAGTGGTAGCCCCTCCCCGCGCAGCTGTCGCGATTATAAATGGACTCGTCGATGGATCGATTGTTTGATTCACGAACTTTTATTGTTCTGCAGTTTGATTGTACGTCGCGAGACTTTTGTCGGGTCCGATCAGAACGCCGAATGTCTGCTATTATTATTGCGTAATGTCTGTAGGACCTGCGGAGGGTGACTGCTGACGATATCAAACTAGTTTGATGCTGTATAATATTCATGAGCAGCACAGAATAGCTGACTGATATTAATTGAATGTCGGGCAAAACTAATGAAGAGGCGTTTTAGGTGTGCATTAGAAAATAATAATATAAATTACACTACAACCGGTTAGAAGGATTACACGCATCACGCTTGTGCTAGCCGCATATACTGGAGCCAGCCATGAATACAATAGATGCATTTTAATATGCAGTATTACTTATGCAGATAGCTTGCGCGTGCAAATAATGCCGAAGGGTATAGCTAGACAAAGCGGTTCGGATTAATCACCCAAAATATGGGGTGTCTTTTTGGGCATAGAGTTGAATGGTCTAGGCGCAGGGGTCGTCGCTCGCAGCTGCGCGGGCGCGGATCAAATTGATACGCGCATATGTCGCGCGTGCGCGTGACGTCACGCAACATGGCGCGGGCGCAGGGCTCCGTGTGAAACCGCGCGAACAGCTTTTATGCTGTCATGTTCATTTATAATATCATATTAGCGAGGCACTTTAAAGTCTTCATAAACTCGGCGCGTTACGAATCGTATAGTGTTAAAAATTAAGACCATAATGTCGGCTTTAGACACCCTGAATACTGCGATACCTATTCCCCTATTACTTATAAGTAATAAATTGTTTTTACCCATCAACGTTGTTTTTAAATGTGTTTCTTCATGGGGCTCAAAATGTGGTGCTTGTTTTAAAGTCACTTGATCAGTCCTATGGAATGAGGTAAAAATTAAATTAAAAATAATTGTGTTTCATAGTGGGTAGTTATTAAGTGCCGGAAATAAAAGATTTATAATAGTAGCTAGGTACCAACTTCACTTTACATGCCTACATGTAGGGCATGCAATACCGGTATTATTTGTATGGGCAATCCCGAAATTCCGACTAGCACTTTATTTAATTCGCTGATGAAAGCCAAAGTTTTTTTTGGTGTTGTTGAGTTTTATTCTGTATGATAACTAGTGATCGGATTTTAGGGTGCACTACGGTTTTAATACGTCTAAAATTATACTAAAATGGATAATCTTTGGGATTTTAGTACACACGTTTAGTACGCACGGGAAGAGGCTTGCGGAGAATGAGATACTGGGATCAGTCATGGTGTTGCTAAGGAACTGTTTGGAAGGAAGCTACTTTTTGTATAGAGGAACACATTACCTCCAGATTGACGGAGTTGCTATGGGTAGCCCTGTCGCCCCAGTTTTAGCCAATATCTGGATGGAGCATTTTGAGGCCAGCTTAGATCTGCAACCATGGGCAGTGAAGTTGTGGAAGCGATATGTCGATGATGTGTTTTGCATTATAAAGGGTGGCAAACAAGAAGTAGAACAGTTGCTCCAGTATCTTAATTCCTTTCATCCCAAAGTAAAGTTTACTTATGAATTGGAATCTGAGCGTAGTTTGCCTTTTTTGGACGTGAAAGTGATAGGTCGAATGGATGGTTCCCTGGCGCACACTGTTTACAGGAAGCCCACACACACAGACAGGTATCTCAGCGCTCTGTCTCATCATCACCCTCGCCATCTACTATCAGTAGTGAATTCCCTAAGGAACAGAGCACATGACCTTTGTGACCCTGAATTTCTAGAGAGTGAGATGTCACATATTCAGGAGGTTCTTAGGAGGAATGGGTACAAGGTGGACAGTAGGCCACCCAGACGAAAACCGGGAAGGAAGCATCCGGATGTTGCGAGACGACCGGCATTTTTGCCTTATGTCAAAGGAGTGACGGACAAAGTAGGTACAGTACTAGGGAAGTACTCAATACAAACCGTGTATATGCCGTTATCCAAGGTGTCTGGGCATTTAAGGTCAGCAAAGGATGTTATCCCTTATCAAACACCGGGCGTTTATAAGATTGATTGTAGCTGTGGTAGTTCCTATATTGGGGAAACCAAACGCACAATAGCGGAAAGGGTCAAGGAACATATCACAGCAGTCAAAAATCGGCAAGTTAACAAATCTGCGGTGGCTGAACATTTGTTAGAATCTGGACCAAACCACTGGATTGAGCTCCATAATCCAAAAGTGCTCTCCACGGAACCTCGTCGTTATAGCAGGAAACTACGAGAAGCAATTGAAATTAGAAAGTATAAAAACTTCAACCAGAACGAGGGGCAGGGGATTTCTTCTTCGTGGAATCCAGTGATCAGCAAATGTAAGCGTCGAAATACGTGCATTTCCAAACCATCGGATGTTGTGAGTGTCGTGTGTAGGCAAAGTGACAACCCTAGCGTAAATGTGAATAATCAAGACCAAGTGCGGGTAGTTCGAAAAACCCGCGCGGCTAGGAGATGCTGATACGATTCCTCGCCAGTCTGCCTGCGACCACGAGCGTTATGACACGCTCGAAACGTCAGGAAAATTAAAAGTAAGTGTACGCGATTAAGTCCCGTGTTTTGTCAAAATAATAAGTAATAAGTGCCTAATATACGCGCATGCGAACATTACAGCGTAACAACACTTTATTGTACAGTCAACATCAAATATATGTTTACACTTTTGCACCTTATTACGAAGGAATAAGGTGCAAAAGTGACGTCGACTGTACATAAAACACAGCGACAGACATAATAGGCTACTTTTCAATAGACAACTTAATTATTTCATTGCATTCATAAAATCTAAATTTATAAAATACACGGGAAAATCCAGCTGTAGCATGTTAGCTTTAAATGATTTTATAATGGTTAAAACTTTTCTAAAGGAGATGTATTTATCATTTAGTATTGTGACGTCACAATATAAATAAGTCTCTCCTATAAACTCCATATAGCAATACGTTTTGACGTTTCCTATTTAGAGTCGCTGATTTAACTTCATAGGAAAGTAGCCTATTATAACAGCAATACGCACAAAGGTGAAGTTATCCCTTAAGAGTCGCCAGGACGCTCGCGTTTCCATACAAATGTAGTTTAGCTCTCATTTTAAAACGACATGCTTTAGAATCACGAAATTTGGCATGGGCATTCTAGTAGTACAGATCTATGTCGGTAATTCGTTTTCGTTGCTAAAAATTGTAATACAAAGAAAATACAGCCAGATACAGATTTACATACAAAACTAATTTTTACTATATTTTCTTTGTATTACAATTTTTAGCAACGAAAATGAATTACCGACATAGATCTGTACTGCTAGAATGCCCATACCAAATTTCGTGGTTCTAAAGCATGTCGTTTTAAAATGAGAGCTGAACTACGTTTGTATGGGGACGCGAGTTCACGCGAGCGTCCTGGCGACTCTCAAAGGGATTTCATAAAGTTAACTATTGAACAATTTAAAGCCCGGGATCTCGATTTTAAAATCAATCAAGGTCAACATATCAACAAATACTTTCGCGATCTCTAACGAGTTTGAAAGGCTAATTATGTCGGTAAATCACCGGCCGGCCGTATTCTAATTTTAAAACAAATGTAGACACGATAAAACTTTAATACAATTGAAAATTTTCCAATGCAAGTCCAATATAACTTCAATATTATTATTTGATTATTGATTGTATTTTTTATGTATTTTAAGATTAGAATACGGCACCCTGTCAAAATACGGAATAGGTACCAAAATCACGACGAAAGTAAAAATATGCGAGTCCTGTGCCTTTTTTCACGCCTAATTCGGTCTCAAAAAGCATTATTATCAATATGGCTTGCATATGTGCAGACTACTGACTAAAGATACCAGATATATAAATACATTTTATTTTTCTTTTGTCAATATAACGGTAAGTACGTACACTCAACAAGTTTAAAGGACTACCTCAATGATTTTATAAGTCGATGGACTACCTTTACTAAATTCTGAGCTAATTTCAGAATTTTTGGCATAATGACTGTTTTTTAACTAAATCTACTAATTTCGATCTCTCCGACCTAACTGGCGAGATGTCGTATAGATCAATTTCGACTTTGATTTTTCGCAAAATATCTCTATATGTCAGTCTATCTACTGAAAAGGCTAAGATTAAAAAAAACGTATATTTTGTTTTTATTTATTACTTAAACAACAAATACTCTTGTCGCAATAAAATGTCCCACCGGGTTGACTATGTTGGTTTAACATTAGGCGACGAAATGCGTCGTTTATGGTTTATGGTCACTCAAAAAAAAAAAAAGAATGCAGTCCTGATTTCGCGGTAGTAACTTTGCATACAAATTTAATTTTTTTATCGTATGGTTACATGTCACTGCACTTCCAACTTATTAATAAAAAAAATACACGGGATAAAGCTACGGTAAAGCTGAGCGCCTACCCTATATCTTTCTCTATCACTCAAAACAGCAAACGATGGAGTTGGAGATAAGAGTATAGGGTTTCCCCCAAACGTGGTATAAAAAAAAATCCATGGTCTTGGTAGCTCGTAGAAGTAATTAACTATGTAGAGAACATGTAAATCTATGCTTATTGTTTGTTTTCGAGGAAGAAATAGAAATTTACAACGTGGCAATATTTGGTCTTCATTCACAATTTTTGACCAATAGCACTACACTGAGAGAAAAAACAACCAGAATTCACGTTCGTTCAACCAAACTCTCATTTTAAAATAGCGCCTACAAGCTCTTTGGTTAAAACTACAAGTTCGATTTTGTTAAGTTTAATTAGTTCATTTTACAAGTTACTTGTCATTTTAGTTAAAGTGTTATTTAAATTAACAACTCGATTATATAAAACCAACATGGCACATATTGTTTTAAACATATATTTGGCTGATTCAATCCTAATCTTTTAACAAGTTTAACCTTGTTGTTCGTACAAATTCGACTTGTATTATCAATATTGGTGATCGATTCCGTTTACTAAAATACTTTAGTTTCAAACTGATAAACACGCAACAAGTCGAATTTGTTAGACTCACAAAGCAAATTTCTCTCAGTGTATTTTTGACCCAGCGCGAGATATTACGCGCGGGCTATGAAGCCAGTAATATGAAAACGAACAATATGTACTCACAAAATCGTCCGTTTAAACATAATACTTAGTCAGCAATGTACTGTTTTACCTCGTCGACTATTTTAATGTAGGTACTATTTTGCACAGCTCAGTTAATAAAAACAATTATTAAAACTTTATACGCGGCCATATCGCAAATAAGTAATCTCTCCCATCAGCCATCATTACGTGAGAATTATTATTTATCCGCAGCAATAAACGATAAAAAAGCGACCAAAGTAGGTTCGTAGGTCGGTAGGTTCAGTAACATTCTCGGGAATTTCAGGAAACTTACACGAGTATTTAAATTAAATTTCCAATGAGAACATTCCCTAGTATTATTTGTATATACTCGTAAATGAGACAGCCAGTTAAAATAATTGATAACGGCGGTGTCCAGCAACTTCCTGAATAATTTTTATTGTTCGTAAAATTTAAGTTCTAAGAATATTCCGTATGGAAAATTTCGCAACTTTGGAAATTCTCTAACAACTAATCTAATTTCTGTTCCTTTCCTATTGTAGTTATTGTATTTAAAAATATGTTATACTACATAAATTATATATATAGTTTACAAGTCGAGTATTTATCAATTTCATATGCAGATAAGACTAACAGTCATCGATTTGATGGAGTCTTAATTTAAGAAATTAATAATTTGATATGCCTTCTTGAAAAACTACGCATTATTAAATATCCTATCTTTAAGATTTAAAGTATTACTGTTTTGAAAAACTAAGTCCCGCCGAGTTTCTTGCCCGTTAATAAATAAGTAATATTTCTCGGGTCAGAGGTGTAGGGTTAGAAAATAAGTGCATTGTAATCTGCTCAAATTGAAGAATGAATATCTTTTATATTTTTATCTTTTAATATCCGCAAAGATAAAATGATTGTGTCAAGTATTCAATCATTCAATCAAGTTCAAAAATTGTAATTTACATAAAGACTTGGATCAGGTAACTAAACATTGCATGTCGCCTACCGGCAAATGATATTGATTGATAACACTATCGCTGCGCTCAATCGATACTACACCGAACGTCAACGTGACCGGGTGAAAAGCAGATCCCACGCACCTCACGAAAACTTTTACTACGCTCTTCGTGTGTTGGCCGCACTATAGGTACTAACCAACAACATTGCATGGACACTTTATGATAGGATCCATTATTAATTTGTCGCTCACTGTATCTACTACTACCATAATGCCCGTTCATTCTTGCAACACCTTAATATGAATTTAATTAAAAATCTGTTAGAAACTTGATTACAATGTTCTCCTAGACGAACTAATTAACCCCCATTTCTCACCTGACAAGGTCACGGCTCCGAAATTGTTCCACATATTTGAAAACTAACTTTATTATGTTTTGAGTTTGTTAACATTATGAAGTGGGATGTATTTTACATGTTTTAAGTTCGACTGTAACTGATACTGTGCTCTTCCGATCGCAAGAGACGGGCGCCTACGCCGCCCGCGCGTAGCGACTGCTACGCGCTACGGATAGTTACCTACGCTAACTATGATTATACAGGCTGTGTATACGCGTCTGTACAGGTATGTTTGATTAGCATAGCTATGATATTGAATGATATGTTATTATTACGAGAAGAGAACACATACATATATTGGTCAATCGCATCATCAAAAAGCATCAATCGCTTTGACGATACCTTGTTGTGTATAATATATTTGGGACAACGAGAACAATCAATGTTTTTATATGCTGAAATGTCATTCAAACTTTTTATCTGTCTATGGAAAAGGTGTTCTTTTGTACAGTTTTAAGAAGCTCTAAGCTGAGATGCTGTTTGAGCTACTTATACGTGTTTAGTATTATCGAGCGCTCTCTCTTGCCCGCGACATAGCTATCGAGATGTGTCTCGGGCGGGGGAGGCTGGCACTGCGCCAGCCGACAAGGTGAAGTGGCGGCGCCAGTGAAAGTCGCCCTCCCGAGCCCCGAGCCACGCGATACGAGGACGCGGCGAGGGTGGATGTGGATAGTGGCACATGAATACCCCCGTATAACCCCGTGTGAATTATACACGCTGGGAATATTTCAGTTTTAGATTCAAATAATAAAGGGAATTAAGCTATTGCCGGGAAAAACACCGGCTTGAAAGCCAACTCTGTGAAAAGCCGGTAAAAAAGAACTGATGTTGACTGTCTAATTTATTTTTGCTTAACCGTTTATGCAATTACACTTATATAGGATATTTTATTAACGTTTGTAGTATAATAAAACCTTGGTCAGTTCAAAACGCAACGAATACTCCAAACAAGTTGTATAAATTAGCGCGATATTAATTCTTTTTTGGGCAACGATAATATTATACCTAACGTATTACAGTTCTATAATAACTATGTAAAGTTAGATACAAGAAAGATATAAGCACTGTTTAAGGATTTTATTACTACGGAAATTTATAATATAATTATGTTGCGGTTATAGTTTTAAATAAATTACTAATTATAATTTATATTATAAAAACAAAATGTTCACCGCACTAAATTTTGTGTTAAGTAAACGGCGTAAAATATATCTTAACAGTCCGGAAATTGTGAGCATTACTCATATCACAAGGCCATATCTTCACTTGGGGTTAGTACACACGGAACGATTAAGTCGGGGGTGCTTTAATACATTAAATAGGTGTAGTGACACGTTGGCGTGCATGCGTACGTACCTCTGGCGGCGGCGGTCGCGGGCACTGGCGCACACTCACAGCACGACTGGGTACTGACACTCGCGGAGCGCGCGGTACGGTACGTGCAAACACCAAAAGCAAAATGGACATACCTGAGGGTGGCGGCTGGCACGGGGCGCGCTCGCTACTTGAATGAGCGGGCCGGGGCGGAGCGGCGCGCGCAGGGGGCGCGGCCAGCCCGCGTGGCTCCGGCCCCGCCGCCCCGGCCGGGCCGCCTGCACCGCTCAGCTGAGCCCTGATTAGCCCCGGCCGGGCTATTCAATTAAGGATTGTTCGGTGCATCTCGCCGGTGCCCTGGCCGCCAAGAGAGTTCTTCATTACAACCTCTCTATCACAGATCCCATTACTCTTGTTCACTACTTCCGCATTCAACTTGAATCATTGTGAGAATCGGAATTTTCCGCCGCCGCAAACTTCAAAGTTATAGTTACTATGCGATCGTTGCGCACTACGACGGCTCTGTTTACGCGACGCTGCAAGCCAGTAAATTTGTCAAAATGCCAAGAACGAGCGTTGCAATAAATCAAAGCCACATCTCCGTCGCTCGCTCTACGGACTGGCTCGAGGCTGCTCTACTTTTATTAATTCTCTACAAAATAGCGATTTCGTGGGTGCGATGATGAATCTCTTTGTGCGTTCTAAATTATGTTACAACCAGTATTGATGGCCTTTGGAATTAGATGACTTATATATTCAGAATTTACAGGACAAGAGGACTTTTAGTTTGTAAATAAGTAAATGAACGTTGAATACAAACACTATATCTTGCAGTGTCGATTTGTGTTCCTTTGCCAGTAGTTCTCATTGCAGGGCACTTGTACGGAGCTCGCAGTCTGGCTGCTGGTACTAAGGGAAATCTTTAAATTGAATAACAACGTCGGGCGCATTGTGCTGCCGGCTCGAGAGCCCTTCCCGCGCGCACTCGCGTAATGAAATACAGCTCTAAATGCAGTCGTAGCTCTCCTATAAACTTAGGTGCACGACAATTTTAAACTTCTTTTGACTGAACCAATGTCCAGGACAGAGCGAAGTGGAAGGAGAAAAGTAGGAAAGCGGACCCCGTCACAGTACGCGACAAACGCTAGGAGGATGATGATGATGATGACTGAACCGTCACAAGTGGCATTAGCATTCCAGGCAATATTCCATTTGTGTGTATATGTATGCGTTGTCAAATGTCCAACGAACAAATGCGAGTGTGTATAATTTTGCACAAAAACTGCGTTCGCTCATGATTCGCCTCCCCACGCGCATGAGTGTTACAGAAATACATGAAATGCGGATTTTATTTTTATATAACAGACGATATGGCTTGTGATATAAGTCATATGAGTTATACAACCGAGCTTCTAGTTAAAACTAAGAAATAGCACTTACGACGTTCCACTTTTAAATCATGGAAACAAGAGCAGCGGCGGAGGAATGATCCATTAAGGACCTTAAACACGCCGTTAGGGCGAACACGGCCATTGTTATCTACTAATTATAACACTTGCGTATAGTTACACACGTTTAAGCTCTAAACAATGTTGCTTTGTGCGCTGTAATGTCTGTAATTAAATTTATAGGCACTTACGTTGCAGGATAGTTAAATAAAACAACGGAGAGGGGCATTGGTTTTAATTGTACGACTTGCAATGTTTACACCGACTGTTTTCTGTCTTAAAGATTGATAAATTTAAATATAGCATGTTAAAATGTTATGGAATGGACTCGGAGAATAACTCACATTTAATTTATGTACAGTGTGAATTACACCGTGGTAGTATAAATTTGAATGGTCCAATAAGATTTAGCTTATTTTTGATTTGGTTGAACAAATAAACTTATACTACCTATGGAATTTAGCATTTAAATTTTAATTGAAATTGTAAAATTGAGCAGCAGCTCGAAGAAAGTTAATCGCTCATAAACAGCTATTACCCAGATCCCTAATTACCACCAAACTGTCACTAATTCAGTTAAGGAAGTCGGCAGGTGATGGCGGAGCGAGGGCCATAAACGGCCCGTTAGGGCCAGCTCTTGTTCGTATTGCTTATCGAGGGGAGACAAGCGCTTGTCTGGAGCAAACCAGTATGAATGTGACTTCTAATTATTTTGCTAAATCAAACTAAAGTAGGAAAACAAAGAAAATCTTCGTTGGAAAAAAATATATCCATAGATATTTCCTACACATATTGAAGATCAACAGATGACACAATCGATGATAATTTTTGTTTGATAATTTTGGTAAAAGTTGACAAGCAACGAGTTCTTACTACGATATCGATGAGACGCGGCTAGGCAAATAAAAAAATTTTTTTGTAATCCGTCCGCGAGCAAACTAAGACTGCTGAAATCGCGTAAGATTACTATGTAAAAGCTCCTTCTTACACTAGTTCCTGTGTAGCAAACGCTCGCCTGGTAAAGGGAATATGGCAGGAATAACAACCCTGGTGCAATAACAGCGGCTACTAATATATTCACCCGCTCCTTCCATTTATCTTCGCTTAGCCCTCGCAGGCCGCGGTAATAAGAATATGGCCGCGAGATAGCGCTCCCAAATTAGAAATTTCGCATTCGATCCGATTGGATTAAACTTGTCAGAGGCTTTGGAGTTTCTAATTTGAATCTAATGGGAAGGTTTAAATAGTTGAAGCTGTCTGGGCCTGGTTATCATTACCAAGTTCTTTGTTTTGTACTCTCAGAATTTCAACAGCAGTCTGCAGTTTAATTGGCGTCATATGACTTTAGATTGTTAGAGCCCAGTAAAGATAGGGTTGTGTGAGATAAGCTATAGAAAATGATGTGATCGGGCATTCACTCACACGCTCTAATCAAAATCCAATAAGAACAGATGTAAACTACCTACTAGACTGCAGCACCTACCGTTTCCATACGAATTAAAAGGATAATATAACGAATGCATCATAAATAATGCTGTAATGAGTGTGAGTCGATTCCCATGTAAGGATCTGAATAATATTTCCCATACGACACACTAATCAAATATCAATCGTATTTCTTAACGCATAAGATTTTAAAACGTTTGATCGCTTTTTAACCTGTAATGGTCCACGTGAGAGTGAGTTGGAAGGTTGCCAGGAAAGGGATACGATCACCTTAACATTTTACAATAACTGCATTTATACGAAGTCGAGCGCATATAATGTTTTAGAAGCTAGGGAGGGCACTGGATAAGATTAAAAGCGACGAAACGTGAACACATTTGAATCAGATTTTCTCGTACGAACCGGGTAAAGGCGGGTTAAGCTTCCAGCGTAACTTCCGACGATGTCACATCGACATTATTTGCTTCTTGGGATCGGACTATTTACTAGAGGCATTATGCCTAATGCCAGCATACCAACATATTGAACTTTAAAGACTGGTTAGATATTTTATCCCATCTTTCATACCAATATACTAAAAAGGTTACTACTAGTTAGAGTTGAATTATTATCAGATTATCATTTAAATCTGAGTAGGTACGTACTTTCAAAACCTAACAATATAACAAAACATTTAGTAGATTGAAATTGGTAGGTATAGGTTTTATAAAACACCTGCTCTTAAAGAGCTTTATTTCCCTCATATTTACATGAATTGTAGGTGATGTCAAAATAAAATCTGCTTAAATTATTTGTAGGACTAGTTTTAATTTATAGTATTATTATTTTTATTTAGAGTAATTATTATATATGAGATCGAGTTCCTATCAACTAAATTTCATTGCTGGAAATCAAGTTATACAGTCGCCATCAAATATATCGGAGCTGCCAAGTAAGTACTCAAAAATATCTGAACAAGCACCTCATCGCCTTGACAATAAAGGCGTTGTTCAGATATTTGTGTTTGACCACCTTGGCCGCTCCGATATATCTGATGGCCTGTACCCGTAAAATTTGTTTCTTGTGCATCAGAAAGTGACTCTAAAAATAATCTTCGTATCTAGCGGACGTTTTCCTACTTACGGGCTTATATGGAAATGGACTTGCAGCTACCTGACGGGAAGCGTTGTCTGGGTCATTCTCAAATGGTCATCTTAGGCGTTTCAAATGCTGTCAACTTCACTGTAAAAGAGACAGGGTTGACGCCGCGTCGAAGCTGGTGAGACGCCGACGCTCGGGCGACGCCGACGCTCGAAAGACGCTAGTGTAGGGTTAGCCTAAACAGAAACACCTGCTTCTTCAGATAATTTATCTGACTTACGTCAAGGGACACTATAGTAACGAGTATCTACGGTTTGGCGAATTAATGCATGATTGGACAACAGCGGTTGTATCGATATTTACACCAACTTTCTAGAGAATCGCCCGCTTCAGCAAGCTGCTGTTGCACATATCCAGGCGTCCTGTGTGCTATCTCTGCAACCAGTAAATAAATTTGTGCTATCCAGGACGTCAGGGTATTTTATAGACCTCTATAATGGACAAGCGCTTCGGAATAAAATGCTGGACTTTTAAGTTTCAAACCAGCTGCAAGCTTTGCCTTTGACAAAATACTTACTCATACATACATATATATTGTAGGATTTATAAATAAGTACGTAACCGTACAAGTGCTTGACACGATCCCTAATAATTGAGACTCTGCTGTCAACTTTGTTATTACTTATTAATTACTTATGTTTCATGGCATGTATTGTAACAAAGACGAAAAATCCGACGTAAAAGTTTAAAATGTTTAAGTTCGTTGACATTACAAGTATTATACCTACTACGGCTGCAATTTGTGAGGTAATAAAATATGTATCATTAATGTTTCTTAAATAAAATAGTGCGAAATAATAATTACGCGTAATCATTTACCTGCATTATACTGAAGAACTATCTCTCGCATATTGTCGCTGTATCTTATTACATATCCATCTAGACCGGAATTTATTTTAATCTCTACCCTCTTATGAGAATTAATTAAAAGAAAACCAACCGTATTTAAGGTTAACACGGTTGGTTCTTTGTCAGCGCGAGATAAATACGAGGCTGCGTCGAGTGCACGGTCGTGTGTATAGGCGTACAGGTGCACAGGGCTACTACGCATTTGTCGCATTTTTGTCGGTATTTACCAATTTAAGAAAATGGAAGAAACATATTATTAATTTGTTGTTTAATTCCTTTTAGAATAATATCAATTACAGTTACCCTTATGCCGTGTTATTAAGTATGATATAGATTCAATGCAATTGAATAAAAAAAGATCAAAAAGTTCATAATAATTAACGAATGTAATTTATTCATTTTTACAAGATTAAAATGAGATTTAATGCATTTTAAACCCTTACAGTTTACTAAGGGGACAAGGGAACCTTACTCCTGTGTAGGTACTGATGTTGTTCCAAGATTTTTTTCTTCTTTCATAGGCAAACACTTACTTCTGGTGCTTCACCGATCATTACCCGAGGTGAGTGTTCATTTTACTAATAAGAAACGGATATCCAGCAATCAGCTAAGGCTCCATCATATGACAAGTTCGGAGCTAGCAAATCGAGAATAAATAGTAGAGCAACACGCGGATGGAAGTCAGGTGAATTAGTAGCACGTAGATGCCTGTCCCTGGCGGCGCTGCTGCGCTGGCGGCACCGGACTTGGCACACTGTCTACACATCGTTACCAGTTTTTTATTCTGTTTATTGACTGAGGAGCCGAGCGCAGCGAGGCGACGAACGTCTCCGTTTTCACTGGTACGACGATTTGGCATTTTGATGTGTGTGTATTGGTTGGTTGGTTGGTTGGTCAGTGTCGGTCTAGAGGTCGCATTTTTCATCCGATTTCGATGAAATTGGCATGTACGTTCCTTGATTTATTTGCCAAAAATTGTCGAGCCATTTTTTTGATTGGGGGGAAAATGAGGGGGGAAAGGGGGAAAGTTTGCTGTCGCGTTATTTATGTTATCCGAAGTCTACGGTTCACAGAACAGAACCACTAGTCTAATACTTTACATGAAATAGGTAACGAATCTCTAACATTAGCTAGGGATATACGCACGGATGTGCCCGCCGGATTTGTCCACTGGCGCGAATTGGACTCGGATTTGTCTGCGGACACATCTGAATAGCGCCATACACGAACGGATCTGTCCGCCGTGCACATAAGTTGGACAAATTCGGCGGGCGCATCTGTGCGTGTATCCCTAGCTATTGCACGGTGTTACAAGTGGATGAAAATTAGTATGGGTGGATTAAAACCGATGTATATCAAGTTGGTATCACGTATTTAAATCTGAATAAATCTGCCGCGCTTTTACGTGAACGGTAGCACATTCTAACGAAGGTGGCCATGAAACGCAACGCTCGGCTTCGAACGCGTATGATGGATGCATGCTGAATGCGCTCAAAGATTATAGCCGCACAGTTCATTTTATGTAGAATTAGTAAACATGTTGTGTGATGTAATAAATACTGTATTGTATAGATAAAATACTGCATTACATATCGAAACTGTGCTCCGAGCGAATCGTAGCGACAACAAGAATGTAATATAAGTGCTGCGCAAATAAAAGCAAACCTTACTCCCTCGCCTCGCGGGGCGGGGAAGCCCGGGACATATGAGCAATGGCTTAGTCTATGTATTGGATTTTCAAGCAAACATCTCAACACATAGCGATGTTGCTCATGAGTTAAGTTCAGTGCTTTGATTATTTTTTGTCATTTATGTACATTAGTGTATTTATTTATGCAGTCACATAAACATAAATAAATGAGCCAACAAACTTTCGTAGTCTTCCTAGCGTTTGTCCCGGCTTGGGGTCCGCTTGACAAACTAATACCATGAATTGGCGTAGACACTAGTTTTTACGAAAGCGACTGCCATCTGACCTTCCAACACAGAGGGGAAACTAGGCCTTTTTGGGATTAGGTCCGGTTTCCTTACGATGTTGTCCTTCACCGAAAAGTGACTGTTAAATATCAAATGATATTCCGTATATATAGTCCGCAAAACTCAGTGTTATGCCAGCCAGGGTTTGAACCCGACCCGAGACTTCCGGATTGAAAGTCGGACGTCTTACCGCAAGGATACCAGCGCTTCTAAACCTTTCGTAGTATACAGTGTGTGGCCTGTAACACGAGCAAAAAATTTAAAGTATATAAAAAGACCCACTGATTAAGAGTCCGGTAACGATTTGAAAACGAAAATCGCTAATAATGACATTATGCCCTTTCGGCCGCTTTCGAAACCAAAGTTTGGAAACCAGTAGAGAAAACGGAATTATTCGTCTTGTTTGGAAACCGGGTTTCCTAAAAAGAAATCAAAATCTGTTTTAGAAACTCCTACCGAATACGGAAAGTTACTTCTGCTTTCGAAACCTCAAGATAAACTGCGATGAGTGCGCCTATTCCACCTATCCCTACCGCGGCGGTATCCCCCCAGTGGAGATGTATGGAATATTTTTCCATCTATTTCTACTGGTAGTGATATATGGAATCAAGTCATCCATATTTCCCCCCTTATTTTTAATGGTAGGGCCTGATGGAATTTATTCCAGTTATCCCAGATACTCTCCCTGGTAGAAATCGGTGGATTTTTTTCCACGTGTACCTACTAATTTTACCCCTGGTGGGGATAGGTAGTTTTTTTTCCACGTTAACCTCTGTTTTCCTCCCTGGTGGGGACAGGTGGAATTTTTTTTCCTATCCCTACTGCCTCGCTATTTGGTAGGGATATATGGAAATTTCTCCATTTGTCCCTTCTACCCTGCTGTTTAGTAGGGATATATAGAAATTCTTCCATTTGTCCCTGCCACCTTGCTGTTTAGTAGGGATATATGGAGATTCTTCCATTTGTCCCTGCTACCTTGCTGTTTAGTATGGATATATGGAAATTCTTGTACTCGTCCCTGCTACCTTTCTGTTTTTAGGGTTCCGTACCTCAAAAGGAAAAAACGGAACCCTTATAGGAGCACTTTGTTGTCCGTCTGTCTGTCTGTCTGTCAAGACCATTTTTCTCAGGAACGCGTGAAGATATCAAGCTGAAATTTATATTAAATACTCAGGTCTATTGTCCCTTGGAGCTGTGAAAAAATCAAACTTAAAAGCCAACGCAATCAAAAGATACAGTCGTTTATCCTGCAAATTTTAGAGTTTTCGGCCCTCGTAAAACCTACGGGGTATTTCCCGTGAACACAGAAACTTGAAATTTGGCACGAAGCAACGTCATATAGCATAGACAAAGGAAAAATTATAAAAAATAGACATTTTTAGTAAAATCTTACAAAAATATATATTTAAAATTTTAAACTTACTAACTTTTTCTCGTAAACGCGTAAAGTTATTAAGTTGAAATTCATGTCAAATACTCAGGGCTATAGGACCTTTCAGATGTAGCAAAACCAAACTTTTATATCAACGCAATCAAAAGAAATAGCAATTTAAGTTGCATATTTGGAAACTGAGTACTCGCAAGAAACTCAAAACCTAAAGGGTACTTCCCGTAAACTCAGAAACTTGAAACTTCGCACCAAGAAATTTTATATAGCACAGACAAAGGAAAAATTACGAAAAGTAGAATTTTTTTGTAAAATTATACAAAATAATATATTTTAAATTTTAAACTTACTACTATTTTCCTCGTAAACGCGTGAAGTTATTAAATTGAAATTTATATCGAATACTCAGGGCTATAATACCTTTCAGATGTAGCAAAACCAAATCTTTATGTCAACGCAATCAAAAGAAATAACAATTGTTATAGGTTTGTACGGAACCCTCGGTTTGCGAGTCCGACTCGCACTTGGCCGGTTTTTTTAAGGACAAGGACTTCTTTCACTCGAATTGTATGACGTGAAAGTGTTTAATTTACAAATCCGTATTTAGCGCCTTCTTGCTGGGTACTTAGTCCTACCAAAAATAAATACTTTCAAAATTATTACCTCCTCTGTCCTTAAAAAAACAGAAAGGTAGCAGGGACGAGTGGAAGAATTTCCATATATCCCTACTAAACAGCACGGTTGCAGGGACAAATGGAGAATATATCCCTACCAAACAGCGAGGCAGTAGGGATAGGAAAAAAAATTCCACCTGTCTCCACCAAGGGGGAAAATAGAGGTTAACGTGGAAAAAAAACTACCTATCCCCACCAGGGGTAAAATTAGTAGGTACACGTGGAAAAAATCCACCGATTTCTACCAGGGGGAGTATTTAGGATAACTGGCATAAATTCCATCAGGCCCTACCATTAAAAATTAGGGGGGATATATGGACGACTTGATTCCATATATCACTACCAGTAGAAATAGATGGAAAAATATTCCATACATCTCCACTGGGGGGATACCGCGGTAGGGATAGGTGGAATAGGCGCACTCATCGCAGTTTATCTTGAGGTTTCGAAAGCAGAAGTAACTTTCCGTATTCGGTAGGAGTTTCTAAAACAGATTTTGATTTCTTTTTAGGAAACCCGGTTTCCAAACAAGACGAATAATTCCGTTTTCTCTACTGGTTTCCAAACTTTGGTTTCGAAAGCGGCCGAAAGGCATTATGCACATGAATTGCATTTGGTAAGATAGCTTGAAGTCTTATTATTGCAAAAAAGTACTTTAGTTCGATATATATTAATGTTTAATACCTTAAAACTCAATTCTTACAGAGCTTGTTTAGTGAGGACGTTGACTCGTGCAATTTTGTGATATGATTTTTAATTATTATTTGTTATAGACCCTAATATATTTTATTTTATCTAAATAAAGCATGAAGCAAAGTTTATTTTTGTATTATTATATTTGTAAAATACTTTAAGAGAACGAGAGCCATAAACGTGTCTCTAACGGGCGTGACTTGACAGAATCGAGGAATGGCCTTAAGTACATTATTTATCGCAGACCGACAAATTGTTCTAATAGCCCCTCTAAATTAGTCTACTAAAAATTAAAAAATATGATTGAAACAAATATTACCTAACTAACACCAAGTATCAAATTAGTTAATTCTCACTATGCTTTGTGTTACCAGCTAAAAAAAATTTGAATTTGCCGCTCATTTTTAGTGCAGCGACTCGGTGGTCAGACTCTATATTCCCAAAAATATCACCTAAACCTCGGCAATTTTTAGCAAAATTGCTCTAGCAAAACATACTCTCTCTTAAAAGATATATATGAAAATGAAAAAAATTGTTACATTTATTCCTCAGGCGACTCATTTTCCAATGTATTTATATATTTGACGTACTTGTATAACTTAATTTTAATCAATAAAAACCTTACTTTTTTCACCTCTTCAAGCAAAAATCGCGAAACTGGTGTTGGATTAGGGTGAATTGTTTATAAATGAAGCATAAAATTAAAAAATCGTTGTATTTATTCCATCCAAAAAGAAACGACCTTTCATAATATGTATACAAAATTATAGAGGTTATGATAGTTACTGCAAAATAGCGTCAAAAAGTTGAGCAAAATCGAAAATAAAGTTTACCGGACTTTTAAGTATTAGGTCGCTTAATTACTTCTGCTAAATTTGATAAGATAAGTCATGGGCGATGTGAGAAGTGCTACGTGCTACGCCGTAGCTTACAAAAACCTGTATTAAACTAGATCCGACATACTATATAGGTGACGCCTGTAACTATTTAACTAGATCCGACATAGGTGATGATTATTAACTGAATTCCCTACTGATGAGTGGTGCACATAATTAATAACACTTAACATTAAAACTGGGAAATAATTATAACACCTTGTGCCGGAAATCGTCCCCTCACAGTCCATAAAAATATATAAAAACCGCCAATGTGTTTTCGAAAATATTTTATTACGTCTTTATTCTTGAGTCGTTAGAGTATAAGTTTTAGACATTTTTAAGTAGGTACCATGGCCCCTAATGTTATCTGAATATTTATTGACGTATCGGGCAGTGAATGAAAAAATTAAATGGTCTTCATAGAAAACCTGCGTTAGATTTAATCTAGATTTGGCCTGCAAGCTTTGCTGATAGCGTTGCCGGTTGAAGAATAAATCCCTCCAGCGGGATGGTGGGGCTCAATGGAGCACTAACGTAATCCTGCCCTCGGGTTATAATCTAGACGGAGCTGGCACTAATCTGACAGCGGGGAACTAATTCATTCAATGTGCAAATTGTTGAAAACCTTTCAGTTTGGATCGCTAGCAGGCATAACCAATGTTTCAGTCAAATTCAAATGAGATAATATAAAATGAAATTTTGAGTTATTTCTCTTTTCTCGTTACATTAGTGTGAAATCAGAATCTTAAACACAGCTTTAATAGCGTGGCGGTGAGACGGCCAACTATCAATCCGGAAGTCTCAGGTTCAAACGGTATTTGTTACACACCAATGAGTCTTTCGGCACTTTTGTACGAAAAATCATTCGATGTTTACTAATCGCTATTCGGTGCAGGAAAACATCGTGAGGAAACCTCCATACATCGAATTCAAAGGTGTATGTGAAGTCCCCAACCCGCTTTAGGACAGCGTGGGGGTTACAGCCCGATACCTCTCGTGCATAGAAGTAGGCCAGTGCCCAACAGTGGGACGTTTATAGGCTAACATAATCATGAGTGATTTAACAGTGGACGTAGCTAGAGTATTTATTTCAAATCTACACTTTTAGTCAGTACAATGCTATGTGATTAATGAAATAGGTATACCAAATACCTGTTAAATCATTTGCGTTATCCTTAAACGCACAATCGTACATTATTACGAGACTCGTGTTACGCGTGTGTCATACATTTTAAATCGCTTTACCCCGAAGTGAAATTACAAGGAGTCCTTGCGTCTGAATAAATGAGTTGAAAGAGGAAGGATAAAAGCCGATTATGTTAACAGCGAGGGTTTTGTCTTAACGAAGGGATGAGGAGCTTTTATAAATTATGAACAAGAGACTAATTTCTTAAATGCGCCATTCAAAATTTAAACACATCCGCCCGACATCATATCAAATAAAATCACCAAATTGCGGTTGGTATAGGTGTAGGTATAATCTTCTTTCATTCTTTAATTATTTTATGTTACGCATACCACTCAGTTTTAATTACGATTTTGTGAGCCAGGATTGTTTGATTAGATTTAATTTGAAACTTTTTAAAATCGTAATATAAAAGGGTATTTACATGACAGAGGGTCGACGGCTATTCAGTGATCGGTGAAGTGTGAAATGCGTGTACTCATCCGGCAAACAAACACCAAAAGCTCACCGCAGTCGGCCATCACCGTCAACAAGCCACCTACCCCCCGCACCCCGTCCCTTCGCTTCGCTTAAAAATAATTATTACCCTGCAAAATCTCCTACCAAGTTTCAAAGGTCAGCTTTCAATAATTTTCAACTTTATGCTATAACGGTTTTAGCAAGTAAACTTAATCTATTATCGAGGGTACTGCTGCATTATACAATTTATACATGTTTACATTAGAGGCTTTTTACATTATCCTACACAATATCATCGTCGTTTTATAGCTAACTTTCTCCGTCCGCCACTTCGGCATAAGTAAGTTGTAAAAGTTGTTGTAATAACGTCTTTTTAATCCCAAGTATATTGTACATGCTGCATAGAGGGCTGAATTTTTAGATCCTACATTTAATCAATCATACAATTCAATGGTTTAGGCTTTGAATTGTTACATAAAAAGATAGCGGCTTTACGTATCAAGAAAAAGCATATGAAGACACCCTTATGAAGAGTATATCCCGATCTGTGGCTAAGTAGTTAACCATACGCTACTAATGCTACGCTCGATGCCGTTTCTACAGTATCCTCGTATGTAGAGGAAAGCGACTACGAACGTGCATAACGGGAGCCGGAACTTTAAAACACATTTAGAAACGATCCAATTTCAATACAACTCCAATGCATTAACAACGCAATACAGCTAGCGCCTAAACGTTTGAATCAGAAATATCAGTATTTGCTTGAAAATTGTTACAATGCAACTCCAATACAACTTCAATATTGGTTGATTATTTGTTGTGTGTTGGAGTTATGTTTGAGGTGGATTGTGTTTAAGTATTTTAAAATTAAAATATGGCACCGAGTCTTGTCACTCAATGTGTTAACTGACTCCGTCTGTCCAATAATTGCTACGTAAACAGAATCTACGTTAATTTCCCCTCCGAGCTCTTGACTGAAAGTAATCAATAATTTAAAACATCGCTTAATCTGGATTAAGCAATTATCTAGATGGGATTTCGGTGTACCAACGGTAAAAGCAAAATAGAGTATTCTGTCTCTTGTACAGATCAGGTGAAATTTAATTTCGTTTGAAGTGCGTCTTATTTTAATTGGGAAAGACAGTCTTGAATGGTGATGAGCGTGGGGCAATGGAAACGATGTGATACGGCACTACTTTGTATCATAATTTATGCATGGCGATATCACGGCTGAGCTGTCAAGTTTAGAGAAACCATAAAGGTTTCTCTAAACCAAAATGGACAGCATTCCAAGATTAATGAAATTGATACTTCGAATGCGAATCAAGGGGGGTGATTTTTGAGATTCGAGCACTCGAAAGTGACATTTAAAACTCCGAATAAAACGATGAAATCATGTTTTAAAAATAAAAACCATAGAAATTTTAAATGATGATTATTTAAACTATTAATTCCATGCGAAAAAATTGGCGACAAGCTTTTGTGTGCGATTATTTTCGAGCTTGAATTTTTTGTATTCGAGCGTCCGGCTGTCAAAAATCGCCCCCTAGTTTGTTTTTGTAGACATTGTTCATACGTATGAAAACATTTGTAGTTACTGGTTTACCAGCCGTGATCTAACCAGCAAGCATAGTAAATGAAATCTACCATTGATTGAATCGCGGTCGGCGGTCGCACGTCGCCAGTGTCATTCCAAACACTTACCTAGCGCGAGCGGATCAAATTCTCAGCGAACATGTATATGTGGGCTCTCTCGTATCGCATAGTTCTTACGGCTATCAAGACCATGTTACACTTGAGTCAAACGAGAGCTGGATAAGCCTGTGCTCATGCTAGTAATTGGAACATATGTCCTGCACGACGGGAATCATGTCGGTTTCAAACGTATCGCACGCCTAATGACATTCTGCGCCTGACGTAAGCTTTAGCAATGCTCGTATGTAAGGCCCTAAACGCTGGTGTCGTGATTCATGTGGAGAGTTAATAGCAATTTTGTCCAGTCATGTTCGCACATGCTTTTCATAATGCGCATAAAGGGCGAGGAAAGATGGGTCGAGTTCTGGTAAGAGCTAAGAACTTATTCGATTCGAACATCAACAAACATAGTATATAGTAGCAGCTATAGCTCATAGGTTAACTTGTTAAGGGCTGCTTAACATCATATCAGACATGGTTGTTTTTTTAAATAGGTTTAGAGTGATTTAATACTTATGTTAGACAATAGTTTCGTGTTTTAAAGTTAGAATACGGCCCAATATATATGATCCGGTCATATATATTGGGCCGTATTCTAACTTTAAAACACGTATAGACACGATCCAACTTCAATGCAAATCCAATACAATAACAACACAATACAGCTTACGACTACACGTCTGAATCAAAAATGACGGAATTTCTTGAAAATTACTGCGTTGCAACTACAATACTACTTTAATATTGGTTGATTATTGGTTGAGTGTTGGAGTTATGTTTAAGACAGATTGTGTTGTCAATGTATTGTTTATACATTTTAAAATTAGAATATGGCACATTATGTGATTCTGAGGTCCAGTCAGAAAATCTTGTTTATGATAAATATTCCATCACTAGTAACGTATCGAAAAAATCGGCTACGCCTGATTTGATGTAAGGCAGAATGTACCATTTCAATGGATCACTTGTTTCCATTTTATTAAAAGAAAAAAAAGTGTGTTATACAATAGTGCAGCATCTCTACTTACATCCAATGACCAATGAAGATGTAGGGTATTTGTTTATATGTATGCATAGAGATAAACTAGAGATTTATTGTGCAACATCACGAACATAATACAAAATAAAAGTTTGAACACGATATTTGACAAAAAAGTTACATACAGGTACAAAGTTACACAGATGAAAAGCTCTACGAAACCAATTTAGAATTTTGCACGTGCACTGTCCAAAGCACAATTGTTCGGGGAATAAATCCATGTAAAGTTTCAGGGCTCTAACGCCCAATGTTAGGTACTTGCCGCTTGCATGTTTTACTGGCGCGTACAGTCGGCTTTATATAAATGCTTTCATTTAACTCGCAGTTACGGCTCCAATTTAACTATTATATCTATTCAGTGATCTAATATACTTACTAGGAGTCCGCCTCGAACTGAGAACTCGCAATTTACTTGCAAACGAGTTGACCAATATAACAAGACCCATATGAAGATTTTCTTTCGCCTTCTAAGTCCACAAGCTCCAATCCAGCTCATAAACGAACTCTTAAATTATATGTGTCTCCGCTACAACCCCAACAAATTTCATAAAGATCAGAAAAACGTTACTAAAGTTATCGTCGAACAAACTTTCAAAATCGAAATGCCGAGATGTCCCAGTAGCCAGAAGTTGTTTGTAAGAACTCGCTTCGCTTACGTTCCTGCTTGTTCGATAAAAAAGTAAACCCATTGATTTATTTATCATGTAGGTAGAAGCTGCTAGATGTGACATCTAGAACAAATTTGGTGTGCCATGTTTGGCGGTTGACAGCTATGACTGAATCGAAGAGTAGTTATAGACTTGCATTGATTTTCACTACAACTTTTGGACAAAAAACTTCTTAGGGGTGTAATTTTTTTTACTCAATGAGTAAACCAAAATACTTATCCATCCGCACAAACTGTAACGATTACCTATCTGATGTTTTGTTTTTGATCTCAGCAACATTGTTAGACAATAAACCACGTAGTTTCGTGGCGGACTGTACTTCCCAACTATACAGCTCGCTTTGTATAACTCGTACTTCCCATGTAAATGCTTTTGTGATTAAGTTTTAACAAGCTAGGTTTCAAATCTTGTTTTGAAATGCAAGCATTTTAACAGTGTACATTTATTGAGTTATTCAAACATTTCCTTCTCGTGACTTTTATGAATAACGCCACAAGTATGTACAGTCAGCATCAATAGTAACTTCCTACACGAAGGCCGCAAAAATATGTGACACGCTATTATTTGTAGAGCCATACGAGCGTGTCATATATTTTTGCGGCCTTCGTGTAGGAAGATACTATTGATACTGACTGTACATATGTTGGTATTATTAGGTAATTCGCTCATAACTGTCATATAACATAAATATATATCGTGTTACCATACCGTATAATAGGAGACACAAATTGATTGCAATATAAGTTATTTACTTACTAAATTATCAAAATTAAAACTATATTAGGTAAGTGAGTAGTTTGTTGGCTGAGCTGAGATATACAAAACAGCTTTGTTGCTGATGTTTTATTAACAGCACTGATCGTAAATTTTACAGCAAAACCGGTGCAATGACGTTTTTTTTGTAATATTGTTATTTAATTATCAACCATCTACATTGTTACTTAGTTCTATATGGCTTTCATTTTATTTGATACTTGGTTTAGCCTAGCCTCAAAATAGTAACAATCCTAGCACTGCACCAAAAATGCTGGAAAATCTACGATCACTGGTTATTACTTATTAATAATAAACTATGTCAAAAGCTGCAAAGGTAGGTATATACTTATATATTTACTTTCAAAAAGGCTCATTTTAATTATCATTTTGTTATAATATCACTAATCCAAACTGTTAGCAGATACTTCTTCTAATAATTATAGGTGGAAAATATTACTTCTATTTTGTAAAAACAAACGGTAAGCTCGTCAACATGCACTTGAAGCTAATTAAGATTTAAGATACTACTAGATATTATGTATATAGGGTCCATGAGATGCTTTTACTCTATATATAACAACTGTAAAAATACCATGGTAGCTATAAAGAATTACTTACTTACTTACTAATGTCTTTAACAGCTTAAGAAGTGATTACTGCTAACGGCCCCTTTCACACTACTCACCAGATTATAGCGACCGCTTCGTCATAATATTCTCGGAAAGTAATTTCCCGAATTAGTCAAGGGCCTCGAGGCGACATGAGTAATATTGAAAAGAGCGGCGTACAAAACTTGACGGACGTCCGGCGTGATTGAGTGGGTGCCACCCCTATACAAGAGTGCTGTTACAATCGCCGAGGCAAATTTGGATGCTCTGGTATCCAATATTATGAGGTCTTCGATAACCAATGACCGGAGACGATCTTTGAATATAACTAGGTATCTATTTTGTTTTACCATGACCATTTCCAACGTATAGTTTATTTTTATAAAATGAGAGACGCCTCTGTCCGCGGCTGCGTCTCGTAGAAGCAGTAAGCATGCCTTCCGCCCCTTTCCTTCTTAACTCTCCCGTACTAACAGCCAACCGCTTCCCCGATTTTATTGACCTAGCGTGAAGCTCTGCTTTCGCAGGTACAGTCGCCATTAAATATATCGGAGCGGCCAGGTTACTCAAGAATATCTGAACATGCACTTTATCGCCATATTTCACATATTTGTGAACATCTTGGCCGCTCCGATATATCTGATGGCGACGGATCTATATCTGAATCCCTAAAGTTTTTTGTCCTATTTTTGTATTCCCTAATGCTATTTGTCCTAATGATCATTTGCCCTAATGCTCATTTGTCCTAATTGTTGTTGCCCTATCATCGTATCGATGAATTTTTTTTTCCCTAATATGTTATTACCTAATATCATTTGACCTATTCATCAGTTGCCCTAACTTTTTTTTCCATAATATTAATTTGTCATAATTATTATTTGACCTAAAAGTTATTTGCCCTTATGATCAAAACACCTAATTTCAAATGAACTAATATTATTTTTCCTATTATTTCATACCCTAATATTTAATGTCCTACTGGTCATTTTCCCTAATTGTCACTTGCCCTAATGCTCCTATGTTTTTAGGGTCATAAAAATAACCCTAACCTACCTATCTCTGGGAGCAGTTTTGTTTTTAGGGTCATCAAAAAAAAATAACCCTAACCTACCTATCTCTGGGAGCAGTTTTGTTTTTAGGATCATCAAAAAAAAATAACCCTAACCTACCTATCTCTGGCAGCAGTTTTGTTTTTAGGGTCATCAAAAAAAAATAACCCTAACCTACCTATCTCTGGGAGCACTTTCGTTTTTAGGGTCATAAAAAAATAACCCTAACCTACGCCGTTATGGCAAATAAAATTAGGATATTCGAACATTATGGTAAGAATTTTTAGGGCAGATGAGCTTTAGGGCAAACATTACATTATGACATGTAATTGTTAGTATAATTGATCATTAGGGCAAATGACAATTAGGACAAAACAGTTAGGGTAAGTGATTTTAGGACAAATGTCATTAGGGGTTTCAAATGTTATGGCAAATAAAATTAGGATTTTTGAACATTATGGTAAACAATTTTAGGACAAATGAGTATTAGGACATTCATTACATTATGACAAGTGACTGTTAGGGTAATTGATCATTAGGGCAAATGACAATTAGGACAAAACGGTTAGGGCAAGTGATTTTAGGACAAACGTTATTAGGAATTCCGAGGTACACCCGATGGCGACTATACATTTGAACTTCCGACGGAAATCAGGCTGTTCACGAGAATTGGTTTATAAGAGAGAAAACCTGTTATAAGTACATGTATTATCGGTAATTGTATGGATTTTTTGTCAAAAAATTCAAAATATAGGCAACATGTAAGTAAATGGTTCGTTTGATCTCGTTACGCGTTGGTAATAGTTGAGCAAGCTGTAATGGGAGCGTGGTTGGGCCGCGGGCGAAGGATCAATGAGGTTTGCGTAAGGCTCCCGGAGACCATAAACAGCAGCTGGGGACCCGCGATTGTGACGTTAACACTGCGAGAGTAATTATACCAACACTGGACTTAAGGCGGTTCATGTCCATGTACGTTATAGCTATTGTCGGTATTATACTTACTGGGTAATTGTAGATGATCTGCAAGATTGTTATTAAAATAGCAATAGTTTTATATTCTACATTAACAATTCAACTTCTTTCTAAATTAAACGTTTTATTAATATAAAAACATTTGATATTAAGTAACACAATTTTTTATTAGCTGGAATAAATTGAGTTACTTAGGGGGATTGCACAACGCACAATTAACGGACTCATCAACGTTAAATATGGCGACGGAGTTGTCATCCCATAGAAAACTGTTAAACGTATCATGCAAGATTTTTTTTACGATGACGTTGACGTTAATAGACGGTTTGATGCAACCGGCCCTAAACTTTATAAAGCTCTATTAGGCAAGGTAGATATAAGTAGTCAAAGTGAAATATACTTAAAAAGTAGGCACTTACATAAAATGTGAAATTAAAACCTGTATAAGTACTGATGAAGAATGCAGAGAAATAAATAGCATTTCATTAAAACATTTTCAGTTTATAATCATGCAGATTTTAAAGCGCACTCGAATTTTCACCACACTCAACTTTAAATAACGTGTGCGCTGCAAAATTTTCTATTTCGATGTAAATTAAATTTTTCCTCGTTCTGCTAAAGATGTTTTAAACAGCTTTTGTGCATATCTCGTGGATCGTGTAGTGTTGTTGCAGCGTGATGTTCGTTTGTTTTGGCTGCTTTATCAAGCGCTTGTTAGCAACGACCGCCCTACATAGTGTACTAGAATGCATGATGGAGGAGGCTGGCATGGATATTTTTAATAAATGCAATAATAATGAGTGCTGTAACAAATGTACTTAATTAGACGGTCACTAACATTAGTAAACGGTCCTGATATGAGCAAATAGATACGATCTTATAATGACTATTAATATTCTCAAGAACCCGTATATAGTCTTAGTGTAAGTTTAGGTTACATCTTGTACATAGTTAATTTAGTTAGAAATAATAATACAATTTTTTGTACGCCAGTCTTGGTAAAACAAGAATCGAACAATAACTGACATAACACCTTCATGTACGCTTGTTTGATGCAAATAAACGATTCATTCATTCATATATAATTTCTATAAAATGCCCGAAAAGGCTCGTTGACACTTTATAAAAAGTCTATCATGTGATAAAGACGTTCACAAAACTTTCGTTGGCTAGGTTGCAGACTGCGTTGATCGTCAATTGGCGCCCTCATTAGGGGTTTGTTTTCCTAATAATTAAACGAATCAATTTCCATATAATCCCTCATGTTAAGTTGTAGTCTTACTAATTCCGCAACTTATTTGTTTTGATCAAGTTCAAGATCAAGAACAGAGACAGAATACGCAAGTCTTTCAGGATCACGACTCTGAAAACAACTTGTATTGTCTAATCACTCTGTTGAGTTGAATGATGTTAGCTGAAAATCCAATAGGTCAATACAAAGTACATACCTACTTGACAATTGTAAATAACTGCGCAATGGAGTCAGATAGAGAAGTGCAGAAGTTTCGTAACTCGAGGGTTGTTCTCGCTTCGAGGCGGCGCTTTGAGCGTCTACAGTATCAGCTTGTTCGTTTTGTTTTGCGATGAAATTAAAATCAAGGGGATGGCGTCCCGAAGCCCCGCCGAGCTCTCCTCCAATTTTTACAGAAAATTGGCTGTCATGAAAGCCTCTCGCCTGCTTGTAGGATTTCTACGTGCCGGGTAATTTTTCTTTTCAATATTTTTCAAAGGCTTTAAGCTTACCTTACCGTTCCATTTAATACTCTTTTATTTATTGAAAGGTATCTAAGGGAATTAGGGCTCGCATCTGCTGAATACCAGTAACAAATGACGGAGATTAATAGGCACTTTATCATTTACCTATAATTATCGAACTCGCGGAGCGTAAGCGAAGTGAGTTCTTACAAACAACTCCAGACCGAACTGTCACTGGGACGTCTCGGCATTTGGATGGCTTTTTGATTTCGATACTTAGAAATTTCTTGGGGCTAGCAGAGATATATAAAATTTGTAACTTCGTTTATGAGCAGGATCGATCAAGTGATTATGGAGCTAGAAGGAGAAAACAAATCCTCCTTAGGATGTTGTTATATTGGTCAACTCGTTTGCAGGTAAATCGCGAGTTCTCAGTTCGAGGCGGACTACTAGTTAATTTGTATGAAAAAGAGACAATCTTAAGACTACATATTTTTTTTTAAGTTGTTGAACGATAGTTTTATTGTTTGGGGAGTACAATCTACGTTTAATTTTTTTGCACGTTTTACAGGCCACACCCTGTATACTGCTCTTGAAACTAAATTAGTTATCTGATTTGTAAAAGTTACATTTATATGACTAAATTTCATCAAACGACTTTAATGACTTTCATTAACTGCGTGGCGTGGCTATTATAACGCTTACTTATCTTATAGTGCAGGTTTAAATTGATGACAAGAAAAATCATATTTTTATCGCAGGTTCCTCCAAAATAGATAAGAGGCGCGGAGACCCTCACCGACGAACTAACTTTCACCACAGTGCGAACGTCTCGAGCATACTCCAACCAACTACTACATCATTTGTCAGCCCCTTTTAGTTGGATCGTGCAGATAGCATTGTAGTAGGTTCGTGTGTAGTAATCACAGTACGCGTGACTGACCACTAGTGGACTTTATCTCTTTGAAATAAGGATGAGAATTGGTCAGTAAACTTGAAAGATATGGGAGATATGATTCAAGAGGCATTAGCTGGCGGTGTCGCGGTCACTGGCTCGCGCTCAAAGGAAATCCCATTTCGCGTTCCGCACCCTCCCGCCCCGCGCCCCGCGCCTCGCGCCCCGCGCCTCGCGCCCCGCGCCCGAGCGGACATCTATTAAAATTATTTGAGAAGACCCTTACACTTTGTAGAGGTCGGACTTTATATCTTGGGCCAGATTAATTAGTTAGTACCTATCTCACTTTAGTGAAGCCTGTGCAGTTTTGCGTCACTCAAAACTGAGATACTATCGTGGTGCTATGGCATGCAACTGTCATTTATGCCGCGTCGAATAGCCCTGGTGTATATAAATTCACGGAAAAAGAGGTTTATTTACTTAGTAAGATTCTTAAAAAACATTCAACATACTCATGTGCTACAACTTTCCCTACGATGCACAACTTTGACTGACTTGAAAAACATGGTTTTCTTCACCAATCAGGGTCTTATATCTTATTTCTGAGATAAAAGAAAGACAGCCATCCCAAAAATAAGATAATATAAATAGCCATTTATGTATAAATAAGTGATTCTCACTAAAACTGTTCTCCATACGTCACAAAGTAATCTACTAACATTATCCTCGCTCTTATTTAGGCATACGCACGCTAATGAAAAATCATAACAATATCCTTCATACACGCAGCTAGATATTATCTAACATGCAACATACTGTAACACGAGAGGATATTGCGAGACGAGTATAAATCTCATCATCTCGGGCTACGGCGTAGCTCGCGCTCGTAGACCCGGCCGTAGGCCGTAGGTCGCGTAGCACCGCTAAGTGATGGCGGTAATACGTTACTGGGACGACGCGATGTATCGCCATGCTGATACAGTATCCTGTATTATGATAGTTTTGATGATGAGATGTTGAAATTTTAAGATATAATGCAAAATAAAGCAGTAAAATAAGTAGGTACTTAGTTAGCTACAACAACAAAAAAACTTGGACTAGGTAATATTCTAAATTAGTCATTTTACAAATCTAGGTCTTGATAAGCAACCATAAATATACCCATTTTAACGTAACAAGAAGCATAACACAGACACTCTGAAAAAACAAGCTATTTGAGATGCTAATCGGAAAGTTTCAAGTGGAACAAACATTAAGTAATCAAACAACCATTTGAGGCTTTGTCCCGATTCCCTGTAAAACGTATTCATAAAAATGCTTAGGCATTTATATGTATAACAACTGAGTGAAACTCTTTTGTTTCTGTAAAGGGAATTCGGCGTGGGCGTCGGCGTTGGGCTTCAGCGAGAATTACGCGCCGTGCGGCACGTGCTGCTTTGTTCCAGCTCACAATTAATTTAGGCGATGTACTCGCGCGATACGTCTTTCGCTAGAGATGCTGCCAACAAAGGGCCCGCGTACGTGAGCCCGCCAACGAGTACATACACGCTTATATAGGTACTTGAATTATCTATGGAAAGCCCCACAATCCATCAAATTCGTGCCGTTTGACGAGCACCATTATTCGACGGCCGCGAAACAAATGATTACAAATGAATCGGGCGCGGGGGGCGCGCGGGGGCGCGTAGCCATGGCGACGCGAGACGATCGATGCCCCGCCCGGCGCCCGCGCCACCCCGCCACGTAATTAAACAATGATTCACACGTAAAGTGATGACTGGCACGCACGACCAGCTCCGGCCTGCCGAGCCTCCTGGGGTATAATCAGCGGCGTAATCAACACCGCTGATGTACTAATAGACTTTTTTTTTGGTATTACTGCTAACGAGTTGTACTAATTAGAGGATGTGGTCGACGTGAAAGAATTCTGTAAAAGTTCGCACATAATGAGTCACCTCCGCGCGCCTCTCCACGTAAAGCCTTCGCCTTAATAAACGACAAATAATTCAGCCCTTTTGAAGCGTATTCCCTGCTTTATTGGGTTTGTCGTTTGTGTCAATAAGCCTACCTGCTACGTATATTTAAGTATATTTGCCAAATAGAAACGAGGAAATGTGGCCGATCGTTCAATTCAGATATCTTCATCACGCAATTCCGCACAAACGAGAAACACGTTGCCATCAAATGAGGTATACGTCAATAGAACAGGATCAAAGTCGAGGGAACTCATTCCGTGAGTGGATACCAATAATGTCATAAATGTTACAAAAGCTGCAAAGGTTTTTGACAAATTTACGCACGACTTTGCATCGTATAATAATGGTTATTGGAATGTATTCTTAATGTGATATTTAACGATGCTATAGCGAATACTTATTAACATACATGACGCTTCAAGCCACATTTACCGACTAACTATGTATGTCTATAGGCATACTAAGTACTAATAAGAGATAGTTACGTGTATTTACGAATGGCTTTGATTCGGCGCCCCCAATGATTTTATTATATAACTCTATGGGCGCTCCGGATAGACAGGGATTAATACGAGTCTTCATTAAGATGAGCTCTGAATGTAATTAATTTCAACACGAAATTCTTTTGAAATGTACCGGACGGAAACCACAATTTCGAACCCATTTTCGAGCTGAATGGGCTTTTTAATTACGACAGATCGACCGCAACTCTTATTACATCGCTAAAAAGCAATATTTATTCGAAATTGGTTCGCTGGCGAGTGTTTGAACTAGTGGGCGGCGGGCGCAGCGCGAATTAATTCGGTTCAGTTACATAACATTAAAATTGGAAGTCCGCCGTCGAACGCAGCCGCGCGGAAGGCTTTGCCTCCAATCCCAATAAGCGATTGGCTCCACGCTCTGCACTGTGGCGGCCTAGCTAATAGCTACCACACAGCCACGTTCGCCATATAAACATGGCCCGGGGACTCGACCGAACGGGCTTTTAACGGATCAGACAGTCTAAACTTTGACCAGCCACCCCAATAACGCTTTTCCCGAATTTTACGGGGTCGGTTATATATACGACTGTTTTTTTTTATATTCCGCTCGTATGGAACGGACTTCAAAGAAATGACAATCAAAGTAAAAACAAATGAAAACCGCTGGCGAAGCCGCCGCCGAGTGTTTATCATTTAATTAGAAGGGTTGGCTACACCGGCAGTTTCGCTAACAAGTATGTGGGCCGGCGGCGACACGGGCCCGGCACGATGGGGGCGCGGGAGCCGCGGCCAGATGTAAGTGCTGCATTTTAATTAAATCCTCCTTACTGAGAGATAGCGCTGTGGGCAGATTGTGCCGTTTTTTTCACCAGTTTGCTCGCGGCTTGAAAAATTTAAGCAGCATTTAAAACTAGAGAGCGAGCCAACTCGCTTCCCATGATAATGATAATGCGCACATCGGCAGAATTTTAATAAAACAGATTCTCTTAGCTCCTGGCGGCGGCTGCCGGTAATCTCGCGTGGATTATTATTATTTTTGCACACAATAATGTTTTTTGACGGCGGAGCGTGTCGGGCGGAGGTTAAATATTCAGTGCAAGATGAATAGGCGGCGCCGTGCGAGCTCTGCTGTTGACACGAGTCATTACGCCGCGTCACCGCGCACGGGCACACCGCACGCCGCCAACAACAATGCTCCCTGCACCCACCTCATAACAACGTTTCTCACTTTCCTGTGACAGGATGTCATTAATACTTTTCACATACTACATTGACCCGTCTCTCTCGGTTATGTACTGTGATACTGTTTATAAAATGCATGCTCATCGCGGTATATAAAAAACATAAGCGATATTACGCAAAAAGCCACTCAGACTCCATATAATATTCATGCCGCACGCAGCGCGACTTAGTCTGCTTTTTGCCGACCGTACTGACTCAAACTCCCATTTCACGGTTGTTATTTTTCACAAAACAAACTTTGCGCTCTTGAAGAACCGGAGCTCGAACAGTGCTCGATGCTGAGTGGGATTTATAATGAAATTCTTTACGAACGTTCCAGCTAAGCTTTAAATACCCAAGTATTTATTTACTGGGAACTTGAAGATTTCCTACTCAAATTTAATAAAATGGAAGAAGATCTCGTAAAAGTGGAAGATATCCTTATTTTATCTGATTATTTATTTCTTAAATATTATACATGTTTTTGTACAATTCAGTGATGATAATCAAAATTTAGAATTATATACATGACAACTAGATAATAATAATACGTGTAACGGGCAGGGGCAGCATCCGCTTAGTGTACCGCTCACTTTTCATTAAATTGTCGAAAGGGCCTCTGCGCGTAGGCTTCGGCTCCGCATACGCCTCCCAAAGGTCCGGGACACCATTGTTCCGTGGTCGGGAAAGACATACGTGTAATGTGCAACTCGGTAAAGTTTCTTTATACCTACCTATTTTCTTTATTTTTCTTAACCCCCGTAAAAAGAGGGGTCTTATGAATAACCTCTTCGCGCGTCTTTCTTCGCGACCACGGGGACAATATCGTCCTCGAAACGTCGAAGGTAATTTGAAAATTATATACGCGGTTAAGTCCCGTTTATTCCAAATAATTATGAGTAAAAACCGTGAAAGTCTAAATCAGGGGTCTTATGAGTTGGACCGCTATATATTATGTCTGTCTATGACACCTAAATGCGATTGTTTTATTTCAAATGAGGTTTTCTAGCAAGCGACCTTAGACATGGTTTATCAAAATCATCCGATTCGGGGGTTAAGGTTAGTAATTTGTCATCTAGTACTGACATTTAATATGCAACTACCATCATATCTACAAACCTAAGGATGACACTTCGAATGTGGCTATAACCTTTTGAACGCTTTCTCTCTTGCATCAAAATGTGGCGTACACGCTGTGGCGTCTCCTCTGCCAGCTGTCTCTAGCGTCGCGCCACAATTCCGATAGATGGCGACGTAGTGGCGACAAACTGTCAACTTCCATAATACGAGTGCAACTTGTATCAAGCGTCCATATAAGTTCTAAATCACGCTAACGAAGTTACACATGTCAGTTTGTATATACATCATTTCCAACCACCTCTCATTGGGACTTCGGTCCCAGAGAGATCTCTCTAAGGCCATCCTACTATCCTTCGGCTACAACGCCAACATCTCGACTAGTGAGGAACTAATTTAAAACTTATCTATCTACAGTAAAATTACTTTGACAGCGGCTGCCATGACCACTTTAGTGGTCGTTGGCGTGGTAGGCTCGACAGCACACGACCACTTTAGTGGCTCTTGGCGTTCAAAGTTCAAATTTCTCTCTATTTACTAACACTAACACTGTAATAGATAGTGTCTGCCCGGATAGAGAATTGTCGTAGAACGTATGAGTGCCCATATAAACCACGACTCTTCTATTTCCGGACAGATTATCGAGTGATTTTCAATTTGTCATCCATCATCGTACAGTCGACGCCAAAGATATCTTTACACTTTTGGACCTTATTGCAAAGGAGTAAGGTGCAAAAGTGTAAGCATATCTTTAACATCAAGTGTACATCTCGGTATTCTTTAGTATTCTCGATATTATTCGTGAGTGTTGTGTGTAGGCAAAGTGACAACCCTAGCGTAAATGTGAATAATCAAGACCAAGTGCGGGTAGTTCGGAAAACCCGCGCGGCTAGGAGATGCTGATACGATTCCTCGCCAGTCTGCCTGCGACCACGAGCGTTACGATACGAGTACGCTCGAAACGTCAGGAAAATTACAAAAGTAAGTGTACGCGATTAAGTCCCGTGTTTGTTAAAATAATGAGAGATTATTTTAGTTCTTTTCTTTATTAGAAACGTTACCATATGCTAGTATATGGAGCTTTATCAAGATAAAGCGCCTGAAATTTTGAGGCAAACGTACATAAACATGACATATTTATTACTTAGTCAGTCTAATTATAGGGGTCTAACTCGAATAAAATTTATTTACCTTAGGTTCCGACACAGGTCACATTGGCCATTTTTGCGGACAAATAAAGTCTCAGCAAATGTCAACAAAGAGATACGGGTCGTATTTGTTTGACTACCCGACGAATGTCTATGAAAAAGTTGGGGCCATGCTTGTGGGATTCAAAGTTTAGAAAGTGGAAAAGAATTGATGCCAAAAGAATTGGTATCCTTAATTAGTGAGAAACAAGCAAGGACCGGAACCGGCTACCAATGAAGGGGTATTAGATCGGATATTTGATACGGTGGTTTTTAAAAACTCTATTAATTCGGTAAGCACATCATTGGCTTACCGAATTGAAAACCCCCAATATGCCCAATATGGTTACCCCATCAAGTGTTTTAGAATGCGTTCAAGCTATTGTAAACTCTATCGTTAAGACGTTCTATGGGGAAACCGCATTGAATACGATAAACCCCATTAAAACGGTTACCGTAACGATAGGGTACCTAACCTGTACCCCTGTGGTAGGGTAACCCTATCATTGGGTTATCCTATCGAAAAGATTGATCAAATGAAGGGGTTTCCGGTCCCTGAATAATCAACACAATCATTAGTCACAAAGTGTAGCCCGAGCGCTTCGTTCACTAGAGATTAGTATAAGCAAAACTGCAAAATAAAATTGAATCCCACGAATTTAAGTTATAATTGAATACCACAAGTGTGTGACTAGTATAAATAATTATATGTTTGTGACTATTACCGGAATTGTCATGCCATATTTTCGGTTAATTTGGGTCTATTGGTATCACCTTTGTCTAAGGAGTTAAAAATCAGCTTTTACTCTTAATATTTTGAAATTGACTTGTAGATAAGATAAGCATATTTTACCATTGCCCTCTCTTGCTTTCTGACCGGTTGTGGTCAAAAGCTTGGGTTAATAGATACCTCTAAGAAAAAAAAACCTGTCGCTAGATCCAGGTCACTCAGTCTATATGTACGTTAGGTAGCTGTTTTAAGTTTAGTACTTATCAATCAGTACTGTACACTCAAGTGCACGCTTACCATTGAATCAATTATCGCGCCCTTGTTGCGAGTCACGACGAGCTCATACGAAACATTTCGCTGAAGTTCTACTTAATGAAGTCGGGTTTTATTAGTGTTCTGACTGTGCCAGGGGTGTAGGTCAGTGACGTGTAGCCTCCGAGGGTTCACAGAAAACTACGATTAGCCTTAACCAATAACTTTTCATAAAATTCGCCGGGTGACAACCCAAACTCACTAAGTACTACCACAAGTTCATAACCATAATGAACCATATTGGTAACATGATAAGGTTGATTTTCGTTTAATTATTTTTTCGTAATTAGAGAGTTTTGGTTGTCACCTGACGATTAGTTTCTTATTTTCTCTATTAATGCAAATTTTGCGGGGCAGCCCCTCTATTTAGATTTTTTAGGTTCTATAAAAGAGAAAGAAAGGAGTCTTCGGATCATGTGTCATTAATTAGAGGAGAAAATGCTTATGATACCTATTATATTCCTATCTAGGAAGGAAACAGCCATTAGACCATACAATCCAGAATAAAACCAGTGCTTTTATTCTGGATTGTATGGTCTAATGGCTGTTTCCTTCCTAACTCTTAAATATATTGGTACTTTGTTTCTACGTTACTAACCATGCATTTTTTCAACTTTAGTATGTGATTAGTGTAGTATCTTTGATCTATATTTTTGTCTATGATATCTATGGACGAATGGATGAATAAACTGATGATGATCTGATGTACTATGACATCACACAACATCAGCATCAACAACATAACATTATGTTTTTGTGGTGTAACTTGACATGGCGCAGTCGGTAGGATACACAGTATATCTACATAAATTATGTTCACGGTCGTTCTGTCACAATAACACCAACAAAAAGAAAAATACTCCTCCTTGTTTTATAAACTGTATTTAAAATATTTAGTAATAATATAATCCCCTTTTAAAATCCGTCTTGAAAACTAGTTATTTTTAAAAGCAGCTAGTTCAGTACAATTGTTTTCGTTTTTCTCATAGAAGGAGTGAAAAGTAGAGTGTACTACGCGGTAGCAAAATTATTTCGATCTCGGATCACTTGAATCCCTCACTACGGTCAGGATTCCACGTTACGTATTCTGGAATCCTTCGCTTCGTTCGGGATTCAACACGCTACCCTCGACCGAAATAAGTCATTTTGCTCCCTTGTAATACAATCTACTATTTGCGATGAATGCTCCGAGCTATGAAATTATTACATATAATTTGGAAACTAGAGGATACAATTCAGGTAAGAAAGCATATCAGCAGTTTTGTGTATTTCGTGTAAAATAGACAGATTTCGACAAATATATGTCTATATTTGATTTGAAATCGAGACATAACATAAATACATATAATATTTTACAAAATCAACCACTCAATCTAATAATTTATTTGAAAGAATACAGTCAGGTGGATTTTACATACATATTGTAAATATATTGTGTATTCAGACTATTCAGTCTGCTAGTAGGCATCCAAAATTGCAAATATTATACAATCTTAAGAACAGCACATGATATTCCTCTTCAACTGATGTGTTCTGACAAAATTACGCATTACTCGTATCATGTATGTGTGTGTGTGTATATGTGTGTGTGTGTATGTGTGTATATTTCTAATATCTGAGTAATATGGAAAAATAAGTCCCGTCTGAGTTTCTTGCCGGTATAATAATCATAATTCTTCTCGGGTGAAGGTGGTGAAGGGTTAGGGTAAGAACAGGTGTAGTTTCTTTCTGAAATGCCTTTAAGGAATAAATCTTTGCTTTCGAAATACTGCGTTTTAGCTCAAATGCCATACAATCTACTATTAGTTCTACCTTGTTCAGCCAAAAACGTACTATACATACATAATGATGACCAAATTGAATAAACGGCAGCACTTTTTCCCGTGTACCCAGTGGATAACGTTGTTAAGCCGTAGCTAATATCACAGAGGACTCTTAATTTAATCAAGTTGCCGGATTACGCTTTCCACCGCCATCACGAGGCATAAGTAAAATTTCTGTATTGGATTACGTCGAGTATGTTGTGCGAGTGTAATAAGTATTTTGTATCGCGGGAGGAGGGTGACGAGTGGGCGGCTGGGGTGTCGGCGCGAGCGGTCGAGCGGCAGAATCAAGGGCGCGCATGTGGCGGGGCGCGGGTCGCGGGGCGCGCGGCGAGCGGGAGGGATGCTGCGCGAGGCGCAGATCAATATCTCGCGTTACCGGGACAACGCCGCGCCAGACCGAGTGCCTCCCGTACTACGACCCCGCTCCATAGCCCCGCCACCACCCCCACTACTCGCTTATTTAATATATGACGTATCTAGGATGCATGCTTTTTCATGCTAAATGACAGAGCACCGTAATATGCCGAGTCGGCCTGTCAGCGCGTCCGCGGGGCCGCAGGCTGGGCGGACCCACGGTCGGCGCGCTGAGCCGCCACTGATCCGACTCCTGCGAATAAACCCCCTATCTACATTACACGTCATATAATGTTCTTCCTCAGATCTTTCCGTAGGTACCTACATACATATTTGGTGTGTGTTTTACGAAAAGGTACACTTTTTTATTACTTGCTTATTTATTATTACTAACTCATATTCTGTACTTACATCAAAGAAACTACATAGACGTGACATTTACTCAAGCAATTCTTTTTTTCGAAAGACTCCACGAAAAACTAATATTCTACATCACAATATAAATAGGTTTTGGAACAACTCGCGCGAACAGATCGCAGAGCAATAAAAACTCAGCAGGGATCATCTCGTGTAGTTGTTCCGATGAGTTCGCCCAAATTTACGACTATCTCTCCAAATAAACTGTGAGAAAATCTGCACCAGTCAAGCTTCTGGTTGTTCGATGGTTGACATAATACATAATCATTTAGGTAGATAGATTTCTGGCAAAAGTTTTGGTTCGTTATTTACACAATGACGTAAATAACGAACCATTATTTATACCTAGTACCTAGTATTAATACCTATTAATACGCGGGCTCATGAAAGATATAGGAAAACGACTGAGAGAGGCAACGGGAGACCCTCGCGCAGGCAGCTTTCTCGCGCAAAGACTCGCCATAGCGATTCAGCGCGGGAATGCTGCCTGCATGATGGGCACCTTGCCGAAATGTCAAGGGTTGGAGGGGCGGTTTTAGGTAAGTGTGTTTTATTTTATTTTTTAAATTAAGATTTAGTTTTGATAGTCTTATCTTATAAGTATTTAGTTATATTAATAAATAAATTATATACCTAGTTAATTATTTCTTATCAAACTAAGAGTAAGTATGTCATGAATAATCGATCTACCATCAGTCTCTTCATTAAACCAAACAGATACCCGTATTGTATCTGCTACGTGCGTTGATTTTATAAACATCCCTTCATAATTTTCCCTATGACTGTTCCTCACGCATCGCGATTGCCAGTCTGGTGACAGCAATAACAATAAGCAGTGATCAGTAACGTGCAGCAAATGAACGCATTGTCTCAGTAGCAATAGTTCACGTGGGGATGAATTAATTCCGGGGCCATTGTTCCGCGGCATTGTCGTCTAGGGTCACCACGAGCTTTAAATAGGCTACTGGGTGCTTTATGCTCTATTCAACTGGTATTTAGTTATGAAATAGAGATAATAATGGGCTACGGGAAGCAAAACGTTGCGTATTTTGCTTCACCAAATTGCATTGTGTAGAAACTGCCGACTTTGCTTTCAGGCACAAGAAATACATGTGGCCAAAAAAATCAAGTCGGGCTATTTTCCTTTAGTTACTGAATTTTTTCAATACTTATGACAAATGGTTTCAACCGCGTACACTTACTTTCATTATTTTCCTGACGTTTCGAGCGCATCGCAACGCTCGTGGTCGCAGGCAGACTGGCGAGGGATTAGGGTTTTACCCGTGGTACCACGGTTTTTGTACCACGGGGGACCACGGGAATTTTTTTTCCCCGTAGACCCCACTGCTCCAGTTTTAAGTTATCTTTTTGAATACGAAACTATCCGTGGGCCCACGGGTCATTCCTCGAAAATAAATATTTCCCGTAGTCCCACAGCAATAGATATGTCATAAATTACGCCTCTAAATACTATTCTTTTTTTAATAGACAAGGTAAGTTTTGGTTATTTTTTTTTCCTGTGCCTTTAAATACTAATAGCAAATGAATACCATTCTCGAGCAGTGGGTCTATGGGGACAAAATTAGTACTCGTGGATCCACTGAGGGTCATAGCAGTGGGACCACGGTTAATACCCAGTTCTTTTCAAATTACCCATAGTCCCATTTCGGTGTTGTGGGTCTACGGGGAAAAAAATTTACCCGTGGTCCCCCGTGGTACAAAGGCCGTGGTACCACGGTTAAAACCCGGAGGGATTGTATCAGCATCTCCTAGCCGCGCGGGTTTTCCGAACTACTACTAATACTGAGTGAAAATCGTGTGAGTTTAAATCAGTAAATGGTTTCAATCTTATCTTTAACCCTTTGAAAAGGGGCTTCATATTTTAATGCGTCTTCAGCAATGACATGTAAGTGGCAACCCTGTTACGTTACGGCATGACATGCTTATGCGCCACATCTCATCATAATACTTACCTATTTTGGAAACGGCAATGATCAAACCATGTGAAATAATAGTGTAAGTACCTTATTATTCAGTTTGCATACTGGTAGCCGCTTGAAGATTTAAAGGGGTAAGAACACGTATTTGTTTTTCCCAGGGTTGATATTTTTTTTTTTTTTTTTTCGTTAGCCTATTTGGTGTCCCACTGCTGGGCAAAGGCCTCCCCTCTCTTTCCCCATTCGACCCTGTTGGATGAAATTTTCGACCACTCTTTACAGAACGCGTCCAAGTCATCCCGCCATCTCTTTTTTGGTTTGCCTCTGCCCCGGTAGCCGTCCTGTGGGAGCCACTCGGTAGCACGTTTGGCCCATCTTTCCGGATGCATACGGCAAACGTGTCCTGCCCAGTCCCATTTTAGCTTGGCGGTCTTGACACCAACATCTACAATGCGAGTTCTGGAGCGCAGTTCCGTGTTTCTGATTCTATCAGTCCTGCGAACACCTAATATACTACGCTCCATCGCCCGCTGGCAAACCTTCAGTCTGGATTTTTGAGCTTCCGTTAATGACCAGGTTTGAGCACCGTAGGTTAGGATAGGCAGGATGCACATATCAACAAGTTTGCGCTTTAGGCATAGAGGAAGGTTGCCCTTCATTAGCGCCTTCATGGACCAGAAGCTCTTCCAGGCATTCTCGATACGTCTATCGATTTCGATAGACTGCCTGTTTTCAAAGGATGCTGTCTGGCCCAAGTAAACGTACTCGTTGACGTACTGTATATCCTGCCCGTCTACCGTAACCCTACGTTTAGCTCCATTGGTCATCAACTGGGTTTTTGCTCTGTTCATTGTTAATCCAACCTGAAGGCTCGCCGTGCTGAGATCTTGCAGCATTTGTTGTAGATGGAGTGCCGTGTGGGAAAAAAGGACAATGTCGTCAGCGAAGCGTAGGTTTGTTAACCTTTTGCCGCCGACGTAAATACCCATTGTTTCCCACGAGACCGCCAGCTTTTTGAAGATTTCTTCGAGGCAACTGGTGAACAATTTTGGAGATAGCGGGTCTCCCTGTTTAACGCCTTTCTGTATCTTGAATACGGGACCGGCTGCGTGAAGTTTAATGTTAGCGGTGCTATTCTGGTAAATGGTTCCAATGAGATCAACATAAGTAGGCTCTATACCTTGTTTGTTCATGGCAGAAAATATAGCGGAGTGTGTGATACTGTCGAACGCTTTGCTATAATCGACAAAGGCAAGGTACAGAGGCTTGTTGAACTCATTGGATTTTTCCAGTATTTGGTTAAGGGTATGGAGGTGGTCTGTTGTGGAGAAACTAGGTCTGAAACCTGCTTGTTCAGGTGGCTGGTGTTTGTCCAGCAATGGGGCAATCCTATTCTCTATGATTTTAATAAATAGCTTGTAAATATGGGATATTAAGCTAATTGGCCTGTAATTACCAATCTCCGATTTATCACCCTTTTTGTGTAAAAGAACTATATTAGAATGACAGAAGTTAGAGGGAATTTTGCCGCTGTAAAGAATAGAGTTAAATAAGTTAGTTAAGTGGGGCAGTAGGGTCGCCTTTCCTGCCTTAAGGGCTTCGGTAGTTACACCATCGTCACCGGGACTCTTTTGATATTTCATGGACTTAAGAGCGGCGTGAACTTCGGAATTTGATATTGGAGAGATGGTGTCTGGGCAAGTATAGCTGTTGTTTGGTGACTGATGTATTGAATCTGAGGAATATAATGTTTGGTAAAATTTTGTGCAAATATGTGTTATTTGATCCCTACTGCTGCATTTTCTTCCATTATCATCTCGAAGACTGGTAATCCAAGGTCTCGCCCTGTTTATACCATGTTTAGCCGTGCGAAGAGAGGTGTGTGTTGTTAAGGCCACTTCCACAAGTTTCGTGTTGAAATTACGCATGTCCCGTCTGATGTTTCTTTTTACTAGTTTGTCAATAATAGCATATTGATCTCTATTGTTTTTGCTATGCTCGCGGACTTCTATCAATTGTAATGTAGCTTTTGTGAGTTTATTGTTCCTTTTCTTGGTTTGTTTAATTTTACTGCTGGCAATTTTTATACTATTTATAATGTTGTTGTACTGAAGCTGTGCATCTTCACCTGGACTGTCTCTACTAAGTAAATCGAAACTATTTTTTAACTCTAAATTAAATTCGTCGTTATTTGAAATGAGTGCGTCTTTATTCAGACGTTTAATTTTATTTTTGAACAATTGTTTTCGGTAAATTTTTGAATCAAATTGGATTTTTACTCTAAGTGGTCTATGGTCGGAACTAAATTTCAATTTGTTGATGACAGAAACATCTTTTATCAGACTCTTATTCGATGTCAGAATGTAATCGATTTCATTTCTGACACATCCACCTGGTGACATCCATGTCCAGCGGCGTTGTGGTTTTTTGGGAAAGAATGTGTTACTGATCTTCATGCTCTGTCCAAAGGCGAATTGGATAAGACGAGTGCCACGGTTGTTCCGACTGCCGAGCCCATGTGGCCCAAGTATTTCGGTATTATCCAATTCAGTCCTTATTCCGACTTTAGCGTTGAAATCCCCGAGTACCATGGTCCACGTTCCTCGGTTCTCGTCGCAAGCTTTGTTCAGGAGGTCGTAGTACTCTTCTAACTCGTCATCGCTATGTGAAGATGTTGGTGCGTATGTTTGAATTATAGTCAGAGTTTTCTTTTGATTTATGCGTAACTTCAACACTGCTACTCTTTCGGAATAACCTAAGAATTCAACAATGTTGTCTTTCCACCTCTTTTTAACGAGGAAGCCTACCCCATACTGTCCGCCGGCTTTTCCGAAGTGGTAAAACACATTGTCGTCGCGTTCTACGGTTTGTTCGCCCTCTCTGCGCACCTCTGATAGCCCTACAACGTCCCATTTAATTTCTTTTAAGGCGTGTTCTAGTTCTGTTAAACGCTCTTCCTTCATTAAAGTACGAACGTTATAGGTCAACACATTCAGCGTATCGGTGTCCGCTTTCCTTGCCTGGGTCGTTTTAGTAATTTGGGGATTTGTCTCCGCCCGGGGATTCTTAGCACCCCTGATGCCGGGCACTTGGGGCCGTAACGGGGAATTGAACATTTCATGAGGGGGAATTGGACCATAAGCCCACCACGCTGGTCCAGTGCGGGTTGGTGGGTCAGGGTTGATATTATTAGTTACATATTGTCAGTAAGGTTTGTGATACAGAAACAGGTAATGTATTGTTTAAATGCAGTTTATTGAGGATAAACAAAAACTTAACGTCATATTAATAAGAATAAGAAGAATAAATAATGATTATGTCATACCTATATCTAGATAAAATAACATTAAAAGCAATACCTTGTTTCACGGACTAAGTAAATAGAAAAGCAACTATCCGCTGATTCAGATAATTCCCAGTACGTAGTTTTGGAAGTATTAGATCCTCATACCAGACCAGGCAATTTTTGTTACCTATTACAGCTTTCGGCTTTCCGATAAGTGATCATAAGTGCCAATCAGGGCGTAAGCGTACCTACGCATACACATGTCGGTACTAATAACTAATAAGTAGAATAAAAAATTTCTAATCATGATTTAGCTAAAAATAAATTCGAAAAGTGGTCCAAAATCACATTATAAGTCTCCATATGTCGCGTATAAAAAACTAAATGTCATTTGCTGCCAGGCAGCATTACATTTTTAATGTGCCTCCTCTATGCGTCAGCGGTATTTTTGTGCCTCCCTCTGGCGCTCGGCGCGCGGCCCCAGGTAGGGATCGCAGGATATACTAGCAAAGCAAGGCGCCAATCTTAGTTATTGTAGTTATCCCTAAATGTCACGGCAGAAAATGTGTTGCGTAAAATAACGTTTGAAAACAAGAGTAAGGTTAATTAAATTGTCTTGTTTTCGGTATATCAGTAGACGTATTACGAAAAATATTACCTTTTCAGTTCGAAACTATGCAAGTATGTCGTATAGGTCCATTCAAAGACGTATTTTGGCTGATGGGAAGTTGTGATGTGCCTACGTGACCGCTGGACTAATTGCTCTTGTAGACGGAGAGCTGGACACGTCAGATATGATACAATAATGAGAGCGACGAAACCCCTCTCGTTAGTTTGCTATGCCATGCTTATTTCTAGATCCGGACATCTGGCAGCTGTAAAGTGGTGGAGGTCAAAGAATGCAAATAACTTGAAGAAAATAAATTCTATAATTCTGGGTTTGATCCAATATATATATGTTAAAATGTAGGCCCTGTTCTCTATAAAGGACACAACTTCAGCAGTTTTTACCTATTTCGTTATTACTTTTTACCAACTTAAAAACTTTGTTGGTCTGTCACTCTGATCTCTACCCATTAAAAGCTGCCAGATGCCCGGATCTAGCAATAAGGATAGTTATGTAATCTAACTGGACTGGTTAGGGGGGCAATTTTTGAGATTCAGGTGCTTGATTCTGACATTTTAACTCTGATTATACGATGAAATGATGTTTTAAAATTAACAGCGATAGGAGTTTAAAATCATGATTATTTAAACTATTAATTGCATGCGAAAATAATGCTGACATACTTGTGTGCGATAATTTATGAGGTTAATTTTTTTGATTTCGAGCGCTCGTAACTCAAAAATCGGTCCCCAGCTCTTAGACCATTGTCGCATAAATAAAAAACACAATTTTTGAGATTCAGGTGCTTGATTCTGACATTTTAACTCTGAATTATACGATGAAATGATGTTTTAAAATTAACAGCGATAGGAGTTTAAAATCATGATTATTTAAACTATTAATTGCATGCGAAAATAATGCTGACAAACTTTTGTGTGCGATAATTTATGAGGTTAATTTTTTTGATTTCGAGCGCTCGTAACTCAAAAATCGGTCCCCAGCTCTTAGACCATTGTCGCATAAATAAAAAACACAATTTGTGGAACAGCTTAGAACAACTTCATCTAGAAGTGCAGCTGTGTAAGCAGCGCAACACCGCGCATGATCCAATGGTCCGGTGGCTTAGAGCAGGGCAGACGCATGAATAGGACGTAGTTGGTGGAGTGGCCCGTGGTGGACAGCACGCCGCGACGTTCACCCGTCTTGTACAGCGGACAGTTGTAGAACTCCGCTTCGGGGAGATCTGCGCGTTTCATTGGGATCAGCCATACCTGATGACACCAAACCAAACCATAGGTACAGTACCACACCACGCCTATAATATTTGAAACATTTCCTCTATTCTCTAGTCCGTCATTACTTTATTCAGAGTTCCGAGAAAGCGATTAAAATATAAATGAAATATTTCGCAGCCTTGAGATGTAGTTGAATAATAATAGTCTTACCGGCGGGAAAGTGTCGTAGAGGACTTTGGGGATAGACTCGTCGATTTTATATATCTCCATATTCCAGCGGGCGCCTTCCATAAAGAGCCCATTGACGTACACGCCTTCTTCGGGCGGCTCTTCGATCTCAAATACACGCTGCACCTGGATTATGTTATCAAGAATGTGAACGCATATCAAGCAGATAAGGAATGCAATATTTATGCCCTGTCTTCTTCGCCAGGAGAAGGAAAGTATACACGCGACAGTAAATTATAATGTGATAACTAATCGGTTACTATGATTGTAATACAATAATGGATAATTTAGTTGTTGGTATACGTACCTCATAGTGGAAGGCGAGCTGATCTATGGGTATTTTGTACTTTCGCGCGTAGGTCTGCTGCGCGGCGGTGAGGAACGCCTGCGGGAAGTAGAAGCCCGACAACCAGAACACCACCGGCGGGCCGTTCGCATGCCAATGCTGCGCACAGTGAAATAAATCACAAATATATAAAATCACACTAAATGGTATACTTGTAATCGTATTAAAATTGATGGTAGTTTCTAGTTTAACTGTCCAAGATCACCTGTAGGAATTCAAGTCGGGCCAGAAGATCGTCGAAGTACGCCGCGAACGGCTTGAGCGAAGGGTAGCTCTTGCCAGCCCACAACGCCGGTATCCGCCCGCGGACCATGCTCGTCAGGACCTCCTCCGTTACATCCGTTAAGACACTGACACCTATTTAACAGTTGGATAATGATTCCTTGAGAATTGCAGCGGCTCTTAGGTTGGGGGCGAGGGTATGTCAGGCTCATCGTTGCCGGTGTGGGGTAATGGTAGACGAAAACGGGCACCACGGCCTCAGCTGTCAGAGATGTGCCGGGCGGTTTCCGAGGCACCACGCGATCAACGAGATTGTGCGGAGGGCCTTGGTGTCGGCAAACGTGCCATGCGTCTTGGAGCCACCGGGGTTGAGTCGTACGGACGAGAAAAGGCCAGATGGCCTGACTTTAATTCCGTGAAGACTTGTTCTCCTTTACAACTGACGCGGCTGATTGGCTGAGAACCTTGGATATCAATTTGTGACATACCTGATGTATATTTCGATTATTAATGCCATACGAATTAATAATAATTTAATTCCGTGGCAGAAGGGGCGCTGTCTTTTGTGGGATGCAACGTGTGTTAGCACTTACGCTGCATCCCATTTGAGACATACCATGGGTTGTGCAGGTTCGGCGGCGGAGTCTGCGGCAAAATTAAAGCACGCAAAGTACGCTGTAGAATCCGCTTATGACTTTGTGCCGGTGGCTATTGAGACGGCTGGACCCTGGGGCGCAGAGGCGCTCAGCTTCTTCAGGGAGTTAGGGCGTCGTTTGCGAGAGAGGGGCTGCGATCCTCGCTCGGGGTCGTGCTTGGTTCAGCAGGTCTCCATTGCTGTTCAGCGGGGAAATGCGGCGGGAATAATGGGGACCTTCGAGCCGGGTACGATTCAGAATGGACTATAGTAAAAAAAAACATTTAAGTTGTGTGTTCTTATGGTATATGTTGTGTTATGTTTTGAAGGACTTATTTAATTTAGTTTAGTTGTAGTTTTAAGTTGAATTTTTTTATTTTCTCAATTTAAAAGTTAAATTGTATTGAAATGACGAATGAAAGGGACTCGTGAGATTTAAAAAATGATGATAGTGTGATATTAGCTTGTACAGTCGACGTCAAAGATATCTTTACACTTTTGCACCTTATTACAAAGCAGTAAAGTCGTAAAGTGTAAACATATCTTTGACTTCGACTGTACCTTGCACAGCGCCAATGACGGCTCGAGAACTTGTCCGGACAATGGTGACGAGCCGTTCAAAACGCGCCGCCTCCTGGATGACCACGATGGACATGGGCGACATCTCGGCAGGTTTGAGGTCGCCCTCGTGCGATGGGCCTGATAGGATTTTAGCGGGCAGCCGCGCCAGTACGTCTTCCGCAATGGCCATTGCTTGCTCCTCCGGCGTTGCGCCACCACCTCCGCCCGCCATTGTGTCCTACACGCATATAAATGATTTAATTTCATTCGGCGGTAAAATAGAACACAGCCAGCAGTAAAGGCTTATGCTTTTAAATCAAATGCTAAAAGTTAAACCATGACGTCCATGACAAACAAAGTGGATTTACGTTTAATTTTTTTTACAATTAGTCGTACCTGACTATATGTAAATTCAACTTTTGCGGAAGATTTTTATTGGGTATAAACTATGAGAATCTTAGTGAAATCTAAATAACTTACCACATATTTGTTAAACAAATCCTAGATGCATGGAAGAATATAGTAAAACATGGTTATCAAATGTATTACTCCACAACGAATATCAAGTCAAAATGTTACTTACCAAACGATCCTGTTGTTGAGTTGACAACGCCGACAAGTGAATGAATGAAACATAAAAAATGAATATGACTACATTGAGAATAATAGATTACGAGTAAAGTACAAATATGTAAATGTTACGAAAATGCAGATTAAATTTACTAAAAATGATCAAGAATACAGCGATGATTTATCTGTAGACTAAATAATTCACACAGTATGATTTCGGCCTACGATTTGAAGCCACTACAAGAAGTACAAAAATAAGTTAAATTAATTGAAATGACTAATCAAACTCTGTATATAGCACACTGTATAACTACAGTCCTGTACCTGTGTTAATGTGGCCGTGCCAAGCAGCTCGTTGGCCTCCTGAAAATGCTTGGTGATGTCGGCGTTGGAATGGAAGCCGAAGACTCCGGGCGGGGTGGCCACAGGCAGCGAGCGGGTGTACTCGATAAAGTGGCCATGCTCCTTTAAGTCCGGGATGTAGTAAGTTCCTGTATTCAAGCAGCATAATGTAGATATTCATGGTAGTGTAGGCACAGGGCGAACACGTCATACTACAAAACTCGATTGAGCGCTCATGTGTCTATACAGTAAAAACTTCAATGTGTGCGTGAGAACGTTCCTTCAACCTGACTGATAGCTTACAGTTTCCTACCAATCAGCCGCCGCGGCGCGGGGTGAGGTAATTCCAATCGGCGTAGGGCGTATAAGATACTAACTATTATCTATTCTGTAGTACATGTGCCTATTATTTACACTTTGACGCATTTATATACTTTGTAACAGACCGAAATTGGAAAGAAACGAAAAGTTATTGTAGTATTTTTCTCACCAGTTGACTCTAGATTATACTTAGTTTCATAGATAGCTTTGGGATTGTAAAACTTGAAGAGGATAGTGTTGAGACAGCGACGATCCCAATCGTCAGTGACCCGGCCACCATAGTTACACTCGCCAGTTAGGTAGCGAAGTGCCACGAATTGTACGTCCTATAAAAATAAAAATAAACTGAAGGTACCACCAAATGTTGCAAATTGTATTTTTTTTATATCGTCAGATGACAACCAAAAACTTGCTAACTGCAAAACAAATAATAAACGAAAATCAACCTTGTTTTGTTGTAAATATGGTTCATTGTGGCTATGAAGACGTCATAGTAATTAGTGAATTTTGGTTGTCACGCAACGATATAAGTATTGTGCAATGACAATTAACGAATTTAGAGATACACATGAAAATGAGTTTGATCATGATATCAGTTATCACATGATTACCACAGAAAAATAAGTAAGTACCTAGCCTAAATGTCGGATGAGGTTAAGGATAGCTAAAAAGAGAGAAGATCCTCACATTATATTCATTAAGAAACATGTTGAGCTGCGTGATGCTGATGCGAAGGTCGGTCTCGTTGAACTCATAGCGGATGTTCCAGCCCAGCGGGCCAAACTGCCGCCGCTCCTGCACCACTGCGTGGAAGAAGCATAAAGCGAACAGCAGTTTCTTAAAGTACGCGGGCTGCTTGTTGCCTTCGAACCACTCTGGATTGTTGATTGGATCGCTCTGGTACGAACGCGCGATGTTCGCTCTTAATCCTGTATATCCAAACAAAGACAGTTAATAACACAGCGTCGAGGTGGAATACTGTTTTAGATCTGTTTTCAATGTTACAAACAAATGTAGGTAGGCATTTGTCATGGATGCTTCAATGTTGTGAAATATATACTTACCTATAAAAATCTTATGACTGCAGGACTTGCGAGTCATTTCTAAAGTTATATCACGCTAGCTGTTTAAGTTACCTATAATGTTGGACATTATTTTCTAACCTTGTGGTGGTTCATTAGTCATTTTAACTCCATTCTGTAGCACATATACAGGGAAATGGTCAGCAGGGTACGAGGTAAGCCAAAGCCTAAAATCTGGATGTGTAGTGTCCGGCTTAAGACCTTCACAAATCTGTAAATAAATTTAACGTTTGGAGAGATTCGCACAAAATGTATTACCATCGACAAATTTAACAAAAATACCTTTTCAAGCATTGGCATCCAACTTTTGGCTAAATGACAATTCTGCAACACCACCCAAGTACCACTCCGAATGCCCTCATCAATAAGCTTAACAGCTATCGGGCCCTGACCTTGTCCCAGTGACAGGGTAAAAAGACGAGAGGCTCCAAAACCCTAACAAAAAAAATCTTGTAAATTTAGTAAATCCAAATTCACTATTAGGTACTATCAGAGTTTATCACTAAATTTACCTGATCATCAGCAAATTTAAGCAGAGTTCCCATGGGATCTGATCCAGGAGTTAAAACAAATAGAAGTGGTATGCAACAATGTGAATCCGAATACGAAGACTGTAAATCGAAAAGCGGAGGCTCGACAAATTTGCGACCCATCTTATCTGAAACCAATTTTAAGTTGACAAGAGGGAAGCTCATAAGGGCATTAATATACAGGGTGGGCACAAGGAAACCGACAGACTTTAGCAGTGTATTCCTGATCATATTTAGAGACTAAAATGGCATAAAAACTTTTCTGGAATATTAATAAGTAGTTTAATAAATAGTTTCAGAGTTAATACCAATTAAAAAAAAACTTTTTTTGAATGATTACTCATACTCTACGCCTTTTTGATAGCGTTGTTGCCACTATTGGGTAAAGTTTACACAATCTTATTGGTAGATATCAAAGTGACAAGGAATACTTTGCATAAACAATTTTTTTTTAAATGTATCATTTCGTTTTAAGCGATCATTTTATTAATAACATTTACTTTTCATGTGCATTGTTTTGGATTCAAAAAAAATGAAAAATTGAAAAAAAAAAATTTTTGGCGATAAAGTCACATAACGTTTTTTACTCCTTTTGGTCTCAGAAATGCGTGGTTAAAATCTGTCGGTTTCCTTGTGCCCATCCTGTATATAGATAGAGGTAAAAAAATAACAAATTTTACTTTGCACAAAGTTTTGAACAGCCGGTACCATCATGTCCAAACGAACACAACGCAGGATCATCATTTTCTGAAAGAAAAAAATCATCAATAAAACCCCAAAATTTAGTTCTATTATATATAATGTATAAATTAATGAAAATTAACCTCGAAAGGAGTACATTTCTTAGACCACGGTGCTGGCAGAGGCTGATCTTGCGGGTCTGTTAGATCGCAGTAATCTTTCCATTCATCTATATTAGCCATGAAGTGGTCCACCAAGCCATGAAATTCTTGAATTTCATTTAACCTGGAATATAGGCCTTGATTTAATTACCCTTTACATAAGCTGGTGCACAAGTAATGTCATTTGTTAAATCGGTGAAGCCCATTTCTGGATAATATTACCCGTTAAATTCAGCCCAGGCCTGTGGACCAAGGAACTGTACAGGGCAGGGCGGCACGTGCCTCGGCTGGGCGCCGGTTAGCAGGAACAACACGTAGCTTTGATCCAGCTCACCTTCTGCCACCATTATTGTGATTGTCAGCAGCAGGGAAAATACCAGTTTATCCTAGGACGAGAGCATACATTTTATGTTCATTTTTGTAAGCTGCATAGAATCTTCATAAAAAATATTACACCATTTCAATACATATATTGGTACAGACACCGGCAATAATATCTTCCTACGCGAAGGCCGCAAAAATATGTGACACTCTTTTATGGTCCTACAAATAATTCAGGGGCTACTTTGAAAAATTATAGGTTTTTTCAAACGCTCTATTGACTAAACGGGAAAAGGGACTGAATTTATTTCCGAATATATATTATTAGACTATATACTCTTGTTTTTGGCACAAGCCGAAACACGATTGCTGAAAGTTGCCTCGATAGAAAAAAAATCCGAAGTTGGGTCCTTTTTCCCCTTATTTTTCGTAGCTTACGTAAACTATAAGAGATTAAACAATATAACTAAGTAAAAAGTATGGTATTCTGGTTTATCTAAAAAGTCACAGAAACAAAATTACACAAAACTTTATAGATTCGCTTATTTATCGTATTTTAGTCAAAAAGTCTGATCCTTAAGAGCGCTGCATCTCTTTCTTTCGTACACGGGAGCCATAAACGTGTCTCTAACGGATGGGCGTGGCTTGTCCGAATCGAGGAACGGCCTTAAGAGCGTGTCACATATTTTTGCGGCCTTCGCGTAGGAAGATACAATTGCCGGTGAATGTATATAGTATATACTAAGTTACTACTTTTGATAGGTAAACTGCCTTTACGATTCGGTACTTTGCTCAGTAGGAAGGTTTTTAGCGTGAATTTTCTAAGATATGTACCTCTACATATCTCAGCACGTACCTTTTCAAACAAGCTCCTGCAGATGTTAGCGTAGAGCGAGTACGTGAAATAAGCGCGCAATATGCCCAGTCGCTGTGGGATATCCTCAACCTTCTCTGTATTGTTAATGGCAGCGGTGAAAAGAGCTTCAAACCACCCTAAAGAGTACTGGTACATCGGATCGATGTTCGCTAAGGATGCTGCAAGATAAAACATATTTTCAGTATAATTTGTTATACAATTTATTATACAAATTTTTATTTGTTTGTTATACAAATTATACAGTCATAATAATGGATAGGTTATAATAGATTTGTTTAGTACCAATAAGGAAAAACAAATTGGTAGAGTGTACTGCTATGGGCACGTAATCATCGCGAGCAGTATCAATAGCTTTCTCGGTCACCATGGCCACTTCTTGTTTTTCTTTAATTTCATTTGATGTGTCTTTAGCAGAGTTTAATATCTGTAAATAAAAGTAGTCAGTTATTGGTTTTTGCTGTAAAGAAAAGTTGTGGGTGTTAAAATATTTCCAAAATGTTACTTATCAATAGGAAGAACCTAGCTAACAAGAGATAACATATTAAATGAAAAACATAGATGAAGGCTTACCTGAACAGCTGCTTCATCTTCTAAGAGATGCTCTGATGTAGACAACACATTAAGGATCTTCCTTTCAATCTCTTGCAACAGCCTCCTGTGCTCGGCATTTTGCGTTGTCAGATCTGACTTGGCCTGCTGTAAGTCTGGCCTTTCTCTCGCCACTACACGAGCTAGGAGTTGGGCTTCTAGACCATCTTTAGCCAACATGAAATTGACTAAGGTCACGCGCACGCCCACTTCGGGTAAATAGTGAGGGTTTGCTAGCTTCGTGCTTATGTACAATCTACAACAAGGAACTGGCATGAAACATCCTAATTTATAACTATGATTTATTATTCAAATGATAGCATACTTACTTGAAATCCTTACTGTATTCCACAATAGTGTCACCTATTTTTATGCAAAGTGCTCCACCCTGACGAAATGTTTGTTGTTGGAGTAACGGCTCCAGCATTGGGTCTAGGTCCTCTAAAACATTTTCTAATAAAACCTGTAAAAATCCATGATTTATATTCTTTGCATTCCATTAAATGAAAAAAATCTTGAACATAGTAATACCGGCTGTCCAAATTGTACAGCATTCTCCAGAACTCTGCCAAGATCCGCCTGCGTCATTCGCACTATATGTAAGTTATTAGGCTTCTCCATGTTTTTGATCCATCGGTTTGCTTGACCTTGCGGATCGATTGTGAGTGGCCAGCGACGTGCTGACCTAAAAATGCATTTGTTGTTGTATTTTTGTGTCAATGAGCTAAAGAAATGCTTTTTCTTTTGTAAACTAAATATGATCGAATGACACCAAACTTACATTAAAATAATAGCACTTTCAACACTGAAGTCATCGGCTGGCAGTCCGTCTATATTCCACTGTTGGATGGTGACTGGTTCACCCAGGGTTTTCGTCAGGCTGTAGTTAAGGGTGCACACCATTCCGCAATCGTGACATGCGAGTGACCATTTCTTTATCTGTGAAGTTTAATGTAATTATGTTGTACAAAGAATAAATACTAAAACTACTCCCTAACAAAATACTTCAACTGATTAGTAATGTAATGACATACTTGGTCAATTCGAAAACCAGCAGTAAATGGTCCCAGATAGGCTATGATACCAGCAGCAATTAAAATATCGCCTGCAAACATAATTAGTTATTGAATAGTGGGTATTATAAGCGCAGATTATAAAATCAATGTTATGTTTCATGTTGTCATACCCGTTAAAGAATTATATGTTTCCCGCAAAGTTTTAGCTATCTGTGTCCACCTAGTCTTCTCTCCACCTAATCCTGAGATTAGCATTTCGGCTCGCTTCAGCTTGTTACTACAGTCCATCACCTCGTCATCCAGAAACTTTTGCTGGCGATTTTGCTCGGCTAATGCATCCTCTAGTTTTGCTAATTTCAGTTGGACCTGGGAAACGAGAACGTAATATAAGTTCATGTAATTTAAGAAGTTTCAATAGTACATGAGAGCATTAGGCTGGGAAAACCAAAATTACCAAAAAATCGGTATATAGGACGAAACCCGTTTTCACGCCGAAAAGTATGTACAATGCTTTTCTCAAATTGGTACCTAAGCTATGAAATAAAGAATAAAACTTATGAAAATTTTGTTCAGAAGGCTTTACTCGCAAACTTCTATTATTATTATCAGAAATGATAACCATCCTGTCGCGAGTTACTAAAAAAAAATTCTGCTGGTCGTTAGACGTGCCGCCATCTTTGAAGCCAAGGTTACTTTGCAGACCTAGACCATAAAAAGTGTGCTTGAAATCCCACTACAGTCTCGTCAAATTACTGCGCCCAAAACAGTATACTTCCGTGCCTATTATGTATATGGAACTTAACGACAATATTTCATGATAAAATTATTGATTTTCATAAACCTCTCTGAGCTGGGCCTGTTTGACGGCGAGTGCGGCCATGGCCTTGTCGTAGACGGCCTGTGCAGCAGCAAGCCTCTGCTTTTTCGGCGCCACCACCTTTGCTACCTTGTCGTACTTCGTCATAGCTATCACCCACTTGCACATACCTACAACGTATTTATTAATTAACAATATTTCTGCTGAAATACTCTTTCAAAATGACTTTAATGAACAAATGGATGCTTGCCCTCGGCAGCGACGGAGACAGCTCGGATCTTCTCTGGTACGAAGCCCTCGTCAAGCATAACAGTTTTCATGAGCTTGGTCATCACGGCAGGCGGGATGTTGTCCTTATCGTAGTTCTGCAGGCCTTCCAGGAACTTAATGTCGTTTAGCAATTTCTTCGACGGACCCCAATAGTCTTCTATCGTCCCGACACCCGATGGGTTAGGAATCTTATCAGGTTTCATTTCCTAGATAATTTGTTTGAATAATTAGAACCGCCATGAAATACTTTATTTATGAGTGATACATAAACATTTCATTGTTAATCAAAAATGTTTCAATGTAGAGTGGTATTGAAGAGGTTTTTTTAGTTTGCCTACTAATAACTAGTATTATACTTACCGGATCATCCTTTAAGTGGGCATAGGAATTAAATTAAGCGATAATTAATTAAGCTATTGTATATAATTTTCCACATTGCCTTGCTTTGAACTTTCATTACCTTCAAAATACAAATAGCTTCCATCACGAGCTTGATGCCCTTCGGCGGGCTTTTCATGGTTTTGATAAAAGTAATATCTTGCGGTGTGAGAGTATCCAGTGCTGCCAAAGCTGAGTTGAGAATTGGCATAGCTTCCGCCAAGTCTGCATCACATTCTTCTTTAATGGCTTGAGCTTCCGCTGCCTGAAAGTAAACACCTATTGTTACTACTGCTGTTCCTTCAAATATCGATAAATTCAAATGTAAAAGCAACATTATGCATTTCAAATCTAAGTGTACTTACGAAGTTTTATTTCGTTATTTTAATCAATTTGTTACTTAATTACAGTTTCTCATACCTGCTCCTCAGCAGCCGCCTGGTCTTTCAGCACTTCGGCCTCCACTACGGCTACTCCCTCCTTCTCCATTTCCACTTTTGCTGTAGTTTCCGCTACAGCTGCAGCACCAGCTGCTAACTTCGGTTGCAGCACCTCTAGAGCTTTTTGAAGCGCTGCGACTGACTTTGAAGCTATAGCAAGTTGGTCCAACCCAGTCAAGTATCTCTTCTCACCCGTAAGTAGTTCCCTGTTGGTTTTATTTTACACAACGTTAATTTTATTTCAGTAAGTACGAAGGAATTGTATATTTAATTTATTGATACCTATCTCTTACATTCGCTTCTTATTTAACAGCGATTTGAACATATTGATGAGCTCGAGGTAGGCGGTAGGCGTGACGTAGTTGTACCGCTTGACTCGCAGCAAAAAGGCGCGCGAGAGTTCCTGCGTGTCCGTGTGGAACACCTGACATAACTTGATGGCGGTGTCGCGTTCTAAATTGGTCAGCTCTACGTCTTTTAAGAATCTAGTCGCTACCGCTAGCAATGCGTCCGGCGGCCATTCCTTTAAAAACAGCATTTGGATTAGGTTTTGCAAAAAATATAAACCTTAAGAAACACAATCAAAATCGAAAATTTATTTAAGTAAACAAGGGTAATTTTACACATCATGTAAACCAGTCTAATAAAATAAATACTACATGCAATATTAGAAGAACGTCCTGAAATGCACAAGCTCAGATTTTTATGTGCTTTTTTATACATACCATGAACCAGTCAATAGTGCAACAGTTGACGAGCGAGGGAAACTTGCGGATGCGTGTGCGCAGAGAGGTGCCGGCGGGCGACATGGCCAGCACGATATGCAGCTGGTCACGTACGATCGACACGAAATATGTGTAAAGCGCTGTCGGACTGCCATCCGTTTGCAACGACTTGTCTCTTTGTCTGTCAACCTACCAAGATATTAAAGGAATAATTTAAAAAAAGGAAAAGCATGATGGATGAACAGAAAACACGTATCAAGCTTGCACTTACTACTCTCATTTTCTCGCACAGTTCTGCTTTTTCATCTGCCCCAAAGATATTTGGTACTTCTCCAGAGTTCAACATGTTATTTACGTCTTCTAAAAATCCTTCTTCTTTTATCTGTTTTCATAAAGAAATGAATTAACGTGTTTTTCCCCGATGACAGTAGACCAAAACTAGTGTCACTTGTTTATTTATCTTTTTAACGATGACGAGCATTTCTTACCTGTGATTCAATAAACAAGAAAACCATGCATAGATCTGGAGTACTTGACTTTCTTAATAAAGTCTTCAAATCTTCTCGCCATTCGTTCTTTCCATATGTACGGCTCATTTCGACCTAAAATTGTAATTTTTGTAAGTGTAGGTACTTAGTCGCTCATCTAATTCTATTAATATGATATAACTTCGCTGTAACTTTTATTGAAGCTAGAATGAAGTTGCTATGCAATGTGTTTTTTTTCTTTTTTATAAATAGCTTGTACTCCTTGCTTATAAATATGAAAACTTACTGGCTGATTCACTATTTTGACATGAGTTGAGGTGACACCATACATATTATAGACAGAGGATATTCAGCTATCAGTGAAGCCATGCATGAATGCATGCAAATTGTCAAGATATAGTTGTCTCACTTATCACATGGCATTTCTTGCAAGAGTGAGCAGCAAGAAGTGAGAGTTGTGACTTCAAGGAGACCAAGTGACGCGGGGTCTATTTAGTCTGAGGGTGAGTCTTTGGATGGTAGCGTAAAGGATGACAATCTCATATAGCGGAACAATTGCAAAAGATAGAGATTGTCATTCTTATCTTCTACCATCCATAAAGTTTCAATTCTTGTCACATTGTGCACTGCGATCTATCCCGTTACCCCCACAATGCACTTCGCACCGAATAGCTACAATCTCAAAAAGAACATCAACATTAAAATATTTGTGAGCCTTGCTCATTAACGATTCTCTGCTAGAACGTCTAAACTTATCTCAGTATCAAATGTAGATGAAAGAAGTATGTTAAAAATGTACCTTTTAATTTATTAATTATGGTACAACATACCTGGAAGAGATCGTACTCGTTGATATTAGCCGCAAGACGCGTCAGCGACTGGCGGCCGGAGCCGCCGAGTCCGACCAGCAGCGCATGCGACGACGGCTGCGCCAGCACGCGGCATATGCGCGACACGTGCTCTATAGCGAACCTGCAATGCGAAAATAATGATTTTAACAATAAAAAAACAAGTGCAACCTAGAATGAACAAATGTGATAGCACGACATAAATCGAAGGTTTTAATCTTGGAGCCATAGGTATTACAAACCTGAATAATACAAGATTCATTGGTTTCTTGGACATGGCATTAAATTCCGCTAAAAAGGCGTCCACAGTTGCATTCAAATGCTCCATGTCCGTTGTCTCCATATAATAACGTGTATCAACTTTTGGATTTGCAAAATTACAGTAAATTAGATTCCGCAGATGTAGGTCTGTTATCTGTAAACATTAACATCCAATTATTTAATATAACATACATTTTTATCAAATATGTACTTATATTGTTTTCAAAGACTTTAGTTACCGTATCTTTTGGTCCGTTCAGAAGCCTCGAGAGCATTCCATCAAAGCTTTCGTGGAGATGGGCCTCTGTTGCAGCGCGTAGGCATTTGACCATCCATTGCCGATCTACATCTTCAACGAGACGATCTGAGAATACTCGCAGACACTCATGTACCCATAGGCGCTTCATACTTTGAGTATTTGGTGTCACCGCCGGGACAGACAAAAGTACGCCCTGTTTAAAAATATAGTTATAAGAAAGAGTTACTGGAAGTAGTACAAAAGCGTCTTACTAATTCTCACCAGAATAACCCTGGAGAAATCACGTAAGTTAAAGGTATAATGGGATTTGGATGGCGTTGGCAACAAATTTAATCGGCATTCCTTATAAACTTCCAAAGTTGCGTTCACGACCTCTTCGATACAGGGTTCAAAGTCTATTGAGAATCCTCTGAAATAAAAAATATACATGAATAAGATACAAGAAAAACTCTAAGTTTTTGGAAGCAGATTCTACACAAAATTACCTTGTATCTAAGTGCCATGCCATTATCCTATTAAAGATAACTCTGAGTGTGACATCGTCAAATTCATCGATGCACAAAAAGTTAAAATGACGAGAAAACCTTGGTGTGATCAGTTTCGCCCCGGGAGTTGGTTTGCCCATTGCACACATGAACTGAAATATAAATTGCCCAATTTAAGGAAAACGTCAGGTTGAAAAGGTAATGTGACAATATGTAACATTCCCATCTGACCTGAACATCTATCAACCGCATAGCGACATTGGTCTTGCGATCATACCACAACCCTAAATCAATGCCCTGTCGTAAAACCTCTATAGGTGGTTGAGCGCCATAAGTCTCCGCCTGCGGCATGCTCACGTCGTCTACGAATACAACGGAATAGCATCCCACTGGTGGACCAAAGAACCCTGCAAAATATACGTGCCTCTTCAACGATATCTTGTGAAAGTTTCTAAATAAATGTACCTGCTTCGTTTACGAAAGGTATTTATATAGTATAAAGGTATTATAATTTATAAAGATTTAAAGAGATTTTACAAACTTTGAAATTTTCTGACCAATGAAAACAAAATGTGATTCCTTGGCAGTGTGTCAACGATTATAAACGTAATCGTTAAAAGTCATGATTGTCATGAAGTTAAACCCTTGAAGTATAGCAAGTTATAGGTGTGCTCGTATCTATAAATGGGAAATTTACCTTTTCTTCTTTTGTCAAGCTTTCCCATAATGATATCCTGCGTCTGATTACAGTTAGTTTGGGCAGAAAATGCCATTATAAGAGCTTTAAACACCTTCGTATCAACTCTTTTAATCAAATAATCCTAAAATATAAAATTGTAATTAATGCAGTCACCATTTTAATCATCAATTTAAAATAAGTACAAGCTAAATAAAAAATTCTGACTTACTATGATATATGAAGATTTCCCAGTTCCTGTTGGTCCTACCATCATGACGGCCTTATGGTGAGTGACAAGGAGCCTGAACAGAGCCAGATACGTGACACTGTCCAAGGTAGTGACGAGTATCTGATTCGGCGGGGTGTCCTTACTGATTGGCGGCGCAGCGATGACGTCGTCTTGCCAAGGCTTCCACTTACCTCTGCCCTACAAAAATATTTTAATTATGAACAACCTTTGTCCAGTAGGCAGTCAGTCAGCAAATTGCTGCTGATGCGAAACTATTATTGTAAGATTTGTAAGTATTAAATTTAGCGTCCGTCCTGACAAAATAATTACATATTTTATTGCATGGTAGGTACCTCCTTAATATAACGGTATTCATACACAAATCCCTCCGCTGGAATGGTAACTATGTATTGTTTTTCCGGTTTATGGATATCCTTCGGATATTTCAAAATGTTGAGGACCTGAAAAAGAGAAAACTCCCTTAAGTCAAATGGAGACACTCTAAAAATATTTGAAATTAGATTGTCTAATAGTGCGTTTACCTGTTCTGGAAATTCCTTATCGAGTAAACCTCTAAACATCAAATCAAATTTCGGTCGGCTATTAGCTTCTATCGTTGCTCCAATGGACCAGATACAGGAGAAGAAGAAGACGCCCTGAAACATTCCGCTTTGATTATGTGTCTCACAGTTATAATATTGAAGTTACCAATTCCGTCACAATAAGATTTTTTTCTACTCTCAGTACTTTTACTTGTCATTTTATACATTCGTGATGACATAGCAGATAAGAACATGCATAATTGTTCTGACGACAAGTCTATAATCTATTCCCCAAAATTTCGCTTTAACCTCATTGAAATTTTAGTTTCAGTTATATTTCTTTGTTTGTTAGTATACTTGAACAACAAATAAATTATTCTAAATTGTGAAACATAAATAATTGTTGATTAAAATGATTAAATGTTTACAAGAGCCAGAGATGAGCGAAAATTTATGGTTTCTTTAATTTAACATAAAACGTAAAATCGAGTATGTAGTCGTATAAAAATTATTGTACCCAACGTTGTATAACTAAGCCAAATACTCAAGCCGTCTTTAAAAATAAAATACCGCCTGCGGGTCAAATTGTTACTCACGCCACTCGTCTTTTTAGACGTCTCTTATACAACGGTTGCATAAAATACTATAATCCACTAAAGTTTTGTCAGACAGTGCCGAATCATGTGAGTCGGAAATGGCCCTGTGCACTGCGCTTCTTTTATTGGGCTACTTGGACGTTAGGAAAGTTTGTTACTAAATACATGGTGCCCGTGATCATGGTGCAGCGTATTCCTGATCGCAATTGGAGACTAAAATGTCGTACAAACTTTTCTGATAGGCTGACGCTGACGTGAACCATTTTTTACGAATAAAAATGTATCAATTTATTTTAATCGATAGTTTTACCAATAACATAAATTTTCTTATGCATCAAAAAAATCAGCAAAAGTTAAAAAAAGTTTTGGCGACATTGATCTAAATTCATATAACATTTATGACCTCAGGAATTCGTGGATAAAATCTCTCGCAAAGCTCATGGGCACCGTGTATATTGCGCAAATGATTAATTTACCTCAAGCTGTGCCCTTATATCCAGATCAGAAACGGTATCCATATATTTGTCATTATAAAAGTCATCCATAAACGTATCGAATATATTCATACACGAATTCACCAAATTGCTACGCGATGTTACGTACATTTGCTGTAAATTTGCAAATTAGATAAACAGTGTTTTTGAGCAAATCATTCTATACAAAATTAGAGCAGTTCAGCACGCCTAGCACATGACTGATGCGACAGCATCTCGCGCGCGAGATAGACTACCCGTCTCTTTCTAATTGACACAAGTCAGATAAGGACGGATAGACTATCTCGCGCGCGAGATACTGACGTGTCAATCATGTGCCAGGCGTGCTGGAGATACAAAGGTATATAAAAGCTGTATTTCGTCCGGTGATACGCAAAACTCACTAATTGTTAGACTCAAAAAAATTGTTAGACGAAAATCAACCTTGTTATGTTGCCAGTATGGTTCATTATGGCTATGAAGTTGTGGTAGTACTTAGTGAGTTTTGTTTGTCTTGTCACCTGACAATTTGATGTATAATTGATATAAAAAACCATTAATTATCAATTGAGAAAAATAATAATAATAAATATACAGGAAAATCCCACAAAATACTCCAAGACATGATTAAAAGAGTTTATTATACCTTAGCTTGGCCTGATAATTCAACTAGCCAGAGTAAAGGCGACATGAAGCGTTTGAAGAGCGTCCTGATGAGTTGACGATTGACGCTGTGCAGCGCGGGCGGCAGGGTGTTCAGCCACGACTCCATGAGGCAGTGCCAGCCCAACCCTTTGGGCTCTAAGTAAATCATACCGCAACGTGAAACCTATCACCAAAAGTAGTTTCACATCAATTTGTAAGTACAGTCAGCAGCAAAAGTAGCTAAGCGGATAGGGTGTTCAAAATGAGCTGGACACGACTTTATTGTTATGAGAATAAGAGCGTGTGTAGGTCATTTTGAACACCCTTCCCGCTTAGCTACTTTTGCTGCTGACTGTACCAGGCTACTTTAACGATTTATAACTAATTCTATAGATAACTATAGAATGATATAAATCATACGTGGTCATCGCGGGAGCAGAAACAAATCTGTTGAAGAACAAATATTAAACCCGACCAGTAATTGTGATATTTTCAAGTCAAAGAAACATAATTGTCTATTGTCAATAAGGCGTTACTGCCATAAAAATCATTTAGAAATAAACAATTTAAAATAATAATAAAAATATATGTTATATCTTATTTGTCATAATCTTTCAGTGCAGTCAATTTTTGTTCGCTCCCGCGATTACGACACATACAATTCACTATAAGTATAAGTGTGTAGAGTAAATATGGAAAATTGATTGGAATGTATTCAATGTATTTTAAAATAGATTTTTACGCAAAATGTGCCGTCGTTCAAGATTGCCGCGATGTCGCCGGCAAATTAATGAGTAATGACACGTATATTTTAATAAAACTTTAGTACACAGCATTACAATTAACAAGGCAGTTATATAATTTTTTTATACCGTAGCCGGTGACGCAGCCTCGAGATCCATAGGTTCAAATATGAGGTTGGTGGTAGGCGCGAGCTGGATGATCTCCCCACTCATGAGACACAGCTTCTTATTATCGTCCAGAACGGTGTTCAAGTTCTCAATCCAGATGGCATCCACCGGCCCATCGAAAACTAACCACTTTCTACAAATAAATGTACCTACATTAGACACTACACTCACACAATACCAATGAGTAACGGGGGATGACATCCGTAAGAATTTTATTCGCCATGAGTTTAAGTGGCTGGCACTTAAAGTCCATTCACTCTTGAGCCACTGACTGACATGATGCATAGCAACTGACAGCGTCAACCACCAAACATAGCGCACAAACTTTGTTCTAGATGGCCGTTTTAGTAGAATACATAATAAATCAATTCACAATACAAACATTACAGATTATTCAGTACTTTCGGCAAAAATCAGCATTTTGTCGTGTCTTCTTCGGCAAATTAGGTCATAATATTAAGAATCCTTTTTTGTAACTTTAGCATGCTGACTGTAATGCTCTATATTTTATCAGTTCAATGTGATAGTTAAAATTCTATATAATTGTCTATTTTAAAAGTCAATATGAAAGCAAATTTGCTTAAGACTGTATCGAGGAGGGTAAATTTTCAGAATCTGTCAAATTACCCCGATGCACACATGTCCAGACTTCACGCACACTACCACACTTTTGGGGGGACAGGTCATTCACCTCTATTTTTTTAAGTTGGCATAATAAGTTTGACTACACCTCCTTTGAGAAACTGAGCCCGTAGGTTGCATTCCAAGAAGACAGAGAAATAATCAATTTTATCTTGCTTTCCTTGTTTGTCCTGTTTATGTCACATATGACGTATTGAAATGTGATTTGATTTGGTTTGATAATTATTTGATGAAATGATTAGTACTTTTTTATTGCGGTTTGAGATACGACTTTTGTAAAGCTACCTATATAAGTCACTTAATCAGATTGACAATGCCAATAACCACTCTATACAGCTCTCTATAAGGCGTAAAATCAAATGACCTGTATGTATACCTGTAATAGGAATAGGACGGATTGGACAGTCGCCATGTCGGATATATCGGAGCAGTCAAGGTGGTCACAAGTATCTGAACAAATCCTCTATTATCAAGGCAATAAAGTGCACGTTCAGATATTTTGAGTACGTTGATCGCTCAGATATATTTTACGGCGACTCTACGTAATATCTACAGCTACGGTTTTTATTTTTCTATGCAATATTTTCAAAATGTTTATTTTAATTTATACGTATTCGTTATTGGTTATTTGGCACTGCATGTCGAACTACACGCAGTACGCAACATGAAGTAAACAATAATTCGACTTTCAATAAATTCAAATTTTATTTTTAACTAATGTTTCGTATACCGCCAACTGTTACAAGTTTGCCTACGATGCACAACTTTGTCTGGCTTTTAAAATATGGTTTTCTTCCCCAAACAGATTTATATTTTATTCCTAATAAGATACAAATAGCTGTTTGGTGCAGAAAACCGTGTTTTTCAAGCCAGGAAAAGATGTGCATCATAGCCAAAGTTGTAGTGATTGACGGTACCGTCAAGTCTGGCAACTTTGCCAAGGGTTACTAACTTTGCCACCAGCAGAGTGCATAAGGTAATCCTTTCATACCACCGACAACGTATATTTTTTAGTGTTGTGCCTACTTTTAGTAGAAAATATGGTTATCAATTGGCAAAATATTATGAATGAGACAACACCACGGCAACCATTTTCTTACCATTTCAGTTCCAAATTCGTCACTCACATAATCATAAAAGTAAGTGCTCAAGAACTTTAAAAAGTTTAGAGTATAAACATCGAATCCAGGTACGTAAATTTTAGATATTATGTTATTTAAATGGTAAGGAATGGATTGATTACCTTATAAATGCCGTAGTGTTTGAATTGAGTCCCATAATCTTTTTGGCAAAGTTACCAGACCACGCCGACTAATATGGGGGGGGGGGGGGGCATCTTTGCCATGTTTTGTAGCGGCCTAGGGTTGGTACACAAGAAAAAAATTAAATTTCATTTTTCATAAGATACTTTTTAGGGTTTCGTAGCCAAAAACGGAACCCTTATAGATTCGTCATGTCTGTCTGTCTGTCTGTATGTCTGTCCATCCGTATGTCACAGCCATTTTACTCGAAAACTATAAGACGTATCATTATCAAATTTTTACATAAAGTGTATTGTGTGTGCAGCTACTTAGTTTTGTAGAGAAATTGCTAAAAAAATATTTTTAGGGGGGCACTCCATACATGTAAGTAATTGTCAAAAAAAATTATTGGTAATAATTACTACATATAAGTGTTTTGTTTCGATAATACTTTTGTTAAGAGGCGACGAGGCAGTTCGTGACGAAGCCCTTTTTTAAATATCTATCGTCAAGTTTAAATAGGTACCTAGGTAATCACAATTATTTACGAGTGGACCTGTGATAGGCCTCTTAAAGAGTTTTCTATGTTTCGTTTTTGATAATATTTTAATTAAGGTGTCTTTTATGTTTTTCCTGAGTACTTATGTAACCTGATTACTCGTATGTAACAAAATATATAAGTACTTAAATAATTAATATTTTTTCATTTGTGTCAACCCTGACCACATTCACTGACTTTATATGAAATTTTCTTAAATGGGTGATCAACTTTGCCACTTTTGCTGTATCTTTTTTTGTAATAATATATCATTAAGGATCAAATTCCGAAACTATTGTATCCTAAATACTGAATATTCTTTACTAATATTGTAAATACAACTAAATTACTATACAACGTAAAAATGCAGTTGGCAAAGTTGCCACATGGTATAGGTAACTTTGCCAGTTTTTTTTTACTCGTAAAAGCTTATTATCCGTCATTTAATTTATAAACCATCTTATTTATGCACTCGATGATAAATATATTATGTGTCGCGTCATTCATACTTCAGTGGTTTCATATGAATTCTGGTTAAAAATGTACTATGACTTTTCAACACCTGTGAAAAGTGGCAAAGTTGCCAGACTTGACGGTACTTCTTTCGTGTGGATTTATTTTAGTACAATATTGAAGCCACGGTTGTTTAAATTTATCATATTTCTCAGCGATTTTCTCCCATACAGTGTTGGGGTTTGGGGTGGGGGCGTCTCAGACGGATATATTATAAAATTATAGTCTTAAATTGTCTGGATTGACCTTACTCGCCGAAAGAATCAGGGACTGTATAATCGAAAAATAAAGGTACAATTTTAAAACGGGATGTACCTCATACCGTTTACTTCGGTATATGGTTTCAGTAGTGAAACCCAAAATTTTCTGAACTGAAATATATCGATACCGCTTTTTTTTGCGAAACCTTGAACATTTTTATAAAGGTATCCTTTGAGCAGGAGTATGCACTACGCGCCGGCTACTACATAGTAAAAGCTACGACCGAATTTTTTGGTATTTTAACAGTAAGAGTAGAAATAGAAACAAGTCATCATGTGATTGTTCACCCTCCTTTCCCCGCTTCTGTATCCAGATTTGTAGATTTTCACATTTTTATCAGAAATGGTTGAGTTCACAACAAATCTTCCAATGAACGAAATAATCTTTATTAAATTCTCTACAGTATTTAAAAAAAAAGTATATTGTTAGGACGTACAGTTTCCAGTTATTTGTCGCGCATTTTGTGGTACGGTGATATTTAATGCTATAATATAAATCATACAAGACAGTACTAGCCACACGAGCAACATGAGAGACATTGGCCAATCAAAAAATGTTTAATAAGTCAAATTAAGGGCTATAAATAGGCCACCTTTTGGTACTCTTTTATGGACATAGCTCGTCCATAGCCAACATCCTGACAATCTCTTACTAGGTTTATTTTTTTCTTGATTTGCGCGACAAATAAATCAATATGGATATATCCTATAAAGAGAAGAGAGAGGAAAAGTATTCCCGGGAACATTAGGAATAAGCCTAGGGAATTTACTCGGGAATATAAGGAATTAACATTTTAGGTGGAGTTACCTGTACTTGATGTTCCAGTAAAGAGTTTTGTGGTCTTAGTTTTAAAATACAATTTGTATTCATTCAATAATTACAAAATTCCCGAATATTCCATCGAGGTACCACCTGGGGAATATTCCCGAGAACAGCATATCACTACTACACCACAGAAATGGGCTTTACAACGCCATAAAGAAGCCAACCGGTAAGATGATTGATAAATTTACAGTATGGCTAGCTCCAGAACTAAATAGTTGCCTTTTAAAATTTTAGTTGTAAGTATACTTGCTTCGTTCAGTTCAGTAAATATGTCGATTTTCACCGAATATTGATGAAATAAAAACTAAATTTTTCGTACAGTCGACTACAAAGAGATGTAGGTATCTAATTTTTCAACTTATTGCGCTGTAATAAAGGTCCAAAAGTGGATACATCTCTTTGTAGTCGACTGTACACTTAGGTGCCTACCTACTTTTATTATTTCGCCTGTTCCGAACGCGAAGTCACTTTCTTGCTCATAGCTATGACTAAATTGTCCCGTAGAGTCTGTCCGGAAAGAAATGTGTCGTAGAATATATGAGCTTCCATATAAACCACGACACTTCTATTTCCTGACAAACTCTATAAACTGTATGTAAGTTAAAATCAGAAAACAACAATGTTTATTGTTTTATTTATTATAAATAGGTACTTTGTATAAAGGTAATAGATTTCAGATAGTTTAGCAGGCACACAATCCGCCGGGATGAAAACTATCACGTAATTCACTGCTCTCAACTGGGTCCTACCAGGACACGAACTTAGATCTCGTCTTCCGCAGCACTCTGTTAAGAATAAACTATTCAGACGACCTGGAGTGATGTTATGAGCGCTCCAGATGATCGAGAGGCATGGCGTAACTGGCGTGAGCTCATGAAGCCCCTCTGTCCATAAGGACGACCACCGATTCACGTGTCTCTCAATTTGTTTGTGCTACAGGCGGAGACATTCTTCATTACGCAACAAAGACTCGGTAGATCTGCTGGCTTTGTCATTATTTTAATTTCTTGATCTTATTTTCTTATCTCATCACATGTGCACTCAATCTTTTATATTCTTACAGCAAATTTAGCAAAAAATAAGTCGGTAAAACGGCCAATAAATAATAGGTAACACATTTTTCATATACTGCGGAAATATTATATACCTACAGGTAGGTAATTATTTCGCATATACTAAGTAAAATAATTAAATTTGTTAATAAAAAATACAAAATTTGTGTCATAAGAAAATTGTCAATCAAGTTTATTGACATTCTTACATTTTTTAATGTCGTAATATTATGACCAGCATAATAAACATAAACTCCAGTAAATAAAAGGTAATCCTAAAACTCTTTTCGCATTAAATAGCTTGCGACGAAACGAATTATGAGGATTCGGTAGAAAAGTTTATTTTATTCAATCGTTAGTTGTATTTTTCTAATATTACGACATGTAAACATCAAAAAATATAATTTAATATGACACACGGTCTCTATTTGTTTTCCCCATTCATTTGGAATACATTCTGGCTACTGGTATCCCTTTTCGTGTACATATATGATTTTCTGTCACAATAATTGTCAAATGAAATGTCACAAGACGAAATTTGACGACACGTGTGCTTCCAATGAGGCCCACCGGCCATCTGAGTCAAAAACATTATTTGACTGATGTGGCGAATGTATGGGAATTTCACGAAAGTTTATGTTTATGATTGAATTTCTTCGTTGCATTTATAAGGAAAAATATGAATAACACTTTATTCTCTAGTCCATTTATCTGGCTTTCAAAATATCATTACTATTTAGTAAGAATATGCATTTTTAATTCATGTTTTTCCTAAACCGCACAAGCGTATTATTCAGTTTTTGTACAACTTTACTTCATTGTATTGAGGAAACTACAAATGATAATCGAGTAGTAATTACTTTAAATTGTAGACACACTCTTTGTTATAACAATGATATAAATTATATAGATTTTTATAAAGAATTGTGAACTCAGGAACCTAAACGGCGATTGCTGTTTTGCTGATTTTGGACGACGCCCTCTTAAGTAATTGGTATTACCTGTTGTCATTAGTGCTCTGTGCGAATGCTCTGTAACTGACCGCAAGGATTCCGTCGGACCACTCGTGTGACACAGGATCAAACTGCCCATATAACTGGCCCATTGTAATCGATTTAGGATTAATTACTGTCCACTCCACTGGATTCTCACCCATCAAACCCTAAAAGCACCAATTAGCTCACACAAATGAGAATTTTAAATCATGAGAGGCAATGAATAATATTTTTCCTGGCATTGGTTAGATTAGATACATACTTTTTCATGCACACATCCCAAAGCTGCCCCGAGAGCATGGTAACTTTTTGTTTTTCCAGAAAAAGGGAATCCAACCAACATAAGACCGTGCCTTACAAGTATCATTTCATATAGCTGGAGCACCTGAAAATGTTTTAAATAGATATTGAATGCCGTTTAACCATTAAATAATTCACGCAAATAATAGAAACTAGAATAATAGAAAATTAGAATTAGAAACCTTTTTGTTTATCTGTGTGATATTTACGTACTTCTGCAGATGACTATGAAACAAGTCGTTGTATAAAATTCAGCAAGCGTTTTAACAGAGACAGACGGTTAGGTGAACTAGGTTTAACCAACCCAAAAATAATGATATTAGGCGTACCTTTTCAACGAAGAAATCATTAGCCTGCAGATTAAGGGGAATGCAAACGTCCTTCAGACATGTAACTAAGTGTGGTAAATCAGCTAATGGTAGGGGTAATCCAGGGAATAAATCACCAATGATGCCCTGTAAATCAAAAAAGTTTTTTAAAATTTAAAAACAGGAAGCTTACAAATCCAGATTTAAACTTTTCGACGCTATGTCAAACGCAAAACCGACCACTCGGACGCCACGCCATCTAAATGTCAAAAATGAAGTTAAACTTTGTGAATGTGTATGTAGGTCTATTTTGCTCTGTGGTCGGTGACCGATATATCGGTCTTTGACGTTGAACCTGTGGTGCCGATATATACGTCCTTGGCGTGGAAAAGGTTAAAGTTTGCCAGCGGGCGATGGAGCGTAGTATATTCGGACCCGTCCCGTTTTCTTAGATTGATTTGAAAGGGACGACACTACGATGTTGCGACTTTTTAATTTCTACACTTTTTGGTCGGAATATATATTAGGTAGGTGTTCGCAGGACTGATAGAATCAGAAACACGGAACTGCGCTCCAGAACTCGCATTGTAGATGTTATTGTCAAGACCGCCAAGCTAAATTGGACTGGGCAGGACACGTTTGCCGCATGCATCCGGAAAGACTGGCCAAACTTGCTAGTCATGCTACCGAATGGGTGGGTTCCACAGGACGGCTACCGGGACAAAGGAAAACCAAAAAAGAGATGGCAATACATTTTTGTATACAATTTGGGCATCCTACTCAACGTGACGTTATCGTTTTCCATACAGCGTAGTCATAGGGTGACCATGATTTACGTAATTTAACATTGTATTTACTTGAAAAGTAAGAAAAAAATTAATACTGGTTTGAGCACGCCATTTGAAACTTTTATGCCTTAAATTGTGCAATAAGGCTTAAATAAATAAATAAAATTTTGAGCTCAATTGGTCTAGTCGTTTCGGAGCAAATTGACATGCAGCACGCAGTCGCACCATAAGAGTTCCTTTTTTTACCATCATGGTACGGAACCCCAAAAAGTAACGTACCATGAACAATGGCACATCGTGTTCTAAGAACTTGGGCAAGTTGACGTCTTTGATAGAACGCAGCAGAATGACGTCCTCCACCTCGTCAGGGTAACGCAGCTTCAGCGCGCCCGCCGCTCGCAGCACAGACTTCACGGCGCGCATGCCTTTAAGAGCAAAAGTAAAGAAACGTATGATCACAATCTCTAAAATCAGGAAATCCATAGGCGCCATAAGATAATAAAAAAAAATGTAACAAAACTTATTTACCGTAATCGTAATGACTCTGGGAAGACAACTGTTCCGAGCACAAACGATAAGTTGCCACGATCTTCACAGCGAGTGGCTTAGCATTCAAATAACCAAATGCATACAACTCAATTTCAGATATCAATACATAATCGGGTACCATCATAGCCACAGAACGGAACAAAGCCTGTAAATATTCAATGTAAGTTAATAATTTTAAACAAAAAAGAACCGACTTCACATTTCTAAAAGCAAATGCCCAAGCTAGCTAGCATAAAAATACTTAAATCGCTATAGGTGTGCCTATAATATTGAGGATCCCATCATCAGGTCCTGACCTAGGTACCAGTTGTTGTGCCCTTTTACACAAAATAAAAACCAAATCGGTACAGCCATTTTCGAATAATCGGTGAACAAATAAAAATACATAAAAAAACACAAAAAAATTGCAAAAACGAAGATCCCGACGAATTGAGAACCTCCTCCTTCGAAATATTGAAATTGTTTAAAAATATTTTCAGAATCTAAAAATAATGAATACAATAAATAATAGTAATAAATCTTGAATTCGTTTAACCTTTAAGTTATCAGGGAGTTCGGATCTTCCAGCATAACCTGGGTTCATGGTAATAAAAACAGCGCAAGTCTTGTCAAGTTGCACCAATGTGCCTTCGAAAACCATCTCCGTGGCGCCCGAATTGATGCCTCGCTGAATAGACATGATCTGCTGCGCCACCACGGACAGCACCTCCAGGTCGATTCGGTTAAACTCGTCGAAACACGACCAGGCACCGCAGGATGCCAAACCCTTAAATTATAATTCTATATTTACGCTACGACGCAGTATAGTGAACACCTCGTTCACATGAATGTAAGTACTTATCTATTAACAACGTAAGTAAAGAGTACTGGTCAAGACACTAAGTGCCAACTGCTAAAGGATTTGTTTCTGTTTCGAAAGCTTTCTTAAATGTTGCGAGAGAATAACAATATTTTGCCTTCTGCCTATTAACAGAAATGAAAGTAAAATCCTTACCTTAAAGAATTTTCCCAATGCAAGGTAATCCAAACCATCAGAACAGTTAAACACAACGCATTGTTTCGCGACCGCCTTTGCCAAATCCTTCGTAGTTTCTGTCTTGCCAGTTCCAGCCGGGCCTTCTGGAGCACCACCTATAATAACAATTAATTGTGCAACGTGCCAAAGTTTAACTTGACTATGATGACTGAAACTAGCAATTTCAAATACCTAAGTTCAAATGTAGAGCACCGAAGAGAGTTCTGAAGCATCTGTCGGTAAGCGGTGTGACGACCAAGCGGCCCGCGTTCCCGAGATATTCGTAACCGTACATCAACTGAGAGTTGATCATGCGGGTTGCGATCTGCCAACTTTTATCTTCTTCTTGTTCCTTGAAATAAACAAAACTAAAGGTTATTTTATTTTATTTATACCCTTGCTTAGGTTTGCCGACAGATTTTATGAGGGCTTAAACTTTTTTGGTCCTAAGCGTTTATCATGGTTGAGTGAAACAAGCGTTTCACTCTGTGTCTTCCGAATAAACTAGGACATGTAAGGTGACTGCTATAGTTATTGGGCCCCCATATAGCTATTAGCCAGTCTTGATAAAATATTTCCTTTGCATATACCCGAATTAATGGGACCATAATTCAGTAAATTGTATTTCTCAAATTTTTCGTTTTAGTTCATAGCCAATTACCAAATAGCAGTCTCCATATATAGGTAAAAAGTTCTGTGATGGGCACATTATTTAGAAATATGTATAAAAGTTTAGGTACCTCCCAATAATACCGTATTTGAGAAAGCCAGTTGAAATCGTTATCGCTACGAACTTTGCATTCGATTAGTAGCATGAGCACGTCGCGAGCGTGCACATCCAATACCACGAGAGCTCCTACAACGTCAAAAAAAGAGTAATAAATATTAGATTTTTACAAATAAATCCTAATCGCCTTGCTACTAAGTAACTACGCAAATTATAAGCCATACCCAGAGTAATTCTGTTTTGCAGACTCAGCTCGCCGCGAACCAAATCCACTATTTTGGAGATTTGGAAGTTACATTTATGCCAGTACTCAAGCATAGCCGGTATACTAATGTGGATCGCGTCTGTTACTTCTGAGGTCCAGAATGTCATAGCTACGCATTGCACCTGGAAATATTGTGACCAATTAAAGTCATCAATTTGGTTGTTTGAGGTTATTTTAAAAAGCATTTTATGATCGAATACCAATTTTTTTTCATCTGATATATATTTCTAGTTCGCAACGCATTGGCTTTTTTGCATTTCTTATCTGAATAATCGCTGGGTGTAAATTAACTTACAGCTTGGCCCGGCCATATGAGCACCCACTCCTGCCGCGCGCGCGTCAAGTAGTCGTCGTATGAGAGCGCCACAGCGTTGTGTACCGACACTTTCATCGACTTCTCCAGTTCCAATAACCATTTTTCCACCTACAATGATGTTAAACTTTTGATTGATTTTGAAATTTAAATACCAACAATACATAATTTATATTATATCAATCTAATAAGTTAAAATAAAATCGGAACTAAATATGCCTTTAGTTTAAAACAAACCTGTCCTCTAGCAGCAACGGTATTGATAGTAAAAACCAGTTCCACTATTTCTCCCTCAGAGGAACGCATGTGAGTCACAACCATCTCGCTAGTAAATGATAATTTAGCGATTCCCTCGAAACATTTTTTCAAATGGGGTTGAACTCTGTGAAGACGGAAAAGCTAAACTTATTTTCTTCATCATACAACATGAAAAAACAACAAAGCATTTTAAAAAAATTACCGCATAGGATCTTTAGTCTCAGATAGAATTTCCAACAACTCGTCATTGGACAGGAAGAAGAAGCGCGGGAAATATAGCCGTTTCTTTTCTAAATACGCATTCAGACCTTTCTGCACCAATTCGAGCAAGATGTTTGATCTCTTCAGTCTGTCTACCATTTTTTCTATTGTGATCACATCCAGGACACGAGGCTCCGTAAAGGAAGCCTTCATAATTTCTCGCCACATCTATCAAATAAGCAAACAGGTTAAGACTTCTTTTTTACATTTTGACAACGTAATCACTTAATCAGTGGTGCTTAAAATTTGTTGTTACCAAATTTTAGACTTACCTTCGAGGTAATACAACAGTGACGACACATTAATATTTATAAAACCATACAGTTTTACAGAATACAATTTTTCTATACAATCATTTGTTTTTAAAATGTACCTAACAGTAGAGAATATATTATGTACATAAATCACAGCTGCCATAAAGTTACCTTATCAACAGCACTGAAGCGACGGCCTTCCTCTGGGATCTGTTGTTGAATGTCGGGAGACGAAAATATTGGTTCCAAGTACATCCAGGTAGCCTGGACTTTTAACCACTCATCTAAAATTTCTTGTAACAGCACTAGCTTGCTTTCCCAATCGCTAAAATGGAACGTATCTTATCAGGTTTCATTTAAACATAGAGTTTAGTGCAAGGGACCACTTTGTCGATTTACAAGGACCTTAGGAGATACAGCATATTGCGTAGTTTTAGAAAGTACTAGTAACTCCATATCGACAAAGTGGTCCCTTTGTCCGTACACTGACATATTTAAACGTTACAGTACCTATTGCTTTTTGCAATAATATTGCCCATAATGGATACCTTATTTACTATATGTCAATAAATAAATAAATATTATGCGGCAATCTTGCACAAATCAAACTGGTCCCACAGCAAGCTCAATAAGGCTTGTGTTGTCGATATAGCCTCGTAAGGCCCAAGGTCCTACTTGTAGTACTTATTGTCTTCGATGAAATTTGAATCATCCGTTCTATTTCCATAGAGTTGCATTTGTTATGTAGCGTTCGATTTTGAAACAAAATAAAATCGACTCTGTTTCTTTGTGTTCTTGGTTTAAATTTCAGTGGCAAGTTTTCGATTTTTCATTTGTATGGCTGGGCCGCAGGAGGATATACATAGATAAATAATTAAATACATAGAAAACATCCATAACTCAGGAACAAATATACGTGATAAACACAATTAAATGCCCTGACCAGGATTCGAACCCAGGACCTGCTTCATAGGCAGGGTCACTACCGACTAGGCTAGGAGGCTGTTAATGCCGGATATATATACTTTTATAATTATTTAACTTACAGAATAATTTCCTCAAAAGGTTTGATGTATGGTGAGTTCTTCATGGTCTGCGTTTTAACAATATGATCGTCCAATAACAACTGTATTTCGTCAACACCGGACAAAATGTAAGTTCCGGATTCCCTGGAACAATCACACTTCTTCATTTCATATTCATTCATAAGCTAATAAGTACATTACACTCCACAAATTATCTTATTACAATACTGTTTAGACATGTTTCACATGTTGTATACTTTATTCAACCTTACTTGTCTTATCATGTAAACAAACACTTCTTAAGGATACTATTACACTTTTCTCTGGAATTATCACTCAAAATATTTTTTATACTTAATGAAACCCATCTAGTATTGAATTTAGGGTTTCTGCTCGAGAATTCTCGAGGCGAGAAATCTCGAGAAATTTGTCCTTCGTCGAGACGGGAAGAAAAACCGCAATGCCTCGAGAATTAGAGAAATAAATCGCAAGAGCGATAAGTAAAAAAAAACACGTGTTTAACACTTAATGCGTCTAGCTTATGCTGTCTGTGCTCTGTGCTTAACCTGTCGGATGAGTGGGACTGTAGGACCGGCTGTCCAGTCCAGAGTGGGGTCGCTAGAGCTGCGTTCTCGAGGGTAGATGTGGAAACCTAAGTGGCGAGTTGGCTATATTATATGTTTAAAGTCTAGTGACACCTCTCTACCCCCAGCCCCGCACCGGTGTTGCCCTTGAGCCATCTTTGATGTCGCTTTTTATGGGATCCCATCTTGCGGAGGGCGAGTCACCGTCTGCCGGAATTAAAATTGGATACCGTTTTATTAAGCAGGCGTCCGGTTCTTCACCCAATAGCCCAGTAATTAGCCCATACTATTCACCCAATAGCCTAGTACATTTTAGACTCCATTAACTGAATAGTCCTTACACCATGGCGGGCGCTGTCTCTGCGTGCGTCCCATGACACGGGCAAGGGCAGCATCCTTTTAGTGTATCCCTCACTTTTCATTAAATTGTCTAAAGGGCCTTTGCGCGTTGGCTTTGGCTCCGCATACGCCTTCCGAAGGTCCGGAACACCATTGTTCCGTGGTCGGAAAAGACCTTCTAAAATTTCTCGAGATACTCGAGAAACTCGAGAAATCGTGGTCGAGAATTCCCATGCCTCGAGAAATAAAAAAGGTCGAGAAACCAGAAACCCTAATTGAATTAGATCAAATAACAGTTAAGAAATATCTTGTCTTATAAAATATTCCTCGATAATCGAAGTAACGAACGAATAAACTCAAAAATAAATGACACTTCGGACTCTAGATTGACAGACGTTTATTTACATGATAAGACAAGTAAGGATGGATACGGTATAGTAGGTTCTGTAGATAGGTATTCATTATTATTATTATTATTTCTTAGCTTAGGCCTTTTTGCAATAGTTATGTTATGAGTATAAAAGTAAAATAAAATAAGTGCTGCATACAAAAAACAACTTGAAACATAAACATGTTAATAATTAATATCAGTTATCTAAGTGTAAAAGAAATTTCTTATCACAACCTACACAAAAAAGCGTAAAATATTAAATATTTCACTCACTTATAAGGTAAGATTTCGAATTTCAGGTCTGCCCATTCCTTCATCATCTTATCCAACGTCCTTTCTAAGTTGTTTTCTTTGGTAGCAGCTTCCGAAATATTTTCAAACTTTTCGATAAAGTCTGCTAAATTGAAGTTGATCACCTTCTGCAGTGTTAACTCCTCATCGACAACAATAGGAAAACCAACAATTGAAGATATCTTCTCCCAGTGTCTCGCTTTTATGCCAGGGTTGCCAAGAGTTTGTACAATTGGCATGTGACCCTTAAATTCATCAATTTTTTCTCTAAAAATAACAGGAAATAAATATATATATATAGTCCTCCACATCGATTTCGATGACGGCGACCCCAGCAAGAAAATCAAGGATTTAGCCTTTTATGAGCTCTTATGTGGCTGGCCAGGCCAAACTAGCTCTTAAAGACTCTACTGTACTCGTGGCAGTGACCGGCAGTGTTGTATGAATACACGTATGAGGGCTTCGGTCTTTCTTTGCGTAGTTGGCGTTTTACGTCTAAGGTCCTGAGGCGGCTTTCCTCAAAAGACCTGATGGATTTGCAGATGGTAACAGGAAATAAATACAAAGTATTTATAAGCAATAGATATTAATGTTATTGAAAACTTTGAGGAGAGAGCATTCTTCTATTCACAAAACAATGACTATTAATAATAAATATTGTATATTTAATTCTAAAATTAATCTTGTTAATAATTACCTAATGGCTGTAGCAAGCCGGTAAGTATCTGGGACATCTTGAAATTGCTTTTCTAATTTGTACACATTCTTATAATAATATCCAACGTCACTTTCGATGTCTTCCGGATCGAAACTCCCAACCTAAAGAAAGACACTCAAAAAATACCAAATAACACGAATCACTTAATATAAATATTACGTAATTCTATAATAATATAATTGTGACTGTTAAATATTCACTGTTAGTAATTCAATTTAATTACGTTTTTATTAACGACCAACGATGTTGTTAATATTGATATTGTTATAATTTTGGTCTCCGCAATTATTGTCCCTTCTTGTTGTTACGTTTTTATTGTAAGTAAGTACCTACTAACTTACCTGCGAATTCACCCATTTGCGATGTTTTTCGATAAATTCATTACCAGCATCAAATAACTTTTTGAAAGGTGCAAGTTTGTCGTATACTACTTTTCTCTTTGGATACTGCGACAATTCATACCCGAATGAAGTTTCTTCTTCGTTGAATTGATCGATTTTCGTCAAAGCTAACGATAACCTGTTACGAAAGATCCAAAAATCGTTTAAAGTTCGGAAATAATCAACTTAATTTATAATTTACGAACATAACAAATAAAATATATCTTACTTGTCATCGAGAATTTTCGCTTTAGTAACATATGTTGGCAACTCGTTGATTTCTCCCCAATACTGCACCTCATCACATTGGATTTCGTAAATATCCAAGTCATCTATGAACTTAGCGATTCGAACCTAAAGCATATTAATTATACAAATTAATATTGTCAGCTATGTCAATGTTCGTCTCCAATTGTAAGTGGAATGCAATGAGACCTACCTTTAGAAGCTCCTGGTACTCTACCGTTTTCTGCTCACAGATTACCTTACATTCTTCAATAATGCCGGGCAAACGTGAGTACCTAAAATCATTACCAAAAAGCACATTTTTTCTAACATTTTTTTTGTAACATTTTTTCTAACAAAGGACGTATGTTGCGTTAAAAGTTCCCAAAGGCACTTTATAGTAGACTATATTTTCAATATAACAATATAACACCTCATAGTTCTCGAGAACACTTAAAAGTAGCACGTATTTTTTCAATATGTATGTTGAATTGGTTCTATCTGAAAAAATATTAAACCCGGTTAACATACAGTTACCAGCACTGATTTTTGTTATGTTGGTAGTTATTGTATTGACTGGCATCCCAAAACTACATACATATAGTCGTGAAAGAAACGGATTCCCGAATAATGACGTCATCAAAATTATTTCCTCCTTATTTGGAACAGTCCAAATTGCACTCAAATCGTGAATTGTACATACACATGTGGGATAATAAATAAAAACCGGCCAAGAGCATGTCGGGCCATGCTCAGTGTAGGGTTCCGTAAACTGAGACCATTAATTCAAAAGGTCGTTTCTTACGGGAAATTTGGCGGCGCTTACGTCATTTTTACTTACGCCCTTTCACTATGGGTTTTTGAATGATAACTCAAAAACGGCTTAACCGATTTATTTCAATATAAATTTTATAATTGAAAGGAAAAATGGAAAAATTCACCGCGTCGAGCAAGACTCGAACTTGCGACCTCTCGGAACACCGGTCCGATCGCACTGCCAACTGTGCTATCGACGCTTACTCAACCCCGGTGAATCTTTCCATCTGTTACTCCTTTTTGCTTACGTCAGAGGGAGACGTTTCTGCTTATAACAACAATTAATTAGTACGGGTTAGCGCATTGTTATCGATGTTATTCCAATATGACTTGGAACTTCGGTGCCGTTAATGTGTATATACACTTACGGTAGATGTCGCTACACGTCTCCCTCTGACGTAAGCAAAAAGGAGTAACAGATGGAAAGATTCACCGGGGTTGAGTAAGCGTCGATAGCACAGTTGGCAGTGCGATCGGACCGGTGTTCCGAGAGGTCGCAAGTTCGAGTCTTGCTCGACGCGGTGAATTTTTCCATTTTTCCTTTCGATTATAAAATTGAAATATCGTTTGCAGACGTTTCTGCTTATAACAACAATTAATTAGTACGGGTTAGCGCATTGTTATCGATGTTATTCCAATATGACTTGGAACTTCGGTGCCGTTAATGTGTATATACACTTACGGTAGATGTCGCTACACGTCTCCCTCTGACGTAAGCAAAAAGGAGTAACAGATGGAAAGATTCACCGGGGTTGAGTAAGCGTCGATAGCACAGTTGGCAGTGCGATCGGACCGGTGTTCCGAGAGGTCGCAAGTTCGAGTCTTGCTCGACGCGGTGAATTTTTCCATTTTTCCTTTCAATTATAAAATTGAAATATCGTTTGCAGACGTTTCTGCTTATAACAACAATTAATTATTTCAATATAGTTTTCATTAAAGGTACTCATTAGGCCTCAGTTTCATGATTTTTTTCAAAATTTTAACCCACTTAATTTAAACCCACGATTCAAAAGTTAGATGGGGGGGGACGCCCTGTTTGAAACTTTCGGAGCTATTATTTCCGAAAGTATTAGTTTTATCCAAAAACTGTTTTAAAAGACCCTAATTCTTTTTAAAAGACCTATCCAACGATACCCCACACAACTTGGTTGGAAGGAAAAAAATTTGCCCCCCACTTCACGTGTACGGGAGGTACCGTAACAAAATATATTTTTCGCATTTTTATTCTACCGTTTTGTCGGCTTGGTTAATGCACATATTCAAACCAAATTTCAGTTTTCTAGTGCTAACGGTCACTGAGCTAGACCGCGGACGGACGGACGGACGGACGGACGGACGGACTGACGGACGGACATGGCGAAACTATAAGGGTTCCGTTTTTGCCATTTTGGCTACGGAACCCTAAAAAGCCCATCATAATATATAGTCTCCATATATTTTCTACAATTTGTACATGAGCTCCGAGGAATTTTAAGGTAGAGAAATTAGAGAAGCCAAATAGATCAAGAGTAGGCCGTAGGCAACCCTACTTCGCCGAGTAGCAGAATTCGGCTTACTTATGTAGGGCGATGCACGATAAAATGTTATATATTTAAGTACCTGATAGCCTGACCTGACTAGCCTGAGCTAAAGTTGGAACATTTTGTACAGTCTGCAAAAAATTACAAGTTGCGAGTTTTGGGCAATGCAACCTATAATTTTTGGCACTTGTTGATTAACAGTGTTTTATATATCGCGAAAAACTGCATTGAAACCATTCCGTAAACTCATTTGCACGAAAAATTTGCATTTGTCGATTTTCATCTTAAAACATAAAATTTGTATAAATAACAAAATCGTCGCCTACCATATTTTGTTATTACCAGGTTGATTAGTACTTTCGATTCGCATAAGATTAAATTTATAAATGATTGTAGTGTGTTTTGCTATAATAAGATTTTCATATCTTTTGGGGAGTAATTGTGAAAAATAATATATTATCCATAACCACAACGCACACTTCGGCTTCGCTACCTTAAGATTCCGCGGACTTCGGCCACTATACTCCCCATGAAATTTGTAGCAAACAAATTTGATATCCATGTATACACATGTGTATGTGCAATACACAAATTGGGTCCAATTTGGACTGATCCAAATAAGAAGGGAAATTTTAATAACATCATTACTAGAGAGATTGTTCCGTTCAAGACAATTTGCAAACAGTTTAGGGGACCAGGTAATATAACTAACAATTTAATAAAACTTATTGCTCGTAACTGTATGTTAACCGAATTTAATCTTATTATATATCTCATCTTTTTCTCTCGCGACCATTATAGCGAAAGTATTTGACAGTTTGCTTAATGCACAGTTAAATAAGCATGCGCACCTTAATCACAATCAGTTTGGATTTCGACCTGGGTTATCTACTGAGAGTGCGATTCTGTGCCTTAATCATACTGTCAAATATAACGTAGATAGGAAAACTCCAGTTTATGCCGCCTTCTTAGACCTATCTAAGGCTTTTGACCTGGTCTCTTACGATGTATTATGGAAAAAGCTCGAAGATATTAAACTACCTTCTGAGACAGTCCGGATACTCCAGTACTGGTACGGGGGCCAGGTCAATAGCGTTCGATGGGCTGGTACACTGTCGGACCCGTATAGGTTGGAGTGTGGAGTGAGGCAGGGAGGGTTAACCTCTCCCACACTCTTCAATCTGTACGTGGACGGGCTTCTCGAAGCCCTGGGTAAAATGCATGTCGGCTGCCATATTGACTCAGTATGCCTAAACAATATTAGCTATGCAGACGAAATGGTTTTGCTCAGCGCGTCGCCTAGTGGCCTACGTCAGTTATTACGTGTCTGTGAGAATTACACCGCTGAACATGGGCTTGTGTATAATGTCAATTCATAATTCATTTATTCATAATTCATTTATTCATTCCAGACAACATAGGTCCAATACAATTTTACATATACAATAAAAGCCATTTTATGGTATTTGAAACTCGTAAAAACCAGATTGATGAGGTTCCTCCTATCTATCTAAATAATAGCCGACTAGAAAAGGTAACGAGCTTCAAATACCTAGGCCATATTGCTACGTCTGATCTAAAAGATAATATGGATATCGAACGGGAACGCAGGGCCCTGTCAATTAGGGCAAACATGATTTCCCGTAAGTTCGCGCGATGCAAAAGGGAGGTAAAATTAACTTTATTTAAAGCATATTGCACCTCCCTACATACGTGTAGCTTGTGGAGGTTCTTCATGCAGCGGGCCTACGGGGCCCTCTGGGTCCAGTATAACAACGCGTTCCGGGTGCTGGTGGGGCTGCCTCGCTTCTGCAGCGCATCAGGGATGATGGACTGTTTTTATGGTACCATGCGCAAGCGATGCACATCCCTGGTGCGCCGGGTGCGGGCCAGCCCCAACCCCATCCTGCGTTCGATAGCGGACAGACTTGACTGTCCATACATAAGACACTGCTGCGAAATGCACATTTCCAGCAGTGTATGTTTTATAATAATTAGATTAAGATTAAATTATACTAGATTTAAATACTAACGTAATATAATTCTTACTAACAATCTGTATGAGTCATAATAGTTACTCGAAATAAATGTTTCTATTCTATATATATACAACCCGTTTAAAATACATATAAAAAAATACGTGAAGCTATGAGGTTTTTGCATAAAGCTCTTGAAAATATCAACTATAAAGTGTCTTTATAATTTTTAACAGACTTCAAAAAAGGAGGAGGTTCTCAATTCGACAGAATTTTTTTTATATTTTTTTTTGTATGTATGTTACCCGATATCTCCGTGAATCGTGAACCGATTTTCAACAAAATTGTTTTTTAATCGAACAGGTATAACTCCTAGATGGTCTCATTGTTACCAAGTCGGAGTCTGATGATGGGATCCTGGAGAAATCGAGGGAACTCGCAACTATTATAGGCACACCTATAGTGATTTCACTATTTTTACAGCAACTCGGCCACTTCCTCTTGGAATAGCGGATCCTAAGTGAAGTCGGTTCTTTTTTGTTTAAAATTATTTGCCCTAACTTCCTTTGTTAAAAAGTGATAGAAAATTTAATTGTTTATTTTATTTTATTTGACATTGACTCGATGTGATTCTGAGGTCAAAAACTGTTGTCCAACGTAAGTATAACATCACTATTAACATAAGGTTGCAGGTTACTTCTGGATGAAATTGGCACATGACCGTCGACCGGGACAAGTGGCGTACACGAAGAGAGGCCTATGCTCAGCAGTGGGCGATAAAGGGCTGATGATGATGGATGATGATAAGTAAATCAGCCATACCTGACTTGATGTAAGGTAGAATATAGTATTTCAATGGATCATGAGCACTGTTTAAAGCTGAAAACTTAACGGGTAATATAATTATACATGTTATTTACCAGTGAAATGCTTGACTGTTGGCTTTGATCTCAGGTGGCGTGAAAGTCGTATACTCGCCCAGGAACAAAATGTATTGCATCACATTGCGCAACCTGTCCTCCATCTGGGTCACCAGAACGTCTTCAGCTTTAGTGTAGTACTCAATGAGCTCCATCAAAGCAGCCGTGTCTGGCGGTGGGTGCAGCAGGGTGGCCGAAATGTTTGAATACTCTTCGTGTATCCTGCCACGGCATGTCAAATGTATTAATCAAGTTGATAAATTATAAAATATACAAACCAACAAAGCAATCATGATACTATTTAATTTAGGTACTTACGACTTAATCTCACTACGAAAGTCTTTCGTCATTCTTTTCAGTAACATGTTGGCCAGATTAAGAGCGGCTTGGCGCAGCGTGCTGATCAGATCAGTTCTGTGCATTCTGAACATTCCGGTCACAACCATTCCTTCTAGCGTTAGCACCATTTCTTTCGCTAACTCCACGTACTTGACCGATTCATTGCAAAACTGCTCAAATGTTTTTTCTGGTACTGAATTTAAGAAAGCTTCTACTTTTAACTGGGACTGAAATCAATGCATAACATTACACCAACCAACTAAATAAAGTAACTGACTCCTAAGTAAAGGTTATTGTATAGTTACATACCTAAAACCTTTTCAAAAGTTACTATAAAATATGACAAAGCACTTACCTCCCCATTTAACAAGCAAATATAAGGGTCAAAATCTTTCGTTCGCAACTCAGGGCCAAGCTTCTGTTCATTAATTAAATTATGTATATTTTGTCTGTTTTTCTCCACAAGCTCAAAATCTATTTTTGGCTAAAATAAGTCATTTATTAAATTAATCATATATTTCTTTTAGGTAAATCATATTATTTTCGAATCGTTATAGTACCTGCAGCGTGAATCTACCGTCAGGAATATAGTCATGATACAGCATAGTCTCCAATCGTGGGTACTGTCGACAGGCGTCTATTAGGAAATCGTATATAATAGATAATCGATCGATAAACTCATTAAACGTGGGCTCAAACTCAATGCCATCATCTGTATAGATGGCGTTTATTATGAACCCTTGATTGTCGCCCTGCAAATAGAAAATAGTAATTATTACTAACATTGCTTTTTATATTTAATTGTTAAATAAAAGTTACATAAAGCTAAAAGGATTGGTACAAAATTGTTTCTAATGGCTCCTCTACATGATGGACCATCATAGGGACGCAGATATGCGTTAGAGGGAGCTAACGATATTGCGATCTCGTTCCGTCGTATAGCTGCGTCCCTATGATGGCCCATCATGTAGAGCCAGCCCAAGATGTCAAAATTTCAAGAATCGTGTAATTCTAGGAGTGATATTTTGGCATTGTTCTATGCATGTATATAATCAGGAAAAAAACGTAAATACTCGCATTTGTAACAGTAACTATTTTTTATATAGATGCAAACACATCTTAGATACCTACTGTCACATCCAGTATGTAATCTGTAAAGTCTTGCATTGATTTCAAACACAGAGTTTGTAAATTATACGTCATTATGCAAGCTAAGCAATTGTAGAAATGCTTAATTTTACGAGCGTATTTTGTGTCTGGAATCTGTTTCTTCCTGATACCCTGTAAAAATATTACAAATTAAAAAGCCTTGTGCACGGACACTATCTAGACTAAAGAACATACATTGGCACAGTCGCCATCAGATATAAGTATCACCATCAGCAGCATGGTGAACTGTCTACTGGTAAGTTTCTGGGATGTCAGCATAACACTAACTCAATATTTATACATACGGGGTTCATTTCTGGGTCTTGAATCTCTTGATCCAGAATAATTTTTATGAGTTAGAACACTGTAACCGAACAACATTATCTAATTATTTAACGGCATCCTAGCCTAGTTGGTACTGACCCTACCTATGAAGGGGGAGGTCCCGGGTTCGAATCCTGGTCAGGGCATTTATTTATATAACGGAGCGGTCACGACGGTACTCAAAAATATGTGACCAAGCACCTTATCGCCTTGACAATAAATGCGTTGTTCAGATATTTGTCGCCACCTGGCCGCTCCGATATATCTGATGGCGAATGTACCATTAGATTACTTATATCATACTTGAAGAAAAACGGCCTGCAACGTAGGAATCCATTGAAGTGTAAGGACGTTACAAGCTGCTTCAATATGTCTCTTACATACGAAACAAAAATCTTGTAATTCGTAAGCTTCGTTTATTGTTACAATGTCCTTCATACTTATCAAACGGAGTTCACTAAAACAAAAAATACTCATGAAATATAGCTCTTCATACATTCTTCATGCATCGCTGTAAAGAAATTTAATAAAAACCGGTCAGGGACATGTCAGGCCATGCTCATTGTAGGGTTCCGTAGTTGCCTGTTACAATACAATACATCTGTTCAAATCCGGTTGGTTGAATGCTCTAAGGTAGGTACGTAAATATTTTTCCAGTTTTATTCACACCAAATTTCAGCTTTCTAGTGCTACTGGTCACTGAGCTAGACCGCGGACAGACGGACGGACATTGCGATACTATAAGGCGATTATCACACTGGCGATGGATCCGCATGCGGCGCCAGTGTGATAATCGCCTAAGGGTTCCCAGTTAACTACGGAACCCTAAAAATGTGAGTGAAAGTAGGTTACTTGAATTGTTTCCACCAAATCTGCAAGACTTGAGCAATGCAGGGGTTGACACTGTAGAGGTCCTTTAAAAGGGTCTTCTTGGCGACAGCATACCTCCCGCCTAGCGAACCGTCTGTAAATACCGCTTCATTTTTAAACGCTCCTGTGGTTCCCGTTTCTTCCTTCTGTAATAAATATTCGTACACATTATAATATATGTACGTTATATTAATTTATTAGTATAAATTATAATTACGTTATATTAATGAGTGGTTCAGTAAAAAAGTTGCAGTGAATTACCTGGAATATATTTGTATCTTATGCTAACTATGAAGCAGCTTATATTTATATATTAATCTGTATACAATATACTATAAATTAAAAATAAAATCATATCGAAAAATATGGGATTATTCGAGTTTGCTCATTTTTATTGCAATGTACTTTGAAAATTTTTGAACAACGCATTTTGACAATTTTCATTTGCCGTTTTCCACAATGCCACAATTGAATTCCCATTTTCACGACTTGTTTTATGTTTTTAGGAATATCATCTTAAGAATAACCTATACCAATTAACTGGATTTTATCTTGGGTAGTCAGGAAGTCTCTCCAATCTAACCTCTGCCAGATGTTATTCTATGGGAGACAAATTTCTGTAAAAATAGCAAATACACAAAAGTGGAAATTTCATGTAACTACCTCAAAGTGAAGTGAAGTCAGAAAAGTTTAATATTGAACAAAAGACAATTTAATAAGGTATTCATTAGTTCATAAAACTTGAAGAAAAAAACTATTTTTATGAGAAAAACACCATAAATTATCTCAAAAGGCGCTGTTCAAAAACTATTACGAGACATGTAATATAAAAGTCGAGAACTTGAATTCGCCCTTTTATTTTTAATACTATTGTGTTTTATTTTATAGAATAGGATCTGCAGATAACTATAAAAATGCACTGCTTTAAAATCACAAAATATAATGAAAAATCCCCATTACGTGCTGCCACTTTTTTTCCGCGCCACTCTTTAGGTAACTATAATAAGTTTAAAATGCTGCTTTGCAAAACAGTTAGGTACATAGAATCGTAAATTTTAATCACGCGAGGGCCTAGGCGAAGCAACTATGTAGCTGACTAGGTTAGGTATATAGCCTAATTTAGACGGTGCTAGAACTTGCATGCAATTTACACTGTACAGTCGCCATCAGATACACCGTGTTTTTTTTTCTTTAATTGCAAGGGTACATTCCTGAGCTTTAATTAAGAAAATTTCTCAAAGACACCAGTGTCTCCAGTTCTGAGATAATCGATAGTAAATTTTATTCTTTCTGATTGCGTTAACTTATATTAAGAAATACCACAACAAATGATGCACCTCTGTGTGTGACGTCAATAACATAAACTTCCTTTTGTATCTCGAAGTATTTGTAATGTTCAAAATTACATTGACATGTCCTAATTGTTTGAGTTACTTATAACACCCTAATACCTTAGTTACATTACTCATGTAACATTAGTGACCGATATGACAATGATTGTAAGATAAAAATATTTTGATTTTTTATAAAGTAAATTATGCCAATTCGTTTCCTTAATCGTACCATGGAGGGACATCACAGTTGGTCACGATCCTCAGTTATGAGGGAACGAAGAAGAAGAAGAAGAAGAATCGTACTTTATCATAATACGATATTATGCTGAAATTAAAGAAAATAAAAAAAACACGGTGTATATCGGAGCGGCCAAGGTGGTCCCAAATATCTGAACAATGCCTCTATTGTCAAGGCGATAAAGTGCATGTTCAGATATTTTGAGTATGACCAATAAATTCATATTGTAATAAAATAATGTGTTATACGATGTCGTACCATATTTGGATCTTTTAAAACAAAGTCCACTATTGCCTTTTTCATGCTCATTATGAAATCCTCCCGCATTTCGGCGGTAATCGAAAACAGAGTATCCTTCCATTGTCTTAATTTTAGTGTTAGCAAATTATGAACACTGAAATAAAAAAAATAAGATTTTAATTTATTACAGTTATTTTCATTCCTTTACTCTTATGGTATTTAATTATTTATTAGTTGGTTAGAAGTTGGTTATAAAAGTGTTTCACCAATTTGATAATTCATAATAAGATGTGTCTTGTCTAATCAATACTTTTTATTATAAGTTCATATTAACTCGAATATAGACAAGCGTTCGCCTCTGCCGAAAATATATGACCACTGGTAATACTCATTTATTTTGACGTTTCGCATACATTTGACGTCCCCCTCCTCCGCAAAAATCCGAAAATGACAGACATGGCCGGTCCGGTTGGTTGAATAGTGTAAGTATTTTACAGAACGTTGTAATATTATAATATTTATAATTAATAAAAATAGGGGGTAATTTACCGTAGTATCGTTTTGCTGTCCAGTGGCGCAACGTGGATGGTATCGAGGCCGTAATGTATGTAGTAGTAGTATCGTAACTTGTTTTCTTCCTCTGTGGGCGGCCTGCCGTCTCCGTCCTCGCCAGGAGCAGATTGGCATATTAAGTTCATAAGTTTAGACCTGAATTCTTCCTTCGCTTTTCTTAAAGCGTTAAAACTTTGCATTACTGCGTAAATTAGTTTAAAAACATTAATTATCCGAATAAATACATAGGTCTCTTTGAAAAATATAGATATTATAGTGTAATCTATTTTTGAATCATAAAAGGATAATATAATGAATGACCCGGCCGTTCGACTTATTAACACGGAATTATAACATGGTTTCCTGCGTACCTACATTATAATAAATTCAGAATATGGAATACATTGTACGTAATACTACGTACGTATAAAAACTTTTATTGGGATATATATTATATAGACTACCTAAGTTTTCAAATCTATATTTTGAATATCGCTTTACCTGTAGGACGTTTTTTTGCCGCTGCTTTGGATTCTTGCTGCCTTTTCGAGGATTTTGTAGGTTTAGATGGGAATTTGAGGAGTTCCTCAGGTAACGAATATAGTGGATGTGTTCTAATTCTGAAGTCTTCTGGCATCATATCTAACTTTCGAACTTTTGGCATACTACCACTTGAAGACGATGACTCGGGTTGACTTTTCTTTCTAGTTGGTTTATTTCCTCGTTGCATGATGGCTGAAGAGTGAAGGTGGCCCTGCAGGTGGCAATTAAAAATATGTAACAATCTGATACTTGTATTTATACTCTATTTACCAGATTATGGTGTGGTAAGGCAACTAGTTAAGTTCTCACCTGTTTAATCGAGCTTTTTATCTCTGACCCTGTCTATATCTCTCATACATCACTTAATAGAAATGAAATAAATAATTAACTAATTCAAACTACAAACTGAAGTAGGAATGAACAATACTATATCATAATATTGACATTACAACAAAATAATCACGTCTCTATGGAAACGGCGACTAATTTCCACGTTCCAATCCACGTCAATCAAATGGGGAAGGCCGGTGAAGTGGCCGGTGAAAATTCATCATAGAGGGCACTGCAATCGATGGTCAGGGGCATAGATATACCACCCATAGACCTGACACGGAAATAATAATACCAAGATTGAACGGGATGGTCTTATTACACTTTCCGTAGATATGACAGAGAAGGCGCTATTATCGTTGGTCATAAAGCTCTATATAATGGAGTAAGCTTAGGTACATTTCCCCTCTGTCAACGTTATTAGCAGGAAAATCTAATAGGTTTATAAAAACTATTTCAAAAATCGATTACACGCATTCAGTTCATCGTTTTCAGTGAGTAAAGAGCTCCGTGAAAATGCCTTTATGTATTGTTTTTAGGTGTAAAAAATGTTCTATTATGTCTAGTTTACAAAAATATGAAATATAATATCACATGTAATTATAGTTTTACTTTTTTTATCATTAATATTATGATTAAAAAATTATTCCATATCGAAAATCCAGGGTCGTTTACTAAATCGATTCAAAGATAATCGTTTATTTTCTGACGGGCAGTAACTATTATGACGTTTGACACTTATGCATATTTAACGCCCCTAAGGATTACTGCCTTCTATATTTTGTTTGAAAATACAAGCAAAAATGATCCTTGGCTTTTTTGTTTGACATTTGCAAGGACTGCATCCAATAATGAACCATATTTCAACATATGTAAAATCAACTATTTGTTGCTCCATTTAGTGTCGTGACTTACTGTCAAATATGCGTGATATTTTCAAGTGAAAGGTACATCATTGTCCTTTATCAATAAGGCGATGCTGCTATAAAAAATCATTTAGAAATAAACTTTATTAACAACCGAAAATGATGTACCTTTAAATTGAAAACGCCATACGTATGCTACCTCGCCCCCCTCAGATTTTGGCAGACTTTTTTGTTTGGAAAGATGAGGCGATGGCTCCTCCATTTATAGAGCTTTATGTCGTTGGTACTTATCATAGACTCACCCTTGTGATCATTGCTTACTTCCAAAAGGCCCTAAGTACCTACAATAGAAACGTTTGTTTCCCTTCATCGCTCTTTTATTTGAAGGGTAACAATGAAACTGACTAAATTATGTAGGTTAGTTACGGTATGCTATCAGCCATCTTGAAACGTGTTTTAAAATGAGTCGCGTTGCGTGTATTCTGTCCTTTAGGGTGGGTTGCGTATGCGGTCTCTACTGTCTTTAAATTCTTGCTTTGAGGTCAGGGGTGGGTCAGGGTATTATCTATCACGTATTATGTAACCACGTAACTCTTGGTCTAAGAGCTGGCCACGTCAGATATGACACAATAATGAGAGTTTTGTAACCAGTCCAGTTAGATTGCATTACCACTTTATTGCTAGATCCGGGCAACTGGCAGCTTTTAATGGGTGGAGATCAGAGTGACAAACCAACAAAGTTTTTAAGTTGGAAAAAAGTAATACCGAAATAGGTTAAAACTGCTGAAGTTGTGTCATTTATAGAGAACAGGACCTATATTTTAACATCATAAGAATAAAAAACATTGTGTATTATTGCGGAAACAGTAGACCAGTAATCAAAAATTACATTAAACATCATTTGGCACTACTTCCCCCAACCGAAACTTTTGGATATTATATAATCTAATTAGTTACATAATTTTTCATAATATTGGATCAAACCCAGAATTCTAGAATTAGCCCAGTCATATTTAACACCAGAAATCGCTAAAATGGAAACCTAACGGCTAGTTCTGATTTCTTGATATATTGTTAGGATCCCTACCAGCATCATATATCTAAGTTTGCAGCTACGAAAGACCTGTGCTGACTTTGCAGCACTCGAAAAACAGCAAAATTTTCGCACTTTTTTTTAGTATTCTTATTATAAGTCCTAAACTATGCGGTTTACAAACAAATTATATAAGACGGGTTTTCAGAATTTTTTCTTAAAGAAACCTACATGTTATTTTTGAAGACCTTTTGAATGATGTACATCATGTTGATATTTGATAAAAAAATAATATTTGACAACTAGTTACATTTATGGAGTGCCCCCCTAAAAATTTTTTTTTCAGTAATTTCACTACAAAACTAAGTAGCGGCACTCAAAATACACCTTATGTTAAAATTTGATAAAGATACGTCTAAAAGTTTCCGAGTAAAATGGCACTCCATACAAGTACCAGACCAAGTAAGTAGTAGTTACCTACATGTATGGAGTGCACCTCGGTTGTTTATTGGAGAAAACTTACGTATCGGGGGGTGATATTGCTGGGTTTAAGTCCCAAAGTCCCGTAGTAGCAGTGCCGCTTACATTTCCTCTTACATTTTGGGTATTTTTAGGGGGCTTTCGGCGCAAGTTACTTGAGCTTCAAAAAGTTCTTAGGCTGTGCTGCTCTACTATATAAGTTTTTTATGCTAATAGATAGTGCATATTGCGTAGTTTTAAAAAGTAGTAACTCCATGTCGACAATCGGTCCCTTTGTCCGTACAGTCGCCATCAAATATATCGGAGCGGCCAAGGTACTCAAAAATATCTGAACATGCACTTTATCGCCTTGACAATAGAGGCGTTGTTCAGATATTTATGACCACCTTGGCCGCTCCGATATATCTGATGGCGACTGTACAGTGGTCCGTACAGTATACTGACACACATATGGAATATCCAGCAATTAAACAAAGTTATATTTTACAGTTTTAATCATGAAATTAATAATGAAGTACATAATACCAACCAAGTAATTACGTAAGTATTTAACACCAAAATATAAATAATGTTGGTGACACCATATAATGATGATGATGATGATGACGGTACTTATGGGTTTGTAAGTATATGACCGATATGCAACTTATGAATTAATAATTAAAACATTATATTAAGGGTAAACTGTAAATTCAAAATTTAAAGAGACAAACAGAAATTGTAAGCCGCCGTCTAGTGATTTTTTTTAATATCATTTTAAGAATCCCTGGGTTCAGCCATCAAACCTCGAGCAAATTGACCTTTTTAGGGTCACAACACACCTAGCGGAATTCCTCGCGGAATTAGCGGAAGTAGCGGAAATTTGTCTGTGGTAGCGGAAATTTGTCTATGGTAGCAGATTTTTTGTATGGAAGCCATAGACAAATTTCCGCTACCATAGACAAATTTCCGCTACTTCCGCTAATTCCGCGAGGAATTCCGCTAGGTGTGTTGTGACCCTAAAAGATAAATAAGAACCATAGAGTACCGAACTCTTTAGTGAGTTAGCAGCCCTTGCGCATGCGAATAGCTGATCTGTGATAAGAACATTCATTTATATGCATAAACACAAAACGGCCTCTGTGACGCCATCTCTTGGGCAGGTGTCCAGTCTCTTTTTTTTTATTTTTCATAAATAGGTTGTATTCCTTGCTTATATGTATATGAAATGTCACTGGCTGATTCACTATTTTGACAGCGGATAGGGGCTTTTGCAGTTTCATTTCTTGTCACATTGTGCACTGCGATCGTTCTTGTTACCCCCACCATGCACTTCGCACATAGCGAATACACACACAGTTTCCCTTCCTTTGCTTCAACAAAAACAAAAAGGCACCATAATTCATAAAATTTAGTCTACGTGTAAATAAAGAAATGGCTGCGTAAATAGGTTTCAAAATTTATAACAATAAGTAATTCATAATTACGCTATATTGACTCTACACATACTAAAGACCAGTATAAAATCCTTTAAAAATAGTTCAAAGTTTTAGATTGACTAGAAGTAGCAGAACTTTTATTTTAAGAATAGTTTTTTTTCATAAAAGATACATTTTAATACCAATGAAACTGATCAAAACCATATCTATAAAACTGTTGTAAATGTTTGAAACTTTGTATGACAACGCATGCCACGGGCTTGATATTAACAGAACTGATATTACTTATTGACTTGTACAGTCGACGTCAAAAATGTTTACACTTTTGCACCTTACTCCATTGTAGGTAATAAGTAATAAGGTGCAAAAGTATAAACATATTCTTGACGTCGACTGTACTCGTTACCTACATGTATACTCATATCTGAACAAGGGTAGATATAATTTTTCTTTTTAACAACACGACATACTCCAATTAAGATCATAATTGTTAAATTGTAACACGCCAGTTAAATCAACAAAAGTAAAATTAAGAAAAAGCATCATAATTCTAAAAGGGCAGCTGTGTGAGAAGCGCTACTCCGCGCAAGATCCAATGGTCGGGCGGCATGCTCGTGGGCAGCCGCATGAATAGGATGTAGTTGGTGGAGTGGCCCGTGGTGGACAGCACGCCGCGACGTTCACCCGTCTTGTACAGCGGACAGTTGTAAAACTCGTCCTTGGGGATGTCCACGGTCTTTATGGGAATAAGCCAGACCTGAAACATGTGATACTTATTAATATCATACTTAGATTTCACATAAAAATTTGTAAGGAGCTTTGAGGTAAGACATATGAACTTAAATTTATTGTACCAAGTTGAGGCCTTAATCTATACTTTTCTTATCTATTCATTTGTGTTACGAACATTATCCCAATCCCCAATAGTACGTAATCTAAATAAATTACGTAACTAAAAAATAAAATAATTAAAAATTAAAAAACACGACTGCGTTTATTTTAAATGAACTGAAAAGTTAAAAATAAGCTCTAAACATGATTGAGAATGTCTTTGAAACCTTATGGTTGAGACTGTGCCTTCCTACACCCTGACGTACGCTGGATCTTTTAAAATACATATTTTACTTCGATCGCAGTGGGGGGACCTTTTAAACTGTATAACACAATACCCATAAAAAGGTCCCCCGACTGCAATCGAAGCAAAATATGTATTTTAAAAGATCCAGCGTACGTCAGGGTGTAGGAAGGCACAGTCTCAACCATAAGGTTTCAAAGACATTCTCAATCATGTTTAGAGCTTATTTTTAACTTTTCAGTTCATTTAAAATAAACGCAGTCGTGTTTTTTAATTTTTAATTATTTTATTTATTTAAAACCTTTTCGTGACATAGAATACTTAAGCGAACTTTGGATTAGTAATCGAAAGTATAAAGACGGTTTTTTTAACACTTTTTCACTTAAAAAGCGCTGGTAGCCTGGCTAGCAGTAAGACGTCCGGAGGTCTCGTATTCAACCCTCGGCTTGTACCACTGAGTTTTTTGGAACTTATGTACGAAATATCATTTGATATTTACCAGTCGCTTTTCTAACTAACTAACTATTTTGGCTCAACGATCCAAAGAGAATCTTGGCCTCCGAAATCAGAGCTGCGCGCGACCGAACCAGCGAAGTCTGTGGGCTTTTGTTACGCCGATGATACCAATATTCGGACCCAAGTCCAGCCACCAACTCTTCGATCTCGACATTCCTTCGTGAGTCGCTTTTCGGTGAAGGAAAATATCGTGAGAAAACCGAATCTAATCCCAAGAAGGCCCAGTTTTCTCCTCTGTGTTGAAAGGAAAGATGGCAGTCGCTCTCGTAAAAAAATAGTACATACGCCAATTCATGGGATTAGGTTCCCAAGCGGACCTCAGGCTTAAATGAGCCGTGGCAAAAAGCCAGGATAAACACAAGGAGGATGATGACTTTTTATCATGTACAGTCAGCATCAATAGTATCTTCCTACACGAAGGCCTCAAAAATATATGACACGCTCCTATGGCTCTACAAATAAGAGCAGGTCACATATTTTTGCGGCCTTCGTGTAGAAAGATACTATTGATGCTGACTGTACCTACATACGTATTTACTTGTTTTTTAGTATCCAAGAGGCTAATTGCATGACCTTATACGTGACTTAGCGCGACATGAGTTGGCATATATCTATGGCAATAAACTTCTTGGTGCCAAGATCGAAACCAATTTTGTTCAGCATACCTAGTTTATTTTAGCTTGTGGTCTGTGTCTTCAATAGACTATTTAACACACAGTGTGTAACAGAGGACACGCCAGTCCACTTAACCTCTCAACGCATAAAACCATACTGTCCTAGCCTCCAATTTTTCTCCCAGAACTACACCATGGCTACGCTACAGTATTGTTGAATATAGGTAATTTTATCATCAAACTCCACAAGAACTAGCTTCTTTGGCTCAAAGCGGCGTAGTGCAGCACATTTTTTTACGATACTGGACGTGATGTTGTAAGAAGTATCTTAATACCGCGAAGTAGAACATTTCATTACATTCAGAGCAAGGACGCGTCATACTACACTTAGTTGCATTGCATTGTCCGCGAGGCAACCGGATGGCTCGCGGTATTAAAGCTAGGTCACAGCTCATTAGAGCGCCTCGGCAGCCGACCCACACTGCCTCGTCGCTCAGCGTCCACTCGTTGTCGAGTTGATGTAGTGAGTGCATGACCATACAAATTCATATAAAGAATAACTAACCGCTCGAGGTGAGGCTGTTAGGGGCGGGTGCCGAGGCGCTCTAATGAGCTGTGATCTTTAAGCTCCCTACGTGCTGTGGAACCACCCTATGCAACCCGAAATGACCCACGTTGGACCTTGGCTTTCATCCTCCTCCCCTCAATTACTTTATGTGATCCAGAACGAGCATGCAAATGGCCATGTGCACCGGCTGGTCGGTAATCGTTTCGTCAGCTGTTAGAAAAATGAGGGGGGGGGGGGCGATGAAAAACTAAGTACAACGTGGGTCAATTTGGGTTGCATAAGTTGGTTACACAACACGTAGGGAGCTTATATACCGCGAGCCATCCGGTTGCTTCTTGGACACTATAACTACGCGCCATTGCTTTAACTAATATTATTCCTCCCAAGTCTCTAATACTTACAATTAAAACATGTAACTTTTATATATCTTTCGACTCAATAGGTTGGAACCTATTGTTTTAATTTAATTTCTAAAATGTTCGTATTAACTAAATAATATTTTTATATGTGTATCATATACATTTTTGTAATCAGCGTGAAAAGTTCTTCATTTTGATACCCCATTCGATAGGTTTGCAAGATTTTTTTTTCTTAGGTTTGCGCAATCTGGAATATTTTGTCCGCAATATTGTTTTTACGGTAACGTCACATAGCCTATGTTACTTGGGATAACGTAACGATTCTAATGATACCCCATACATCTAAATCGGTTCAGCCATTCAGTTGTTCTAGTGGAACAAAGAATTTTATTTTAGCCACATACATACATGAACCCTGAAAACAATACACTCCTTTTTTTGGGCAGTCGTGTAAAAAGATTACATTAGGACCTGCTTTCAGCTACAAATATTTGAATTTCCCCCGTAACTCAAACTGTCCACTACCTCTTGTTAGCCTTTCAGTTAAAAAATCGCAAAGATACACTGGTAAGTTACATGAAACTTACCATTTGGAGGTGTAGTTGCAGTAAGGTTTCTAAGGAAAAATAAAAGTTAATCAACTAATAGGTAAAGGAATAGGTTATACTTACTCCTTTGCATTTAGCAACTATAACCAACTTATGCAATCCAATCCAATACAGCAAAGAAGCTATATGCTAATTCGTTAGCAAATCAGTGTCATAATCGTAACCGTGTAGATGTGTCAGATACTTACCGGCGGGAAGGTGTCATAGAGCACCTTCGGGTGCGACTCGTCTATATAATAGTCCTCCATGTTCCAGCGCGCGCCCTCCATGAACAATCCATTGATGTACACGCCTTCTGCGGGCCGCTCCTCGATCTCGAATGTGCGCTGCACCTGCGATCATGAAAAACCTTTGTGTAATGAAGAATTACCCTAGCACGTCAAAATTACACGGCAAGTAAATTGTCATGTCATAATTTTCGGTGAAGTTTGAGTCTGTCTGTTGGTCTATTATCTTCAACAGTTTCAGCAAAATGTTTTGTTAGTGTAAGTACCTCATAGTGGAAGGCTAGCTGATCGATGGGTATTTTGTACTTGCGCGCGTAGCTCTGCTGCGCGGCGGTGAGGAACGCCTGCGGGAAGTAGAAGCCCGACAACCAGAACACCACCGGCGGGCCGTTCGCGTGCCAATGCTGCGCACAGTGAAATATATAAAATCACACTAAATGGCATACCTGTAATCGTATTGAAATAGATGGTAGTTTAACTGTCCAAGATCACCTGTAGGAATTCAAGTCGGGCCAGAAGATCGTCGAAGTACGCCGCGAACGGCTTGAGCGAAGGGTAGCTCTTGCCAGCCCACAACGCCGGTATCCGCCCGCGGACCATGCTCGTCAGGACCTCCTCCGTTACATCCGTTAGCACACTCACGCCTGTATCGATAATTATACATTAATATTTTTCTACAAACATAACTTGCTCGACGAGGTAATAGAAAGAACCTTGTACTGCTCCAATGACGGCTCGAGAACTTGTCCGGACAATGGTGACGAGCCGTTCAAAACGCGCCGCCTCCTGGATGACCACGATGGACATGGGCGACATCTCGGCAGGCTTGAGGTCGCCCTCGTGCGATGGGCCTGATAGGATTTTAGCGGGCAGCCGCGCCAGTACGTCTTCCGCAATGGCCATTGCTTGCTCCTCCGGTGTCGCACCTGCCCCTCCGCCAGCCATCGTATCCTACACGCATAGCAAAGTATAATTAGTTAATATAGGTATGGATGCAGGGTGAATAACGTTACTTTCTGCATGTGTATAAGTACTAATTTCAAGCAACATTTTATTCTGATAACGTTTATAATTATTATGCTTACCAAATATTTCTTGAGAAGATCCTTGTGGCATGTAGGTAATAAATAAAGATGACATTGACATACATGTGTGTATGTATAAGGTAGTACTTAAAAGTGTAAAATTTTAAATTACATATCGTCAGGTACCACCCCAAGGCGGCCCCAGGGGCGTCACCCTAAGGCGCGAATATAAAATAAAGGATGTGGTGGAGAAATTCGCAGCCATCAGGTATAGTCTCAGTAGCTCAGTTCCCAGAGTCGCGAGTTCGAGTCTCGCCTGAGGCAGTGAATTTTTCTACTTTTCCTTTATTTCTAAACATTGTGATATCGTCAGGTGACAAGCAAAACTCACTAAGTACTACCACAAGTTCATAACCATAATGAACCATTCTGGCAACATTAAAAACGTTGATTTTCGTTTAATTTTTCTTTGTAGTGAGTTTTGCTTGTAACCTGACGATATATGTACGATACATTTATGTAAGAATTTTTATGGTATTTTCTATAACATCCAAAAATAAGCTCAACCGTGAAGATAAATTTTAAATATGTAGGTATGTTGGGGATAAGTCAAGAGTACAAAATGTATCAAAAGGTAAAGTATATTGTATCGAAATAAAAAACCGGCGAAGTGCGAGTCGGACTCGCACACGAAGGGTTATGGCCGTTATAGGTCGCGCGAATACAAACTACTAAATTGAAATGTCACTTACCAAACGATCCTTTTGTTGTGAACCGGCAAATGAATGAATGAAACATAAAAAATGTTGTTTTCTAAAATCTACATATACCCACTAAATTCAATATACGTAATAGTGCGTTTCTATCATTAATAAATAATATAATGAAATTTTATTTAAAAACACCACGTTAAGCCTGGGCTAAATAAAAGATTACAATATATCTACAAAAACTAGCTAATTAAATAAATAATTAACATTTATGATACTGCATTAGAGTGTACCTGCGTCAAGATGGCAGTATCGAGCAACTCATTAGCCTCGCGGAAGTGCTTGGTGATGTCGGCGTTGGTGTGGAACCCAAACACTCCGGGCGGCGTGGCCACCGGCAAGGACCGCGCGAACGCGATGAAATCCGCGTGCTCCTTCAGTTCCGGTATGTAATACGTACCTGCGTACCACATATTTACTTTCATTAATAGCCTATAGTGTGTCCCACTGCTGGGCATAGGCCTCCCCCCTCCATTTCTATGCGTCTCGGTCTCGTGCGATTTCTGGCCAGTCGTTAAGAAATGCGTCCAGATCATCCCGCCATCTCCGCCTGGGCCTGCCAGCCCCCCGCCCGTCTTTTGGCACCCACTCTGTGGCTATTTTGGCTCACCTCTGTGGGTGCATGCGACAGACATGGCCGGCCCAGTCCCAGCACATATTTGTATCCAAATATATTTTTTTTACAGGAGCCATATTTTGTACGGACATATTCTTTGCAAGTACTTACTACATTGTATAATTTAGTTCTTACCAGTGGGTTCTAGTTTATACTTGTCTTCGCGAATAGTTCTCAGGTTGTAGAACTTGTACAGTATAGTGTTGAGGCAGCGGCGATCCCAGTCGTCCGTGACCCGCCCGCCGTAGTTGCACTCGCCCGTCAGGTAGCGCAGCGCCACGAATTGCACGTCCTGTCACATTTATCTTATCAGCTTCAGTTTCAATACAAAAAAAAAAAAAACAAAATCAAATAATTTATTCAAAAATAATTGTACAGATAATTCTTAGAACTATGCATTATTATTACAACTTGCAATACATATTGACATAAGATTTTTTTTACACAAATCTACGTATTTAGATACGTACTTACATGCATTGTATTAAGGATATCCAAGTTTTCCAACCTAGATCCATCCTAGGTGTGCCTAAACTGCCTAACTAAATAACTCAATGGCGCACCAACCCAAAATGAGTCCTGGCCTCCGACACTAGTGTACGCTAGTTGTCTCGATCTAGCGCAATCTCCTACCCGTTAAGGACTTGGAGATCGCGCAGGTCCGATTCCGCAGCGTCGCCTCAGCGATACCTGAGACTACCTGTTGGCCCTGGTCCTGCTACGCGCCCCAGGTAAGCCAAATTAGCACCGCGATCCTCATCCATTCTGACAACGTGGCCGAGCCAACGGAGCCAGTGTGCTTTCGTCTCGCCGATAATACCAATTGGAGAGAATTGGAGAGGCGTTGTTCAGATATTTGTGACCACCTTGGCCGCTCCGATATATGTGATGGCGACTGTATATGGTTGCTATACAATTCATTTCACAATAAAATGTTAGAAATCGAATGGTATCATTGTTTTTTTTTAAATTCGTACTTACAAAAATCTAAAAAAATTGAAAATTTTAAGCCTGAATCTTTGAACCATTATAATAGATTTTTTTATGTTTACTTTATTTGCATATTTTGATCATTTTGCATCCTATCAAGTAAATTTTATTGCATAATTCAACATGTGTCTTCATCCCTATTAGATATCATAGTTTACATAGTGTGTGATTGAAAGTTATAATAATCGAACTTAAAGAATTGACATGGCAGTATTGCGAATAACCAGAACTGTGACAAGACTGACAATAAAGTTCGAGGAGTGAGCGGTCAAACCAGATAAGTCAAAATATTTTTTGCCACTCTCATGCATTGTCCCTTTTTGCTTGGACGCATATTGGATAGTAGGTTATCAGACGTGACTAACGTCATATTCGTTGAGGAACATCGCAAGCTGCGTGATGCTGATGCGAAGGTCGGTCTCGTTGAACTCGTAGCGGATGTTCCAGCCCAACGGGCCGAACTGCCGCCGCTCCTGCACCACCGCGTGGAAGAAGCATAAAGCGAACAGCAATTTTTTGAAGTTTTCAGGCTGCCTGTTGCTTTCGAACCACTCTGGGTCATTTATCGGATCGCTTTGGTAAGATCGAGCGATGTTCGCTCTTAACCCTGGAATAGTAATAAGATATCTTGTAGAAGGCGGGGAGGGGGGGGGGGAGCGCGAGGGGTTCAACGAGTCATCTTTCAATTTAGATCAATAAAGGCTAAATCGTCCTCATATAATTGAATATTTAATGGCTCCTTAATGAGTGACTTCACAATTTTTGAAATAGGATTGTTAACTATAACATCCCTAAAAGTTAAATCTAGCCAAGCCATGCTCAGATATATCGGAGCGGTCAAGGTGGTCACAAATATCTAACAATGCCTCTATTGCCAAGGCGATAAACTGCATGTTCAGATACTTTTGAGTAGGTACCCTGGCTGCTCCGATATATCTGATGGCGACCCTTACCTTGCGGCGGTTCGTTAGTCATCTTGACCCCATTTTGCAACACGTAAACGGGGAAATGGTCCGCGGGGTATGAAGTAAGCCATAGTCTAAAGTCAGTATTTACATTGTCTGGTGTTAAACCTTCGCATATCTGCAAAAAGTAATCATGATATTAAATTAGGGAATAACCGAATGTATACAACAACAAATGTTAGCCTTACCTTTTCCAGCATTGGCATCCAACTCTTTGCAAGGTGACAGTTTTGTAGCACTACCCAAGTACCCATTCTTACTCCTTCGTCAATTAGTTTCACAGCAATAGGTCCTTGGCCCTGACCAAGGGATAACGAGAACAGACGCGACGATCCAAAGCCCTAAAAAAATACCATTATTTGTTCTACTCATATTAGAAAAAAACATTGAAATGTTTTTTAATTTTACCTGATCATCAGCAAACTTAAGTAGCGTTCCCATGGGATCCGATCCAGGGGTAAGAACAAACAGAAGTGGTATGCAGCAGTGGGACTCAAAGAATGAAGATGCCAGGTCAAAGAGTGGCGGCTCTACAAACTGACGGCCCATCTCCCCTGAAATATGAAAGTCAATGTAATAAAAAATACATTTAGCTGAACAGAATTAATTTAGGTTAGGTTTGTATGCTTTTCGCACGTCACGAGCATTTTTCTTTACATTACCTTCCACAAAATTTTGCACCGCATGTACCATCATATCTAAGCGCAGGCATCGTAAGACCATTAATTTCTGAAAATAGGAAATTAAAAATAACCTGCATAACAAATATCAATAGTTGCAGAAATATTTTTAAAACAATTACTGTAGGTATAGTATGTACAGTCACCATCAGATATATCGGAGCGGCCAAGGTGGTCACAAATATCTGAACAACGCCTTTATTGTTAAAGCGATAAGGTTCAGATATTTTTGAGTACCGTACTGTACCTCCAAAATGGAATAACTACTCAGTAGGTACTTATAATATCAAGAGGAGTGCCTGATTAGCCGAATTCTTGTTCCAGTCAATGTTATTAGTAACGAGGCTTTTAATATTGTGTGGACCAAATGAGAATCCGGTTAACAGAACAGGAACTAGTAGTTATACCTCAAATGCTTTCAATTTCGTGTTCCAAGGCTCGGGAAGTGGCTGGTTGTGAGGGTCGGGCGTGTCACAATATGCTTCCCAAGCACTAATATTCTTCTCAAAATGATCTACTATTCCATGAAATTCGTCAATTTCGCTCAAGCTGTGAAGAACATTGGTTAAAATGTTTATTTCTCCTTTTACAAAATCTATTACGCACCTTAGGTTTAAGCGAACAAACTTTTTTAAGGTGAGGTGGGCGTAAGAATTTATCAAATTAAATTTTCGACACAATTTTCTATCGAGCGAACTTAATGCAAAAGTGTACAAACTCCAATTTTCTTTGTATTAAGGATATTAATTATTATATATCCATATATATAAATACCTATTAAAGTCGGCCCAAGCTGCTGGACTGAGAAACTGGACGGGATTGGGCGGCAGGTGCTTCGGCTGGCCTCCTCCCATCAGAAACAACACGTGGCTTTGTTTAAGCTTGCCCTCCGCTATCATTATAGTTATCGTTAGCAGCAATGAGAACACCATTTTATCCTTAAATGTTACAATTCAATATCAAATTCCACCGTTTTCATTTATGGGTGAGGAAAAGTGCGTCCGGTCTATACTCTTTCATAGTATTCATTCTCTTCTTTCTCTTTCTATTATTGTCTTAATAGGGATTATTACTGGGACAAAATAAATTCTAAATCCAAACCTAGAACTCAAACCATCGCTATAATTGTTTTTATTTAAATCGTTCGAGTGATTATTTATAATCCATACAAAGTTCTATCCGTCTAACCCTTTCCGTGAAAACTCTTTTAAATTTATGATTTCGGGGATGAAAATTATCTTTTGTCCGTTCCTCGGACTTCCAACTACTATACCAAATTTTATCTTAATCGGTTCAGCGTTTTAAGCGTGAAGAACTAACAAACAGACAGACACACTTTCGCATTATTAATATAGATTTATTTAAACCTGCCGTGCTGAACTTTAAAAATACCATACAAAGTATACCTAATCAAGTAATCAGCAATCCAAATTAAATAGAAGTATATAGGGCGAGTAAAACAGATAAAGTAATTATTATAAACTGTAATTAATGTCATATACCTACAGTCAGCAGCAGAAGTAGCTAAGCGGGTGAGGTGTTCAAAATTAGCTTGACACGACTTTATTGATAAGAGAATAAGAGCGCGTGAAGCTCTTTTTGAACACCTCGACCGCTTAGCTACTTCTGCTGCTGACTGTACTTCAGAAAAAGTGAACAAGTCTGTGTCCGAGGCCAGATTTGAACTGGCGTCTTCAGCTTTTCCGGCAGACGCTCTGACCACTAGACCACCTTGTCACGTAGGTGGAACCGTTCGAATTTTCTCAAGTTGGTACCTATATACAATCTTCTGAAACGGCTAGGTGCCGTTGACCATAATCTAAGGGCATGAAAAACATGTTTGCACCTCCTATCCGAATCACTTACGCGGTTGTGGTATAGCGAGAGATGCCATCTCAAAGTAAAAAAAGTAAAGTAAGTATTTTTACAGCTAGACTCAGAAACCTTTTCGAATAAACTCCTGCAAATGTTTGCGTAGAGCGAATATGTGAAGTAAGCGCGTAGTATCGCCAGCCGCTCATCAATCTCGTCCTTTTTCTCGGTGTTGTCGATAGCTCCAGTGAACAGGCCTTCGAACCATCCCAACGAATACTGATACATTGGGTCGATGTTCGCTAAAGATGCTGCAAATAATACATTAGTGTATCCTTTTAAATAATAATCATAACTTACAACTTGAATTTTAAGAAATTGTTTACAAAACGAAACCGTCTTCAATGAATCATTGAAAGTGCTTATTCGAGTGAATTGTAGTAATTATGAAATTAAACTCTTACCAGCTTATTCGTAAACGTGTTCCGAACCTCATTTAATTAAATAATGTTTTGTCTGTTTCTAACAAACACAACTGTAGAAGTGACAGATAAGGACAAACGCTGACAAACGCTTAGTTTAATGAGGTTTGAAATACGTTTATGAATAAGCGGGTTAGTGCTTGAAGATGGGGACAGGGTCTCCAAAAAATATCATATAATAGGTATAATAATAGGTCGCAGTTCTAACCTAACCTACCCCACTATGCGTAGCGTAGCAGTTCGTTTCTGTTGAGGTCGCAGTTCTAACCCAACCTAACCCACTATGCGTAGCTGCTTGTTTCTGTTGTGGTCGCAGTTATAATCCAACCTAATCCACTATGCGTAGCTGCTTGTTTCTGTTGAGGTCGCAGTTCTAACCTAACCTAATTCACTTTGCGTAGCAGTTCGTTTCTGTTGAGGTCGCAGTTGTAACCTAACCTAACCTTAACCTTTGCTGTACTTTTCTGTTGGGGCCGGAATTGTCTTTCTGCTTAGCGAAAAATGTATACTTAAAAGATTTCGGATATAAGGAAATAAACTACTTCAAGAATAGTATGCTGAATCATTTGCGGACAAGTAAGTACCTATTCGAAATGTTGTGATTTATACCAGATACGGTTTCTACATTATTATTCACCGAAAAGCGATAATGCCAAAACTGTTATGCAAAATGCGTTTCGGACAAATAAAAGTATGCCAAATAGAAGGTGGATCCTCGAGGAATACACGTAAGTATATTCGGTAGAATACACGTAAAAACATTGGAAGCTAGTATTTTTTGTACTTCTTTTGGGCAAGGTCCTTTCGAGCAAAAAAAGCTTCGTTGATGGAAACCTATGAGACGCCGAAACTATAAAATTGGACTACGAATATTTTAGTGAAGTTATTAATTATTATTATATAACTTTCGTCGGTGCGTGTAATAGGTAATTTTAATAAACGATTACCCGGAAGTACATAAATACTCATAAACATGGTAATAGTTATATTGAATTTGCCAATAAGGAAGATAAATAAAGTTTGTTATTAAAAATACAAACATTGAAAACATATAAAAAATAATTATTGAAGATTAATAAATATAAATAAAGAAATAAATAAATATTAGGACAATCTTATACAAATCAACCTAGTCCCACAGGAAGCTCAATAAGGCTTGTGTCATGGGGTACTAGGCGACGATATATATAATAGATAGATATAGTACTAATTACATACAAACATTCCATAACCCAGGAACAAATGTCTGTGATAAACACACAAATAAACGCCCTGACCAGGATTCGAACCCGGGACCTCCTGCTTTGTAGGCAGGGTCACTACCGGCTAGGCTAGGCGGCCGTCAAAATAAAGAAAATGAAGTTTACCAATAAGGAAGAACAAGTTCGTGGAATGTTTTGCGATTGGCACGTAGTCTTCGCGGGCTAAGTCAATAGCTTTCTCGGTCACTATAGCCACTTCTTGTTTCTCTTTTATTTCATTTGACGTGTCTTTTGCGGAGTTCAAAATCTAGAATCGGAAATTAAAACAATTAGTATAACGTCCGGGCTTGATGTGGCTCGGACTTTGTTATGTCGCAAGAAGTTAGTAGCAAAATTATTTTCATTTCGTGCGTGCCCAACTCTTGAATGTGTTCTTCTGTTTGAATTTCATGTTAAAATGTAATTTTGCTCCCTTGTGATGCAATCTGCTATCAATCATATCATCATCATCATCTTAAGAGCCTTGCTCTTGTCGGTGGAGTAATCGCCATTCAGTCCTGTTCTCCGCTAATGTTTTTAGCTCTTGATACGACATAATGTTGGCTTTTTCTTTGGCTTGGTCTAGAAATGCACGTCTTGGTCTTCCTCGGCCTCTTCTATTTGGTATTCTCCCTTCAATAATCGTTTTTATGTAATCATCATGACGTATCAGGTGCCCTAACATATTTCCCCTTCTGTTTTCAATTGTTTTGAGTAGGCATCTGTTCTCCCCTACCACATTCAGCACTTCTTCGTTCGTTCTTCTCTCTCTCCAGCTTATTCCTTCCATTCTTCTCCATGTCCACATTTCAAATGCGTTTAATCTATTCCTATCACGCTGGGTTAATGTCCATGTCTCGCTTCCGTATAACGCTATACTCCAGACGTAGGTCTTAATAAATCGCTTTCTGATGTTACGTGATATCTTTGAACGAAATATGTGTTTCTTGGAGTTGAAAGCTTTTTTGGCCTTTGCTATACGTGCGATGATATCCGCAGTACATCTGGAGTCGCTAGTTATGATGCTACCTAAGTATTTAAATTTATTTACTTTTTCGATGGTGGTATTTCTAATTTGTATGGGATTTGTTTTGGGTCTACGTTTGGATGCTACCAAAGTTTTCGTTTTATAGGTATTAATTTTAAGTCCAAATTCTGTGAATACTTGATAACAATTAATAATATAATTATAAATCATATAAATATAGTTTATATCTTACAGTCAATGATTTCATTATATTCTAACTCTATGCTTACAGTAGGTAAATTAAACCACCTAACGAACGTTGTACAAATGTCAAAGTTTAAACTTAATATATTTTCTAGATTTATTAAAAAACTTGTTGATATGATTTCACTCATTGAGTAACTTAATTTCGATATGTTTTTTTATATATATCTTTTATATTTAGAGAGTAATCGCCTGTGATCTCTTCTCATACAGTTTACACACGCTCTCGAAGGGGTACCTATAGTGAAACAGAAGTAATTTCCCTTCAACTTGCCTGGACAGCTTCCTCATCTTCTAGTAGGTGTTCTGATGTCGCCAAGACATTTAAAATTTTCTTTTCAATCTGTTGCAAAAGCCTTCTGTGTTCGGCGCCTTGCGTAGTTAGATCTAACTTAGCCTGCTGCAGATCTGGTCTTTCTCGCGCCACCACGCGAGATAACAGCTGAGCTTCTAGGCCATCACTAGCCAACATGAAGTTGACTAAGGTCACACGCACACCCACTTCGGGTAAATAGTGAGGATTGGCTAGTTTTGTACTAATGTATAACCTACAAAAAAACAGTTATTGAATGTTCATTAGTGTCATTACATATTATAATTATACTACGTTTTCTAAATAGATAAATTCTCACTTGAATTCCTTGTTGTATTCGACAATGGTGTCCCCTATTTTAATGCAGAGAGCGCCACCTTGACGGAATGTTTGTTGTTGAAGTAGAGGTTCCAGCATAGGATCTAATTCTTCTAAAACGTTTTCTAATAATACCTGTAGGAAAGATCATTAATCACGTTTAGTCTGCGGAATCATCAAAATATGGCGTTGGAAGGTCACTTATCGATGCATACTTCGTTAACTATGCAGATTTAAGTTACTTAATTTGTTTTGTTATTCAAGGGTATAGCTGGGTAAACAGCCTAAACAACAATAAACAAAAAAAAATTGCGCGCGCCAGCCCGCCTGCCAAGCGTGGTGAAACTGTAACCAAACGATGCCTTTTGAAGGGGTAATTACCCTGCACAAAGTTTCATCCCTCTCTGGGGGTTCAAAATACCCGATAAATTCCAAAACTCTTTTTTTTCTCCTAAATGCTAAACTATGAAATTGACGAATATAAAATTTTGTACAAATATTATTATGAAAAATATGACCCTCCTAACCATTTAAATTCTTGTAAAAAAAATAAGAAATACAATTTGAAACGCATGAATTACCTTTTTGAAATCGAACACAAGCAGCAGTCCAGTCACACTGGTCACATTTATTAATCTTGCAAGGCTATTAGGATTAAAAAATAAGAACAATTTTGTAGTTTATCGGGTATTTTGGAACCCCAGGGGATGACAGAGGGATGACAATTTCTGCAGGGTAATTACTAATTACCTCTTCAAAAGGCATCGTTTGGTTATAGTTTCGAACCAAAAACGCTAGGGGCAATTTTTCAAAGGTTTTTTAGCAACAAATGAGATGCTCTTTAAAAACTTATTTTTTTATTATTTTTTATTTAAAAACTCAACACTAGCAATTGGTATCGCCAAACATTTAAGTTTATCGGCGATAGTAGCACTCACTTACAGTTTTTTGTACCCATTTTTCTTCTTCTATTAATAATGTACGGGCTTAATCTACGGTCGACGTCAAAAATATGTTTACGCTTTTGCACCTTACTCCTTTGTAATAAGGTCCAAAAGTGTAAACATATTTTTGACGTCGATACTACTACATTAAAAAAGGGACAAGCAATTTCGTCTTGAAACCAATGTAAATACATTAATAATACAACAATAAGCATTATCTACCGCGATACTCCAAAACCATTGTATAAATCTACTCGTACGAAGTATTTTCGTATTAAGTAGGAAAATTGTAGCTATGAAATACGGCGCAGTAACGCTACGTTTGATGGAATTGTATATTTATTATACCGGTTGTCCAAATTGTACTGCATTTTCCAAAACCCTGCCAAAGTCTGCTTGGGTCATTCTTACTACGCTCAAGTTGTTGGGTTTCTCCATGTTCTTAATCCAGCGGTTGGCCTGGCCCTGCGGGTCGATCATAAGTGGCCAGCGACGGGCTGTTCTATAATCGAACAAGGGTTTATGAATAATAAACAACCACCAATTTCTAAATAAAACCATAATCTTTAAACAAGAAGTTTATATTTAATTATAATAAGATATCTATTATCAGCAACTGATAATAAATATGGACGGCGAGCTTCAAACAAACCGTCAGCCTGAAACTGGGAAACAACTCGATATACGCATGCTCACTACACTACCAATCAAAAGGCGTCAAAATATTAGTCTGTTTTCAATTACAACAATTACTTAAAATACGATTGGTCTGTGTCAAAATAATTTGCTGTTATTCGTCGTAGCACTGACACTTGAAAATGACAAGACAACGGTGTCATTGGAAAAGCATTATCAGTGAACGATTTCATAAAATAAAGAACAATCTTCGAGTGTATCTTTTTTGTTGATAGGTTTGAATTTTATTTTTAAGGAAATAAGCTGATACTAACGTTATCGTGTTTTACTGTAGCGTTAAATGATGTTATCACAGAGTGCGTCTCTATCATACCTTAATAACTGAAAAGCGTGCACACGCAGTGAGTATTATTATAGAACGAGCGGAGCGTCGGAAGTGAGTTCTTACAAACAGCTTCTGGCTCCTGGGAAGTCTCTGCATTTCGATGACTTTCTGATTTTGAGAGTTCGATCGACGATTGAAAGACTGAACTTGAGTAACGTTTTCTTGATCTTTATGAAATTTGTTGGGGTTATAGTAGGGATACATATATGTAGTTTGAGAGTTCGTATATGAGCAGGATCGATTAAGGGGTTATGGAGCTAGAAAGCGGGAAAAGTTCATCACACGGGTCTTGTTATATTGGTCAGTTTGTTTTGTTTAATTTAAATATGTAAATTAAAATTCATCTTTGATTTCTTTGCGGTAGGTATCACTCATTTCCATAGACAGACTATACAGCCTGCCTCTGGTTGTAGAGTTTTAACTGCGAAGACCGATTGTGCTTTTGCGATTGTGCTTTAGCCTATAACTAAACCTGACCAGAAATACATATATGACCATTGTCAAGAGGGTGCTTTTTTTTCTTATGTGTATGATGACAGTTTAGTTTAGTATGAAAAATTTTGTGCCAATGAAATTTCGCAACATGGCGCATGGTCATATATTTCTGGTCAGGGTTTATGTGAATAATGGTTATTTAATGATTATATTTTTTTTCATACAAAGTAAAAACTATTTTTCTTGTACTGCATCCAATAAAGCAACAGATGATTTTGATGATTTTGTACATTGCTTGCTCAAACAAGCTTGGAACTGTGAATTATTTTACAAATCCAGTTATTTTTTAAAGTTCTGATTCAGTTTTATAAGCAAAATCGATTCTTGCTGGTTGGATTGAATAGCGGTACTATTTTTATACAAATGAACCGGTATATAATTTCGGTATTCCGGCTGCTAATTGATACTTTAGGATATTTTTTGGTTAATCTAATAATTTATTACGTTTACCTAAATTACATTTCAGGATATCACGTCAACAATGCAAATGTCGGCTATTTTGATTTTAAGTAATATCGTTGTCGATCCCTGCTCCGAAGCAATTGTATACTATTTACTTTATCTGCGTCTTTTGAAATATGGGGTGTAAACATGTATATTTAATTTAACTCAAAACATTTATTTGAATAAAACGTAATAAGTAAATAATCATAAGACATTTCAATGGTTGTTCAAAAGTGGGCATAGCACCATCCCCATATAAAATTATCCGGTAAAAGAAATTTATAATAATATGGTTTCGGCTTTACTTACGTATGATAAGTGATGTCGTCTTTTTTATTATTTTTACCAGATCAACTCTGGCACCATTTTACGGCGCAAGAAGGCATTTTTAATTATTTATTTGATTTTTTTCATAAACGTCACTACTACCGTGTCATAGGACCGCCATTTGTTAAGTAACGGGCCTCGTGGCAGAGTTTGCAAGCACCGCCCCTCGCGGCAGACTTTTTGTGGGGTCATTTTGCAGCTCGAGTTCATAGTCTAGGTATATTACCAGTCGCTGTCTATTATAAGTTTTTTTAGCGATTGCCCAAAACCTTAGACTAAACAACCAACCGGACCGGCCATGTCTGTCATTTTCTATACAAATGTCAGTCTGCTGATTTTTGCGGGGGAGGGGAACGTCAAATGTATGCATAACGTCAAAATTGCCACGTCAGATAAACGTCAGTCCATACAATGAGTATGACCACTGTTCATATATTTTCAGCAGATGGGAACGCCTGTCAATGGCCGCTTCGATCGGTTTAATGCTCTAAGAAACAAAAAAAAAGAATACGTGACAGCTTAAACAGCCGCCTGAGAGCTGTAAGAAGTGAGAGCTCAGTTATGCAACACATAACATAACTAAAAAAAAACACCAAACCGAATGCAGAACCTCCTTCCTCAATGGAATTGAAGTCGGTTAAAAATACTTTATCGTTAGCAAAGTAGGTATGAATACTAACATAGTTTTAAATAAAATACTAATATTATTATCAACAACAATAATATTGCTTTGCTATTCCGCGGTATATTAACGTGCTAGTTAATTAGAGACAAGTATAACGGATTGTCCCTAATTAACTAGCACGTTAATATACCGCGGAATAGCAAAGCAATATTATTATTGTTGATAATATTAATATGGACTTCCGCAAAGCAACGCCTGATTCCATAACTTATAAAATACTAACTGAAAAAGTGGATCATGTTGTCTGTAATAAATAAATAAATAAGCCCAAAATACGCAAGTTTTCTATACTACAGGGACCATGCGGACCGCGACACACGCACATTTCTAAAACATACAACATGATATACATCTAGGGCTGCCATCTCTAAATTCGCCGAATCCGGACAATCATTTAAAAAACCCGGACATTTGGCGTAAATCGCACTTTTTCCCCGGACGTGTTGTTTCCTCACATAAAAAGTGTCCGGGTTTTCCCCGGACGCACCCCGGACGGCCTCCAAACTATGGCGGACGGATTGCAGCCAGTTCCGGACGGATGGCAGCCCTATATACATCACACTCACTGTTGAGACATATGTAGCGGGTGCAATTTGTGGCGAAACAACAGCTAAAACTCAAGTATGATATTGATAAATACCATATTTGTTTTTGTTTATTAAATAACTAGCGACCCGCCCCGGCTTCGCACGGGTGCAATTATACATATAAACCTTCCTCTTGAATCACTCTATCTATTGAAAAAAAAACGCATCAAAATCCGTTGCGTACTTTTAAAGATCTAAGCAAACATAGGGACAGACAGCTGGAAGCGACTTTGTTTTATACTATGTAGTGATAAAGCTCAGAGATTTCCTTACTTAATAATAATTGCGCTTTCAACACTGAAGTCATCCGCCGGCAAACCGTCGATGTTCCACTGCTGGATGGTGACGGGCTCGCCCAGAGACTTGATAAGACTGTAGTTGAGAGTACATACAATCCCACATTCATGACATGCTTGCGCCCACTGTTTTATCTGTGTATACAATGGAATGGACAGTTTTCATACTACTATTACTGGGCATAGTTTAATATTCTAAGATTGGAACACATAAACAACTATGAAAACTAGTCTAAAATCTATGAACGCACCTGATCAATCCGAAAACTGGCTGTAAATGGACCTAAATAGGCGATGATACCGGCGGCAATAAGAATATCACCTGTAATAATCAGTAACTTCGATTTTAATATTTTTAGTTCTTACGCTATATGCTCATACTATTATTATAGCATACATACCCGATAAAGAATTATAAGTTTCGCGTAAATCTTTAGCAATTTGTGTCCATCTAGTCTTTTCTCCTCCTAGACCCGAAATAAGCATTTTAGCTCTATATAACTTGTTACTGCAGTCCATTACTTCGTCATCAAGTTTCTTTTGGTGGCGGCTTTGTTCGGCTAATGCATCTTCTAGTGATCCTAATTTAAGTTGGATCTAAAAAGTATAAAAAACGTGACACTTTCTATTCCTTATTAAAATACACTTTATACCCTCTGCAATTGAATTAAATTCTGAACGACATAATTATTATCTATTTTACCACATAAAAGCTGAAGAGGGTCGAACGAAAGTCTGTGTACATGGAAGGTATTCGAAAAAAAGTTGGCTGGGGATACTTAAAATCGATAACAGAACACGTTCCAACAGTTTTTAGAATTTTTGTCTGTTTATCTGTTTGTCTGTTTATTTGACCGCGCATCACGTGAAAACGGCTGAACTTATTTTGATGATATTTTGTGTGGTTGGTTTGAGTTCCGGGAAATGACATAGGATAGTTTTCATCCCGAAAACCAACCCTGGAGGGGGTGAAAAGGGAGTTAGAAGTTTGTACGAGGAATTAATAACCGCTGATCACTGGAGATAGTTTGAGCTCTGCGGAAGGATATAGAATAACTGAAGAACATATCAATTTATTTTAAATAAATATATAAGTAGGCACACTACTATAATATAAATTATAAACCTATATACTCGTAGATATATGTATACAAAGGAAAATGCGCCTTAGGCTAACCCCACACTAGCGTCTTTCGAGCGTCGACGTCGCCCGAGCATCCACGCAGCGTCGACGCTAGGGGTAGCCTTAGCATTTACAAAGATTGCATACACACAAGAAAATTCTACCGGTGCTTCTGTGACCCAGGTGGCTAAGTTGGTTAAGGCGTCTGCCGCGAATGCAGAAGACGCTGGTTCGATCCCAACCTTGGGCACCGGAGGATATAGAATAATTGATATCCAGAAGTTATTCCTTAAGGGATTACTAATTCCACGCAGACGAAGTAGCGGGCAAAAGCTAGTACTCAATAAACAACGTGACATCAGTTCAGAATAAAACACTACACTTCTCTGTCTAACAATTACAGTACAGAAGATATAATGGGCGGTGAGCAACATGAGCATAAATATGTTACCTGTCTAAGTTGCTCCTGTTTGATAGCGAGCGCAGACATGGCCTTGTCGTAGACGGCCTGCGCGGCGGCGAGTCGCTGCTTCTTTGGCGCCACCACCTTGGCTACCTTGTCGTACTTTGTCATGGCTATCACCCACTTGCACATTCCTACAACACAGTATAACAACATCAATAGTGGTTTATAATTCCATAATCTGATGTCGAAATCGTTGTCGGTCGACTGGGTAGTGGGTACCCTAGCGCTGAAAGTGAAAACAACTAAGTGCTGCAAGGATAGGATAGTCGGGCTACTCGGGCTTATCGACGTCCCAATGTGGTTATATTAGTGTTTTTATAGATACCTATATATCTTGAAAGAATAATAAATATGGAAGCGGAATCACCGCTCAGAAACTGCACCAAAATGATGGTGCCAAAGCCACCCCCTTTGGCACCATAATTTTGGTAAGCTATCATCGTGGTGCCCTAATGTCACGTCAAAGGTTTTTGAAATGTTGTGAAAATATCACTTTTATCTAGGCATGGAATTTCGATAATATAACGCTATAATAATGCAGGAACCACACGGGCGCCAAAAATGGCAATACTTCTTAGGGGGCCCACCGACTACCAGTCGGCCTGGCGATATCAGCCTGTCAGTTAGAACAAAAATTTTACAGCGCCGAACAACTGATATGCCAATTTCGTCAGGCCGATTAATAGTGGGTGGGCCCCATTATAATCGGTAATACCAATTAAACTCTACTGCCCAATTAAACTACGTTGTCAAACTCATTTTGACCAATCACAACACGGCAACTATTCTTATTGCCTTTGCGGATTTAAGGTTAGCACAAAAAAATATGCTTGTAGAATGGGTAGGTACTTGATTGGTTGACAAGACAACACATTTTAGTTTTGTACGCGTGAAAATTGGTCGTGTTTTCACATGATGTTTGCTTGCGTTTACCGGTCCTTGTATTATACGTTCATGGTATACATGTATGTTTTTTTTGTATAGATAAATACTTATATGGGATAAAACGACCATTAATGATTCATGTGTGGTTAATGTTGAATTATTGATACAACGCGCCCTTTCAAATAAAATTATGAAAGGTCAAATTAATGTCTACCCTCAGCTGCGACGGAGACGGCTCGGATCTTCTCTGGCACGAAGCCCTCGTCCTGCATAACAGTCTTCATGAGCTTGGTCATCACGGCAGGCGGGATGTTGTCCTTATCGTAGTTCTGCAGTCCTTCCAAAAACTTAATGTCGTTCAGTAACTTCTTCGATGGACCCCAATAGTCCTCAATGGTCCCAACCCCAGAGGGATTGGGAATCTTATCTGGTTTCATTTCCTAAAAAGTTACAAGATATAGTCTGGCAAACCTAAAAGCGCAATAACAGCCAGAGTAACATGCTATACCCATCCCTTTTTTAGTAGTAGGAGTACTAGCATTAGAAAAAGACAGTATGATTCTCCCTGTCTATGCTTGAAATATAACAAATTCTGGCCAAACTATAGTAATGTTACCGACAAGTGTTGCCGCTAAATTTTATGTTATTTTAGACTAAATACACTACTTGCGTATGTAATCGTTAATCATCACGTCAAAAAAACTACTTTCAACTTCTAACGTCACATACTCAAAAAATTGTTAAGCTACCAAATCTAATGTGGCACACAAGACAAGCTTTATTTATCACGAAGCATAATGTCATGCACTATTCAAAAACACTTCAGTCGGTTGGTTACGAAAACCTTTCACTTACTGGGTCGTCCTGATTGCAAGGAGCGTTAAAGTAAATGAGTAAAGCTTTGAAAATAGATATACAAAATACAAAAAACATTTTCTTTTGTCGATTCAAGAAAATGCCCAGATTTTCGAGGTTTAATAAATATAGTAATACCACTTTCAGTACGGACGAGGCATGCGCGTCCAACGTCTTCGACCCCGTTCCCATTTGTCGGATGTCGGGTCCGATTTTCAATCGGGTGTCGGCGCCTCATACAAGTGTGAATAGCTTCATATAAAATGTTTTTCACCTCAGCAGCTCGAACGAGGGTTCTTTGCTGCCTAAATTCAGTGAGCAAAATTCGATTTTGCTTACTGAGTGAGACAAAACGACCTTGAACTGACGTTGGAATTAAAATACCAATTACGTGGGCGAGATCTAATACAAATTCGAAACACTGTCTCTGTCTGTTCGCGTTGTCTTTTTCACGTCGTTAGTAAATAGAGAGAGACAGAAATATTTTAAATGTCATTCAATATAATTTTACTTTATTTTAATTCGTATTCTGAATTTTCAATAGCAGACCCTGACACAGAGCCAGAAAGAAACGTTCGGAAACGCGCACAAGTAACTAATTTGTAAATATAATTTAAACATTTTTTTAATTGTATATACTAAACTATAAATTAATTGTATATAATAAACTTAAAATAATTTATGTTCTTCTTCTTTATATCAAAATAAATAAGTATAAGTGGAAAAATTACAAGATTAACGTGTGAAATATATTATTACTTACAACAATCTCACGTATTATTATCAAACGCTAGTAACCGAATCCAAATAAAAAAAAGTTGGCAAATGTCAAAATGGTCGTAGATATTTAAAAAATTATTAACATGTTTCGATGATTGTGTTATTAACGAATTATTGAGCTTTTAAGCTCAAGTGTAAGAATATTATAAGAAAAAACGAGCCAATAAATTGACGAAGAAGGATTGATGCATCTCTCAGGTTGTATTTTTCCATGTTCTCTCTGCTGAGGTGAAAAATAGTGTGTCCAACATGAGAATAAAGTTATTTACATCTTGTGCTAATGAGTCCTTCTCTACGCTCAAGATTCTAAATTATAGGATCTTTCGCATACTCAGGACTCAAAATTAGCACTCGAAGTAAATATTAACTTTCTTCTCTTGTTGTACAAATATCTATTGCCACTGGAAGGACCGATTAAAATCCGGATCCGACATCCGACAAGTAGGAACCAGGCCTTATGGACGATTTTTGCAGCATATAGTCCATAAGCTTATACCGAGTATACCTACGTAACATGACATCACTTTGAATTGCATGGCAACATAATGGAAAAGTTGTGCTGAGTCAGGATCAGCAGATAATTGCATGCAAAATTGGCCGGAACTCCAAAAAAATGATGTAGGCCTTTCACCGTAGAACGAGAAAACATAAGTCTGTCGGTTCGGGTACTTCCGGCCATAGCAGAACTGGCAGACTTATGTTTTTCTAGTTATATTATTTAAGGTCTACATAATGAAATTATGAATTTTAGCTGTGAAATATGACGTAAGTTTTCCCCATACATTTTGAGAACGGAAGTGAGGTTTTTTTGGAGTTCCGGCGAATTTTGTATGCAATTATCTACTGATCCACACTTAGCAGAACTTTTCCATTATGTTGCCATTCATTTTACAGTGATGTCATGTTACGTAGGTACCTATACTCGGTATAGGCTTACGGACTAATAGTTCAAAAACGCCGCAACGTGCACGAAGGTACACATAATACCTAATACCTAACCTATAAATAATACCTAAACTAAATATTATTCATGCAAGATGTTTGTGCGACAATGTCCAGTTTAATTTTGCTCTAAATTCTCCTTCTGTTTATTTACTAGTAAATAGTTTTGTTACTTGACGAAATTAAAAAGAAACAGAAGCGTTTAATAAACTTCCTTAAAAGTTTGGGGATTGCAGCACACACTAATGGGACAGTTCTGAGATACTGACTCTGACATGAAGGTATAAGACATAAACATAACAGACATAAAAATATATTACAAACAGGTGTTACAAGAGAGTGGCGTAGGTAAGAAAGAAGAGGCTTATACTCAGCAGTGGGTGAATACGGGCTGAAATGGCTGAATAGGTAGATAGATAGAATTATGAGTGAGTATGTAATACTAATGTTACCTTCAAAATACAAATAGCTTCCATGACAAGTCTGATGCCTCGCGGCGGGCTCTTCATAGTTTTGATGAACGTGATATCTTGTGGAGTCAAAGTATCCAAGGCCGCTAGGGCGGAGTTGAGAATCGGCATAGCTTCGGCTAGATCCGCGTCGCATTCATCTTTTATAGCTTGAGCTTCTCCTGCCTAAAAATAATATAAAATATTGCATAAGTTCAGGGACAAAAAAATGTTATGACATGTCAACTTGCAATCAACTTTACTAATGTTACAGATTGCCACCACAGTCAATATGAAAACGGCACATTATTGCATAATATCTCAGAGTGCTCTAAAAACTATGTTTATCATGACAAACCTGCTTTTCAGCAGCTGCCTGGTCTATTAATACATCAGCCTCGACAAGAGCTACTCCTTCTTTCTCCTTCTCCACTTTAGCAGTAGTTACCGCTACAGCCGCAGCACCAGCAGCCAATTTCGGCTGAAGTATTACCAAAGCCTCTTGGAGTACTGAAACTTGTTTTGCGGCAACCGCAAGCTGATCTAATCCAGTTAGATATCGCTTTTCACCCGCAAGAAGCTCTCTGTTAATATATAAATGTTACATTTAAGATTGTTCCTCTAGAAAATGTTAGCGAAATATGTATATGCTGCGCTTACGTTCGTTTCTTCGAGAGCAGTGCCTTGAACATATTGATGAGTTCCAGGTAAGCGGTAGGCGTGACGTAGTTATACCGCTTGATGCGCAACCGGAAGAGACGCGTAAGTTCCTGCGTGTCCGTGTGGAACACTTGGCATAGCTTGATGGCGGTTTCTCTCTCCAGGTCTGTTAGCTCAATGTCCTTTAAGAAACGTGTGGCCACCGCCAACAACGCATCCGGTGGCCATTCCTAAAACCATATAATAATAAAACTTGCGTCCTCACGCACATTACGAAATACTTAATATTGCTAGGTATTACGAGGAAATGGTTTCCATAAACATTTCGCCGGAGTCACCCCGAAAGATTTTCTGATATCGTTTTATTATACGTGTAGATCAAGAGAGAAGTAAACAGTTTAATGGTACCTGGAACCAATCAATGGTGCAGCAGTTGACGAGCGCGGGAAACTTGCGGATGCGTGTGCGCAGAGAGGTGCCGGCGGGCGACATGGCCAGCACGATGTGCAGCTGGTCGCGCACGATCGACACGAAGTAAGCGTATAAGGCTGTAGGAGTACCGTCTGTTTGCAGGGACTTATCTCTTTGCCGATCAATCTAAAAGAAACATATGCCCCTTGTAACTAATAGTTTTAATTTATGTTAAAAATACTTGAAAAGATACTTACTACTCTCATCTTTTCACACAATTCTGCTTTTTCATCAGCACCAAAAATATTAGGCACCTCTCCCGAATTGAGCATATTATTCACGTCTTCTAGAAAGCCTTCCTCTTTTATCTATAATATAGGAATATGGCAAGAATTGGGTTATGCTTACGAGTTTAAGGTTTTACGATCTTCAAAAGAACTTTTGACTCACCTGAGACTCAATGAATAGAAACACCATCATCAAATCAGGAGTGCTTGATTTCTTCAGTAAAGTTTTCAGGTCCTCACGCCATTCAGTTTTACCGTAAGTTCGACTCATTTCAACCTGTAATAAAAGTATTTTTTTTATATATAATACGCCATTATCGGCATTATTTTTAAATTAATATACGGAAAACCAGCAGTACGTAATATTTTTAGAAATACAATAAAACTAGAGAGCCAATTACATGTTTTACTTATAGAATAGAAATGAAATCCCTTTTTTTAACCTCGTCCTACCCAGGCTTTAAATTATATATGTATTTTGTGATTTCAAAAGGACAATGGGCAGGACGAGGATATCAAGTGTCACTAAGGCACCCGAAACGCGATACTTTCGAGTTTATTTTCACGAACATAACGGCTACATTTCCTCGCTGGTTTGAGAAAAATCAATTTTCAATAAAACTTTGTTCAAACTCGTGCTTGCCCTGCACAGAAAAAACTGTTTTCCGTGTATTTATAGTTTAATGAGATTTATTATGATCGCTTACTTGGAAAAGATCATAGTCGTTGATATGAGCCGCAAGACGAGTGAGAGATTGCCTGCCTGAGCCGCCAAGTCCGACCAGTAGTGCGTGCGATCGTGGTTGTGTCAGGACGCGGCAAATGCGGGACACATGCTCAATGGCAAATCTGTTATCATATAATATAGTTTTTACAATATTTAGTAACGTCATATATACGTAGGTATCAGACTATTAAAAATTTTAAACGCACCTAAACAGCACAAGATTCATCGGCTTTTTGGACATATTGTTGAACTCTACAAGGAACGCATCCACTGTTGAGTTTAGATGTTCTATATTAGTTGTCTCCATATAAAAGCGCGTGTCTACTTTAGGATTTGCAAAATCGCAGTAGAGCAAGTTTCGCAAATGATAATCAGTTATCTGTAAATATAACAAAAATTATGTCTTAACAAAAGTTTCTTAATTTTGTGGCTGTTTGGTACATTACCGTATGTTGACCCTATGGAAACTATTGATACCGAATACGATTTGAATCGACTGGCATAAAAAAATTGCATGTAAAAAATAAAAGTTTTCATTTTCATACAAAATGTATGGGAAAATGTTTGATCGATTTGTGGCTTTTCTAGCCGGAAATTTTTTTTGGTCCCATACAAGCTTTTGATCCTGGATAGTAATGGGATCAAATGGCATCAAAAAAAAGATTAGCAAAAGTGACCTTTTTCTCGCACCCTGTATATTTTTTCCAAAATCTGTAAATGCGATTCTTCATTAATTTGAAATCGAGGGAAGGTCTTCTAAGAGCATTTTCACGTAGCAGCACGGGATCTGGTAGCTGCCCTCACTTACCCAAAAAGAAAATCCCCCCTGTATACATACGTTTTGTTATAGTATGTAGTAAGATAGTGCAAAGTTGATAACTTACTTTATCGTTAGGCCCATCTAGTAGTCTTGAAAGCATACTATCAAAATCATCATTGAGATGCTTGTGTGTGGCATTCCGCAGACACTCGACCAGCCACTGCCGGTCCGCCTCCTCCACCAAGCGGTCCGAAAATACTCTAAGGCATTCATGTACCCACAGCCGCTTAATTGACTGGAGAGACGGTGTCACTTCCGGCACTGATAGCAGCACACCCTGGATAACAAAGATAATAAATATACTTCAGTACTGACACGTATTTTCTATAAAAAATCGTCAAGTCAGCACCTCTCCACTCTCACCAGAATAACCCTAGAGAAATCACGTAGATTGAATGTATAATGTGATTTCGCAGGCGTTGGTAGCAAACTCAAGCGGCATTGTTTGTAGACCTCTAATGTACCATTCACAATCTCTTCGATACTTGGATCGAATTCTTTGGAAAAACCTCTGAAATTATTAAGACGTACAAGTATTAAAAAACCTTGATCAAATATGAAACCTAAAAAGAGCTAAATATTCTTTATAGCCACCTTGTATCTAGATGCCACAACATTATCCTGCCGAATATGACCTTGAGAGTATCCTCATTGAATTCATCGATACAGAGGAAGTTGAAATGCCGTGAAAATCTCGGAGTAATCAGTTTTGCTCCTGGTGTTGGCTTGCCCATTGCGCACATAAACTAGAAGACGAAATAGTTATTAAATGTAAATGAGGAACTATGCGTACATGCTGTAGACCCGACACTACAGTGATTTTAACTCAAGATAGTGCTTCTGTTCTGACCTGAACATCTATGAGATGCATGGCAACGTTTGTCTTGCGGTCGTACCACAGCCCTAAATCGATGCCTTGTCGCAAAACTTCTATAGGCGGTTGAGCACCATAAGTCTCTGCTTGTGGCATGCTGACGTCGTCTACAAATACTACAGAATACGCTCCCACAGGTGGCCCGAAATAACCTATAATTAAAAGATATGGTCATGAGCCTATGTAAAATTATGATTTAAGAAAAAGTGTTAAACTTGTTTGAGAACAGCCATTATAGGAGTAAAAATAGTGAAGAGAGATCCCGGACGTTAATACTACTGAAGTGATATAGACTCTTGAAGTAATCGGTTAGATATACTATAGCCCTCCAAACGAAGGAAAACTTAGGGGAAATAATTTATGTATAGCTGAATTTTGGTATAGTTGTAGACAAAGGTGTCTTACACAACATACCAAAAGTACCCATGGATAGGGGTGCCGCTAACGGGGAGAGGGGGGTGTAAAGGTCCCCTTTTTTGGCTTTTCGTAAATAACTTAGTAGCGGTGGCTCATACGAAAAAATGTTCTTCTACTTAATTAATTCACAAATAATTTTCTACAAAAAAGGTTCTTTTCACTTTTTTGCTGGGATCAATGTATAATGAGATTTCGAGGAAATACGATAATCACTTTTTGAAACTTTCGGAGCTATTCTTTACGAAACTATTAGTTTTGTCTAAAAGTTGTTTTAGAAAACCCATATTTATATTAAAAGACCTATCCAACGACACCCCAAACACTAGGGGTGGAGTAAAAAAAAGAATTTACCTCCCACTTCATGTGTTCGGGAGGTACCCCAAAAAATAATATTTTTCAGATTTTGTTTTAAAACTTTGTCTGCGTGTTCAAAACACATACTCATACGAAGTTTAACTATTCAAGTACTAACCATCACTGAGCAGGTTGAAGAGGGTATTTTTTTAGTTTTATATTTTATGCCACGACGGTGGCAAACAAGCATACGACCCGTCTGATGGTAAGCAGTTCCCATAGCCTATGGACGCCTGCAATCAACTTCCTAACCTTATAGTTTCGCTGTTCGTTTGTCCCAGTCTGTCCGTTCACGGCTTTGCGCAGTGATGGTTAGTACTAGAATAGTTAAACTTCGTATGAGTATGTGTTTTGAACACGCAGACAAAGTTTTAAAACAAAATCTGAAAAAATATTATTTTTTTAGGGTAACTCCCGAACACATGAAGTGGGGGGTAAATTATGTTTTTAATTCACCCCTAATGTATGGGGTGTTGTTGGATAGGTCTTTTAATATAAATATGGGTTTTCTAAAACAACTTTTAGACAAATCTAATAGTTTCGTAAAGAATAGATCCGAAAGTTTCTAAAAGTGATTATCGTAATAATAATTTAAATTGTCGAAAGGGCCTCTGCGCGTTGGCTTCGGCTCCGCATACGCCTCCCAAAGGTCCGGAACACCATTGTTCTGTGGTCGGGAAAGACATACAAATAATAATAATAAAATGCTTTATTGTGCACCAAAAGAAAAAAACAGATACAAAATAAAAAAAGAAATAGAAATTCAAATAATTAGGTAACAATAGGCGGTCTTATCGTATTTCCTCGAAATCTCATTATACATTGATCTCAGCAAAAAAGTGTAAAGAATTTTTTTTGTACAAAATCATTTGTGGATTAATTAAGTAGAAGAACATTTTTTCGTATGAGCCACCGCTACTGAGTTATTTACGAAAAGCCAAAAAAGGGGACCTTTACACCCCCCTCTCCCCGTTAGCGGCACCCCTATCCATGGGTACTTTTAGTATGTTGTGTAAGACACCTTTATCTACAACTTCACCAAAATTCAGGTATACACGAATTATTTCTCCTATCGAGCAGAGTGGGCTTCCTTCGGTGAGCTACTAGTAAAAGGGACTATTATTACCTTTCTTTCTCTTATCAAGCTTTCCCATTATGATGTCTTGAGTCTGATTACAATTGGTTTGAGCCGAAAAAGCCATTAAGAGAGCTCTATAGACTTTTGTATCCACTCTCTTTACAAGAAAATCCTAAAAATAAGTTACATTATATTAAAAAGTTATCTCAATATACGAATAAAACGATGACCGTGTATTGTTAGTGCTTTTCCATGCTTCTGTGTCAGGTAAACTAAGAGGGAACGCTTATCGAAAATATACAGTGGCATGAGATGGAAGGCGCCTTACCAAACTAAGACATGCCTGGAAAACAATAATAGAAATCCAATTTAATCAAACATACAATAATGTAGGACGATTTGCCAGTCCCAGTCGGGCCAACCATCATGACAGCCTTCTGATGCTGCACTAGTAGCTTGAACAGTGCCAGATAGGTGACGCTGTCCAGGGTGGTCACCAGTATCTGGTTCGGCGGGGTGTCTCTGCTGATGGGCGGCGCAGACACCACGTCATCCTGCCATGGCTTCCATTTGCCCTTGCCCTGAACATTATTCATATAACCAACATTAACAAAATTATCAAGTTATATCGAGCCAAGTGAGCATGACCGACGCTTACACATTGATATGTACTGACCTCTTTGATGTAACGGTAGTCAAACACAAGGCCGTCTTTTGGAATAGTGAAAATGTACGGCTTTTCTGGCTTGTCGATCAACTTCGGGTATTTTAAAGTTATTCTTATCTGTAAAGCGAGGATAAAGTTAGTATATATGTTAGTCTATTCTGTTAGTCAAAATAATGAGATATCCATTTTACTAAGCATCTACCTATCTCCTACTAGTATAAGACTGTTATAAAATAATACCTCTTCTGGAAATTCCTTTTCAAGTAAACCTCTAAACATCATGTCAAATTTAGGACGACTAGATGCTTCCAATGTTGCACCAATAGACCAAATAGTAGAAAAGAAGAAAACACCCTAAAAAAACATAAAATTTACGATAATTATTGTAACCCATTTGTAACTGTAAGTAAAGTTGAATAATGTGATTTATACATTTTCACCTCAGCAGTTCTGTTCGAACAAGCCTACTTTCCTCATTCCAGGGAGTGAAATTTTGTTTCCAGAAGCTTTTCGTCATAATGATGATGCCTTTCATTCAGGAATGTAAATAAATGTGTTTTTCTAACTTTTATATGTTCTCACTACTGAGATTTTATAGAGAGATAATTATAGAATATTGCGCTTACTCGGGGCTCAAAATCAACACTCGCAAGAAAAACCAACTTTCCTCTCTTGTTTCACAAATAACTATTGTTAATGCGTACCTCAATTTGTGCCCTAACGTCGAGTTCTGGTATAGATTCTGTATACTTTTCATCATAAAAATCGTCCATAAATGAGTCAAATAAATTAAAACACGATGTGACTAGATTACTGCGTGATGTCACATACATTTGCTGGAAAATAAAGCTTTTTAGTAGAGGAGATATTTAATTGTTTACGAATATGTAATAACTCAACAAACAAATTTGGTAGTTAACAGGAACTCAACCGTTGCGTTATTTTTGTCGAGGGACTAAAAGCTCTAGGTATTTAAAATAATAACAACCCGCAGTGGCGTGCAGTCCATATAGGCAAAAAGGCACTGCCTACCCTAGCAAAATAATACATAACACCATCACAGACATCTTTCTTCTCTAATGTAATGATTTCTTAAAACACCTATTTATATTTTATTTACGTTACGGTACGCGCTACGATTTAAATTTGCGCGCGAAAGAGACTCGCTCGGGGCATCGCCGCAAATAAAGGAAAGGAAGGCACGACCGGCATAGGCAACCGCTATCGCTGCCGATATACACGCACACACTCTCACTATGCGCATGTGAAATATCGTACGTGAACTATATACGGATTTGCTTAGTACACACAACTATAGGAAAATCACGCACACATACAAGCTCAAGTCAGGCCGCCGGTCGCCATTTTCGACCAATCACTGCCCCGCCATCAATTAGATTCAAATTTCAACCAATCAGCGTATAGTCACAGCGCGTTTCTACGTATTGAACTGTCCATGCAGCACGAAATATAATGCGGTAAAAAAAGAAAGTATCTTTTGCTATGATTTTTACCTTTACTGAGGGGCGTTATAATATGCCAGGGTTGGGTTGTTTGTTTACAGATTTATTTCTTGCGAAGTTGCGGCACGACAGAGTTTTGATAAGATTTAAATTTCCTCTATCATTGTTTATAGTTCGGTTCGGAGCGATTTTCTGAAGTTTTCATTTTAATTTGTAGTGAAATTGTGTTTAGCATAAGTAGTTTTAATTATCAACTATGAGTTTTGATTGTAATGAATGTGTTGACCAGGTGACTTACTTAGATAATCGTGGTGGTCAAATAAATTTAGTCAAAGTTCTTCGTGCTCTCAGCCCAGCCGCAGCTGGCGCAGCTTCGCTAACAGTCACAACATATAGGTATTACTGAATTGACAGCCGACTCACTTAGTCGAAATACTTAACGTTGGTAAGTGCTAACATTGTTTTATTTAGGCGATTATCACACTGGCGACGGATCCGCATGCGGCGCCGGTGCGCGAGCGAGACAGCGCTATACACATGCAGAGCGCTATCTCGCTCGCGCACCGGCGCCGCATGCGGATCCGCAGCAGTGTGATAACCGCCTTAGTAACAGTTTATTCCGTATTCGTTGACGTGCCTTAGGTACTAGACATAAATTGTTTGTCCCTTGTCAACACACTGGTCAGTTCAAAAAAAATTTGCCTACCCTAACTAAAAACGCTATGCACGCCACTGACAACCCGATTTTATTGTCTTGAGAGTTGCAGCGATATATTCGGGTAGAATATAAAATTAATGAAAAACATCTATCAAGTCCAAACTTCCAAACGTGTTATAAAGTGTTCAGTTGTTCACACTTTAGAGCGTAACATTTTCCTATTGGCGCTGTTAAGTAGTTTTTCTACTCCTGCATTCTAATTTGCCACTAAAATGACTGACATGTAAATTCAAAGCATATACTTTATGAACGTTGTCTTAAGATGACTCAAAAGTCGATTCTTAGGGATATAATGGGTCTGCTGCCGGGGCGGAACCCGCACCGGCGCCGCCCGCCGCTGTAGACGAGGCGGGCGCCGATGCAATCCACCAGGAGATTGAAGACAATTGTATAGAGGCAGCAGGTCATTCGTCGAACTCAATGCTTACTGGCTTGCCTAGCACTCGTAGAAAAACTATTGTGTGCAACGGTACATAATTAGGTCTTAAAATTCTCGGGTCTGTTTTTACAAAATTCGGCTTCGCCTCATTTTGTAACTTCGACCCTCGAATCTTAAAAACCCTTATTGTGTAACTGTTGCACAAAATACTATTTTAAATCACTGATTGATCGATTGGATTTCAGCTCCTCGCTCCGCTTTATCCATGGAAAAAAAACACTCCCCATACCTTAAGTTTTCCCGATAATTCAACCAGCCAAAGTAATGGCGACATAAATCGGCAAAACAGCGCTCTGATAAGTGTACGAGTGGCCGCGTTGAGAAATTCTGGTAAAGTGTTCAACCACGAGTCTAACAGACATTTCCAACCCAGACCTTTGGGCTCCATATAAATCATACCACAGCGTGAGACCTGCCAAAAGATTTAAATCTTGTATCATTATCAATTTCTTCTATCAAATATAATTTCCCTTTTCTTCGAATTTCGAACGATAAATCAGGAAAATCTAAGATTCATTTGAAAACAGCTAGAGCTAGCAGTAGGCATGCGATTCCGTGAGATTAAATAATTCGAAAATTCCGAGAATTCAAAAACAGCAAAAGCAATAATAAAAATATACCGTGGCAGGTGAAGCTGCCTCAAGATCCATGGGTTCAAATACTAGGTTAGTCGTGGGTGCCAGCTGAATAATCTCGCCACTCATGAGGCACAATTTCTTATTGTCATCCAGAACCGTGTTCAAGTTTTCGATCCAGATGGCGTCCACAGGACCGTCGAAGACTAACCATTTTCTGTAATTAAACCAAGTATTTTTAATATCGTCAGTGACATTAATAATCAAACCTATTGCACCAAACGTTACGTAAAAAAAAGCCATATGTATTATGGTATATTTTCTTATTTTTGCAATGCGTAACTATGATTTAATCCCGGTATATTCCCTTAGCAGACTCCTACTGAAACCACGGGACGATATGGTGGGGGACAATTTTAAGGCCGGGCACCCCACGGCGAATTGAAGACTTACATGAGTTAGAAAATACTTACCTGTTATCGTTAGGAGAAACCGCAAATGCTCTGTAGCTAACTGCGAGGATGCCATCCGACCACTCGTGGGAGACAGGGTCGAACTGCCCGTATAACTGGCCCATTGTAATCGATTTCGGGTTTATCACTGTCCATTCTACATGATTCTCGGCCATTAATCCCTAAAAAATCGGTAATATACGACGATCGTACCTACTGGTTTTAAACTTACAATACAATACTTATGAAAAATGTATAACAGAGGCAGTTATAGAGGAACTTTTACATACTTTATCGTGCACACAGCCTAGAGCTGCTCCAAGAGCATGATAGCATTTAGTTTTCCCAGAGAAAGGGAACCCGACCAACATGAGACCGTGTCGCACGAGGATCATCTCGTACAGCTGAAGAACCTGGGAAATTCAAATTGTTGACAAAACTGTTAAATTTATATCAAAAACCAGTTTAAAATACCCTCTAAACAGAGATTGAGATTGAACTAAATTCTAAACAGAAACTGGCGTTAACAAATGTCTGTTTGTGGGCTAGTTTAGGATCACTTTGTCGATTTACAAGAATACCTAGGTACTTCATTATTTCACCAACAGATGGTTTATGGACCACTTTGTCGATTTGAAGTTACTAGTACTTTCTCAAACTACACAATTTACAGTGTAGGCATATTGTGTAGTTTGAGAAAGTACTAGTAACTCCAAATCGACAAAGTGGTCCCTTTTCCCGTAGACTGTCAGATTTTATGAAGTTATTAGCGTTCTGGCGTAATTATGTTGTATGAATTAAGGTTATTATTATTTAACCCGTCATTCATAGGCGTGTATACAAAAATATGTCTAAATAACAACAACTAATTCTAATACCACAAAAATAAAGCGAACTTCAAAAATTGCTATACATATGATGTAGTCAATCAAACCTTCTCAATGAAAAAGTCGTTGGCTTGCAAATTGAGCGGAACACAAACTTCTTTACAGCACGCCACCAAATGTGGCAACCCGGCTTGTGGCAGCGGAAGACCAGGGAACAAATCGCCAATAATGCCCTAAAATAACAGAATAAACCATTAAACATCGATAGATAATGCAACCAGTATAATGTGTAAGTATATAGGGGTAAGTATGACAGTGTAACATCTATACAAAGTGAAGTGCCATACCATGAAAAGTGGAACATCGTGTTCGAGAAACTTGGGCAAGTTGACGTCCTTGATGGAGCGCAGCAGGATTACGTCTTCGTCCTCATCAGGGTAGCGCAGCTTGAGCGCGCCGGCCGCGCGCAGCACTGACTTCACGGCGCGCATTCCTAATAGCATAGACTTAAATATATAGTAGACGGCCATAGTCTAAGAACTTTATGAGGCTCCAAATATTTAGCGCCATCTAGTTCAGAGCCACCTAAACAGAGCCAATATGCATGAGATAAAATCAGCGCCACCTAGTAACGTTAACTAAAGTACGTTATTAACATAGACTTAAATTCTTAGATTATGGCCGTCTACTATAAATTTAAGTCTATGCTAATAGTAAACATCACTAAAGATGTAAAAAACCTGCCCCTTTCAGACCCTAACGTATACTTCAAAAAACCGTGTATTATGAATGAATTTATTAACATAGTAATCATGAAATTGTGCAGGTAGCTGTAGGATCATTTTTGCGCTAGATATTAACCTTGATTAACAATATCAAGACATAAACTGAAATAGATGTACCGGAATAATAACGGAATATAAACCGTAATATATACCGGAGGACTTGGTCACTTTTTCTGAAGTATATGACATCTATTTCAGTTTATAATTTATATAGTAGTGTTACTACTTGAAATATGCAAAATCAAAAATATTCAGCAAAATAATTTGATTTGCTTAAAGGTTAATATCAAGACATATTTTTTTATAAGGTACGACATTAATACAAACTAAAATACTTTAAGGTGACTTACTTACATACATTATTTAAATTGGTGGATCCGTTCATCGTCAACGTGGCAGATAAAGTCCGAACACGCTATGTTTGCACTAATCTGGCACTACTTGTTGCAAAACCTGGATAGTCAGGGTACGATAATGATTCAGGGTTTCGTATACAATATTTGCTGAACTTAGCTTACCATAATCGTAGTGGCTCTGCGAAGACAACTGTTCCGAGCACAAGCGGTATGTAGCAACAATTTTAACAGCGAGTGGTTTTGCATTCAAATAACCGAAAGCATACAACTCGATCTCGGAAATGAGAACGTAATCTGGCACCATCATGGCCACAGAACGGAATAATGCCTGCAATATTTAAGACTAAATAATAACCATTATACAATAATTATATATATATATATATCTGTTAAGTTCGTGTAATAATAAGTCTACCTTTAAATTATCGGGCAGCTCTGAACGTCCAGCATAACCCGGATTCATAGTGATGAAAACAGCACATGTTTTGTCGAGGTGCAATAAAGTGCCCTCAAACAACAACGTGGTGGATCCCGAGTTGATGCCTCGCTGGATGGACAAAATTTGTTGAGCTACCACGGAGAGCACCTCCAAGTCGATACGATTGAACTCATCGAAACACGACCAAGCACCGCATGACGCCAAACCCTGGAAATATACGCAAAATTATTAACAATATAAAAAAAGCTTCAAGATTTCAGTCCTCGTTTTGATTATAATATAACCTTGAAGAATTTTCCAAGAGCAATGTAATCTAGACCATCTGAGCAGTTGAATACGACACATTGTTTTGCGACTGCCTTTGCTAAATCTTTTGTAGTTTCCGTCTTCCCGGTTCCCGCTGGACCTTCTGGAGCTCCGCCTAAAAATGTATAGCGACAAATTGATTTATGTTCATCTACCTAATAAATATAAAATATAAGCCAGGCGATTTGAGTATCAGTATACCTAAATTCAAATGTAGAGCTCCAAATAGAGTTCTGAAGCATCTGTCGGTAAGCGGTGTAACGACCAAGCGACCCGCGTTCCCGAGGTACTCGTAACCGTACATCAACTGAGAGTTAATCATACGCGTTGCGCACTGCATACTCTGATTTTCTTGTTTCTAAAAGTAAAATTCTTCTGTTTATAGGTAGCTGTGTATAGAAATTACATTTAGTAAAGCCATCTTTTCTCGTACCTCCCAATAGTAACGTATTTGAGAAAGCCAGTTGAAGTCATTGATCTTTTGAACTTTGAGATCAATAAGCAATAAGAGTACATCTCGAGCATGTACATCCAATACAACCAAGGCTCCTGAAATAAACATGCAAACCATTTTATATAATCACAAAATTTAACTTTGTTGAGGTTTCAACGGCTGCGATACCGATACTTCAATAAATATAAAAACCGAACTTAAACGTTTGATAATTATTTATTTGTGGGTCGTACCAAGAGTTATTCTGTTCTGTAAATTAAGCTCTCCACGCACAAGGTCCACAATTTTGGAGATCTGGAATTGGCACTTGTCCCAGTAGCGCTTCATGGCAGCCACACTGATGAGGATAGCCTCTGTCACCTCAGAGGTCCAGTATGTCATTGCTATGCATTGCACCTGTAAATATTCAAAGTTTCCGACAATGCTATGCATAACAAATATTACCTTCATGGAAATTTGAAACGATCTGTATTTTACACTATAAATAATGCGTTAGCGGATCATTCGAGTAAGTCGACCAATTTTCTTTTCCAGTCACTTCAATCTTTTTACATCATCGAGTTGCGAACTCGCGACAATAACTTCCCAAAAAAAAGATAGATACGATGTTTATTTTATAGTAATACACTCAGCCGATTTTATCACACTCGACCGTCTCGGCATTCTCAGTACTTAAAGATTGAGACCGCTTTAGCTCCCTGAACCATTTCGTGCATAGTGACCAAACACGTGAGTAAAACTTGACGTAATTTAGGGAAAAGGATCCAAACAACAAAAACTGTAAAAAATGAATGAATTATGTTTTTGATTAAAAAAGATTGAAGATTTCATCATTTCCTATAAACTTCATCCAGCTATAAACATTTATTTTATTCATACTTTACATAGTTTTATTTTGATCTGGGCGGTAATTGATCTAGGAAAGATGATACTCACGGCTTGACCCGGCCACACGAGCACCCAGTGCTGCCGCGGCACCTGCATGTAGTCATCATACGAAAGAGCCACGGCGTGGTGAACCGAGTCTTTCATCGCAAACTCTAGCTCCAGTAACCATTTTTCTACCTAGATTTAATATATAAAAAAACATTTAAAATGAGATGGGCCGAGCCCGATCTATAACATAGAATACAGCCATCATTTGAAAATTTTACCAAAAATTTAATTTATTACATTCGTCCCACCTCATCTTAAAGCACAGCTGATATTACCTGTCCTTTGGCAGCTTCAGTATCAATAGTGACAGTCAGTTCTACGATTTCTCCCTCCGATGAGCGCATGTGAGTCACGACCAACCCGGGTGTAAAACTCAGCTTTGCAATGCCCTCAAAGCATTTCTTGAGGTGAGGTTGTACTCTACAAAATATAATTTATAAGCAGAACTCGGTATACATATATATTAGCAACTTAGAAAAGATAAATACTGACCGCATAGGATCTTTAGTTTCCGACAGAATCTCAAGCAGCTCGTCGTTGGACAGGAAGAAGAAGCGCGGGAAATAAAGACGTTTCTTCTCGAGATAAGCGTTCAGACCTCTCTGGACCATTTCGAGCAAATTGTTACATTTTCTCATCTTGTCCAACATTTTGTCTATCATGATCACGTCCAGAACTCGAGGTTCTGTGAAGGCCGATTTCATAATTTCACGCCAGGTCTACAAATCGAATAAGTTAATAACTACAGAGAAGAACAATAACAGCACCGTCAGCAGAAGAGTGACGCGAGATGGTCGCGTCAGTCTTGTGCTAACCGTGCTGATACAATTTAATATAAAATTTCCCTTAGAAGCTCACCAAGTTCAAACTAGGTCGACATTCGCGTTCATAAATTAACATAATTCTTCTAATCAAGAGTAATTGCGGTCTAGTATCTCATGAGGGCTGGGTCGCCCCTCCGCTAAAATTATTATGACAGGGAAAGTTAAATTATGAAGCGCTGCAGGAAGCTTGGCGGTAAGACTATCCGGAGGTCAGTCGCTTTTCGGTGAAGGAAAACATCGTGAGGAAACCCGAACTAATCTCAATAAGGCCTAGGTTAGTTTCCCTTCTGGGTTGGAAAGTCAGATGGCAGACGCTTTGGTAAAAACTAGTGTCTACTCCGCCGACTCATGGGATTAGGTTGCCAATCGAACCTCTGGCTCAATTGAGCCGTGGCAAAATATTGGGATAAGCGCTAGGCATGATAAACATTAATTGTTATTTGTTATGCAAGGCTGCAAAGTGGTAATTTGGCGCGAGTGTTGAAATTGAAAGCTGAGCGAGCGAAGGAATCTAAGATTGAATCATGAGCAAAGCGCATGGTTCAAAGATAGATTCCTGAACGTAGCGAGGCTTTCAAGACACGGGACGCCAAATAATTTTGCAGCCGTGCGAAACACACAACTTTTCATTCACTACAGCGAGGAAAATGCGAGATGCAAGAGAAAAAATAAAAATAATCATATTTAATTTTGCCATCTATTTCACATATCAAAAATGGTTATTTGAAGATTTATCGACTGATGAAATCAGTCACGCGTTGAAGCAGTTTTAAATTTAAAAAAAGTGTAACTGCATCACAGAGAATTACAATCATCGTGTTCGAAATTCTAATGACTTTTGCATGCTAGCGGATAAAATAGACTTTTGCACGCAAATTCCGCGCTATAAACTGAGGTTTTCCGAGTGAATGAGGTGAAAAATAAATTATAGGGCTGATGCCCCGGTTTTGGCCACTTTAAGGAGAGTTTGTCTGTTCAGACGTCCGTCATTTTGTGTCAATAAGGAATTATGACACTCTTTTTGTACTAAGTCAGTGAAAATATATTACTATATTTATATGAATCCCCGCTGTTAAGATTCTGACATTAGACCTATTTTTTTTCTTTAATGTAATGTCAAAAAGTGGTCCAGGAGCCAGTTTTGGCCACTTTTTTCCATGGCCCCTGTCAGCTGAATGACGACTTATACATGACAGATGACAGTGCCATCTGTACTGCCATATTTTACTCTTATATTAACCATAAACCATAGACTTGTAAATTTGTCTATACCTTAATAAATTTGAAAATGGCCAAAACCGGCACAGTGGCCACAACCGGGGCATCTGCCCTAGTTACCTTATCAACAGCACTGAAGCGGCGTCCTTCTTCAGGTATTTGTTGCTGAATGTCAGGAGACGAGAAAATGGGTTCCAAATACATCCAAGTGGCCTGCACCTTCAACCACTCGTCTAAAATCTCTTGCAGCAATATCAACTTGCCTTCCCAGTCACTTGAAAGAAATGTAGATTGAGAATTAGTATAGTGATCATGATCACCATGGAAGTTAGTATTCCCATGGTAATTACTGGTTATTTTGCATTTCCACTAATGGTAATCCATTAGGATATGTTACTGAGGTATGAATTAAGTTCTTCGGAACGCAATTCGAGATAAAATCAATAGTAAATAATCAACACCGGACTTACATTATAGTTTCTTCAAATGGTTTAATATACGGTGAATTTTTCATAGTCTGCGTTTTGACAATATGGTCGTCTAGCAACAATTGAATTTCATCGATACTCGATAAGATGTAAGTTCCAGTATCCCTGTAATCATTTTTCGTAAGTAGGTATATTAAGTACGAGTATACTTGTAAGTCCGCCGCTTCAACTGGAAACCCCCAGGAGGCGGACGTAGATGATTGCACCGTGCAATCCTGGAAGCGCTCTGTTGAGAACGAGCTAAATGACATCGAGATGAGCTGGAGTGACGTTAGGAGCGCTGCTGGGGATCGAGAAACGTGGCGTGAACTCGTGAAGGCCCTTTGTACCTCTGGGGTACCATAGGAATAACATACATAGTTACATACATACTTGTAAGTAATCTGACAACGAATAGTAAATTACAAAAGTTAAATAAGTAATCGTGTAATCAGGAATCGATTACGAAATGCCCATCTCTGGTATGTAGTCAGTTAAATCATTATTGACATCATATTTAACACATTCAGTGCCACCTAGTGCTACGAGCTACGCCCGTAGCCCGTAGCCACGTATTGGTCGCATGTAGCTCGTAGTAGCTACGAACAGAGAACCCGACAGTCGGGTTCTCACCGCAGAATGTAATTTTTATATACGGAATTTGTAACACACACCGATATGTAATTAAGAACGGGATACACAATCAGCTCAAAACAATGGCCCCACAATAGTGGTGTAAGAACGACTCGTGCAGCAATTTCTCGGTCAGTCTTATAGTAGGGTTTTGTCTCAGTACAAATGCGAAAAAAAATGTGCGCATCGAGAAAAAGTTGTGAATTTTTGACCATAGATAGAGTGAGCAAAGATGAATATTTTTTAGTATTGGCGGTCTGTAAAATTTTTGGACCTTCACGTCAAAATCAGGGGTCCCGTGCAATATGTTATTACTCTCTGGTTAAGACTGCTAGGGGTTGTTTGGTATCGTTTCCGTGTAAAACAGACATGCAGAATTCATTTCTGATATTAAAAATGTAAAATTTCGTATTAAAAAAAAAGTTGTGCCGCGAGGAAAAACACAATTTTATTTTTATTTTTTTAGAACGTCATATAACTAATATGTATCCTTTATTTCAAATAATAAAAAAATATTATAAAGAAGCATATTTAATATAGATTATAGAAACATATACATTTTATATACCTTTAATACAAAAAACTTCTGGTTTTTTTTTACTTAAGTTGAGTAACGGAAAACAGACGTCGCGTCGTTTGAATTGTGACGGTTTATGTTAAAGTTAAGGAGGAAAAATATGTTTTTATTTATTGTATTTTTTTATTTCTGCATTTTGTGAAGTTATTATGAATAAAATTTACTAATAACAAGCAATAAATGCCTTTTAAGGTCAATACGCTACGGATGTTCACGTTCACATTGATTATCGATACTTACTATGGAGAAAACATATACACCACGAAGCAAACATTTTTTTTCGCGTAGTTTTTGTATGCTATAAGCCTAAAAATTGTATATATTTAGAAACTACATTAAAATATGCTCCTTTATAATATTTTTTATTATTAGAAAAAAAATAATATATATTAGTTATATGACGTTCTAAAAAAAAAAATGTGTTTTTCCTCGCCACACAACTTTTTTTTTAATAAGAAATTTTACATTTTTAATATCACAAATGAATTCCGCATGTCTGTTTTACACGGAAATGATACCACACAACCCCTAGCAGCCTTAACCATAGAGTAATAACGTATTTCACAGGACCCCTGATTTTGACGTGAAGGTCCAAAAATTTTACGGACCTCCAATACTAAAAAATATTTATCGTGGGCCATTCTATCCATGGTCAAAAATTCACAACTATTTCTCGATGCGCACAATTTTTACAAATTCGAGCCCTGCTATTATAAAATTTTAGTTAGTAATAAAAAAATAAGACTGGCCGGGTATAAATTCAGGATCCGTAGGTACTTTCGGAAAATCTTTTTTGAAACTGTACCTCTAAGAGTGCCAATACTCTAACTCAATGGTAACATATATACAAACTTGTAAGGTAAAATCTCGAAAGTGAGATCGGCCCATTCCTTCATCATCTTATCTAGAGCCCTCTCCAGATTATTTTCTTTAGTGGCAGCCTCTGAAATGGACTCGAATTTTTCGTTGTAATCCATTAAGTTGAAGTCGATGACCTTTTCGAGGGTCAATTTGCTATCCACAACAATCGGGAAACCGACGATGTCGGAAATCTTCTCCCAGTGCCGAGCTTTCATGCCAGGGTTGCCCAGGGTATTGATAATCGGCAGGTGGACCTTGAAACTGTCCATCCTCGCTCTAAATGAAAAATAAATAGTTAAAAGTGTTAGAGTACTGTACTATATAGGCCGAACCGCACGTGTATACAGGGGGAATCAGTAGACGTGAGCACTGCAGGAATAACACTAGGGATTCAGTTAATGAGCTATTGTTTGATACCAATAGTAGGGATTAGGGGTAAAAAAATCAAATGAAAAATACAGTTTTAAATAGGGGGTCGTTCCGGCTTACGTCTCCTGAATCACTATAGCATGGATCTGTTCCCTTTTAGACAAGGACGTGTACATACTTGAAATAACACATGTAACTTACTACTATTTACTTGTAAGTTACTTCGTTTCCAAGTACGAGTACCTAACAGCCTTGGCCAGAAGTGTTGAGCATAGGTGTTTTTTGTTTACAATTTTGATGTTAAGCATTATTTCCCTATTCTAACAATGTACGGTAACGGTAAATGTTATATTTTATTTATAAATATACAAAACTTCACTTAATAACACTTTCAAGGTACTTAAAAAATATGAAAACAGAAGGTACCAAAAATGTAAATTTAAGTCGGTGCGACATATTGCAAATATTCTATGCAGTTACTACTAACTTCAACAAAACATGCCTATTAGTTTAAATTAATTGACAAAATAACTTAAACAAAGATGGAAACGATGGACTAAACTTTCCAGTTTTGTATGAAAATCGCATTGGTGCTCAACACTTCTGGCCAAGGCTGTAAGTCTCGACAAGTATTTTGGTTTTATAGATAAACTACGCATTACGCGTGTACTTTATTAGGCTGTGTAGGATATCAGGTATGTCTTTAACCAGGTGGTAGATTTGCCCTTCTACAGTGGCGCACTGGCACGCATGTTCACTAAACTTAGATTCATACCTTATTGACGCAGCCAGGCGAAATGCTTCGGGCACATCTTGGAAAGACTTTTCGAGTTTATATATAATTTTATAATAGTACGCAATGTCTGCTTCGATATCTTCTGGTTCAAAACTTCCAACCTACAAAGGTAGTTATATTAAAACAGATGGCTTTCAACAAACATATATTAAGCATAATAACAGTAGCTCATCATACTTTAGAGGTCATCCAACTGTCATATTTTTGGAGATAAATATTTCCAGAGTCATATAAGCGCTTATATGGCACTAGTTTATCATATACTCGTTTTCTCTTTGGATACTGAGATAGTTCCCACCCAAATGCTGCCTCTTCTTGGTTGAATTGATCAATTTTAGCCAAAGCTAATGCTAATCTGGGGATATCAAACATTTTATTAATATTTTAATAATACATACTTACTGCTAAACCAGTCAAATGCTTATAATGTTAAAGCTCTAAATTGTATAAACTCAAATAGGTACTTCATTTAAGTGTAATGTAGTGTAGTGTAGGTAGTATGCCATTGTAAGGTTTCCAATACTCAAATATTCCCATTCTCAATAAGGAAAGAAAATTTTACTTATGAACAGGATTTTATTCAACTTAAATAATATAGTACTAAGTTATCATTATTTCACTCACTTTTCGTCTAGCCGACGAGCTCGTATAACATATTTCGTTAACTGTTCAATGTCACCCCAATATTGCAATTGATTGCACTGTATGTCGTAGACATCTAAATCTTTTAAAAAATCGGCAATTCTTGTCTAAAATATAAACGAAATCATTGTCGAATTAATTATCGTGTAATAAATACATGATTTATAACAAGACTTACCTTCAACAATGCTTTGTATTCGACTTTCTTCTGTTCGCAAATAACTTTAGATTCTTCTATAATGCCGGGCAAGCGAGCATACCTTCAATGCAAACATGAAACCTATTCATATTCATTAAACGTAACATCCGTAAATACCTATATCTCTTTCTAACACAAGACAAATATCAAAATTATAGGTGTTTTTACGTGTAGATACGACAAATCCTATTGAATAGAAGAAAATCTCATCGGTTGAAAATTAATTAAGTGCTATTATTAGTGCACTACACAGACTGTATTATTGTAATACATATTATATAGTTGTAAATATATTACAACTGTATTGAAAATGGCAAAGCGGACAAAGGGGCTTTATATTTCAGCGAAACACGGAATATACCAAACAATTTCATGCACACCACTGAGCTATGTTCACTCACAACAAGCTACACTTAGGCGGTTCTCACACTGCTGCGGATCCGCATGCGGCGCCGGTGTACGAACGAGATAGCGCTATACACATGCAGAGCGCTATCTCGCTCGCGCACCGGCGCCACATGCGGATCCGTCGCCAGTGTGATAATCGCCTTACAATTTTGGCAAGAAACATGCATAAAACGCGCCGCATAGGTTTGCCTTAGCTTGTCAAGCGTGTAAATTCATGATGACACCGAATTGAGATAAAATCTTATTCCTTCTCGCACAATAATGGTGTAAAAAAACTAACCAATGGAAAGTCTGGTTGTTAGATTTGAGTTCCAACGGCGTAAAGTTAGTGTAGTCTCCTAGGAACACGATGTAGCGCAAGACGTTCCTTAGTTTATCCTCCATTTCCTTGACTAGGACTGACTCTGCCTTCTTGTAGTATTCAATAAGCTCCATCAGCCCGCTCGTGTCGGGCGGTGGCGTTAGTAGTGTGGTCGCGATCAGGGAATACTCGTCGAATATGCTATTTGAATATGAATGACAATAGAAATTTTCACCTCACTAGCTCGGAAAGCCCTTTTTGTTTGTTTAATATCTATTGTGAAAATCGCTTTTTATCCACATGTGGTGAAAGAGTTTTGACATAAGTGACAAGTGGCTTAAGTGACATTTGACAGCTAACAAAACGTAAAACGTTAAAAGTGCAGAATTTTTAACATCGCAATTAATGAATTGCATCGAGTAAAAACACTTAATACAGTCTTACAACTTTATTTTAATTCATAAATATCAGCATTCAACATAGGCGTATATAGAGGGGGGGCCGGGTGGGCCGTGCCCACCCCAGAATAGCCTGGTGCCCACCCCAAGATGATAGGTTACCGATTTGAAATTCTAGGCTGGGCACAAAAAAATTATCACAAAATAAAAGTCCTAGAACCGACAATTCACTATTACCTATTAGTTCAGTTCAGTCATTATATATTTTGACCCGTGAATAATTAGTTCTTGGATTTTTTTTCGTATGTCCCTCGGGGAGGTCACTGGGAGTGTAAATTCAAAAAGTAGACTGAATCAGGCTCCTGCGTATATTCAAAAAACGGTTTCTCTTAAATAACTCGGCCATTTTTGATTTTACAGTAAAACCGTGAGAACAAAAATTGTAGGAAATTTGATTCTCTACATGTTTGGTTCTCACAATTTTTCTTCTAGGATCGATATTTTGGGGAAAAAAGGTGAGAACCAAAATCGTTCAGAATTTGAATCTCTACAAGTTTAGTCCTCTTCATTTATGCCGTAAAGTTGAATATAAACGAGACGATGAAAATATTTTGAACTTGTCGCTTTTTTCAAATTTAATTTCCAAAATATCGATCGTAGAAGAAAAATTGTGAGGACTAAACTTGTAGAGAATCAAATTTTATATAATTTTTGTACTCACGGTTTTACTGTAAAATCAAAAATGCCCGAGTTATTCATAGTGTGGTGAACGAATGATTCTAGCTGGAAAAGTGGAAAGCAGAAATTTTGACTTTGGAACTTTATTAAGACTAGTTAAGAGACTAGCATACTAAAAGTCCCCGGCCCCCGGAGGTGAGCCCGAGGAGGGGGGAGGCAAAGAAGGTCCCGTTTTTTGGTTTTTTGCTTATATCTTTAAAGAATTAATTTTCTCACGAAAACCACCATTTAGATGCCACCATTTAGTGGACAGTGGACCTGATGATGATGATTGTTTTGATGATAATGATGAAGATATTTTTACGCAGGATGATCAGCGATTACTCCGAGACCCGTGGTCCAATTTTAATATTTATATTTTTGTTTGAAAGGAACTACCTTGAAGATGGTCGCACATTTATCTGGTGCTGTTATGATGAAGGGATTCATGAGCAATTGAGGGAACTCCTCAATTTTTAAAGGCAAGTGTATAGTGATTTGGGTGTTTACTTAAGCTACTCAAGCATTTTCTCACGAAAACCACCAATTTGATGGAGTGGACCTCATGATGATTGTTTTGATGATAATGATAAGATTTTTTAAATGTAAGATGTTAAGCGATTACTCCGAGACCCGTGATCCAATTTGAATAATTCTTCTTTTGTTTGAAAGGAACTACCTCGAAAATGGTGCCACATTTACATGGTGCTGCTCTGATGATGGATCCATGAGCAATTGAGGGAACTCCTCAATTTTTAAAGGCACGTGTATAGTGATTTGGGTGTTTTCTTAAGCTACTCAAGCATTTTCTCACGAAAACCACCAATTTGATGGAGTGGACCTGACGATGATGATTGTTTTGATGATAATGATGAAGATTTTTTAAATGTAGGATGTTCAGCGATTGCTAAGAGACCCGTGGTCCGATTTGAATAATTCTTTTTTTGTTTGAAAGGAACTGCCTTAAAAATGATCCCACATTAATGTGGTCCTGTTCTGATGATGGAATCTATGAACAACTGAGGGAACCCCTCAATTTTTAAAGGCACGTGTCTGGTGATTTGGGTGTTTTCTTAAGCCACTCAAGCATTTTCTCACGAAAACCGCCAATTTGATGGAGTGGTCCTGATGATGATGATTGTTTCGTGATAATGATGAAGATTTTTTTATGTAGGATGCTCAGCGATTACTCCCCGACCCGTGGTCCGATTTGGACAATTCCTTTTTTTTTGTTTGATAGGAACTATCTCGAATATGGTCCCACATTAATCTGGTGGTGTTCTGATGATGGAATCCGTGAGGAATTGAGAGAACTCCTCAATTTTTAAAGGCACATGTATGTTGATTTGGTTGTTTTCTTAAGCAACTAAAGTATTTTCTCACGAAAACCACCATTTCGATGCAGTGGACCTGATGATGAAGTCCACATATGATACGTGGACCTTTCCTTGGATAGAATGGGTGTATTATGAACTTTTTTATGTATCTTTACCGATTTTGATAAATATATAACCACTAAAAATTGAAAAATAAAAACTTTTTACAACAAAAAAAGAATTTTTTTTTGACCTCTAGTATGCGTGTGCCAAATGGCTTAACTGTACATCGATTTGCGGTATTACTGTAAAATTAGACTCGACGATGCCGACAATAGCCATAGGGCTCCCAATGTATCTGAATAAGACAGGGGCCAGGCCCCCCCTGGAAAATATCTCTAGATACGCCAATGGCATTCAACATTAAATCTTCATTCTTTTTGTAAAAACGGATAAATTGTTCTGACAGCCGAATAAGTCTACGTACGAACAAAACGCATCTGACATTTAATAAAACCTTTTACGTCAAAACTTTTCATTTCAATCAATTCATCCATCATATCAACGTTAAATATTCGCATGTTTTACTAGGATGTTTTGTTAAAAATTAGTGATGAAGAAGTATTAAACACCTGAGGAATTACGGGAAACCGAGCAAAATGCACCCTTTTTCTTATTTTCCTCGCTGTAGTGAGGTGAAAAGTTTTGTGTTATACGCGGGTGAAAGTTATTTTACGTCTCGTGTATTAAAGCACTCGCTACGCTCAGGATTCTATTTTTGAACCACTCGCTTCGCTCGTGGTCAATAATAGAATCCTTTCGCTAGCTCGTGTTTCAAATAACACTCGCACGTAAAATACAACTTTCATCCCTTGTATAACAAATAACTATTTCATACTTAATTCCTTTCTACAATGTTTATAGCTAGCTTTGTTATGACGTGATTTAAATGTAATAATACAATAACAAGTATTTACAGGCAGTAAATGCCCTCCATTTTAAAGTAATTTATTAGTTAGGTAGATATAGTTTATTAGTTAAATTCGTTTTAATTAAATAGCAATGTAGCTTTGGCATCGTCTGTAACCGACACAAATTGTAATAGGTAAAGACGCCATCAAATATATCGGAGCGGCCAAGGTAGTCACAATAAAAGTATCGGAACATGCAGTTTAAAGATTATCTAAATGCATGAGACAGGTTAAAAGAAAATACCTGCATAATAATAATGTAGTCTCAATTACCTACTTTGTTGTGGTTATTTACTTAATTAACATAGACATAACCTATCACATCTTACGCTTTTATCTCAATCTGATAGTCATCTGTCATTCTCCGTAAAAGTGTGTTTGCCAATCTCGTCGCTGCCTGCCGCAGTGAATTGATAAGATCTCCTCTTTGCATCTGAAACATGCCTATCACAATCGTCCCCTCTAGTTTTGAAGGTATTTCTTTTGCGAGCTCCACATATTTTACTGCTTCCGCGCAATATTCCTCGAATGTTTTAGGGGGGTAAGAGTTGATGAACGCTTCTACTTGCACCATAGACTAAAAAAGATAGTACATATAGAACATTTCATTATGACGAAAAGTATGTCAATAATTATCCAACTTTGTATGGATGAAGCCAGTGTATAAATAAACTAATAAAATAACTGACCTCTCCATTTAACAGGCACACGTAGTCATCAAAGTCCTGGACTCTGAGTTCTGGTCCAATTCTTTGTTCACTAATTAAATCATCTACTTGCTTTTTATACCCTTCTATTAGTTCTTCGTCTATGATTGGCTAGTGAACGTTAATAAAAATTAAGTGAGTATATACCATTAAAACCGATTTTTGAGTGCTCTTCTGGGAGAAATCGAAGTTAGCTCCGAGCCCCGAAGCCCCGATGCATAAGTATTCAAAGCAATGACACCGAGTCAGGCGACCGAGAGGCAACCGGATGACTACGCGGCTTCTCATCACTTCAGGAGCTTAAATAATGCGAGCACCTGGCTCTCCCATTAAATTAGTATTAAAAAGTGGGGAACAAAATTCGTTTAGCCTCACAATCAAAATAAACTCCATTAAACAATACTAATACTATTATTTGGTCCCAATCATTTATCATGGCATAATATAATATTGAACTATTAAAATAAATGTAATAGGGTAAATGTCCAGTAATAACTATGTTCTATAAACAGAAATCATTTTAGTATAAGGTTTTAATAACTGGTCAAGTTATACTAAAATTAATTCTGTTTGTAGGTAAATAGTACCTATTCATTTTTAGTATGAACTCTATGAAAGGTGGCTTGTTACTGGCGATTTACCCTAAGTCATTTTGCATAGCCTCTAGCAAAACCTCTTGTTTATTACAAAATGGGTATAGATAGATGTTAAAAACGTATATAGATGTCATATACAAAGGAAAAAGAGAACAAAGCCTCCAATGCCCAAGGCTGGGATCGAACCAGCGTCTTCTGCATTCGCGGCAGACGCGTTAACCAACTTCGCTACCTGGCTACGAAAGCACCGGTCGAATTTTCCCGTGTATATGCAATCTTTGTAAATGCTAAGGCGCATTTAGCCAATCATCTAAGGTACAACATTATGAGTCATAACTTTCCATTCAGAACTTCTTAGGAGTTATATATATTATAGATAGATGTATATGAATTTGCATCACCTACCTGCAGGTGAGTCCTACCAGGGAAAATATTCTCTTTATACAGCAGAGTCTCCAACCGTGGAACCCTACAGGTGTCCGTAAAGGATTCGTACAGCCGCTTCAGCTGATTTCTAAATTGTTTGAATGCAGGCTCAAACTCTATTACTTCATTATATACAAGGTTTATCACAAATCCCCGATTTCGTCCCTACAAAACACATAGAACATGAATTTACTAGATCACAGACAAGTGCAATAATCATATTGAAAAATATACACATACCCCTACATCCAACAAATAGTCAGTGAATTCTTTCATCGATTTTAAACACAACGTTTGTAAATTAAAATTCATTAAGCAACCTAAGCAATTGTAAAAATGCTTAATTTTTGACGCCTGTTTGACTTCTGGAACTTGTTTCTTTTTCATCCCCTGTAAAATTTAAACAAATAAGTTATCATCATCATTATAGCATTTTATCGTTGATTCCAGTCCTGAGCGTTGGCCATATTCTACTACGCCACTTGTCTCGATCCTAAGGGTAACCCCACACTAGCGTCTTTCGAGCGTCGACGCTGCCCCAACGCCCGCGCAGCGACGCGACGTCAAAGTGAATCTTGCCATCTACCTATCGGGCTTATGGAGCGTAGGGATAAATGTCTGACTGTGTCGACTGTCCAGTGGCGCCCTCATTGGGGGATTGTGTATCCTAGTAAACGAATCAATTTGTGTATAATCCCTCAGTTTTAAGTTGTAGTCCTACGCTACTTTTGGTCTTCGTCACATAGTTTCATTTTGCGCTTTTTATGCTTCATTCCCTAAACATCCATACACCGCTGTGGCCACTTCTTCCGTTTAGGTGACGAAACCACAAGTGAGTAATTTAAAGCTGTATCATTTATAGATCATAAGTTACGGAATTAGTAGGACTACAACTCAACATGATGGATTATACAGAAATTGATTAGTTTATTAGGAAGCACAATCCCCCTAATAAGGGCGCCACTGGACGGTCAACGCAGTCTTAAGAGTCGCCAGGACGCTCGCGTTCCCATACAAACGTAGTTTTGCTCTCATTTTAAAACGACATGCTTTAGAACCACGAACTTTGGCATGGGCATTCTAGTAGTACAGATCTATGTGGGTAATTCGTTTTCGTTGCTAAAAATTGTAATACAAAGAAAATACAGCCAGATACAGATTTACATACAAAACTTATTTTTACTATGTTTTCTTTGTGTTACAATTTTTAGCAACGTAAACGAATTACCGACATAGATCTGTACTGCTAGAATGTCCATGCCAAATTTGGTGGTTCTAAAGCATGTCGTTTTAAAATGAGAGCTGAACTACGTTTGTATAGGGACGCGAGTTCACGCGAGCGTCCTGGCGACTCTTAACTCTCAAATGATTGTACATCACAGAAGTCTGGAAGTATGAAATTAACAGCTAAGTGTTATGAAACGTCCTTACTGGTTTACAATGTACGGCGACATTTTCGGCGCATGTTTATGAAATTTAGCGCGGCGTGCTAATGCTACGATGTAGCGCGTCCTAGCACGTAGCACGCCGAATAAGGTGACAGTAGCGTGACACACATGTCAGTTGAAAAGCTAGCATAGCCTGTCTATTGATGTGATGACGGAAAATTACACAAAGATGCGATTTTCTTCACTTATATAAATAAATGAATTACTCGGATTATGTATGGACACTAAAACGTGCTGTTTCTTGAATTTCCAATTTAAAATGATTCTTGAAAAAAATCGAATTTACCCGTAACATTCCAATTCTTTGGAAAGATTCAATTCAATATTACTTATTAGGTGCGTGTTTCATTTATCCGTGTTTGTTCGGGTTAGGTCTGATCTTATTGACTAGTCACTGTTGCCTTAGATGCAGTCTGCTTGTTTAACAAATATACCGATTGATTAGATTAGAATTCGACAACCTTCACTTCAGCACATTACGAGTAGAATGCCTCTACCGTGCTTGCTCGTCACATATCCGAGAATCACTCCCTATGGCTATATAAAGGCTGTATCATTCAAAGTAGGGTACCTGGAGAAAAATTGCTTTTAATGTCGGCAGCCATTCGTTCACAAGAACATTGCCGGATATCTCGATATATTTTTTACAAATAGAGTTAAATTCTTGTAAAGTGTAAGCTTCGAATGCCGATGTAAGTTCCTCTAAATTTATCAATCGCATATCACTGAAACAAAATTCGAAGTTAACAAATGGATATAATGCCTAAGGTACCAATATGTAAAAATGGTGTCACCCTCTTTCATAGACAGAAATTTCATAGAATTTCGTTTCCCAGAAATTATTTCATAGATTATTTGGTTCATGTACTTTCTGTTCCAATATTATTGTTTCATAGACTATTCAATTGGTAAAAACATATTTCACAGACATTCATTTCCATGTATATTGCTATCGAACTTTTTTAATTTACAGAGTGATCAAACACTAGAATCATATTTCATGTATTTTTGTTTCGTAGACACAGATTTCACAGATTGTTGTTTCATAGTTATTATTTTATATAATATTTAGTTCCACTCTTTTCTTTTCCGATATTATTATTTTAGGGGTCGTATCTGGTGGAATACAAACTATTGTCATATTTTCGATTCACATAACACTTTTCGCATACCCTTTTTGATGACCCTAAAAACGTAACTGCTCCCAGGGATAGGTAGGTTAGGGTTATTTTTTTTTGATGACCCTAAAAACGAAACTTCTTCCAGAGATAGGTAGGTTAGGGTTATTTTTTTTGATGACCCTAAAAACGAAACTTCTCCCAGAGATAGGTAGGTTAGGGGTATTTTTTTTGATGACCCTAAAAACGAAACTTCTCCCAGAGATAGGTAAGTTAGGGTTATTTTTTTGATGATCCTAAAAACGTAACTGCTCCCAGAGATAGGTAGGTTAGGGTTATTTTTTTTGAAGACCCTAAAAACGACACTTCTCCTAGAGATAGGTAGGTTAGGGTTATTTTTTTATGACCCTAAAAACGAAACGAAACTTCTCCCAGAGATAGGTAGGTTAGGGTTATTTTTTTGATGACCCTAAAAACGAAACTTCTCCCAGAGATACGTAGGTTAGGGTTTTTTTTTTTTGACGACCCTAAAAACGAAACTTCTCCCAGAGATAGGTAGGTTAGGGTTATTTTTTTCGATGACCCTAAAAACGAAACTTCTCCCAGAGATAGGTAGGTTAGGGTTTTTTTTTTGATGACCTTAAAAACGAAACTTCTCCCAGAGATAGGTAGGTTAGGGTTATTTTTTTTTTGATGACCCTAAAAACGTTACTGCTCCCAGGGATAGGTTAGGTTAGGTCTTCTATGAAACGAAAATATTAAGTTTGATAAAATGAGAAACAACATTTTATGAATATGCAGGCTTTGAAACAAGTGTTATACAAACTAAATACTACACGGATTAATAATATTTGAATTAAAAGGTTATGAACTGAAATTCGAAAAACTAATTATCTGAACAATAAAAAATATACAAAACCAGATTCTACAATGTAAGAGCTCTGAAAAATGATCATTCTATGAAATGAAAATATGAGAAACATTTTCTATGAACTAATATTCTGCGAAAATGTAGTCTATAAAACAACGTACAACCGCCGTAGTTTGGTGTTTATAAATACGTATATGTATGCGTCAAATAGTTAAAATAATTACTTATAGTTATTCCACCAAATCTCCAAAACTTGTGCGATGCAAGGATTTAGGATGAACAGTTCCTTGTTAAGTTTTTTGACGGCAACGGCGTAGCGATTCCTCCACGCGTCATCTTTCATTGCCATCTCCTGTTTGAGTGGAGTATCTTCTTCTTCAGCTGTTTCTTCCTAAAAAAGTTAGTATGTATGTAGGCGGCACAATCAGCAGAAGCCCGTGTCTAAGTAGGTACAGAGGTGATAGGTAGCTAGGTCAGACCTCCAACGGTGAACGGCGGCCAGGCGCTCAAATTTTAGGCTTAGACATAGAAAATTAGACAAAACAGATTTTCTGCTTAGTTAATAAATGACAAACGTAATTTTCAGGGATGTTTCTCCGTCTATTGTCAAAATGATTCCAATGAGCCCAAACTCGATTCCGTTCCTTTGTTACAAAGTTCCTATAGTCACCTACCATTATCAAATCAACTGAATAAAGCCCTAATATTCCATTTCGTACCAATATTTGTTCAAACATTGTTAAATACTTAATAAAAGCGGTGATAGACATTACATGGATTTTATTTAAAGATTCACGGATATCCTTCATTTAAGCAAACGTTTTATTGATTTTTAAATTTCTAGTTGCATAATATTACGTACCTACCTACTTGCCTACAATTTGACAAATAATTTAAGTGTGCTGTACGGCCCCATAAATATAATATTATTCGTTAAGTGGATGTCAAAATTAAGTAATTTTGATTATTTAATTAGGTAGCACAAAATATATTAAATATATGTTATGACACCAATTAGGCGCCATCTATGTATGCTGTCGAACTTTAAGCACGATTTTTTCTTACTACTTAGACTTTAGGTTTTAGGTACGTCTGGTTTTGTTAGGTAGGTACAGTCGCCATCAAATATAACGGAGCGGCCAGGGTACTCAAAAATATCTGAACATGCACTTTATCGTCTTGATAATAGGGTCATTGTTCAGATATTTGTGATCACCTTGGCCGCATCGATATATCTGATGGCGACTGTACAGCTATTTTGAAATTCCTTTTTCTATATTCACTTACAAGTAAATTTTGCATAGGCACCTACCGTATTAGGGTCTTTTAAAACGAAGTCCACAATGGCCTTCTTCATGCTCATCATAAAGTCCTCACGCATTTCGTCCGTGGCGGTCACCATGGTGTCTTCCCACTTTTTTAGTTTCGGTGAGATCAAGTTGTGAATACTAGAAAATGTAAAAAAAAATAACGAGATTTGTTCAATAACATATGAAGGGATGTTTACAAAAACAGCATAACTGCTTAGAGCGGTTGACACTTTTTTAAGAACATTGTCAATCGTTTCTAGTGTCAACCAGAGTAGTCAGTTATGTTGTTTTTGTAAACACCCCTTCATATGTATACAGTCACGGACTCTCTTTTCTGTAATGTTTACTCTATGAAATCCTGGCCGTACCTATACTTAATGATAACAACCAAAATAACTTACCATTTTGCAAAACTGACATTTGAAAATACATATTAAGCACCTAAGAATGTGGATCGAAATGGGGTATACTTAATAATAAAAATAAAGGACAAAATAAAATTAAAGGTAGTGAATGAGCCAAGTTATTTATCCTTGAGACCTACGTACCTATTAATAATAATTACTGCCCTCCATTTAACCTAATATGAAAAGACAACATTTTACCGTTTTATGATTTGACTATCAAGCGGAGCAACATGGACGTTGTCGATCCCATATCGTAAGTAGTAGTAATATCGTAACATGTTCTTCTCTTCTCCCGAGGGAATGCAATCTCCGTCCTCCCCCGGTTCAGATTGGCAAATTAAATTCATTAGTTTAACCCTGAACTGCTCTCTGGCTTTGCGTAAAGCGGTGAATTTTAGCATGACTGCGAAAAGGAACGGACATTATTATTACGGTTTTGTTTTTTGGTATTTAATAGGGGATATTACTGAAATATTCTGCCACCAGAGTGCAGCGCTAGCACACCGGTATACCCAACGCCCAGCACCCGGTTCTTAATACATACTACGTCTTAAACAGTTTTTCACAAGTTTTCTTAGACAATAGGGGATATTACTGCAATATTCTGCCACCAGAGTGCAGCACTAGCACACCGGTAAAACATAGGGTTTTGAATACATACTAGGCCATTACTAGGCCTTAAACAGTTTTTTTACAAGTTTTCATAGATAATTTATAACGAACAAATATGTCATTTGCGCACCAAGGCGGTTTGTTTACAAAGGGCCTATCGTGAAACGAGAGAATCGAAATTTTGACATGTGCTTCTCTATCGCTCGAATATGAAAGAGTGACAGAGAACCAGGTAACGAAACTCTTATTTTCGTGTTTCGTGGTAGGCCCTCTGTATGTGCTAGTGCCGCCCCCTACGCAGAGTTTTGCGTAATATTCCCTATTATAGACAGATAGCTAGCCTCGGAAAATATGACACAATAACCAAATCAAAGTATCCGCTCTAGTTGATTTGCTAGGTATACTATCCTTATTTCTAGATCAAGGCATCTGGCAGCTGTTCATCAGTGGAGATCAGACTGGCAAGAGATTGTAAATCACTTGAAGAATACAATTTGTAGAGTTTTGGGTTTGATGTAGTAATGGGGAATTACGCGCGTTGTTAATTAGCATATATCATTGCCAGACAAGTTTCTGTTGGTTTTTTTTTTCGCCGTAATATTTACGCAATAGTTTTATTGTTACGTTGAAATCCCTACAAATATATAAATTGGTATAAATAGGACAACTTTAGCATTTTTCAAGTACAGTGGTAGTTGGTACTTGTGTTTTTTTACTGAAAAGCTTTGCAGGCTGTCACTCTGACTTCCACCGATGATTTGGATCTGGATTGGATTGAATCTGGTAATAAGAGTTTAACAACAAAACTAATTAGAGAGATCCCGTTGCTCTCGTTATTTTCAAGCACTGTCTATTAAATACGATGCACACAGCGAGGCCGCGATCTGGACGCCAGCAACAGCAGTGTGACGCATGGCCGTCCGTACCCTTTGCTCAAGATATGATTCTGCCTGCTAGCTTGCCTATGGCGGCCAGATACATTACCTACACTCTTTGACTGCCAAGCATCGGCCAGAAAACGCCACTGACACCAGAGTACACTCGGTTTTACCCATTTTGGGCGTGATATCACGCGCTTGCGCTGAAAGCACAACTTTACGTGCGCGTAAATTCGACGTCTTTAGCGGAAGACTCAAAGAAAAGCTTGTAAAATGTAATAGGTAAAAAGAGTTCACCAGAAGACTGTCTTCTTGGAGCTTCAGTAGGTTTTTTCTTAACAGGTTTCGGCGGAGGTGGTAATTTAAGAACTTCTTCAGCCAGTGAGAACAAGGGTCTCGTCCTAATTTTCAAACTTTCGGCTGTTCTCATCTTCGGAAGCTTCGGTAATTTTGTGTCGGACGTCGATGGTTCAGAGTGACGTTTCTTTCTCGTTGGTTTGCTGTTTTTGTCCATGGTGACTGGAATTAACGATTAGAATATATTCGTAATTCATTTATATCAGGGTCATGGGACGTCAGAGCTAATTATTTAATTCATCGTGAGGTCCAAAAATATATATTAGAGCACACCCACCGGGTTCTGGAGCAATAGTTGATTCAAGAGTTATTCACGCCATGCCAGGACAAATCTACATGAAACCTACCATCATTCTCCTAGTGTGGGTATGTCCCGGCGTTCATTTATGGCTCAATTGACCCTGGGGTCTGCTCTATAAATTGGTGTAGGCACTAGTATTTACGAAAACGGCTACCATCTGATGAGTTTAAATTCGGTTTCCTCACGATGTTTTCCTTCACCGAAAAGCGACTAGTAAAAGGTAAAGTAACATCTAGAGTATCTAGACGGTTGCCAACAAGGCTGCCCGCGGTCCAAGCCCCCCCTGACCTTGATTGGTGGTTCATACAATTTTGTTGGCAACAACTGTCTACACGGTCCGTCCCGACCAAGGTCGTTCTGTCAGAGGGGCTTGTTGTATAGTCTGGGACGCGCTTAAATGACATTTCGTAGGTAGGTAGGTAGGTAGATTACTAAAACGGCTATTAGACATTGCAACCTACAGGGCCCAATCTGACAGATTGGTAGGTGTAATTAAAGGTAGGGCCCGTAGGGAGCTGAAGGAGGGGAAGCGAGAGGCAGGGTACACAACAGATTGGGCCCTGCAGGTTGCAATGTCTAATAGCCGTTTTAAGAACTTACAACCTGCATACATAGACATTGCAACCTGCAGGGCCCAATCTGTTGTGTACCCTGCCTCTCCTCACCCTCCTTCAGCTCCCTACGGGCCCTACCTTTAATTACACCTTCCAACCTGACAGATTGGACCCTGCAGGTTGCAATGTCTAATACCCGTTTTAACTACCTACTCAACATTATGCCGTCGTATTTGGCTCGTTGCATTCGTTTTGGTGAGCAGTTAGGGAATCATCCCTAATAGGGATTGTACAAATAAAAGTACAGTTAGCGATAAAATCTTGTCTAAAAAAATAATTCTTTGAATGAATTAAACGCATTTTAACGCCACTTCAATGTCTTCAATCGACCGGCATTGACAAATGTCAAAAATTGACATAATATTTCCTTTCCGCGAATTATTTCCACCTGTAATATCTTTTTTTATGCCATATAAAACAGTATTTTGTTAAGTTTATTAATTAATTGGCACTTACATTACTGATCTGCCCCACAAGTAACCAAACAAAAGGTAAGTTGTGTTTTGCAGTTAGGTTATACTCCGTGATCTTTTTGGTTATGTCTCTCAGTCAGATCGATCCCTTAGCTTTTTCTCACAAATTAATAGTATTATCCTATTCTAATAATACTAAATTAAAACACTGAATTAACTACAGAACTTATCTAATGCTAATCTGACAACATCAAATCGATTTGTTATCCATGGTAACTGTATGAAACCTTCATTTGTATCTATGGTGATGTTTTGGCCAGTATTATCGTAATGAAAACAGTAGTTATGCGCATATTATCACCCACAAATATGTCATTTTGATGTAAGACTGATACTTAGCTCAATTTATAGGTTAAGAATCTGTAAATGAAGCAAAAAGTAAAGTGTTATTCAAAGGTAACTAATCCCAGCTGATGCTTATACTGTCGCTCTATACTATACCTAGCTAGTTATAAAAACGCCATGATTCGTCCGAGCACTGGCCTTGATAGGAGCAAGTACCAATGCCTACTCAGATGATGTCATAGGGCTTGGCAATGGCTTGTTGAGGCAAACAGTGATGAGTTTGTTTTTACTGAAGTGTTTAAAAACATCTAGAGGTTATGTGCAAACTGTAAATTTGTGTTTTTCTTGTGTGAGTGAATAATTTATATACTTACAAAATGTTTTCTTAAATCATGGTTAATCAATTCATACCTATCGGCTGCTTTAGAATATTTACAGAATAGATTTTGTGAACTGTAATTTCAGATGATATTCCAGTTGGTGCGGAGCCTCCACACAAGCCCTCTGTGCAGAGCTGTAGAGTCTTCACTGTTGGCTAAGCTTCGAAAGAAAACAGGTTACACCATTGCAAATTGCAAGAAGGCACTTGAGATGCATAACAATGATTCGGAAAAGGTTTGTTAAGCATTATTTAATTGCTTTTTATTAATTCAGAGAACCAACAGCAAATAATAATATTCTAGCTATATAGACAACTAAAAAAGTCAATTCCATGTAACTCTTTTAAAATATAAGAAGTAATCATTCAGCATCCACATATTTACTGCTATTCTCTTATAATTTGTTTTTAATTTACTTAAAATGTTAATTAAAGCCAAGAGTTAGTTACACAAATCAAGCTTAGTACAGCAACCATAATTCTGTACCAGATATTATTGAGACTTCTTTAATTCTAGGTATTATATTACATGAGAAATTAAGCATGTAATTTAGGATCTGTAACAAACTTATGAAAACGTTTTACAGAGATGCATTACAGAGGATGTATTCCATAAATTACATTAATATATGTACTTTTTTTTTTCATTCATTATTTAATTTCATTCCATTACAGGCAGAATCCTGGCTCAACGAGCAAGCCCAAGCTATGGGCTGGGCCAAAGCTACGAAGTTGGCAGGGCGCACAGCACTCCAGGGTCTTGTAGCTGTCAAGTTTGACAAGAGCCACGGGGCCCTGGTGGAGCTCAACTGCGAAACAGATTTCGTGGCAAAGAATGACAAGTTCCAGAAGATGATGGAAGATGCTGCTACTGCTTGTTTCAAATTCGCACACACCAACCTGCAAGCTAAAGGTCCAGTTACCAAGGTACTTTAATTAAACAATATGTATTATAGATTATAGACAATAAAGCACTGGCAGCTTAGGGAGCGTTAGGAGTATTACGTAACGCAATTTTTCGAGATTTTTGACCCCCCTCCCCCCTGATTGCGTTACGTAATACTTGACCGCTCCATTGGCAGTGCAACATCCAACTTTCAATCCAGAAGCCTCAGGGACAAACCTCGCCTCATACCACTGAGATATCATTTGAATTTACCAGTCACTTTTCAGTAAAGGAAAGTATTGTGAGGAATACGAACTAAACCCAATAAGACATCTCATTGGGTTGGAAGGTCAAACTAGTTTTTACGAAAGCATTTTTAGTTATTTTGTCTGCTCAGTGTTCAAATCAACATAGTGTTGTATAAAAAAGTGCGTAAGGCTGCCAGTTCACAACATAATGTTGGTTCAGATAGAATAAAATGCGTCTAGCGTTTACAGCTAGTTCATAACCCTTTTCCAGGTGCAGTAGGCGTAAGTGATGATAAATCTATCAACCACATGTGCCAATGAATTTCAACCTTCGGTTTTCGTTTTAAGGTTCAAATTAGGTTGGATTATCGCAAAATTTAACTCTCCTTTAAATAAATGACCAAAACGTAACAATTTAAAGTTATTTGTGACATGTTGGATTGGAGCGGCCTGGAATAGACGTTATAACTCCTAGACTACCCCTAGGATCATGGGAGCTTACGCCTTTCTCAAGTTTATACTTATAGTTGTTGTGTTTCTATTTGATGAGTTTAATAAAACAGATGAAATAACTTAACGAAGTAAGAAAATAAATACTTTTATAGGTTCGCAGTTCACACTGGAAACGGACTATCATTTCATAATCGTGACATTAGCAGTTCGCGTTAAAAATCAAGAGGGGTCCTGTGCTGCCCCTTACAAATCATGCACGCTCCTTATTAACCCCCTTATTCATAAACGTCTATTTAAGTTAAGAGGCCTCTGATAATTGTTTGTCCCTTTCCGTCCAACCTATATGAGGGATATCATCTCTTAACTTTAGTGGCTGTTTATGAATAAGGGGATTAGTGTCTAATGCAAGTACGTTCATTATAAAACGTCATAGCAGTCGTGCACCTAATCTAATAGGCTAATTTACAAACCTTTCAAAGTCCCACCATACCATTGATCTCCACATTCAACACCAGGAAAGCGCAATTTTCCAAATGCCATTAAGCAATTACAATGCTGCCGTTTTTTTTTATTTCAGATGGAACTCGACAGCGAACAGTTAGGCAACCTATCCGCAGACGGCAAGAAGTTGTCAGAAGTCCTGGCGCTATTCATCGGGAACGTAGGCGAGAACGCCGTGCTGAGGCGCGCCGAGTGCTGGAAGGCCAACAACAAAGACGTGAAGATCGCCGGCTACACGCACCCCGCGCCCGCCGCGCCCGCCGACTACTCGGCCGGCAAGTACGGCGCGCTGCTCGCCTACCGCCAGCCCGCCGCCGCCGCCGCCGACGCCGACGTCGGCCGCCAGCTCTGCCAGCACATCGTCGGCTGCGCGCCTGCCAAGATAGGCGACAAGACTACGGACAAACCTGCCAAGGACTCCGATGACGAAACCTGCCTCATCTACCAGGAGTACCTCTTAGACCCCACTTATACGGTTGATGAAATATTAACGCAAAATAAAGTCGAAATCGTCGATTACGTTAGATTCTCGTGCGGAGAAAACGTAGCAGCCAATATGCCCGGTGTAGAAAAACAGCCGTTAGACACGGTACAGACGTTACAGTAGATTTAGCAATGTATAAGTATGAATACACATGTAAAGTTTTTATTACCATGTTATTATTTATATTCACATTAATTAGGTGTTACTATAGTTCTACAGAATTTAAGAAATAAATAGCTTCATTATTTAACTAACTTTTTAATTAAGTAGATACAGTTTTACTCAACATCTAACTAGAGAACATTTCGTAAACGCAGTCACTTGTAAGTAGCAGGTAATTTATTTCTTATGAGAATCTGCATGTATTACGTTCTTCATTTTCGCTTGACCTTTCCACAAGAACATTCTACAGTCTTTCTTCCAGAACATGGCAATTTGGCTTGGCTCAAAACAGTAGCCGTGATAGTTAAGCACCTCTGGCGAGACGACGTGGAGAGCCAGCGTGTTCTGCTCCCGAGTACGAAAGGGGACGGCCGTGGCGGGTCGCAGCAAACACCCACAAGGACAAACCGTGGCTATTTTTGGTGCTGATATAACATTCACCCTATTACACAAATTCATTCTTTGAAAATTACCACAGAAGCGAAGTTCTTCTACGGCTCCCGTGAAGGATTGGGTCGCTCGTAACGCTAACGGCTTTGCATTTTGATTCTCAGTACTACTTCGGAATCCAACTGAAGATAATGACTTCTTCATAATATTCGGACTGCCTTCACGACTTCTATCTTCATATTCGCTTTCTTTATCCGAATTATCATCTGTAAACATTATCTTCGCGAAATTTTGGCAGACCCAAATTATGTGACAACATCCGTCATTTGTTTCGCGCCATTGACTATTGGATTTTTTTTTTCAACCTTGTACACGCAATAAGGTTTTTTACGAATAAATAAATGTAAGGGGCTTCTACACGAGTTGACACGATTGTTAATATGATAATACTGACAATTTGAAGCCATCAAGCCAACCGAAAATATTGCATTATATATGTATAGAACAGATCAATTTATCATAACAACCAACAGAGAAGAAATTATAGTGGGAATGAGAGATATGTACATACAGCTGCTATGTTGTTAAGCCTGGGGCCTATTGCATAACAAAGTACAAGCTAATGATATTAGTGGTTTTGCTTGTAACTTGTACTTTTCCATAATTTATTAGTCAATTATGCTACACTAATTTGTCATATTATCACTTTTACATAAATATTCTTATGCAACGTAAATTATCACAACTTGTGAATGGGTTACTTGTAACTTGTATCATTTTCTAATACTAGTAGTCCGCCTCGAACTGAGAACTCGCGATTTACTTGCGAACGAGTTGACCAATATAACAAGACCCAAAGGAGGATTTTTTTTCTCCTTCTAGCTCCATAACCGCTTGATCGATCCTGCTCATATACGAACTTACAAATTTTATGTGTCTCTGCTACAGCCCCAAGGAATTTCACAAAGATCAGAAAAACATTAATAAAGTTATCGTCAGACAAACTATCGAAATCAAAAAGCCATCCAAATGCCGAGACGTCCCAGCTGCCCAGTAGCCAGGTGACAGTTCGGTCTGGAGTTGTTTGTAAGAACTCACTTCGCTTACGCTCCGCGAGTTCGATTATTAGAAATGTTATGCATTAGACCCCTGGTCCTAATAAAAATGCCCTTTGCCCTTTAAGTCTCGGTTAAGTTTATGAAACGCACGCTAGATGGCTATGATCCGTGTAGTAAAAATCCTGAATTCCCTATATAGGAACGCTACTTAAAACTTTCTGGGGACAATGACCCTAATTTTGTATGTTTTTTGTTTAGTCTTAGAATCTTACGCTAGATGACGATGTATTGTAAAAATCCTGATCGCGCTTTTAAGAATTTTCTGAGGTCAATGACCCTAATTTTGTAAAATTTTCTTTTTTACAAAATCTCACGATAGATGGCATTATTCACTGTAGTAAAAATCCTGAATGTCCTAAATAAAACCATCCTGAAACGTGCTGCTAAGCTAAGTCACTACCTATTCAATATACTCTGTGGCTGAGTCCAGACTGTGCCTTTTTAACCAACTTCAAGTTTTCGAAGGAGGAGGTTCTCAATTCGTCGGGATCTTTGCTTGTTTTTTTTTATGTACAGTCAGCATCAAATGTATTGTAACAGCCAAAGTGATCAAATAGTTCTTATTTCAACACCATATATTTTGTATGGTGTGACGAACTATTTAGCTACTCTAGCTGTTACAATACATTTGATGTTGACTATACGAGTATGTTCACCGATTATTCGACGACGTCTAGACCGATTTGGAAAATTCTTTTTTGTTTGAAAGAGTGTTGGTCCCATTGTCACCAGGTCCTGATCTGATGATGGGTACCTACCCTGAAAAAATCGAGGAAACTCTTCTTGACCATTATAACCACACCTATAGTGATTTCAGTATTTTTTACAGCAACTCGGGCATTTCCACTTGGAAAAGCGAATTCTAAGTGAACTCGGTTCTTTTTTTGTTTAAATGCCCGAAACGCATGTCTTTTTTTGAGTTGCAAGCGTAGCGCATGCCCGCACTCGGTAGATTTCGGTTCAACAAAGTTAAAAAATTTGAAAATACAAGTAGCAGACGATGATTAGGAAAGTGCTTTAAAGTTTATTGAAGACTTCAAAAGTTTTCCACAACTTTAGGATCAAAATAATAATTTCTATACAAAGATAGACCCAGAGAGCCAGGGCCTTGACCTAGGGGGCCCAGGAGCCTGACCCAGGGCAGCAGGGCCCAGGTTGCCCTAGACTTAGCAGGGTAGACCCAGGGGGGCAGGGGGCTTGACCAAGAGAATTTTCTGGAGACAAAGACTTTTGTATAATTTTTGGTTAGTCTTAGAATTTCACGCTAGATGGCGCAGTAAAAACCCTGAATCGCGTTTTCAAGTATTTTCTGGGGACAATATAATCCTAATTTTGTATGATTTAAAATGTCATAGCCTCATGGGAGACAGTGACCCAAAATTTATATGATTTTTGTTTAGTTTTAAAATTGTCCCCTAGACAGCGCTGTTCCACATAGTTCAGATCCTGAATCGCGCTTATTGAAACTCCAGTCAAATCGCAAACCAAATACTTTAAACCCGGTACCGTTGCATTCGAATCGTAACGCAGATGACAATACAAACACAAAAACAAGGTCGTTTTTTGCTAGCTACTCGAGCGTGCTGTATCGAATCAATTTGTGAGCAGGAACACATCACGCCTGATATTGTGTAGGTGTAGTAACAGTAACGGCAAATATGTACAAACAATCTGGTGCGCTTCGTTTTACTTTGCTAGTCATTGTCGTCGCACTACCCACTATATAGAATAACGGAAGAAATTATCGAGACGAAATCTAGATAATAAGTTACTTATCCTAGTATTTGTATATGTAGTCTACTTATAGTAGGTACTTACAAGAATTTTACGTCGACTTCGGTTTGACAAATACTTATACTAATAATTAAAGTCGCAGCTTTGGAATTGGTTTAAAAATGGCGACGCTGCAGTGTAGAATAAAACTTAATACTATATCTGAAAGTACTTGAGACTTGTTTAAGGTAGGTACATAAACAAATAATTTACATTTGGAGGTAGTATGTGAACATTGTTTTGATTATTCATTGTGTTTACGGTCGTTACGAATCCGAATCACAAACGAAAGTGAATGAGCTCATGTCGAAGAGCACAAAGCGCGCGTCCGACCGTGGATCCTGGCCAATTCCCCATCGGTGACGCGTATTCGTCACGGGCCAACCAGCATAAGTGCGATTTGCCCTAAAGTGATTAGATGTAGAGGATACTGTTATATTGGTTTGTCTCAGCAATCGCTCGCGTGTGGTCAGTGTAATGTACTGTAGTCTACTGTAGTGAAGCAGGCAAATCTCATAGTCCTCCAGCATCAAGTGTCAGTGCGCGCTAGCCAGGGCTCTGCTGTGGCATCTTCTGCATTCCGCGAATTCATTAACAGTAAATCAGAAAGTGAGATAACAGACGTGGATGGATGAATATCAGGTTGGGTATCTTGCATGCGTTGTGCAAAACGATTTTAATTGGTGTGATGTTTATGAATTTGATCGGTGGTGGAGTAGGTATTAAAAATTACTGTCTAATCTGAAATTAGTTTAGATTAAGTCCAATTTACCGTTTAAAGGTTACAGGTACCTATGTATAATGACATACCTTTGCGCTTAATGAACAAAAAAAATTGCGACTTCAATTATCTATTAGGAATACAAAAGTTTACCTACATGTAACAGTAGGTAATCTGTTAAACGCAACTTGATAATCGCTCCGTATAACTTGCTAAAACAAACTAACCGTGGTAAAGAGTAATTTGTCGTTCATATAATTGAGTAGTTAAGACAGCTGCTGAAGCCAGATGAAACCGTGATAGCGGCCACCAATCAATCGGACGTACGTCCCGCTTAGACTTTCGCGGGAATTAATGTATTCTCCACAGAAATGTATTATTATTCTCCATTTTATTAAGCGTCAGCGCAAGAAGCGTGAAACAATTTTCTTTTTTCACATTATTCGCTGGCCGACGGTTAGTCCGCGGAGAGTGTGTGAGCGCTGCGGTCGCCTGAGACGTTCCAGTGTTTACAAATCGGTCTGATAGCATCTTCGCGATCTAGTGCCGCGCCGATGGGAGCGAGCCGAGTCGGCTCCTGACCACACACGGAAATGCATATCCTGGAGATTGGGGCTGACCAAGTAATGTGCCCAAAGCTAAGTGTTGTGTTTTAAGCGGAGCGATGTTGAAAATGGCATACCTAGTGAAGTTTATATTTTATCCTGCTTGTGTTAGTTTGTTTATTAATGATCCCAAGAAGTAGGTAACCATTTACAACTTGTTAATTTAATACGAACACCCTTAAAAGTTGAAAGGACCTTCCTCTGGCCTGAGAGGAAACTAGTAGGTAGTATTTTTAATTCAAAAAGTAATCTACAAACATACATACATTGTAAACCACTTTTTATGCCAAGTAGCTGTCTTGAAAGAAAAATACTAGGTATTTTAGATATTATAAATAAATAGGGAAAATCCTACTTCGCATTATCAAGATTTTTGTTGGGTTAATGATTTCATGCTCATGGGGGGTTGGGTACCGTATGACGAAAGACTACACCGTAGCCGGCAAGGGACTGCAACCGCGAATCTGTGTTACGACGGGGTGGTAACGCGGTAAACTCAGCAACCCTGTTGGTGGTTCAGTCATCAAAGGCGGTTATCACACTGCTGCGGATCCGCATGCGGCGCCGGTGCGCGAGCGAGACAGCGCTCTGCATGTGTATAGCGCTATCTCGCTCGCGCGCCGGCGCTGCACGCGGATCCGTCGCCAGTGTGATAATCGCCAAATAGCTCACAAGTGGCGCTGCTACGTGTTTTAAAAATCCTAAATCGGCTATATGGTGTTGGGACCATACGGAAGATCGACTGGTATACCTATAGTCGCTATAGTTTGTTTAGTTCTGCGAATAAAACGTTAGATGACGCTGCTCCGTTTAGCAAAAATCCTTCGCGTGACCAAGTTTTTCTTAAAGGGATCCATCCACACGTTATATTCGATTTTCGACAAGTTTTGATTCTAAATATATTGTTTTGATATGCACGATATTCTTACATTAGCACTACAGATAGAATTATACAGACAAATGACTTATTCAATATGTGTGACCTTTTTAAGCAAAAGGTACATTCTCATTGTCGGTTGTTAATGGAGTCTATTTTTAAATGAATTAGTATGGCAGTTATGCCTTATCGACAACCGACAATGAGACACATCTCGATCCTGTAGATTTAGAAATAAAATAAAACTTTTTTTTAATATGATCTTTAAAAAGACTACGATAATCAAATGATGTGAAGGATACCTATACGAAATTTACTTATTTGGGTTCCACTTTGACGTATCTAGAAACTGGTGAGGGACTTTAATTATAAACTCAGGGCTCTGAGCCCGAATATGATAATAAACCGAAACTCGAAGATACGTGTATAGGTAACTTTATTTTAGTTACCTACTGTACGTATAATTTTTCTATGGTGAAACCCGAAATCTCCATCAGATCTCAGTTCGTAGCGAATTAGGCGCCTAACTTAAAGTAGATAAATCAATAATATAAGCCCACATTTTGTTAAGTTACAGTAGCCTACATAGTCTAGTTAGCCGCTCCCAGGTCCATTGTAAAGATAGCGATCAAGCTACTCACAAAGGCTATTCTTCCATTACGAAAACTCCAATACGATGAATTCCACAGGGCGCTCCCGTGGCATTGGACGCACCCTTTCTTAATACATTAGCCTAACTATTGTGGAGGTATAGCCATTATCGTACATCTTTATTCTCTCTGTCTACTCGGATTCGGTAACCTGTGCAATAGGTACTGTCATCACAACAATAGTAAAATAAAAATATAATGAAACTTAACTTTATCATACGTACCATTCTAGGGTCCAAGCGAGATGCGTTTGATTCATATTTCTATCAGGAGCAATATATGTAACTACAGTCGGCAGCAGAAGTCGGTAATCGGGTGAGGTGTTCAAAATGAGCTTGTTTTGAACCCTAACCTGTTAAGCTACTTCTGCTGCTGACTGTACTACTAGGTCCGCTAATGTTTATTTTGATGACAGGATGAAGATGGCGGGAGTACTCGCATCGCGGAGGCGGTGTTCCGGACTGTGCCGCGCGACCACACCACCTTCATCATTTGGAGGGTTGCGGTAAGTGCCAGTACGGTTACTCAAATACCTACCTGTATGCCGTGTCTCGCGCGGCCCCATTACTGTTTTCTCTAAATAATAACTTAATAACATTTTCTCTCATAATAATTTGGCCAGATAAGTCACCTGACCTATCACGCACTCCTAATGCATCACTTGTCATTCACGCCACGCGGGTAATTTGAAATGTGACTACGATTTACCATGGGCATTAGACGACGGTTTCGTAAGAGTTAATGATATGGCACTTTGGGTACTCTAGGTTCTGTAGTTCTGTACTTTTACTATTCCTCAATTTTTATTGCGGTGGAATGGTGACAATGAAACGTTTCTTTCAGCAGCTTTGCCCGTTTGTCCATTTCAACTTTCAACGCAAAAAGCATTGCCTTCGTAAACTCGAAACTCTATTATCAGTTCAATTTAGCTTGAAATTTTTTCCAACACGCCAATAATTTTTGCCATTTACAGTTGCAAAAAAAGATAAGGTCCAGCGGCTGCAGTGGCTCGAATCTAGACGTTTCCGATCGAATTGCTCGAGTGCCGTTACACTGCGCCCAACGGAAACCGTTAATTAAAACAATAAAAATAAGCAATTGTTCTCTTTGTTCTCTTCTCGTACTAAACCATAATTATCACCGCAAGTTCTGTCATTTTAATAATCTACTTAGGTCAGTGTATCTCCTAAATCTTAATTAATCAAAACAATAGTGTGAATGTTAACACATTCAGGTTTTGGATATACTCGTAGCTCTAGATTCTTATTCGTGGGAATTCATTAGTTACTTTTGGACAAACACATTATTTTAAGAGCCGTCGCAACCGCGGAATCGTGCGAAAGGTCAGCGGAAGGAAAGGCATCATTTTGAATACCGGCCCGGCATACCACAAGAGATTGTTTTTTTTAATAAGGTTTTATCTGGTCAAGAAATTGATGAATTAATAGGTAGGCAGAATTGGTACTGCGATTTCTAGGATATTTACACGTGACTTTCTTATCATAATAAAGACTTACAATATCCATTAATCATCTAGGTACTTGATAATTGTAATAAAATGCCTTTCAAGTCTTGAAACTAAAAGCTTCCTAACTGGGAATAAGATAATCTTGATAATATGTAGCTATTACCTACGCATCGTTAACTTACATTACACTGCATTTTCTACAGTCTTCATAACTTAGATAAAAAGTTAAATAAAAGTAGATCACTGGTCGTAGATTATTGAGCACTATCACGACTCGCACAACGGAGAGCTCGAGTCGATCGTGATTTTTAATAATCTCCGTTTCTATTGCGCAAGATGTAAATTGCCATAAATTAGTACCTTTTGTGTGAGCAAGTCGTTCTGCGCTTATGGCCTCTTAAACATACGATACCTATGTAAGCCACTCGTTTGACACGTCACACGTTGCAGTTAATTGAAGTACAGTCAGCAGGAAAAGTAGTGTTCAAAATGATCTGGACACGACTTTATTGTTAAGAGAATAAGAGCGCGTGTGGGTCATTTTGAACACCCTACCCGCTTAGCTAACTTCTGCTGCTGACTGTACCTATGTTGGTATACGACGACTAAGCGCTATGTCAATTGCATAATGATCATAATGAGTTTGTTGCTCCACATCTAAAAGACACACAAAAGCGTTTATACGTGCCTTAATAAAATGTAATAACAAAAAATATGTAGGTACCTACTAAAGCACATCAACCGCACGACAATGCCTGGTTTACCTGTTTGAAAGAAAAACGAATGAGCCGCCACGAGCAGGCCTCCAACCCCGGCCTACCTGGGGGAGCACACACGTGCCGCGTGCCGCGTGTGTGGACGAGGGATCCTCTCTCGCATAGGACTAAACAGCCACGAACGCAAGTGTCATTACCGGGATACTACTTAAAACATCTGATATAGATGAAAAGGCCTATTATTATTTCCGCCGTGGGGTGCCCGGCCTTAGAATAAAATTGTCCCCCACCATATCGTCCCGTGGTGGCAGTAGGGAGTCTGCTAAGGGAATATACCGAGAGATGGGCAGACCTATGTTCAGCAGTGGACGTCTTATGGCTGAGATGATGATTATTATTATTTCCGTAATAATAACAGGGTAGTTTAGATAGGTATCCTATCCAATATCCCGAGGTCTGGGACTCAAACCAACTCTAACTGCTAATAGTGCTAATTGTATGGTAATTGTTTTTTATAGGCCACAACAAAAGTAAGATACAAATCAGTTTAAACAATTAGTAAGCTAAGTAGTGGAATCTTATTGCAATTATCGTCATTTTGAGCGTCGACTTCCTGACGTGAAATACATAGAGTTGCAAGAGAAAGTGTACAGTTAGTTGAGTGCAACAGCATAAATTGCAGCGAGATGCATGCTAACTAGCGGGCGGCCGCAGCACGCTGGCTGCTCGCGCGCAATGCGCCTATCGCCACTTATGTGGATAATCTAAATCGCATCAATACATCATGGGAAACATACGAGTAATAAGTACAAGTGCGTGTTTGTGTAATCTATTAACCACTTACCTAAAGTAGATTATCCTAACTTTAATTAGAACTAAATAGATTGTACAGTCGCCATCAAATATATCCGAGCGGCCAGCGTACTCAGAAATATCTGAACAAGCACTTTATCGCCTTGACAATAGAGGTGTTGTTCAGATATTTGTGGCCACCTTGGCCGCTCCGGTATATCTGATGGCGACTGTACTAAGATTTTACAAAGTAGGTTCCTAACTAACTCAGAACAAACACCTTTGTCGTCTCTCAAAATTAATTACTACATGACATCCCCACCTATTCTAAAATAAACAAATGTATATTAAAGTAGCCTTATCGTTGTTACAAGATTAAAAAAAGTTTATTCTTAGGCAAGCCGGTGCTTAACCTATTGAACGCCAAGCATCGGACGGAAAAATCGTACCCTCAGCACGTCGTTCCTTTTAAAAACTATATATAGTACCTATTAGTTCTCGAATTAAATTGAATTGGCGGCGGCGGTGTACAAAAAAATGCTGCTAGAGAGTAAATGTAAATTGCTAATATTCTGAACTGTGCTAACTCTACACTGCAATCTTTTATCCATTTACTATGAACTCTTTTTCAAAAGCAACTGTTACTTGTTGTTGTTGAGTCATCATCATGAGAATCTTCGTCTAAATAATGACTATTTATGATAAAGTTAAGTTTCATGCAAATATAGCGTCTAAGGCTGTGCCGTAAGAGTCAGTGAAGCGTGCAGCGTTATCGCAGCATCGCGCAATATACGAAAGCACGCAGAGTGAACAAATATGGACTTTATCACGTTGTAATAAGATTTATGAATGGTCAATTAACTGTCCGTGGAAGTGTACAGCTTGCCGGCCGCCGTGGCCGCAACCGCGACCAAGAAAGCAAGAATACACTCTAGACTGGACACATTGTTTGCTTTATTTAATTAAAATAAATATCGATTATTCTGTGAGAGCATATTTTATAAAACTGTGAAAGAGAAATTAGCTAGGAAAACTAAGATAGTATAATGGTGGCGTTGGCGAATTATGATGTATGCCCAATAAGTTAGGTGGGGAAATGCTGCCATATACATACCTACGAGTATACTTATACGTGTAATATACTTATAATTCAATAGATAATTAATTATACATGAAAAGTTCAATTTTCAACAGCCGAGCCACAATATGACTGAAAGTAACGGATCACTTCGTGTGTAAAATTATCTATTACTTATTTAAACTCCTGCATGCAATACTGCTCGATATTTCTAGTTGAGTCGGTTGCATAGACGAAATAACCAAAAAATATCATTAATATTTATTTTCATCACCAACTATGAGATAAACTGTCGAAAGTGCTTGGATAAAAAATGAGTTTTCGTGAAAACTCGCGACACGCGCGTGTCTACATAATTACGGTCGTATGCACGAATGCATTCGCCGCATCCATACTGCCCACGGGCTATATTTTCTCTGCACTGTAATCAACTCAAATCACCGCTATAGCTTTTGATCTAAATTGCATTTGGTGAAAACAGAGGCAATTAGAATATCTTATTATAAAATGCTTTTCTACTCACGAAGTTAATTAGGTTGTGTTGCGATTGTGAATGAGTTAAATTAAGTTGAATTTGGTTAATGGCTCAGCTTTACTTAACTGCGCTGCGCCTTGCTTAATTCTTTCTTTAAGGCAAGGTATCGGCCGACGCTGAGGCGGTTAATCGATTTGGAGTTTTTTTTGTGTTTAGAAAACTTTATGTAGGTAACTGAGTTACCTACGTGGGTCAAGGGTTCTAAGCTAGGTTAGTAAGCAAGCTAAATGGAGTAAATGGTTAACACAATAATTGCCAACTAATGGACAGCATATAAGGCATATTTGCCTTGAATCAAATTAAATATTAGTTAAATACTTGCATTATTTGATCCTACTTGGGTGCTTATTATTCGAATTTAATTAATGTCAATGCAATATCATTTTTTTATTATCACGTTGACTCTTGTTCATTATTTCATGCTCGTTTTTATGACAGCCTGCCTTTGGTGAAAAAAATATCAAGAGAAATTTTATCGCATCGAAACTATACGAGTATTGTCGAGTACTTTGGCTAAGGTATAGGTACCTGTACCTATACCTACCATACAACATCGTATTGGTAAATGGGAACTCTCATGGTTCTGTGCCGAGTTACTTTATTCTTTCGATAGAGGATAAAAGTTGACAAAAACATGCCTAATACCTATAGCGTGGCATGGCACATTCATAGTCTTGGTCGGCGATGTCACGAGGGTTTATAAACATTGTTAGAATAGTGCCCCTCAGTGCACGGAAGACTGATCAACTGATCACTGAGGTTTAATGAGTGACATTAGGCGCATTTCACTTTCAATGGTCAATCTACTCGTACACGAATGATACGATGCATATCAATGTAATCATTACGTAAGTTAGAGGGTACAATATATAGGTAATATTAATCAATTGTAACTCTCTTTTTGTCGAAACAAATAGAAAAAAAGTGCATCAAGTAAATGTAAAGGTTCAGTAAATAAATAAAACTTCAATTATTATTTATTTGCATGACTATAATAACCCTGGTTTCCGTCGCAGGAGTCGGGCACGGAAATGCTGCCACGGACCCACTACGGCACCTTCTACGATGGGGAAGCCTATCTAGTGTACTCCTCTTCCATACCTGGCCAGCCTGCGGGTCCAGATGTTATTGTAAGTATTTTGTAGAAATATACATATATTGTACTTTATGAATATGCCAACTACATACATACAAACTGCCTATCTTTTCTTCTCTTCGATACAGTTACACAATGCAGATTTCGCCTGAAGGTGCCAAAAAAATGTTTAGTGTTGTTTGGGGAATGAAAAGACTAATTTAACTTAAAATCTTTCTATGACTGTGTATTTACAGCGCAAAGAAATTAAAGAGAATGGCAATGCGGAATGTGCCGAGCGCCACATCCACGCGTGGGCGGGCGAGCGTAGCGGAGCCCTAGCAGCCCTAGCGCTCCGCCGCGGGACACAACTGGCGGCTTACCTGGCTGCGCCTACCGTCGTCCACCGCGAGGCTGCCACCAAGGAATCCCCCAGGCTATTGTCTTACTTCCGCGATGGAATCAGGTTTGGGAAATATGTATTATTTATAGGATCAGGATCAGTAAGAATGCATGCCATCGGTGAATTGCTTGCACCCGTTGCTACGAGCGTCGCGATCAAAATGTATAAGTACCTACCTATATAGTCAACGCCTAAAATATATACACTTTTTAACCTAATTACAATGGAGTAAGGTGCAAAAGTGTACACATATTTATGGCGTTGACTGTACATTTGTATGGACCTGTTTTAGAAAACAGTCGCATGCGTAAAATCTGCAACTTAAAAATATAATAGCCGCGTAATTGATTTATTTCGAATCGAATACATTGATCGTAGCTAGTATTAGGCATTTAAAGTTCTAGACAACTTTAGAGCCTTAAACATCAGTTTATAACACTTCAATGAATGTTATCTTTAGAATCCTGCGAAGCGGCTGCAACTTGAACGGCGGCGCGCGACTGTACCGCGTGCGCGGGCGCCGCCCCGTGCTGCTGCAACTGGACCCGGTGTCGTGGTCGCAGCTCGCGGCCGACGGGGTGTTCGTGCTCGACACCGCCTCGCTGCTCGTGCTGTGGCTCGGCCGCGCCGCCAACTTGATCGAGAAGATGTTCGGCGCTAAGGTATGAGGACAGGTGGCATCTATTGGGAATCATTCGTTATTTTAAACTTAAAAAAATTTCATACGAAGAATCTCCCCATATTCCAGGAGCAGATTCCTCATAGCAGCATCTGCTTTTGTAATTTAGATTGTTTATTTTTCGTTAGATTGCATACCGCATGGCCCGCGGCGCCGATAAGGGCATGACAGCGCGCCGCATCGCCATCGCGCATGACGGTTATGAGCAGACCCTGCCGCCGGCCGACCGCGCGCTGCTGGACGCGCTGCTGGAGCTGCGCGCGCGCTCCGTGCGGCCCGCCACGCCGCCCGCCGAGCCGCCGCGGCCCGCGCGCCTGTACCGCGCCACGCAGCCACCGCGCGTAGCGCCCGTCACCGTGCCTTCGCAGCGTCCGGCGGCGAGGCTGGAGGAGGTCAAGCGAGCGCCGTTGTTCAGGGAGGATTTGGCTGATGACGTAAGTGCCTTCGATTGAGTATCTGCGCTTTACCATTGCGCTCGATTGTCAATTGGATTGAACTCACTAGAACAAAATACTTACCAGCAGTAAGTTGTTCAGCTATGCTGAAGGGACCACACCCCCCAGCCCACAATATGTAGTTGTAGATGATTGCCCTATCAACACCTACCAACCTCGTTAGTTTACGCGTGCCGATGAATTCCCTATACCGACTGCGCCAATGAAACTACGTGGTCGGATCAAGACTAACTGGTTTATTTATTGTCTTGCCCACATGCACAATCATAACAATAGCCTTCCACCTACACCCATGTGCCTCAATGATTTAACCATCATTCATCATCATGATCATTCGATTGCCCATACTAGTTTTCTTTATTTCGAGAATACTATTGGACTAAATTCCAGGGAGTGTACATCGTGGACGCCGGCAGCCGTGGCGTGTGGGCCTGGGTAGGCCCGTCGGCCGGAGCACCCGCGAGCCGCGGGGCCCTCGCCGCGGCCCGAGGTCTGGCACGCGCCCGACGACATGTAGGCTCCGTGTCCGTCACCGCTGCAGGTTTTACTTTCAATCATTTATACATCACCTGATGATACATTTTTTTTTTAATTTATTTAGGAAACAAACAGTCACATCTAAATATATATTAGCTTAAGAGATAACAAACAGACCTTTAGTTCCATTGAATATAGAATAATACATCATTTATAGTTAAATCGAAACAGGACGGGTTTTGGGCACCTTTATGTCTACTTTTAGCTTAGGTCCAGATCCCTCGATACCCAAAAACGTTGTAGATTAAGGTAAAGAAAGAAAAAGGAGTACAGGAAGGATAAAATAATCAATAAATCATTGATAAAAGCTAAATAAGCTTGTACCTAAGGGACCGTTTTAGGTTTGTCTTGTTTGAGGTTTTATTTGATTTTTCAAATGATTTCCCCTAAACAGGTCGCGAGCCGCTGGAATTCGCTGCATTGTTCCACAACTGGCGCTGGTGCGACAAACGCCGCGACAATCGCGTGCGAGTCGCTCGGTCTGCTACAACAAGGCTGGATGCTGTCAGTCTGGCGTCCAACGCGTGGCTTGCTGCAGAGGTAAGGGTCCTACACCCCCTTTTGTTTTTTACAGGTATTTCACATAGCGACCGTGACAGGACTGAATCTAAAAGAATGTATTTTAAGAGCAAATCTATGGATAAGGATTCTAATGATAACACTTTGTCTATTTAGGCACAGCTTCCGGACGATGGGTCAGGCGCGCTACGTGTATGGCGCGTACAAGGTGGCCTGATAGAGGTGGAGCGCCCGCAGGCCGCCGTGTTCTACGACCGGGACTGCTACGTCGTACTTTACACCTACCACGCGCCTACCGGAGATCAGTCAATACTCTACTACTGGATGGTAAAGCATCTCCATTAGCCACAGATTCTATGTGGGGGGTGAAAATGTAATAATTTCATAAAACGACTTTTTTCAGGGTGGCTCTTCGCCAAATGATCTGAGGAATTTGGGTGCTAAAGAAGCTAAAGACCTCTACAATAAGTTGGGGCGTTTTCCCGTCCAGGTACTATGCCTCTATTTTGACATTTACTTATATGCATCGATATCTAAAGAATAGTACAAATTCTCATCTACCAATTATTGTTTTCAGGCGTGGGTTTATCAAGGCAAGGAACCGGCGCACTTCTTGCAAATTTTCAAAGGACGTATGATCACTTATGTCGGCAGCGCTTCAGACTATGATCGTAAGTCTCTATCATAGTGAAATAGTGAAATCTTTATTGCAAACCAAAATACATAGTAATGTACATGGACCCTTACAGGGTGTGGCAACATAAACATTTAGTTGTATAGGTGCACATTTATACTTAACTAACTCCTTAAATAACTAATATTAAACTTTTTAGGGAGCATTTTTACCAATAACAATAAACACTTATAATCTATCTATATATATATCTAGGTAACAGTAGCTTCAGTGTAATATGATACGACTTCACTTTAAAGCATAAGTACTCGTAACGTAACTACAATCAAGTATGAATATATGTATGTAACATAAAAGTATACATATGTGTGGCAGTAAACATTACAGGTTAAAGAGTTTTGTCCTCCATAAATTCGGTTATTGTATAGTAGCACTTGTCTATGAGCATACATTTGAGGCGGTTTACAAAAAGTGAGTCTGTTTGTTCAGATTTTATATCGTTTGGGATTTTATTGTAAATTTTTATTGCTCTGTAATATGGTCCATTCTTATAAATTTCTAATCTAGGTGCTGGTAGTTCTAAATATTGTTGACGTCGAGGGTTTTGACAAAATTTAAAAAGATGAATGTTTTTTCGGACGAATGTGGCTACTTCTAAAATGTACAGGGAGGCAAGGGTCAGTAAATTTAGATTTTTGAAATGCAGTCTGCAGCTATGAGGTGGATGTATGTTTGCTAATATCCTGATGCACTTCTTTTGCGTTACAAAAAGATCATTTATGTTGGTTATGTTGGCGCTTTTCATATTTATTAGAGCGACGTGTCTTCACAAAGAGTCGAATTCCTGATGGTTGCATATGGATTGTGTGTTGACATATTTAAGTATAACATTCGTCTTATTAATCCGTTATTATGTTAATCCAACAGCCATGGGACGTCGCGTGGTAGCTCCGTCTTGCGCGCTCATTCTCGTGTCGGGGCAGTACGCGCGCGAGGCCCGCGGCGTGGAGGTGCGGCGCGGCGCGCGCGGGCGCGGCGCGTGCTACGTGCTGCGCGAGGGCGCGCGCGTGTGGGTGTGGTGCGCCGCGCACGCCACCGGCGACGAGCGCGAGGTCGCCAAGAACATGGCCGCCCACGAGCACACGCTCGTCATGCAAGGTACCAGGCAGGCGGGGACCAGAATACGCCTGTGTTAAATGGTATTTTTAATAAATAAAAACTCCTTGAAAACCATCGGCACTGTGGTCAAGAACTTCATGAGGTTTTTAAAAAAAATACCATGTACCATGTATTTAAGTAAAATGCACTGGAGCCCTCCTTACGCGTGTCATTTTCATTTTCTCTGGAAGAAATTAGGTGCTGCCCGGGCTGCCCCCAGAGGATTGCGTAAAACTCTACAACAGTCCTTCTCAAAAGACGAGGGATATCTCATTGCTTTATTTAGCTGGGTACAGGTCAGATGAACTAATAAAAATACAATCTTCTTTGCCTCCATCTCCCTCCTTCACTGGCTTATCTTCTATTTCCTCCAGCGTGCACCTTTGAACAGTATTAAGGCAAAATAAAGTTATAATTTCAGGCAAAGAGAAGCCAGACTTCTGGGCGGCCATCGGTGACCGCCGTGACCTGTTAGTGGCCTCGCCGTTGAAGGAGATGGAACGTCCGCTGCCTCCACGTCTGTTCTACGTGTCTTTGGGAGCTCCTGGCCAATATTCTTGTGAGCTTTACGGCTTAAAATAAGAAAGTGCAAGAAAAGTAACTTTGTAAAATACAAGTTTTTAAAAACTCTGAATTCAATAGGACTATACAAAGAAAGACTATAGGAATATTATTAGCTTTAAAATAATTAGGGATCCCGCAAAAATATTGCATAAAAAATTGTGCATAAATACATAACGCGCTTGGGGATTGACGGCTAAAATTTCATGTTAACCAATCAAAACTTTGATTGACCAATCACAACTTTTTATAAATAGCGGGAAAATGCGTATTTAAATATTCAAAGCCGGCGAAGAGATAACTGTCAGGGGAATATCAGGGCCGTTTTCGGGGGGACATTTTTATACTGGAGGCGCCATATACATCACACAATTTTAACAATTTGTATTTTTAAGACCAACTTACGCTTGACCGCAGACTTATTAGTGTTTTTTTCTGTAATGTACAGGTAAAGAACTATATTACGTATTTTTTTCTAAAATGTTCGTCGGTTTCCGGGGGACAGAGAGCAATGGAAAAATTTTGCCTTATTTCTTAAATTACTTACAAACTATACCTTGTTATATATCAAATGAAAGGATTTGATGTGAAAACTACAAATATATAACTTTTATAATTTAAATTTTTATAGTTTTGAAGTTATTTAAGAAATAAGGCGAAAATTTTCCATTGCTCTCCGTCCCCCGGAAACCGACGAACCTACATTTTAGAAAAAAAAACCTAATATAGTTTGTTGCCTGTACATTAAAGAAAAAAACACTAAAAAGTCTGCGGTCAAGCGTAAGTTGGTCTTAAAAATACAAATTGTTAAAATTGTGTGATGTATATGGAACCCTCGGAGCGCGAGTCAACTCGCACTTGGCCGATTTTTTTATTTACTTTAATGACAAGGAACCCTAAATCCTTACAAAATTTAGAAAAAACTAGTCAATAATTAGGCCCAAGCTTCTCATAGTATGAGTGCATTGTAGGTAAAATAGTTAGTGTGCTTTAGAGTTGTAAGCACAACTTTTATAGTTCTTATCAAATTTTATAAATTCAAACTGTGTTTTAAAGCTGAATAGTTGGTGTTTTTAATGTTATACAAAACATTCGTGTATTGTATTTTCTTTGGCCACAGATTAACATATACATTTTATTTTCCTAACAAAATATTTTATTTTGTCAACAACTCCTAAACTATACATTATTTTCACAAATAATGTATGTATGTATTATAGTAAATTCAATAAGCTTTCGATCGATGCTACACACATGTGTGTATGTGTCATGGTATAGCTTTAATTTATGTTTTACAAATTTCGGTAGTGGTCACGTTCATAACGTCATTATTTGGACCTCAGTCACTATAGAGATATTTTTCTGACATTTAAGGGCTCCAAATTATTTGACCAACAATATACTCGAAGCTTCTGCGGATATTCTGTAAATTGTGAAAATTGTTATTTTTTCACTCTAAGGAAATAGCTCGGCACTGCCGACATGTTTTTTAACATAGCTGCCACAATTATTACCAGATTTTAATAATTTTTATAGCAATGTATAGCTTAAATAGCCTGTTTTGTTATTGTAGTACTCGGCTTTAAAGTTGGACTTATAATTTTGTTGTAAAATGCAAATATCCGAATTATTTTTAGCCTGATTTTGGGTTTTCGTTTATAGCTGTCAAACTGTAATATACAGTAGTATATAATGTATTACAACAATATAGCACATTTAATCTTCTTTCGTTTGATACTACACACGTATAGGTGCAATGCACAGTTTGGATGAAATTTACACTTTTCGTAACGAAGCGGCAGCCATTTTTATGACGTCATTACTCGAGAGACATTCATCGACGTCCCCGTCTCTCGGCAGTTTTAGGGTCCTGGTGTCGTACCCAACAACATACTAAAAGAAGGTAACCGTATCCAGCTCTGAACTATATTCCCATAAGGGAGAGCACTATTAGCGGTGACAAGAGGAATAAACCTACTCAGCGTTTTTTTTTTACTTGGTAGGCAACGGCAGAAACTTTTACAGCCAAACAATAATTAATACTTATTTATCTAAATCAAAATTTCTCCTTGCTTTTTTTTTACTTTCCTCACTTCGAAATGAAAAGTAGAGTGTTTAACTCGGGTAAAAGTCACCCATTCCGACTCGGAATATTGGCGCTCTCACTTCGTTCGAGCGCCAAACTACCTCGTCGGAAATGGGTGACTTTCTACCCTTGGTTAACAATCTACTATTTCGGTCGCTGCCTCATTACATGGATACCTACTGTATTTTCAGTTGAGGAGATAATCTCGTTCAGCCAGTACGACCTGGCACCAGAAACGGCGGCGCTGCTGGACGCGCACGCGAGCGTGTTCGTGTGGCTGGGCGCGCACTGCTGCCAGCGCGCCAAGGATGATGCGCGTGCGCTCGCGAGGGCCTACCTCGCGCAAGGTACGTAATCTTTTAACGTATACAGGATCCACCTCAATACTTTAGTTAAGTAGGTAATTGAATTACAACTTTTAGGGGCGGGATTTTCGTATTGGCTCATATAATGAAGTCCAATACGACAGTTTCAAATTCAAGTTTTATCTGGTCTGGAACGACTTTTCAGGACAATGGCGCCGCGGGCCATGCGGTACCTATGCGATCTAACGAAAAATAAATAATACCTAGTTGTTGTAGCAAACAGTCTGCTAACGTCATCGTCATCTTTTAAATTTACTCGTATATAGGGTGTAACAAAAATACTTGTGAACTGTTAAAGGATATATTTGAAAAAGAAATGTTTTTGTATGGGACACGTCGTCCCAGCCGGCCAACCCTCCATACTAAACCAAAAAATTTTTTGGCAAGTATTATGTTTTCATAGTTTTTCATAATTATAGTTAGGGAGGCGAATAGGGGAATTTTCGGCAATACTCGAGCGTGGCAGTTTAAGATATGAGAGATACCTTAGACCTAATAGAACAACCTTGTAAAGTATTTAGCTCTATATGTAGTGACGCGCGCCTAGGATAGACGATCAGATTAGTAAAAAAAAAATGGATAGTCTGAAATACTCGAGCGCGTCAGATTAAGATATTGGGGGTCGATTTTAGTGTTTAAAGACTAAATTTAACTACTTAATCTGACGATAAGTCCTTGAAGCCGCCGAGTTATAGGGTCGCGAACTTGTAAAAAAAAACGTTAATCCGGCATTCTCGAGCGCGATATTTTATTTTTTTATTTTTAAGAATATAATCTAAATCTTACTAAAAATACAAAATCTGCCGGTTTCCGCATGACCGGAAGTGTGGAGGAGCCATTTCGTCTTCCTAAGAACGCGTTACGGCATATAAGTCGCGAACGATACATTTTACAAAAAAAGAAGTTTAAGTAAATAAACAAAAAAGGTAATTTTATTTTACACAAAAAAGGACTCTTTACATTTTTGTCCAAAGTTAAAACTTTTTGACTTGAAGCATCATAAAAACTCAAACTCCCGGTCAGATTAAGAGAACCCACCAACATTTTTGTCAGATTAAAAAAATATGCTTTCAGGATACCGAGATAAACCTCCCCTATGAAAATCTGACGCGCTCGAGTATTTCAAAAAAACTTTTTTTTTGCATTTTCAAAAATTCATCGTAACTTATCGTCACGCCGAAATCGTCAGATTTTTTAAAGGGAGCTTCCTTGGGGCCTACTTAACACCCCTTCCGAAAATCTGACGCGCTCGAGTAATTTTTTTTTTTTGCATTTTTGACTACTTTATATACCTACCCCCACGGTTACATGCCCCACCACGCAAACCGGCAGATTAGTATACCGTTGTTATCAGAGGCACTCGGGGCATACGTAGTATGAATATCTGACGCGCTCGAGAATGAAAATCGATTAAAAACCTTACGATAACCATATTGATGACGTAATAAGTTACCGTGCCTATTCTATTTGCAGACCCGGCAGCGCGCGACCCCGAAACGCCGGTGATCGTGCTGAGCCAGGGCCGTGAACCGCCGCACTTCACGGGATTCTTCCCGCACTGGAAACACTCTATGTGGAAGGTAAAAGATAGCAACCAGCTTTGCTAACGTGTACGTGTGCCGTAATTTCCATTTAGTTTATGAATCCGCAATGCTGCTTTCCGAAACTGTTAACATGATAGACCTCGGGCGTGGTGCAAATAGCTGGCTGACGATTTTTCATGTTTCTTATATATAACCATACATATAAACTATACTTAACCTGATAAATCTTCGATCGGGACGAAGTGTTCACTGGATGGCTGCCGTTTAACAACCCACCAACACGTGACACGCGACAGCTGACATGCATAAAGCTTCATAATACATCGACCATAACCACTTTGCCAAGTTTCGCCCGGGACGCTATATAACATAGGTAACTCTGTTACTGGCTGGCGGTCCATAACTGGTGTTTACATTTTAGTTTGTAACCTAGTTGTCTTTCTAGGATTATCAGCATTTTTTTAACGAAAACTATGAATCTTAATACCAGGGCCACAAAACATTCAGCGCCATCATCAGCGCCCTGGAAGGCAAGGCGATCGTGCAGAACGGCAACAGCGCGCTACAGAGCGGCAACAGCGCCAACCGCTTCGACCAGCACGAGAAGTACCCGCTGGCAGTGCTGCGCGGGCCCAAGGACCACCTGCCGTCGGACGTCGACCCGCTGGCGAAGGAGGTACGCCCAAGTTGTTATACCAATAATCCAATGAGGTCTCTATACTTGGCGCATTTTTGACGCAAGAATCGCCGGCGATTTCGATACTTTGCCGTCTAGATAGGTGCAACGAAATTAATCGATGGATCAAAAACAGCAATGTATTAAAAACCGCAAGTGTTGCGAGGTCAGTTGAGAGGCATAGTGGTATTCAACGCCGAAAGATGTGTCCGATTGAGATCCGTAGGATAGTCGAGCGTCTTACTATTAAAATTAAAGAAACTTTAACATATAGGTACACTAGTTTTAATGACAGCGCGCAGCGCCAAGAAACAAGGTCCCGCGGGTGAGGATAAAAAAGGACATATTATAAATGGAGCCACCACCATTGTGGAACCATTTCAGACCATTTTTCTGAGGTCTCAGTACCATAGACTGTTTGGACGTTTGTTTATTTGCGATCGCAACACCATCTCCACATATTTTTGCGTGTGTATCCTCAACTTCAACAATTTAGTTACTCCATTTTAGTTAGGCATCGCCGTTTTCATAACAGGCAATAATAAGCCTTAAGCCTTCTAGGTATGTGAAGGTGCGTTTTGGTGCTACATCTTACCATTTTTTTGTATAGCGGCGAATAGGAACATTTCCCATTCCACCGACTATAAAAACTTGAACAGTAAGGTGCGTTGGGGTAAGATAGAAAGGATTTTTTTTAGGGGTAAGAAAAAAAGTAGTCTGTAATGCTCCGGAATATGGACGATTTTTTGTCTTACCCCTAAAAAAATACCTTTCTATCTTATCCCAACGCACCTTATGTAATTTGCAGCTGTACCTGACGCACGACGACTTCGTCGCTACCTTCCACATGCCGTACAGCGAGTTCCGCGCCCTGCCGGGCTGGAAGCAGAAGGACTTGAAGAAATCCGTCGCCCTGTTCTGAGCACCCGGGGGCTGTTCCCGCTCCCGCTGGTTCTAGTGTCAGCTCCGTTGATAGTAGAAGGAATCTAATTTCCATATACATTGTATCCAAAGATTGATAGAATGTGGTTTTCCTGACTCCCAGGTGGCAACACTGTGACGAGAGGACTTTTGACAGCAGCTGTTTTGACAGCCGATCCACCGATCAAAAAAATTATGCTTAAACATGATTTGTGAATTATGACAGCTAGACCTCTCGCCGAGGTGCTGCCACCTGGTGGAAAAAGCGATTCAGAAAACCCTCATTGATGAAACTGGTTACTTTGTATTTCTAAATTAAGTGACTTGTTTTGTATGGTTTTTATCTCTATATTTACTCAAACTACAAAAGTGAAAACCAATCTATTAATGGAGCTGACAAAGAGTTAATGGGAGCGGATACTAATAAGCATCCTTTATCAGTATTCACTTAGCCGTAAGCTCACAACAATGTACGTTTGGCACGATACGAGCAGCGGGTTCGTTGTATGGAACCACATCGCACTTTGCTATAATATTGTATTTGTTGTTCACGATGTTATTGTTATCATTTGTATAATCAAATTGTTGTTAATGATTGTTTTATTGCAAATTTTATTCTTGTTGTATGTAATTATTTATTTAAATGTTTCGAAATAAAACAATGAGATTTTTAAATGTTATTTATTTTTCACAAATGTAGCACTTATTAGCTAGGCATTAATTTTATGATAAAATTAATTAATAATCTTTACAATATACAAATTCCTTAAAAATCCATAAAATATCGGTTTATTTTAAAACATATGTACATTATAATAACTATTGATAGATTTAACATAGTTTGCCTAGATGATATGGGAGTGGCCGTAGCTAAGGCACGTGGTATTAGTATATTGCATGACACGTATTACGTAGGCATATATAATAGTAATTCGCTCGGCGCCGCGCGGGCGCTTATTCAATTCCAAATTATTTTATAAAGTAATAGATTCATAAAGTATTAGAGTAATAATGTTACACCTACAACGCGATAAACTGTTAAGCCGAACAAACTATCAGCGACAAGCTAACTGAGAAATATTCTTTACAAATGAGAAGCTAGCTGGTTAGGAACTTACAATTTTAGCTCGATAAATAAAGAGTTATAATAAGAGATGTAATTGAATAATAATAAATAATTTACATAATATGATTTGACATTGTCCACTATCAGTGTAATAGGTACGTTAGACAATTTGGGAGTATTTCTTAACATACAAATGTGTATAAGGGTAAGGCTACGATTATTAAAAAAAAATACTCCCGGAAAATGTCGTGTAATAAAATCAGGTTTATCATTATGCATAGTAAATAACAATAATTATTATTATCATACTGAATTAATATTAATGACAAGCACGGAAACAAGACGTGGATTATTACAATAAGACATGAAATAATTTTGTTTATGCTGATTTTCAAATTTTCTTTGGTAAACGAACCATTTCCAAACGCGCGAAATAAAAATATCATGGAATGGAGTAATACAATGCAACAGCTGCCTAATTATATATATTTAAAAATGCATCTCAAAAATAAGCGTATAACTACTACGGTGATTGCAATCTATCAAACACTTAAGTACCTAAGTAAATTTGAAATTCGTATGTCAGTACATAAATGAACAGAGATTGTTTCGGACTTATATCTAAAAAAATATAAAAGCGATAACTGGACAAGCGAGAGAGTTGAACTTGAGTCAATATAAAACTAAGATAAACAAAACTCAACATAGCTTTCATCGGAGGAATGTAAACAGTGTGTAGAGCAATAATAAACAGCGCATCTATTCAACAAGAACCACTAGTAACGACAATGCGTCGGAGCCTGCTTCACGTAGCACCGCGGGTGTTCCGAGACACGTCCTCATTATCACAGCTCAACGAGCGATGCGGTATGGCGATCGAAAAGACCCCAACAGACGGACTACGTTCTTGCTACCTGCATGACTTCGGCATGTCAAGAACATGCATGCATGTCATGTGTGTGTGTTGCTAGTAGAACTGCATACTTCTACTAGCAACTGAAACGTACTCCGTCTGTTGCTGCCTTAAATAATATAGCGAGCCGCCAAGCGTAATACCGCATTACCACTTGACATCTGGCAAGGTCAGTACAATGAACAAGAATGTACTCTCGACACTTTTGTACTTTCAAATCACATCTGTAGAAAATGTTGTATAAACCTACGAAGGCGTATTAAAATTGGTGTTTTTAAGTATTGACTTGGCATCGTTATCCATCTGGCGCCATTTAACCGGGAGAGATTACAAGTTTTGTACAATAAATAGGTAATTCGCCAAATCGGATATTTGGCACCCATATACTCCGAATTAGTTTACAGCAGTCAGTACTCTGTACGACAACCAGTTAGATTTATTGCTTCGAATCACATAAATATCAGTGTCCCCCTAAAATATAACATCAGACACAGAATTAGGCATTTAGATATAGTATAGTTGGCATAACCTACAAAACGTCATTATAATAACGATACAATAAGCGCATTACACTAGTCTAAACAGTATAAATTGATCGTATGATTCAAGGAAGCCCGAATGGGAGTCTTACATAATTAAGTAACTCGCTGGATTTAGTGGAAAATGGTATTGAGCAAGTACCGGAGCCGTTTAACTAAACAATCACTTATGGCACTGATTTCGTTAAGTTGCAAGTGCGGCGGCGCCTTGCTTCACTATAAACATGTTAGGTCCCGCTGAGAGTGCTCGCGTTACTCGTATCAGACAGGATGGAAGAACGCAACGAGTGCAAATGTGAATAGTTTAGTAACCAGTGAAGTTAGTTCAATAGTGAGATTAATATGAAACTAATAATTATTGAAACAGTTAACGATGTTTCCTTAATGAAACACATTTGTCGTTTAATATTCACACCAGAATAAATTGACATACTCGTAAGAATCGTATACAACACTTATGTTATTTCATATTGATTAATTCATCAATAAAACAGTGTAATACCGCGTACAAAATTGAGTTTAGAATTCGATTATCACCAAGTAACAAGAACCTTATCGGTCATATTTCAGTCGTAATATTAATTGGATCGATAAAATTTTATTAGAACGTTTATCGTTTATGAGCCCATGCTAGACCATGACTTTTTAATAAAAGTATAGGCCTTGGAGGGATTTTTGAATGATATATTTATCAAAAAATATGCACCTATTATTCACATAATTCTGGAACATTTTTTAAAATAATAGTGATAACGTGTTTAGTATGAATCATAAAGCAGTTTAACACAAAAATATAACAAAAAAACTTTAAGTATAATAAAATGCATATCTGGTTACAGGCGTTACAAAAATAAAGAGAAATATACTATGTTCAAAGAATGTAACAAAAATATTATTGTATGAACATTAATTTCGGCGTAGACAACGTACTTGTTAATATGGAATTGCAAAGCAAATCTTAGATCGGGTACAAACAACAACACACTTAACTGAGCATCTGTAGACCTTATGCCGCTGCAATAAGGATTACGAATGGGCAGTTTACAGTGTTGGCGATGGTACAGCCGACGTCAAAGATATGTTTACACTTGTTCATCTTACTCCATTGTAATAAGGTGCAAAAGTGTAAACATATTTTTGACGTCGACTCTACCTAGATCGGGGTCCCAGAAAGAAACAAGCCAACAAGCTCTGGCGACAAGGCGACGCTTGAATGTGTTATTATTAACAAATTGTACTTCTTGAGTATCATATTAGATTACAGTATTATTACAGGGTCATTTCTGGTGCAACTTTTAGCAAAATTATATTAATCTGCAACTTGATGAAAGATTAAAAACGCGTGTAAACAATGATCGAGTTATCATAACTAGAAGGACGCGAGGATAAATGAAGATATCTGTGTATTGTGTCTAAACACCCTAAAATTAATATAGTCTGCGTATGAGCTATTTTATAAAAATGTATGGTGCGGTATAAAGCGCGTTACAATTATAACACGAAGCTTTCTTGCGATCGTGGTCGCCCAGACACTCAATCATTTTTTATCATGAGATTGTAATGGGATCTGGAATTATATGCATTCAAAATAAATGTCTCTTTATCGGACAAAACACAATCTCGATTTGGACTGCGCAGATAATAATATATAAATATCCGACTCTTGTCGTGTATTTTTGCGCGTTGTAATTAGAAATTGTTACCATTGACAATTGTCTACGTCACTATCATGGACTTAATGGCGTGGATTGAGCTCCTGCGACTCAGCGACCGCAGCGAGCGCGCGCGTCATACGTAAGTACTCACTTGTAAATTATCAAAAACTATCACAGCAGTCAAGCTGAATCATTTAACTTAAGCGAAATTTGAACTTACTACATGAGACTAGCTTATTTTATAAATCACTGAATAAGTTACAAAAACAAATTTTCAACAGATTCATCGAAAAATATCGTAACAAAATATAGGCCGCCGCGGAGCGGACGAGAATCGATCACATTCTATACAAATGATGGCTACGAAAATATAATGTTAGTACAAACCGATGGGGGATGAACGAAAGCTGGGTCCAAGCATGTTTCCCTGGTTAGTGTACTGTAACGGTCCGCGAGTCGTCGGGCGCTACTGGCGCGGCAGGGACGCGTTGGCCGGCAGCGTGGAGCTGCGCTGGCTCGCGTTCATGTACGATATCTTCAGGTTGGACCGCATTGAATCTCTGGAAATTAAATAAATGCGGTTAAATTACCATTAAACCAAACTAGCTATTGTATATTTGGGTGTCGCAGTTGGACGGTAATTAATTGATACACATCACTTATAGACAAACACGTATTTAAATTTTATTTCCTTTAAAATTAGCTACTACAGACTTCAATACACAACCGAACCAACGACCAAGAGAATGAGTCAAAACTTGGATGCATTCACGCATGCGCTGTATTTAAATAAATAATAACTGAATATACTACATAGCTATACGGTTTTTAAATATTGTGACTTGTGACGATTTTGTCCAAATATTTTGAGGATTGGGGTAACCTCAGTTTAGTCAATAAGAAATCATGTAGAGTACAATGGAACGGAACGGGCGCCAGCTCCCACAGACAGCACGTACCTGGGCGACAGCTTGGTGTGGTCGTGGTTGGTGTGCGCGGCGCGGTAGCCGTAGCGCTGCACGCGGCGCGCCAGGCGGGCCACCCAGCGGCGCTGGTCGGGTGCCCCGGGCGCCAGCAGCAGCAGCTCCCACAGTCAGCACGTACCTGGGCGACAGCTTGGTGTGGTCGTGGTTGGTGTGCGCGGCGCGGTAGCCGTAGCGCTGCACGCGGCGCGCCAGGCGGGCCACCCAGCGGCGCTGGTCGGGTGCCCCGGGCGCCAGCAGCAGCAGCTCCCACAGTCAGCACGTACCTGGGCGACAGCTTGGTGTGGTCGTGGTTGGTGTGCGCGGCGCGGTAGCCGTAGCGCTGCACGCGGCGCGCCAGGCGGGCCACCCAGCGGCGCTGGTCGGGTGCCCCGGGCGCCAGCAGCAGCAGCTCGCGCGCACGGTCCGCGTGCAGCTTGCACGCCGCCACCGACTCCGACTCCGACACGTGCTCCGCGTGGATCTTCATGCGGCATCCTGCATAACACACACCACAACTTGCAATACCCATTTCAAACTGAAGCGCAGTTCTCAAGTAACAAGCGCTCGGAACGATGACCACCTAAGCAGATTTAAACACCCAAAGGTTCCGGTCTGACTCGTGCGTTTTGTAAGCGGGGCGGTTACACGAGGAGAGCGGCGCGCGTCGGTCCGCTTCACGCTCGCGGCGCGCCAGCGTTGTGCTCACAACCCGCGCGCATCGCTCTCTCTCTCTCTCTCTCGAGGGGAAATTATGTTGTTGTCTCTGTTTACGCGGGTAAGGCGCGCCGGCGTAGCGCTGCATCCAAAGCCCGGATCTCGCGTGCGACGTGCTCTCATCACGCCCCGCTAACAAAACGCGCGAGTCTGGCGGAGCCACAAACGGCAAAAATTCTGCGCCATTTTAGATGCACGTTCGAATGAAACAATACAGCTATCAACTGAGATATTTGTAATTTTTTTTTATAGATAAGTAAACTACAACTTCCAGCAATTCGCTTTAATCATACACTCAATTTAAAAAATGAAAGTATACTCACGGCGACACTCGTAGGCCTGCGGCGGACGGAACATGTGCCACAGCGGGCGCGTGCACACCTCGCACGCCGTCGGGATGTGGTACGTGATGCTCACCAGGTCGTGCCCCTTATGCTGCACTGTGTTTCCTGCAACAACATACAACGACTCTAATGTTTATAGATACCAGTGACTTATCTGTAATCATAGGGTGGTTAAACTAACAATGGTAACGGTACTAACGAGTACATCGCGGTATCGGTACGAGGTCGAAGACTTCGTTTATACTAATTGAAAAAAAAGTAGCCGTTATTTAAGACTTTTACTGGCCCGATTGCGTTTAAAGTCCATAGGACCCTAAAACTTGTACGCTCACATTTTATAATTTCAAATTCCTGCATATATCCTAATTTTATTCCTCGCCGTGCTGGTGCTCGACCAGCCGCAGGACCAGACCGGTCCTGCGGCTGGTCGAGCGCGTCCTGCGGCCGCCGCGCCTCACCCTCGCCCGCGTATACCAGCTGGAATATCCCCGGGATGTCCTTCGCGTCCGCGCGAATCACGTCGCCCTGCGTCACTGACCGCACGTGAAACACTGCTGCAATAGACAATGCTTCCTCACCGTGCTGGTCGGTCTGGTCCTGCGGCTGGTCGAGCGCGTCCTGCGGCCGGCGCGCCTCGCCCTCGCCCGCGTACAGCAGCTGGAATATCCGCAGGATGTCCTTCGCGTCCGCGCGGATCACGTCGCCCTGCGTCACTGACCGCACGTGGAACACTTTGCTGCAATAGACAATGCTTCCTCACCGTGCTGGTCGGTCTGGTCCTGCGGCTGGTCGAGCGCGTCCTGCGGCCGGCGCGCCTCGCCCTCGCCCGCGTACAGCAGCTGGAATATCCGCGGGATGTCCTTCGCGTCCGCGCGAATCACGTCGCCCTGCGTCACTGACCGCACGTGAAACACTGCTGCAATAGACAATGCTTCCTCACCGTGCTGGTCGGTCTGGTCCTGCGGCTGGTCGAGCGCGTCCTGCGGCCGGCGCGCCTCGCCCTCGCCCGCGTACAGCAGCTGGAATATCCGCGGGATGTCCTTCGCGTCCGCGCGGATCACGTCGCCCTGCGTCACTGACCGCACGTGGAACACTTTGCTGCAATAGACAAGGGATCTTTAATTAATTTGACTTGGTATTGCAATTTGATGGCGCGTAAATACGTGAATATTTTAATTTCGTAGGTAAACAGAATAATGTTATGATTAAGGCACATCCTCGACGCATGCGACTGAGGCTGCGGCGCGACGGAGCGGTGGGTCCGAGCGACTCAAGACTTAAATGGACCCCATTTGGACCACATCACTAGCCGCTTGCCGTAGCACTTGCCATGGCGCAGTTCGCGTCGCCGATCGAGTACATCGAGCTACAACTTAACATTTGTTTATCACCAAAATTACAAATTACTCAATATTTTTCTTATTTAGCAAAATCATCAAGGCTAGAGACGCCGGAAACACGAAAGAATTACGTTTACTTTAAAACAATATCATATAGCCATCCAATATCTAACCACAAAACGTTGTTTACTAACCTCAAATCTAGGATCATAACAGGATCCGTAGTATTCTGCTTATCGCTCTCCGAGTTATAGAATATGATTTTCTTGGAGGACACGACCACGTATTGCTTGCGCCAGCCGTGGCGCCTGATGTTCTGCTTGATGGGGACGGAGAGCCAGCCCTCGAGGGTCTGCTCGGTCTCGCCGTCCTCCGCGTCGGCGGACGACTGGGACGCCGTCTCGCTGGTCAGGGCGGCGAGTTTCTCTTTTAGCTGCTCGATTTCTACGTCCTTGCTGTCCACCTGCGAATAAAAAGTGTGAGGTGAGTGAGTGTCAAATCAGAAATCAAGTTATATGGGCGCTCCGTAGTATTAAACACGCTGACTCAAAAATTTGTGAAATGATAAGCTAACTTATAGCCACTAATTGAAAATTTCTGCAGCAACGGGGCATTTGTAGGTGCACTGGTTTTGCAAAACCTCAAAATCCGGGCAAGTCATAACATGTATACATGATTGTATCGTCCTGTAGGTCGCGCTGCATCTTGGCCACCTGCTGATCGCACTTGTCCTCGCGGGTGAGCTCTCGCTACAGTCGCTACAGCTCGCGGTGAACAAGTCACAACATGTTTACCTCCATGGCGAGCCGCAGCCGGGTCTGCTGCTCCTCCAGCAGCTGCTGCTGCGTGTCCTGCAGGTCGCGCTGCATCTTGGCCACCTGCTGGTCGTACTTGTCCTTTTCACGAGTGAGTTCTTGTTGCAGCTTGCGGTAGTCTTTGTCCTTGCGGACGGACATCTTGCTCTTGTTTTTGGTCACGGCCGGGTTCATGTCTTTCCTGTTATACAGAAATACATTTTCAATGAAAATTCACTAAAATATAATTTAATTTTAAAATATACAAATCTTGTTATTGGATTCCATGGATGATTAACGAGTTTATTAGGTTAAATATTAGGTCAAGGTCCAACCAATCAATTAGTATTGTTATGATAATTTGGTAATGAGAACTCCTGTGCCTAGCAGGCAGTACACTGACCTGTTCATGATCTCGGCCAGCTTGTTGACGGCCTGCTGCTTGAGCATGATCTCGGAGTTGAGCTTCTTGTTGAGCCGCTCCACCTCCTCCTGTAACCGCTGTAAACCTGCCACGCGCTCCGCCAGCGCCGTTCCGCTGCGCCGCAGCTCATCCACCTCCTGGGAACACAACAGTAACCTTTAGTAAGTCTGATGCTTAAGGCGATTATCACACTGGCGCCGCATGCGAAAACAGCAGTGCGAAAGACGCGTAAAAGTTCATTAAGTAGTATTATATATGCCAAATTACAGGTGCAACATTTACACACGATTCGTACGCGCACAGTCAAGTAGTCGTCGTTGTATCTGTTTGATTCAAAGACAACAAAGATTTGAAGATGCGCTCCGACATCATTAGATGGATACGGAAATAAAGAACTATGTAGCACCTTGCGTTGCAGGTCGATGGTGGCGCGGTTCTCGTGCTCGCGGTCTCGCAGCCCCTGCACGAGGGAGTCTCGCGCGGCCAGCTCGCTGCGGTGGGTGGCCAGGGCGTCGCGCATCTCAAGCTCTTTCATGGTCTTCTCCTTTTCGAGCTCACCGACAGTCTCCTCGGCTATCGATCTGAGGAAAAAAATCAATGTTAATCGTACTGTCATAGTAAAAACCGTGATGGTCAATGATGGATACTGTAAATTGTCCCGTAAATTGTAACGGATCAAACTACCTTGCTGCACCTTTTGGTAACCAAAATATTATGCACACACAGTAAAAAAATCACCAGGGCTTATTAATAACGCTTTATAGAGATGATGCTCCCAAAACGAAACTACCAGACAATCGAGTTCTAGCCTAATGACATAGGAAAACATAATGATGATAAAACGAATGACGCGACAATGAAACGCAATTTGAATTATATCACTTACTCTAAAAACAACAATTGATACTGTTCACTAATTGTCGTACGGAATGCGAAACCAAAAGCATATCACGCACAATCGAAGGAGCAAAATATAAATTTACTTCGATAAATAACATTGATAAAACATAAATTTACCCTACATTAAGCATTGGGACACCCTACATAGAATCTGCCCATCACTTAGAAGTGTCTTTGCTCTCTAAGCTTAGTGCTCGTAAGTATTGGGTTTTTAAAAAGTTTGTGATAAGCTTTCTAGTACCATCCAGCTGAGTAAGGTTACCTGGCGATGGCCTCGGAGTCGGCGCGCGCGATGGCCAGCTGCAGCTGGTGCATGAGGCTGGAGCGCTCCTGCTCGAGGTCGCGCGCGGCGCGCGTGCTCTCGTCCAGCTGCGCGCGCACCTCGCTCACTTGCGCGCGGTACACGTGGCTGAAGTGCTGCTCGTTCTCCAGCTGCGACCGCAGCTCCTCGCTCTGCGCAGAACGAAACCAATCATTTACTTTTTTTTTATATTCATATTTTGTTACATTCAAAAGTACCTAATTTGTATTAAGAAATTGGACTAACAAATATAGTGTAGGTGCATACTTCAAAGTCGTGAAATGCGTTATTTTTATTTAAAAAATGTGGCAGTAAATACCAAACAATCTCATACATTTTTATAATATTTTCTTTAGTAGGAATACAATATCATACTATTTGAGAGTTATTCTTAAAATTGGGTTAAATAACTTATTACGTCAACCCAATTTTAGAATATATTTAATCAATTTAATCATGGTCCTTATTTATTATTTACTTGATATCATAATTGCATGTAATACATCCCAGAATTACATGTAATTAATATTATTACAGTTTATCAATATCATCATAGATATATAATTATATACCTCTGCTATGACATAGTATAAGTCTAAGGCCTGAGTGGACGCTCGTGGCGGGGCGTGCAGCGGGGCGGGCGGGCGGCGTGCATGTCAAACAAAGGACACTCGTACTGGTGTCCTGAGTCGACGCTGCACAAAGTGTATGGACGCTCGCCCGCCCCGCTGCACGCCCCGCTGCACGCCCCGCCACGAGCGTCCACTCAGGCCTTACACTTAGCCTCAATATCTTGGAGAGCTAGCCAAAGAGGAAATCCCGTCAATAAGTATTTATAATTAGGTATAGTATTGGTATAAAAATAAGTACAAACCTTACACAGATATGTTTATATATTTTTTGGTTCCATGCAATAATAACGAATTTCTGGGGAAATAAACTTACAATTTTGAATAGATTCGAATGCGATAAAAGCCACCTACAGATTCGGGTTACCAACCGATCATTTTGACGCAGAAACCCGTTTTACCTTATTCTATATTTCTTTAAGCACATATTGCGGTTTCAGTGTAGTTCTGCCTTTGCAATAGAACACTATTAAGAAGTTCATACTTTAAAAATACAACCATCAGCAGTGTCGTTACATAAATTAAAATTGAATATTCAACATAAGGATTGTAAAAATTTGGTTTTATATACAGTGATCTTAGACATGTTTTATAAAAATATAGCCGTTTAGCCGTATCGGAGGTTTTAACGGGCTCGGACCTGAGTTTGCTCCATAGTAAAAACTTTTTTTTTCGTTCTTTCGTTACTGTTTCATATTTAATCGAAAAATCCTATAATATGAAGTGAAAACCTAAATACAATATTGGGTTCTAAATAAAAACCTTAAAATAATTAAATATATTGGGTTATTTCGAGGTATTTTGCTTTAACTGGTTACGAGCCCTAGTTTTAACTTTTTTTGTATTCTATAAATGCAAGATGTATAGGATCAATGAGTAACTTCAGTCACAAATCTAATCAATGATTTTTGCATTATGCGTCATTATTGCAACATTGACCGTTAATATTTCATGCTCATCTACATTCTACATTATCTTAATGAAATGTAAATTGCACGCGTTCGTAACATAGTCGCATTAAAAAGCTTTAAAATACGGATCCTCACCAGTCCGCCCTGACACCGGCTCCCCTATTAGGAGATATAATATAAGCATAATTACTGTGCGGCTAAAATTGGACCACATCTAATCTAATTGTGTCGTCTAGTGAGGTACGAGTGCAGTTATAGACTACCACCTAAAGATTCCACATTGTAAACGAAGATTCTTAGCCGCCACTGAGTGCTCAGATACTTGCAAAATGCTATACTTGTTGCGAGCCGTACCACCCAAATACATCCCACGTACCATACATTGTGTTATAACACTTAAAAGATATTTTAAATTTTGAAAATTATTGTTAGATTTGTTAGTATATTTTCAATTTACGCACAACGTTGTTCTTACGCAAAATCAGTATGGGAACGCGTGTAACATAGTTATGTACAAATAACCTTGAACTTGTACAGTCACCATCAGATATATCGGAGCGGCCAAGGTAGACAAATATCTGAACAACGCCTCTATTGTCAAGGCCATAAAGTGCATGTTCAGACATTTTTGATTACCTTTGCGAATGTATAGCGCCTTGCTTAGGCAAATTAATTTCAGAGTGTTACACAACTTTCTTAAGTCAAATTAGCCTTGCCCAAAAAGCGTTTAGACGACAGGCCTGCCCACTGACGCAGACAGTGAGTTGAGTTGTTTTAAACGCTCCATCTAGCGGGCAAGCGACCAGCGAGTGCAGCGCACACAATCGCCCGTCATAATGTCCACATATGTCCCAGTGCACTTTATGCAGGCATATAACTGCCATGTATGGCATAATTGATAAAGGTTCTTTGACGCGTGCCCTAACAACCCAGCGCTTATTCGAGCTACTGTTTCGGCCTGAACTTTGTTTGAATTTGCCTTTCTATTTCCTTCTAAAACGCTGGAATAAATCTACTTATGAGTATTTATGAGAAATATTTATATACTTGTTTAAGGTTTGTCGTACTCTATATGGATTATAAGGGTGAAAGTCTGTCAGTTATATGCCAAATTGCCTATAAAAATATTGATAATATTAAATGTTAATATTTATGCTAAGAAGCATTAGTACTTGTTACAGTTTACCAAACTAAGTTCAAATAGACCTGACGTTATAGTTTTTTTTGTGCAAATCGCTTATTTAAAATGCTATCCATTTTTATTGACTCTGTATTTGATAGTAGATACATACTAAATAATTCTAAGTGACCAAAGTACCTAGAAAGATCGTTTATTCCGAATTATTTTCCAAATGGCGGTGTTTTCAGGATTAACAAAGCAAAAAAAAAACGCTCCGGTATTTATACAAATATACACAGTGTCTTTTTATTTGCTTTAATTGCAAGGGTACATTCCTGAGCCTAAATTAAGTATATTTTTCAAAGACACCAGTGTCCTAATTAGCTCCAGGTCTGAGATAATCGATAGTTAATTTTATGTTTTTGTAAACGTCAATTATTTTAAGTATTTTTGAACTCTTGAGACACCGCAATCAATGATGCACCTGTGTGTAATACGTCAATAAAATATGCTTCCTATACGTCAATGTTTTTTTTAAATTAATTATGCTTATGGTACAAATAAAAAAACACGTTTAAAACTTTAAGCTCCCGTGATAATGACGAGTATTGCGCTCGACAGATAACGTGCAAGATGCAATCCAAGTGCAAAACTTCGCAGAATCTCAATATGCTAACGCAGTTATCTAGGAACAAGTGACAATCGTCAAACTAGTTGATGATGAGCCGGAAACTAGAGGGGACATTCCTGTATATTGAACGATGCAATAACACTTGTGTTTTATACTCCCCATAAATGTCGCTAATTTGCATTTAACAATTTCATTATAATAAATAACGTAACTACCTACCTACAATGTCTTTGTTTGTATGTGAGGCGTTCCTGGCTGTTCTTTCAGTACCTATACATGTATAGCCGCATACCTAAGATAACGAGTGAGTAGAAATGTAGGGACATAAATTACGTTCATTGCAATATTGTATAGTGTAATAGGTCAAGAGGTTCGTGATAACAATGCAATTAAATCTACAATAAAATTGTACTACAATAAAACTTTACACATGCTACTTTATATCATACATCTCGGCATTCTTCGAGTACAAGTACATAGCAATCTCTATTACAAAGAAAGATGTGTCATTGTCATCGTAACTTTGTTGTACAGTCGCCATCAAATATATCAGAGCTGCCAAGGTGGTCACAAATATTGGAACAACGCCTCTATTGTCGAGGTGATAAGGCGGAAGTATCCGATTTTTTTAAATTCCGAGCCGCTCCGATATATTTGATGGCGACTGTACCTGTTGCTAACAGCTGTGAACTAGGGACCTACTTTAGAGACTTGCTGCACATAAATTTAGTTCATTCATGATTTTCTTTCACGTATTTTCCAAGACGTTAACCATCGAATATGTTTAGTACAGACAGGACGGAACTAATAATTATGTCAGTAACAGTTTAAGCAAACAACAAGCACATGCCGAATACACAAATGTGTCTGTTAATACCTAGATATCCAATTTCGAGCGGAATGCGGCATGACGGGAGTTCAAAGAGAATGAAAGATTTTCAACTGTAGTAAGCCAATTATAGCGGAGCGAACTGTAGGTAAACAATTAACTTTACTTCAATACTTAAATAAAAAAGCACTTTGAACGATTTTTGTACTTTGCCTACTGAAACATACGACTGATATTCTTCGACATTTCCAAATCAAGTACCTAAATGACCTATTTGACCTGCCTGCCTCTATCTAAGGACTATGTTTTTTTTTTGAGTTACATCCCTTGACCTAAATTATTATTTACATCAAACGATGTAAATCATACAAGAAGGAATGTATCGCCTTCTTCGCGGATTCTTCAGAGCTCTACGCTACCCTTGATTGGACCAATTAAATCAACTCACAACACAACCAGTGTGACAGTGACGAAGGAGCTAACCATTCAGTTATGAAACCGTAAGTAACCTATTCGCAACATTGAATGACATGAATCATGTTATAAAACCAATTCATAATAAATGGGGTAAAAACAAAGGTAAAATTCTTTCAGCCTCTTTCTGGAAAATGAAGGAAAGATATAAAATACTCTCGTTGGAGAATCGAACCCGGATATGTATAGTAACAATCTGGCACCGGCGCCAACGGGGTCATAATACATATTTAAGAATTTCAAGTTATATTCGTACACCAGCGTGTTTGTCTACGGAATGTTTGTGTCATAAATATCAAGGCCGAGAACACTTACGTATTCATATTCGGGCAAGTCATGAATCCACCTAAACGAGAGCGCATGCAGCGCACACTTTTTCAATAACTACGCCGAACTAGATAGTCTGACCCAAACGCAGTCATAGTGACGCTCCTTTTTGACTAAGTATCGTTTTCAGACGAAATTTATCACTATGTAAGTTGACAATAAGGCGGACTTTTGTCTACATAATTTTGCCAGAATGGTTTTATTTACAACAAAGTGACAATTTTTGGCTGAGAATGCTATATAATTTTATGATTAATGCCTATCATCTATAAAACATTCAACACCGTGGCCCTCGCGTCCCGCGGAGCTTGTAACAATTCTATTAGCAGTGCAAATCTCATCATTATCATGACTAAGACATTAACGGGAGAAAAACCGCCGGCCTACGTAATCGTATGTTTATTTATTTCGAGACACTGCACGCGCAGGTATAGCGTTTAAGGTAAAAGGCGTATAGTTATGTATAAATGTCGACAATGAGTCACTGTACGAGTCCATGAGAGGACGGTCTATTTAGGAGTGATGATAATATGATTAGTTCGCATGAGGATACTAAAAGCATAGTTAAGTTCGTTGATTCATTCACAGTTAAGTTATTAATGAAAAAGGTATTCAATTCCGCGGCTGATAAGCATTAAATGGATACAAAAACATCCAAGTGCATTCTGATAAAATATAAGCTAATTTTGTAACTTACGAGTATTATACTTTAGTTAGGATCAATGTAGGAACCTTAACCATAAAGTGTATTTTTTATACGAAATTTTAATTGAGAATTTGCATGTCAGTGATAGTAATAGATAGTTATTTATCGACATTATCCAAGTAGTTATTATTAACCTTTTCCAATATTCAATTATTATTTAACATTGAAAATAATATACACAAATGAAAATGTGGAAAGAGAAGTATCATGGTTTATTAACAAATTACTTCTACGACTGTCTTTTTATTTTACATATGTTATAAGTGTGTAATTTTTAAAATTGGAGAAGTCTCTCACATTTTATTGAAATAATCGCGTAACCAAGTCAGGGATAATCGATAGTCAGGGACATTGCTGTTATTGTGATAGCGTGATGCCTGCGGCCTGCAGCCTATCTATTAGCATAGTGATACAGCAGGAAAATAGAACAAACTCTCAGACAAGGTCGTCAACCTAAATCAAAATAAAACACCATTATTTGTTTTCTTATTCAGCTGAGATAATAATATGACATCACTTATTTATTTATTTACCGTATCTTAACCTTGGAAATGAATTATCTGCAATCATTCTGCGTGATTTCAGGTCCTGCTGCTTTGACACGTATAAAAAAAAAGAGAAACTCTTATTTATAACACTAAACTATTTGGAATGCAGAATAATTGTAAAAGGTGCTAATCGCATAAAAAAAACCCTGCCCAGTTAACTGAGCAAGGAAACCTCCCAGAAAATTAAATTTAACGTGTCACTGTAATATGTTCATTAATTAATTATACTTGATCTGGGTGCCCGGCTGCCTGGTAACCGTTCATTAGTGGAGGTTGAACTAGTGTTATAAAATCATGCAGGTGTACACGACGGCGCGGCGCAGTTTGCGCGCGGGCCCGCCGTCGGAGTGAGTCACCGTATTTAATTCAATGTTATACAGCGCGCCGCGCTCGCTACGCCGCCGCGTCGCTACCGCCCCGCACTTTTGATGAAATTGCCTTAGTTTCTCCATCTTGGGTCTATAAAGATCACATGGGCTATGCGTCTATAGAAGCTTGACTGTTGTTGCTTGTTGTTGGTCAGACTTAACCGCATTATTTCACAAGTTGTTACAAAGGAACAGTCATTTGAATGCACGTACGGAGAATGGCAATGATATCTCTACGACGCTGCGTTGCCGCTGTTCGGCGCTCGGCATCAGCTGTTCCATCACTCTAGCAGCCACGATGACGTTTAGAAAGCAACAGCGACTCACCCTGGTGTAGTACATGTCCCGCTCAGCGCTCGCAGCCGCCAGTTTCTCGGAGGCGGTGTGCAGCGCCTGGCGCACGGCGTGCAGGTCGCGCGCGCGCGCGTCGCGCTCGGCGGCGGCGGCGCGCGCGGCGGCCTCCGCCGCTGCCGTCTCGCCGGCGCTGGCGCAGCGGGCTGCGCGCTCCTGCTCCAGCGCCGCTTGTAGGCCCACCACCTGCAATCGATGTACCATTGTTCAGTCTGTACTCGCATATCCCCTCGTCTGTGGTGAATCCCGCAGCGGAATTATCCGTGCAATAAGTATTGAATTCTAATTATGAATTAATGAATTGAGATTTGATTATGAATTTATTGATTGATGAGCCTTATTGAGCTTACTGTGGGACTAGGTTGATTTGTGTAAGATTGTCCTAATATTTATTTATTTATTTAATTTTTATTTAATTAGATTAGCGCCCGCCACTTAAGAGGGGACATATGTTGTGAATACAAGAGGGAGGTTAATAACATTTTCTAGACTGGTTTCTGCCTGTGAATTTGCCTAGATAGAATTAACACTTCCATGATAAATTCCTCTCCCTTTTCACCCACTTCCAGATTTTCGTGATAAAAACTATGTCCGAAGACTATGTCAATACCTCATTTCATCTAAATCGTATAAGCGTGAAGAGTTACTTTCGCATGATCGTAAACACATCATTTTGCTCCCACACCCAGAGTTACTATGAAAAATATGAATGTATCATGGCGTAAGCGTTCCAAGAAATATAATGTGCGTAAGATATAAATTTATTAAAGTGAATATCGCGTAAGTTATTTCTATCAATAAATATATGCGTCGTTAATAAGAAATGACCATGAGATATTTAAAAAAATACTGAGAAAAAATAAGAAAAAGAGAATAGTTCAGAAAATTCAGTATCTATTACTTAAATAAGAGGAAGACGAATAAGTAGCGTACAAAAGCTAGTACGTTATTCAAAAATCATTAATTGATTGCAAAATTTGAGATTTTACGTGGCAGGTTAAGGAAATATAAAAAGGATAATTTTGAAACTCACTGCCTCAAATGCATATAAAACAAATAAATAACTCACCAAAGAACAAATAGTTATTTGCCGCCTTTCGGCGAGTTTCAGTACCTAAGCTGGTATAGTGGTAGCCTGGTAGGACACTAGTGTCCTAAAGCCAAGCGTTTTTAATCTCAATTGATGCATAGAACAATTCCATTTTCTTTTTACTTCATAAATTTTAACTACAAGACGATCAACTACAACAATATTGCTTTGCTATTCCGCGGTATAGCAATATTATTGTGGTTGATAATATGGACTTCCGCAAAGTAACGCCTGATTCCATTACTTACAAGAAGAAGGCTAAAGGCTAAGTACAAAAATGGTAGAGTACCTTTTCACTTTCCTGTCGATGCTCGCCCTCCAGCTTTTGCAGGCGCTGCTGCATCTGGCGGTAGTCGACGTTGAGCATGGACATCTGGCGGTCCTTCTCCTGGCACGTGGCGTCCGCGCGCTGCCGCCCAGCCTTCTCTTCGTTCAGCTTAGCTTGCAGCGCTGCCACCGACACACAGTTCAACAATCCTTCTTGGAAACTAAAGACTGACCACACCAAAACATGACTAAGTATGTAGGCGGAGCCTATTCTTATCTCGCAATTTGATGCTGCATCAGCAAAATTTAACTTCAGTGTGATCAGTTCTTTCTCACTTATTCAACTTACATTACAGCTAACATAAACGGATCCCTTAGGTTTTGTTACCATAGCCTCTATCAGAATTTAAAACTACATTTGATAATTATTACGTGCATTACAAGGAAAATTAGCAAACTGGACAATACCTGTAAATATCTTTTCCAATGTTCCTGAAGCATGCAAAAAGTGAAGTAATGAAAATCGTTTTAGGGAAACATAACATTTAGCTGTTGTGAGTTTAGCACGAACCATCAGGTTGGGGTATACAAGGAGGACACAGAAGGAAAGACGGAGGAATATTGAAGTTAGAAGACAATATACCTTTGACTAGCTCGAGGTTGGCCTCCTGCTTGGAAAGCAGCTGCGAACGTTGCGTATCCTGGTGCGCACGTAACTCTTGTTGGTAGAGGTGGTGCGCGGCGGAACGCTCGTGCGCCAGCGACGCGCACTCCTTCTCGAGTTGCGACACACGCTCGGTCAGCTGGCGGTTGTCGTTAGCCACCTGCGCCAGACGCGAGGCCGAACGCTCGAGTTCGGCGTGCGCAGCGCTGAGCCGGCCGCCGGCCTCGGCTACGGCGGCCTCGGCACGCTGCTTGCCTGCCTTTGCGGCGGCCAACTCGTCGGCTAGTGTCGCTCGCTCGCGCTCAAGCGAGTCACGTTGAGCGCGCAAACGCGCTGTTGTTCCGTCGCTGACAGCGGCGGCGGCGGCCTGCGCGGCTGTCATCTCTGCCGCCTGTTTTCGAGCCTTAGCCGCCGCCTCTGACTCTTGCTTTAGTTTCTCGCGTAATTCAGTCAACTGCTTTTCTAGGGTGTTGATTTTATCATTGTAACTTTGTAGATTGCTTATTTCTTTTGCTCTCTTGTTTTGCTCCTCCTCAAGTCGTCTTTTGGCTTCACTATAATTCATTTCTGCTTTCCTTCTCGATTCCGCTTCTATCTCTGCCTTGCGCTGAATTTCCTTAAGGTCATGTCGGAGTAATGCCAACTCTTTGTCAGTGTCTGCTATCAATTTTTTACTTCTAGATTCTCTATGAGACAGTTCTTCCAACTGAGCACAAAGGGTCACTTGTCTATCCTCAAGTTTACGTCTCCCATCCCTCTCTCGCTCTAAAAGCTTTTCTAGCTGCAAAATTGCTTCAGAACCAACATTATTGACGTGATTGGTTGAGATTGTGTCTACAACATCCTGGTGGTTCCTACGACCACACAGTTGGTAATCCCCATTGTAAGTGAAGCCCACAAAAGGTAAATGGTTGCCAACAAATGCTTTTGGCACTGGAAAAGATTCATCTAATGCATCAGATTTTTCAATTTCATCAAAATTTTTAGTGTCATCATCACTGGACAGCTCAGGGACTACAGGAGGCACAGAGTCCCTGAGGTTATCAAAGCTCCACTGCTCATTGTAAAAGAATGGGTGTTGCTTGATTTCATCAACACTGTTCTTACCTAACCGTCTCACTCTGTCTGTAAGCAGCCCTCTTATAAGAGACTTGGCCTCTTTAGATATTTCTACATCATCAGGGAACTGTAAAGAGTTCCTGTGATCCATAATTTTCCCATATGTTCCTACTAAGCTCTCAGCATAAAAGGGTGGATCCCCAATTAACATTTCATACAAAAATATACCCACAGCCCACCAATCACATTCACGGCCATACACTCCTTCACCATTCTGGGACTGTAAGACCTCAGGAGAAATATAATCTGGAGTCCCTACAGCGTTGCTGGCCCTCACCAGCCCGTCTGGGCCCATTCTCATGCAGGTGCCAAAGTCGGCCAGTTTCAAGTGGCCATACTTGTCAATTAGCATGTTATCAGGTTTGACATCTCGGTGAACAAACCCCATGCCATGTATTACATCTAATGCCAGCACTATTTCCATTGTATAAAACTTGGCCCACTTTTCAGGTATATCATAATTAGACATGAGGCTAACAAGATCACCACCGGGCATGTAATCCATTACCATGTAAAGATACTTGTGGTCTTGGAAGGCAAAATGTAATTTGAGAATCCATTCAGAGTTTGCATGTGCCATTATGTGCCTTTCCTCCCAAAAGAAGGTGGAGTCGGACCTCTTGATCATCTCTACTTTGCTCAGCAGCTTCATGGCATACACATGACGTGTGGACTTGTGTCTGACTAGTTGCACTTCCCCGAATGCTCCCCGACCTATCACTTTTATCAGGTCAAAATCTGCTGCCTTCATACGAAGATCAACAATTTCAGATGCAAACTCTTCATCTATAACAAAGGAGAATTACTTTTATTGCCAAATTAAAGCTTCACATGTGATAGTAAATTTGTTTGTTAGAAAGTTTGTTTAATGACAATGTTATCATCATGATTACCAATACATAGATAAAAGGGTAGGTACATCAATTGAATACAATACTGGGATATTATATTTGACAATCATAATATATTAACCAGCTAACATTATTTAAAAATCTATTAAGGGTCCAAAATGATTACCAGTTGTGTTTAGAGAATTTATTTAAACAAAAGTTGCAACTTTGTAATATAACATTTCAGATGATCTTTAAGCCTGAAAGAAGCTACCAACTCTATATAACATTTTGTTATGTTTCAACTTTGAAATATAATATTTACCATCTACCAAATTATTCTCATGTCATTGTTAACAATGCTGTGTGTTGTGTCTACTGACAAAACCATTCATTTGATCAAAGCTGTTACTGCAAATTACACTAATAAGCATTACTACGAAAAGTGGTGTCTTACATCTGCTAGTGTAGGCCTCGACGTTCTTCATGCGGCGTATGGCCGGGTGGTCGCAGTCGGAAACCAGCGCGGCGACCGTGTCCAGCAACGAGTCCACGTTGCCCGGCGACCGGGGGTCGCACAGCCGCTCCTCCAGCGCGCGGAGCCGCCGCATGCGCTCCTCGTCCTTCACCACTACCTCCATACTGACACCCTTTCTCACGTCTTCACGCACTAAACGCCACCGCACATTCTCCAGATCACACCACCCACTGGTGCCACATCGCAAACCCGCGACGAGTACACGACCTTTGGAAACCACTGCCTGTTCGTTTTATCAGAGACGCACTATTCCACCGCTAAGTTATATTTCATTATCGAAAAGTCGAAAAAATTGTGTTGCATAGCTCAAAATGACAGCAGATAAAGGTGGTTCTCACAACAAAGCATATGCACACTCGCGGTTATATCCGATCGATTAAACAGCTTTTTACTAAGTATTATTGATAAACTAACATTAAATTGTGATAATTATTGGCACAGCTTTAAAAATATTGTCTAATTACGAAATATTCAACCGCTTGACCGATGATCGAACAATATTATGAAGTTAGCTGCAAGTATGAAGTTCGCAATGGCGACTCAGAGGCACCACAGAGTATACAATTACTGTTTCTTTGAGCATAAAGCCGCTATTGAACGATCGGACATTGTACAGTATCAAAGTCTGACATACACTTAAAAATCTCCATATCACTGAAATATTTCCAAAAAATATCGTACAAATTAACTGAGGTTCATGATTATTTTGAGCTATTATTTACGCAATCCACTTCGTTGAAATGAATAATATCGGTTGCTTGTTAAAGCGGTATTACACATTGCAACCTGCAGGGCCCAATCTGTTGTGTACCCTGCCTCTTCCTACCCCTCCTTCAGCTCCCTACGGACCCTACCTTCAATTACACCTTCCAACCTGACAGATTGGGCCCTGCAGGTTGCAATGTGTAATACCGCTTTTAAAAAAAACTTTCTACTTGTATCACAGAGTAAATAATAGTATAAGGGTCGCCACACACCTAGCGGTTTTCCTCGCGGAATTACCGGAAGTAGCGGAAATTTGTCTATGTTAGCGAAAATTTGTCTATGGTAGCAGATTTTTTGTATGGAAGCCATAGACAAATTTCCGCTACCATAGACAAATTAAGCATTTTGTCTATGAATTTCCGCTACTTCCGGTAATTCCGCGAGGAAAACCGCTAGGTATGTGGCGACCCTAATACAGAGAGCCCTCTTTAATGTCACGTAACGTCACGAATCATGTTGTCCCTTCTTAACGCATGACAAGTTCTTTTTCACACTTATGCAAACGTATCGGATACGTCGTGTCAAACCATAGATATACCACCCATAGATCTGACACGGAACTAATAATACCAAGATAGAACGGGATGGTCTTATTACACTTTCAATAGATACGGCAGAGAGGTGCTATTATCGTTGGTCCTTGTCATAGTTTCTATTACCCTCCACGCGTTACTTCTAGCAGTGGAGGGTGACAAACAGATATAATGCGCGATTTCTTCAAGAATTTCTGTGATTGCTACGAGAAAAGCTGTTAGTTTTCCTAGAAAGTTGTGTTGGCTAAGGAAAAGATTGGTAAATTGTTTTGTTTTATGCTGTAGAAGTGATTATGGGCATCTATATATCTATCCCATACGGGGGTACACGTGTGCGGGCTCTAGTTAATGCTTGCTTTGAGTGTCAAACTCAAATTTTTACAGATTTACTTTGAGTTGTACCCCCCTGCTTGTATCAAAGAATACTATACGGGCTCAAAGCAAGTATTAACAGCTTTTCTCGTAGCAATCACAGAAATTCTTGAAGAAATCGCGCATTATATCTGTTTGCTACCCTCCACTGCTAGAAGTAACGCGTGGAGGGTAATAGAAACTATGACAAGGACCAACGATAATAGCACCTCTCTGCCGTATCTATTGAAAGTGTAATAAGACCATCCCGTTCTATCTTGGTATTATTAGTTCCGTGTCAGATCTATGGGTGGTATATCTATGTATACGGGTCACCACATACCTAGCGGTTTTCCTCGCGGAATTACCGGAAGTAGCGGAAATTCATAGACAAAATGCTTAATTTGTCTATGGTAGCGGAAATTTGTCTATGGCTTCCATACAACAAATCTGCTACCATAGACAAATTTCCGCTACCATAGAAAAATTTCCGCTACTTCCGGTAATTCAACGAGGAAAACCGCTAGGTGTGTGGCGACCCTACTCTAGGAGTGACTTGTATTGCGCGGGATTGCGCTATCTGCATCTCTTTCGTCAATACGTCAAACGCAAGTGACGCACAATCCCATCCCAACTATAAGCGGTATTACACATTGCAACCTGCAGGGCCCAATCTGTTGTGTGCCCTGCCTCTTCCTACCCCTCCTTCAGCTCCCTACGGGCCCTACCTTCGATTACACCTTCCAACCTGACAGATTGGGCCCTGCAGGTTGCAATGTGTAATACCGCTTTATGCAAACTTTATGGCCTCTACAATCGGCGCAATTTTAACATAAAACTCGCACGTGATTTCGGTACATTGCCATCTAGGTAGGTGCAACTAATACCGCTATTACACATTGCAACCTGCAGGGCCCAATCTGTCAGGTTGGAAGGTGTAATTGAAGGTAGGGCCCGTAGGGAGCTGAAGGAGGGGTAGGAAGAGGCAGGGTACACAACAGATTGGGCCCTGCAGGTTGCAATGTGTAATACCGCTCTAAATCAATCGATGGATTAAAAACTGTAATGTATCAAAAGTCGCAGGTGACTGGTCCCTTATGTTTGTAGAGGCCTTTCAACAGATTTTTATTGATGAAAATGCATAGACAAATGTAGACAAATAAATACGTTCATTCTTTTTCATAGACACGCAGGATCCTTCCTTCGTTCAGGGTCGCCACACACCTAGCGGTTTTCCTCGCGGAATTACCGGAAGTAGCGGAAATTTGTCTATGGTAGCGGAAATTTGTCTATGGTAGCAGATTTTTTGTATGGAAGCCATAGACAAATTACCGGAAGTAGAGGAAATTCATAGACAAAATGCTTAATTTGTCTATGAATTTCCGCTACTTCCGGTAATTCCGCGAGGAAAACCGCTAGGTGTGTGGCGACCCTCATTCACTAATCCAAAATTCATTTTCATTCGTTCTTTTGTCTTGAATGGAACATGGCGGTGCTAGGCAGGATGTGCATAAGTTTTTAATTTTGCATTTATTATAAAGTCAAAAAAATTGTAATCTACTGTTTATTAGATGGTGTTTTTTTGTGAGTTGAAGTTGTTGTTATTGTGCAAGGACATCTAATTACCAGCTTACATTTTACGCTACCTTGACTTTTTGCAATGAAATTTGTTACTTCGCTGCTGGTGTAAAAATAATTGTGACAAATATAACACATTATCTCAGGTAATTGTTGTTTCAATTAACTTTGTGATTATAACACGTACGGATATCCTCAGATCCTGCCTCTGACATTATCACCTGTTCAGTTCGTATGACTCGAATCTGTCCCATTTTATTTCAAGTTTTCGTGTTATTTTGTAATAATTTTGCCTACTTCTTAGTTGTTCGATATGTTGATGTCATTGAAGATTCTGTGAAAAGAAAAGGGATCTCGGGATAACCCTTTATTGTTTTACCTAACACTTGAGAAATATTTTCTCTTTGTACTCTAATTCAATCACGTGTGGTCCAGGTCGTTATGGGGTCAATAACTGCTGACTTCGACTTATTTTAGTGTGATCGCTTGACTGGGAGTAATATTGGTTGTGTTATACCAAGATTTCATGTGATTTGACTGACAATGACGTACATAACGTACGTGGGGAGATTTGATGTCCTGTTTCCGAACAGGGAATCGAAGTGCGCAGTATTTGCGAGACAAATTGCCATGTGCAACTTGTGCAAGTGCAATCCCGGCGCAAGGGCGCAGGTAGGCCACAGGGTGCACCGCGCAGGGCCGGGCGGATGCGGGGCGGCGACGGGGAGCAGGGAGGGCGGGGGGTCCGGCAGTCAGCTGTGCGAGTGTCATCTGTCTGTTGTAGTCGCTCTCGCGTCGTGCCACGCCGTGGGAAGTGGCCTAATTGTTATCCCTCCTCCATATCTCGCGAAATTTGATTCTGTATAGTATTCTATGAGGTATGCAGTCAATGTCAAGTTGTTGTCTCTTCAATAACACTTCAAATTTACAAGCACAAATTGGGAACAAGGGATAATCCTTTGTGTTAAGTAGGTTGTGGTTATTCTATGCCCAGAATTTATATCTGTGTAATTTTAACCCTTTGTGCATAGAACATAAATGGAATCCTTAGTGTTTTTCAATTCTTTTATGATTATTTTATGTATAAATATCTGATAGATTGAATAATGGGATATTTTAAGGAACCTAAGTTTTTTTTTTTTTGGAAAGGGGTGTTATCCTGTAGATTTATTTGTTTATTTTAAGCGTTATTGCACATAGAAAAGGTACAAAAGGCAGACTCAATACCTTAAGGCATTCTCTACCAGGCAACCATAGGGCCAAACATAAAAATGCCAATTTAATGAATTTGTTGACTACTTACACTAAGTTATATTTTAGCTAGAATTTTATATAAGTCATGATTTTAGGAACTAAATCAAGAAGGCACGTAAATAAAATCCCCGAACATATAAGAACAGTATTTTTAATAATAGGAAGATCAGTGTGACACTTTCTAAAATAGTCTTAATTTATTCAAGCCAAACATCCTCCGTCTCATAAAATTTTAAGTAGAGAAAATAGAGAATTATTCGAAACATTGCATAATAACATATGAATCCATACAGAGCTTGGAGAACTTGTTTTCATTGTTTCACGTGCATGTTTGGGATTGGCCATTGTTATGTAATCAACAATTTTCAATAAAGTTTGCTTTACGATTTACTGCTGGAAGCTGGCGATAACCACTCACACTGTGTTCAATACTATGTATGGTATGTTTTTTAATCAATGTTGATTAAAGGGCCTGACTCACTTCCTTTTTTATTAAATATTGAGAGTATGCCAGTTCCAGCATTATTTTATTTAACTTTGACCCATTTACTTAATTAGGTCACCCATTTAAATATTGAACTGTGTTCAAATTTTTGGAGACTTTAAGCAGAGTAAATTACAATTGCATAATCTTTTGCTAAACTGAAAACAAATACACAAACTCAGCATAGGCATATTAATTAAACTAATTTTTACAGAATAATTTTATAGTGATCATCAGACATGGGACATCTGGTAGCATACCAAGGTTCTAAAATCCATGGAATCATAAAGGTAAAAAACAAGTCTGAATAGCCAAAGTTAAGAACCCATTAAATCTCGGTCAAATTAAATAGTCAAGATTTCTCAGTAGGTAACTGCATTGAATATTATCTAATATGTATATTTATAATGAAGCTCATTTAATAATCACAACAATAGGTTTAGAAACAAACTTAACAACTGAGCCAGTGAATTTTGATGTAGGGAATTTTATTGTAGGTAGTATGGATACTAGAAGTGCTAAGACACATAATAAGTTAAGCTGCTAACTTTTGACTGGTTCTTATTATTAAGCACTACATGGATTCTAGAACCACAGTCCCAAAAGTCCCAATGCTAGTGATCATCTTATTGTGCTTACATGTTGATGCTGCACTAAAATTGGTTTTAATTTTTAAACTAGGTGCTTCATAGTAGTTTTGTGAAGTAATCCGACAGCTCCCATCATACATTGTGAACCACATTGTATGGCAGAAGCTTTCAGATAATTCCACACAATAAAAAAAATTGTTTGTATGAATAATTTGTATGAGTAGTTTGTTTGTTTCGTTAATTTGAGGTGTGCAATAAAGAATATTTATGTTATGTTATACTTATGTAACAATATTGTTGGTAATTTCCAGTAAGCTGTGGGTGCCATGGCTACGCTGATCCAGGAAAATGGCATCAGCATCAGCAACCACATTGTGCCTGACCACGAGTACTGCGAGCCGGCGCGGGAGCCCCAGCCGCAGGCCGCGGCGCCGCCGCCGGCGCTCGACGCCGCCGCGCAGCCCGACGACGAGGACACCCCCGAAATAGACATCATGATAAACAATGTTGTGTGTAGTTTTAGTGTTAAGTGCCACTTGAACTTGAGACAGATAGCTTTGAACGGTGTAAACGTGGAGTTCCGACGCGAGAACGGGATGGTGACGATGAAGCTGCGGCGCCCTTACACGACGGCCTCCATCTGGTCGTCGGGGCGCGTGACGTGCACGGGCGCCACGAGCGAGGACCAGGCCAAGATCGCGGCGCGCCGGTACGCGCGCGCGCTGCAGAAGCTCGGCTTCCAAGTGCGCTTCCAGAACTTTCGCGTAGTCAATGTATTAGGAACCTGTCGAATGCCCTTCGGGATACGGATTACGGCATTCTCCAACAAATATAGGGAGGCAGAGTGAGTATTCTATTGTTGTTTATTTATTGTTAGTTTTTCTAAAACACAGTCTATCACATATCTCTTTATTTATAATAGAATTCTACTTCTGCTGATAAATAATAATACCACAAAAATATTATCTCAGTTTTGCGAAATAGGTAGTTAGTACAGTCACCGGCAATAGTATCTTCCTACATGAAGGCCACGAAAATATGTGACATATTTGTAGGGATTTAATGAAATGAAATGAAATGAAATGAATATTTTTATTTCGTGTAACCATTGACACATATCACATTAGTAAGACTTACATGCGAAGGGGTTAATACACTTAAATAAGCCTTATAATTTTAAAAAAGGACAACACTGATAGGGGCATGAAGTCCCTCGCAGTGCGACATGTAGGGGCAGTCAACCCTGTCCGCTATCATTCGCAGAATGTTGTTGGGGCTGCTGCGCACCCGCCGCACCAGGGATGCTGCGCGCGCACGCATGGTCGTGTAGAAACAGTCCACGCGCGCCGCGGCGAACATCCCCGATGCGCTACAGTAACGGGGCAGCCCCATCAACATCCGGAACGCATTATTAAATTGGACTCTAAGGGCCCCATAGGCCCGCTGCGTATACCGCGCCCACAAACTGCAGGTATAGAGGGAAGTGCAGAACGCTCTAAACAATGTATATTTAAGAGTGTGTCCTATATTTTTATAGGAAGATGCTATTGCCGGTGACTGTACCTGTTTTGTAAACACTGAAATTTGAATTCCATTTTCTTTAGTATGTTTTGCGAGACGAAAACTTTTTGCAAGACTTGTTTCTTTTATTCTACAAAAATGTAATTCATCATCAGAGGGTCATTGACTTTATGACATTGGAGTTGTGTTTCAAGATATGAAAAACATTGAACAAATAGACAAATGAGTTAATTTACCGGTATTTAGGTACGTACAGGTATTAAATAACAGCATTACCTACATTACACTTGAAGAATTGCCTAAGAGCTATTACATTTCTGGGCAATAACCATGTTATAATATTATAATTGCTATAATAGTTTGTGAATGAAAACAGTAGGTATTAATATGAATAATTGGAGGTAGTGTGTTGATTTGATTACGTGAATAGATAATATGGGTACCAAATAACAGTGTTTTTAGTCAATGTAATTTTAATAAAAAAGATGCTATATAAGGTAATAAAAAGTTCATAACTCTATAACTCCCGCTACGCCTATGTGTAGCACAGAATGTCAGAATCCATATATATATAATTATATAGACTTTATGAGCAAGTGTGATGAAAAAAATATATTTGTTAACAATTTTGTTAATTTTTTTTTACAGCTATGAACCAGAGCTGCACCCTGGTGTCACATATAAACTATATAATCCTAAAGCTACATTAAAAATATTCTCCACGGGAGGTGTCACAATAACAGGTATTTATGTTTATTTTTTCATTGCAATAATTTCTGTTATAAGTGTTATAACAACAATGTCTTCCTATCCTGAGAACAGTAACTAAAGTTACTATTTAGCCACGATAATTGGGTGCGCAGTGGCCGATAGCGTGATTCGAGCACTTGGGAATGTTCCATTTTAGTTTCTTTCTTGTAAGTTAGGAAGCAACATTCACAGAAATAATGTAAAAACTTCGAGACCTAAAGACTCTTCTTTACCTAAGGTGAAACCAAGTATTCCCAAATGTTTGTGAGGGTCAGGATGGCAGGACCATGAGAGATTTTTAGAGCGAGAGCAACTCCAAGTTTTAGTACCTATTTTATACCTTACAATTGCATATCGCTGTGTATGTCAGGAAAAGGTATTGATGACCCTAAGCACTCGCAGCCACTCGTTTTGTGTCTTAAAACTTTAAAGCACTATTTTAAATGTAATGTAATCAAACCATGGCAAGGAGCTTCATGTTTAGAGACTCAAATACATACAAAAAAAATACTGATTGACCATACTGAAGCCATTTTCAGTGAGCCCTATTATTGAAGCCAGTCAGGACATCATCGGCTTGTAACGTTATCTCCTGACTCATGTCAAGCAGCATCCGTTTTGATATCGCGCACATGCCTTTGTATGTATTGTGTGAGATGTACCATCACCGATACAATCACTTATCATTCGTAAACCTTATTACAATGTGGTAAGGTCTACCTGTAGTCGGTTAAGAGTGATGGTGTTAATTATGCAGGGCCGTAGCCAGAGTTGCAGTTAAAATAGGGTAGTGCTTATTTAAGGTAGGGCATGGCAGATTTTAAAGTAAGGCATTTACTTAATTGTCAGGGTAGTTTTTAAGGTAAGGTAAGGGTATCGGGGTACCTAATGGCTGTTCTACATGATGGGCCATCATAGGGACGCAGCTATACGACGGAACGAGATGGCATTAGCTCCTTCTAACACATAGCTGCGTCCCTATGATAGCTCAACATGTAGAGCAGCCATAAACTTTGCTTAATCTGATAGCCCATCAGCTGGTATAGCCCCCTGTTGCCCCCCCCCCCCCCCCTGTATACGCGCCTGACTGACATGGTACAAAAATTGAAGAAGAGAACGCGGAGAGCAATGAGGGTAGCGTTGAGGAAGGACGACTCTCAAAGCTGGGATGCATATTATGTAGAGAAATTAGGAATAAGTACCTACACAAAACCCCGTTATCATCTATCAGGTATGCCAGTGTCAGTACCTTCATTAGGTCTCTTTGGTATTCTTTAACATGGGTTCTGTGCCACCAGACTCGACCACAGATCGCCCCATATAGTACTGTGGGTATTATTATAAAAGCAGCCCAATGTATACTGCTTCGTCTTCAAAGCTCTCTCTACCCTATCGACGAGCTCGCAACGTCACAAGCGCGCGCGGCGAGTCTAGAAAAGCGGTAAAGGGCCGGGGGTGGACTGAATGACAAATGACCATGAGCGCGCGCGGCAACATGGCTTTTTATAATGTCTAGGGTATCAGATAGACGAATCACAAAACATTACGCGGTCCGCTATTTTTGTAAACGAACATCTCATTGGAGCCTGCTCTAGTATACAGGTTGATCAATCCAAAACTCAGTATGGTGAAGTTAGAAACTATGAGAGATAGCCACATTTGTTCCAATGTATGAGAGATTTAAAAAAAGAACATATTAAATTTAAAATCGAAGCCATTTTTCTAAGAACAGATGTGGCTATCTCTCATAGTTTCTGACTTCTCCATACTGACCGTTTTGGATTGATCAGCCTGTATAAGCCCTCTAAGTCATGACCATGACGTTGGTGTTAGGAACAGTCTGTGTAATCTGACAGTTCTCTACATACAAAGTGATTTACAATGTAGGGCAGGAGCTGTCAGATACTGTCTTGAATTAAAAATGTAGGTTCGGTACAGGTGATACACTAGTGGGTTTCATACGACCGACCGCGCCAAAGATTGCAATATTTTCGTTAAATACTCGGTTTCAAAATGCGTGTCCATCATGTGTCCGACGTGACCGTATGATTAGTAAATATTCAAGGCATCGTGATAAATAGGAAGATACTCGATCTCATATTGTACGGTAAGTAGCATGTTAAATGTGTATTACGAATCAACAATATAGCTGTTCATCTTATTATAAAGTACATACATACATACCCGCAACTTTTACAGTCTCCAAATGCTAATATAACTTTGTCCTTTGAACAAGATAAGGTTACGAGTAGTATGTTCAAATTTTAGTTATTATGCAATAAATAATTCATTGCCCACATCTTTGACGTCATCGTTGTATGTTTTCCATCCATGATTAATTTTCGGCGCTCTTTTAGGAGTTTTAGGTCTACTTTAGTCTTTGGTTACTTATACGTAACTTACGTACGACTGTAAATACTTTCTTGGAAAATCGTTGTATGTCTTCTTTGACTTTTCTCTCATTCGGTATTAGCCGTTCCTACACCTGACGCACCGCCTCGCGAAGAAATTGCCGCGCGCGGCTGCTCGTATAGTGTGGATGTGCCTCGCCCGAGGCATTGCGGCGTTTACCTCGGCCGAGACACATCCACACTAGCCGAAGCCGAGTTACCGCGCGCGGCAACTTCCTCGCGTTGCGGTGCGCCAGGTGTAGACAGGGCTAGTTAAGAAAAGGCGCTATGTTGTACATTAAATTTATTAATGGCATTGCACCGTGCGATTAATAGGTTAGGTCTTAGGTGTTGTTCACTGCATGTTTAACATTATCTCATGAATGTGAGCCGCAGCGTTCTTTTGTTAGGGCGCACGCTCAATTTAGTTTGACTTCAATAGGCTAGATGAATTTTTTTCATGCGTGGTATCATTCGATTCGATCTAATGTCTATATGGGGCCAATTGCCTTAAATCAACATAAAAGACAGAAAAGAGACTTAAAGTCTGTGATTTGCTTTTGTTTCTCAAAACGCTCCTAACAAAATGATATAAAGCCGTGACGTCATGACTTCATAGTTGCCCTGTTTAAAGTATGGAAAAATTATGAAATTGTTATTTTTACAGTGAAATATTGCGTTTATGTATATGGTTGCCATACAATTTATTTCATAGTAAAATGTTAGAAATCGAATGGTATCATTGGTTTTTTTTAATTTTGTACTTTCAAAATTCGAAAAAAATTGAAATTTTGAAGCCTGATATCTTTGCTTTGCACCATTTCAATAGATTTTTTAAATGTTTACTTTATTTGTATATTTTGATCATTTTGCATACTATCAACTAAATTTCATTGCCTAATTCAACATGTGTCATCATCCCTAATAAACCAAGTACCTAGTCCCACAATTACACTAGGGTTGACGGAGCTTTATGAATATACGTTCTTAGATGAATGAATATATCTAAATATTTGGAATATTTATATTTACATGGGTAAAGATTGTCCTAGCCCCAAACTAAGCAAAGCATTTACGGGTACAGGGCAACGCTATACTTATATGTACATAGAAACGTTTATTACTCAGAATCAAATGTTCGTAAACTCTGAAATCACTATAGGTGTGCCTATAATACTTGAAGAGTTCCCTCGATTTCTCCAGGATCCTATTATCATATCCTGTCCTAATGACAATGGGACCAACTGTGAAAACAAAATAGTACATTTCGATACTAGGTCGGAAAGGATGTCATTATTCCGCGAGTTCCGAGACATTTTGTCACAAGCCGTAGGCGAGTGGCAAAACTCAGGACGAGTGAAGAATGACATTCCGTCCGTGTATCGGACGACGTTTTTTAATACAGTTGCGAAAAAATTCTAAAATGCGCAATTAGCCATTTTGAGATTACTTTATCCGAATACTCGCGCGGTGCGGTGCGGGGCGGTGATCATGAATCCTGAGCTGCGATTGGCTGCAAAAGTAAAAAGCGCTAGTGCGAGAAATCCAACTTCCCGCACTATAAACTACTACTAGAACAGCACTTTTTTGAGCAACTGTGTCAAAAAAGATTTTTTCCAATCGCTCCAGGCGCCTTCGAATAATCGATAAACTAAAAATATATAAAAAATTAACAAAAATAAATCGCAATATCAAAAATCTCGACGAATTGAGAACCTCTTTCAAAATCTTGCAGTCGGTTGAAAAACTCACAAATAATTTCGATTACCGGGGTTCGAACCCGGGACGCCCAGCTTAGCAGAACACTAATTACGGTTGTGTTGTTTTCAGCTCGCAGCGTGGGCGACGTGCAGTCGGCCGTGGAGCGCATCTTCCCGCTAGTGTACGAGTTCCGCAAGATGCGCACGCCTGAGGACGAGGAGCAGCTGCGCGCGCGCCGGGGTGGTGGCGGCGGCGGCGGCGGCGGCGGCGGTGGCGGCGGCGTGACTCGCGCGCCGACGGCGCCTGATCCCGCCGCCGCCGCCGCCGCGTCGGGCGACGACGCCGACGCTTGGGAATGACCGCCGCTCGCAGCGCCCGCGCGACCGAACTGACCAACTCATTTGGCATAAAAAGCAATAATAGTGTGTGAATTGTCGACGAGCTCCGTTGGTTCATGCCAAAGATATTTATTAGGAAGCCCGCCGGGCCCCGTCCGGACGTATTATTTTCGTGATGCTCCTATTAACTCCTAGTTGCTTAGGTGACGTCGATTCGTTTTTGTCTAAACCAAATTGTTTCTTGAACGATTGATTAATAATTAATTACCATGTTCAGAGAATTAATCTCGGTGCGATACTCAATTTCGTTTTCATTTACAGTTATGATTGATGAGTAGTAGTGATATTTGTACTAGTGTTCGATAACTTATGTTCTACGAAAGAGATGACTGAACGATTAGATAGATGTTAGTAATTGTAAATATAAAAAGCTTGGACATTATACATTTAATTGAAAAATAATGTATTTGTTTTATTGGTTTATTAGTATAGGATACAAACAGGAGAGAGGGGCATTATGCTATATGACATAAGGCACAAATGGCACGATACAAAAATTATAGAGAAAAGGTGCTATTAGAGGAATAAAGTGAAAACGTTTAAATTGCACAGCCAGTTTTTTTCTACAACTTTTAATTACAGATGTTACATTCTAAGCGATCATTTTCGGCTTTGGTTTTTATGGAAAGGTAACTGAAATGTCCTTCCTTAGTATTAAGTAACTAAAAACCAATGTCAATCTTCAGCTCAAATTCGGAATAATTTATGCATATATTTTAATATATTAATTATTCAGCAGATTCGTGATGTTTCTGTAAGTTTATAAAACTAAATGTATCTTTTGTAAAATTAAGTATCAAAAGTTTTGTTACTTAATTTTATATTAATTAAAACCCCAACAAATACGGATCTTTATCAAAGAAGAAGCCGAAACCGCTTGCAGCATTTGAAGGTTAAGTAATTTTAAGGTCTAGTCAAAAGAACTCTGAACAAGTATTTTAGGTACAAGTTGGACTCGACGGCAGCAGCAAACGACGTATCGTCGAGCGACACGTCGTCGCGTCATGTCGTGTGGTTTCGAGTCCCAACTGCAGACTAGTCGTCGAGCGACACGTGGTATCGCCACTACTGATCTGTGGTCGGGCGCTGTGTCATCTAACTTCGTGTCGCTTCGTCTGACTGCATGGTAGGGTACCTCATAGAAATACATACAAGCCAGTAGTGTCGCAACGACATGTCGTCTGCTGCTGCGGTCTGGTTCCAACTTGTACCTTGTTAATATTATTTTAAGCCATGTGGCATCCAAAGAGTCAGTGTTTAGAACCCTTAGCCGTCCAGGCAAGGCATGAAACGCACTCGAACATACCAATGCATTATGTGACAGTTTCAGCAAAGAATATTATTGTATATTTTCAATAATTTTCTGCAAATACCCTAATACAGTAAGATTAGCCTAGGAGTCGGAGTCATGCGTGTCATATTCGTCGCTGGTAAACTTGGGGTGCTGGGGCCTCGGGGCGCGCGCTCGGCGCGGCCGGGCTCCGCGCTCGGCGGCCGGCGCGCGCACGATGGCGCTCAGGTTCACCACGGAGAGGCGCGGCGTGCGGACCGCGGTGCCTGCAACCGGAACTACCGGTTAACTTTTCAGACCCCTGATTAAAGGCCAGTTACACCAGTCATAATTAACTGGTCAAGGTCAAAGTTATTCGGTAGAGTAACTCCCAGACGGTTAGGTGCAACCGACACAAACTAAGCTTACAAATGTATATCTGTATTACTTCTTCATCTTAAACGTAAATTTACTGGTTATACAAACTGCCGACGTAACTCCGCGTGCCAGCTGTCACGTTGCACAGAAGAAAACTGAGAACAATACGTTGAAGTTGCCTAATTTTGTATGGCTTTCACATAAAGGGCAAGGTTACGGTCTGCGTTTAGCAATGAAACGTTATACAACGGTACGCTTGACTGTAATTACGTAACAAAAATTAACGGCGAAGCAAAAAAGTACTTGAAACTTAATACTACTAACGCCATCTATCGACAAACATAGAACCAAGATAAGTTTCTGAGTTTGGCTCAAATCACACCTAGCACCTAGCGGAATAGAGGCAGTAATGTATGGAGCTTTGTCGATGGTAGCTTAAATTTGTCATAGACTTCCATACAATACTGGCTCCATTCCGCTAGGTGTGATTTAAACCTTTACTACGGCAGAGACTATCTATAGTCTCCGACTACGGTAATAATGTAAACCGCGACATATTCGTAACACAAGATCATCCGTTGCAGTTCCTTACAGACCACGGTACAGTCTATCGTATTTATTTCATCTAAAGCACAACCAGGAATTGGTTGTGAAAATTAGACGAAATCAGCGCAGCCTGGTAAAGCGAATAGTGTTAACTGTTAAGTACCTGTTATTAGGGGCAGTAGTGGGTCCAAATCGGGCTCAACTCTAGGCTTGGTACGGCGCAGACGAGTGGAGCGCGGCGGCAGCGCGCGCAGCACTGGCGGCGACGCCTGGGGCAGCGGCGGCGTGAGCATCCGCGCAGCTAGCACACGCCGCTCTGGACTCGAGCTCGGCGACCTGTCACATAAATTTTCTTTATGGAAGGAAGGAATATATAGTAATCCCCAGGATATTTTAAAAGTTGAATAGTTGTCTGATTAATTCCAGAATATTTATTTAAAAAATGTTAGTCAAATGTATACTTGCTGGTGTAGTTACGAAATAGCTGACATCCTTGCCCTTTTGTACCATGTCCCTGTGAATGGGTGTCGAAACACACGTGTTGCAGCTGTGCGGTAAAAAACGGGGTTAGTGCATAAATCCTACATTTTGTTATGTATGTGTGGTAAGTGTTCGTGCGGGGACTCTGGGGACCATGTGCGGCGGACTGGCCTTTCTCTGTCGGGGGCAGGGCGCCGACGCCGGTGCCGACTGCGGCCATCTTTCTTCTTGCTTGGTACTCCTTGTCGTGGCGGTATGACGCCAATGTGTCGGTAGTAGTCGCAGAGAGCCTTCACTATACATCGGCCGATTTTTGCATCTGTTGTGCTAAGTTGACTATCCTCTTCATAATCGCAATTTATGATATGCAGCAATCAAACAAAAAACTCAACATGCATACTGTATCATTACCATACAAGATAGCGCTAGTGGCGCATATTGTGTTGGCAAATGCAAAAAACATAGAGATAAAACAGTTTTATTACGTTACGGATATTAACGAATTGTTAAGCGGCATATTAAAATAAATTTAATAGTATTTATAATGAAATAGGAGTTTTAATTTCTAATAAAAAATCATTAATAGTTCTCTTTGTTTCGTGTAATACAATAAAACTTATCTAGATGTCGCTACTAGATAACTAAGAATAGGTTTTATTTTCAGTGCACGTATAAATTACCTAATTCATAAAAAACGAACTTTTAATTAAATGTTATTTTATACGTACGTATAATATTCGCCGTAATTCGTTAATTTCTTTATTAGAATGTTCGATTCTTCATCTTTTTACTGCTACTCAAAACTAGATGGCGGTAGTAGTACCTGATTTTCTGCATTAAAGTAAAAAATACATAGTAAAGGATACAAGCATCTTCAGTATAATGTATGTAAGGTCCCTTGGGTGTGAGTCGTCGGCCTCCCAGCGAGGCCAGGACGGTGTAGGCGTCCACTGCGCCCTCGGGCAGCGCGCGGCGTGCCGTGCCCGACGCCAGTGGGTCGGCGTTGTACAGGCACGCCTCGGGCCGCCAGGCCTCCACGCGGGATGCTAGGAACTTTGGGAGAACGGCGTGACGCTCAAACCTGGAGAGTTCCTTGATTCATGGGTATTAAGTAGGTACGTAACACTTGAAGTAAACTTGCCTTAACGGCTCTTTGTTGACAATAGGTAAGTAATAGTAGAACTAGTAGAAGAGCCCATGACACTGAACCTAGTTCGATAAGTCTCCCGGATGATATATATATAATTAGACGCGTTTTTAATAGGAGAACACGAAATGTCTATGCTGCAATGCAAAAAAATGGGCGGCATAATAAAAAAAAAAATTGAAAAATTAAATAAAAAAACGGTCTCTAGTACGAAAAATCTCCCAGGTTTCCTTTGTTTCTCGAAGCAGAGGAGAGTTAGGGCTATACGATAATGCGGTGCTGCAAGCCCTCGTGACAGGCCTTGTCAGTTGCTGCAGCATTATAAGGGATCGGTTTTTTAGGTATCTAGTACGATCGATCTCCTCTAGAAACCAATGCTCATCTGAAAGATCATTACTTTCTGTGTAAGAAAAACCACTGCTGCATTTCCCAAACATGGGAGAAGGTGGTTGCTGCAGCGATTGAAGGTCGCCCTCTGAGCAGTTCCATACGGCGTTACAATTCAACCGATTCTATTCAATATAGTTTTCATTGATAGTACTTATCAGGCCTCACTTCCATGACTTTTTTAAATTTTTTTGGACCCACGGTTCCAAAGTTAGATGGGGGGAACGCTCTTTTTTTAACTTTCAGAGCGATTATTTAAGAAACTATTAGTTTTATCTAAAAACTGTTTATGAAAGCCTATATTGATTTTAAAAGACCTATCTAAAGATACCCTACACGATAGGGTTAGAACGAGAAAAAAAATCACACCCCACTTTATGTGTAAGGGAGGTACCCTAATAAAAAATATTTTTCCAGTTTTTATTATCCCACTTTGTCGGCGTGATTAATGCACACATTCATACGAAATTTCAGCTTTATAGTGCTAATGGTCACTGAGCTAGAACGCGGACAGACGGAGCGACGGACAGACTACGGAACCCTAAAAAGCGCTGGTAGCCTGGCGGTAAGACGTCTAGCTGACTTTCAATCTGGAGTTCTTGGGTTGAAACCCCGGCTACCACTACCACTGAGTTTTCCAGAACATAGAGAAATAATAAGCCTTATAGAGTGCTCACTCCATACAACTGGTTATTAGCCCGCAAGCTTGACATTTTGAAGGCTTGACGACTAAGGGGTTGAGGGAGGAGCGGGCTGGGGGCGTGAATACTAAGGGTTTACAACGGGTGCCCTAATCACACCTCCTGCCCGCTTCTCCCTCAACCCCTTAGTCGTCTAGCCTTCAAAATGTCAAGCTTGCGGGCTAATAACCAGTTGTATGGAGCGAGCACTCTATAAGGCTTATTATTTCTCTATGTTCCGGAAAACTCAGTGGTAGTGGTAGCCGGGGTTTCAACCCAAGAACTCCAGATTGAAAGTCAGCTAGACGTCTTACCGCCAGGCTACCAGCGCTTTTTAGGGTTCCGTAGTCTGTCCGTCGGTCCGTCTGTCCGCGTTCTAGCTCAGTGACCATTAGCACTATAAAGCTGAAATTTCGTATGAGTGTGTGCATTAATCACGCCGACAAAGTGGGATAATAAAAACTGGAAAAATATTTATTATTAGGGTACCTCCCTTACACATGAAGTGGGGTGTGATTTTTTTTTCTCGTTGTAACCCTATCGTGTAGGGTATTTTTAGATAGGTCTTTTAAAATCAATATAGGCTTTCATAAACAGTTTTTATATAAAACTAATAGTTTCTTTAATAATCGCTCTGAAAGTTAAAAAAAAGAGCGTTCCCCCCATCTAACTTTGGAACCGTGGGTCCAAAAAAATTGAATAAAGTCATGGAATTGAGGCCTGATAAGTACTATCAATGAAAACTATATTTAATAAAATCGGTTGAATTGTAACGCCGTATGGAACTGCTCAGAGGGCGACCTTCAATCGCTGCAGCAACCACCTTCTCCCATGTTTGGGAAATGCAGCAGTGGTTTTTCTTACACAGAAAGTAATGATCTTTCAGATGAGCATTGGTTTCTAGAGGAGATCGATCGTAATATATACCTAAAAAAACCGATCCCTTATAATGCTGCAGCAACTGACAAGGCCTGTCACGGGGGCTTGCAGCACCGCATTATCGTATAGCCCTAACTCTCCTCTGCTTCGAGGAACAAAGGAAACCTGGGAGATTTATCGTACTAGAGACCGATTTTTTTTTAATTTTTCAAAAAAAATTTTTTATTATGCCGCCCATTTTTTTGCATTGCAGCATAGGCATTTCGTGTTCTCCTATTAAAAACGAGTCTAATTATATATATATATCATCCGGGAGACTTATCGAACTAGGTTCAGTGTCATGGGCTCTTCTACTATAAGAAATTTATCTTATGGCTATTTATCGTATGGCTTCCTATTTGTCACTGAATATTACCAGAATATTACATAAAATTAAGAAAAACTAAGATTAAAATTTCGCCCTGCTCAAGTAGGCAACCGCACCCTTAATTAGTTTCTTGAAATGGTGTATTTCATGACGGGCCATTCCAGCACTATTCGCTGTGTGCATGATTGTGGCGCCATCTCTTGGGTAGGTGGTCAATCTCTTTTTTTCTTTTTTTATAAATAGGTTGTATTCCTTGCTTATATGAAATGTAACTGGCTGATTCACTATTTTGACAGCAGACAGGGGATTTGCAGTTTCATTTCTTGTCACATTGAGCACTGCGATCGTTCTCGTTACCCCCAACATGCACTTCGCACATAGCGAATAGCCTAGCTAAAGTATTTCTTAAACCTACGTGGTTTAAGTACGTATGTTCCTATATTTATTTACCCACCTGTACACGTCATCATATGAGTTTCCTCTAACGAAGACACCTTCAAAGCTTATATCCGCATGCAAGTCGATTATAAAATCCAGTTGAAGAGACTGCAAACCAAATACATTTTGATTACTCAATAAAACGTTATTATTATGTCAAGCATTTATTTCTGATTTATTTTCAACCGGCAGATACTGTAAAAACAATATAAAAGTAAATTCTAAATTGAGTAGTAGGTAGGTACTACTATTACATACTAGATGGCGCTGGCTGTACCAGCTTTCATCTTGTGATTCTTTAGTTAGTAAGTTTCTAGCATTGTAGGCGACTTGGTACCCTACTGTAAGCCTAGATAGATAGATAGATAGTTTATTAATCAAAAAGTATACATGAAGTTATACAAAGCCCTGCAAAATGTTTCCACAGTTTGTCTGCCTATTAATGTAATGTTAATGTAATATTAATTCTATCGAAATTCAGTCGGAATAATTCTTATAATTTGATCATGTTACAATTACCTTCTCAGCGATAGTGGTGGGTGGTCACGGTCACCTAGTTGTGGTAAACAATGACGCCTAGCAGGATTGATACGATTATACCCGTACAAAACAGGAAGAAGTTGATAACTCGAGATATAAAATTGAAGAAATTTGAACCTTATGAATTTTTTTAGAGTTCAAATTTCATTAACTTATTCGCCGCGACTTGTCAACTTCTTCCCGCCTTGTACGTTACATACTAATGACAACTTTTTCAGCGACGAGCTTGGACACAGCCGCGGTTGCCGTAGAAAAGATTTATTTTTGGGTAGGATATATACCCTGTATATGTCCCAGAAATCGACGTCAAGCCGTGAATGGATGATAGACCAAGTTATAACAGTTATCAGAAAAATACAAAAAAAAAAATATCACATGTTCTACAAAAATTATGGTCACTTTAAAAATTTACTAGAAAATTCACGCCCTGGAGTTCGATTTTTGAATCTCATCGGGTGACTTATTTCGTACTAAATAGTCATCGGCTGCATACAAAAAAAGTCACCGGGAGTTCGATTTTTGAATCTCATCGGGTGACTTATTTCGTACTAAATAGTCATCGGCTGCATACAAAAAAAGTCACCGGTGAGATTCAAAAATCGAGCTCCTGGTCTCTTAACTTCTAGTAAATTTTTAAAGTGACCATAATTTTTGAAGAACATGTTATAGATTTTTTTTTTATATTTTTCTGATAACTGTTATAACTGGTCTATCATCCATTCACGGCTTGACGTCGATTTCTGGGACACCCTGTATAGGTAGCCAATTTTAAGTTAGGGTATTTACTATATTTTCACATTTATTCGAGCCGACGGTAGTTTGTTTTGACGCCCCCTAGCTACGGCCCTTCAGGGAAGTGCGGTTGAAGTCGGAGCCGAGCAAGTTGGTTGCCAAGGACCACTGGTTGCCAAGGACCCTGGCGGTCCCAAGAGTACCTTCTCAGCGACGAGCTTGGACACGAGGTCGTTGACGGCCACGGCGGCGGGATGCGCCCAGGTGGTGGCGGTCACCCAAGCGCGGTTGAGATCGGCGCCGAGCAGGTCTGACCGTTGGTTGCCCAGAAACACCCCATCGGGATTCAGCATCGGAACGACCTAAAGTATGACCATAGAGTAACTTATATAGTAGAGCAGCACAGCCTAAGCTACTAGTGTACTATTAGTACGCTATTCGTTACTAAGTGGAGTAGCAGTGTACCTAGGTGACATTTCCTCTTACATTTTGGGTATCTTTAGGTCGCTTTCACGCAGATGGCGCGATTGACTTGAGCTTCAAAAAGTTCTTAGGCTGTGCTGCTCTACTATATAAGTTACTCTATGGTATGACTGAGTTAAAAAACTCATTCACACCCATATCATATTTTACAGTAGAGCGGTATGGGATATGGGCTATAGATATGAGACGGGTATTAGATTAAGTTTTAATTTAGTATTTAGGCAAACGTTACTTTGAATAATTTACTTATGTATTTGAAAGAGTCCCAGCATTATACATTTGTGTATAGCTACAAGTAAGCTGTTAGTGTGCTTAAAGCTTTGGGAAGCAGATAGAATTCGTATTTCCATCACACACACACACACACACACACATATACAAGATGTAGGTTACAAAAATACCGGTGATCCTTTTAAGGGCATAATTGGTATCGTATTGTCGCGGCCAAAAAAATTCTCCTACTTTTTCTTAATCGAATACGATACTAGTTGTTTATGTCCTTCAAAGTTGTATTTTTTTACCTGAAGAGCTACGTTACTACGAAGCGCCAAAGCCTTTTCTGATGATGTCAAAAAATAATCAAGGATGCCTGTAAACAAATGAAATACACTGTAAAGGTCATGGAAAGGTACGTTTGGCCAGAGACTATAGAGATATAGACGACCACAGCCTAAGAACTTTTTGAAGCTCATGTCGATTGCGCCATCTATGTCAAAGCCACCTTAAGATACCGCAATAGATGGCGCAATCGACATGAGCTTCAAAAAGTTCTTAGGCTGTGGTCGTCTGTTTGGCTTTGCGGCGAAAACTAACACCACTGATTCACGTAGTAGGTAGGTTACATGTGTCAAGCAATATAATCGTATTGAGGAGAAGAATGTAAAACTTATGTTAATTTGTTTCGTCTTTAGTAGATAGTTTTTAAATCTAACTTTTAATGGGCCTAAAGAGGATAAGTATTTAATACCTTGGCAGATGAAAGACGCCGGTGGCTCGCCTCCATGTGTTCGCGCGATGATGAGCACGACACGCTTCTTCGGAGCACCCTTGCCTTTCACCGCGGAATCTTCTCTAGTCTCGTTATCCTGATCCCCGAGATCGCCGATGGTAATGAGGTCAACCTTACGTTTTTGCTGCAAGACCATAAAATTACGGAAATTAAAATTCAACTGAAACAAAACAATGAAACATTTTATTCTAAAAAAGCGCTTCGCTTATCATAGGTACCTGAGATAAAGAAAACGTCAGTTTCGTCCAGGTTCCAACCTTGACAACATATTCTTGTTGCGGCTGGACAGATGGTAGTCTCAGAATATCTTTTAAAAGCCTAAATTTTCAAGGGAACCTAGGAGCTTCTGGCTCCTTCGGTATGTGTCCGAGAAAGGTGTTAGATAAGCAAGCCTGCTTGCGATATGGCATCATCTTGTGGGGAAATAGTACTAATGCAAGTGACCTCTTTATAGTTCAAAAAGATTACATACGTACAATAGCCAACATATCCCTATTTGAAAGTTGCAGGCCCTACTTCAGAAAGTTAACGTTTTAACCATTCTTTCTCTGTATATATATATGAGATTGTAAGATTTGTCAGAAATAACCTACATCTATACAGCTTCAGTAACAGCGCACGACGTATAGATCAAATAATGTTTCCTGAATCCATCTTAGATATTTATCAACAAGGTCCCTTTTATAGCTCAATTAAAATATACAATAAAATACCCAACACTCTAAAAAAAATAAAAAAGCATAGTCTTTTTACAAACTCATTAAAAAGTTTTCTAACAGAAAAATGTTACTATTCGATATCAGAATTTATGGACGATCATCTATAAGAACCTATCTTAGGGTAAGTATAGTAAAATTTGTTTTGTTTATTAATAATAAGGTCTGCTACCCTAGTCAGAGTCCATGAGATACTGTTACTTAATACTTATAATAACTGTACAAATACCATGGTTGCAATAAAGAATTACTATTAATATTACTACTATAAGATTACATTCTCTGGGAAATCCGTCTGTTGCAGAAAGCCCGAAAGTACCCTATCTCCGTAGAACAGTTAAAAGAATGAAATCTCACCGTAGTTTGCGCAATGCACTCCCTAGCAGCAAAGGTCTGCGCGCGTTTCTCCCACAGCGAGAGATACTTCTGCAGCCGCGAGTACGAGTAGGGCACGGCCGCCGTGAAGTGGTACACGTCCTCCTCGCGGTCGAAGCCGAAGGCCACGCTCAGCACACGCCGGCCGCGGTGCACCGGTGACTTGTGGTAGAAGACGAAACGGCGCGGAATGCGTTGCCTGGCGATAAAGGCGTATATGATTTAAAAAATAAGGTACAGTCAATGTCAACGATATGATAACATTCTTGCATCTCGTTATAAATAATTTTATTAGGAGTGTTCAATTGGATTAGACATCATGTTCTTTTTGTCGGGTCAAATATCACTAGGACTGTTAAGTAAATGACAGATTAGATGAACAGATTAAATACAATAATATGGAGGGGGTATTCTTTTTGTAACTGGGATTTTAGGTAAGCTTCTTATGTAGTTTTATATATTTATAGTTGTATTTAGTTTTAATTTAGTTTATTTTAATATTAGTTTAGTTATTTTAATTTAATTTTTGTTACGTGTTTAATAAAGCATTTTTACATAATATTCTTGGATTACATAACCCTTCTCGACAGTCGGGTAAAAATAGGCAGTTAAAAACCCGAAACCAGAATTACTAAGAATTTAACATTTCAATATTCTCAATAAATTATACTTCGTCTAAATTCTTACAAAACCTTGTTTTTATCGAATGGTACATTTGTATAGCACTGTATAGTGTAGAACATACACTCGTTTAGGTGCATCCAGGTAACTGATACCCGCTATTAACTTCTAAGCATACAAGCACATGCATGGTCGGCTTGATTACGATCGGGGCGAGGTGCGGCGCCGCACAATCAAAGTGTCGAGCTTGATTGTACCGTGTATAAGTCACGTCACGTACGGGAAATAATTGCATCCACCAGGTATGCAAGCACACGCTAGCGTCGCTAGCTTATCTAGTAGATAGCGAAGCACGGCAGCCTTGTTTACTTAAAGTAAACTTACCATTTTGGACGCGAGGTCGAACGGACTAGCGGAGTCATTTCGCCGTTGTATAAAGTTCTTTCTTTGCCCAAGTTAACTATGTTGAATATCACTCTCTAAAAATGGGAATACATACAATTTAAATGATTCATTTTGAACAAAGTAAGTGTGTTTCAAGTGGGTTATGGTATTTCAAGAAGACGAACCTGGTCCTGTTTCACGTTCTCCACAGTAAAGTTGTACCAGAACCGCGAGCGCGGGCGGCAGGTGTCCGGCCTCACGAAGAGGTCGTACTCGAGCTCTGTGATGTGATCAGCTCGGCCCAGGTTGCCGCACTCGAAGGCCGCGTCGAAGCAGAGCTGGCCCCGCTTGGCCTTGCCGCTGTGGCCTGGAGGCCTCACTATTAGCCGGTTAAGGTTGCCGAGACCTCCTTCGCCGTCGCTCTCTTCACTGTCTGGTAAATTGAAAGTAAAGTTCAAGTCAATACTGTACTCCGCAGAGCAGTCTCTTTGAAAATTCACCGTTCGAGCAATCGTGTCTCCAGTAGAGGCCCACCGCTCTATCATGCACTGTACTGCCGAGAGTCCATCGTTGAAGCTTTAACTACGCTAGGCTGTTATTTCTAAGTATGTCGGAAACAAACATGGCACACCGCATGCCACCAGTGATCTTGGTGGCATATAGCTGATGGGTGTATATCTAATTATGCGCGTTATCAACCTTAGAACAGTTAACCGAATTTATCAAACTTTTCAATGTTGAAAGCTGATGCAGGACTCGTCGACATTAGTTTCAAATTCGAGCCTTGTACTCGTAGATACAAAGTAAATGTCGAGTTCAGAAAATTTCTTAGTTTTATGTATTATTGCGCGTAGTTTCTTAATAATCGATATAACTAATAAAATACCATTAATATCCCTTGTGTATATGGAGGTGTGCTCCAAGGCGTTTGGGTACGAGGACATAGTTAGCACTGATCGTGTTTCGCTGCGGGAGCGACTCCCGGCCTAGACCGACGCCTACCTGTTAACTGGCTACAGGCTGCTCCAGTATTAGGGAATGTATTTAAGTTTTGATATTAGACTTAACTTTCCTCAGTGCAACGTGGCACGCTGGCTTGAGTAAACTCGCTCGGAGTATTTTTTCGTGGTAGGGCCGAATTTCATTAATCTCAAATACGTAAGTAGGTAGGTACTGATTTGTGCAAGTGATTTCGGGTTTCGATTCGTGACTTAAAACGATGCATCACTCAACGAGTGCCTATCAAGATACTTGTATCGAACTCGCGGAGCGTAAGCGAAGTGACTTCTTACCTACAAACAACTCCAGACCAAACTGTCACCTGGCTACTGGGACGTCTCGGCATTTGGATGGCTTTTGATTTCGATAGTTTGTCTGACGATAACTTTAGTTACGTTTTTCTGATCTTTATGAAATTTCTTGGGGCTTTAGCAGAGATACATAACATTTGTAAGTTCGTATATGAGCAGGATCGATCAAGTGGCTATGGAGCTAGAAGGAGAAATAAATGCTCCTTGGGGTCTTGTTATATTGGTCAACTCGTTTGCAAGTAAATCGCGAGTTCTCGGTTCGAGGCGGACTACTAGTTATTTTATGTTAATTATTTCATCACAAAAATCATTCGGCTTGTCGAATCGCCGATAACGCGGTGAATACATTTTTAACCAATTTACGTTTAGGTAGACTGTTTTGGTGGACCTCAGACACAAGGCTATGGTTACAGATATTCGCTCCACAATCAGCCTGTATTATCCACGTAGTTTAAACTTAGTGCCGTATAAGATTGGCGGTGAGTTCACGATACAAACCGTTTACAGCGACACGCCACCCTCTACCGATTGAAAGGTTTTAACTATTTATATTGCGAATTGATTCGCAAACACCTTACACTCATGCAATACAACACTACACCAGCGGATTCAACGTGCTTTAAAGTACAGTTTAGCACTAAACTTATTTGGTTGATTACTTTAGTTGTTAGGTACTAATTGCGCGCTACATTTTTTAACAGAAGTAGGGAACTACTTATTGTATGTAGGTAACTAATATAATTTAAGTAGGTAATTAAATTACAAGGTAGGTTACTAATATAATGTTTTTGTATGTGTGTATAAGTGTATTCGCATAATTGTACACACTCAAGTATTTGTGACGTGACGTTTTCAAGTCAAATGTACATTATTGTCGCTTGACAATAAGGCTTTACTACCACAAAAATAATTTAGAAATAAACTCTGTTAACAATCGATAACCTTTGACTTGAAAACGTCACATTTAATACCGGGTTTTTTTTTAATTTTTCTGTGTTTAAATACCGTTCTCCCTGGCTTAGAAACCTTAGTCAAGGGTAAAATTATAAATGCGCGATACATGTGCCAACATGCGAATTTTTTTTTATCTCAGCAAACCCACTTTAGGGTCGCCACACACCTAGCGGTTTTCCTCGCGGAATTACCGGAAGTAGCGGAAATTCATAGACAAATTAAGCATTTTGTCTATGAATTTCCTCTACTTCCGGTAATTTGTCTATGGCTTCCATACAAAAAATCAGCTACCATAGACAAATTTCCGCTACCATAGACAAATTTCCGCTACCATAGACAAATTTCCGCTACTTCCGGTAATTCCGCGAGGAAAACCGCTAGGTGTGTGGCGACCCTTAGATAGGTATAGTATGATTTTTTAAAGATTTCCGAATTGTAGATAAAAATCTCTAGTAAGATTCCGACACCTTAAAAACTTACCTATAACTTACAATTTCGAGCATATCATGCGTTCTGACCAGCACCGGCTACTGGGACTAGGACTAGTGGAGGGCGAACGTCCTAGAGGGCCGAATGGGCCGATAGCCATTAAATGGTGTAATACCATCCAGACGGCGTGTGGCTCCATGCAGAGGACGGCCCATATGGCTCTCGACCGTGTCACATGGAGGGACATCAGTCATATATCACAGTTGGTCACGATCCTCAGCCATGAGGGAACAACGAAGAAGAAGAACTTACAATTTTTGTTTGATTTTCGGAATTCTCCGCCTTTCTTATGCACCTTACTTGAGTTACTTAACTTATGCCTCTCTTATATTTTTGAAATCTAGGCTCACATGTAAGGTGTGACAGCTTAGGTAGCGTGTGGCATGCTTGGGTGTCGAGTTTCCCACATGTCTCGTAAAACAATTCTAACAGGCACAATAAACGGTTTAAAATGAGACACTGCTGCGATTTCGATAACATTACTTACCTATATATTATGCATTATATTAATGAGGATCTAACACTCAGATCCTCATTGTGCCTAGGAACACCCTAGCACTCAGTTGGGTATATAATCCTAGCACCGAAATGGTGGGGGGGGGGGGGTTCCTGGTTCTACAGAATCCTTGATGCCATAATATTTGATGCCATAAAGGAAGCTAAGTCAAGATCTAAAATAAAAACGGGATTTTACACCTACATACATACATACAATCACGCCTATATCCCAAAAGGGGTAGGCATCACGGACTTCCATTTGCTACAATCAACGTAGCAGAACGGCTCTGCGGCGATTTTACACATATTATTATATTTATCCAAAAAGTTGCATTTACCTATTCGCTGTGTGCATGATTGTGTTGCCATCTCTTGGGCTAAGGCACAACCTTTTTTTCCTTTTTATCTTTTTTTTTCTTTATATGAAATGTATCTGGCTGATTCACTATTTTGACAGTTGACCGAGTGACATAGGCACATAGGTGATGTATTTTTTTTTGTCAAGAGCCCTTTGCAGTTTGATTTCTTGTCACATTGTGCTTTGGGATCGTTCACGCGTTCCCCCACCATGCACTTCGCACATAGCGAATAGTTTTTAGACTTTGAAATCTTGACTGTATGGCATTGGGTATAATTATACTTACACGCAATGTTTTTTTGTCTATTGAGTTAAATGAGATTGTATATCAATCGAAACTGTTTTCTTACCTGACATGATGGCGTTACGATCTTCTTACCGGCTACTCGTTGTAGAATGCATTGTAGTCCATCACTTCGTTATCTTATCTTTACATACTAACTAAATGAGAATAACTAAATTAGCGACTACATTTTTCCTTACTTCACTTGGCTGTCGTTGCCATGGGCAGTCGTAATGCGACATTTTCGTGTTATAATAAAAACAAAAATTTCGTAAGACGCATAAATATGAGCAGCAGTTGCTAGGCAACGCCCGCGGCGTAGCAGCACGTGCTACGCATTCATGTGACCATCAGAAAGACGATGACGTCGATGACGCGTAAGCAGTCGGGACGAAAACACTTTCACTGCTCTGCTACACGCGTAGCGCTACGCCGTAGCCGATAACATGGGTTTCCCCCTGTGTAGCGAAAATGCTTCGTAGAGCCGTGACGACAACGTGCCGTCATTAGCAGTGAATGGGTTAACAATATTCATTTACCTGCGATTATCAGATACGAGTACAGTAGTTCATGTATAAAAAAAATTAACAAATCATTTTGTACAAAACAGACGACTTCACTTAGCCTCCACGTTTCCAAAAGCAAAACCCCGAACTAATGTAAAAAATACTGAGATCACTATCATTATATAACATACATTATACAAGCCTAAATCTTCTTGTATAGAGGAGGCCTCATCATCCTTCTAGGGTTTGTCCCGGCTTTTGCCACGGCTTAATTGAGCCTGGGGTCCGCTTGGCAACCTAATCCCATGAACTGGCTGGACGCTATTTTAAACAAGTAACTGCCTTCTAACTCAGGAAGGAAACTAGGCATTATTGGAAATAGGTCCGGTTTCCTCACGATGTTTTCCATGATCTACATAATTTCTGAAAAATTCAGTGGTACGAGAGGGGGTTAAAACCCCAGATCTTCGGAATGAAAAGAGGCCGAAGTAAATAAATGTATATAGGATATTGAATTGATGATGACAATCTCAACAGGAAAATTAAACCGTGTAGTGGGTCAAATAAACTCGTAACATATTACAGACAAACTGATGACACCGGAGCAAGTAAAACTAAATAGAACATTATAAAAAACTTTTTGAGACAAATAAAACTTCCCCCAATATGAACATGTGGTTTATTAATAAATAATATATTAATCGATATATAATACTACTCGGCATCACAATTTACGCGCTCGCGCATCGCAAACATGGAACAAAGCTCAACGGAACACAAACAACTGCCAGACGTCGCACAACGTAATGTCGAACACTTACTCTAACAGTATATACACATATCTATTGTTATATACCACCCTCTACCCACTTACCCATCAATATAATTTAGAGAAAATGCTTTAAATACAATAACAACTGGACACAAGAGTCCTAATTCTCTAAGAAACAAAATTACATACATATTAATGTTTCGACGTAGCAGCATACTTACAAGACCATCTCGGTGTTCATAACTAGAAACTGGCATATTCAGACTTTAAAAATGTGATACTTAAACTACCAATCACAATCGCGCGTGTCTGGTCTGGTCTACACTAAGTAGAATTGATTAGGTACATAAGTAATACGGTAATATCAGATTATTAAAATCTGAATATGTTGTATAATTATTTATACAATTGGTTGACACGTATATGGTGTATTCGGGCAATTACACAATTCGGGTAATTCGGAAAATTATTTAAAAATCACTCATATTCCAGTGTAATAAAATATACCAAAATATAAATATAAATAGCTCGTACACCTCAATCAATGGCCATATAATTAGTGCTGTTGTTAAGAAAGTATTTTTTACAAATAAATATTCAACACTTATAACGAAAATTTACTTTAAATTAGGTCTAAGAACAACAACATATATACCTATCAATATTTTAAACAAATATATTTATATGTGTTTAGAAGAATGAATCTCGTTAGACATACTCAGCTAAGCATTGTGTTGGACTAGAAAATACGCAGTTCATTAAATTAACTTAAAATTTTATCTGTGATGCCATACTTAACCTAAAATGTAGAAAAAAAAAACATAAAAATCGTGATTATATTTGGAATGTTCAGATCCCTATACATATATACTCGTAATTTAATTATTTATAATGCAGAATGCACCAAAATTACTGGTGTGTGAGTTGTGTGATCCGTTTAAGGGCATAATTGGTATTGCGACTATGAAAAAGAAGGAGTTTTTTTATTGGACGCGATACTTTTTTTTGTATGAAGCAGAGATGTCTGCCAACCTTCCATACAAAACCAATTTTTTTGTGCGTGATTTTTTTTTATTTTCATTATTAGAATACCTACGATACTTATGAATTATGCCCTTAAAAGAATCAACAGCATTTTTGTTCCAACTTGTATACTAGTCATTTACTACTGCAGCGGTGTTTTATTTGGTTTTTAGAATCACATTTCAACTTAAAGAAGCTTTTATGTAGCACATTACATGCTTGAGCTATATGCTGCTGCCACCATAGGCCTGAAGAACCCATACATACAAGAATCCAGAACCCACACACAATTTTTTATTAATTTGTCTATGGGTTGTGAAAGTTTTTATCTGTATGGCCGAATTCAGCTGAGATTCCGCTCAAGTCATGTTTGTACCTACACCGACAAAAAAGTAAACCCGTATAGTTTTGTGCTTTAGGGACCACTAACGCACTTTTAAATAATCCTCTTTCCCTGCACTTATGTATTGCTTCGGTTTGACTACTTATTGTGGTTCTATTAATTTCAATGGTCCTACTTGTTCCTGCAGATTTCACCATGTGTTAGCAGTTGCAAAAGTAAACCATGATTTGCTATTTACTTAAAGGCACACAATTTCTTAATTGTAGCAAAATAATAAAATCAGTCTGTGAATGCATTAAAATTATTGCAATTGCATCGTTTAGCCAATTTTGAAGTTAGCTTTATTCAGGTATGTAAGATACGATACCAAATGATGTTATATCAGTTATTATACAGAACATTACGTGGGTACCCACTAAGTTCCAATCAATTTGGTATAATATCTTTCTTCTAAGGCAGCCTTCATATTGGATGCGGAACCGCACCCGACCCGGCGAGCGGCCGGGACACCGCTGTATGTATACACAATTAAACACCGGCGCTGTGTGCGGTTCCGGTTCCAAAAAACACCACACACCTGAACTGAATTAAGAATATTCATAGACAAAATGCTTAAATTTGTCTATGGCCTCCATACAAATAATCAGCTATCATAGACAAATTTAAGAATCTTGTCTATGAATTTTCTTAATTCAGCTGGAGTATGTGGTGTCCCTAATATTCAGGAGACTCAAGATGGGGCCTATTCGAACCGAGAAAGTGACATTAGGTAACGGTAAGGTCATGCTTGAATTATCAAAATTTTCAAGCCAATAAGTTATGCTTTATTTTTTTAACAATGTCATCAGCCTTAGCATATTCAACAGAGCATATGAGGTGACGATTTTTTCTCACCGAAATGCCCTGCAGCTTACCAACTATTAATTTACAGAAACGTAACATTAACGGTCAGTGACTAGGCAAATTATTGCTCTGGAGAGGATTGACCCCACATTTATTTGTCTATCAAAATACCAATCGACAAGTTCGCTCTTACGCAACACATAGATAGGTACTTACCTAAAACTATCGGTCACATTTCCCATCCTTGGTCTTACTCAAGTAGCTGGCATTAGACAAAGGAAAGAATCGGGCGATACGTAGGTACAGGTACCTATATGTATTACTTACATTCGGTGGAATGCCCGCATTCTCTACAAAAGAGTATTTATAGTTAACATTTAGGTCCACCTTCATGCCTTGCCCATTTCATGAGCTTAATTTATGTTTAAAATGTTGAAAAAGCTTTTTTATTCCAAGTCTCGATTACAATTCCAATATTTGAATTTTAGCGTAGGTAAATAAATTGCTCGTAGCAATATTTACCCCATTAATTTTACTTGGGTAACATTGAGAGAAGAATCATTCATAAAAGCTGCCGAAACGCAGTTCGAACAGTATTTACTTAGACGATTAATAAATGAAATACTACCACCAACTTATCGCAATTGTCCGAATTAGTACCAACACACGGTGATGCGCAACTTGAATCAAACTTCCAGCTGGTCGCCGTAGCCGTTGGTCGTGGAGCGACTGGACCCGTTCCCGTCGCGTCGGCGGGATCACGACTGGTCGCAGTCGGTGTAGTGCGAGGGGCCCTCGTTGGAGCACACCGAGTCCTCGGGGGTGCGGGACGCGTCGCCGGCCTCGCTGGCCTCCACCGCGCTGGCGCTGCCGCCCGCTTTGCCCTTGCCTCCTCGCCGCGCCTGCAGCGCCTGGATATACATAGAAACACCCGTGAGTGATCATCTACCTATTCAAACATCGGTAGTGACAGATAGTGAAGCGTGTTGACTTTTTAGAATAAGTAGAGTTAAGTGTGAGTTTGAATCATAGACTCTTGGTCATTTCAATGTAGAAGATAATATGATAATGTTATCTTGGTTGTAGGTACGTCTCATCCCAATCTCGTCTTTCATGTTTCAGCAAGCTTCTTCGTTAAGGTTATATATTTGTAAATTAGTTAAAAACCATTAGGCAATAATTACCTATAAATAATTAGGTACCACTCAAGCGATTTGGTTCTGATCTGTATTGTAACCTTATGTGTGATAATAAACTTCAGTATTTAATCTTAAAACAAAAATCATTTGGTTTACATAACTAGTCCGCAACTTTTACCTTTTCCTTTTCTTTTTCCTTTTACTTTTACTTTTATTTTTTTACTATTTCGATACCTAGGTCAAGGGAACTTAGTTCCATGTCTAGATTACCTACTTTACTTATAGGTCAGTACAAAATAATTAACATCTTTTGACCAAATATCCGGTTATTACTTAGATACAAAACTCAACACGCTTTGAAATATCTAGTGCGTTAGACAGGTCAGGATGAAACGTGAATCATAACATAACTTATTCGTGTAGCATCGGTTTAATCTCTACAAACAAACGTCAGCGTGATGAAAGACGCTCAAAGGAAGATCAAGCCGCACGGCAGAAATAGCGAACAAAAACATCCGTTATTATGATTTCAATCAAGGAAACTCGATTGAAATATAAATCGGACGGTTCCGAGCGGAGCGCCGGGTGCCCACTGCCCAGTGGCAGCAGGCGACCCGGCAACAGATAAAGCAGACATCCGAAACATTGCAGACGGACAGGGGTGAGCCGGGCTCGGCGTGGCGGGGCGGGCGCGGGCTCCGGGGGCATGCGGGTGCTCCACGTCAGTGCACATGCGATATTATCACACCTTTCCTTACCTTTTCGCGACTGCCCTTTTTCTAAAGTCGGTGTGGGATGGAAGATGAAACATTCAATTAATGGCAATGAAGATAGAACACCGACACAGAAGGGTTGAGGTATCACATAGTTACAATCCATGAATATACAATTTCGGTACAATAGGTACAGGTTGGCACGCAGTCTGTTGGTAGGTAATGATCTTGGGGAAATACCTTAGTACACATAGATAATCTGCTAAAAATACGGAATAGATACATCCAGTGGGTAGATGTTACAGATAGAGGAATAGTAACTAATTTAGTGGCTAGAAATCTTCAAATATTGAATAGGTAGGCTAAAGGGATAGACTAGTTATTGGTTCCATCGAAGCAATAAAATTGTCCATTATTTTAGGGAAAACCTTCGTTATCGGATGTCCGTTTGTTGGTTCCATATGTAACTGATATGTGTTGTGATGACAATGCAAAATTTAATGTCTTAGTAGGTGTATTCGTCAGCATGTTTACTGAGTACTACAGTCACCGGCAATAATATCTTCCTTCATGACGCGTTCTGTAAAGAGTGGTCGAAAATTTCATCCAACAGGGTCGAATGGGGAAACAGAGGGGAGGCCTTTGCCCAGCAGTGGGACACCAAATAGGCTAACGAAAAAAAAAAAAAAAAAAACATGAAGGTTGCAAAAATATGTGACACGCTCTTATGGCCCTACAAATAAGGGCGTGTCACATATTTTTGCGGCCTTCACGTAAGAAGATACTATTGCCGGTGACCCTACATGTTAAATATTTTCTGTAACTCTTGCTGCAGTTGTGTTGTTAACAATAGTGTATGGTATGAAGCAGGGTTGGACTATCTATATCTAAGTTAACAAAAATAGCGGCCTATAAGTACGTAAAACTGGATATTGCAAATTTGGAACCCCTCCTACTATCAACTGTTTGCTCACTCTATAAAACCATGGGGACATAAACACTAAGCATCTATCAAGATTGATCGATTTCAAGGATAATTATAATAATCCAACCCTGATATGATGCTGCAAGCCTAACAAATCAGCACCAAGTATACCTGTAAGGAAAACCGTCTGTGCGGCGGCTTGCGTCCTCCCCTGCGCTTGCTGATATGAGGGTTGTCTCGCCGGAGCGTCTTGTTCCTGAGGATCTCCAGTTGCACGTAGAGCCGCTTCAGCTCAGCTCTAACTTCCTCGGACGTGGGCTCCTCCTCGCCTTCTACACCAAAGCCCTCCGCTGGTCCTCTGCGTGACACCTAAAAAAAACAAATGGTTTTAAAACTGACTAGGCAATAAAAAAAGCTTTTACTGTAAAATCACTTTTCAATAGCCGCGCACCGCCTCGCGAGGAAATTGCCGCGCCCGAGGCATTGCGGCCGCGCGTGCGTTTGTCTCGGCCGAGGCACGTCCACACAGCCGAGCTGCCGCGCGCGGCAATTTCCTCGCGAGGCGGTGCGCCTGGTGTAGACACGGCTAATTACTTGATATTTTTTTCTAAGGCACATGGGAGGCTTACCTCCTGCGCAAGTGATCTCGCACGATAGCCATGCCATAGCCTCGGTGCGAGCACGCACGCCAGCGCGGCGCCGGAGGAGATCTGCGCGCGCGCCGTGGCGGCCAGTGGCTCCTGCTCGGGCGCCGCGCCAGCCAGCGCCGCGCCGCGCCACGCCAACCCGTTAAAGAACTCGCATGCCAGCGCAGTCGCCAGCCAGCCACGCTCCTGCACGTAGCAATGCATATCATTGTAATTCTGTAGGTATCTGATCTAATTTCCCAAGTGATAACAATCAAGTGCTTTCTAAGGTATTTACGAATCAAGGAATGTTTAGATTTTTGGCAGCAAACTATTAAAGTATTGGGACCTAGATTTAGTCGATGCGGCACTGATTGCCATGCAGAAATGCCGTGCTAGAACTCTATGTATAGCCATCAACGGAGATGCGGGAATCCGTAAACTCACAAGCGCCGCAACAAACATGTACAATATAATTATGATGTGGCCAATGATGAGATATATTAACCAGAATTAGAGTTAGGGACCCATTACTCCATAGGAACCAGTAGCAATTTCAAGCATGTGAGCATAGAATTATGCCGTTCTCGAGAACGTTCTCCGGGAACAGCTCAATTTTATTTGAGCATTGTTTCGGCAGTTACCAGGGCTTGTAACCGGTTAATGCAAAAAACCCCGAAATGATCCAATATATTTAATTATTTTATGGTTTTTATGTAAAACCCGATGTTTTATTATAGTTTTCACTTCAAATTATAGGATTTTTCGATTGAGTATAAAACAGTAACGAAAAGAACGAAAAAACAAACCGGTTTTTACTATGGATTTCGGTTACGGTTACAAGCCCTGGCAGTAACTAGATGCAATGTGTCGTTGGTTCAGTCCTTTCGCTTATGCCGGTACCATAAAAGGACGGTGTAGGCTTAGTAACTTCCTTCGTTAACATTTAGCGTGACTCTTATGCTAACTCATGTCAGTTACGATCTATTCACCTGGAAGGGCACATTAGCGTTCCTCGCCGCATAAGCTATCCTAGCGCCAGCAGCGAGCAGCAGTAGTTCGGCACCGGCGGTGACGTGATGCCACGCCGCGTTGGTGCAGCCTTCTTGTTCGCACGCCGCTGTCGCAGTGAACGCTGCTAAGTAGCACGCGGCGCCACAGAGCATTGCGCCTACTATTCGAAGTACCTGCAATGTACATATGGGACATCTTATTGTTAAAATTAATACATGTTTAGAACCAACTTTCCAAATACCAACGCCATGATTTTCGTATGCTAATATGATCTCGGAGACTACTTTTATGCCTAGCCCGGAACTCAGTATCATAACATTGCCACGCCAGTGAACCGAGCTCAGTAAGTCACACAGCAGTGTCTCAACAGGATATCAGGATATCGCTCCCGCAAGTACGCTACGCCATACCTCAGAGTCTCTAGGAGTCCACCGGTGCGCTTTCCTAGTCCGGAACTCAGCCAGGAGCACCCACAGCCGCAGCACCACGGAGCCGTAGCACGCCACGAAGCCCAGCTCGCGGAGCCAAGCGCCCGCCACACAGCGCCAGCGTGGCTCCTTGATGTATTGTGTTGCTGCCTGCATATCGTACCAATACAAGAGCCTTATTGTCCACCACACACCACAAAACAAATTTTAGACCGTTCGTGGTAAGCCCATGCTAGTATGTGGTCACTATACGTTATGTACTCGTATGTTAGACCGTTTGCAATTTTGGTATGGTTTCGTTTTGTTTATTAATTTATTATAGTGGAGAATAAAGACCAAAATTACAAACTTGCGCTTAGTTATTCGACTGGTTAAATCATGATGGTTTGATTGTAGGAATGCATAAGCATAACCTACCCTAAGGTAAGTATGTAGTGTATGTGTACCATCAACTGGAAATGAATGGGCCATTTATTTCCGAGAAAAAAGTAACGAATTTATTATGAATTTCTGTGTTATGATGGTTTTTATATGTATACGAGTACCGTCAAGTCTGGCAACTTTGCCACTTTTCACAGGTGTTGAAAAGTCATAGTACATTTTTAACCAAAATTCATATGAAACCACTGAGGTATGAATGACGCGACACATAATATATTTATCAACGAGTGCATAAATAAGATGGTTTATAAATTAACTGACGGATAATAAGCTTTTACGAGTAAAAAAAAACTGGCAAAGTTACCTATACCATGTGGCAACTTTGCCAACTGCATTTTTACTTTGTATAGTAATTTAGTTGTATTTACAATATTAGTAAAGAATATTCAGTATTTAGGATACAATAGTTTCGGACTTTGATCCTTAATGATATGTTATTACAAAAAAAGATACAGCAAAAGTGGCAAAGTTGATCACCCATTTAAGAAAATTTCATAGAAAGTCAGTGAATGTGGTCAGGGTTGACACAAATGAAAAAATATTAATTATTTAAGTACTTATTTATTTTGTTACATACGAGTAATCAGGTTACATAAGTACCCAGGAAAATCATAAAAGACACCTTAATTAAAATATTATCAAAAACGAAACATAGAAAACTCTTTAAGAGGCCTATCACAGGTCCACTCGTAAATAATTGTGATTACCTAGGTACCTATTTAAACTTGACGATAGATATTTAAAAAAGGGCTTCGTCACGAACTGCCTCGTCGCCTCTTAACAAAAGTATTATCGAAACAAAACACTTATATGTAGTAATTATTACCAATAAAATAAGTATGTCACAGTTAACTTTGTGTTTTTTTTACTTAAACAAAACATACACTCTGTATACAATTGTTAACAACAAAACCAATCACAAATAATTGTGATTCTAATGTTAAAATATAGGCCCTGTTCTGTATAAATGATACAACTTCAGCAGTTTTTACCTATTTCGGTATAACTTTTTTCCAACTTAAAAACTTTGTTGGTCTGTCACTCTGTGCTCCAACCATTAAAAGCTGCCAGATGCCCGCATCTAGCAATAGGGATTGTTATGCAATCTGATTGGACTGGTTACAAAACTCTCATTATTGTGTCACATCTGACGTGGCCAGCTCTTAGACCATATCGAATAAATTATTATCGCAAGGTCGTATCTGCCTAAGTTCGTAGTTTTTTGGAGATAACTCAAAAACGCCTATACCGATAATGCTCAAAATAATTTTAGTTGAAAGAATATTAAAAGGAGTATCTTCTTGATATTTTTCATAATTTTTGGACTTACGGTTCAAAAGTTACAGGGGGAGGGGACACAATTTTTATGACTTTCGGAGCGATTATTTCTGATAATATCCACTTAATCAAAAAATGTTCAAAGAAATCTCAGTTATTTGAACATTGTTATTTTTAGAGACCTATCGATTGATGTGCATCATGTTGATATTTGGCAAAAATATTTTTTTTGATAATTACTTACACATATGCCCCCCTAAAAATATTTTTTTAGCAATTTCTCTACAAAACTAAGTAGCTGCACACACAATACACTTTATGTAAAAATTTGATAATGATACGTCTTATAGTTTCCGAGTAAAATGGCTGTGACATACGGACGGACAGACAGACATGACGAATCTATAAGGGTTCCGTTTTTTGCCATTTGGCTACGGAACCCTAAAAAGTATCTATCTTATGAAAAATGTAATTTGAATTTTTTGCTTGTGTACCAACCCTAGGCCGCTACAAAACATGGCAAAGATGCCCTCCCATATTAGTCGGCGTGGTCTGGTAACTTTGCCAAAACAATTATGGGATTCAATTCAAACACTACGGCATTTATAAGGTAATCAATTCATTCCTTACCATTTAAATAACATAATATCTAAAATGTACGTACCTGGATGCGATGTTTATACTCTAAACTTTTTAAAGTTCTTGAGCACTAACTTGTATGATTATGTGAGTGACGAATTTGGAACTGAAATGGTAAGAAAATGGTTCCCGTGGTGTTGTCTCATTCATAATAATTTTGCCAATTGATAACCATATTTTCTACTAAAAGTAGGCACAACACTAAAAAATATACGTTGTCGGTGGTATGAAAGGATTACCTTATGCACTCTGCTGGTGGCAAAGATAGTAACCCTTGGCAAAGTCGCCAGACTTGACGGTACCTATTAAATATCTATGTAATTAAAGTAGTTGGTACATATATCGGCCCCTAGAACCCATAGAAGGTAAATCCTTACTTAGTTTGGGAATAGGTCGCTATGATTGTCCCCCACACATATTTATTTAAGTACTTACTTATTTGTTAAGACATTTGATCAAACTGTAATGGGCCAAACAAATACAGATAAGAGAGATATTACATAATTCAATATACTCTGTGACTACATACAGATAAACTAAGTACCTACATATTATGTAAAAAGTAAAACATGTAAGTATCTACGGTATTTTCCTGCTGTGATAAGATCCGTCCTGGGGGTTCAGATAACGTCAGATTACCTAAACAATCTATCGTACAAATATTTTATAACCTACACTGTCAACGTTGAAGATCGATGTTTTGGTGATAAGATCCAGCAAGTTAGTACTTACAGATCCATACATGAACAGCGCTCCTAACAACACCACCTCTAGTACAGTCCACATGCACATTGCCACGGCCTGCAAGCAATACACACACAAAATAAACACATCCATCTTACTTATATTTAGTAGGTACCAATCTAGCAACTACGTTTTGGTCTCAATTTAGCACAAAAAGGTAGCAGTCGGGCTATCAAATGTTGGTAGACGACTTGTCTAAGGCGAATTACTAATATGACAGTTCGGTCATGACATCGCTATTTATCACTTTATTTTCCCCCCTTCACTCTCTGTAACTTTATCGAGTCGAATTGGGCCCCCTAGATTATATAAAACGGCTGTCTTTTTTCAAAGCTTATTTACATTTCCTTTTTCTAAGCATAACTAGTGTGCCCAAAGTGGAAGATAAAATCTTAAAATTATTGACATCTATAAGTACTCCCTTTGCACCTACGGCTTCCCATGTTACAAAGTTAACTTACTTTACACTTCCTCTTCCTAAATATAATGAGCCCAATAACGAGACACACGAGCATGCCGGCTAGGTTGACGGCCAGCAGCGTGGCGTGGAAGATCTCTCCGTCGCACTGCGCCTGGTCGCTGCCCATACCGCACGCGGCGCAGCGCAGCGGCTCGGTGATGGCGGCGCCGCTCAGCCAGCCGCTGCCGATCTCGTGCCAGTAGCCCCGTCGGCACTTGCAGCGGTACTTTAATTTAAAACAAACATTGTTGATTTTATTTTTTCTAAAGAATCTGTTTATAGTTACGTATTCCAGATAGAGTTATCGTACAGCTCAGAAGTGGGCACGGCAAGACATAGCAAGTCCAAAAGGTTACATGCCCATAAACATGAGGTGCCCGCTTTTAGACCGTCCGACAGCTCTGACTATCAGAAGGAAATGGTACCTCTATGTTTTGGAAGTCAGACCCCGAGGCCGGAAAGGCTTCACAATCCGTTGTATCCGGATCGCAAGCCGGCGGCCCACCCATACGGTCGTACATGGCTTCCTCGCACGGCATCACAGGCATTCGTCGGAATAGCGCCGCCGCGGCGCGCAGCGCTCCCGAACCCCGCGCCGCTGCTGCGCCGCTCCACCAGCCTCTGTCTTCCCTTTCGCATGAGTACCAGGCATTTGACCAGACAACGTTACTCGCGTTCCAGGCGGAGGCTAATGTTTTCCAAAATTGCTGAAGGGCTGCAGAGTTGTTCTGTTGGAAAATTATCAGTCTGGGTGGGTCGGCGACGAAGAGAACTCCGAGGCGGAGCTGTGGCGCACCGAGGGCCACGGCGTCGGGCGGCGGGTCGAGCTGGGCAGCCAGCACGGAGCGTGCCAGCGCCGCCGCGCGCGTCTCATCCGCGCCGCCCCCCTCGATCAACTCGGACAGCGAACGCGCCGCGTGCGAAGCGGCTGACTCCATCTCCAGCACATTCTACACAACAAAAAAGAACACTTAAAAATATGGTCACCAATTCCTTAAATTAAAACCTGAAATCGGCAGTTATCATCGCCAGCGACGCTAGCGTCGATAAGCCAAGTTAGGTAGACTCATTTCATCAGGTATAATTTCTAATTAGATGGCATTTGTAAGATGGAGTTGTAAGATGGCATTGGCAGTTGATTTTATGAACAGGAGCAGCTAAAGGTAACTTCCTGAGGATATTTAATCGACATCCTTTGCCATAGTAAAGTAAAACGCCTATCAGTTTGTTACTATGGCCGTATATGGTGAAACTTTACTTTGCAATTGTACTATTTTGATGTGAAATTGGACCGAAATAAACATCGTACATTGTAGGTATCAGTATTACATCTCATATCAACCACGTCAACCCGATGTGATAGCACATCAAACTCATATACATATAATTCTCAAAAAACAACATTTGACTCTTATTACGAATCTTGGTTACAGTCTCGAGCAAAATATACTGGTCGACCAGATTAGGCGATTACCTGCGTTTGGTGCGCGCTGTTATACAGGGAGGGCCTGTATGGGGCCGACCCTGCCCCGGAGCCCCCGGACGACAAAAAGGCAAATTTTATTTTTGTCCGTTACTTACGTTACGTAGAATCACCGCGTCATTCTCATCAATTTGCATTTCAAATGGTTGAGCAAATTCAAGAGCAAATTATTGACATTCTCTGATTATTTTAGTAAAGATGACCAATCTCTTAACTAAAAACGAAATAAATTATTGATTAACTATAAGTTATGTCAGTCACCATACATCAACGCCACACTGTACCATTAAGTTTGTTAATAAATGTTCAGGGCTCGTATCTCACGCCTCACACCTCGAGAAGGAAATCAAATCAAACACGAAAAAGTGACATGGTCGTCATGGGCCCCGATCAAGTGACAAATTTAAAACAAGTTACACGGAGACAGGTGTCCTGCCACCGTCGATAAACCCAAAAACCATGAGAAGGTAGAGTCTGCGGGGTAATTAAGAGAAGTGTCCTACAGTTAATTAGTTCCCATATCCATGACACTTCTTTTACCGCACACGAATGGGGATGAAAAGAAAACCCATAGATTATGTAAATAGTGATTTGTGGAAAATGTTCTCCATTTCATAATGCGCTATAAAATTCACTCTAACAACAGGATAAGTCATAGTCCGAGCAGCTCAGCGTAGGTACATAGATTAACTGGACTAGGTACAGCTTTTGCACCTTAATACGAAGGAGTAAGGTACAAAAGTGTAAACATATCTTTAACGTCGACTGTATACCTAATTATTTTAACAAAGACCTTCGTAAAATAAACTGGCGCGGAAGTCGCCGCGGCCCGCGGACAAGCGCGAAATGACAGCAGAGGTGTTATTCCCATTTCCGCGGCGAGGTAATGTCACCGACCGTATTAGGCAAGTCCAACAATCACATGCGCTGTCCGCGAAGATAAATCTAGGGAGTACGGGTAACACTCAACTGGCCGGAGCGTAAGCGTTCGATTTGCTAGCGCTCGAGAGGCTTATGGAATACAAAGTCGGGCTTAAAATTAATTTCCTCAAGTTTGGCTGTTGGAAGTTGGTGCATTTCGCCTGCCGACGCCCGTGTAATTGGATGAATTATTTATAAATTTAATGTCTTTCAGGAATACAGACGAGTTTTTAATTCGAAGAATAAGCTAGATTTGAATACTCGATTCATCCCCGCTATTATAAATTTGATGATTTTAATGAACAATATAAAATTTGTTTATCTCCAGTTTTATTGCATTGATCTGATATGAAACAGCAGTTGGATTAAGATTTTGTTTAAAATACGATGAAGGCATAATAATATTCCTCGTTACATTCGGCAATGGAACGCAGCCATTGAATATGTAATATATCGCAACAACTAAATAGTAACCTTGTGTGATTTGCGAAGATTGTGTTGAAGATGCCGCATGGCATCATACTTTTCAGAATTTGTTTTAAGCTACACGCCCCTGTCTACCTGCCTACAAAAGTAAGGTAATGTTTTACATGCGGTTCAGGTGTTTAGCAGGTCACTAATACAACACTATCTACGGTGTAAGACAGGTCATATTGCAGGCAAATGTCCCGGGCCATCACATTAGATCAACTGTCTTACCGTGGGCCTAGGCGGCGAGTGTCGCAGCAGCAGCGGGTCGCACGGCGGCGCCGGCGGCGGCGACTCGACGGGCGCGGCCGCGGCGCACGCGCACCAAGCGAGCGCCCACGCCGCCCACCGCGCCCGCATCGCTCACCTCCACCCCCGCCACATCTGAAATATGTTTTATATCTTGACATAATTGCTTCTCTTTCTTAATACTTACGTAAGTAGATACTTCATATGATCTAATTTAATTTAATTTAATTTATTTAAACCACACATAATTATTTTAACTAAGTACAATTTAATAATCCTCAACGACGCCGCGGTACTTAATATTCCTACGCAAAGGTAGTACTTTCTGCAAAATCTAAATAAAGTGCAGTGTTAGTTCGCTATTTGGCCATCACAATACAAATTCAAGAAAGATTTTTTGTGATGATTAGCCCTACACAGGCACAGTAGAGGAAGCAATATTCTGGCACCTAACTTTATCTAACAGTTCTCTTTACTACCACTGACCTTGCAATTATACAATTATACATTTCAAAATTTGCTGCTGCAGGACACGGCCGACTTACTACAAGAGATATTAAGTTGGTGCGGACATAGAATGTTCACTTATAAGTCATTCTTAAATTTCTTAATGCAAAGTATCGGGATACCGGCCGCGTTAGTTTTCAAATCAAGTGCTTGATATACCTACTTAAGGTATCAGTTCTTTAAAGTTACTATACTATACTCTAACCATGACTAATGTATACTTAACGATCGAAGAACTAATCTGATACATAATGATTAACAAAAAACTCCAAGAATTAAAAAAAATATATAAGTCAAGGAGGTAGTCAATTTTACTAACATATAGATAGCTCTTTTTAGTACTTAGTATTTACCTAGTAGTAGTTTAGTAGTTTTTAGTTGTTAGTACCTAGTACTTATCTATACATATAATAATCTAAATATTAATAAAACCCACAAACGCGTAAGGAGAAATCTGATTGTTTGCGAACTACGCAAAAACGACTGCACAGAATTTCATGAATTTTGTGTAGGAACAGAATAGTTTAGCTCCCAGAGCAATTAAGGATAGTCTTTCCTCCAAAACATACATGAGCCGATGAAACCGTGTGAACTCATAATATAACCTTACTACTTTTACCCAATGGTTATAAATGAGCACTTATTCCAAGTACTTTCTTGATGAATGTTGAGAAGAGACAGTGTGTCACCTTAATTGCAAAAGGCTTTTAAATCTATTAAACGAGGGGAGGAGGTCTCAGGCGACTACTTGCAAATTTACATCACTTAAATTATAAGTGCACGGAAACCGAAGACCTATAAAAACCGTTAGCAAGACTTTCAGCTAATTACTTGCTTGCTGTTTTTTCAGGCTTTTAAATGTGTCATTTGTACTTTGTTAAATATTATACGACTTAATGCTAGATTACGAATATAATTACACGTCATCGTCACCCTGTATAATGAGTGCGAATGTGCACTGAAAGGGTTCAAAAAACCATAGGTAGTGTATAGTGCACGTATAGTGCAATACATGACTCCTACTACAGCTACAGCCACTGTCACCTGGCAGGTACCTACATATATGATAATAAATTCATCAGAGACTTATGAGGACATGACTTTCACAGAAGTTTTTTTTATCCTATGAATCAACATTCTCAATGCATGATTTCACTAATAGTCCTAGCGGTACGCCTTAAACATGCTGCAAACGGTGTTAAAAGCATGAAAATTGGAACGATTGATCTTTAGGCCAAATTAATCGATTTGGCCCGAAGCAGTAAAAAAAAAAAAAAAACAGAGTGCAGTTATGACGTCATCTTTTTTTTGTATGAAAAAATAAATAAATTTTGTTCTGAAACCTATCGTGTGTGGTATCAAATGAAAGGGCTTTTTGAGCCTATTCTAAAAATATATCATATCATTATATTTATGTCACTTGTTTCAAATGAAAATAAAAATAATTTTCAAAACATACCAAGTTTGGGCTCCTACAAATACGATACGGTTGAATATTTTTTTGTAAAATATACCTTAAATGATACCTGATATCCTCATTTCAAACCCCAAGAAAGCAATTTTGAAAATAATTTCACTAAGTATTTTTTTTTTAATTTTTCATTATTACGAATGTGGGATCTAATAATTCTCGGAGTAATGAAACTCTGTTTACACGTTCTTTTGATATAACGTGATAGGTGAGCTCGAGGAACCCGGGTTGCACATATCAGGATTTTTCTTACTTAAAGCGAATTAAGTTTATCCCATTTTTTGCGAACTTGAGGGTGGGTAAAGTAATATCGAGTTTTATCCAACATTGCTCAAGTCGATTTGCGCTTAAATAATGCGATTATAGTATTGAAATAAGAATTACAGCAAATCTCTAGGGTAATCCTATCATTCCCTTTAAATAGTTCAGCGATAAGTACGTGAACTTTTGTACAAATTAGGTGGGCAATGATAGGTACGCGTTTTTGATCTTTACGGTACAAGGTGCATACAAGCATTCCAAAGTACAAGGGTTGTCTCATTTGACTTAATTTTTTTAATTTAGTCATGTTTTTATTTTTCAGGCATTAGTATGTATATTAAACAAAACATAATTAAATGAGTTATATTTCATTATTTATAATAGAAACAAATCATAACGAACCTATCTTAGTAATGTTTACAAATAAATCGGCAGACCAAAGAAAATTATGTATATATTGAATACTATGGTTTCACATTAACAATTACATTAAAAAAATAAAGAAACAGTTCCAAAACGTCATATATATATTTCAAAAACAATAATCACCTATTTTCGTGCCGAGTGGTTAATACAAAAAGCCGATAGCCCTAAGATTTTTTTTGTCTTGGGCAAAGTTGGCCATCACTAGTTGTTACATTACAACGTAACATTGCCCACATCAAGACTTCTTCATTCATTGTCCTTTTCAAATCGAATTACGATATAAACAATCTAGAGTAATGGCAACTGTCACAATACTCTAAAATGAAAATGCTGAAGCAAAAAGGTATAGGGAAACAATTGCATAAGAAAAGCCTTTTAACTGTACATAGTTCCCGTACATTGTTAAGGACCATTCATCTTTTGTTTCTTTTCCTCATTGTATGGAATCTAAAAGAGCACCCTCTACAATAAGGTTTCACTGGCTTTCCCCATTGCCTTATTATATACAGGTATAAGTATAAGTATGGGTTTTACTCACCATGCTTTCCCATTTTGTGAGATTCACATCAACACTTGCCCGCACCAGAATACTATACTATGGGTTGGCTGGAAGAGATCCCTTTTAGGGATAAGCTCGCCTTTGTGCATATCTTTTTTATTTTTTATTTTACTGTTGTAATATTGTTAAACTTGTTTATGTGCAATAAAGTACATACATACATACATACTATAAAATTACGTAAATTAATGAATTTGTTCAAAATGTTGGGCAAAGTTTCGCCTGGGGGCAAAGTTGGAGGATATTACGGTACTCGTACTCGTATTGAGTAATACGACGCACTTTGTAAACATTAAAAATCAGAAAAAAATACTAAATGAAATTATTTTCAAAATCGCATTCTTGGGGTTAGATATGAGGATATTAGGTATCATTTGAGATATATTTTACAAAAAAATATTGCTTGGTGTCGTATCTCGAGGAGCCCAAACTTGGTATGTTTTGAAAATGTTTTTTATGTTTATTTCAAACATGTGACTGAAATGTAATGATGTGACATATTTTTGGAATTAGCTCAGAAAGCCCTTTCATTTGATACCACACACGATAGGTTTCAGAACAAAAAAAATTTTTTTTCCATACAAAAAAAAGATGACCGCACGCGCCCACACGCGCCAGTTAGAGATGCAAGTGAAGGCTACATCAAAAGACCTTAGGGCGGCCCAGGCCTTATCTGATCAGCTGATGCAGGAAAGGGATGATAGCGAAGTGGAGCTCAAGAGTATCATAGACAAAAACACAGCACTGAGAAGGGAGCTTGCAGACAATGATGTACAGCTGACTGAGGCTCGTTGTGAAGTGGACCGTCTACAAAAAATAGTGGACTCTTTTAATCATTGTGCATCTACACATGAAGTGGCCTTAGAGCGTATTGCAAACCTGGAAGAGGAGCTGGGTGACGCAAATGAAGAACTTGATTTGCTTAGAAGTGAACGGGAGCGCTATAATGCCTCGGGGCTCCATAATGTTTATCAAGAGTTGAACAATGGTGGATTGTTTTTTAACAGTAGCAAAAAGCTGAAGAAGTATGTTAAGATAAATAGGTATATTAGGAGAACCCAGAAGCTTATCAAAAGCCAAGCATGCATTAAAAACATTAAAAAAATTAAATTAGCATTGTCGGTAACAAAAAATAGGGTAAATAACTGCCATTTAGAGCTTGTGACCAAAGAAAGTAATTTACAGGAATTGCATGCTGAGATAAATAGGTTAAAGGATGAGCTTGCGGTAATATCCTCTAGATATGAATCTAGTAATAAACAAGTTGAGGAGCATACTAAGGCTTTTTCAAAACTGTTGGCAGAAAATCATAAATTAGATGAGCGTTGCAAGATGCTTCTTAATAGTAAAGTTTGTAGTTGTGAACAAACACCACCAACAGTGTCTGATGAACCAAGTGTGGCCCTCAACGCCTCTAAGCTTGCTGTGCCAGCCGTTCATAAACCTGTCAAGAAGACGGTTATTTACTCTGATGAGATTGGGTTAGGAATGGGCCCATTATTGAACCTTAGACTACAACAACAAGTGTCAAATTACTGTTACCACAACATAACTTTGTCCCATTTATGTGACCTTATTTCAAAGGGATGTTATGATAACAGCACTACATTGGTAATTTTAATGGGAAATAGTCTCAATGTTGATAAGCAAAGCATAGATAAGCTGATGTCAACTTTAAATGATATTGAGAGATCTGGAGTGGGCAAAATTATTTTATGTGCACTGCCATATTCAGAGAATATGCCTTATGAATACAATAGTAAAATATCACGCTACAACTCATTAATGTGCAACTCCATATCTCTCAATAATAAGTATCATTTCTTTGATTTAAATAAATTCATTGAGCGCTTTTGGCTAATCCCCGGGAAGATATTTTTGCCGAAGAAATATACTACGACTCTTATTGATTTGTTGGCCTTTAATATTGAGCCAAATAGAAATAATAGTGTTATAAATAGATCTCGGCAAGCGAACAGCGCCACAATGACTTTTTCACATTTAAACTAGATTGTCGGACAGCGGGAAAACATCTGAATATGAATGTTGTGCATCAGAATATTCAGGGTTTTTCCAGCAAAGAGTTAGAGATAGGTTTATTCTTAGATAATAATGATGTACAAATTATGTGTATTACAGAACATTGGCTAAAAGAAGAACATTTAATTTTTGATTTTATTAACTTTAAATTAATCAGTTTCTATGCTAGAAAATCTGCCATTCATGGTGGTTCCCTTATAATTGTTAAAAATGGCCTGAGATGTAAAGAACGGAAGGATGTTGTAAAATATTCCATAGAGAGAATTGTAGAAATTTCTTGTGTAGAATTAGAAAGTTATATTGTTATTTGTGTATATAGACCACCAACAGCGGCCGCAGCTGATTTCAACACATTTGAAAATACCATGGAAAATGTGCTGAAATTAGTGACTAATAACCGAAACTGCCGAAAGCATGTTATAGTCTGTGGAGATTTTAATGTTAATTTGCTTGAATCTTCTATTAATTCTATTAAATTGCTATGTTTATTTAAGTCGTTTAATATGTTTAATTTGTTCTTTGAACCTACCCGGGTGGGTGTCACTAGTGCGACATGCCTTGATAATATTTATTGTAACTGTGAATGTCTGGATAAGGAAATATTTAACTGTTTTAATTCTGATCACAGCGGTCAAAGGGCATCTTTTATAAAGCCAATTCAGGAAATTCCACAAGCTATAACATATAGACCCACTACTGGTTATCGTTTGGAATTATTCAAAAAAGAAATTCAAAATCATCTCTCCACACTGCCTTATTCACATTTTTATGAGTCAAATAATTTGTATGAAGATTTGTTTAGTATGATTCTTTGTCAATTTAATAAACATTTCAAACTGAGAACTATTAGTGGGTCAAAAACTAAAGCTAAAGCAAAGTTTAGTGAATGGGCTACTGTAGGTATTCATAAAAGTAGAAAGAGGCTTTATGAACTTTATGGAGAGAGAGAAGTGAACAAAACTTCAGATTTTCTGGACTATGTAAAAAACTATTCAAAAATTTTCAAGAAGGTGTGTTTAACTGCTAAGGCGAACTATACTAGTGCAAAAATAAAAATGTCGGACAACAAGGTGAAAACAGTGTGGAATATTATTAATAAGGAAGCTGGTAAATGTAAATCACGCGATTGTCAAGTCAACATTGTCTCGGAGGAACAACAGGTCATGTCAAATGACGATGTTGCCTCGGCATTCGAAGATTATTTTTCTAACATAGCATTAAATACCACAAAATGCCTACAATCATCTTCGTCTCAAGCTCATTCCTTACTTTGCGCTAATATTAAGAAATGTAATACGATCTTTGAATTTGACCTAGTGGATTCCGAAAAAATTGTAAAGTCATTCAAATCACTCAATTTAAAGAAAACTGAGGACTTATGGGGAATATCAGTTGTAGTCATCAGCAATATCATAGACGACATAGCGCCTTACTTAGCCATCATTTATAACAATTCAGTTTCACAAGGTGTTTTTCCAGATCTAATGAAATGTAGTAAAGTCATACCTCTATTTAAATCGGGTGATTCTAGTGATCTAAATAATTTCCGACCGATATCGATACTTCCTGTACTAAGTAAAGTCTTTGAAAAGATAATGTTAAATGATCTACTGGGGCACTTCAACAGACATGGACTGCTTACAAGCAATCAGTTTGGTTTCACAAAGGGACGTTCCACAACCGACGCTGCTGCAGAACTCATTAAACATATTTTCAATGCTTGGCGAGACAAACGTTATGATGCAATTGGTATATTCTGTGACCTTTCAAAAGCTTTTGATTGTGTAGATCATAGAACGCTCATTCTTAAATTAGAACACTATGGTCTTTCAGAAAATGCCCTGAGTCTCATGTCTTCTTACCTTAGCAATAGAACACAAACAGTTGTTGTAAATAAAACCCAGTCTAAAGGGACTTTAGTAAAATTAGGAGTGCCACAGGGTTCCATTCTGGGCCCATTCCTGTTTTTGGTTTATATAAATGATTTACCTTGTGTAGTACAAAACCTTTGTGGTATGATTTTGTTTGCCGATGATACATCTTTAATTTTCAAAGTTGAACGGCAATCCAATGATTTATCTGTAATTAACAATACACTAGCTGGCGTACTAAACTGGTTTACTACTAACAATCTGTTACTTAATGCTAAGAAAACTAAATGTATTCGATTTGTTTTGCCAAACGTGGCACCAATGGACACTAATATAGTTATAAATGGTGAATGTTTAGATATAGTAGATAAAACTGTGTTCCTTGGTTCAACGTTGGACAAAAATTTACAATGGAGTCCTCATATAAAAAAACTCGCTCTTAGACTAAGTTCAGCCGCTCATGCCGTTAGAAAAATTAGACAACTGACTAATATTGAGACAGCTCGCTTAGTTTATTATAGTTATTTTCATAGTGTAATGTCATATGGAATTCTGGTTTGGGGCAAAGCAGCTGACATACAGACTATTTTTGTTTTACAGAAAAGAGCCATTCGCTTTATGTATAACTTAAAGGCAGGTACATCAATTAGAGAATTATTTAAAAAAATTAATATTTTAACTCTTGCGTCCCAATATATCTATGATAATATTATTTTTGTTGTAAAGAATATACACACATTCAAGAAGAATTCTGACATCCACAGCTATAACACTAGAAATAAAAATAAGCTTGCTACCAGACGATGTCGTGTCCGCAAAGCATATAAGTCATTTTTTGGCCAGGGTATTCATATTTATAACAAGTTACCCGTCGATGTTTTGAATCTATCATTTCCCGCTCTTAAGAAATACTTGAAAAAAACTTTAATGTCAAAGGGTTATTACAGGGTCGAGGACTATATGACAGACATATATGCATGGCCCAAACCAGAATCTATAAAATCATCTAACATTTAGAGGACACAGTTCAAGTAAGAAAGAATATCAAACGTATTGCGAAGCAGTCAGATTTGGATTTTATTTTTATTTTTCATTTTAATTACACAATAGGCAGGTACATGTCTGTCTCTCAAGCTGTTTTGATATGCCTTCTTGAAGAACTACGCATTATTGTATATAGTATCTTTAATGTATTTGTAGTACTGTTTTGAAAAAATAAGTCCCGCCGAGTTTCTTGCCGGTAATAAGTAATACTTCTCGGGTCAGAGGTGTAGGGTTAGAACCGGTGGTAGTTTCTTTTCTCTCTGACGTTCATAAGTGCATTGTAATGTGCCTAAATTGAAGAATAAATATCTTTTATCTTTTATCTTTTTATCTTTATGACGTCATAACTGCACTCTGTTTTTTTTTTTTTTTTTTACTGCTACGGGCCGAATCGATTCATTTGGCCTAAAGATCAATCGGTCCGATTTTTATGCTTTTAACACCATTTGCAGCATTATACTGAATTTCGGCGTGTACCGCTAGCACTATAATATAAAACGCGAGTTTTGATTTATAAACATGAACATGACACAATTAAAATTCGTTTTCCTATCACGAGAGGCTTTCGTTGTGTACAATAGCAAATTGGAATCATCTCCGCAAGCCTACATTAAATAAATAGGTATACAAATACAATACGTGAGTCCCATATTAAAAGTCTGCTACAATCAATAGGCAGGGTGTCCAACGTGTCCAACAATGAACCAGTAAGAATGGAAGACTTTTATTTAAAAAAAAAAACGTGCTATACCTGTTGCCTATCTAACCTAATAAAAACACTTTTCACGCCACCTGCTCGGAAATGTGGCAAAAGAAGATCAAAATCCAAGCTGGAAAGTAAGCAATTGCTGTAGCATCTGAACTACCACTACAAGAATTGCTATTTTGCAGCAATGAAATGTCATAGTAGAAAAGTAAAATCCGGTTTCATTGCATTCGACCCACCAATGAGAATCATTTAAAATATTAAAAGGTCTTTTTTTGGCACCACTTTTTCATCCTTAAATAAAATAAGGTTGTTTATCGAACCAATTTACTTGTTTAAAAAAAAGAAACGTCAAAACCCATTCAGATCACCCTTAAGGCGTTTTTACCTTTTTAACCGTTTATGGTTTTCTATCAAAATATGGGTAAGGAGTGAGTCGGATTGAAGCATGATTGAAGCCAACAACGTAAAAACGCTTCTTAAAAGTGAAAAAAAGTTAAAAAGGTGGAGCGGAAAAAATACATATTGAATTGGATAATGTTTGACTGAAAAACAAGAAAGTTGTATTTATGCAGTAAAAATTAGTTCAATGAGTGTAGAAAATGTTATTAATATGCTGGCGCCCACCGAAATTCAAGAAAAAGGCGGTCGCTAGAAATTTGTTACCAGTGAAATCGCGTCCTAAATAAGAAGGCCCATGAACAGTGATATTTTGTATACAATATAATATCCGACAAACAATTAATATTATGGAAGGATGGCGAAAAGAAGCATTTATTTGCAGAAAGTTACATGCTCGTTTACTTTATCGTGCTTGCGAAAAGCACATGAACCTTCAATATACCTATAGTGTCTATTAAAGTGTTTGTATTGTTATGCCAATTAATTTTTTATTTTATTTCCTCACAGTAGTCGTGAAAAGCACTATGTAATGTCTCGGCCGAAAGCGCTATAGGTGGACTCGTATCTTCGAGGGCCTCCCCTGGCGGGTCGGCCCTCGAACTAACTCGATCCACCTATAGCTTACTTTCCAGCCTCTACAACAATGTACTATTAATTTAGTTCCGACTCGGCTTGGGTGTGCGATTTTGAGATCAAAATATGAAAAAGGTAAGTATTAAATTGTAACAAGTAGGTACTAAAGTATACTTAGCGGACTTAAAGTTCTGAAATAAGAAAATAAGTTTGCTTCGGGTTGTATAACAAGTCGGTTCGATACTTCGCTACTGATATTCACTTAATACCTACTATGAATTATCTATTGACAATATCTTCAATATTATTTATGTTATGGCAACAAATATTCAAACTTGTTGTTTAAACACTGTCTATTATCTAATATTATGCGATAAAAACTGACGCTGGTAATCCAATCTTTGACTGTTTTATCAAAAACAATCACTTTGAGATGATAAAAGTGTCGATACCTCAAGCCCCTAAGGAATCTCCTGTCTTATCTCGCAATATATAAACACATCAATGGGTACCTTCATAGGATGCCTGGAAAAAGTGCATAATGTGGAAAGCGTTGCTGTGAGTATAACAAGATTATTACGTAATATTTACATAATAATGTGATACGAGTAATTCTTGTAATGTAATGTAATGTTACATGCATAAATTCTATATATATTTTATAACTATAAAAATTAATGAGTTCAGTTTTATAATAATAATTATTACCAAGTCTTTAGGTGTGCACCTAACTATATGACACCAAATCATGTCGTGTATTAATTGTTATCGAGACTTGCTCAAAACGAAAGTGACGCGATGAAGAGTAGCGAACACACTTACGAATTTGATTGAGACAAAACCCCCATTTATATAAATTCCAGATTAAGTACAGTTTTGCTTGTCCTGGCCGAGTGCAAGTCGGCTGGCACCGGCACTAGGCACGAGCCGCGCAAGTTTCCCGACGGGTTCATGTTCGGAACGGCCACTGCTTCCTACCAAATAGAAGGCGCTTGGGATGAAGACGGTACGCTAAATGCTCTATTAAACGTAACCAACATACCTACTTAGGTACTACATGGGCATTTTCTCATCTTTTGTTTTAGGACATTTAAGATTTATTCTACTCGTAAGCTAGGTACTGTTCTCTAGATACTTATTCGAATTTATTACAGGAAAATCGGAAAATATTTGGGATCATTTAACTCATACCGACCCTTGCGCCATCAAAGATTGCTCCAACGGAGACGTCGCGGACGACTCGTACCATTTATATAAAAGAGATGTAGAAATGATGAGAGAGTTAGGAATCGATTACTACAGATTCTCCCTGTCTTGGACTAGACTGATGCCAACCAGTTTCTCCGACCACGTAAACCCAGCAGGCGTGGAGTTCTACAATAACTACATTAACGAAATGTTGAAATATAACATAACGCCTATGATCACGCTGTATCATTGGGATCTGCCTCAGAAGCTCCAAGAAATGGGCGGTTGGACAAACCCTAACATAGTTGACTGGTTCGCCGACTACGCTCGCACTGTTTTTGAGTTGTTCGGAGACCGAGTCAAGTTCTGGATCACATTCAATGAGCCTCACATTTTCTGCTATTATGGCTACGGGGACGTTCAAATGGCGCCGCGACTGGACATCAAGGGTGTAGCAGAGTATTTATGCTCTAAGAATATGCTCATGTCACACGCTAAGACTTGGCATATGTACGATGAGGAGTTCAGATCAACCCAGGGCGGCACCGTTAGTATTACGTTAAGCTCCGTATGGTATGAGCCTGAAGATGAAAACAACCCGGAACACGTTCAAGCCGCTGAGGATGCTAACCAATTTGATGTAAGGATTTATTCATATTTTAATACAGTTTACTAGTAAACACATCATAATTACCTTCTTTCATTTGGTATATGTACTTATATTAGAAGTAGTAAAATACTTTATTGCACGAAACAAGTACCTACATGACCAACAAAAATAAAGTGAGAGTGTACAGTCGCCATCAGCTATATCGGAGCAGTCAAGGTGGTCACAAATATCTCAACAACGCCTCTATTGTCAAGGCGATAAAGTGCATGCTCAGATATTTTTGAGTACCTTGGCCGCTCCGATGTATTTGATGGCGACTGTACAAAGGCGAACTTATCTCTGTAAAGGATATCTTCCAGCTTAATCTTTAAGCAACTGAGAGGAATCGGTTTGACATGGTAAATAAAGATTATATTCCTCCTTAACTGTTTTTTACAGTGGGGACAATACGCCCATCCTATTTTCTCGGAAAGCGGTGGTTATCCAAAGGAAATGGTAAACAACATTGCAGCCAAAAGCGCAGAGCAAGGGTTCTCCAGGTCCAGGTTACCCGAATTCACTGAAGAAGAAAAGGCATACGTTCGCGGGACATCAGACTACTTTGGCCTGAATCATTACTCTTCTGTATTAACCTATAGAAATGAGTCTCTCAATGGATTTTACACCGCTCCTTCTTTCTGGGGCGACGCTAATGCAAGGACTTACAAGCTAGAAGATTGGAAAATTGGAGCATCAGATTTTGTAAAAGTAAGTTGGTTAGGTCTCATTTATTCTTAAACTAATCCTTTAAACTATTACGTGCCTACACTTGATACAACTCGATAATTTTCGCTGAAATTTATTAGGATTTAAAACTTGGGAAATTTTAAACTATACATTTTACTACAGTACACGCCATGGGGATTCTACAATCTCCTGACGAAGATAAGGAAGGACTACAACAACCCCCCCGTGTTAATCACCGAAAACGGTTTCGCGACGCTGGGCGGGTTAGAGGACGAGGACCGCGTGCAGTACTACCGGGGCTACCTGGACGCTATGCTGGACGCCATTGAAGAGGGCTCCGACGTCAGGGGCTACACCGCCTGGAGCATCATGGACAACTTCGAGTGGATGCAGGGTTACACGTAAGTAACACTATATTACGGAAAACGGTTTCGCGACGCTGGGCGGGTTAGAGGACGAGGACCGCGTGCAGTACTACCGGGGCTACCTGGACGCTATGCTGGACGCCATGGAAGAGGGCTCCGACATCAGGGGCTACACTACTAACTAACTACGAGTGGATGCAGGGTTACATGTACATATAATGTAATGTTTGATCGACTACCATGTACAGTCAGCAGCAGAAGTTGCTAAGCGGACGAGGTCTTCAGGATGACCTTCACACGCTCTTCAAGCTGATTTAGAACACCTCACCGAGATAGCTACTTCTGCTGACTGTACTGCTGGAGGTATTATATGACAGATACTATTAATACTACGACGGCGTTTAATTTTTCACAACTACACTGTGTCTTAAACAGTGTTTGTAAGTAATATAAATTAAGTAAGCGATTCGTAACGGACCCTAAGACTTGTTGAAGTCGAAACATTCAGTTAATTATTTTATTAGTATTAAAGTTAGTCGAGTTTAATGTAGGTACCTACTTACTTAAAAATTGCGAGTTTGTATTGACATTTATGTATTTTTTCTCTGTGGCAGAGAGCGCTTCGGTCTGTACGAGGTGGACTACACGGACCCGGCTCGACCGCGCACTCCGCGCAGATCTGCCTTCATCTACAAGGAAATTGTCCACTCACGCACTCTCGACCCTCACTATGAGCCCACCACTACTGTCATGACAATCGATGAAGGACATTAAATTGATCTCAAGCTAAAATAAATTTAAAATAAATGGCTGATATGATTTCATTATTTACGCCTGTTTACAAATTAGGTAGTTTTATGCAACATAGAAATTAAAATAATTATTTTAAAAACTACGAAGCTTAAGATCCTGGAGTAGAATCCCAGTAAGGATATTTTTCATTTGTGTGAAGTTAAAACCTATTCTCATCGGTCCCCGCCGGACACTTAAGAGGTCTATACTCGACGCAATTTTGACGCAAGTATCGCCGGCAATTTCGATGCATGGCCATATATCTAGGTACAGTCCGTCACATAAATAACCACAACTTAACATAATAAACGCATTATCTAACCCTAAAACTTTGTCTTAAATTAAACCACGTACAGAAAATACTCTGGAGGTATTATTTCGCAAAAAGCACTTGAATGTTTATCGGCGCGAGGGGCTTAAGCATATTTCTAATAAACGTGACTGGTAAAGTTTTACTTAACTTAAAACGTTTCTCGACGCTTTACGCGTTACGAGGGCAATTTCTTCGCTACGTATCGCGTTTCTTCGCTTTCGAATTTTCGACATAAAAGTGTCATTGAATACATTGAAGTAACTTAAGGACTGCCATCTACAGTCAGCAGCAAAAGTAGCTAAGTAATTCTTAAATAATTTGCATAGCTTGTCATACCCATGTGCAAAACTTAACGCTACTTGTAAGTACTTACCTATTATTTCTTATTGTATATAAATAATTAGGAAGCTGTATGAAACAGCTAATATATAAATAAGATTTAGCATAACTTCTTGCACATGGTTATGACAAGCTATACTTAGGGCCGGTTGCACCAAACCTTCTGTGATCGTCAACGTCAACGTAAAAAAAATCTTGTATGAAAAGTTAGACAGTTAGAGTCCGTTAATTGTGCGTGGTGCAACCCACCCTAAGTATTTAATAATTACTACCAAGCGGATTAGGTGCACTTATCTTGGCTCGACTTTATGTTAGGAGTTTTTTTTTATAGAGTTGCGAGATAATGAGGATAGTTCTAATTTGATTACATTAGTATCTCATCTGCAATTGATTTTTTTCATGAACATAACTAAATTGCAAATATTTTGTATATTAAATACATCTATTCAGTTATTTTATCGTAATAGCTCATTTTATTCAAATTAGCTTGAATATTTTTAATTCAAAAGTTGGAAACGTAAAAAGCACTAGTGCGAGCAACGGACCAAACTAAAAGTATCTATCTTATTAAGCCACAGTAATAAAAAACATTGCCAAAATATTTTGGCAGTTGTATTAGGAGTTGGCGTAAATAACCTGGTTCCTTTACAATAGAAGCCGCATCGAATGAATATCTTTAGAAGTAACCCGTATGGTATCTTACAATCTGCAATCTGCCCCTATTTTACAAAGACGACGTGTGACAGCTTGACAGTTAACTCTTTGTTGTAGTTTCTGTTGCTACATCATTGATATACCATTAACATTCGCTATCTTATATTTGTTTGTACCTAGTCAATTGTCTACAAATTTAAAGTTATTACACACGTTATTCCATAAGTTATTACACAGGGAAACCTAGTTTGAGAGCCAGGTGCCAATTGTATCAATGTACACCCTAAAGTTGCAATAAGGGTTCCATCCATTTGGCATTACTTCCGTGTTCAGAAACGCATCTGGCATAATATATTTGGCATAACTATTTTTCGAAGAATATTAACATTGCAGAAATCATTAGTTCGCATAATCTACAATTGGCTAAATATTTGCGTATCCGAATTTGACATCGGTTAATATTCGCATGGCCGCTTTTTGATAAGAATAATTTTGTTTTGCGTTATATTCAACTGTCCAAAACTAATAATCAGCATAATAAGCTTTAGGCGAATGTTTACATTGTAGAAAACAAATTAGGCATAAATCACAATTAGCAGATTTATTGATTTTGCTGTAAAAATGGGTTAGCTTTGGTTAGAACTGTGACTCTCAACCAACCCAAAAGGCTGCAAAAAAGCGGGTTAGGTTAGAACTGTGACCCTCAACCAACCCAAACATTTGGATTGGTAAAAAATACATATATTTACGTAATGTATGCGAAACTTCATTATGCCATAAAATTATATGCTTGGAGTACTTTATGCTTAATGTAATTTATGCAATGTTTCATTATTACGAAGAATTTTATGCGAAATAAAAAATATAGCATATGCGGACATTAACTTTATGCAAAACGTTACTTCTTGTGATAAAAATTATGCGTAGAGTACATATGCAGAACTTGGCTATACCAAAAGAGTTTATGCTACAGTAACTTATGCTTAATGTTGTTATGCAACACAGAATTATTACAAAAAAAATGTGCTAAAGATAGGGGAACCGATTTCGTTGTGTACAATAGCAAATTGGAATCACATCTCCGCAAGCCTACATAATAAAACTTAAATAACAAGCCTACATTAAATATATAGGTATACAAATACAATACGTGAGTCTCATACTAAAAAGTGTGCTACAATCAATAGGGTAGGGTGTCCAACGTGTCCAACAATTAACCAGTAAGAATGCAAGACTCTTTTTATTAAAAAAAAATATGGCAGTTATAAGGACTGCCGATAGAAGTGAAAACTTTTAGTGTTAAAATTTGAAATTATCAACATCAATCTGGTCTTCACATTGATTGACACCCCGAGCACCATTATGATAATATGCATGTTGATATGGTTTTCAGGGTTATGTACCTTAAAAAGGAAAAACATAACCCTTATAGGTTCACTCTCTTGTCTGTCTGTCCGCCTGTCACATCCAATTTACTCCAAAACTGCTGGACCGATTGAGTAGAAATTTGGTACACATATGTACGTAGTTGACCTTAACACGCACGTATAATGTAGGTAAATTAATAAATTTTAAACATAAGGACCACTATTAGGGGGTACATCAGAAATAAATAAAAAGTTCTGCAAACAATGTTGTATTTATTACGTATCATATGAAAGGGCCCATTATTTACGTACCAAATGTTTCTTTTTTATAATTTTAGCATAAATACGTTTGATGTTATTTAAGAAAATAGGCAAAAAATCACCATTCCCCCTTAACTCCGAAACTACGGGGCAGACATAATAAAATACAACACATAAATAGTTCTTAGCATATGGATTACAGGAAAATCTATAAGAAATTTATTGTATTTTATTAACAGTAACTAGAGCAGGCTCTGCCGTACAACGTCGTATGAATAATTCCGCACCGCAGTTTGACTTGTGATCCTTGTAGTACTATATACTCCTGGGCTTCAAGAAAGTCCATGTTGCCAGGCTGGAAAGTGGTGCCGTTTCCCCCACCACCCCCCCTGAACATCCCCACCCCACATTTTCAAAAACCTATCGTGTGTGGTCTCATATGAAAGGGCTAATAGAGGCGGTTCTAAAAATATACCACATCATTACATTTCAGCCATTTTTTTAAAATTAAAACAAAAATAATTTTCAAAACATACCAAGTTTGGGCTCCTCCAGATACGACATGGCTGATTATTTTTTTGTACAATATATCACAAATGATACTTGATACCCTCATATGTAACCCCAAGAAAGCAATTTTGAAAATAATTTTAATTTTCAATATTACAAAATAACGCAGTACAAAATGTACTGAAGTAGAGTTCTACTAGAGTTCTACTCCAGTACATTTTGAAAAATTAAAAAAAAATGCTAAATGAAGTTATTTTCAAAATTGCTTTCTTGGGGTTAGATATGAGGGTATCAAGTATAATTTGTGATATATTGTACAAAAAAATTATCAGCCATATCGTATCTGGAGGAGCCCAAACTTGGTATGTTTTGAAAATTATTTTTGTTTTAATTTAAAAAAAATGGCTGAAACGTAATGATGTGGTATATTTTTAGAACCGCCTCTATTAGCCCTTTCATATGATACCACACACGATAGGTTTTTTGAAAATGTGGGGTGGGGATGTTCAGGGGGGGGGGGTGGTGGGGGAAACGGCACCACTTTCCAGCCTGGCAACATGGACTTTCTTGAAGCCCAGGAGTAGTACTACAAGGATCACAACTATCACAAGTCAAACTGCGGTGCGGAATTATTCATACGACGTTGTACGGCAGAGCCCGCTGTAAAATTGGTCTACGAAACACTTCAGTCATCGAAAGTGGTAAACGCGATTTTCTCGGAAACAGTTTGACGAAGAAAGCTGAAATTTGGAATATGTATAGAAAATGTTGAATTCAATAAGGTATATTTAATTTCGAGAGGAAGTTTAGGGGGATTCATTATATTTTAAGGGGGAAATGAATTTAATTTTTCATTTATATGACACGTGTGGGGTACCAATAGAAAGCTTGCTTAGTTTCGATAAAAAAAAACCATTTGAAAAAATGCAATTTTTCATACTAAAATTACGGCTCCGTCCCAGCCTTTTTTTCAGAAACTATAGCTAACAAGAAACTGAAAACAAAATAATCCACTAAACAGACCCTGGAGATTACATCATAATTATTTGGTAGACCTATCTTTAACAGTTTTCAGACCACGGACTGACCTAAAGTTTATATAGGACTTAACATGTATCTAAAGTCAATTTACAATGGTGATTTTAAATGACTAATATATTAAAAGCACAAAAAAAACTACTTACAAAATTAAACTTTATACGAACGGTTATAAGTTTAATTATCGAACGAGCCTTCCAACCCAAGGAAGATCTTGTGATACGTTTTTGTTTTCGTGGTGGTGTCGGTGACGCGAACTCATAAGATTTCTGTCTACCAAAAAATGCCCAACGCGGCTAAAGAAGTTTTCACTTCAAAAATACTTAGTAGAGATGCAACGGATAGTGGTTTGGCCGGATACCGGATACCGGATATTCGGCCTGACCCTCCGCCGAATATTCGGTATCCGGCCGCCGAATATTCGGCCGGCGATACTATACCTACAATTTGAGTTTCGCAGTTGCGCTTCGTGCAGGTTTCGAACTGTTTCGTAGTGAACGTTCGCGCGGACACATTTCTAGGCAACAAAACGAGTTTTATTATGTCAGTACGGAGTAACATCTTTCAAAAGTACATCGCTCGCGTATTTTTGTGTAAAAAAATAAGTTTGTAGTGTTATCGTGTCAATCGTGTGACAGTGGTTGACTAGTGAGTGACTCTGACTACATCCGGTATCCGGCCGGATAGTACGAAGATATCCGGTATCCGGCCGGATACTAAAATAAGGGCCGGATAGGCCGGATACCGGATAGTAACCGGATATTCGGTGCATCTCTAATACTTAGCTTCGTCTAATAGTGCTACACCAGCTGTTGCCTATCTACCTAATAAAAACACTTTAATTTAGTTCCGACTAGACATGTGCGCCGCGCCGCCGATTTTTCCACGCCGCCGCCGCCGATGATTTTTACCGGCGTAAAATCGGCGTGGCAAATTTTAAGTGTTTTAATGCCCGGAAACGGTAAATGACTAATGAGTGGTCAGTATACTAAGTATTTTTGAAAGATTTGCCAGTTACATCAAATGACCTCATTTAGATGCTGTTGTAAGATTTACGTCAACGTCTTATCGGTGATTTATGACGGCTGGTTTTAGGATTATAGGCTTTTATTTGTTTTGTCTATTGGTTATCTATCTTCTTTAATTTATCTTTCGTCTTAGGTTAGGTTATTCACAATATTTTTATAAAAGTAAAATACAAAAATAGATCAAAAACAATAAAAATATTATAAAAACCTAACCTAGGGATCCGCCGGCAACGGAGCAAGGCCCAGGCTGCCAGTGGTCAGGGCCGTATAGAGGGGAACCTTCGGGCTGTGCGCGCCGTGTCCAGTATTACCGCCATCTGAATCTGACCCTTGAACCAACCTCAACCCCGAAACTAAAGTCTTTCAAGAAGTTGGCCGAGACTCTTCGCAATGGGAGCATACGCAACAACTACTGTCGGTTCAATAATCGCCGAACCGAATCAACCTGGAACATGGCGATTACCTCGTGAGCCAAGTCTAGGTACTTGCTGGATTTGTCTTTCTCAATTCTCCTTTCACGTGGTTCTCGTGACGGTGATGTCGACGAGCATTGCCCTGTGAGCGATCTATCAGCACGTTATCAGGCTTATTGGTAGCAATAGTTCTGTCCGTGATGATAGGTTGATCTTAATAGAGCGTGGCTCGACCATTTTCTAGGACTGGCGCAGGTGTGTACTTGTAGTACGGCACTTTGTGGTTCCGAACGCCGTACATAAAAGCAACCTGCTGGTTTATAACCCTAGCTATGAGATTATGTATGTGCAAGTGCTCGCCGCTAGCAAGATGAGAACAACCGGAGTTGATATGCCTGAGTGACTCTCCGGGACGGCGACAGGATATATTATTGATTCGGGCATAAAATACCGGTTTTACATGCCCTACTCATCATTCCTTCGTCTGCAATTGCACAGGCGAAACCCTCGGTTTCTTCGAAGAGGTCGCCAAATCGTAACCAGTTCACCGACGCGAGCAGGTCTATGTGTTCCGTGAGTGCTCCGTAGAACCGCCCGTGTAGCTCCTTACTCTTCTTTTTTTTTGTTAAATGCCCCTTAAGTCAAGTTTGATGTTGGGATCCTTGATAAATCGAAGGAACTATTTAAGGCCACTACCTAACTTGGCGATACGGTATCGGTGCACTAAAGGATGTTCGATGTATTTTTTTTACCGATTCCTTACCGAGCGTCTATATTTGAATGCAGGCTTCCTGATTGGCGCAGGCTAGGCGGTGAGAGTGCGGCATATCGCAGGCACGGTCACGGTGTAAAAACCTGCATGCCGAGCTCGCACCGCGTGAAATTTCGTGAACGAAATGGCGGCGGCAAGAGCCACGTGTATTATTTTGGTTGCCGATGTGGAAAAATATCCACTTTTATAAAACTAGAACTGAACGAACTAAACTAGAATCACTAGAATGCATCCTCTTCATCTGACATCCCATCCTTGTCTTTTAGAACTCAACGTACAATTTTCTCCCACTAATTACAAATGCGAAATCAATCGGTTTTGCACTTATTAACTTTGGGACTTTTTGTGTTATCGTATTCGATGTTCAGGCAAGTGGTGTAGCCAGTTCTACATAGATAAAGCAAATAAATATGTATATAACACTAGTCTATCTTTTGTAAAATTCTCTAAAATCATAATGCAAAGTTTGCTAGACAATCATACATTGTTAGAGATTTGGGGAGTTCTATTTACGCAGGTTATACTTAATAACTCAGTAGGCTTCGATTTACAGGGTATTTTGTCAATTTCCCAAAAAATATTAAAAATATATACTCGTACCACGCCGATTTCACGCCGATCACGCCGCCGCCGCCGGTCAAAAAACGATCGGACGCCGCCGCCGATGATTTTGGCATCGGCGCACACCTCTAGTCCGACTCAGCTTAGGTGTGTGATTTCGATATCAAAACAAGAAAAAAGTAAGTACCTATTAAATTGTAAGAAGTAGTTACTAAGTCTGTTACTAAAGTATACTTAGCGGACTTTAAAGTTCTGAAATAAGAAAATAAAGTTTGCTTCGGATTGTAGAACAAGTCGGTTCGATACTTTGCTACTGATATTTACTTAATACCTACTATGGCAACAAATACTTGAACTTGTTGTTTAAACACTGTCTATTATCAAATAATATGCGGTAAGAACTGACGCTGGTAATCCAATCTTTGACTGTTTTATCAACAACAATAAGTTTGAGATGATAATTGTGTCGAATCTCCTATCTTATCTCGCAATATATAAACACTACATCAATGGGGTACCAGCTTCATAGGAGGCCTGGAAAAAGTGCATAATGTGGAAAGTATTGCTGTGAGTATTAACACGATTATTACGTAATATTTACATAATAATGTAATACGAGTAATTCTTGTAATGTAATGTTACATGCATGAATTCTATATATATTTTATAACTATAAAAATAAATGAGTTCAGTTTTATAATAATAATTATTATCAAGTCTTTATGTGTGCACCTATATGACACCAAATCATGTCGTGTATTAATTGTTATCGAGACTTGCTCAAAACGAAAGTGACGCGACGAAGAGTAGCGAACACACTTACGAATTTGATTATTATTACTCATTTATCTATGATTGGAACAAAACCCCCATTTATATAAATTCTAGATTAAGTACAGTTTTGCTTGTCCTGGCCGAGTGCAAGTCGGCTGGCACCGGCATTAGGCACGAGCCGCGCAAGTTTCCCGACGGGTTCATGTTCGGAACGGCCACTGCTTCCTACCAAATAGAAGGCGCTTGGGATGAAGACGGTACGCTAAATGCTATTACACGTAACCTGCATACTTACTTTTCTTCTTGTCTTTTGATTTACGATTTTAAGTATTAATCTACTCGTAAGCTAGGTACTGTTCTGTAGATACTTATTCGAATTTATTACAGGAAAATCGGAAAATATTTGGGATCATTTAACTCATACCGACCCTTGCGCCATCAAAGATTGCTCCAACGGAGACGTCGCGGACGACTCGTACCATTTATATAAAAGAGATGTAGAAATGATGAGAGAGTTAGGAATCGATTACTACAGATTCTCCCTGTCTTGGACTAGACTGATGCCAACCAGTTTCTCCGACCACGTAAACCCAGCAGGCGTGGAGTTCTACAATAACTACATTAACGAAATGTTGAAATATAACATAACGCCTATGATCACGCTGTATCATTGGGATCTGCCTCAGAAGCTCCAAGAAATGGGCGGTTGGACAAACCCTAACATCGTTGACTGGTTCGCCGACTACGCTCGCACTGCTTTTGAGTTGTTTGGAGACCGAGTCAAGTTCTGGATCACATTCAATGAGCCTCACGTTTTCTGCTTCCATGGCTACGGGAACGTTGAAATGGCACCACGACTGGACATCAAGGGTGTAGCAGAGTATTTATGCTCTAAGAATATGCTCATGTCACACGCTAAAACTTGGCATATGTACGATGAGGAGTTCAGATCAACCCAGGGCGGCACCGTTAGTATTACGTTAAGCTCCGAATGGTATGAGCCTGAAGATGAAAACAACCCGGAACACGTTCAAGCCGCTGAGGATGCCAACCAATTTGATGTAAGGACTTATTTATATTTTTACACTGTTTCCTAGTTAAAACACCTATTCATACTTACCTTCTTTCATTAGGTATGCTTATATTATAGTTAGGGAGGCGAGGTAGCTAAATGGCGTAATTCAACGGCGCCGTCGAGACCTATCAAAATCGAAAGATAAAATAATTTCGAAAAGAAAAGCTCGTATGGCAAAAACCATTTTAGCGGTGGGTTTGGCGTGTACGGTTTTTCAAAAATGTTAAAAAAAACAGTTACTTGGGCATTCTCGAGCGCGTCAGATATTCATACTACGTATGCCCCGAGTGCCTCTGATAACAACGGTATACTAATCTGCCGGTTTGCGTGGTGGGGGTAGGCATATAAAGTAGTCAAAAATGCAAAAAAAAAAAATTTACTCGAGCGCGTCAGATTTTCGGAAGGCGTGTTAAGTAGGCCCCAAGGAAGCTCCCTTTAAAAAAACTGACGATTTCGGCGTGACGATAAGTTACGATGAATTTTTGAAAATGCAAAAAAAAAAAGTTTTTTTGAAATACTCGAGCGCGTCAGATTTTCATAGGGGAGGTTTATCTCGGTATCCTGAAAGCATATTTTTTTAATCTGACAAAAATGTTGGTGGGTTCTCTTAATCTGACCGAAAAAGGTTTAACTTTCAAGTCAAAAAGTTTTAACTTTGGATAAAAATGTAAAGACACCTTTTTTGTGTAAAATAAAATTACCTTTTTTGTTTATTTAAACTTTTTTTTGTAAAATGTATCGTTCGCGACTTATATGCCGTAACGCGTTCTTAGGAAGACGAAATGGCTCCTCCACACTTCCGGTCATGCGGAAACCGGCAGATTTTGTATTTTTAGTAAGTTTTAGATTATATTCTTCAAAACAAAATTAAAAAAAATCGCGCTCGAGAATGCCGGATTAACGTTTTTTTTTTACAAGTTCGCGACCCTATAACTCGGCGGCGTCAAGGACTTATCGTCAGATTAGTTAAATTTAGTCTTTAAACACTAAAATCAACCCCCAATATCTTAAACTGACGCGCTGGAGTATTTCAGACTATCCATTTTTTTTTACTAATCTGATCGTCTATCCTAGGCGCGCGTCACTACATATAGAGCTAAATACGCGCTGGAGTATTTCAGACTATCCATTTTTTTTTACTAATCTGATCGTCTATCCTAGGCGCGCGTCACTACATATAGAGCTAAATACGCGCTGGAGTATTTCAGACTATCCATTTTTTTTTAACCGACTTCAAAAAAGGAGGAGGTTCTCAATTCGACTGAATTTTTTTTTTTTTTTTTTATCATAATTTTTTTTTTTTTTTGTATGTATGTTACTCCATATCTCCGTGAATCGTGAACCGATTTTCAAAATTTTTTTTTGAATCGAACAGGTATAACCCCTAGATGGTCCCATTGTCACCAAGTCGGGATCTGATGATGGGATCCTGGAGAAATCGAGGGAACTCTTCAACTATTATAGGCACACCTATAGTGATTTCACTATTTTTTACAGCAACTCGACCACTTCCTCTTGGAATAGCGGATCCTAAGTGAAGTCGGTTCTTTTTTTGTTTAAAATTATTACTAATCTGATCGTCTATCCTAGGCGCGCGTCACTACATATAGAGCTAAATACTTTACAAGGTTGTTCTATTAGGTCTAAGGTATCTCTCATATCTTAAACTGCCACGCTCGAGTATTGCAGAAAATTCCCCTATTCGCCTCCCTAACTATTAGTAGTAAAATACTTTATTGCACGAAGCAAGTACCTACACTACCAACAAGAGTGTAGTCGCCATCAGCTATATCGGAGAGGCCAAGATGGTCACAAATATCTGAACAACGCCTCTATTGTCAAGGCGTAAAGTGCATGCTTAGATATTTTAAGTACCTTGGCCGTTCCGATATATTTGATGGCGACTGTACAAAGACAAACTTATCGCTTTGAAGGATATCTTCCAGGTTACCTTCAAGTAACTGAGAGAAATCGGTTTGACATGGTAGAAAAAGATTATATTCCTCCTTAACTGTTTTTTTTACAGTGGGGACAATACGCCCATCCTATTTTCTCGGAAAGCGGTGGTTATCCAAAGGAAATGGTAAACAACATTGCAGCCAAAAGCGCAGAGCAAGGGTTCTCCAGGTCCAGGTTACCCGAATTCACTGAAGAAGAAAAGGCATACGTTCGCGGGACATCAGACTACTTTGGCCTGAATCATTACTCTTCTGTATTAACCTATAGAAATGAGTCTCTCAATGGATTTTACACCGCTCCTTCTTTCTGGGGCGACGCTAATGCAAGGACTTACAAGCTAGAAGATTGGAAAATTGGAGCATCAGATTTTGTAATGGTAAGTTGGTTAGGTCTCATTTATTCTTAAACTAATCCTCTAAATTATTACGTGCCTACACTTGATACAACTCAATCATTTTCGCTGAAATTTATTAGAATTTAAAACTTGGGAAATTTTAAACTATACATTTTACTACAGTACACGCCATGGGGATTCTACAATCTCCTGACCAAGATAAGGAAGGACTACAACAACCCCCCGGTGTTGATCACCGAAAACGGTTTCGCGACGCTGGGCGGGTTAGAGGACGAGGACCGCGTGCAGTACTACCGGGGCTACCTGGACGCTATGCTGGACGCCATTGAAGAGGGCTCCGACGTCAGGGGCTACACCGCCTGGAGCATCATGGACAACTTCGAGTGGATGCAGGGTTACACGTAAGTAACACTATATTACGGAAACGGTTTCGCGACACTGGGCGGGTTAGAGGACGATGACCGCGTGCAGTACTACCGGGGCTACCTGGACGCTATGCTAGACGCCATCGAAGAGGGCTCCGACGTCAGGTTCAGTGTAGACAACTTCGAGTGGATTCAGGGATACCTACATGTAAGTATATACTTATATTATAATAATGTCAGAGCGACTACCATGTACTAGACTGTGTACTAGACTAGAGGTACACAATAGAAATGGGGACGGGATATGCAAACAAATAAAATGGTGAGGTGTTTTTGTGCAAGTTTTGTGATGAAATCAAAGCACTTGGGAGCGTGGATGTGGCATGATCTGAAGGAATAGGTCTGTGGAAGGAATATTATGTATAGTCAGGTTTGATGTCAAGATAATGGTTTTCCCCTTTATATCATAATTAATTAGGTATAGAGTGAGGGAATCCTTTTTTGGCCTTTTTGTAAAGCATCTACTAGATCCCGTGCCGCTACGCGAAAGTGGTCTTAGAAGACCTGTATTTACTATATATTATTGCCATTGCTTTTTTTTTCGTAAATTGTTCTGTCTCTTCTCTACCATTTATATTGAATTTGTGTATTTTTTCTTTGTGGCAGAGAGCGCTTCGGTCTGTACGAGGTGGACTACACGGACCCGGTTCGACCGCGCACTCCGCGCAGATCTGCCTTCATCTACAAGGAAATTGTCCACTCACGCACTCTCGACCCTCACTATGAGCCCACCACTACTGTCATGACCATTGATGAAGGACATTAACTGATCTCTGAAATAAATTGATTATAAATGGCTGATTTCATTATTTACTCCTGCTTACAAATTAGGATAGTTTATGCAACTATAATGTTGCGAATTATTTTCTATGAGACGATCATATACATACACATATGCCAAGACACGATTAAAAGCATCAACTTTATGTACAATCATATTCCAACTAACAAAATCTGCCAAAGCAAACTATGCTAAACTTGATTATGCTAGACAGAATTATAAAATTAAAAAAAAATCGCAAACCTAATTGTAGTCGGTTAAATATTATTATTAGAAGTAAATAGTATGATTTAAATGGCGTTAATAGTAGTTGATGTAATTACGTAATAGGGATCCTTAATACACGAGTGTGGTTTTATGAAACGAACGAAGTGAGTTTCATAATAAGATCACACGAGTGTTTTGAGGCCTAATTACGTACAGTTGCATACACCGCTTTATCTACACACATATTATAAACCCGAAATGATGATTTAATGATTGCCATTGCACGGATTGCATTGCCATCGCCATGGCCAACTCGATTGTGCCGGCGGTCGGGAGGCGCGCGCCGGCGCGATTTTCATAATGATATCGAATTTTTGCTTATTATTTGATAATAATAACATCGTTACAGATATGACATTTGTTCTAACTACTAACGAAACAATCTATTTTTATGGTGTAGATAAAAGTATTAAAACAACTACACTTTGCCTTTTACTATTGAGTTCTAACATAAACGTAACCCACTTGTCTGAAGCAGTGCTTTTCTGTTGAGGTCATAGTTCTAACCTAATCACTTTTCTTATGCACTTCGTTTCTGTTGAGGTCACGGTTCAAACCTAACCTAACCCACTATTCGTGGCATTGCGTTTCTGTTAAGGTGGCAGTTCTAAACAAACCTAACCCACTATGCATAGCAGTTCGTTGCTATTGAGGTCGCAGTTCAAACCTAACCTAACCCGCAATTCGTGGCATTGCATTGCAGTTCGCAGTTCTAACCTAACTCACTATGCGTAGCAGTTCGTTTCTGTTGAGGTCGCAGTTCTAACCTAACCCACTTTTGCCTTGCTGTGCTTTTCTGTTGAGGTCAGATTTGTCTTTCTGCTTAATGAAAAATACATGCTTAAAGGGTTTCGGCAACAAAATATATTCGTAATAGTATTCGGCTTCAATAATATTTAAGTACGCTGAATCATTTGCGGACAAATCAGAACCTATTCGAAATGTTATGATTTATACCTAATACGCTTTCGGCTACATTATTATTCGCCGAAAACCGATTATGCCAAGACTGTTATGAAAATGCGTTTCGAATAAATAAAAAACTATGCCAAATACAGGGTACCGAATAAGTACACCCGTTTCACGTGAGTTTTGTGTTTTCAAAAGTAAGTTAGGTACAATCGACTACAAATATGGATGTACATAAATATCCACTTTTTCACCTTATTGGATTTCTTTGTAGTCGACTGTACCTTTCTACCTACAATTGGTCTGTGTCGCAATTTATACATTAGCAAATGTTTTAATAATTTATTTTATTCTAATGTTTTTCACCTAAATACATTATACGACAACGGCGTACCTTTCCGATACTAAATCAGTAAGTGCCTATAAAACAGAAGCCTATAAAAGTTATTAGAGCACCCCCCATCCCCAATGCTTTTGTTGGTAAAATGCGGAGGAAATTGCCAAATCACATTACAGGGCAAGCGGTCTCCTATTGTACAAAAAGCGCCTCGTACTTACTTATTATATTTTATTAACTACGTAACATAACCCTTTTCTTTCAGTACGCAATTACGCATATCGCAACGATTAAAAGCTTTTAAGTTTTTTGCTATAAGTATAGCGGAAAAGGAATGCTACTGGGCTACGTAGCGATGTAGCAGTATTTTACTTTACTTTAGTTAATATTTTACTTACGCAATTAAAAATAATAGTAGGGTCTAGAAGGTTATTGAAACTTTTAAAATCGGGTAACAAATCCGGTTGAGACGAATATACTATTATAGCTACAACTATTCTGTAATAGAATTTAACATTCATTATTGGTATAGAAGTTGTTAATATATGTAGAATTTAACATTAATTATTTTCACGCATCTATACCTAAAGTAGGTACCTTAAAAGGTAATTCTGACAGCCAATGTCTATAAAATGTTTGACGGATCAAAACCTTGGTTACCTCAATAACAAGAATGATCTGAATTTGAATAGGCCTCAAGTATTTTGTGAATACTGAATATATACAGTGTGTGTCTTTCATAACGACACTAATTTTAAGGGCTGAAAGTATAACTCCTAATGAACTGAAATTAGCATAATTTAGTTAAAAAATAAAAAAATAAAATTTCATACAATTTAATTAGGCACGCAATGTATTCGTAATAAATTAAACTTACCAATTGACATGTGATTTCATTGAAATTTCGCTCTTAGTGACATCCTGACAAGACCGTCAAAATCATGACAAGTGACCTTGTTCGTATGAAAAGGACTTAACCGCCCTGCTATCGCGAAATACTTAGCGAAGCATTGCTGCTCGAGATTTTTTTTAAATTAATTACTCTTAATTATAAAAGGTAATCGTTATATTCTTTTGATAAAACCGTTAACAGCAATTTAAACTATCGTTATTTAAAACCAATGTCGTTATGAAAGACACACACTGTATACAAATACACGCACTTAGCTCCGTTTCTTAAGGTTACTTACTGAAAGATAGAGTCGCAGATAAAACAGATTATGTGACTGATACGATTCACTATCGCTAGATATTTAATTATCCTATGTTTGCTAATAACCACCCGCGGCGCGGTGGTACGAGTCTATCGGCGAAAGCCGATTCCGCGTCAATAGATGGGGGGAAGCTACTGACGCCATATGAAGATGATACGTTGTTAGTCTTTCTTATTAGTCGGTATACTCGGTATGACTAGTATATAACAGGAACGAGTAAGAGTTCTAATAGCCACCCAATTATTTATAAAACGACGTTTTTGGGGGTTTCCAGAAACAAATATATCATTATTAAAAAAAGGGTTTCCTAATTTTCCATAGAAAAAATCATAAAATACGAAAACTCGCAGTCACCAAATAAGAGCGATATTAAAGTACCTAGCACCTACTTTTATTCAGGGATGATGGCAAGAGGCCTGATGGGGTGTCTTTGGTTCCTTGCAGCCTGGGACGGATGTTAGTGTGGGATGCTACCTGCGTAGACACACTGGCACCGTCCCACCTCCAACGGACTAACGTAAAAGCGGGCGCAGCGGCGGAAAGCGCCGAAATTTCAAAACGTAACAAATATAAAAGTCTCGGTAGAGAGTACCATTTTGTACCTTTTGGAGTTGAAACTCTAGGTCCATGGGGTCCCAGCGCACACAAGTTTTTTGCAGAAATCGCAAAGCGTCTGGTTGATGTAACTGGTGACCGAAGAGCTGGCGGTTTCCTCGCACAGCGTATCAGCATTGCGATACAACGAGGAAATGCCGCCAGCATCCTTGGTACAATGCCGCAAGGGCCTAGTTTAGATTTGAGCTAGTTATCGAACGAGCGGAGCGTAAGCGAAGATCGTTCTTACAAACAACAACTGTCACCTGGCTACTGGGACGTCTCGGCATTTGGATGGCTTTTTGATTTAGATAGTTTGTCCGACGATAACTTTAGTAACGATTTTCCGATCTTTATGAAATTTGTTGGGGTTGTAGCAGAGACCAACAAAATTTGCGAGTTCGTATATGAGCTGGATTGAGACGGGGGTTCTGAAATTAGAAGGCCTAAAAAGGTTTTGTAAAGGGGTCCTGTTACATTGGTCATCTTATTTGCTACTTTTACGAGCAAGTATGGTTGAGTTTGGTATCAAATGAAAGGTATTGATTAACACTCTCGTCAAATCCTTATTAACTGCTTACTGTTTCATAACAATTAGCAACATAAAATTGATTTCAAAAATATTTTCAATTATATTTTGATTTTGGTGTAAATATTTTGACAACTGACTTTTTTTAAATTTATTAGAGCTTTGGCTGCTAGGGCCATCAGCATACTGACATTAACACATTAGTTAGAGAGAGTTACCATAGACGCCTAATGATGGTGACCGAAACCTATATAGGTGGTCCACAGATGAGAACGACATGCAACAGAGTGAGAGGCATGTGAGAGGTGGATTTAAATTTAGATGAGACAAAAACTGTCAAATCTGAAGCGATTTTGTCGCGGTAAAATTTTGCGCATCAACACAATTTAATATGGACGTATAGTTTCACCGTGATGGTTAGTTGAGAAAAAAATACCCGATACCTATTTTTGGTATTTGTAGTAATTCTACTATTGCATATTTATGCCGAAACACAAGATTCGCGAGTTCACAGTTCGGGGCGAACTACTAGTTAATTTAGTTTAGTATTTGTACTGTAGTACCTCTGTATATTTAGTTATGTAAATAAATGTGTTTTCTTTTATAATCATATGACCATTATCACCAATAAAGTTAGGTACTTACCTCCCACTTAAATTTGGTGGTATAGGTACAGGAGCAATTGCTCCCCTAAAAGAAATCCTGGTAGCGGGCGGCACCACAATAGACTTGCACTTTATACTTACACGCTTTCTAGCCTCTGATACCGTACTGTATGGCAGGCATGACTGCACGTGGCAATATTAATCAGCATACGATACCAGCGCACCATACGGTACTTGTCAAGGTGAGTAGTAGAGTACTACTTAGGCAATGTGGCATGATTTATTATGATCTGACATAATGTATACCTATCTAAGTATTAGAAATTAACAATTGGCGATATATTCGAACGAGCGGAGCGTAAGCGAAGATCGTTCTTACAAACAACAACTGTCACCTGGCTACTGGGACGTCTCGGCATTTGGATGGCTTTTTGATTTAGATAGTTTGTCCGACGATAACTTTAGTAACAACTTTCCGATCTTTATGAAATTTGTTGGGGTTGTAGCAGAGACCAACAAAATTTGCGAGTTCGTATATGAGCTGGATTGAGACGGGGGTTCTGAAATTAGAAGGCCTAAAAAGGTTTTGTAAAGGGGTCCTGTTACATTGGTCATCTTATTTGCTACTTTTACGAGCAAGTATGGTTGAGTTTGGTATCTAACGAAAGGTATTGATTAACACTCTCGTCAAATCCTTATTAACTGCTTACTGTTTAATAAAAATTAGCAACATAAAATTGATTTCAAAAATATTTTCCATTATATTTTGATTTTGGTGTAAATATTTTGACAACTGACTTTTTTTTTAATTTATTAGAGCTTTGGCTGCTAGGGCCATCAGCATACTGACATTAACACATTAGTTAGAGAGAGTTACCATAGACGCATAATGATGGTGACCTATATAGATGGTCCACAGATGAGAACGACATGTCAAAGCAACAGAGTGAGAGGCATGTGAGAGGTGGATTTAAATTTAGATGAGACAAAAACTGTCAAATCTGAAGCGATTTCGTCGCGGTAAAATTATGCGCATCAACCGCACAATTTAATATGGACGTTTAGTTTCACCGTGATGGTTAGTTGAGAAAAAATACCCGATACCTATTTTTGGTATTTGTAGTAATTCTACTATTGCACATTTATGGCGAAACACAAGATTCGCGAGTTCACAGTTCGGGGCGAACTACTAGTTTAAATTAATGCAAAAAAATAGTTTTACCTGATCTGAGTTATCCAGAAAACTCGGGAAAACTAATTTTCTCAAGAACGAAACCTAATAGCTCTAGATTTTGCTGAAAAATTTACGATGACTGGTGGTTTAACCCTCTAACTTCCCAATACGAAACAAACAAGGCTGTTGAATTCTGTATTTTCGCCGGGCGCGGGGCGCGCGGCGCAGCCTCCGTGCTTATATTATTGGTTACACTTCGTACAATGAACACCTTCATTGTGAAACCTTCACAATGACGCTCGAGGGCTTCCCCGAGATCCTTTACTCAAGTGACGACCTATTTTCTTTACAAAACCCCGAAAAAAACAGCGCGCGTACTTATTTCGGAAATAACTAGGTACTTACCTATATATAATTATTTACAACATCAGTTAGTAAAGTACTTAATGTGTACTAAATACTTATCAATTTAGTTAAGTATTTAGTACACATTAAGTAGTACCGTTCGACCGCTATGAAACAATATCCCAAATTCAAAAAGTTTCTAGTTATTATTTTGACATATCGGTCAGATAACGATTCTGAAACCGAACATTATATAAGTATAGCCCGACAACCCACACGAACTATATGTATATGTCATACTTTGACCCTACGTAGTGTAAAACATGATCGATCGGGTGGGGTCATCAATTCGTGGGACAGTGTCGGCCGTAGTAAGCCGTCAATGTATTTTCTACGTTGCGGAAACAATTGCTGGCCGCTCGCCAAGTTATCCGAGACGTGCAAACAATCCAGCCGTTGTGTAACGGGTAACTGACACAAATACTTTCATATATCAACAATATTTATCCCTTAAACAACGTGTGTGTAAATCCTTCAACGTGACTTTTAACACGTGTTTATCTTGTATTAAGTATTTTTCAGTTTGGTGACCGAGTTCTGCTAAAATGGACAGGAAAAACGTACATGCTTTCCGTATCAGGATCTCCTGATGTATGTTTCATCTTTAGTAATCACATTTTAGGAACCATTGATTGCGTTGATTGAAACCTACCTATCTATCCAACCAACCCAATCAAAGTGAACCTTTTCAAAGAACATGAATACAGTTTGATGACCTCAAGTCCCTGGCACTTGAGGTCAGGCCACAGACGCAGAAACAGGAGTCCTCAATAAAAGAGAGCAAAACAAAAAATACTGAAGATATGGCGAACCGAGGCCGACGTGTACAATTTTCAATTGCAAATAACAATTTTAAGGTCATGGATAGATAATGGAATCGAAGATCTGGGGGCCGATTTTTGACTCTCGAGCGATCGAATTCTAAAAATGTAACCTCGAAAATAATTGCACAGCTCGTCTACAATTTTTTCGCCAATAGTTTAAATAATAATGAATTTGAATTCCCATCGCTGTTATTTTTAAATCTTAATTTCATCGTTTTATTCAGTTTTAAATGTCACTTTCGAGTGCTGGAACCTCAAAAATCACCCCCCTGACATAAATATTAACCTAACTTACTAACACAGAGTTACTTCGCTCGTATAATCTTATATCAATATGAATATGAATTCATATTAATTGTAAATGCGACCTAGTAGGTAACGCTTTTTTTATTAGATACCTATGCAATTTTAATATTAAAAATTAACCAAAAACTAATTATATTTAGGTAAGTTATAATATAAATAAATTAAGATTATGTAAACAATCAGAATCCAGTTTTCAGTTAAGCAATAGATACATATAAAGTCAAAATATGAATCGTAAACGTCGTCAGTAAAAGATACATGTTAAATAACGCGGAAATTATTACCGTTTATTTACCCTTGATTTAACAAGACTGCGCAGTGACAAGCCAGATAATGGAAAACGGGCTTTGAGGGACAATGACTTTAAAAAAAATCTAAATTGAATGGTAATGACCTCATTTGACAAGAATGAAGATTCATTGAAAATTGATTGCATAATTAAGGTTCACAATTTCAGGAGGACTTCGCTTTTATTGAACACTTAATGAACTTTTGTTGAACAGATGCTTTTTATTAACAATTCTCTAAATACCCTAATGCCACATAAATGTGACACCACAATCTTTGAATGCAGTTTTACCTAAGTGTCATAGGTATATAATGTATGTACGTATACTTAAAATATATATACAGCCTTGGCCAGAAGTGTTGAGCACCAATGCGATTTTCATACAAAACTGGAAAGTTTAGTCCATCGTTTCCATCTTTGTTTAAGTTATTTTGTCAATTAATTTAAACTAATAGGCATGTTTTGTTGAAGGTAGTAGTAACTGCATAGAATATTTGCAATATGTCGCACCGACTTAAATTTACATTTTTGGTACCTTCTGTTTTCATATTTTTTAAGTACCTTGAAAGTGTTATTAAGTGAAGTTTTCTATATTTATAAATAAAATATAACATTTACCGTTACCGTACATTGTTAGGATAGGGAAATAATGCTTAACATCAAAATTGTAAACAAAAAAGACCTATGCTCAACACTTCTGGCCAAGGCTGTATATATATATATATATATATATTAAAGCCAAATTTACTATAGATGCCTACACCTTATGTTATCTTATCGGATTCGGGATGAATACTCTTCGGCCCAGAGGGATTTTTTGTAATTACCCTGTAGTACACCTACTCGAGAGCTGTTCTCATGCAACCATCTTCATGTGTTGGATGATGGAGCTCAAGGGCAGTGCTTTGAATTCCTCTGGACCTGGATATTATAGCCAGTACCAAAGTCCTTCATTCTCTGTCTGGCTAGAGCGTGACATTCAAACATTATAAGTGTTTCATTGTCTCTTCCTCACACATCCTAAATACAATCAGTGTTATCTGCCAATCCCATTTTTGCCAGTACTCCTTTCACAGTGATGATGAAACCTCAACTTAACTAGACGGAGCCCCGCTTGGCGGGGCTCCTATTTCTGGGCGGTTTGCCCTTCGGGCATCTGAAGCAACCTAACGAACCTAACGTACCTAACTATTGATTTAGTTTGATATCCGTGAAAACATTACACTTTGGGGAAAAAGCGTAGGTAGGTAGGTTAGGTTCAGATGCCCGAAGGGCAAACCGCCCAGAAATAGGAGCCCCGCGTCCGCGGGGCTCCGTCTAGTTAAGTTGAGGATTCATCATTTTGAGAATTTTCTGGCTAAGGGATTTAGCGAGAAAAGTACTATTCTGTTATATAGACCTATAGCTAATTAGACGAGCTGCTACTTAAAAAATTGTGCAGACCAGTTGCTTTTTGACCGTTATTCCTGATAAAAATATTGATTTTGATGTTATAGCAAACGTTCATTATATCTTGTGAACGTTATTAATATGAAATTATATATTTTGTAGTTATATCTTGTGGGACGCACCCGAATAATAGACACATACAAAAAAACCCAAGGTCAGAATAATTTTTATTCTAAAGCGAAGTTAAGACTAGCAAGTCAGCAGCAGAGCATATAGCTGCGTCCCTACTTGCCGCAAGTAAACTTGCTAGTTCTAAATCTACTCGTAGATTTAAATCTTGCATAATTCTATTTTGTTATGACATTTATACAGAACAGATTATTTTGGCTGGCTGCGGCTGCACGTGGACGAGAACGCGTTTCTACGCAACCAGTCGGAGAAATGACTTAGGAGGAATGTAAATAAAAGATCTCGTTGGAATACGCAAACATAGATATAGGTCCTTGGATAAACAGTCGGCACAGCTCTCGGACGCTTCTGGGTTAAGCAAAGATAGAAAAATCTTGTGAGGCCAGTATATACCTACATAATAAGGATAGATAGACGTGTTCCCCAGACATAACTCAGCATTACCAAAAGATAAGATGTTAAACATTGCATTGTTACTAACTATATATTATAGATACATAAATCTACCAAGTCCTGGTCAGACTCGCGCAGAGGCGTATTTAGAAATTTGGCGCCCCGGGCCAGAAAAATTTGCCGCCCCTGTTACTTAACCAGACTATTAAAATTTTCTTGACACTTTCTGAACCCTTACTTATACGGTCAAACGTTGAAAAAACACCCTGCTGATGCCTTTTTCACATCTTCATAGCTGGATTGATACCGCGGTACAGCGCTACACGTTGCGGCGCGTAACTTCAGCGGATCGAGAGCGAAACAAGTGCGAATTCGTGCGGCGAAGTGCCGCGGTTTTGATTTCGTTCTAGATTCGCTTTAGACTCGCTCTGGTTTCATAAAACTTTATAGTCAAATACCTATCTTCTTAATTTTTGTTTCCTGTCCCATAGTCTATACTGTGTCCCACTGCTGGGCAAAGGCCTCCCCTCGCTTCGGCTACTCGTCACGGCCTAGTGCATACTATCGCCACTCTCTACAAAATGCGTCTAGATCGTTTCGCCATCTCCTTTTTCAATTGGTCTGCCTCTGCCCCGGCCGATTTGTGGGGTCGATTTAGTTGTTAATTTAGCCCATCGTTCCGGGTGCTTGCGGCAAACATGTCCAGCCCAATCCCACTTGAGCTTGGCGGTCTTGACTCTTGACACCCACATCACATCCGAGATACCTTTCCTGGAGCGGAGTTCGGTGTTCCTAATCCGATCGGTTCTACGAACTCCTAGTATGCTGCGCTTCATGGCTCGCTAGTAAATTTTGAGTTGCTAGGGACTTTTCAGCCTTTGTTAATGACCATGTTTGTGCGCCGTAGGTTAGGATAGACAGGAATGGCAGGATACACAACACATGTCGACGAGTGTGTGCTTTAGTATCAGTGGATGGATTGGTTAGCCTTCATAAGCGCTGTCATGGACCAGATTCGAAGCTCTTCCAGGTGTTCTCGATGCGTCGATCGAGTTCCTTGGTCTGCCTTTTATCCAAGGATACTATCTGGCCCAAATAGGTGTATTCGTCGACATATTGTAATTCCTGCCCAGTGCCCATCTACCTTGACCCTACGTTTCACGCCGCTGGACATTAATTTGGTTTTGTCCCTGTTCATTGTGAGTTCGACATCAAAACTTGCAGAGAAGGTCTTGCAGCATTTGCTCTAGATGGGATGCAGTTACAATAGTTACTTGTATGAAGTGCACCCTTAAAAACTGTTCTTACAAACAATTATTGTGCTCCAATTTATGGCGAGTTATAAAAACCACTCACATAAAAAAAATTATTAATGTAGGGCTGTAAATTTCAGCTACAGACGGAAAAAGCACCTCTAAAATTGCACCACTAAAAGTGTCCGAAATTGGAACGGACCAGGCTGCCGGCTGTTCGCCCCAACATATTGAAAGAGCATCACTTTAGCTATTAAATGAGCTTGGTTTCATTCTGCTACTCGATGAGGTAAAAAGCACCCCGAAAATGGCACCATTAAAAGTGTCCGAAAACGGACCGCACCAGGCTGAGGGCTTCTTTTCGATGAATAAAGTTCCAAACAGCTCCTCAATGAGGTGGCCGCCCGGTCCAATAGGTTTGTAGTCGTAGCAGCCTATACATCTTTCCCAACCATTACCCATACCGAAACTATCATTCCCAGTAACTTGACGACTGAGTTTCTAGAGAGTGCAAACTTTTTTTTGCGCTAAAAAATTGTTGGCCCTCATCTGAAATTAAAAGCAAGAGCATTCTCGGAGTTTGGTTTTCGGTCTCATAGCGAACAAAATTAAACCACGCAAGGCAAAACAAATACATATATAGAGTCTTAGCGCCTTTGCTGAGATCCTGTCGAGACGGCGTTTTCGTCATCCTATCACCATTTTTGGACAGTACCAACCTTGCCTGCAAGTCTGTGCACATGCTGTATAACGGGCGAGGCACTGCTGGTACGCGGGCCCCTTCCCTTTTGTGTTGAGAAGTAAGACCGCAGTCGCTTCCATAAAAGTCAAAAACATGCAATTCTAACATAGGTACAAGGTTCCAGAAAAAAAGACAAGGGATGTGACGTCGTCACAAAACAGCATTCAGGAGCCCCGCCCAACATCTGTTAATGTGAGCCAATGAGCTTTCTAAATAGGATGCCGAAATCGGTGCGATGTACCTAGATGAGAAAATATACTAGATCGGACCCTAGGCTTCGATACAGTACTTAAGAATGCAACCAAGATGAACGCTAAGATCAGAAAAGATTATAGACATGGATCGCGGATTTGCAACGATCAGCTTTTACTGACTTGATTAAGTTTACTGACTGAAAACGGGAGCTGAGTTAAATAACCAGGCATGGTTATATCGTCCTCCCTTTTAGGAAAAAATGCAGTTTACTTTATGTGATGTCAATGGAAAGGCGGCATAAGTACAAAAAAACGCCCTTCATATTTTACAAAACAGATCATGGCGTTTCGAAATTGTTACTCTTTCTTAGACCTTATGGGCCGGTAGCTAACTGAAGTTCAGCATCGAAAAAGGGGCCCATTACCAAGCATACGGGGCGGCTCGCGCCGCCCCTGGCAGCCTGCCGCCCCGGGCCATGGCCCTTTTGGCCATAGGGTAAATACGCCTCTGGACTCGCGCCCTGAGGAACAACACAAGTCACGGAGTTTTGTTGAACCAGTAGATCGTTTCTGAGCAAATTGGCTGTGTGACAAGCCTGACAGACAGTCAAATAAACAGAAGGTTCAGACCACAAGGGTTCCTTTTTACCACTATTGTTCGGAACCCTAAAAGTACTTACATATGTACCACTCAACCGTGTATTACTTTAGATAAAAGCCACACACATTCATTCAGTTGCATAGTTACTGGTTAGTGCTTATCGAAAATAGTTTCTCCATAAAATTTGTCGCCAAATTCAGTGGAAAACTGTGAAAAAGCGAGAGGCCGGGAGGGCCCTCGGGCACCCTCGACTCACTTTATGGGCATTTCACGAGGCTCGAGCGTCGTTGCCAGCCCGGAGACTTCTAGTAAACACGCGCCTCGGATTTACATCTCGAGAGTTATTTGAGTTTCAAGACTTTGGAGAGGATATGATTTAGATTTAGATTTAGATTTATTTATTTCATAATAATAAATTATAGTACAAATGGTCTTAGCCTAATTTATACAAATTTATATTATGATCGTCAAAGTAGTGTGAATAAACATATTTTGTAGATTGATTACATTTAAATTTCGCAAAATTTCAGATTGAAAAATACATATGTCAATTTGAGATATAATAATAATAAATACAATTTCAGAGATATACTAATTCAAAATTAATTTATAATATTGGATGTTAAAATCATATATTCATTCACAGAATATAATGGGTTTTCCAATAAAAAGTCTCTCAATCGGCGTTCAAATGCTTCGTCAGATGGTTCAGTTCGCAACTCTGTAGGTAGACGCTCATAAAAAGTTGGTCCAATTACCCTCGGATTTTTGAGTGAAAGTGCCTTGTGACGCGGCACTGCCCTTAGTCTCCCGGTAGATCGGATTTGTATATTCGTAACCTTGACTCGTTTGAACATAGGTAAATTTTTGCGTACAAACATCAGTACTTGAAATAAGTAAAGTGAGTAGTGCGTCATAATGCCATTTTGTTTGTACAGTTTTCTACATGGATGTCGAATATGGACTCCGGCCACTGCCCGAATGGCACGCTTTTGGAGTATCAAGGCTCGCTTGGCGTTGGTTGAATTTCCCCAAATCAATGTACCATAGGATAATAGGGAGTGAAAGTGGGAGAAGTATACATCTTTCAGTGATTTTCGCGGTAGAAGGGGTTGTAGTTTTTTCAGAGCGAAGATGGCACTACTCAATCTTTTGCACAACTCGTCAATGTGGCACTTCCAGCTCAGGGTTGAATCAACTATAAAACCTAAGAATCCGCTCTCAGTACATAATGGCATTGGACTGCTTGCAATACACGAAGGTACTGTAATCCTACGACCCGAAAAAAACAGTATGTTGGATTTCGCGACATTCAAGAGCAAACCATTAGATGAAAACCAAACTTGCAGCTGCTTACATGTCTCATGGATTTTCTCAGCAAGCTGTTTATGGGTTTTGGCTTCCACAACGACTGTTGTATCGTCCGCAAAAAGTACGGAGGTGCCGCTCGTGATTGCCGACGGAAGATCATTTATAAATAACAAGAATAGGGTATTTCCAGTTGCCGACCCCTGAGGGATGCCCAGGTTGATATGACCGGTATCCGAAATGAGTGTCTTTCCATTTGTGGATATCTTTACTACCTGCCTACGGTCAGACAAGAATGATGCAAACAGCTTATGAGCGGAACCCACAATACCATAACGCCTTAACTTGGTCAATAACAATTTGTGATTTATAACATCAAATGCTTTGGATAAGTCACATAGTATACCTGCCATCTTGCGCTCCTTATCGAGGCCCGTCAAAATATGATCAGTGATTTTTTGGGCTGCCATAGTAGTTGACCGGTTTTTTCTATACGCATACTGGTTGTCAGTAAGTAGATGGTTTGATTCCAAGTGGGTCATTAAAGTAGATGATAAAATAGACTCCACTATCTTTGAAATAGTAGGTACAATAGTTATGGGGCGGTAGTTGTTCACATCATCCTTCTCTCCTTTACCCTTAAATACTGGGCAGACTCTGGTATTTTTAAGGACGTTTGGGTAAGTGCCACTTTGAAACATAGAGTTGACTAATACTACTAAAATGTCAGCAATGATTGGCCAAATACTTAAGATTATATTAATTGATATATCGTACACATCAACCGTTGTACGCTTTTTTAACATAGACTTTATTGTCTTATCCATAAGGTCACGTGTAACTATGGGAAGACTGAATTTTGGAATTGTATCAAAATTTCTTAGATGTGTATCAACATACCGCTTGGACAGTGACTCATTGCTATTTATTACATACTTTGTCGCGACATTAAGAAAGTGCGAATTAAATGCATTTGGGATTTCTTCACGTGATAATACGGCATCTGTATCGCGTGTTTTTAGCGATATTATTTGAGGCTTTGTCTTTGTTCCTATTTCTTCATTTACAACCTTCCATATTTCTTTGGACGGATTTGTACTTTGTCCCAGCCTTGATTCAATATATGACTGTCGAGCTCGCAACGTCTCCGACTTTATAAGTTGAGAGTAATGTTCAATACAGTCAGATATTATATGGTTTCCAGGATATTGCCGTCGTATCTCGTGAAGGTCCTTGTGCTTTTGTATGTATGCAGTCAGCTCATCAGTTGCCCACGGGACGGATGATTTGTTTTTAAGTCGCATTTTCTTAATTGGAAAGTGTATATCCATGTAATGTGTCAGTATATTAAATAATTTATTAAATTTGCATCCAATGTCAATTGTAATATCATAAATAAAATCAAAATTATAGTTAGAGATGTCTGAATAAAATGAATATATGGATTTATGATCAAATAATCGGCGTTCTACTATATCCCTGTGTTTAGTGTTTTGTAGTCCTTTTTCAACAGCAATAACAAACTGCTGCGCGTTGTGATCGCTAATGGCGGTATCTACTGGCGATACACTTAGACGTTCGCGCTCACAATTTGTTATCCCGCAGTCAATGGATGTCGCAGAATCAGCTGTTACGCGAGTTGGAAAAGTGACGGTGTTATCACAACCATAACATCTCAAAACGTCATCAACTTGTTGTCTTAAACTATTGTCACAGCTAAAATCCACATTTTGATCGCCAATTATAAGAAACTTTTTATTTTCGTCAGTAAGCTTAGTTAATAATAATTCTAGATGTTCTAAGTATATCTCAAAGTTACCATTACATGTCCGATATCATCATCATCATCATCATTTCAGCCGAAAGACGTCCACTGCTGGACATAGGCCTCCCCCACTGAACGCCACAATGACCGGTCCTGTGCCACCCGCATCCAGCGGACTCCAGCGACCTTCACCAGGTCATCAGTCCACCTTGTAGGGGGCCTACCAACTCTTCGCCTTCCGGTGTATGGTCGCCATTCGAGAACCTTAGTGCCCCAACGGCCATCGGTTCTCCGTGCAATGTGCCCTGCCCATTGCCACTTAAGTTTAGCGATCCGACGGGCTATGTCGGTTACTTTGGTTCTGCTACGGATCCGATATAATACAATAATAATCAACTTATAACATGGAATTTCAATAGCCGTAAATTCGATGTGATATTGAACACATAAGCTATGCAGGTCATTGCGTTTTTTATATATATGATCAGCAAATAGCCCTAAATTGGTTACAATTGTCGAACGAGCGGAGCGTAAGCGAAGATCGTTCTTACAAACAACAACTGTCACCTGGCTACTGGGACGTCTCGGCATTTGGATGGCTTTTTGATTTAGATAGTTTGTCCGACGATAACTTCAGTAACGATTTTCCGATCTTTATGAAATTTGTTGGGGTTGTAGCAGAGACCAACAAAATTTGCGAGTTCGTATATGAGCTGGATTGAGACGGGGGTTCTGAAATTAGAAGGCCTAAAAAGGTTTTGTAAAGGGGTCCTGTTACATTGGTCATCTTATTTGCTACTTTTACGAGCAAGTATGGTTGAGTTTGGTATCAAACGAAAGGTATTGATTAACACTCTCGTCAAATCCTTATTAACTGCTTACTGTTTCATAACAATTAGCAACATAAAATTGATTTCAAAAATATTTTCCATTTTATTTTGATTTTGGTGTAAATATTTTGACAACTGACTTTTTTTAATTTATTAGAGCTTTGGCTGCTAGGGCCATCAGCATACTGACATTAACACATTAGTTAGAGAGAGTTACCATAGACGCATAATGATGGTGACCGAAACCTATACAGGTGGTCCACAGATGAGAACGACATGTCAAAGCAACAGAGTGAGAGGCATGTGAGAGGTGGATTTAAATTTAGATGAGACAAAAACTGTCAAATCTGAAGCGATTTCGTCGTGGTAAAATTTTACGCATCAACCGCACAATTTAATATGGACGTTTAGTTTCACCGTGATGGTTAGTTGAGAAAAAAATACCCGATACCTATTTTTGGTATTTGTAGTAATTCTACTATTGCACATTATTTTATGGCGAAACACAAGATTCGCGAGTTCACGGTTCGAGGCGAACTACTAGTTAAATTTATATAAGTAGCAAAACTGTGCGCTTAATAGTAACGATAGCAGTTGCCACATTCACACAAGATGTGAGTATGTGGCACCTATAACTTGTTGGTGGGGCATTCGGAAGCCAGCAAGAATCGCTCTGAACCTTCTAGTAAACATGCCGTGTCGCAGATTTACATCTCAAGAGTTGTAGAGCGTTTGCGTAATTTGAGTTAAATATAAGTTCTTGGAAGTCAACTGCTCGGCAAATAACTGGGAAATTGCCCAAATTACTAAGCTATTTCATTTTAACTAGTAGTCCGCCTCGAACTGAGAACTCGTGATTTACTTGCAAACGAGTTGATCAATATAACAAGACCCCAAGGAGGATTTTTTTTCTCCTTCTAGCTCCTTAACCACTTGATCGATCCTGCTGATATACGAACTTACAAATTTTATGTATCTCTGCAACAGCCCCAAGAAATTTCATAAAGATCAGAAAAACATTACTAAACTTATCGTCGGACAAACTATCGAAATCAAAAAGCCATCCAAATGCCGACAGTTCGGTCTGGAGTTGTTTGTAAGAACTCACTTCGCTTACGATCCGCGAGTTCGACTAGAGTCGCATTATTAATTCTAGCGATTCGACATGGCCACTCTAGTAAGGTAATAAGTATTGGTAATATTCAGGTATAAAGATTGATTTTATACCTAATTTATTATTTTTATAAATATTGACAATGCATGATAACTGCAGAACATATACCATGTCCGTCCATACCATAAAGCTATTGCGTGGTTTACGCAACAAAGTTCTTCCTTTAGTTATTATAACTAATACCCACAAATCAGTTATGCGCATGCGCGAAGCGGCTAACGCACTAAAGAGTTATGCCTAATACCTATGAGGTAGATACGCTAAATTTTATTTAGCTGGCTAGGACAGACAGACAGTTTAATAGTTCTTCAAGATTTAATTTTAAAGCGCTTAAAGAGAGTAAGTTACCGGTGATCTTTAAAAGATTACTTCGCCTCAGTAAGTCAAGTATCAAACCTAGGATCTTTGCTCCTTTAGTTTCCACTTGGCTATCTATCCTAGACGCTTAAGCTCGGATTAATAGCGCTGGCGAGCAGCGTCGGATTATGAGATCGACTTCTACTGCAGCTGAAGCATTGCACAGAGATATAGGTACCTATCCACACACCTAGGTCGCACCTCGCTAAATATCGATATTAGTTAATATAAGTGGCGCGCTAACTGCAATTGGTATTACCTAACACATAGTATAGTCATACATCCCTTTATTCAATCTTTATCCGTTAATGTGTCATCGGGATGGAATATGTCTTCCTTAATTATTATAGGTAATCCTCCTTCCCAAACTTTTTTGACCGACCGCCCACTTAGCAGGACAAAAATCTTTCAGCGCCCCCAATATAAAAAAAACGGGCAAGTGCGAGTGAGAGAGAACCTATGCCATAGATACACCAATAGGTACCTATTATCTGTAACTGGACAGCTCGGGAGTGCCACTAATAGCCTCTGGAGCCAAATCGCGATGCCATTGACAGTTCCATTGTTTGCACGATTGCATGTTGAGTTTGGAATTCCATCAAATCATGTAGAATATCTATCTCTACCATAAAGCTCTATACCTGGAGGAGCCATCGCCTCATCTTTCCAAACAAAAAAGGCTGCCAAAATCTGAGGGGGGCGAGGTACCATACGTATGGCGTTTTCAATTTCATTGTCGGTTGTTAATAAAGTTTATTTCTAAATGATTTTTTATAGCAGCATCGCCTTATTGATAAAGGACAATGATGTACCTTTCACTTGAAAATATCACGCATATTTGACAGTAAGTCACGACACTAAATGGAGCAACAAATAGTTGATTTTACTTATGTTGAAATATGGTTCATTATTGGATGCAGTCCTTGCAAATGTCAAACAAAAAAGCCAAGGATCATTTTTGCTTGTATTTTCAAACAAAATATAGAAGGCAGTAATCCTTAGGGGCGTTAAATATGCATAAGTGTCAAACGTCATAATAGTTACTGCCCGTCAAAAAATAAACGATTATCTTTGAATCGATTTAGTAAACGACGCTGGATTTTCGATATGGATTAATTTTTTAATCATAATAGTAATGATAAAAAAAGTAAAACTATAATTACATGTGATATTATATTTCATATTTTTGTAAACTAGACATTTTTTACACCTAAAAACAATACATAAAGGCATTTTCACGGAGCTCTTAAATACTCACTGAAAACGATGAACTGAATGCGTGTAATCGATTTTTGAAATAGTTTTTATAAACCTATTAGATTTTCCTGCTAATAACGTTGACAGAGGGGAAATGTACCTAAGCTTACTCCATTATATAGAGCTTTATGATCTCTACATATACTACGTCGAGTCCTTAAGGATTTATACTGTAGGATATACATATTTATCACACAGAATGTCAATGACTTATCACTATTAGATTAGGTTACTTAAGTAGGTAATAACCGCATGTAATACTCTAAAAGTATTTAGGACTAAACTTAAAAAACAAAACGCTTAAGTTTGCACGCCTAGTACCTAGTTACTACGGGATCAAGTTGGTATAATGCGGTCCAGTCCAGTCAGTAAAACCTGCCATCTGTCTGATTTCTGTCAGGTCGTTACAAACGCGTAGGTACGCGGACACTAGTTCTACAATCTGTACGGAAAGAGAAGAGTCAGGGTTATAATTACAATGCACTTATGAACGTCAGCAAAGAGAATTAAGTACTCATTTATCTATGACGTCAGAGAGAAAAGAAACAACCACCGGTTCTAACCCTACACCTCTGACCCGAGAAGTATTCTTAATACCGGCAAGAAACTCGGCGGGACTTATTTTTTCAAAACAGTACTACTAATACAGAAAAAGACTACTAATAAGAAATAGTTATTTGTTATACAAGGGGTGAAAGTTGTATTTTACGTGCGAGTGTTATTTGAAACACGAGCTAGCGAAAGGATTCTATTATTGACCACGAGCGAAGCGAGTGGTTCAAAAATAGAATCCTGAGCGTAGCGAGTGCTTTAATACACGAGACGTAAAATAACTTTCACCCGTGTATAACACAAAACTTTTCACCTCACTACAGCGAGGAAAATAAGAAAAAGGGTGCATTTTGCTCGGTGTCCCGTAATTCCTCAGGTGTTTAATACTTCTTCATCACTCGAATCACTAATTTTTAACAAAACAACCTAGAAAAACATGCGAATATTTAACGTTGATATCATGATATGATGGATGAATTGAAATGAAAAGTTTTGACGTAAAAGGTTTTATTAAATGTCAGATGCGTTTTGTTCGTACGTAGACTTATTCGGCTGTCAGAACAATTTATCCGTTTTTACAAAAAGAATGAAGATTAATGTTGAATGCTGATATTTATGAATTAAAATAAAGTTGTAAGACTGTATTAAGTGTTTTTACTCGATGGAATTCATTAATTGCGATGTTAAAAATTCTGCACTTTTAACGTTTTACGTTTTGTTAGCTGTCAAATGTCACTTAAGCCACTTGTCACTTATGTCAATACTCTTTCACCACATGTGGATAAAAAGCGATTTTCACAATAGATATTAAACAAACAAAAAGGGCTTTCCGAGCTAGTGAGGTGAAAAGAGTATTTCATTATAATTTGTATTTATTGTATGTATGATGATTAAAACCACGATAGGTACCTACATGTTGCGCCACTTTCGCCTTTCTAGCTACAAAGCATCGCCTGTCTATTTATGGTTTAACCAATTTTTGACTACGTAGGTAAATGTGATATTAATATTATATTACATTAGAATATTAATGGGTTCAGTTTTGGTTTAAGTTTGCGTTAATTTACTTCTTGTGGTACCTACAGCTAAATCAAATGTGTACCTAAATATGCGCCACGCACCTAAAATATCAAATAACAGTAAAGTTCAACTAAGTTGTTATTTTATTAAACAACACCGTCAAAAGGTTTTGCCGCCTCTTTGATTTGGTGTCAAATTAGATAAGAAAGTTAAGTTAGTTAGTTTAGATCCGGAAAATCTAATATTTTTTTGTTTGAACACCGTATTTAAATGATCATAACGTTTTACTCATTAAATATAGAGTCAGTCCGGTCCGGTAAGAGAAGTGTCGCGGTTTATATGGGAACTGATACATTCTACGACACTTCTCTTTCCGGCTCATTTTGGCTAGAAATCACCCCACCACTTTTTACCTCCGATAACTTTTTAACTTTTTCTTCTGAGTGACGGACCGGACGTGTCAAGACTAACAAGCCGATGCGTTATTAGAAACAAAACAAAATCCATAACTCGTTTTTTTTTATTACAAAATTTAGGGTCGATTTCGCCAATCTATTTTTTTTTCAGCCATATCAAGGAAAAATTTAAACGAGACTACTTTTTTCCATTATTAGTCATACGCTGAAGACAATAACGTGCAAAATTTTCCCTAAAATCGCACTACGACAATCTCACGATTTTTCTAATCTGAAAAAAAAAACGAAGATAGTTGGAGGCATTAGCGGTCCAGACACTGTCAGTAATAATGTCATTATTTCTGTACCCGTCCTTTTCTATTATATGAAGAAGAGAAGGATGGGTACAGAAATAATGACATTATTACTGACAGTGTCTGGACCGCTATTGGATGGGATTGGATTTGGCAGACCATATACCTACTCCTTGTAAATTTTACAATACAATACAATACAATATTCTTTATTGCACCAAAAATAAAAAATTGTACAGTAATAAAAAGTTTAGAATCTACATAGGTAGCAACAGGCGGTCTTATCGCTAAAAAGCGCCCACCCTGAATAATATATTTTTGTAAAAATACTTGATACCTAGGTTTTCAGTTTTCATAAACAATTTTTTGCTCAGCCTGTAATTTAAAAGGTCGGATTTTGCTCTACCCTCCGGATATCGTGGCATGTAAATTAGCAAAACCATAATCAGAAGTAATGGCACATAAACTAAATCGTATGCGATCCATTACCCTCAATACCTAATAGATATGTAAATTTGTAGGTACGTCAAATAAATTGCTACTTGGGAAGTGGCACTCCGCAAGACGTGCATCGAAGTGCCGATGTCGCCTAGCCATTGTCCACGCGAGCGCACACTATAATGGTCTATTTATAATGGTCGGACCATTCAGTGGACATGGAGGACGTGGTCACCGCTCCATTTAACATATAGCTACTTTACTCGCATTACCAATTGCGTTGATGGAATATATCTACTTATCTAGGCAGCGAGTTTCTATTAGTCATATTTACATGGGTAAAAACCAACAAAGAACTATTAGGTACTTTTTTTAATGTCCGACCACGCTAAGTATCCTGCCTAGTTAAGGTTCCGTACCCAAAGGGAACCCTAAAACGGGACCCTATTACTAAGTCTTGAAGTCGGTTGACAGCTGAAGCTTTTGTTTTTTCTTTGAAGTATTCTGCAGCTGCTTCTTTTTTCATAAGAGATATATATGTATTTCGGTTCCTACCTAGCTACTATTATCTAAATTACCTACCTCTACCTACTTATTACATTTAAAAACATGGTTATGAAATTCAACCTCCTAAATTACCGCAAGCAAAATTTTACCGAACTCGCGGAGCGTAAGCGAAGTGAGTTCTTACAAAGAACTCCAGACCCAACTGTTACCTGGCTACTGGGACGTCTCGGCATTTGGATGGCTTTTTTATTTCAATAGTTTGTCCGACGATAACTTTAGTAACGTTTTTCTGATCTTTATGAAATTTGTTGGGGCTGTAGCAGAGGTACATACAATTTGACAGTTCGTATATATGAGCAGGATCGATCAAGTGGTTATGGAGCTAGAAGGAGGAAAAAAATCCTCCTTGGGGTCTTGTTGCATTGGTCAACTCGTTTGTAAGTGTATCGCGAGTTCTCAGTTCGAGGCGGACTACTAGTTATAGACGTATTTTAACATGACATCCAAGAGTATTGCAGCCAGCGTCATTGGTCATGCTGGACTATTAGGAGCGGCGGGAACGTAAATAAAACCTATCCACTTTTACGAGTAGGTAAAGGCATAACGTAACCTGCGGGGTTACGAATTTGTCACCATATAGACTCCTACATACGGTCGACATCAAATATGTACACATTTTTGCCTTATTACAATAAGATAAGGTTCAAAACTGGCATCATGTTTGACGTCGACCTAACACCGCACCTTGTCCATAGCTCAAACACTACGCGGTATGCATACACTACTGCCGATTAAATATGACACTTGAGGTGGCGGAGTGCGCTTGTTTCCATACAAACATATCACATAACATCATCATCATCATCCTCTCCTAGCCGTTTTCGGCTACAGCGACTACTTTGCTATTTACAGCTGAGAGCGTCGCTGGTGCGCACAACATAACAATCGTAACGCATAGTACTTCGGGTTACATACGGGTTGATAGCATTGTCATTATGCTTAGTAGGTATGCCAGTATGTCGTACACGGTGTACCTACATTCTTGAGGTTTTGGACAGCCTGAGCGAATTTGAGGTAGGAATTTAACTTACTGTGCACATACGAGAAATATGTATTGTAAACAAGTAATTAAAAACGAACCAAAAAGTGAACTTGCCGTTCCCTTAAACCTCCTTTCCTTCCTCCCTCCCTAACCCTGGGTCTAAATTTTTAAACCTATTAAATATATAAAACGGTTACTTATAAATGTTTGCAATTGCTACTTAGTAAGAAAACAGCTGACTTATTTGAGTTCCGCGTGGCATTATGAAGAGTCACGAGTACCTAAGATACAAATAGGTATATGTTAAATGCCGACAAACAGATGCAGACTTAACACTCTCAACATTCCTTGTTATAAATTACAACTTAATCCGTCCGTGCGAGGTTTCGACACACAGACAGACGTGGGACGCCCGACAAGGGTTACGTTTTATGTACGGGTCTCCAAGTATAATCATATAGGTAATCAATCTTATAATAGACTGCGAAGTATCATTTTTGCAAACGGAAAATGTGAAATTACCTGTTACCGGCAGGCATATAATACACATCTACCGACACTTAAAACTATAATAATAATATACTTGCATACGTGTTCAAAACTCTATACCTAATACAACTAATAAACTCAATCATTCAAGATATTTCCAATTTTCGATGCCAACGATGGAACTGATGAGATCCGGACTTTCACTCATATAACCAGAAATACATGTTTTGTAGCTGTGCGATACAGGGAAACTTATATTCTATTACAAGTTCTCGGTCAGTGGCACTATCGTGAGCATTTATATGTACATATTGTGCATATTAATATTATCGAATATTTCAAGGACAAGCAAGACTAAACCGTTGCTAAATTATTATGTAGTTTGTGCGTAGACATTTTACCAGTGTACCTACCTATAGTGGTTTTTGGGGTTTGCAATCCAAATCCAAAATGTGTGGAATTATTCCGATCTGGTTTAGGATCCGACGGATCTTCCATACATTTCAGATCAGTCGTGTCTAAGCGATTTCCTAAACTGCCGTTAGTTTATTTGATTACCACAAATCCTCTCAGTATAAGTAATGTAAAGGGCACTTACCTTGGGTACAACAAGTTTCTCCGTCATTCAGCTCTGCTGCTGACCGGCTCCAGGTTAACACATATTAAAAAATTAACGAACAATGACTAAAATAAAATATACTGCCTATTAAAACTTTAAAAATTTCATAACGTTTCTACCGCGACACTTTATCAAAGAATAATTTATTATCAAGAATGCGACATTTTTTTAAATAACATTTTTACACTTTCCCAGACTTATTTTTAATTTAATTTAAATGATAACATGAGAAGCTGCAACAATCCATGTGTAATTACGCACCTTCGGTTTCAAACTAATTGCTAGTAAATATTTGCCCAAATAGCGATATCGCGACAAATGTTACCGCAATAGTTGATTAAACTTTAAACAGTGACATGGTAGCAGAACAAAGCGGGAAGGAATAGTTCTAAAATCCATTCAGCATGGCCACGATTTTATGGTTTTTCTTATAGAAAATTTACGGTTCATTCGGTTTTTGGAGAGTGGAGTGATTGCGCGCGCCCCTGGAATCGACCGGGCGTCCCGACGCACCACTGAGCGGACTCGCGAGGCTCCCGGCCCGGCGCGGCGCGCGCATGCGCCGCCCGGCCCGCGCCTCCGCCGCCCGAGCCTGTGCCCTTCCATCACCGCCTCGCCAAACACTCTTCTCTTCTAATAGCTACCACACCCGGCAATGTACACAATTCACATTTATTTGTCGTTAATTTCGTACTGCACGATAACGATCACGGTACCGAGTCAGTGACAGTACAAGGATCAAAAAATGACGTCACAAGTCCGCTCACAAGTTCTACGACGCCGGGACGACTGCTCGTATACTTCGTCTTATTTCATTAACGGCAATGAGACAGCCATAAACCGGCAAATAAAACTGATCTCGGATCTCAGAAGTTGACAACGAGAGTTATCTCGGTTCCCGTTTTCCCCTACTAGTTTTCTTCTGAAATAACAAATACCTACAAGAAATGATGTTGTTCGGTAACGCGTCGCAATTTATTAAATCATCTTGAACATAACACGAGTAAATTGGTGCTTACACTCTGATCCGAGTCCGAATCGAAAGGTTCGGCTTTGAATTTGTTGCGGCGTTGAATATTCTACGTTGTTCGGGTTGCGGGTATCTCTGGACCCTATTTCGGGATCTATAAATAAAACACGGTCTTGCTTTCCATAATTTACATAGTCACGTTTTACGGAGCAACATATGGTCGAAATATAATAAACATATTCACGAGAGAAAGTCGCTGTTACAAATAGGCAGTCACAGTAAAAATTGCTGACAGAGTTTTATAAGCCACATTACCATTCGGAACATATCACATAAGGCTTAAAAACCAAACACTATACTAGCAGAAGTATAACATGAATTAGCATAAAATTTAAACAAACTGTTGAATCATCACAAACAAGATCATATAGGTTCATATTACATTTATATTAATAATTTGATAATTTCTATTAACAATTCAACGAACCTATTCAACTATAATTGCACCATTACGCTTAACATTATACGAGTATATATACCTTACCTTACTGATCTTACGTGTCAGATCGACGTAACTCCTGCTTGCGCATGATTACACACATGGTTACCTACCTATTGTTTAACCAACTCTTTTTGTTAACAACAAAATTGAGCAAGCGGCCAGTGGAGCGCTTTTTTGACTTTCGAGCGCTCGAATTCGAAGAAACATAGGTCGAAAATAATCGCACACAAAGCTTCGCTACCATTATTTTCGAGACATTTAAAATCATGGGTAAGTAATTGATGTTATTAATTTCGTGAAAAAAAAATGGTTACTATATTATTCTGTGTGCGGTTAATTTACGCCTTACTTTTCTTGGATAAGTACGTGGGTTCGAAAGTTAAAATCGCCCTCCATTTTCATTTATCTTCTAATTTGACTCGTCTTACATTGTAGGTAGGTACTAGCTATCTACAACTACCGAAACCTGTCTTTATCAGCAATCAAGGAAGACAATGACTAACTTTTAGTTTGTTCTCTCTTGCACTAACAGGTATTTGATAACGTATGAACTAGCAATTGTTTGATAATCGTAATATGTATGGTAACAGTTGATAATATTAATGCAAACTTAAACATGAGTGCCGGCACTGGTATCATGATAGCATAATGAGTTAAATATTTATATGGCTACAAGCACACTATGCGTTCTGTGAAGGCACCGATGATGTACATGTCGGTAGACAGGGCAGCGCGCATGACTTGCGGCGCCACGTCGTCCCGCACGCGTAGCGTGAACTCGCGTCGCGCAGGCGCCGGCAAACTGCCTGCCACGGCGGTGATGATCCTGCTCCTGCCCGCAGAATCCAGCGGCCGGTCTTCTTCGCTGTCACCGAGCACGGTGCGAACGCAAATAGACCGGCACGCTTCCCTTTCCGCATCGTACAGTTCTCGCGCGGCTATCTCGAATGATCGCCTCTGATCGACACCACCCACCGCAGTACTGATTGCGGCGACTCCTTCCGCGTGAGCCTTGACGGCGCCCGCTCGTAAGATTGCTGGTAAAAGAAGCTCCGCAGCGCCGCTAACAGTCCGCGAACGCAAGAAGTGGAGAACCTGTTCCGCCTCGCGAGTCTCGTCAAAGAGGCGCCGCTGGCGCGCGGCAGGGACCGGACGCGCTACTCCCCAGGCCTCGACCCAGGGGTTGCCGGGCAGCAGCATGCGGTCACCGAGCGCACCGCCGCCGTCAGGCCGCCAGTCGCGCGGTGAGTACCAGCGCACGAAGTCGCACAGCTCGGCGCCGGGGTTGGCTGCCTTGAAGGCCTCCATGTCGGACAGCAGCGAGGCGCTCATCATACGCGCACGCAGCTCGGATGCGCGCGCGTCGTCGCCGAGCCGCACCATCAGTTCCGCGTCTTCCTCCAGCTGGTCTTCAGTCTTCGGGGCCGGGTCCTATATTTCAACACCATTTTTATGACATTCAATTTGAGTGGTAAAACAATTTGAATTAATTGCACCGATAGTAAGCCGTTAACTGTATAAGTATTTACGAAACTCAATTCTTCATATTTTAACTAATACAATTAATCAACAATAATTTATCATATTACCTAACGAACGAACGTAACTGATTTTCTGAATTTCAGGGTTGGGCATACCAACTGGACAGTTTTAAAGTTGGAATTTAAAAAAAAACATTAGGATATTACATATTAATATGCTACCACAATAGCCACAGCTAATTCATTTATGTTATTTACCTGAGTGCGGGGAATATAGAGAGGCGCTCCATTTTTAAGGGTAGCGTCTTCAACACGCTTGAGCCTGCCAACGGGGCGGTCCCAAGGTAGCTGGGCCTCGGCGCCCTCGCCCTCCGAGCAGTCGTAGAACTCGTCCTCCGAGGAATTGCCGTGTGCCCCGCCTCCGCTCCCGCCCGACTCTTGCGCGCGCTGGATGCAGCAGTTCAACAACTGCAGCTTTTGATGAAGCAAACACGTTCTAGCATTCGGCGTTCCCTCCGCGAGTCTGTCAACAACAAAAATAAGGATCTCTAAACCAGTTAAAAAGTGCGCATATCATACCTATATATAGCTACATAAAAAAGAAAATTGCTAGTTAGTAAGATTTTTTTACATGTGATCATTAAATAACAACTGTCACGTTCCACCAACGTCGTTTTAACTTTCACTTTGTAAGCAATTTGAGTAGACAAATGCACGACCTCGAAAAGAAAGCACCTAAATAAATCAAAAGAACGTTCGGCGACTAACGCGAGCTGCGAAACATTTTCTCTTTCGTTTACCTATGCAAATTTCGCACTTCGTGCGCTGCCTCGAGAGACCGCGGCAGATTGATTGTAATACTTTAGGAATGTATCGTATCGTGATCGCCGCTGCCATAATGTACACCTGACGCCGATTAAGCCAGCCGAATTATGGTCGTCTTTTGTGTGCCATGACCTAGATTGGTCGGAAGCTAAGCGCGCGAACGCTCTCGGGACCGTTAGCTTATTGAATTACAAATGTTGACTGGAAGTGGTGAGGAGGCTGCTCCGCTCGTGGTCACGCGCAATCGGTCGCTGAACCGTTTGTTTACCGGAGCCGGCGCGGCCGCCACACTGTAGGTCAGGAGCTGGTGGGAGTGGTGGGGGCCTGCGCCGGCACACAGTCCGCCGCCGACTGCCGAGAGTGCATCTTGCAGACATGGCTCTGCTACCGCCGGCCTAGCCACCACACCGGTTCCTGATCGCTAATCGAAAGTGACCTCTTTGCCACTGTTGTGCCCCAACGATGACAAATTATCTGTGACCTCATTCAAATTAAATAACAAAATTTTCTTACGTGACAGTGTTCGTCAAAAGTGGCCATTTTCAAAGGATTATCTGCTTACCCCGCTAGGATTATACGCGACATGGTAAGTTTAGAACTGCATGGTAGCATTTCAAGCCGGTAGAGCACTAGAGAAAATCTCTTCGCGTACATTGACCCACTTTCGGTGCAGAAGCATCCGACACGGTTTGTTCGCATGGAGCACTTCAAGTTTAGTTTTTATCAAATAATAACATGCACGTGGAACTAGATACAGCGAGGGTATACCTACTTTCTCGTCTAGTTTTAGTAAAATGAAGTTTACGTTTGTAACAATATTTTCCTGAGTCAAAATTCACGTAACCGCAGAAAGCTGCAGTAGCCACCCGAATTTACAAGTGTGTGCCTGGGTTCGTTTACATTAGCTGTGTTTACGTTCTGCTTGGCTGTTTGGTTGGCAAATACGACGGCCAAGAGTGGTCGCATTTCTGCAATTAGGTACATTGAATCAGTCGGGTCGGGAGCTGCATTTAAATCGGAAACATCTCGTTTATTTTATATCATATTAATATTTTACGGTATTACGACTGGACCAAAATTGCACTTTATTTGCTTACACTTAAACAAAGTCTTGTTTGAATCATTAAATATCAAAACCACATTAATGTGTCTCTCTGTAAATAGGTGATATATTCCCTTGAATAATTTATCCAGCAGCGGAGCGTCTATAGAACTCGATTACCACAGGGTTGCCTACTTTACAACCAGTCCAGAACTTACGAGGGTTAATTAAAGAAATAATAGCCAAATTAGGTCCGGTTTTTCCTACGAATATTTTTGGCGCACGTGCACCGGCGCTAATACGTACATTTTCTGATAACACAGTACATAGGGACTTACACTTACACGTACCATTTCTCGGTTTTGTAATCAAAAAGTTTGTTTGAAAATAATATACCTAACCGAGAAGTTAAACAATCATCAGCCAGTTTTTTTCTACAATAATTATGAAATTCTATAGGTGCGCCCTACACCTACAGCCTGAGCTCGGAGCTTGACGCAGCGATGCGACGCAGCTTGCCGCACGCGTGGTTCCGTCAACCGCGAACTTTCTCCCGATTATTCAGATAGTTTCTCGAAAAAAATGTATTTGCGATATCGGTAATATCCGAGAAGCGACTCTTGACGGCTCCACGGACTCTTTATAGTCGAATCTGCATTTTAAATTGCGTTAAGCATTTATTATCAGGCTTATACTGCCGCAGCTACCCGCGTCAGCTAGAAGGGTAATATCAAGATAAGAGAACGTGAAATAAATGCTCTGTCGTAAAATAAAGTGACGTAAAGTTCTCAGCAGCGAGTGCAGTATAAAATGACAAGTGGCCGCCGGGGCTGCATCTTATCCACACCAGCTGTACAGATTTAACTCGTTCCGGTCCATCATCCGTTTTATGGCTAGACTTGGTTTAAAATAACAAATCGGTTCGAAATATACGAGCAGCTCGAGAAAGACTTTAAGAAGTTATGCTTACATCCTTGAATTGATATTAATTTATGATATAAGTATATGTAGTTTTCTCGCGAATAATGAAACTTGGTACCCTACCTATACATACATATTTTTGTGAAGTATCCGGACTCGTTTCTCGCTAAACGTCCGCTTTGGGACTGGTGGCTTATGAAAGTTATGAACTAAGCAGCAATTAAATCTTCATCTTGATTCGTGTATGGGTAATACATATGGAAATGATTAATGAAGGTCTAGTGAGCCCAAAAACATAAGTTTTTTGCCAAATTTACTTTCCTGGTGTTTTTAGAATTGCTCGAAATTTTCCTTTTAAGTATCGGGGCGGCTTACCCTATTCCCCTGTGTAAGTAAATAAAAATGACTTGGACATCATCGAAGCAGTAACGAGAAATGTTCACCTTAAAATGGTTACCTACGCATGCGATATGTAATCAATGTATACAAGTACAACAAGGTCTTTGAGGTTTCCTGTCTCTTAAAGACCCGCATTAACTTATCTATATTTAACTGGAATTAAACTGTGCTTGATTTCTACAGAAGTATAGGCTACCGTTCATATCAGTTACAATTTCCTGTATTCAGCGATAAAATTCGTAATTATCTATCTAAGGACGTTTGCTCCATTATACCATTACTTAATAAGTATTTAACACTTGCGAGAGCCTTCGTAATCCTCCCTGCGAAATATTGGCAGTTTCGACGGCACGTTGCATTTCCGCGACTCGACAGTGCATTATTGTTAAGCCGAGGCCCGAATTCGGAAACGAAATTTCGATTAAATTATTTTATGTGGGGGCAGTGCGCAGTAGCGCTGCCTTCAAAAGCAATAGGTACCTATATGTCTGACTGCTTTAGGTCGTAGCAGCCGCAGAGAGATAATAAATAACTATGTTGACAATTGTTTCAGGGCAATCGTTAAGATAATGACATGGTCTTTGCTTAAAACAAGTCAACGATCGTGACAAATAAGTTTTCGTTGTATATAAATTTAAACGAGAAACACACGTTCGAAAATGCAATCCCGAATCGAAGCGAAGCACTTCGAGAAGTGGCGGCGCCGGATATTAGGCGGGCGGCTGTTAGCATTGTTCCACATTTGCGTGCCCTAACTTGCTGCTAATGAAATACAGCAAATAGTTATTGGCAGGAACTGTGTGTGTGTTTACTTTATCTGCAAAATATAAGAATTATCACAGAATAGATAATAAGGTCGTACCGGGATAAGTAAAGCACATCGATTCGTATCGCTCATACTTTGAAGTGAATACTTAACCTGTTTTTTATTTATTTATGCCACGACGTTGGCAAATAAGCATACGGCCCGCCTGATGGTTAATCATGATGTTAACCCGAAAGTCAGATCTCAAACCGGTTAGGTATAAAATAAAATATCGTTAATTCATCAGTATCACAGAATACATGGGACAAAAGCTACATTAACAGATGATAGACATTGACATTCCGCGATAAGCGAGATAGCGCCGATAGCGGTGCAGTGGGAACACATGTGACAAGTGCCCGAAGGGAGCTCCCGCCGCACAACGCTTTAAAACATATTAAAAACACATTAACGATGTGCAGTTACAGTCACCGTTTCATTTTACGTAAGAATATGCCTACGCATCGTAATTGGGCACGTGTTTTATCGCAAATAGCTACATAGTTTTCATACTTGTATGTTAATTCGGTGAAATAACAGACAAACTTATTCATCGTTAAATCCTGTGTGTTTTGTAAGCAGCTGTAAGTAGATAACATTAGTTTATATAAAAAGAAATCAAAGTAACGTCGCCTAAATGAAACTAGCTTGTTTTTTGTAAGTATATATGTTATTAAATAATTCTTTTGTAGTTAACAGTTCCATGGTGGCAATCATGTGGCAATGCTGTAGGTAATCCTGAGATTCCTGAGTAATGTATTTGAATACTAATTAATACATGATCTTACTTATCATTTTGCCCCTAAGAGTGATATTTACATTATTGTTAAGTAGGTACGCCACATACTATTCAGGCATTGCATTCGAGATAATTTAGCGCAACAGTAACGAAAATATTAACTTACGTATCCATAAAAAATACGACCACATTCATGAGAGACAAACAATATAAAAAATTCCTTTCATTACAAATATGCACAAATATAGCCGAAGCCGAAAAAAACCCGAAACACGCGGGAGAAGTTAAATAAATTCAGAGCGCGAGTTTGTTTACTGTTTACCTACTGCTGTCACTGTAGGCTAGGCTAGTGTGCAGTGCACTAGAGCAGTGTTTGACGTTGGAGTGGTCTGGACTAGGACGAACGGTATTATTGAATCTAGTGCCAATACAAAAGCCTATTTAAGTAAGAGCTACTCTTTATGAATGTGGAAAAGACTTTTAATATAAAATGTTAGTAGCAGGGACCGGAAAACCCCTCTTTAGGCTTAACCCTATCATTTCGGTAACCCAATCAATTTGGTAACCTCATGATACGGTTACCGTATCATGAGGTTACCGAATCATAGTGGTAACAGGTATTGAAGCGGTAACCGTAACCTCTAACACGGTTAACCTCAAAACCCCATCGCGATAGGGTTTTTGTTAAGGGTTTTTATTGGGTTATTCTAACCTGGGTTATTTTTTCTTTCCTACATTTGAATACTATTGAAAGCTAATGCTGATACTGATTTAACATTTAATGAAACTAGCTAACTACCACCCGTATAGAGCTATTATCGTAGTAGTCGAGTTGCTCAAGCATGAAAAAAAAAGTAAAGTAAAAATAAAATAAAATAAAAATAAATGAAAATATCATAAGAATGAAAAAAAAAGGAAATTTTAAAGTAAAATAAAAATAAAATAAAATAGAATAAAATAAAAATAAAAATAAAAATAAAAATAAAATAAAAATAAAATAAAATAAAAATAAAATAAAAATAACATAAAAATAAAATAAAAATAACATAAAAATAAAATAAAAATAAAATAAAAATAAAATAAAAATAAAATAAAAATAAAATAAAAATAAAATAAAAATAAAATAAAAATAAAATAAAAATAAAATAAAAATAAAATAAAAATAAAATAAAAATAAAATAAAAATAAAATAAAAATAAAATAAAAATAAAATAAAAATAAAATAAAAATAAAATAAAAATAAAATAAAAATAAAATAAAAATAAAATAAAAATAAAATAAAAATAAAATAAAAATAAAATAAAAATAAAATAAAAATAAAATAAAAATAAAATAAAAATAAAATAAAAATAAAATAAAAATAAAATAAAAATAAAATAAAAATAAAATAAAAATAAAATAAAAATAAAATAAAAATAAAATAAAAATAAAATAAAAATCAAAATAAAATAAAAATAAAATAAAAATAAAATAAAAATAAAATAAAAATAAAATAAAAATAAAATAAAAATAAAATAAAAATAAAATAAAAATAAAATAAAAATAAAATAAAAATAAAATAAAAATAAAATAAAAATAAAATAAAAATAAAATAAAAATAAAATAAAAATAAAATAAAAATAAAATAAAAATAAAATAAAAATAAAATAAAAATAAAAATAAAATAAAAATAAAATAAAAATAAAAATTTTGTTTCTATTGCATGTCATTGAATATATTTTAATAAAATTTTATTATACAATATTTTATTTTTTACTTATTCTATTTTATTCTTTTTTATATTATATTTTATTATTATTTTCTATTTTTATACTATTTTATTTTTATTTTATATTATTTTATTTTTATTTTTAATTTATTTTTATTCTATTTTTATTCTATTTTCATTCTATTTTTATTCTATTTTTATTCTATCTTTACCCTATTTTTATTTCATTTTTATTTTAATAAGAAAATAGTACATTATTGCAGAGGACGGGAAAGGGAAATTCGTGGATGAGCGATTTTTTCGGACGAAGCGCAGCTGAGTCCGAAAAAATAAGACGAGTCCACGAATTTCTATTCCCGCCGAGGCATATGCACTATATATTATGTAAAGTAAATGAAATAAATTACAGATTTTGGTTACGTTATTAGCGTGCAATGTCATGAATTAGCTTCCCTCTATAATTTTTTTTTAAAGTATTAAGAACGATGTATACTGCCAATTTTCATTCATATAATATTTAAAAAGGAATTTTCGTCAAAAGCTATTTCAGACGGTATTAAATATGCTCCTTTTATGCAACAGATACAAGATTAAACCTTAAAAATAGTTGTTTTGTCTATGATTGTATTAAGCCTCATTCGCACGATCAGACGCGGTGCTATGACAAAGAACGAGACAACCAAGGTTTTTGATCTAACTATCTCGCTCTATCCTACAGTTTGAAGGGATTGCCGTTCAGACGGTGTATAGACGTCGCTTAAGTATTGGCTGTTTGAAATGATATTTCTTAGTCGGATGAAAAGTTTAAAAGGTAAAAAACAATACAGTAATGGATTTTACTAGTCAACGCCTAAAATATGTATACACTTTGAACCTTATTACAATGGAGTAAGGTGCAAAAGTGTATACATATTTATGGCGTTGACAAATTACTTCACGGCCGCTAAAACAGGTAAAACATGATTTTTTTTTTATTCGTTTTGGTAAAAAATGAAGAACTTCACGTACTCATTTTGATACAGTAAGCTGAAAATTTCCGAGCACATTGGAGAAAAAAAATATATATTCATATTTTATTGTACATATACATGTACATACTTGATAATTACAACAATACATTTTAATTTTTAATGTATATAATAATAAAGTTAATTTATAATAATAAAGTTAGTATAGTAAATAACCAAACGAAATGCAGCCGTGCTCCAATTTCAATTCAACCTAAAAGTACAAATATTGTTAAAGATGAACACAATAAACGACGCGCGACGTTTCCGGCAAAACCTGTTTGTTTGTACTGGGAGCTTAGTTGACCAGCCCCGTGCTCAAAGCCACTACAGCAATTTAATAATGAGCCTAATCTGAGTGTTCGTAAAGATCACATTCGTTTGAGCTGCCTCAATACCCTATGATTCGGTAACCGAATTGATTGGGTTTTTAATGCGGTTAGTGTTACCTTAGGTTAACCTGATCGATACGGTAACCGTATCAATACGGTTACCTCATCATAAGGTTACCGTTATATCAGGGTTTTTAAAACAACCTCAAAAATAACCTTATGAAATACCCAGGTTATGGTAACCGGTTCCGGTCCCTGGTTAGTAGGTTTAACTGTAATACTTTAATACCATTCCAAAAATATCACCTAAACTTCGGCAATTTTTCATAAAATTTATCAAGCTAAACCTACTCTCCTTTAAATAATATACTTATATAAAAATTAAAAAAACTGTTCCACTTCCTCCTCAGACGTCTCGTTTTCCAACGTATTGATATATTTTACATACCAGTATATCAATAAAATCCTTACTCTTTTCACCTCCCCATGCAAAAATCACAAAACAGGTGTTAGATTAGGTGAATTATTTATAAATGAAGCATAAAATATAAAAAAGCGTTTCACTTATACAATTACAAAAGAAACGTGCTTTCAAAATATATATACCATACCAACTAAAAATAGTAGGTATCAAAAAGTTAAGCGAAATTGAAAAAAAAAATACCGGACCTAATAACGAACGGCATTTGTCGTCCCTAAGTCCTAACCTTAAACTTGGCGACACTGCACGTTGATAACTGAATACGTAAGTAAATAGAGTTTTTCTGCTTCCATCACCGTTACATTACATTACGCAGCCAGGCCAGTGACATATATCAGTGTTAAAGAATGTTACTCTTGTTAAACTCTTGTTGTATAACTGCCGCCGCCACTACATCGCCAAACACCACTTATATCTCTGTATGAGCATTTTTAGTCATTAAATACATAAACACGTTATCCGTTCACATCCTAGTCAGCGAATCAGGAGCACGATAATTACTTACAATATTATTCTGTTTAACATGCAATTTCGTCTCGTTTTAATGACAGCAGCGGGGTTCGAAATCAACAAACTAATTTGTTCGAAATCAAATGACTTTCAATTAACTAATTTTCGAGAAAAAAAAACTAGGCCAATATTGAAAAATCACATGAAATCTAACCCGTGTGTGCTCATAATATTGCGAATTCTACTTATACGACATAACAATGTTTACGAAATGAAATAATGGAATGGAAATCCTAAGATGCATTCCTTATTAGACAGACGTGTAATGCAATAAGCATTAATAATTGGTTGCGTGATTGCTCTCGCAGTCCATCGTCACTTATATGTGGTTGTAAATTTATAGTAACTTTTGGGATAAAAGCTTCTATTTATAGGAGTATTTGGTACCCCCAGGAGAGGCACGGTAGGACCGTGTGTTCCTATTACAAGAGCGCTGGTGAGACGACTTTTTGGGCGAGCCAGTGTAACTTTCCAGATACGTAAGAAGTTTCGCATTCGGAAAGCGCACGTGTATACTGGTTTTTCGGAAGTTTGGTGTTTGGTAAGCCCTAGGAATCAGCCGGGGTCGTGGGCGAACCTCCTCCCACCACGACGCCTAAACCTCAATCGACGCCGTCGCCGCTTATATCGTTACGATGAGAAATTCGTCCGTAAAAACCTGTCGTTTTTCATAAAAAGATACCTATGGTGAAATCGATAAAAGTAAAGAAAGACAATGGGTAATCAAAATGTAGTAAAACGTTTATTGATACGTATTATTCGCTAATATTAATATCCTGATATTCTAAATAGCAGCGCCGTTGACCATGCTAGCCGTGCACCTGCATTGCTGAGTGGAGACCATTTAGGCTACCCATTATAATCCTGGTGTTCTTTTATTGTTTTAATGTACAAATGCATCAAAGTTGATTAATAATCCAAATGCGGATTTGGAATCAATAATGAAAAAATTCCAAACTTTGTGTGTTGAAAAAACTTTAAAGTTTTTTCATTTATTCATATATGTATTCAATTTATGTAACAATGTAGGTACTATTAGATTTAAGATTTCAGATTCAAGATATTTATTCATGACGTACACAATATTACAAACAAATTTACAAACTAATCAAAAAGGTATTGGTAAGTATAGCACCACGAAATGGACCCTCCTCAGCAAAATGCTAGCTAGTATTTAAGCTCCTAGATCAGCGCCTGCCAGAGGCGCAATCATGCAAGCTAATGACAATGCATTAATTATCGCGGGAAAGTGTTAGGGCGGGCGGGAAATTCGCTTTATCGCACGTCAACCGTCACTACATTATCGCCAGTGACACTCAACAGCGCGCTTGCCACTTGTTGAATTTTATAAAATATCATGTTGGTGGATACAAAATTAACAATCAATTATAACAGTGTGAAAATAAAGGAACAACCCGAAGTCTTACATTTAAAGGCGTATTAAAATGTAATTATTATTTCACGAAAAAATAGCACATTTTTTACACATTGTTACGTTAATTCATGCACCTGGTAAATCACACGTTAGAAAGACACGTTTTATGTGCCCTCAAGTAACCTACAAGATTGACTCTCTGTCATAATTTATAGATAGACAGTTTGTCCCATATACATATGTAGATATTAAGTTCTCTCGAATTGCAAAATCGATTAAGACCATAAAAAAATATCGGCATCTGGCCAATCCTCCTTAATTTTTATCGACATCTCGAGTGGACAAAAACCCCAGACGACGCACATACTTAAGACAATGGGCAGAGTAACTGTGTCGCTATTAGCGAGCTCGGCGGAGCATGCGCCGTGGGACACTAGGCCTAACATTCCCATCTTGTACCCACCGTTCAACTCACAAAACCGATATAAGTGTCTCTTTAACATCCGTTACAAGATATTTAATCGAAGATCTAAGGTCTGCGACGATAGCAAGGCAAGTGATGATAGCAATAGCTATTGTACATCGTGCGTATTGTCTCTGCCGCTCGGCGAGATTAATGCACGAATCGTCAACAAACCCCGCGGCAAGCGTGCAGACGCGCCAACCATGCAGCTAGGTTAATAGCCGCGAATATGGGTCACTAACAAACAACTCTCTTCAACGTAAAATGCCCATTTCAATGTTTTAATTTTACCACGGCCCCTCATTTACGAAATGTAGCGTTGTGAGAACACAGTAGCTACTATTAGCTATCAAGATTTGATCGTTCCTTTTGTCATTTATGACTCCTGCCGCGGCGCGAGAATTGCTCCATAAAAGTTGTAAGCAGCCGCCGTTACCTAAACATAAAATCATCTTTTAATAGCTATAAGCAAGCGTTTGAGAGACATCAAAGATTTGTTTGCGGCCATTAGATGATATTAATCTTCTTCTTCGGTCTACCGAAGAAGAAGATTAATATACGATGTAGACGACTGTCTACAGTCGTCTAGTAAACAAGTTCGCTTACCGCTTACCGTAAAAACAGTACGAAACTTACGTGGAAAGCTTAACAACAAAATTTGCCAAGTAAGGAAAGGACATCGAACCGGGACTATCCGTATAAGGCGTGAGCGATTTTGCTGGTATTAAAAGCTTATTGGGGACACGGCATGTCGTGACTGACACGGCTGACACCGGACCGCGACCGGGCGGACCGAGTCTGTTTAAAGACGTAGGTAGTATAGTACCTAATAGGTACCTGTTAATGCGAGCCACGTGAGTGGACCCACGTTATGTTTTTCGAAGGTATATATTTCACTCATTTTTAATTAATAGTTAATAGGGTACGTAAAATTACGAAAGCTGGATACCAAAACGGCTTTTTATAGAAGTCGGTTATAACAATAGGGACCAGTGAGCTTAACGCAGTCATTTACGCCTGGGTTTACCGTCTTTACACTTTGGCTAAACGCTCCTTAAGCGGCTTGACCTCGGGGTATCGTGTCAGTATGAGCGAAGCCAGTATTTGCGGTGCGCGGTAATGTCGGTCGGTAAGCGCAGCTAATGCCACTAATGCGGTTTATTGACCCACGCGGCCAGGTGTGGCGACATGCATCTTAGTCACGTCTGCGGGCCACAAGATTGACAAGATGGATAGACATCGGACGTTGTGGACATTAGGGACGCGCCTGTCTATTGTCTCCGCCGTTTATACTGATTGTGCTCTAATGCACGCTTTTAACCTAAAAGCTGTGAATGCATCAAATTACATCGGCTAGAAGCAGAAAGGATAGCCTAATCAACCTGATGTAACACTACTTGTAACGTGTAAAAAGAAACCCCAGATAGACATAAGGAAGTAAGTTGTAACAAAGTATTGATTCAGGGGTTTTTTCGACAAGTTACTTAATGTTTATGAGCAACTTTCTTGATATTAATTTGATGATTACGATAGAATTATATGCGAATGCGCATTAAAAACAGTATAAATTACTCAATAGAGCGTCGGTTATTGAGTTATCGGTATCATGAGATTCGTGAGATAATGACACACTTTCAGCCTCTTTTGATCTAAATTTCATGGACCTAAGCGCTTAATTGAAGAATTACTTTGTATATTTACACGCATGAGTGTTAATCCAAGTGTTGTGCGATAGCACCAGGCTATCGTCGCGCGCCGCTCGCCATCGCGGTCGCCAACGGCGCGCGTTTTTACGCGACGCGCGTCCAGTAAAGTCCGCCTCGATTCATTAACTTGACGCATCGCATGCCGCGCATTTCACACTCCCCCGCTCATAGGCAGGTTAGGGTTACCAGAGGACTCGATAAAAAAATGGAGTATTATCATGCGAGAGAAACTACTAAATACCTGTTTCACGAAAAAACGTTCCGAGTGTTTCGTGAACGAGACAAAAAATGCATATTGGGCAGATCAATGCATATCGGGCAGACACGAAGATCTCATGCGAGCCCTTTTTCGGATTTACACAATACACAGCTTTAAATTTCTATAACGTCTGCGAGTATCCTTTTCTCACGATATATTTCGTTAGTAACCAAAAATAACATACCTATCTGTATTATTTGTAAAGATGTACGAGAACACTAACCGCTATTATGGGCATGAAAGTGCTTAAAACAACAGGATTTAACTATTGACATTAAATCATAATTAAGTATTTAATCAGGATCTATCATATGTATGGTGTAGACCTAAGGGTGTAACCCTACGTTCGCTCAGCAACCGACCCAGCCTAGCGTTTACTGAAAGAAGAATTATAATTACATTCGGAACTGTAACTACCTGATATCATTTTTTGTACCGACAGCACACATTTTCACTTGACCGCGCCTATGAATAATAACGTTTTTTTAAGTAGCATAACAATTGGTAATTGATCCTAAAAATCGGAGTTTCATAATTATGCCAAACATAACCGAAGGGAAGTTAAACACACAAAGGATCCGGAATCCGTCTATTAATCTCTGTTGCAATTATTATCAATCGGATACAGATGTATAACCATATCGGAAAAACTGTACATTATACACTAAAGGCATCGAAACGAATTTTTAGGCTCATTATCAGATTTCTCATATAAGTATACATGAAAGTTGTTCAAACAGCCTTCGTTTAACGGCAACTGTTATAAATAAGTCATAATACTTGTGAACGGGCGGTAGGCAAGATTGACCTAGTAAGAGTAAATATGATGACACACAATTCGTGTTAACTGTTTAGACCGGTATGTAGGCAGCGGTGCTAATGAACATCGTAGTAGGCAGCTCGCTGCACGATTAAAGCTTCTTCGCGTGGCTGCCCTTACTTAATACGTAGACGCCCATAATTGGTATAGCACTACAGGCTACAGGTAGCTACGTGTGTCAGTACTGTTATGTATCGAACAGAAGCGAGCAGGCGCCCGAGCCTAGTCGAGTCGCGCTTTCTTCTCACGATAACCGTTACACAAGTCTAAACGGACGGAAACCCTATTATACTTTATAGTATACTTTTCCTCTATCGATTAAAAGTGCTAATAACTGTATGCAGAGTAGGTACGCTGCGATTGATATCTAACCACAATAAGGCTTCGTTTCCACCAGAGATGAGCGAGGTTGCGTTGCGCCTGTTGCGAGTAATGTGTTTGATAAGAACCAACCCTAGAGCTGCGTTGTGCGAGGATAAACAAATGAAGTGATTCTATTGGTTTTCAAAACACATAACTCGCAACGCATCCTCGCTTATTTCTAGTGGAAACGCAGCCTTAGAAACATTAAGGGTGCGTGCGAAAAATGTGTTGCGAGGAATGCGTGGCGAGGAATGTGTTGCGAGGTACAAAACTATCAGTTACTAGACGGCGTTTGTCACATCCTCGCACCGCTCAGCAAACCTCGCAACGCATCTTCGCACCGCTGAGCTACCTCGCACATCTCTGGTGGAAACACTCACACATTTCCACATCCTCGCTACACATCCTCGCACCGCCCAGCTACCTCGCACTTCTCTGGTGGAAACACTCACACATTTCCACATCCTCGCTACACATCCTCGCACCGCTCAGCTACCTCGCACCTCGCTACACATCCTCGCACCGCTGAGCTACCTCGCACATCTCTGGTGGAAACACTCACACATTTCCACATCCTCGCTACACATCCTCGCACCGCCCAGCTACCTCGCACTTCTCTGGTGGAAACACTCACACATTTCCACATCCTCGCTACACATCCTCGCACCGCTCAGCTACCTCGCACCTCGCTACACATCCTCGCACCGCCCAGCTACCTCGCACTTCTCTGGTGGAAACACTCACACATTTCCACATCCTCGCTACACATCCTCGCACCGCTCAGCTACCTCGCACCTCGCTACACATCCTCGCACCGCTGAGCTACCTCGCACATCTCTGGTGGAAACACTCACACATTTCCACATCCTCGCTACACATCCTCGCACCGCCCAGCTACCTCGCACTTCTCTGGTGGAAACACTCACACATTTCCACATCCTCGCTACACATCCTCGCACCGCTCAGCTACCTCGCACCTCGCTACACATCCTAGCACCGCTGAGCTACCTCGCACTTCTCTGGTGGAAACACTCACACATTTCCACATCCTCGCTACACATCCTCGCACCGCTCAGCTACCTCGCACCTCGCTACACATCCTCGCACCGCTGAGCTACCTCGCACATCTCTGGTGGAAACACTCACACATTTCCACATCCTCGCTACACATCCTCGCACCGCTCAGCTACCTCGCACCTCGCTACACATCCTCGCACCGCTGAGCTACCTCGCACATCTCTGGTGGAAACACTCACACATTTCCACATCCTCGCTACACATCCTCGCACCGCTCAGCTACCTCGCACCTCGCTACACATCCTCGCACCGCTGAGCTACCTCGCACATCTCTGGTGGAAACACTCACACATTTCCACATCCTCGCTACACATCCTCGCACCGCTCAGCTACCTCGCACCTCGCTACACATCCTCGCACCGCTGAGCTACCTCGCACATCTCTGGTGGAAACACTCACACATTTCCACATCCTCGCTACACATCCTCGCACCGCTGAGCTACCTCGCACATCTCTGGTGGAAACACTCACACATTTCCACATCCTCGCTACACATCTTCGCACCGCTGAGCTACCTCGCACATCTCTGGTGGAAACACTCACACATTTCCACATCCTCGCTACACATCCTCGCACCGCTCAGCTACCTCGCACCTCGCTACACATCCTCGCACCGCCCAGCTACCTCGCACTTCTCTGGTGGAAACACTCACACATTTCCACATCCTCGCTACACATCCTCGCACCGCTCAGCTACCTCGCACCTCGCTACACATCCTCGCACCGCTGAGCTACCTCGCACTTCTCTGGTGGAAACACTCACACATTTCCACATCCTCGCTACACATCCTCGCACCGCTCAGCTACCTCGCACCTCGCTACACATCCTCGCACCGCTGAGCTACCTCGCACTTCTCTGGTGGAAACACTCACACATTTCCACATCCTCGCTACACATCCTCGCACCGCTCAGCTACCTCGCACCTCGCTACACATCCTCGCACCGCTGAGCTACCTCGCACATCTCTGGTGGAAACACTCACACATTTCCACATCCTCGCTACACATCCTCGCACCGCTGAGCTACCTCGCACATCTCTGGTGGAAACACTCACACATTTCCACATCCTCGCTACACATCTTCGCACCGCTGAGCTACCTCGCACATCTCTGGTGGAAACACTCACACATTTCCACATCCTCGCTACACATCCTCGCACCGCTCAGCTACCTCGCACCTCGCTACACATCCTCGCACCGCCCAGCTACCTCGCACTTCTCTGGTGGAAACACTCACACATTTCCACATCCTCGCTACACATCCTCGCACCGCTCAGCTACCTCGCACCTCGCTACACATCCTCGCACCGCCCAGCTACCTCGCACTTCTCTGGTGGAAACACTCACACATTTCCACATCCTCGCTACACATCCTCGCACCGCTCAGCTACCTCGCACCTCGCTACACATCCTCGCACCGCTCAGCTACCTCGCACTTCTCTAGTGGAAACGCAGCCTAAAATAACAAATATCTAAACCAAAACCATAGCCCTTTAGATGGCACTTTTGAAAACTGCAAAGGTTTCTGCCTCAATAACAACGGTTTTTTTTACAAATAATAGGATTTCATAACTTTATGGTCACGTCTGAAAATATGGATATATATAATGTGACAAAAACATGTATCCAAAAATTTACGCCTTGGTAATAGAGTCGATGCTACACATTGATTTGATTCAATTTGTTTACAACTATATTAACTACGATTGTACATAGATAACGATGGGACCGCCAGTTGTAAATCGTTGTTAAGTTACATATTTGAAAACCTTCTCTGAATAGTTATAATCCGAGGTACTGCGGGGCTCGGGATAAGGGTGTAATCGAGAGTTAAAGCCCTGTCGATCGTCGTTTGACAGCAACGTGAAATCGGGCCGATCAAAATGGGATTTAGACCGTCAATCGGACATGGCGTAATATCGCCTAAGTACGTCCTGACCCCTCCGTCTCCATGTACTCGCTGAGATGGGTCAGGGGTCCTCAGAGAATTGTGAGATTGCTTTGTTAACTATGTGAAATGATAGACCTTTGTGGCTTTACTTTTACCAATAACGGAATAACTGCCGAGTTTATTAAAGTTAAATAATGTCGATATAAAATGTAACTACGCAAATTGAAAGTTATTCAAACGGATACTTACTTTGTAAAGCATTTTGGACAAGCGCCATCTTTTAAATCGATTCAATCATATTATATATGCCAAGTAGCGGCTTTATTTGCCGTCGTTAGAATTATCTACACAATAGACACAATTATGATGATGATGATTAGACACAATTAGGTACCTAGTATCTACTTACTAACAATGAGTTGAAAAAAAACAAAACAAATACCGGTTTACTTTATGCATTAAAAAAAACAAGAAAGTGAAAATAATATGAATTTGCTATTGTCGAAGACCATTGCGCTGCTTTCATTACATATACGGTCCATTTCTCGAGTAACGAGAATAAAATTGGGAACCTTCACACATTGCCATTGGCAATTAAGGCAAATTGAAAGAAACCTGCCATTGAGACGTTTATATGAAGCAGGTGGAAGTAATGGTAATGAGTGTACGCGACGCCGAGAAACAATTGTCAGCGGAGAAAGCCCACGCGAGCTGGGTCACGGGCACGGAGTCGCAGCTGGGATGCCATTAAAACCGCCTACTGAGCACGGGTTAGACGAAAGCTCAGGTGAACTAGCATAACTTCGCACTCTACATTATTTTCACGAATACGAGTCACGTTATTCTGGTCTAGTAGACTGAGTCGATTTGCCCGCGCTCGCTCACGCAACTCACGGGGATGCACGAGATACCGGCAATCAGCACAACGACCAACAAGTCATTAGACGATCAAGCGGCTACATTACCTACTATTGTCAATTCGGTGTAATTTCACTTTTTGTAAATAAAAGCAACTGGATTCCTATTTAATACTTGTAAAACTGTAATTATGAAATGAATGTGTGAAATTCAAACGCAATGTATATTGTTATATGAATAAATGACTATGACTATGACTATGACTATGGAGATTAGTGTAGCCATAGTAAGTTTGAGCGTAGTGTTCCATGTTAAGAGTCGCCAGGACGCTCGCGTGAACTCGCGTCGCGTCCCCATACAAACGTAGTTCAGCTCTAATTTTAAAACGACATGCTTTAGAACCACGAAATTTGATAGGCATTCTAGTAGTACAGACCTATGTCGGTAATTCGTCTTCGTTGCTAAAAATTGTAGGGGCGTTGGGGTAAGATAGAAAGGTATTTTTTTAGGGATAAGACAAAAAATCGTCCATATTCCGGAGGGGTAAGATAAAAAGTAGTCTATAAACAACTTTTTATCTTACCCCTAAAAAAATACCTTTCTATCTTACCCCAACGCACCCTAATACAAAGAAAATACAGCCAGATACAGATTTACATACAAAACTTATTTTTGCTGTATTTTATTTGTATTACAATATTTAGCAACGAAAACAAATTACCGACATAGATCTTTATTATACTAGAATGCCTATCAAATTTCGTGGTTCTAAAGCATGTCGTTTTAAAATGAGAGCTGAACTACGTTTGTATGGGAACGCGAGCGTCCTGGCGACTCTTAAGGATGAGTAAGATGTTCAGAGCGGATTCTTTACTGTGACGTGGCGTTTAGTGACAAGGTCGACAACACAACACTACCTCCTGACTTGCAACTTGCAACCAAAGAATATAATACTTACTCTCTACTTGCAACTGTCCATAGCCAATATATGCTTCCCATTAGGTACTCTATAAATACGTTTAATTGTTTCCACTATCATGATACAAGACACGATAAACGGACCCCATAAAACGTTTCCTAGTCATTCATCGGGAAAAAAGCTAGGTCAGCCATAAACATATAAATAGCGCCTTGTTCCTCTCAACGGACAACTAGGCGACTCATGCCGATACCGCACGCTCCAGAAGCATAATGACCGACATTACAAGCCACTTAAATGACCACAACGGAACTGCCGCAATAAATGCTCAACTAGTTGAACGTTTAAGAATATCATGAGCTTGTTTATGCAGATTACCCCTGGAAACTTTGTCGTGCAGCCTGAATGGTAACATTAAACAAGTCGACCTATCTCGTTAGCGTTATTCCCGAGATGACAGTTATTTAGCAGCAACATATTCGCGGGCTAGCAAACTTGTTCTACAGAGGACTGGACTGAACTAGTAATGTGAATTAATTTACTCCCTGCGACAAATGAGTGCAATGTGGGAAAATTTATCTTTTGTGTTCAATAAAAAAATTAGACTAAGTCGGAACACTTATGAGATCAGATGTGGTGTTGTGGATCAATTCGATACTTGAAAAAGATTGGATTTCCTTCCTCGTCAGTCTGGCTGTTGCCAGACTTCACTTGACAGAGATCACTTGTTAGTGATTCACAGGAGAAAGGTACAAACCGAAACCATGACTTATCGGAGTCGTGCTAATGCTGACTCACTGACTTTCGCTGTGAATGTGACAAATGGCGTTTTTAATATCATCTTTGTTTAGGAGAGATCTCGTATTATGCCACTCGTCAACTACTAATTGAAAAAGTGCGTGAATATTTTATTTTAACCCATTACATTTAACGTGTAGATTTGACGTAGATATTCATTTAATCTGAACAGTCTGTACAATCTTATAGACTTCACGGAAATATATTTTTGTTTTTATGTAGACGCATTCTTTGTAGAAAAACTTAAAATGATTATAACCATTTTCTAAACATGTTTTAATTGGGTGCCAACTATTACCCAATGCCATTCCGCCCATACTAGCATTCCGACTTCCGACTAATACTTTGGCATTGCTCATCGTCTAATATTTTGGCTGTACTTACTGACGACCAAGTCCAATACAAAACAAACTGGAGCTGTCTGCATATTCAATCTGTTAATAAGCAAGTATCTGCGAAGCCAATTAAACCTTATAAATAACGCTAAAAGTTGTCACGAAACTTGCCCCTGGAGCCAATTGCGGTGTGTCAGTTAGTTCCCAACATTCGTGGCAGACTGACGGGGCATGAAACTTTAATGGCGTATCTTGGTAGAGCTTGCGATAAATTTATAAAGGGGCTACAAACTTTTATGCCCATAAAATATTAAGGGCAAAGTAAGAGGTAAACAATATAAATCTACTGCAGATAGCCGATTTTAATTGGACTTCAGTTTAAAATACCCAAGCTACGATGCTACATATTACTGGTAGACATCTGCTAGAGCTAACTACATGTTTTATTTCCATATTACTGATGATATACTTTCGTAATTATGTTAAAGTCATAGTTAGTCTAACTGTTATTATTAACTTAATATTATACTAATATGGTGAGTCAAAATTGTAAGATACATTAAAATATTTAAAATTCAAAACTGGCATGGAATATCCGTATCGTTAGTGATAGTTTTAGTAGTGCTTATCGTTATAGCGACTTGATTAAACCGGGCTTTAGTAAATAGGTACAGTCGCCATCAAATATATCTGAGAGGCCACTGTACTCAAAAACATCTGAACAAGCACCTTATATCGCCTTGAAAATAAAGGCGTTGTTCAGATATTTGTGACCACTTTGGCCGCCCCGATATATTTGATGGCGACTGTACATACATAGTACATACACACACCCACTGTGCACGCGGCGCGCGGTTGATATCGTTATCTTCGTTTGTTTCATTCACAGTCCGACGTGAATACGAATCGTATCTGCGTCTATCAGCGACTTGATTGCTTTAGAATCGAGGAAATAGATTGAAGCGGCTTTTATTGCGAGTTTTTATCTCGCAGTCTAGTAGTAGGAGAGCACACCATGCTAAACTTGGAGTCACTCGAGCGTCGTGAGAAACATTTTGAAGATTAGATTATAAAGATAATAAAAAGATTAAGTTTCTATGACATCATTATGTTATGATATAACGTATATGTATTAGTATTACTGTTTTGAAAAAATAAGTCCCGCCGAGTTTCTTGCCGGTAATAAGTAATACTTCTCGAGTCAGAGGTGTAGGGTTTTTCTCTCTGACGTTCATAAGTGCATTGTAATGTGCCTAAATTGAAGAATAAATATCTTTTATCTTTTTTATCTTTTTATCTTTACCTACATACCTAACTTAATTTCAAAGATTAAACTAAACTTTCATTTCAAAGATTTCAAATACCCTCGAGTGACTCACAAAATTTCCTCTTGGGCTCTCCTTATACGGGTAATCTGGATAGGTATGCAAACTGCATATTTAGGCATGACCACTTGATAAGGAACCGACATGTCCCATTATGGACAAATCTTTTGCATTGACACAAGTTTTTATCTGCGATAGCAATCCCCTCATACCGCATAAGAATATTAACCATCGTGTGATTATTTCATCTGAGGCAAGCTTAATAATTTTGTAAGCATTGTAAGCTTTTACTTCATCCTATTTAACGTACCTAAATACGAAATGTATCCGCGTCTACCGTGACTTGATTGCTTCGCAGTCAGATTGTTTAGCGGTATTTTTTCTATAAACACGGAGAAGATCTGCGCGTTGGGCTGAACATTATTGCAATAGCCGTCTTCGAGACGGTAGCTGAGAGGACCAGTATAAATGTGCACTCTGGAAACTTATAGATGCAACAGCGATCGAGGATGTCTGTTACACTAGACATCTGGCGTTTTCAACTCACCCGAGCCCAATGAAGGTTTGGAATGGTACTTTCTAGTATCAGACTCGTGCCGCATAAGGATCGTGTCTTGAATTATCCCGCGGCGTAATTTGCGGACGTGCATCGAATAGCCTATGGAAGTGAATCTTCGGCGGCACGCTATAGACCAAAGACCAGCAAAAATAAACTGCTAATGGCTCATACATACTCACAGGTACTCACAAAGAAAAACAACTTGAAATGAAAGTTGAGGATAACAGAACATAATTTTCGGTTGTGACTCACATACGAGTATGTAACTCTCTCGTCCGATATAGTTTTAGGCTGTACAAGATTTTGGACATGTGTTTCATTAATCCTTAATGACAAATTAAAAACTAAATCAGTGTATACGTAATACGTATCACCTTATCTCCCCACAAAGTATAACATCACCCGATCTTAATCTGATATATAAAGACTGCTACAGCCACAAATGTTACGGCACAAGTGTATAAGGTGTATTTTTCTCAACATTGTTGTACAGATATTTTTGAGAAGTTACATTATTTCGTAAATTGACACTTACCTACTTGATACGATCTTATTTTACTATGTGTACCTAAGGGTGGGTTGCACCACGCACAATTAACAGACTCATCAAAGTTAAATAAGGCGACGGAGCTGTCATCCCATAGAAAACTGACAAACTTTTCATACAAGATTTTTTTTACGATTACGTTTACGTTCACAGACAGTTTGGTGCAACTGGCCCTAAGTGTTGCCTGTAATTGACGTGAAGGTCAAAGGGCCATGCAATAATTATGTGAATTAGATTTCGGTAAAATAACGCTGCCAATAATAAGCGTTTAATTTATGTGCGAAAGAAACGTCCTTTTCACAAGATTTATTTTAAAATGTCTGGTTTATAGGTACTAAGGAGCTCCCGAAAATTAACAAAATGCTGAATTATTTGTAGTTTCTCCTAATCCTGAAGTTAAGCTACCTATTTTATAATATAAACTATAATTAAGTAATAGTTTTTATTATTTACTGGTCAATGGCCCGATATACTAATAATACGAATGCGTGACGCAACGCAATCGATGTCAAACTTTGATTAGAAATTAACCAGATAGGTACTATACAATTTCATTAGAGCCAATTTGTATAGTCCATGAAGTGAATTTTAAAGTAATAAACCTTCAAGCAATACATGTAAAACACCGGTTCACAAATAAAGCAATAAGAAACCTTTTTTTTGTCATTAAAAAAACATTTTTCTTTTAAAATCAATTTAACAAAGGTGAATATATCAAAAGATCTTTAAACCGGTTTTTATTTTGTATGGCGAGAAAACTACGTAATTCCTGGAATTTATTTAAGTTCATTGATTAATAATTTAACGATCTTTCCAAAATTAGGGGTCAGTGGAATTTAGGCCCGCCAAAGCGTAACAGTGGTTGCGGACTTCACGCAGTCGCATGTCTAATCCGATCATCATTCCCCGTTAACCTTTGGAAAGATCAACATAGCATCGTTCACGGCGGCTTTCGTACATTCCACGATGAACACGCGTTGGCTAGTTTCGTTGCGATAAAGAGCCATCTAGTGAGGTATTGTATAACTAATCACGCAACATAAGTAAATACAGATAAATAAGATATTATTAAATCTGATAATTTTTGTGTTAGTAACTTACCCACTTTAAAATTTTACGTTTAAAAATAAAAGTTTCACAACATGACATTGAAATATGTCAGCCGTTAGTAATATAGATAGTTAGGAAGACCGAGGTCAGTAGCGCCATCTGTTGGCGACACCGGTAAACATGTTTTCAGTAAGCCTTGAGTCTGTCCGTAAAGAGAAGTGTCGTGGTTTATATGAGAACTCATACATCTAACGATACTTCTCTTTCCGGACAAACTCTACGGACTTTGTTCGTTTTTATCTAACTACATCCAACTTAAAATCATAAACGGCAGCTTATAGTTACCTATCTACAACCAAAAAGCCTCAATAATATTACCGACAACTATTTTTGCAGGGTTCTGAAATATCACAACACATCGCGTCCCGCTTAAAAAACAGTTCCACAAACTTTGTAAATAACACCCGCTAGGTTAACTCGCTTTCAATTAAGAGTTTTGTACCGAGCGGCAGGTGGATGTCAAAAGTTGAAAACAATCAAATATGCTGGTCGTATCGGCCGTGTCAGAGGTATAACACCGATCTGATGGAACTGCGCAAAGTTTAATAGAGCTGTCATTCAAACAAACCAAGCTTGGAAATCATTTGTACTAAATTATATCGCGAGATCGCGGTAAAAATAAATGACGAGTTGCTGACGTCTGTATCACAGATGGTACAATTCAAACAATGAAATGTATCCACTAAAAAGTACTTTAGGTATTCTGCAATTTCTGCATATTATGTATAATGTTTTTGTTGTGCGTAGGTATAACAAATGTCATTTCGCTCGATACAAACTTAAGCATAACAAGCAATTACTACGCAAGCAATTATTTAGTACGGGGAGACATAACAAGCAACTTTATTATAAAGACTTCTTATAGTTATCTTAAAAATCAGATTTAGCATGAGTGTGATATATGAGACAACTTCACTAATATAGCACATTTATTAATGACATACCTATTTAATGACTAAAATTGAGTATCTTAAGCCCAGCATGCCGGCAAATGCTCGTAAAAGTTTAATACAAGGGAACTGAAATGGTTGCAAGTGCAACGAAGTACCTATACAGTGTGTCTCTGTAATAGGAGCAATAAATTAAAACGTAGATTCTACTCCTCAAACCAGACAACGTTTGTTCAGCGACTTTTAAAAATAACTTATGGTTTGATTTTTAGGACACTTTAAAGTTTTTCCGAACACGCAATATATTCCGACATTGATTATGTCTGTAGGGTGACTAGCAATGTCAAATAGACGGATTTTAACGTACATTGAAAATACTATTTATTTTGTATGAAAAGAGGCAATCTACAAAATACATCTGTTTTAAAAGTTGTTGAACAAAAGTGTTGTTGTTTGAGGAGTAGAATCTACGTTTTAATTTTTTGCTCGTATTACAGGAAACACTCGTATACCTACTGCCTACTGATTAATTTGCTGAATCTAAAAAGTTTGTTCGCTGATTACTCACGAACGAAATGATAACCGTAATAAATTAATTTCAAGAAACGCCAAATAAGACTTACTACAAATCAAGACTCGCGCAATTAACGCCAAACAATTTGTTGTTAATATTCACAAACCGCGAAACTTAATTTTACAACTCTAATAAGTCTAATAACCACATTCTGAAATACAAAGTTTTTAAAAATGACACATGGCCTATTATACCGTGTGCAATCTAAGAAGCGGTTTTTGACACCGATTTAAAATCGATTTTAGGTTATAAAATGTACTGAGATGACAGGTGTCAAAAACCGCTTCTTAGGTTGCAGAAGGTATAATAAATAATTGGCGGTAAGCGAAACCGTACGTGTCTTCGTTGTTGGTAGCAAACGAGCTCAAACACATGACGATCTACCGCGTTGCGTCATTATTTTCATTGAGTCGCTTTGTTAAACAATCGGAAGAGATCCAACTGACGCAACTCAATAACAAACCACTACACTAAGCGAAATTTGGCATCAAAGCTGTGGAGACGCGAAAGTGAATCGCGTAAGCTCGGGGTACCGTTAGCGGCGAAATCGGAGATGTTCGTAATATCATGTAAATGGGACAGTGTGCTGTGACGCGCCTGCCCGTGCCACGCCGGTGCCACAAAAGGAGTACCTATCGCCAACTGTTTCTCACTTGTTAATGTTAAACTCTAAAACTTGTTAGGTACAGTCAGCAATGAAAGTTGCTGATTGAAATAAAATTACAAAAGTAACTAGACATGAATATTACACAGTTACTGAACAGCGCGACATTAGAAAATACATAATAGTTGATGTCTTATATATTTGAATTTTAAAGTAAACTTTAAGTATAGGTATTACTTTATCCACAAACCACAATAGCCATAACTATGCCGTCCCATGACGAAAACGAACGCAGTTTTGCCTGTAAAGACACAGTACTTCACAAACGAAAAATTTTTAAAAATCCTGTAAATACTACTATTACTGAACTATTACGCACATAATTACTTTTGTATCTACATGTGGGTACCAATACTACCTAGTATGTACCTAACATGGTAATTACCCAAGTTTAATGTGGTTATAGACGTTTGAGAAACCTAAGTAAGACTTAAATCTCAGTTTCAACACCACTACATACCTACACGAGGCGCATTTCCTGAGTTATTTTATTAGTATAACTGCTTGCTCCGCTACGTAGATAGTTACATCAATAAATTCCATCGACTACGATCATGCTCGTACCAGTGTACCTAATTAAGCAACTGATATCAAATTAATGATCCCACAAATCGTTATTGTTTTTTTTTTCACTGCCGCCAATCGAATGTTGTAACTTTCAAGTGTTTTAATCCGAATAAGTACCGTCGCGTGCTACAGCTACAACTTTGACTTTGAGACACAACATTGCCTGTTTAAAAAAAATAGGATTTTCTATTTTAATTATAATAATGGTAAAAGTGACCACAGTCACTGTCAAACCATGTAAAACAGCCACGTGTTTTCTCGGTGTCTCCAAAACTTTTGCCATTATGCATTACTTTAAAAATAAATAACATACCTTCTTGCAGACTATTAAAAATTATTTATTGAAATTTAAAAAAAAAACATACCAAATGTGGAAGAGCACTACTTATCTCTAGATACAAGTATGAAAATGCTTAAAAAGAGATACTAGCACAGCTAATGTTAAAATAAAAGTTACACAATAAATTATTATTCATTTATTGAGATGATATTATAATACTGTTTTCGTGGTTTAATCTAATTTTTCTTGTAAATATACCATAGAATCCCGGTAGACAATGTTGTGAAACGTTTCTTAGAACATGGTTGCCACAATTTTGCCTAGACTAGGGTTGTTACAAATTACTCAGCTACATAAAAAAAGGTAAGGCATCACGCTTGAGGATGTTTAAAATTACGTTAGGTGCCTATAATGTAGTAAATGCACACGTTGAATTTTGGGATATATTATAGAAGTAAACGTGCGGCTTCATAGTAAATATATTTAAGGATATAATAATTTATAAATCGACATAAGGCAGTAGGTTGGAATCAGGCGAATTTGCATACACCAAACCTACCAACCAATTTGCGTATCTATATGATATTTCAACTTGACTTTAATGTTTAAAAAACAAGATTTTTTCGATGCGAGAGCATTTCAGTTATTTGAAACAGAATTATATTTTTATTTTCAACCGACTTCAAAAGAAGGAGGTCCTTAATTCGGTTTTATTTTTTTACGCGTCCAAAAATTTGTTCTCCTACTTTTCTTACTCGCAATACGATAACAATTAGTTACCTATGGTCTTAAATAGATCACCCAGTATTTTTGTTACAACCTGTATATCATTATCTAAATCAAGAGCTGGAAAACACTTGTCAGTTTTGTTTTTCTATTAGGCACAGCCCTAGCTATACTTCAGACTTAGTATGAAGAAAAACGAAAATGATGTTTAAAACTGCACAACTTTGCCTAACGGTTGAAAAATATAATTAAATCGTTTATTAGCGAATTTTATTAACATCCCGGTTCCGGCATCGATACGGCGGACCTCAGAGAATCCACCAGGCAAAGTTGAAGCATTTGCCTACTTTGCCTGCTACTTAGATAGCTTCTAAAAACAACGGTAAAAGAATTTTTCCTTCTACTATTGCACAACACACGCTCTATCACACACCGCACATTTTTCACCACTTTGTGTACCTACAGTTTATAAGGTATTAACGAAAATAAATGTTACGCCTTTGAGTACCACCCTTTTTGTATAGTTTCTCTAAGAAACTAACGTGAGCTGGGTTTCAGCAGAATACCAGTGTTTTGCTCGAAAGAGTGAAGCGTATAGCTGAGCTGTGAACCCTTTTGTTTTGCTGCAACGCACACAACCATTCTAACTACCTTATCTTATGTTTTGTTATATTCTTGATTGTCTCAACTAATTCTGTGTTATTGTTATACTTTGCTGTTGTTGATATTGTGTGTTATTGCAGTATTCAAATAAATTCTTATCTTATCTTATTTGAAGTCATTTTAACCGCAAGCAATGTGCCCTTAGCTCTAAATTATCTTAGAAAATCCAAGCATACGTACTATTTATATATCCAAGATTACGTATATATTAAGAGTAATTTATCAAAAAACCGCATTAAAATCGGTTCAGCCGAACGCGAGATAATCGCGAACAAACATACATACAAACATACAAACAAACAAACAAACATACGGGTCGAATTGAGAACCTCCTTTTTTTGAAGTCGGTTAAAAACATGAACTTCTGTGCAAAGCTGTAGCACACGACGGTACTTAGAATTCCTACATAGCAAAATATGTGCATCCTCTTCTTCTGTGGAAAGTCAGAGTTTTATTTCAATTAGTAGTCATTTATACCAAGTGTAGGTGACTGACTGTATACTTGTATAGACACATATGTATATCGATTGCGATACCGGTGTAATCTGATGCTATCGTTTGTCCACAAATAGCAGTCAATTATTTCTGGACGTCGGCAAATGTTTGCCGGATGTCAGTGTCAGGCCTGTGTTTGGGTATTGGGTAATGTTAATGTAAGCGAATTAACGGGATCACGCTAGCTGCAGCGTATGAAAATCTGGATTAAAATTGACGATAGATATATTAATCTATATTAGTATTTCATATTCACAGGAGTTACTAAAATAAAGGATAAGGTGGCTTTCACACTGCTGCGGTTTCCGCATGCGGCGCCGGTGCGCGAGCGAGATAGCTAGCCTATGTATAGTGCTGCCACGCTTATAAAATAATGACATAAAAAATGTACTAATATCTCAACAATACCAAGAAACAAAATAGGTACACAATTGGAAACAAAAAACGAAATGCCCTTTTTAGTCTTTCGCAAACGCTTGTGTGTAATGTATTATAACTACTAACGCAGATATAATTTCTGAAATTTTCCTAATAGCATTTCTGAACATGTCAGGAGCAATCCGACATCTTGTAACCCTATGTACGGACATAGATTATAGGGACGGCCCTATAATATAGCTTGATGATGAGTGAGGGTATGGGAGGGGTATGGGTAGCGGGTAGGGAAAGCCCGCGTTTCCCGGGCGGGCAGCCGCCCGCGGCCGCCACGCTGCACTTCCCCGCACGCAACGGTCGCTGCACCGCTTGATTGCCGCTCGTAACATGCACCGCGGTTTTCTTACACCCCGCTTTATTAGGAGAAACGCAACAACAGTTTCATTATCTACACTTAGCTCTGCTTACTGTAATCATCGATTCACTTAAATCTTTACCACAAAACGCTTCAACTTGGTTATAGAATGATCGTTTTCTATAATAACACTTTATTTAAGATCAACTACTTATACCTAAACCTACATTACCTATGCATCTTGATGACTGATGACCATTTCATTTGAAGTCTCGTTGGTCGCCATTTTTTACATTTAGTACACATACATAAAGTATGGCCAGACCCAGAGCCAAGATCGGATTGATCCGTAAATCAAGATGAAAGCGTATTCCATTCAGAAGAATTCTAAAAAAGAAAATACGATTTAAATTTACTAGTGAGCATATTAACATACACGTCACATACTTCGGTATACGTCATTAATAAATAAATTATGTAAAAGCTTACTCAAATATGCACCGAGAAACTGAAAGTGAGCAAAGCGAAACGACTTTAACAAATAATTAAACACGTGAGGCGAGGTGAGGACGACGCAGAGCGGAAACACACTCGCGGAGAAAATGTCACCTCGCCTGTCCAATTAGAGCTCACAAAACACTTGCAGAGCTCGTGAAATCTTCATTTCTGACGCTTTTCTAATTATTAAAGGCAGTTTTCTTACTTACTCGGGTTGTGCCATCAATTAACGTTTGCTTAAAGAAAGTGGGATCCCGGCTAATTTCAGAATGTAACATAATAAAACTAATATATAGCCTCACCAATCCTCCACCAATAAAGCCTGGAATGCGTGAGAGAGGCGAGAGCAAAGCAAAAGCGGATTGCGTACATTTGATGAAACCGGTTAACATAAAATAACGAAAATGACGCATCTTTACTTTTTTTTTATCAGGTCTAAGTTAGTGATTTGTCTATGTGAAATCGTTTCCAGGTAGAGGAGAAGCGCGTCTCATGGCTCCGGCCGTGGGTGCGCGTGGTGGTGGCGGCGGCGACGCTGGCGCAGACGCTGGGCGCGTGCCCGTGGGAGCCCGTGCCCGCGCTGCAGGCCGCCTGCGTGTGCGCCGTCAACCTAGCCCGGGACCTGTCCGTGCAGTGCGACCAGGTATGGCCCACATACACCTAGCGACATGGTACATATAGGTATATGTACCATGTCGCTAGGTGTATGTGGAGGCCTGAGGAATACTAAGAACATTCAATATTGAGCAGTTGATACCGTGGAACTTGGCGCTTTTAAATGCTCTACGAAATGTTCTACATCGATAGTAAAAATCTGATTGCCACGCAACTCTGACATGACATAGATTCCCAAACATGAGTTGACACATAATTAAGACCTGTCTCAAAATATCTTTCAATTGTGCTTCTTACAACTTATAACTATCTTCCAAATACTCGTATCTACTTAAAAGAATAAATGCCATAAATAGAGTTTGAAAATGAGTTATAAATATAGTGAGTATTTTGTTCTTTAATGTCATACTAACATTTTCTTTATCAGGTGGACTTTGCTGTGCTATTAAAAGCATTGAATTCGAGCGCCAAAAACATTCCAATAGACTTATTGTACATCAACAATTCAACGATACCGGCGCTCACAGACGGTATGTTTACGCACTTGAAGATTCACAACGTTCAAATCTCCGGATGCAAGATCACCAGAATTGACGACGACGCCTTTCGAGGGCAAGGTCCTCATATGAAGAATTTGAATTTGCAGGACAACGAGTTGTACGAAGTGCCAGTAAAAGCTTTCAAGATTTTAACGAATCTTTCACTGCTTGACATATCCAAGAATCGCATCACTTACATAGAGAACCACTCGTTTATAACATTGCGAAAACTAACAACGTTAAAAATATCAGACAACAACGTTACACTAGCTCCACATGCGCTGACTGGACTTGAAAATTCGCTTAAAAACTTAAATCTCAAAGGAACTAAACAAAAGAGTGTCCCAGAATGCATTAGAGGACTTCACAGCTTAGCGTTCCTAGATCTATCACAGAACAGTATCAGAGAATTACCCGGCCCGGAAGGCAAACGAACCTTTGAGGGGTTGAATTCCTTGACTGCACTTAACTTGGAAAGAAATCTGATCGTGACGCTTAAAGAAGACGCATTTGATGGCATAAAAACCACGTTGAGTTCCCTGAGTCTTCTAAATAATCTCTTGCCGGAATTTCCTGCTGGTGCGATTGGCACATTATCGGAATTAAGGGTTCTTGACATAGGATTCAATTTGTTGAATAAGCTACCTGGAAACGCTTTTGGAAGTAATCCATCGATTACACTATTGGCATTAGATGGTAATCCTTTGCCCACCGTGCCCGCCGAAGCTCTTGCCCATTTAAACAATACCCTTCGAGGTTTAAGTATCGGAGGACGATTTCTGAATTGCGATTGTCGTCTTCGATGGATTATAGAGTGGATACGAGACGGTGAGCTGCAAGTGACCTCTAGAGAAAGAAATCCCCAGTTCTGTGGGCACCCGGCACATTTCCGCGAACGCGGTTTCTACAGTTTTCAGCCAAACGAGCTGGTATGTGAGCACGAAACGACGGCTACCCCTGAAGAGCCGACAACGGTGCACAGGCAGGTTAATGATTGGAAGATAAGTCAGACAACATCGACAACCGCGCGAACTACAACCACAAGTACTACAACTAGTACAACGACTGCTGCAACTAGTCCCGTTACGACTACTAGTAGTGAAGCGACGTCGAAGATGCCGGTGACCACGACAAGTTCGGCACGGCCCCGCGTCCCGCCGGCCGTGCGCCCCGCGGCGCCCACCTGGCGACACGCCCCTCACCAGCGCCCGCCACTCGTTATGAACTTTCCCCAGAAACCAAAAGTGGACGACTCAAACGAGGTCATCGTTAAAAATGCCTACAGGCAAGACAACTCCGTGATAATACAATGGGACTCAGATGTTGCCAATATTCTTGGATTCCGAGTGGTGTACAGACTGTTTGGCGATAAAAGTTTCAAACAGGGCCCGCCACTTGAAGCCAGCGAGAGGGAATTTAAAATAAAAAACGTTCCATCCCAGGTGATTGCCACTTACACATTTTTTTTAAATATTTTTTATCTTTTTACGTAGAAAGTCACTACACTTGCTACAGTTCTCTAAAATATAAGTATTCTTAATAAAATCTGCCTTGTGTAACTTAGTATTATTCATTATCTATCAATGAAAAGTATTTTTTGAAATTCTAGATTTCTTTCTAAACATGGTTCAATTCAGAATAATTCTTAAATTAAACGTAAATAGTGTAAATACCTATTCGAAATATAATAGTGCCACTGATGTGCATGCTTGGTACTAATAACTCTATTTTCTTTCAGGAGTGTATAGTAGTATGCGTGATCTCGCTGGAGGAAGTGCATGTGAGCCCCGAAACGGTGCCGTACGCGCAGTGTCGCGAGGTGCGGACCGTGTCCGCCGCCGCCTCCAACATGGACAAGATCACCATCGCCGCCAGCGCCGCAATCTGCGGCACCATCGTGGTGGCAGTCCTCGTGTTCGCGGCGGCGTCTCGCCGGCGCGCCAGGACGGTGCACCGGCTGCACAACGACAAGCTGCCCGGCGCCTGCTGCGGAGCACTCGGCACCCCCAGCCCGGGCGGCCCGCTGTCCTCCCTCGCCACGCTCGGCGCGTTCGGCAAGCAGCGTGAGTGGGATCAAGTGTCGGCTTACAGCGCACGTTCGATCCCGCGAGCACGAACCTATACCGAACCGGCTCCTCCCGATCCCCTGCCCGGCCGGCCCGGCCGCGCCCGCTCCCTCGCCGACGGCCAGTCGCAGCACAGCTACGCGCCCTCCGCCCGATACGGAATGCCCGGCTATCCGGGCAGCCTTCTCGGATCTCGAACCGGTGAGTCTCGCTTGATCCCGCCCCGCCGATCCTGAACGCTTCCTTTTCTTCTGTCTATCGCTGTCGTAGTTTAGATCCTCTCATACGGTAGCAAATTTTTCTCAACACGGAAATTGGACTTTCAGATCTTCGTCAGTCGCGCCAGTCCCTGGGGGCGGCGTCGGAGCGCGCGTCGCGGCTGTCGCTGAGCGGCGCGGCGGGCGGCGCGACGGGCGGCACGGGCAACTCGCGGCGCCGGCCGCGCTCGCGCTCGCGGCCCGCGAGCAGGTACAGCGTGGGCTCGCTCGGCATGGGCTACTGCGACACGTCCGACAACTGGACCGACCACGATATGGACATCTACATGGCCCGGAATCCGACGACACGGGGCGGCCTGGTGCCGTTATAGCGGGCGGGGGCGGCACCGCGGCGCGCCACGAGCCCACGCGCGCGCTGCTCGCGGTCGCCGCGGCGCGGCGCGGCCTGCACGTCGTGGTCCGCTCGTGAGCGGGGCCGCCCCGCCCGGCCCGCCCGGCCCGGCCGCCGCGGCGCCGAGCCCGGTGACAGCCCGCCGTGGGACAGCCTCGAGAAGAAGGCCGATCCCAAAAGCAATAAATGATCCGAAGGATGGCCCTCGTAGTAGAGATCGTTACCACTACTCTGATCGCTCGCATGGAAAATGTACGTCATCGATACGTTAGTGTAGCAACAGAAAATTGCTGTGTAGAGGAAGTAAAGCTTATTGGGTACAAGTAAATCATTTTAACCTTTATTTCCTGCACAGCTGCTGCTGCCACAAGACTTAGAAAACGTAGTAAAGACAGATGAAGAAAATATTTCGAATAAATAGGTACATTATGAATGGATAAATCGAGAAACTTATCAATTCCTTTTGATTAATTAAGAACTAGTCAGAGATCTTATTCCGTCCAACGAAATTATAAGATTTAAGATCATATTTTGACTAATTACTTATATGGTGGAACAGCAATATTATTCAATATCCACTATTTGATAAAAGTTCATGATTATTAAATTAGTTAGAATTATACATGTACTTAGCGCTAAGACTAGGTATTTTATTTTTATTAAGTTGTAAATAATAGATAAGTAAGAAAGTGCATAATATATTCCAGTTTACTTTACCGATAACCAAATACAAGTGAAGCATAATCCAAATGGTGCTAAATATTACTACAATTTGTACATACTTTTACTCATAATAAAATTTAATCAATATTTGTTGATGATTGAAATATTTTGATTATTAAACTGTTATACCACAAATATCTTGAAAAGTTTTATTTCAACACTGTTGACACTACCCGAGTTACTCAAACAATAATTCGTTAAAAAAACGTTAGTGAGCGACTTACCCGGGCACTTGAATGCGTCGCTCCCAGCGGTACTGCAGCTCCTGCGTGAACTCGTACCACAGGTGCGCCAGGTAGGGCAGGCCCCCGGCGTCCAGCAGGCGCGCCGCTGCTACAGACAGCCGCCACACTAGCCCGTTACGGGGAGACGTCTTCAAGTAACCGAGCAGCTTGGCCTCACTACCCTCACCCTGGAATAAATAGGAAAATAGTTTATGAGTGCCCCATAACTTTCCTTTGGGTTTTTAAATATAGGGTGGCATTTAAGGTGAAATTAACAAAAAATGTTTATAATAAAAGATAATAATGATAAAATTCTATAAACATGATCTTTCTTTTGACCCCCCACAGTCGGCTGTGGCCGACCACTACAGATTATGCCACTGATGTCAATAGCTGTCCTAGACCTCTTTTATGATGATAATTTGGCATTATTATTTAACCTAACTATTTTTATGGCTCTGGCGGCATGACTATTACTTTATCACCTGGCGATCAAAAGGTTAATTTGGAATAAATAAGTAAATATTATGGGGAATAATCTTACTCAGATCAACACAAATAAACGCCTTTATCAGGATTCAAACCCTGCACCTCCAGCTTCATATCATAAGCTGAGCTGACTCACTACCAAGTAGGATATGAAGGCCATTCATAAATAACAAGTAATCATTAATTATTAATACAGTAAGTAAAATGTACAGTCTCCATCAAATATATTAGAGTGACCAAGGTGGTCACAAATATCTGAACAACGCCTCTATTCTCAAGGTGATAAAGTGCATGTTCAGATAGTTTTAAGTACCTTGGCCGCTCCGATATATCAGCTCATATCATGAGCAGCTAGCAGCAGCAGATATTTGATGGTGACTGTAAAATACTATATTTTGAAATGTATATTTATTCACATACCTTCATCTCTATTTCTAATTTTTCTGGATAGTTGAATGTGTCGTCATCCACTGCATCAGGAAAAATATAATACAAGAGTGACATGAGCAAGTCATCTGCTATGGGCCCTTTGAACTCCTGTATGTTGGTGCCCTGGCCTATGGCTGCTTTCACTAGCTTTGATATGGTGATGGGAGCCTCCGTGATCTTGTGCAGAGGGTTCACTAACCCCAGACTGCGACTCAAGCCCAGAGTATCCATTAAGAGATTATTTTTGTCCAGCAAATTCATCATTTTATCAATTGTTTCTGACAATTGGCATTTCAGATTGTCTCTCAATTTTAAACTAATAGTCCAGGTAGGGGCCATTATAGGGTCTATATCAGAAAATGTAGAGCAATCAACTATAGAGCTCTCTAGGAACTTTGGCCAGATAGCATTCAACAGTGCACTGTAGATAGGATTTTTTTCTGATCCAAAAGGCAGTTCTATTAACCTCTTAACATCATAGCCATCAACTGATAGGAACTCATTTGAATGTGTAGTGCGAGTCCAGGCAAATGCATCCACATCCTTCAATTCATAAGAAAATTTAGCTGATACTATAACAGCGCCGAGAGCAACTGGCGAGGCAATCTTTGATTTAAACAGACTAACAAGGCCACTGAGGTGAGAACACTGATTGGAAATGCGCTTCAGGTGTATTGTATCAAAACTAGTCTTGTAATCACTGTCTTCATAGAAACCCAGATAACAATGCTGCCAATGTTCTCTAACCTTAATGAAGAAAGGTGCACCACAATCCACATTGGCAAAGGCAATATTAGCTGAACTCATTACTAACTTTATAAGGCTACTGTCAACTAGAGGCTCACTTGGACACAGCATCACGTAACGTTTAAGCCCGAACCATGCAGAAACGGGGAAAGCACTGCCACCGTCCACATCATCGATGAAGTTGGCGGTCGATGCCCAAATACCAGTTTGTAAATCTTCTAACAAAGACTTGCTGTCATTTTCATCGGTTTTACTTTCAGTAGAATCTAATGTGTGATAAGAAAGTTTGAAACTTAGGCCATGGAACTTGATATCTTCGCATTTACTAACCCATTTTGTACTACATTCTGAATTCAGAGAAATTTTTGCTTTGGACAGAGACCACTCGTTTAGTATTTCTTCTATTCGCGCAATAAACACTTCCCACTCAGAAGCAGTTGTAAAATCTTGATGGTAAATTTCAAATTCATCAATTTCTTCATTCATTTTGCTATAAAACAAAAATTATATTGTATTTCGACAAAACAGCTGTTTGTTTATCGAAAACAATGAAATTAGGCAAATAAATCGTCAAATCAAATCGCCATTCCATACTGTCAATATGACATATGACACTTACCACTAAGTAAGTTCCAGACATAGTTTTTACTGCCCAAATTACATTCTTCACATCCTTCGTTATATTGGCCCTTCTGTTTTTAGTTGTTTTTTTTTGCTGGGGTTCAATTTCACTTTACCATAAAATTATGGAACCTATGGCGCCTAATTTAAAAAGTGGTTTCTATAGCAACATGTGTATGTAAACATTGTGTGTAAATAAATATATAATAAAATAAAAGCTAAAATAATGTTTAGAGGAGATAATTCTCATTCCTTAAGCTATGAGCAACAGGCAAAGTTTATTCAAGATCGAATTACTAACGTAGAAAAAAACTTTGGTGAATTATGCGTTGCGTTTGGTGATTATGCCAGGCGAACAGCAAGGTACAGTCAGCAGCAGAAGTAGCGAAGCGGGCGAGGTGTCCATGATCATCTTGATATGAAGATGAACTTAATGTCTTTACAATAAGGTTGTGGTAATATCATTTTGATTACCTTGTCCGCTTAAGTACTTATTTTTGCTGCTGACAATACACCACCTCACATAGCCATTTCAAATTTTAATTTTAAAATAAGAATATTAACAGGTTTCTCAGTAACTTTTTCTGTCATTAGATTACGAGATCAAGGCGACGAACTTGCTAAGGTCCTCAAGGATTATGCCAACAATGAAATAGTCAACAAATCATTAAGTGCCGGGCTTGAAAACTTATCAATAACTCTTACCGCCGTAGAAGAGTACAGAAACTGTGAAGTACAACGATTAGAAGCTAAGGTATTATTTATTAGGCTTTAAATAGTTTTAAAAAGTTGTAAATTATTAGGTACCTACGTAAATTACGCATGGGTGCGATCAAGTTAGAATAAACCCTAGGAGACGCAATAGAACTATCTCGTCTATGTCAAATATCATCGTGATCCTAAGCTAAGTACCAGTTTTTGTGAAAGTCACTGGCCATCTGAACTGTACTGTAGCTGGGTAAGTGTGGCCTGGATTTGTGTCCAGAGGTTCATGCTCTGTATTGACCATATTGCTAAACGGTACTATATAGTTTGATGGATATCCTAGCTATTAAACAGGTGTAAAGTAAAACTCGTATTAAGGTATATTTTGTGTCAGGTAATTGGAGAGCTTTGCCAGTACGAGACAATATGCAAGCACGCGAGAGAGGAGGTGAAGCACACCATGAACGTGCGGGAGAAGGAACTGGCCAGGAAAAAGGTGCTGGACAAAACCAGGGAGCGGCAACCCTTTAACCGGCAGCAAGTGGTACGATACTATACTATAACCCGCTTATTCATAAACGTATTGCAAACCTCATTTAACTAAATCATCTTTTGTCCTTATCTGTCACATTGACAGTTGTGTTTGTTAGAAACAGACAGAATATATTTTAACTAAATGAGGTTTGAAACACGTTTATGAATAAGCGGGTACTACTACTAACTACCCCGGGTCTACTACGGGGGTTACTATAAGAAGTATTTAGGTAAAAAATAAAAAGCTTTTAAGAAATAATATACGAATCTCGAATTTAGACATATCCCCTCAGCCTTCGTCACCCGCATGTATCGTTTTAAGGTTAATTCTTTCGCAATGCTAATAATGTAAGGTGCGTTGGGGTAAGATTGAAAGAGGGGTACGATAGAAAGTAGTATGTAATAATGCTCCGGAATATGGTCGATTTTTTGTCTTACCCCTCATAAAAACACCTTTCTATATTACCCCAACGCGCTTCAATGTAGGTAACCGCCATATGCTAGGTAAACGCGGAAGTAGGTACCATAGATAGGTATAGTAACTAGTAGGTAGTAAGGTAGGTACCTTACACTTACAGTTATACCTTAAATTACAAATGATCATGCAGTAATTTGCGCACCTAAGGCACAAGAAACGTACTAAAAACCATCTTCTTTAAGCGCTCGAGGTTATTACGAAATCGTACACGTACCTACACGCACAACTAAAATCTAAATTATATAGACATACGCGGAATCAGAGCTCCTGAAGGCGTCAGCAGAGATGTCCCGCACGGCGAAGGGTCTCAGCGAACAAACGGAGTTCTTCGAGCGCCGCAAGCTGCAGCAGCTCAAGGCGCTCCTCGGCGACTTCTTGCTCATCGAGCTCAACTTCCACGCGAAGGCCTTGGAGTTGCTTACCGTGGCGCATCAGCAGGTCGCTGATATCAATGACAAGGCCGATCTCGATGTAAGTTTTACCAACACAAGGCCGTGGCTAGGGAGGGGGGCATTAGGGGGCAATGCCCTACCTTAAAATACCAATGTCCTACCTTAAAAACTATGATCGGGTCAAAAATGTATGAAAATATAGTTAATTACCTAATGCCCTACCTTAAAATTCGCTATTCCCTGCATTAAATTAGCACTGCCCTATCTTAACTGCAATTCTGGCTATGGCCCTGTACCGACACATTAAATTTTTCGTGCAATCATATCTTGTACCTATTTTACGCCATCCATAGTATAATCAGTCCAGTTACAATAACATTGGATTAAATTATATTCTGTTTCTCGTGAAGCTTCTAACAGGTCTTACGGAAGACTCGGAACCTATGGTAATTATTAGTAGTAACTTTATTATATTTCAATTTGTATAGGTACCTAACCTAAACAATGCACTAATATTGTTTGCAGTTTTTTTTTTCAAGTTAGGCGCACTAGATTCTATGTTATATAGGTACCAGGTAGGTGTTACCTATCCGTTCTTGTGCAGATTATTGAGCATCACATCACCTAAATCAACGGCAGTTACCAAAGCTTAATTCTTGTATGTACATAACATAACCGAAAAGAAAAATATTTTTCTGCATGTAGAACTTTAGAAGGAAGCTGAGATCTCCGGAGAAGCCAGTCAGCATCGGTGTATCGGCGCGGTCTTCGTCGCTCGCGTCGCTGCTGCAGCCCTCGCCTGTCCGAGACGACGACCCCGCGGTAATATGAGATCCTATACGTAGAACTTTAGAAGGAAACTGAGGTCCCCGGAGAAGCAAGTCAGCACCGGCGTGTCAGCGCGCTCTTCGTCGCTAGCGTCGCTGCTGCAGCCCTCGCTTGCCCGAACCCGCGGTAATATGAGATCCCTTGAAGCACACTATACGTATGACTTCAGAAGGAAGATTAGGTCCCCGGAGAGGCAAGTCAGCACCGGCGCATCGGCGCGCTCTTCATCGCTTGCGTCACTGCTGCAGCCCTCGCCTGTCCGAGACGACGACAGTTCCTCTATTTGTCTAGCAAATTTTTTTTTGGCCTCCGTGAATTATTTATCTCTCCAAAAGGGTTCCGTCACCAAAAAAGTTTGAGAACCGCTGACCTATAACTATACCTCATCGAACTTATGACTGTCTTATCATGACACCCTAGATATATTTGTTGTATTATAATTCATAGATGCCCAAACCTTATTCATGTAGGTTAGATACTGTATTGAGGTAAATGCTATCCCTAGACCAACAGATATCTAATATATCTATATGCTATCGATAGATATAGATACCCTTGTCATAACAATAAGTATAGGTACCTATCTGTCTATATCTACCCACAAGATAAAAGCGCGATCGGTCACACTTTCAGACAATCATGTCAAGGATGACGAAGGTATCACAGAATTCTTGTCCAAGACGTTTCGTCATTGTTCAGTCCAACAAAGAGTTGTCCGTTCCCCAAAGTTGGCGGCTCCGTGCCGGACCGACGCCCTATTGTGGTATGATGTGACATCCAAACGTCTACAAACTTTTGTAGAACAATGCACACAGAAATTTGAACTTGGTTGACCTTTAAACTAAGTATAGGAATTCTGCGTAACATTTAAAGTGAAAATGGTTTAGTAGGTACCTATTGCTTAAAACATTTACGCGGCCAATATGGTACCTTTATACCTATCTACTCGATGTTCTAGCACTTCTATATGTAAGTACCTAAATAAGCTATCCCAATGTAGCTGCATCCGATTGCAGCGCCGCGACAACTGACTGTATTTTAAGAGTATTAAGAGTAATAAGTATATCTAAGTTCGTTATTAGGTGTTAAAGGCCTATTCTATCCTTTTAGTCGAACACCGTTTAGTGGGGATTACAAAGAAAGGTAAAAGTGCCTATGTTATTTATCTATGCCTACTTTCGCCAGAAAATGTTTAACGAAAAGGTAAGGTGCGTTGGGGTAAGATAGAAAGGTATTTTTTTAGGGGTAAGACAAAAAATCGTCCATATTCATGAGCATTACAGACTACTTTTTATCTTACCCCTAAAAAAATCCTTTCTATCTTATCCCAACGCACCTTAGGTGTAATTAATAAGCGCATCTATCTAGGCGGTCCACATAAACAGTCTCTTATTTGCATAATTATTTATTGCAAATCTCGACGTCAGTAATAATCAAAATTTCAAAATCAAAAGGAACACGTTTATTAAACCTTAAACCATTAGACATACCTAGTAATTTTTCGGGTAGGAAGCATAGATAAAAAGTCAGACCATGGGTCATTTACCCAAAAATAAGTTAAGTAGGTATTTGTTTTGGCTTCACAGAACATGCGTAGACTGCGAACTCCAGAAAAACACGGGGCGTCCAGTTTGCCTCGATCTTCTTCACTTGCTGCCCTTATGAGTTCTAAGCAGGAAGACGAAACTACGGTAAGTCCTACAACCGATATCTATACCATAACATGATAAGATATATATATGAGATGTGCGGTCGTTATACATGCAAAAGTATCTACAGAACAGACACGTTTTAAAAATAACTGAACATTGACTCTATTTATCGTTCAAATACGGTACAGATAGTTTTAATTTAATTGCACTAGTAGATAAGTAGAAACTCATGAGTTAGGTACAGTCGACGTCAAAGATATGTTTACACTTTTGAACCTTACTGCTTTGCAACAAGGTCCATTAGTGTAAACATATCATTGACGTCCACTGTACATAGGTAGGTACTACCTGCTTAGGTATAAAATATGTACCTAAGTAGTTCATTTATTTACGAAATATTTTTGTATCGTCCCTAGAATATCTAGAGAACTAGAATTGATACAATACAACTAAGAGTAGGTACTTAATCGTAGATCAACAATTAACTTTAAGATACTCCGCTTGGTTTTTCAGGATTCTGAAGAATCTGAAGAAGGTACCTCGTCAGAAGAAACTGAATCGCGCTAGTCAAGTATCTAACTACTTATATGTTTACCAGTAAGCTTTTTTTTTAATTACTGTGTTCCGCATGAGATACCTACATGCAGGTATTCTTGGTCGTCAATGGTTCCTTTTATACTGTGGCGTGGACATCGACGATAATATTCACGTACTTAACAGAATATCGTGGACACACACTTCTACGGTTATTCATCAGCATCATCATCATCGCATACCTCAGGCGGCTTTCACACTGCTGCGGTTTGCGCATGCAGCGCCGGTGCGCGAGCAAGATAGCGCTCTGCATCTGTATAGCGCCGTCACGCTTGCACACCGTCGCCGCAAGCGGTTGCGGCGCCAGTGTGATAATCGCCGTTGGTAGGTAGGTACCTACTACCGGGCTTATTTTGGCATTCCTGCTCCTCATTTGTCTTGATGATGTCGTCGACGTCCAGACATGGTATTAAAGTGACCAATGATTGGTACCTACATAAAGTGTATTAATTATGATTAAGAAGAATAAAAATAATTTCGGAGACTCGTTTCTATTAGTTATTCCAGTCGATATCCTGAACCCGCGTCTGAATGTTGTAAATTTATGTATAGCTACTTGCCGGGTCCTATTACTCCTATTAGGCTAAGGATTCTCGTTAGAGATGCGCCGAATATTCGGTAATTATTCGGTATTCGGCATATTCGGCGTGTTTTTCAATGTTCGGTATTCGGCCGAATTATTCGGTAAAACTGCCGAATATTTACCGAATAAACATATGATATTTATCTGATAATAAATTAATCATTCATACAATTTTTAGCTCTTAAAAGTTAAGTTATTAAAAGAAATATAGAAAACTTGATTTTTGTAAGTTTTATTATTCAGTTTAAGCACCATATCAGCGTCTGTCACCAATTCACCATCAATATTATCAATAACAATTGCAAATGTTGACAATGTCATTGACAATGCCAAGGTCGCATACACATATTATTTTACTCATCATCATCATCATCTCAGCCATAAGACGTCCACTGCTGAACATAGGCCTCCCCTTTGGACCTCCATAAGTATCGGTCGGAAGCGACTTGCATCCAGCGTCTTCCGGCGACCTTTATAAGGTCGTCTGTCCATCTTGTGGGTGGACGTCCTACGCTGCGCTTGCTAGTCCGTGGTCTCCACTCGAGCACTTTTCGACCCCATCGGCCATCTGCTGTACGTGCAATGTGGCCTGCCCATTGCCACTTCAGCTTGCTAATCCTGTGGGCTATGTCAGTAACTTTAGTTCGTCTACGGATCTCCTCATTTCTGATTCGATCACGTAGAGAAACTCCGAGCATAGCCCTCTCCATAGCTCGTTGAGCGACTTTGAACTTTGTGATGAGGCCAATAGTGAAAGACCACGTTTCGGAGCCGTAAGTCATCACTGGTAACACACATTGGTTGAAGACTTTCGTCTTGAGGCACAGGCATTATTTTACTAGAAATAAAAAAATCGCGTTCAGCGATCCGCGCGGACCTGCATAAACCTGTTTAGATTTACCGAATAATTCGGCCGAATATTCGGTTCGGTAAGATCTGAACCGAACGTTCGGCCGAATATTCGTATTCGGTAAAGTCTATATTCGGCGCATCTCTAATTCCAAGCCATTCAGAGCCAATCAGAGCACTGCGTTATCACGAAGTTTTATGATTATGATACCTAGCACGTTTGTTGGAATTCTGAAGAACGCCTGAAAAATTTGATTGTTAAAACATTCAATTTTATTGTTACATCTGAGCAAACATAGACATCAATTCGTGAAACCTATCATTACAAATTTAATCTTGCGACTTAGGCAGTAAGCTCGATATTTCGAGTGATTATTTTAGGCCCAAAATACCTTTTTTAGGGTTCCGTAGTCAACTAGGAACCCTTATAGTTTCGCCATGTCCGTCCGTCCGTCCGTCCGTCCGCGGTCTAGCTCAGTAACCGTTAGCACTAGAAATCTGAAATTTGGTTTGAATATGTGCATTAACCAAGCCGACAAAACGGTAGAATAAAAACGCGAAAAACATATTTTGTTAGGGTACCTCCCGTACACGTGAAGTGGGGGGCGAATTTTTTTTTCGTTCCAATCAAATTGTGTGGGGTATCGTTGGATAGGTCTTTTAAAAAGAATTAGGGTTTTTTAAAACAGTTTTTGGATAAAACTAATACTTTCGGAAATAATAGCTCCGAAAGTTTAAAACGGGGCGTCCCCCCCGCCATTTAACTTTTGAATCGTGGGTCCTAAAATTTTGAAAAAATTCACGAAACTGAGGCCTAATGAATGAGTACCTTCAATGAAAACTATATTGAAATAAATCGGTTGAGCCGTTTTTGAGTTATCACTCAAAAACCCATAGTGAAAAGACGTAAGTAAAAATGACGTAAGCGCCGCTAAATTTCCCGTAAGAAACGACCTTTTGTATTAATGGTCTCAGTTTACGGAACCCTACACTGAGCATGGCCCGACATGCTCTTGGCCGGTTTTTTTAATTTTGCCTGGCCTGCCTACAACATTAGAAGTAGGCTCCTGGCATTTTGTTGCATGTTCACCTGACATAATAGGTATTACCATGGTTATAGTGTATTGATTTCAATATCTTCCTGTACCAGTCAGTGGCTGGCACTGTGGCAAATCTTATGCACCCTTCCCTAAGAATAAATGTACCTACAAGTAAAACAAATCAATATGTACTTTAGACTAAGTGTATTTATAATATAGGGCTACAAATTAAATAATTTGGAATTGACTTATATAAAAAACCTGTGCTTACATTCAAAATGATACATCAAAACTAGCACATTGTGATATAAATGCTAATTTCTAATTACAAAATGAATTTTCTTAAAATTACAAAGCATAGTTACATTGCTTTTATTAGTGAGGTTCTCAATGTTCTCATTAGCAATTGGTGTTTTGATTGCCTAAGAATTAACTTACCTAATGGGTACACTCTATGTTGCCTAACACAGGGATGCGATTATGGGATACTTAATGCAGTTCTTGTCTTATAAAAAAAACTTGACAAGTCTGAAATTAAAATGTAAGTTGTGGATTTCAAATACATTTTATACACCAAAACACCTTTATGACACAAATTTCACAATATCTAATCAAATAATTTAATACAAACCTTCATGCTTTATAATAATTTGAACTGCATTTTAACTATTTTAAGTGTTTGATATTGCAAACTAAGTAGCATGTACCTTAGGTAGTAAAATACCCTAACATTGAGCGTAAGGCTCCTACTTTTCGTTCTCGACTCCCGCCTGAGTCATGAGGTCTGTGATATTCTTCTCCAGCTCGTCCACTCGGGTCCCCATCTCATCTATTCTGTTTATGATCTGGTCTGACATGCTTTGGAATTTATCTTGCATGTTTTGGAGCAGTGATTGTACCTGTAAGAGAAAAAAATAAATCCTATAATTTTTTTAATGTGGATTCTTTACCATTAAAGAATATCTCAATGGGATAAATTATTTTATTTTCCATCCCTATGGTATATATATTTACAAAGAGTAATAGATAAAATCAAACTTACAATACTTACATACTGTGTTACTTCCTGCATGTTTTTGGGATCATTTGCAGGAGTTGAATAGTTACTCTCTACGTCGTTTGTAGGAGGTTCCACGTTTGAGTCTGCCATATTTCTAAATTGAAATTACTTATAGAAATTTGAGGAGCAGCCAACCGCTTGAAATGGAAACGCAAAACAAATCGCCTTCCACCTTCCCTTGAAATGAAATTCGTAGAATGAAAATGACGTTTATCTTTTTTCCATTTCCATACTTCCATAGACCCATTTAGAATAGAATAATCACATCGCACGAACTGTCATCGTTTTTAATTTTATCTCAAACATATTGAGTAAATTGACATAGATAAGAAAACTCGACAAAAGTGATTAGATTATCTGCGTACAAGTACACGATAGAAAATAGGGAGGAAAACCATTTGTACCAACATACAACGGTAAAAAACATTTCTAAACAGAAATCAAACTGACATTGACTTGACACTGACATACTTCAAAGTTTGTTACCGGGCCTTGGTGTGTTTTGTATTTTTATTGTTTGTGAATACTATTCTCGCAATACCGCAAGAATAATCATGCCGCTAACAATGAATACTAAGGGAGATATCCCAATAGATCTAGACCAGGTCAGAAAGGATATATTACACGGAATACGTGAATGCTCTGCTAGGGGTCTTTCACAGACGACTAAATGGCTCGCAGAACTAAATTTTGCTTTAAAAGATCATAAAGTAACCATTGAAGAACCTCCCGGGGGTCACGACGATGGAATCATAGCAGAGGAGAAGGAATCTTATTTATTAGCTAAGAGTTATTTCGATTGTCAAGAGTACGATAGAGCAGCGCATTTTGTGGAGAACTGTACGAGCCAAAAATGCGTGTTCCTGCACCGCTACTCGCAGTACATGTCCAGCGAGAAGAAGCGGCTGGACAACGCGACCGACACGGGCGCCGAGAACACTGAGTCTACCCAAGTGTTGCTTGATCTGCTGTCATTTTTTAAGGTAAGGTTAAAACTGCTTTATCAGATCACCATACAAGCCTCATTTAATAAATAATCGTTTTCCTTATCGGCCGCTTATACTAATAATTGTGTTAGTTAGAAATAGACAAACCAAATTTAACTAAATAAGGCTGGTAAGCAGGTGTGGATTCAGGGATGGCAATTTGATTTAATAATAATCTTGAAGTCCGCACCTATGGGTCCTGTAACACACAAGTCTTATGTGTCATGCTTAAATGTTCCTGTTGCAAATTGCCGCATGCAGAACCAACTCGGCCAGTGTAGACATGCCTTACCTATACTTTACTTCTCCTAAACTTGGACAAAAAATATAATTTGATAATTTTACTTTATGTTTTTTCTGAACATGAAGTGATCTGACCAGTCTATTCTGACACCTAGATATGTGGAATATCATAACACAGTTCTTTTCTGTCAATTTCAGGCAAACCGCAACAGCTTAGATGGATACTTACTATACTTGCAAGGGGTAGTTTTAAAGAAGCTAGATCTGAGGAGTCAGGCAGTGACGGCCCTGCAGTCCGCAGTGTCCGCAGTCCCCATCCTCTGGTGTGCCTGGGTAGAGCTGGCGGGGCTAGCCAATGAGTATGATGCACTGGACTCCTTACAGTTACCAAAGCATTGGATGATGTATTTCTTTGCAGCGCATGCCTTTGTGGACCTGAAGTTGTCGGAACAGGCGCTGGAAGGGTATATGGCGCTGGCTGCTGCTGGGTTTGATAAGAGTACCTATGTTATAGCACAGATGGCTATCGCACATCATGATAGAAGGGGTAAGATATTCATAAACTTGCAGTAATAATATTTTCCACAAAAAAAAAGTGAAAAGGGTGTTGTCACATGTAAAATTTTAGATTGTACCTTAATAAAATTACTATAATAAAAGTCTATATCAGTATATCCAGTGAAGTACAAAAAAATTACAACACCTTTAATTTTAGCTAGCTAAAGTTTTTTCTATAATTAAAACAGGTATCAATTTATTCATTACATTTGTCTTCTCTTTGATGGCCTGATATTACGTAATTTTCCCTTTACTTGGTCCATGTAAGATGGTAATTTTATAAGTTGGAATCTTACTATAGGTTTCTACCTACAATTCGGACATCTTAAGAGTCGCCAGGACGCTCGCGTGAACTCGCGTCCCCATACAAACGTAGTTCAGCTCTCATTTTAAAACGACATGCTTTAGACCCACGAAATTTGGCATGGGCATTCTAGCAGTAATTCGTTTTCGTTGCTAAAAATTGTAATACAAAGAAAATATAGCAAAAATAAGTTTTGTATGTAAATCTGTATCTGGCTGTATTTTCTTTGTATTACAATTCTTTGCAACGAAAACGAATTACCGACAACGATCTATACTACTAGAATGCCCATGCCAAATTTCGTGGTTCTAAAGCATGTCGTTTTAAAATGAGAGCTAAACTACGTTTGTACGGGAGCTCGAGCGTCCTGGCGACTCTTAAAAAGCTCCTACTATATGCTCTTCTTGGCAGAATAATTAAATAGAAAAAATAATTATGTGAAAACTCTGTAGTGACAAAACATTATTTACTCACTTTCTATACATTATCATTCAGTATGTCCAATATTTTATAATCTCCTGTATATGTTACTTTATACCCTTGATTTGATCTGTGCTGCCACAGTAGCCTGCTTATAAAAACCTGTAAATTATGTTACAAAACAAAATTATTAAAATAACATGTACTATCATATGAAAGGGCTAATAGAGGCGGTTCTAAAAAATTAACTTCTTAACTAAATATATGGTACTTGGACGATGGAACTCTGGGAGGGATGGCATCTTCAGTATTAAATGACCTCAATACTATTACTCAGCGCTTCTCAGAAATAGGTCTCGTACTCAATTTTAATAAGTGTGAGGTTTTTATTTCAGAGAAGCTGTCTCCTAGCGCTCGGGCTGATTTTATTCAACATTTTGACCGCGTTACGCCCAATTTTACCCTTCAAACCCGTGAATCTCTTATTTTACTTGGCGCACCCATATACGAAGTTGGTATTTCCCCAGCCATAAATTCAAAATTAAATAACTTCCACGATGTTTCGAGCTTACTTTTCAAAATTAGCGCCCATATAGCCCTTTACATCCTACGCTTGTGCCTATTTTCACCCAAATTCTTGTATATCCTTCGCTGCTGCCCTATATGGAAATTCCCCAATCTAACCTCTACGATTGACAACACTCTAAAAGATTCAGTCTGCAAAATTTTAAACATTTCGTTAAACCCTCAATCCTGGTCCCAGGCTAATCTACCTATCAAATATGGTGGGTTGGGCATTCGCTCCACGGGGGATCTGGCTCTCCCTGCTTTTCTCTCATCTGTCCACAGCACCGTCACCCTCATCAGTGATGTTCTTAATGTCACTAATCCCCCTGATGTGGTAGTGGCGGGCTTGGCAGAGGCAGAGTCTGCTTGGGGAGCACGTTTCCCTGGAGAGAGCCCACCTTCAGAAAAAACTAGCCAAGCTGCCTGGGACTCAGTAAATATAAAATCGACCCACAAAACCCTTTTAAATAGCAGTTATAGCCCCATTGAGCGCGCTCGATTACTGGCAGTGTCTGAGCCGGAGTCGGGGCATTGGCTGCACGCTTTGCCGTCGAGGAACATCGGTTCCCTTTTGGACCCGGCTTCCCTGCGTGTAGCTATATGCCTCAGGCTTGGGCTCAAAGTCTGTGAACCACATCCTTGCTGCCGCTGCGGTAACCCAGTGGACGACTTAGGGCGCCACGGACTTTATTGCCAGTCGAGTGCGGGCCGATATTACAGACACACAACCTTAAATGGCCTTATTCGCAGAGCCCTTGGGACGGCAAACATACCATCCACCCTGGGGCCGGTCGGCTTGTCTGCGGCAGACGGAAAACGACCTGACGGTTGTACTCTTGTGCCCTGGTTTTTGGGGCGACCTCTGGCGTGGGACGTGACCTGCGTGGATAGTTGGCCCCTTCCCACGTCCGGCGTTCGGCCCAAAGGCCGGGAACCGCCGCAGACGACGCACAATTGCTTAAGTGCCGCAAATATGCTTTTTTGAAAAACAATTACATATTTGCGGCACTTGCAGTGGAAACTTTCGGCCCGTGGTCATCGGACACAAAAAACATAGTGAAAGATCTATCCAAAAAATTGATCGGTGTGTCTGGCGATCTACGGGCAGGTTCGTACTTCGCCCAAAGGCTGAGCTTAGCCATCCAGCAGGGGAATGCGGCTAGTGTGCTGGGGACGATGCCCCGGACTAGTTTAAGTTTTATAGATTCAATGTAGTATATGTGAACATGTATTTAGAATTATAATATGCTATTTCATCTACCTATCACATATTCTTCTTAAAAAATGTTTCATATCATCAATTCGTCACTAACTAAAAAGAAGCTGTTTCTTTCAGACGTGGATTCATCACTAGCCCTATTCCGCGAACTTTGCCAGATTGACCCATACCGACTGGATAACTGGGATGTGTACTCTCACCTGCTGTACTTGAAAGAGCGCCGCATGGAGTTGGCGCACCTCGCGCAGCGCGCCGTCTCTATTGACAAGTATAGAGTGGAGACATGCTGCGTGATCGGTTAGTCATCAAAATTTTAATATTGAACCCTATTTTGATTTGTTCAAGTTGAAAATCAAATATGCATCAGTCAATCGCAAACTAGAGATAATCGCATTGTAAAATCATTTTTCCCATAAAAATTTAAAATAAGCGCCATCTACTTTCTGTTTTTTAGTCTTCACAACGAACTCACAAGGTGGCGCTGTGCTTTGATTTACGTGCCTAACGTTTGATATGCCTTGTGGTCTCTGATATTAAAATATAAAAAAAAGATATTGTTATTTAAAATATGTGTATAAAAAGGGCCGTGAGAATAGTCGCGCAAAGTATTGCATAGATGGCACTGCGAACGAAAAAAAAGGCACCAATTACTTGAGGTTTTGAGACTCTACCATAGACGGTATAGATTTGCGTTACTATCTATAGGTTTTGTCCTCATGATCTTGAGACATGGGTTCAAGATCTCAGAGGCGCACAGGGTGGTCGTCCGCGCCTACGCTGTCTCTAGGGAGGGAACAATATCAATCAATTAACTTGTCGCGTCGGTGTCGTAAATAAACGCACTATCTATTTGACTTGTGTAGGTACTTATTGATTTTGTGCCAATTACCTACATCTGATAAGATGAGATCATAATTGAGTCCAGGGTCAAACGTTTAACCCCGGATAACAGAAGAGCGTCACCTCTCCTATTGAACTAGATTACGTCACGCTCTGTTTAACTTGCGTTAACTTGAACTATTTCTTTGAATTTATCATAAATTCATAAAGAACTTGATCATACCACAACCATACCGTGCCTAATTCTAGCCACTAGCAGACACGCCGACGGTCGGTATATACTTACTCATATAATCCCCTACATTCTCGCATTTTTAGTTAAATCCGCTATGTAAATAATCAAGTTTGATAACTGCTAATTAACTGGTATTCTACAAGGAACACATTTTGCTATTTGATAACCCAGTTATCAAATAGGTTTTTTCCGTCTTAAAACCCCAACAGAATCGATTTTCTCCGGAAAAAAAATAGATTTTCTTTGATAACTGGGTTCTCAAATTGCTGGTCCAATATCTTAATTTAAATATTGCCATCGTGACAATAAGTCTAAATTCCTGAGATGGGACAAAGCGGCCATCTCGGAAATAAGATATAAACAACTGTTTGGAGAAGAAAACCATGTTTTTCAAGCCATTCAAAGTTGTGCATCTTAGGCAAAGTTGTAGCAAGTGTCCGTATCCTGAAATCGTAACATAGAACCCTGTAATATTGGGCCAGCGAAGAATATCGGTTATGAAACTTGATTTACAATTCCAGGCAACTACTACAGTTTGCGAAGCGAACACCAGAAGGCTGTGATCTACTTCCAGAGAGCTTTGTCACTGGACCCGCAATACCTGTCCGCCTGGATCCTCATGGGGCACGAGTTTATAGAGCTGCAGAACTCCAATGCTGCTATCCAGTGCTATAGGCAGGCCATTGGTAAATATGTTTCCATAAGGGTGCTGAGATGGTATTAAGACGGCCGACGTGTACCAGTGTTTGCTGTCATTATAATATAGAGTGTAAGTTCATAGAAGGTTCAAATTGCTTTAACTCTACTCTGAAGTATTCCTTATGCATAAAAAAAAGATTAACATAAAATCACGTAGCTCGATCAGACGTCTAGTCAATGATTCCATTCCATAGATATAAAAGATAACATTTAACTAAATGACCAGAGGGCCTAACACAAACATAAAAAACACGAAATTTCGTCGCACTTGCTAAATTCTAGCGAATAAGACAGGTAACGAAATTTCAATTTTCGTGATAGACCCTCAATCAGGTCATGTGATTTTGTTTGTTACATTCTCTAAAGTGCACATTTACTATAATTTATTAAGCCGCGTATCGAGTGCGCGCGGCTGCCGCGCGAGCCATGTTCGACCGCGGCAAACCTGCGTTTTGGTGCGCGAGCCAAATTGAAGCGCACATTTTCATGTAGCAGGCGATCCGGAACAAAAATTCATTTTGTGCGCGGCAACCATGGACATGGATTGGGTACCATGTCGTAAACGGACAGCTGCCGCTTTTATTCTTAATGATTTGTTGCGATAATCACTACATTTACTGTTCCATAGAAACTGATTAGCGCCGTATAATTTAATTAAAGTACGACACTTTTCATTATCCACGTCTGTTGCCGCGCGAGCCAACTGAAATATATAAACATCCGTCCCAACTGCGCGCGAACATGACCCTGACGGTCCTTTGCCGCGCGCCCAAAAACCGACAATAAATGGTTGTTGGCGCGGCACGTTCTCGCGCGGCAATGTTCGAGCTGCCGCGCGCGTCCCCATGTAGCGCGGCCGCCACCCGCCGCGCGACCCAATGTTCGATGGTTTGCCGCGCGCAGTCGATACGCGGCTTAATAGTAAATAGCTCTCTATACTACGTCCCAATCGGGCGGGAGAGAAGAGCAAAATTTCATACAATCCGGCCCCCGTGAAAGTTTTGAGACCTATTTTTTACAAATCGTGCACAGACTGTGGTCGTATAGTAAAAAAAAAAACAATAATTTAAATTTATGATTATGATTGATATGTAAATATGTAGTAGATTAAGCTACCTTAACCCTTTCAATGCGCATAGCGTGAAGCACGCGACAGCATAGCTTCATATGGAGCTGTACGCAATTATTCATAAATGCATGTGCATAGTGGAAGATAAAAAAAAAACAAGTTATATTTAATCACAACAACCCACCTCCAATACTATCTAACTGGACATAGGGGGAAATAAATACATTTAGCTCAAAGGTTAACTGAAAAAGATCCCTCAACGGGGTAGGTTCGCCTTTACGAATGTAATGTTTTTCTTCTGTTATATTTTTCTTTTGTATGTTCAATAAAGTGTTTAATCCAAAGAAATATCTATTTATACCTATAGGGTACCTACAAGGTATACAAAATAATAATCTCTATTGAATTACTTAATTAGGTTCCTCATTAGTAAATTAATTTAAATGCGCAGCTTAAAAACAAATTAATAATTAAAATTAAATTAATGATTATCAAGTAATTAACATGGAGTACCGCAAGTAACGCATGACTCAATAATTTGTTTAGGTTATCTTAATTGATTTGTATGCAGATTCGTATCTATATTTGTTATGTAAATACTTGACCAGCATGTATAAATGCATGCTTGCAGCCTTTAACTATCTTGTATATGTATAATTAGCTAGGTATGTTTAACACAACCAAAATAAGCATAGTCCGATCCAAATTATCGCCGGTCCATATGAAGCTTGCAATCAAATAGAATCCTAATTTACAGAGTTATATAAGGCTTTGTTCTCGTAAATTGGTGTTAAACTAGGCCATATTATTTCAGATGTGGATCGTAATGATTATCGCGCTTGGAACGGTCTCGGCCAGGCTTACGAAATACTCGGCCTGAACGGCTACTGCATCTATTACTACTCAAGGGCGGCGCAATTAAAACCGGACGATTCGAGAATGCTGGTGTCTCTGGGGGAGGCGTATGAGAAGATGGACAAAATACCTAATGCTTTGAAATGTTATTATAAGGCGCACAGTACGGGAGATATTGAAGGAATGGCGCTGTTCAAGTTAGCCAAGTAAGTATTTCTTTTCAGCTGTAAGAACGGCTGTATAAATGTTATGAATACTAACCAATTGAAATATTGTTATAGGAACATTAATATTAACGAGTTCATTAATGTTGACATTAACGAGTTACCAACATTACAAAATCATAACAGCTTATAGTACAGAAAACATAGAATAACAATAGTACATTGTAGGGATGTCACGAATTTTCGCATTCGCATTCGTATAATGCGAATATTCGCATCATTTTTGCCATTCGTATCAACATTCGCATTCGCATCAAATGATGCGAATATTTTCCGAATGCGAATGTTGGCAGAACGCATCCTGTTTTGACCGCGCTGACCCGGCCGATGGTTATATGCTTGCTCATACACAGGAAGTGAAAACGACGGTATCACTTGACTCCTTTTGATCAATAATATATCCTGTTCTGTATTTTTGAACTATGGAAGTATAAAAATGATAAGCAAGATTAACTTTTTTGAATCAACTCCGTAACATTCGTATTCGCATTCGGACATTCGCATCCTGAATATTCGCATTCGCATTCGCGAATGTGAGAAAACGGCGTTCGTGACATCCCTGGTACATTGTGCAACATGGGGCGTAATATTCTTACGCCCCGAGTTACACACAATGGTTTTCATCACACTTGCGAGGAAAAAAAGCAAAGATAAATTCAAGAAAGTTAATTAGGCAGCAAAAGTTGAGAACGTACATGACAGCGCTCAGCCCCGCGCATGCGCCGTTGCTTAGCAACGCGGTACAAACATTCCGTGCGTTTTGTTATTACGACATATTTTCCGAACTAGAATAGCTAAACAACCAGATTTTGCAAAATTATTATAACAATATTTACCAAAATTAATGATAAATACTTTAAATATTAAAAATAATGAAGAAATTGAAACGTATAGATTGTGTGTGATGTAATTTTAGAATATAGCTAAATTTTAAAGATGAAATTAAACTTTTTGATTCTTTGGCTGAACATCATACCTCCTCAGTTCTGAAATGATGTACGATATCCGTTGCAAATTTTAAAACGAGAGTCATTACTCCCTTGGGGATAATATCTCACCATTACTCCCGCGGGAACAATTTAGGTCATTGTCCTTCTGTATACAGGCAGGAAATAACACCATTTACGAGCACGTGTGATGAAAAATAAAATTGATCTTAGGTACTGTCCCACTGCTGGGGTTTTCTTATGCGGCGCCAGAGTGATAATCGCCTTAGCCGCCAACGACTTGAACTGCATTTCGTCACTGTCACCACTCACGCGCCACCAATATTTTTTACGTCACTATGGGCGCTAAGTGAGATTTACCGCCCTAGGGTGCAGCGGCAATTCTCACTTCAGACCCAGGAGAAGACGTAAAATGCTGTACGCACCACGGGCGGTAATAAGGAAGGGCTCCGATAGCTTGTTTATGGCCCTTACCTTCGGTTCGGGCCACAATTGCCAGCGATATGAGCCCTTCTTTATTTTACCGCCCTAGGTACGTAATGTACTATTAATAACGCGCCATAGTAATCCTTAATTGATCGCGTGAAGGTTCATTTTAAACTGTAATATGCACTTCCATGGCAGTGTTTGGGGTGTACAACTTCACCGTTTTTTACTTTGGCGGCGAAAAAAAAATCTACAAACCCTCGCTGGCGTATCACGTAGTTAAACTTTACACTTCATCTCCTCTCGCAGACTGTACGAGAAGTCGAACATGCCAAACAGCGCGGCGGCAGCGTACACGGCGGCGTGCCAGGACCCCGCCAACGCGGGCAGCAAGGAGCTGCCGCCCGCCATGCGCTACCTCGCGCACTACTACCTACGCTTCTCGCTACTGGACCACGCAGCGCACTACGCCTACAAGTGCCTAGAACACGATACTGTGAGTCCTTTTTTATGCAGGATAGGTTAGGTAGGCGTTTGACCACGATCTCGCCTGATGGGAAGTGATGAATCATCACTAATGATGCAGTCTACGGTGGAGCACGCTTACCTATGAAATACGTAGGGGTTTCTTACAAAAATATATCTTGAATAAAGCCCATTAGATACCCCTAGGTGCTAGTTGTAACTTGGTTTCCCACAACACAACACAAGCTTCCTGATTAAATCTCTCATCTAATCTTCCTGTATTCTAGAAATACTTTAGGCGTTATGCTCAAAGAATCGTATCTTACTTCTTAATATATGTATCTTATTCTGTGCGGATGACACGCCTTGGCGTGTCATGAAATAATTGTTCACCGCCACAGCCAAGATTTCGAAAATGGAACACGCACCGAATCGGTTAATTACTAGTGTCCGACCGAAACATGTTTTTTTGCCGAAAACGAAGGTTCGGCTCTAGGTGCAGTTTCGGCCGAAACCGAAACTTTTATAGACATGTTAAAATCGTTGAGTCAAATGTCAATAAGCCGTTGTAACTTGTATAGGATAGGTGGTATAAAGAAGAACAAGGTTAGTAAGTTTTGATTGATCATCCTCCTAGTGTTCGTGCTGGCGTTTTCCCACGGACTCAACTGAGCCTGGGGTCCACTTGGTAACCTAATCCCATAATTTTTTTCTAGTTTATACATCACAACTTGTATTTTGATCCCTAAATTCGTTTTGGTTTGTAGAATTTTACATCGCTCTCATTTGTTATGTATCCGAGTTACGCATTGTGCGGTTAGATCTTTCAGCTTTTTTTTCGCGTGAAATAAATACAGAACACGAATTATTTTCTAAAAGGTTTCATATGAATAAACATAATTATGTAACTTTTTAACAATTGAAACATAAATTTTTACCCCCCTTATTGAAAGTATAATTGTCACAAGTCGACCATGTTTTCGTACATAGATTTGTACAAAAACATGGGAAACAGACAGATGTCTGACATCAGTTTTTTTACTTTGATATTTTTTTAGGATTTAGGATCTGCTACGTTAAAATTAGCAATCAAATAACCCACACGATTTTACGCTTGACCGATGTACAGCCTTGGCCAGAAGTATTGAGCATAGGTGTTTTTTGTTTACAATTTTGATGTTAAGCATTATTTCCCTATCCTAACAATGTACGGTAACGGTAAATGTTATATTTTATTTATAAATATAGAAAACTTCACTTAATAACACTTTCAAGGTACTTAAAAAATATGAAAACAGAAGGTACCAAAAATGTAAATTTAAGTCGGTGCGACATATTGCAAATATTCTATGCAGTTACTACTAACTTCAACAAAACATGCCTATTAGTTTAAATTAATTGACAAAATAACTTAAACAAAGATGGAAACGATGGACTAAACTTTCCAGTTTTGTATGAAAATCGCATTGGTGCTCAACACTTCTGGCCAAGGCTGTATTTTCAGAGTAAAATTACGATCAGTAAACAAAATAAAAATATGACAGTTTTGTTAGATATTTGGAGTTAAAGGTTTATAGCATCTATCTCTACGGTTAAAGTAATACTTTTTGTTAAAAAAAAAGTACTGAGGAATATATGAGTCGGAAAAACAAACATTTGTGCTTTATTAAAATTGGTATGTTTTCTTTTAAATTATGACTATTTTAGTTTTACAATCAATAGGTATTTAAAATAAATCGTCTAGTGTTTTTACTTGATATCTTCGTGTATCATTTTCATCGTAGGCCGACGCAGTTCCTTGGGCAGTCCCTTGCATGTACTCAAGAGGTTAATGTTAGATAAAATTAATACTTAAATGATATTATCATATTACAATTGATGAAATAATCTTCCAAATCACATGTACGCTGTTTTGATATTTAGGTATGTATTATAATTTTTAACCGACTTCAATTCCATTGAGGAAGGAGGTTCTGCATTCGGTTTGGTGTTTTTTTTTTATGTATGTTCACCGATTACTCCGAGACCCGTGGTCCGATTTGAGTAATTCTTTTTTTGTTGGAAAGGATCTACATCCAAGGTGGTCCCATATTAATATGGTGCTGTTCTGATGATGGGATCCATGAGGAATTGAGGGAACTCCTCAATTTTTAAAGGCACATGTATGGTGATTTGGGTCTTTTCTTAAGCAACTCAAGCATTTTCTCACGAAAACCACCATTTCGATGCAGTGGATCTGATGATGATGATTGTTTTGATGATAATGATGAAAGTTTTTTTTATGCAGGATTTTCAGCGATTACTCCGAGACCCGTGGTCCAATTTGAATAATTATTTTTTTGTTTGAAAGGAACTATACTCGAAACTGTAATTCAAGGCCAAAAAAGTTACTACAATGTTGCCACTGCAGTAAAATGTTTGTACAATGGAAGGGATGTTTACAAAAACAACATAACTGCTTAGAGTGGTTGACACTTTTTTAAGAACATTGTTAATCGTTTCAGGTGTCAACCAGTGTAGTCAGTTATGTTGTTTTTGTGAACATCCCTTCAATGGTATATTCCCTTTTTTATTAAAAACACGCTAACATAATTTATTTGTTGGTATTTTCAATCCTATAATTTAAAGAAGTAATTGTATTTACTTATTTTACATAAATAAAAGACGCCCTAATTAAACATCCGTGATTTTTGGTTGCAAAGCTGGTAAATTGCACTTGTATTACTTCGGGTATTCATAACATTTGGTACAATAATTTACGACTAAGTTAAGAACTACATCAAGTCAAAAACGAAACCTTATCGTGTTTAATATGTTCGTTAGAATCGTCTCCGTGTTAGTTTATTGTTGAAAGTAGAGTACAGTCGGCGACAAAAGTTCATACCTACCTTTTTTTTACAAAAACCTTATTTTAACTAGTAGCCCGCTTCGAACCGAGAACTCGTGATTTACATGCAAACGAGTGGACCAATATAACAAGACACTTTATGATGATTTTTTCGCGCCTTCTAAGCTCCATAACGCCTTGATCAATCTGGTCATATTTGAACACTCAAATTATATGATTTATAAATTACAAAACCGGTCAAATCAGCTTTAAGTGTGAACATCACATTAAAACATCGGTACTAATAATGCAAAGGTGAATGCGATTTCATGTGTTACATTTTCATATCTAAACTACTAATCCTATTTTGATGAATAGCGACGATATATATATTCTGATACACGTCTACTTTGTCAATAATCAGAAAAAGGCGGCAAATAGAAAATAAATGTAGACGCGTAAGATTGACCTTCCATATAAAATTTGAATATCGTGCCTTTTTACTGACACGGCGTGTGTACTTACGCGTGTGTACCAATTGAATTCCTTTATACTTCGGATTAAACCTTAGATGAAGAAGGATAAATAATTCAAACCGAACCACGGGCTTCGTTCGACATACGGATAGTCCCAACAATGTGTTAACAAACAAACATAGGACGCATGATTATACTTTCTGTACCTACTTGCCTTACAGTTAACGCATGGTCGAAACGAATGTATAACTACGTGCGATTCATACCGTATTAGATTAGTTATATAGTAAAAATAACAATTCACTGAACAAATCGCCTCGTTCATATAAACTCTTCCAAATTTGGCTTGGCACCGACTTCAAACATATCAGTTGGTAACGCATATAAATAATATAATGATTCATTTTATCCTTTTTGAAGTCGGTTTATCTTTTTTTTGTAAAAAGTTTTTTATCACTTAAAAACGTTACTGAAACAGAACTTGTGGACTGATTAAGCTCAATGTTGTAAGTTTCGGCGCGGCCGAAAGTTTCGGCCGTTTTTTGGCCGAAACCGATACTTGGGCCGAAACTTGCCGCAACCGAAACCGAAACTTCGGTCGGACACTATTAATTACCTACTCAACTTTTTTTTTTAATTTGAGTATTTTTTCTTTTCAGACCAAAGAAGCTGGTAAAAACTTATTAAAAACAATATCAGAGAAACGATTGACAGCGTCCTCGTCGCAGCCGCACTGCTCGCACGAGGAGCTGCCCGAGGCAGTGAAGAACGCGTCCGGCGTGTCTGTGTCCGCGTCCGCGTCCGCCGACAAGACGCCGCTGCCGAGCCCCAGCCCCAGCGCCACCCCCCACGCCACGCCCGACAACTTCTCCACGCCGATGTTCACCCGCCGGAACTCCAAATACAAAATGTGACCTACCATCGTCGGCGTCGTACACACTAATGTAAATAGACTGAATAATGTTAAGCCTCGAAACCCATCATGGACCCAATAAAAAAACTTTGTTAAAAAAATAAGTGTTTATTTTTTAACACCATTAATACAACATAACAGATCTTGGTGCTCAAATAATAAAAAACAATTAATGTATATTAATTTATAACTAATTAATAAATAGTAGTGCATTGATACGTAAAGATTGTTCGCTAATTAATTGATTAGGATTACTAAAAATGTTACCGATTTAAATCACAGACCAGAACAAAGCACATGATTTGAGAGCTTGTTTACGCTGGCTCAATGTTCACCTTAAAGCTTTACGATTAAAATTGATCATAGGTAAAAGAAAAATGATGATTTACTCCACACCTACAGTCAATATTGACTGTTCATTAATAGCCAACTTAAGGTATGCATTATGCATTATATGAATCGACCGATGATGTGAACTAATTATCGAAGTTGATACTTAAATGATTAGGCGTCAAGTACCGAACTTAATAATTTATAAATGACATCAATTTTAAAGACATCATGCGACATAAAATGAATCTTACAAATTAGATGACAATTACAAAAAACACATATCCTACTTTGTCATGGGTTACCTACTTTTTTCAATGGACATTTAAAGTAATCAATACTTGCTATATAATAGAAATACATACATATATCTAGATAAGATGGCATAGTCGGATATAAATAATTCATGATGATATACACGTACACGTTAATCAGGAAACAAATTGATAAAATATAATAACGATGTTAAGCCTCTAAAACTTCATAATGATGTGTAAATAAACAGTTCATCGAGATAATTACAAGTGGTACACGACCAAAATACTTAATGTGGAAATGTTTGGTTGCCGCGCCTACTTCCCTCCTACGTATTCTTAATTAATATCACCCCTACTAAGGATTAACATGTGTAAATTTGGTGCATTAAATTGGATGGAAACAGTAACATGTAGGTACTAAGCTCGCTTCCTGATGGCAGGCATGACTATGGAAATAAGGCCACTCCGCGCGCCCGATGACTCATCACACACGGCTTGTTGCCTAATCTTAATACTAATCTCGTTTTGTAGTTTCACAAACTAGTGTCTTATTGGTAAAATGACGCAATAACTGGAAATAGGTATCCTAGATATGTTTATCAGTAGGTAGTAATGAAATAGAAGGCTCTGGTGATTCTGCAACAGTTACGTTATTATGAACTGATAAAAATGGACAAACGGATATTTACAACGTATCTACCTATTATGACTCGACTGCTTCAAAATCTGACTAGATTGGCATTCAAGTTAGTGCCTCAAAAAGTGAAGAGTGTTCCAGCGAACAGGCTTGTCTCACCACGTAGGAGACCCTGCCAAACTTGTTTATGTTTAAGTATAGAAAATGGATTCTATTTGTTGTAGATCTTTTTTTTAATGCAGAATTTAAAAAATAACCACTCCTAGAAGCTCTACAACCTCATTAGGTTACAATTTAGACTATGATAGCGTGCACGTTAATAAAATATATATATATAATATTCTTCAAATACATGATATTTGCTGAGAAAATTATTTAATCACGAAAATTGCAAGCAGCGTGTGATAAGATCATAAGAGCATCGCGAATTGTGTCAAAGTATACAATAATTGTCACGACCTATAAAAACTAGCCCCAGTCAATCCTAATAAGGCCCTACTGAGCATTTCCTAACCACATAATGGACAATTTAAATTGAATAAATGGTACACAGCAACGCCTGTGCACTCACACCCAGATTACCTGATTGATTGATTGAAACTAAACCAGACAATACTACAATACTTTCACGACATTGACATACTTTCCTAATATACATATGAGAAACTTTTAAGGCATAAAGAGGCACTTCTGTTGCTAAAATTAAGCACATTAATCTAAGACTGATAAATAGGTGTAATGCCAATATAATATCACCGAGAAATTTGTATAAACATAATATACTTAATTCAAAAATGTATACTATAATAAATTTGTAGCTATTTTTGTGCTTTTTGTTGCATACATTTGTTCTTTATCTCCAACAGAATGGACAACCTTTTCAGAGAAAAGGATTCTTCGAATTTACGTAGGCCCCAGAGTTAGGTGAGGGCTGAAAAACAAAAAAATGGTTTTAAAGTAGGAAAACCCAAAACAGGAAGTGGGTTGGGTCAATTGGGTTTACCCAAGCTTGTTTGTTTTGAAACTCCAAATCGCCATTCACTGACTAAATTATCATTGAAATATATTATGTATGAGTCATTGGACTTACTGGTATGTAATGCCCACATAAATAAAATTGCAAATTTTACGCGTGTGATAAGAAGTTCTGTGAACTGTTATGCAAAAATACTACAACTTCCTCTGGATGATAACATGATAAGGCCCGACAAGCATGCTGTTCATTAACAATTGTAAATACACATAAATTAACATTCATAACATACTCTGACAATGATTAATTGCTCTTTAAAGGGTAATAATGTGTTTACTTCTTGAAGGGTTTTTTTATAAATAAAACATTATCAATTGTTTAAAATTGGAACACAAAGCCTAGTAGTATGATGAAGTTGTTAAGAAACATTATATGAATAATTTTATTCCCTTTTTTCACACACTGGAGTAGCTTGGTGATCAAGGGCCCTGGGGCTAAAAAAACTGGGACCCCTAAACTACACACACACACAGCTCTTTATATTCAATAAGAGATTTTACTAATCAGGTTTTAGAAGCCCCCAAGCTTGGGGGCCCCAGAGCAGTCTAGTGCCCCGCCTAGCCCTTTGGTATTACATATTATTCTTCCATGGTTGCTATTGTCAAGTCATTCATAAGATGATGTTTATTGAACTTGATAATAAAATTATGGTACCAGAAAAAAAAATTGTTTGCAGATTTGTACAGTCCATGTCAAAAATATGTTTCCACTTTTGCATGTTAAAATGTAAACATATTATCTTTGACGTCAACTGTACATAATCATGGTTTTTTAATGATCAGAAGATATAAACATTACAGAAAGTAATGATTAAAGTTAATTATCCTAACAAAACCTGAAAGATATACTGAACTGACTTACCATGAACGGATTGACTGGCACAGGGGCAGGGGTGGCACTCCAGCTCCCACTGAAGAAAGGGTTCTTATTGCCAAAGAAGTCATTGGTTGCACTTTGGAATGGATTCTTGCTACTGATGTTGTTACCTTCCTCTGCAAAATACAACTTTGTTAGTAGGTTAGTCACTAAACAATTAACAATAACTACAGTTTTATATGATCATCTTACATACCCATTGTTTTCAAGTTTTGCTGCCTTAATGCATGATCCAAATCTGCTAATGCTGCATAGCGATCATCTGCAAAAATAAATATAATAAATATTTTTAAACAAATGGATTAAAATAAAAATGTTCTTTATTTAGGTATAAACCCATTCTAATATACATTTAAAATGAAAATGAAATATAAAATGTTTATAGAGCCATTCAAAAATACTTAAGGTCTACTTACTACCAGTAGATGATGGTGGAGTGAATACTGCAAAACTCGGCGTGGTGGAAGGGGCAGACAGAAAATTGTTGTTTACATTATTATTAAACTGGCTACTGTTATAAATATTTGCAGTTGTAAAATCAACAGGAAAACTGTAACAAAAATATGGGCATTAAATCTAGTGTTTACTCAAGAATGTATGGAGGATAGAAGAATAATACTTACTCAGGTACTGGAGCAGGGGCGACGACGGGCGGCGCCGCGACCGGGCCGGGCTGTGGTAAGCTATGTCCCGGCCGGGCTATCTTCATACTGACATCATTGCCTGCAGACATAAAGCTATTCCCCACTTTTGCCGTATTTACGAACGTGTTATTGTTAACCATCGACTTCGGTGTGGGGCTCGCTATCGATATCAGCTGTGCAGAACTCGTTGAAGCATTTCCGCTTCTAGATTTAGACTTACTCTTTGATGATAAACTTCCGTTCGTAACAGTATTATTCGGCGGTGAATCGAGATAGTAACGTTTCTTCTCGTATTTGTCCGACATAAAATCTTTCACACTTTGTTCATCAGTAAAGTTCACACTTTCACCCTCGTATAGGCCTAACCAAACGCGCCTACAGTAATCATTTCCTCTCACTTTTATAAATTCTATCTCTTCCGGGGTAAATGTGGCCATTGAGATTGACTTTACTCGATGGGGAGGCGTAAGACCACGTCTGCAAAGAAATCGTGCAATTCAAATTATCTCAGTTTGTTGATCTAATTTCTAGCACAAAAGCAACAACACAATAACGCACAAAATAATACTTACAGCATTCCCGAACATTTTGAACAAACGAACGAACCGATTGTAACATTAACGTACGTAGGTCCTCTTTGGTTGCAATCTAAACAATATTTGTTTCCATTAATCGATATAAGTTCACGTAAAATTTCTAAATTCTTGTCGTCTTGCTTGCGACGGTTTGCAGCCATTTTTGTAATAGACAGACTAAAAATAAATAATAAGAAATGCCAAATCGCAAGATCCACTTGCCCTACGAACCACAGAATATGTTGTCAAACAATAAACTCTAGTACCAACATAAGGAAAAACACGAACTAAAATTTAAAACGGCTATTAGACATTGCAACCTGCAGGGCCCAATCTGTTGTGTACCCTGCCTCTTCCTAACCCTCCTTCAGCTCCCTACGGGCCCTACCTTCAATTACACCTTCCAACCTGACAGATTGGGCCCTGCAGGTTGCAATGTGTAATACCGCTTTAAATGACGTTCATACTAGCGCGTTCGTATTCGTATCGGGGCTCGTTGATTATGCCGCCTGTACACTCTCGCCGAGACACACCGAGACAGGCCGAGTGCGAGAGTGTACATGGCTACGTCTCGTGGGTCTCGCCTGCTCTCGCTCCCGTGTCGGTTTTTTGCGCCCGAGTCAAAGGGTCTCGCGGGGAACGCGAGAGCGTCATGTACACTCTCGCGACTCGCAGTATCTGGCGCCGTGGGAAATTTGAAAACAAGCGTGCTGCGTCGTGTGCGCTAGTAGAGTATGTGGTATACGGCATCTGAGTAGTATGTGGTATACGGCAAAAATGGCGTGAAATAACGAAAACGAATTAAATTTTCTAGAAATGTATCAATCGGAAACTGTCTTGTGGCATCCGAGACATCAGTATCACAAGGATAGTAAAAAAAAATAGTTTTCTAAGAGTGTAAAATATGTACATATAGTTTGGCCAGAGTTTGTTCCACTTCAAGCATAGACAGGGAGAATCATACTGTCTTTTTCTAATGCTAGTACTCTCACTACTAAAAAAGGGATGGGTATAGCATTTACTCTGACTGTTACTGCGCTTTTGGTTTGCCAGACTATATTTATAATAGCTCTAGGTACAAAGAGCAACATGGCAGTAGCTAGTGAGACATTTACGTTCATCTTCTCTGCCTTCACAACTGTGACTGAACTGAACGAGAGTGTACATGGTGGCACTCGGACAATCGCCTCTCGCCCGAGACACTCGCCGAGTGCTCTCGCGCGAGAGTGTACAGGCGGCATGAATTGCGCTCGCGTCCGAGAGTTGTACCAGGGTCGCGTTTTATAAAGTTACAATTTACGATTTCGCTGTTTGTCTCTCTCTCTAGCACACATATTGGATAGAAAGAGAGGCAAAAAGCGAAATTGTAACTTTATAAAACGCGACCCAGGGGGGTACAACTCAAAGTAAATCTGTCAAAAAATTTGAGTTTGACACGACGTATCCGATACGTTTGCATAAAAGCGGTATTACACATTGCAACCTGCAGGGCCCAATCTGTCAGGTTGGAAGGTGTAATTGAAGGTAGGGCCCGTAGGGAGCTGAAGGAGGGGAGGAAGAGGCAGGGTACACAACAGATTGGGCCCTGCAGGTTGCAATGTGTAATACCACTTTAGGGTCGCCACACACCTAGCGGTTTTCCTCGCGGAATTACCGGAAGTAGCGGAAATTTGTCTATGGTAGCGGAAATTTGTCTATGGTAGCAGATTTTTTGTATGGAAGCCATAGACAAATTACCGGAAGTAGAGGAAATTCATAGACAAAATGCTTAATTTGTCTATGAATTTCCGCTACTTCCGGTAATTCCGCGAGGAAAACCGCTAGGTGTGTGGCGACCTCAAAGCAAGCATTAACTAGAGACCGCACACGTGTACCCCCGTATGGGATAGATATATAGATGCCCATAATCACTTCTACAGCATTAAACAGAACAATTTACCAATCTTTTCCTTAGCCGACACAACTTTCTAGGAAAACTAACAGCTTTTCTCGTAGCAATCACAGAAATTCTTGAAGAAATCGCGCATTATATCTGTTTGTTACCCTCCACTGCTAGAAGTAACGCGTGGAGGGTAATAGAAACTATGACAAGGACCAACGATAATAGCACCTCTCTGCCGTATCTATTGAAAGTGTAATAAGACCATCCCGTTTTATCTTGGTATTATTAGTTCCGTGTCAGATCTATGGGTGGTATATCTATGGTGGCGACCCTTAATCACAGAATAATATAATAGTATTTCATACAGAAAGTCATCTCCCGTACAAAATCAGTGTTTGACAGAACTATAACAGATAAAAGTTGACAGATGACGTTCCCATACAATGTGAATGTTTTGCATTCCAACAAAACATATATTATGTACTAAACAAACACATAACGTCTCTATAATGAAGAAGAATGCGTATGAAGCTTTCCTTAAAAACGCTAAAAACATACCTTTTTTGTCGTTGATTACCGTGTTTTTCTCTATGGCCCAGCTGGGATGTCCGCTCGCGCTTGACCAAAAGCGAGCTGTCATCCTCTTCGTTTGACGTTTGTCATAGCGTCTTCAACAGCAAGGCACTTGCTGAGACGTTATGTGTTTGTTTAGTACATAATATATGTTTTGTTGGAATGCAAAACATTCACATTATGTACATTGTCAAACACATAACGTCTCTATAATGAAGACGTGTTTGATATCTGCTGGTTGAAAGAAAAACACCCATACGCTATGTGAATTCTCTATTGAATGAGATGTACATAATATTAAGATAAATCTCTATTAATGGCTCAAAAAGGCACATGCCCATTAACAGTTAAATTGAGATCAACAATCACACTAGTTACTAATTGAGATCAGTTTCAATAAGTAGCATCATAGTCTTAGTTATGTAATTATGATGCTTATAGGTAACATAAAACAATCAATATAAGTATTGAACATTGCAGCAAACATTTTGCAAAAAAAAATAATGAAACATAAAATTATATTTCTCACTAAATTAAAGATCAATTGTAATCAAATATTAACCATGTTCAGACACTGGTAAAATGATTATGTAGCATATCAGTGCTGAAATTATTTTCAGGCATTTGCACTGCACGATAGTAGTGGTTCTTGAAAGTCTGGAAACACTTCCAGTTGCCTCTTTCTAATATCTCATCTATTGATCTATTATCTAGCCAGCCTTTTGAGGCAACGGCTGATCTTACACTCCCTGGTGGCGCATCAATACCAGCCTCTTTGAATATAGTTCTTATCCATCCTGCAATATTAGTTTTAGAGGCTGACTTAACACTTCCAGTTACCGTTATAAATAAATCATTAAGATTTTGTACAGTGGAACGTCTAGGTTCTGATAAAGTTATTAGTAGTCTTATGTGTTTGACCGGACAAATCTTTTCTTCAGAATGGGCAGTTAAACACCAACCAGACTGTCTTCGGGTTGATGAGTCGGTCTTGGATCCGAAAGCCGGCCACAAGATAATATTGTCATCAGACTCTATAAGACTTTCTTTAGATATTTGTAGTAAAGTCAAATCATGTACTCTTCTGCCTGAAGCTAACAATAATATTATTGCGGTTCTTCTAGCTATATCAAATAAGGTATTTTTAGTCGTAGTTAACAGCAGCCATTCATACAATACCTTGGTATCCCATATAGGGGGTTTCTGAGCTATTGGTTTAGCAGAAGAAATAGATTTTAAAATTTGTTTAATTAGAAAATTTTTAGATAACATCTCTGAATTAGCACAATAGGTTGCTATCGCTGATTTGTGTAATAGTATTGTATTATATGCCAGCTTGTGCGTCAGATGTAAGTTTGCTAGAAATCTTGCCACATCATCTCCACTTGGAGATTTGGTATTTATATTATTCTCAGTACACCACTCTGTCCATCTCCTTATTGCTGGAGCATAAGTGGTCAAGGTTGACGATCTCCAACTCTTTTTTAGAAGTTCTTTCTCTTGAGTGTTCCATCCGGATATTTGGTTACTCCACCCCCAATCTTCCAGGCCTGTAGCTCCAGTTGATCTATTTGGGGAGGATGGTAACCTGTGGTCCTGTCCACCAGAACTCTCCTTAGGTTCGGTATCGGTAGTGGATTGTCTAAGCTTCGTGCCCGAAGATCCGGCATCCAGTAGCATTGTGTCCACATTGGTACAATCAGTATGTATGTGCCCGAGGCTTTGTTCAGGTGTTGCAGCACCTGTGGCATTATGTTGGGAGGAGGAAAGATCCATCCTAGCCGGTACTTCCACAGACGACTGAACGCATTGCAGAATTCGGCTAAACCATCCCTCGAGTCTAGTGTTACATACCTTGGTACAACTCTTGTTCTTGCAGATGCGAACAAATCGATTTCTGGAACTCCCCATTTTTCGAAAATGGCCTCCGTGGCCTCTGGGAGCAAATGCCACTCTGGAAGAGACTTTCCTCGTGACAAGCGGTCTGCAATACTGTTGTACCTTCCCGGAAGGTAGCAAGCCGACAGTGAAACTTTCAGCTGGTCGGTAAGTATCAGCAGTCTGGTTGTTAGGCTCAATAGTAGTAAGGATTTCGTGCCCCCCTCCTTCCTGATGTAGGCAACGAGGGTGCGATTGTCGGTCTGGACTAGTATATGAGCACCGCCGAGGTGGTCCTTTTGACTCTTTATTGCAGCATATACTGCGTACATCTCCTTGAGATTTGAGTGCCATGACCTCTGCTTCTTGTTCCACGTTCCTGACAGGTGAAGCCCGTTTAATTGGGCTCCCCATCCCGCATCCGCTGCGTCTGTGGTCAAGAAGTGAGTTATGTTGTCCTTTTGTAGAGGCACTGAGGCATGGCAAAGAGCATTTTTCCACCATTGTATCTCGGCCAGAACATCTGATGGAATCGTCTTCTTCTGCCTTGGCCTGTTTTGGCAAAACTGTCTGAGAAATATCTGCATTTTTCGACTGTTCAGTTGACCTCTGTGTACAACTATATTGGCGAAGTTCAAATGGCCAAGAAGGGTCTGTGTTTCTAGAAGTGAACACCTGCCTCGCTTCTCTAATTGGACTAGTTTGTGTTGAATCTTTAACACTTTTTGCTCCGGTAATGATTTTTTGTTTTTCCGGGTGTTCCAATACAGGCCCAAATACTCTAGATTCTGAGTTGGTTTTAGAATTGACTTTGAGTAATTTATGTTCCAACCTAGTTGCTCGAGAAGAGTCACAACCTCCGCGGTTTGAGACTCCAACTCTGAACAGCTTTGGTTTGCCAACAGGTAATCGTCTAAATATACTAGAACTCGGTAGCCTCTGGCCCGCAGGACTTCCGCTGTCCAGTTTGAAAGGGCCGCAAATGTTCGGGGTGCCGAAGAGAGGCCGAACGGCAAAGAAGTTAGCTGTAGTAGTTCCCCTTTGTAGAAAACTCTGAGGAATCTTCTGTGTGAGTTCAAAATTGGGACATGGAAGTAAGCCTGTGACAGGTCTATTTTGATCATGTAATCCTGTTCTTGTAAAAATTCTGGAACCGTTGCGTGTGATATCAGCTTGAACTTTTTGGTTGAGACATGCAAGTTCAGACCTCGCAGGTCGAAAATTGGTCGGACCCCACCATCTGCCTTCTTGACCAAAAACATCTTTGAAATAAAACTTGGATTTTTGGTCGGTGGGAGCTCCAAGATCTTTTGGTGTTTTAGCTGTTCTATCACTTCTGTCATTTCCGGGGATACTTTTGTTGAAAATCTTTGTTGTTGGTATTGTGTTGGAAATGTCAGGGGGGGTTTGGTCTTGAAAGGAATCCTTGAACCAGTTACAGTTTTCAAAATGAACTGATTTGCTCCAAGTTGCCTCCATGTGTCCTTGTAAAATTGTAGGCTTCCCCCCTGAAAGGTCTGATTGTCACTTCTTCTTGGCGGAGGTGTTGTTAAAGTGAAAGGGCTTATTTTGCTTGTAGCCCTGTTTCTTATTCTTTTTGTCACGCTTTTGATTACTGTAGTAATTCTGAGTTTCTGAGTGAACTCTCTTAGAGCTTGAACTTTCATATTCCTTTGCTGGCTTTTCAGACTGCCTTGTATTGTTAGAGCCTGAAGGCGCTTTCTTTTCTTTTTCTTTGATATAAGTGGGAGTATTTAGCCACACCTGAGTACCTCCCAGAGACTGAATTAGAGGTGCCATGGCTTCGCGACTAAAAAGAAACTCATTACTTGGTGGGAGATTCTTCAAACTTGTCTTAAGGTTTGGGTTTGTTACCTCATTGAGGATGCGATTACGGCGCACCTCAATGCATTCTGTCCGCTTACCAGATATTATTTGTAATGTATTCTCATAATTTTTGTAGATCGCTGAGCCATGTCCAAAAATTGACGATACCTTCTCATATAAGGTATTAGCATTGAGTTCATTGCTACCCGACCAGTCAACTAGTTCTTGTAAGCCTTCTTTTAAGATATTTCTATTTGTAAGGACTGCGTTGGTCAGGCCTGCTAACACATTCTCAGTTGATGCAAGATAATCTTTGCCCTTATTGAAGTGCATCAACTCCTCATTAATTTTCAATTCAACGAATCCAGGAGTAGCTAGCACTGTTTTCAATGAGTTCTTGTAACGAACTGCCTGCCATGCCGGAGAATTAAATTTATGTAGCTTTTCTAGAGCTTTCAAATTCTTTGGCTCTGCTGGCTGAATAACCGTACCCTCTTTAATCTCCGTATTAATTTCACCTAGATCGATAATCTTTTTTACTTGACGTTGCGGCACCAAGGAATCATCAAATATCTCACAATGATTTGACGGTCCCTCATCACTGGCCGCTTGCGAGTGCATTAAAAAACTTGTTAAGTAACTCACCTGGTTAATGATGGTATCAACCCTCGGGTCATAAGCTACCTGCGGATACTGCCCGCCGTGAGCTTTCCGCGGTCGCTTGTTAGGAGGTTGCGTCGACGTTTCATCTTCCGAGGAAGACGACGACTCCTCCGAGGATTCCGAAGTCAATGAGTGCCTCACTTTCTCCGGGGCGGATTCCGCATCCTTCCCGTTATCAGAGCTCATTTTCACCGAAAATCACCTTGTTTTTCTGTATTTTCAATTTATTTTCAATGTTTTCACGAAAAAAAGTGTCACTTTTAGCGGGAAAACATACGCTATGACAAACGTCAAACGAAGAGGATGACAGCTCGCTTTTGGTCAAGCGCGAGCGGACATCCCAGCTGGGCCATAGAGAAAAACACGGTAATCAACGACAAAAAAGGTATGTTTTTAGCGTTTTTAAGGAAAGCTTCATACGCATTCTTCTTCATTATAGAGACGTTATGTGTTTGACAATGTACATAATATTCCCTTTTGAACCACTAAGGTTGACAAGTATTATTGCTGGACCTGCCCCAATCTGCCTCAATCTTCCTAATCTATCAGTAATTTTAATACAAAACTAGATAAATGTGAAATTTATTACCTTATTTGCCCAATCTAATTATTATTTTAATACAAAACTTCTACTATAAACTACTTAAATATTTTATCTTGTCTATGGTCATGCCGCAAATAAACAAAAGGGATTTTGACAACCCCGAAAACGTATCCGGTATGTTCCGAGGTGGTAGCTGTCATTTCGTGGAGATGAACCCCCCTGCCTTAGGGTCGCCACACACCTAGCGGTTTTCCTCGCGGAATTACCGGAAGTAGCGGAAATTCATAGACAAATTAAGCATTTTGTCTATGAATTTCCTCTACTTCCGGTAATTTGTCTATGGCTTCCATACAAAAAATCTGCTACCATAGACAAATTTCCGCTACCATAGACAAATTTCCGCTACTTCCGGTAATTCCGCGAGGAAAACCGCTAGGTGTGTGGCGACCCTTAATACCGCTTTTAGAAACTTTGATTATTAAACCAATCGGATGCGACACGCGCTCTCATTTCTATCGGAAAAAGTCTGCCGTTTTTTGCGGGGGAGGGGAACGTCAAATGTATGCGAAACGTCAAAATAGCCACGTCAAATAAATGTCAGTCCATACAATGAGTATGACCACTGGTCATACATTTTCGGCAGAGAGGAACGCCTGTCAATGGCCACTCCGCTTGGTTTAAAGCTCTATATTTAGAAATGTTGACATTGACGAGTGACGTTCCAATACCTTTGTTTTTTAGCATTTTTCGTAATTGAAAATGAACCTAGATTATCTGTGACCTAGATCCATAGATTTACTATATACAAGATGTGCTACCGAGCGACCGGGGGTATGAGAAACACTATCATGACGTCATACTGTGCACAAATATGGGGTTGCCAGGGTAGCAAAAAAAAAATTCCACTAAAATGTCGTCGAAACCGTTGCAAGTACTTGACTCCGTAGTGGCTGCAATGAATGAGTCGCCATTTTGACATAGGATCATAACATAAATAATCGCGAAAATAATTAGTCTCGAGCTCTCGAGTCAATAGAATGCTGCATTTCGGTGTTGCACAAACTGGGTTGTTGAAATTTAAACATTACTTTTCATTATTGACGATTTAAATGTTTTATTTGCATAACTTGGCTTTGAATGCAATTTGCCAATTTACGCTTACGAGTATAAGAGGGTGTACAAATGACTTTTTTGAAATCGTCAAGTTTTGGGTAATTTGCGTGAAGAATCACGAGGACTAATGATTAAAACAAGAATAAAATGATCCGAACATCTTTATACAAATTCACACAAGCTAGTATCTCTAATATCCAACCTCCTTTTAAGTCTTTAGTTTTAGAAACCCTTCAAATAATAACAACGTCTAATATGTCATTAATTTTATTATCAATGAATTACAGCGATACATGTAAATAAATTGAGTTTATTTTATTGGCGACGAGATAGACGCCGAACAATTCGCGCAGCTTTTGAGCGTTCAACAAGCGCAACAAGAACAAATATTAAAAATTCTAAGCATCGCACTTGCGAACACCGCGACACGAACAGGAGCTAGTTCCTCACACCCGGACACAACGAACAGCGTGACGAGCGCCAACACTTCCGTGCAGGAATCTAAATTTTGCAAGTTTCTTCGTCCGTTGGAAATCTGCAAATATCAAATTGCTTGAAATACCCCTATATATGGGGAAATTTTTAGGGTATTTTTTCTTCTTGTAGGCAACCCTATAAACCGACCGATTTATTGGACTTGTATAATACTAGGCTGGCTAATCGTATATCTGTACTACGCAATTTGACCGGTTTGCATGTCAAACGTCACGAAGTTATTTTGAAAATCATTTACAGATTTTTCGTGTTTTAACTAGTTTTTTTATGATACAACTAATGATTTAACTCAGCAACTTGGTTCTTGTGAGATTTGAGATGGAAATAAGTGATCAAAATACAGAAAACTTGTACTTACGCATGAAATGTAAGATTTGCTTCTTTTTGATCGGTTCGGCTTTTGCAGACAAATACAGAACATCCCACCATTGTTTAAAGCACAATCAAACACTACACATCTGTTATTTGGCCGCTCATGTGCTAGAAACAAGTAATTAATGAGTAATTATTCGACAAAACCTTTGTTTACTTTTCGTCATAACACGACCAATTTGTGTTGTTCACTTGAGCAGATCAAAGTATGAAGTGTGCCATAACCCGACCATGAACAAAAGTCCGGTCGGTGATAAGGACAACACATGATACTCTTTTCTATTTCCTCTTGTAGGAATCGCAATTAGGCTATCTTTCTCTTTCAATGTCAAATAAAAGCGTGTCAGGCCCTTGCCTAGATCAAAGAATATAATGAAAAAAAAGCGCGGGAAACGTGAGACGCGGCGGTTGTGTTTCTGTTTTTATCGTTATATTAATTTAGTTTATTATAGGATTTAGATCAGGAAAGTGGTAGTTTGTACATAATTTAGTTCGTATTTTCTGTAAATATTATTTTTCTATTATATAAAGTGTAGTTACTACATATCTAGGTAAGTTTTTGTACATATTTCGATGGGGGATGATCCCCCTGATCCTGGAGGCGGAGGCCTCCAGGATGTCGGCATGTACGTTGAGATAGACTCTAGTAACATGGACACGGACACTTCTGTGTGTAGCAGAAGTGATCGTAAAAGAACTAAGGTTTCAAGAAGATGCAAAAAATGTAATAAAAAGAATAAGAGGAATAATGTCGGAGAATTTTATTATACATGCGATTGTCAAACTCAACAGTTAGAAAACGAGAATGAATCAACCCAACCTCACTCAAATCAGTCTAACTTCGACTCTGCAAATAAAATAGATTCTTCTGAAAAAAGTAAACCAAACAGTAATATTAATACAAAGGTTGGCAGGAATTTATTTACACCCTTGGACGTTGCTCCCTATATTGTACACGTACAATTAAAACAAACAGAAGCGAACTCTTCCCTGCATCCAGTCTCCTTTGGTAGATTTTTGGTAAAGCATGGCTATAGGAATATTATTAACGGAAGTTTGAAACGTATTGGCAGATCTAGAGTAACAATGTCTTTTTCAAATCATATAGATGCCAATTTATTTGTAACAGATGCTCGTCTCCCTTCAGAAAATTTATTGGCATACATACCATCCCTTTCTGTGACCCGCATGGGTCTAGTTCGGGGTATCCCAGCACAGTGGTCAGAGGAGGAAATTTTTGAAAACATTTCTATGCCTGATGGGTGTGGTAAACTATTGAAAGTGAGGCGTTTAAATCACAAAGTTACAGTTAACGGATCGGTTTCTTGGCAACCATCTGAAACAGTGGTTCTTACCTTTGACGGGCAGATTTTACCAAAGCGTGTATTTTCTTGCTACAACTCTCTTGCCGTGGAATTATACATATTTCCAACAATCCAATGCTACAATTGCTGTAAATTTGGGCACACAAAAACACACTGTAGGTCCAAACCTAAATGCTTCAAGTGCGGGCAAATGCACCCTGGTCATACTTGTTCAGTGGAAGAGGAGGATGCCATTTGCTGCTTATGCAATGGCTTTCACTTCGCCACGAACAGGTCATGTCAAGAACATAAGAGACAGAAGGAGATTAAAATATCCATGGCTACTAAATGCATTACTTATGGAGAGGCAGTTAAATTACACCCTTCAGTTTATAAACCATTTGCAGCTGTCCTTATGACTCAACCTCAATCCCAGCCTCAATTGTCAAGTCTTCCTGGCAATGTTCGTAACCCATCACCAGGTACCTCAATGCAGTCCCTTAGTTATAAAAAAACTTCTTTTAAGAAACCACGTTCTGTCAAGAATACTACTAAAGGTTATGACGTAGCAGCACATAATGCTCTTGTTAATGAATTTTCCTTTCCAACTTCTCCAAACGGCTGTGCATTGCCACAGGATTCTCACAAAGAAGAGAGTGAAGAGTCCGTAACTGAGGCTATTGAACTGCTAATAAATGCTTTGTCTAGACCTGTAAGCTTACCGTCCCACGTTGCCCCTAAACTCGATACACTTGCTCATGCAATTAAAAATAATGGACAGAATTCTGCAGTGGAACTGCAGGAGCATAATAAATAAAAAATCGGATTTAATTTTTTTATTGAATAAATATGAACCAATTGTTTTTGCCCTCTCTGAGACATGGCTTAGGCCTGGTGCTCTCTTTAGGGTTTCTGGCTATACATGTCTTAGAGAGGACCGTCCTGACGGGTTGGGTGGAGGAGTAGCTTTACTCGTCAGGAATTCCATCTCTATTTCACCTTTTCATCTTCCTTCTCACAGTGATGATTTTTCAATTGTTGCTGCCATTGTAAATAACATCTGCATCATGTCTGTATATATTCCCCATCCATCATCATCCATTTTTCATGAGCTCGAGCTAATAATTTCTTCTCTTCCTTCACCAATGTTGATTCTAGGTGATTTCAACTCGCATCATCAGTCCTGGGGCAGTGGTATTTCCAATTACAATGGATATCAAATGTTGAAGATTTTAGACGATAATAATTTATGTGTCTTAAATACCGGTTCTCCAACACGCCGATCAGCGCCTACAGAATCAGCTAGCGCTGTTGATTTATCCATTTGTTCAACTGAACTTTCAACTTCACTCACCTGGAATACCCTGGAGTCAACATTTGGCAGTGATCATCTTCCTATATTAATTTCATTTCCTTCATCTGTACCGCCGCCTCCTAGGCCTAGCCCTAGGCTTAAATATAATTTATGTAATCCAAATTGGAAAAATTTCAAAAGTCGGATAGAGGAGAAATTGTTAGATTTGCCTAGTTTAGATGATAGTGATATAGTTAGCTGTTCAGTTGCTCTTGCTCGGGTGTTTACAGAAACAGCTGATGAAATATTTCCTGTAAAAAATAGTTCAACAGGTAAAATTCCTTCTCCCCCTTGGTGGGATAATGATTGTTCCCATGCAATTAGGGAACGTAAGGAGGCTGAAAGACGATATTGCCATTCAATGACAAATGAAAATTTTGAATCTTATACACAGATTGCACGTAATACAAAAAAGTTGCTACGTAAGAAAAAATATGAGGGATGGAGACGATTTTGTGAGTCTCTTAACCCTAATGTAAAGCCCTCCATAGTATGGAATAATATTAAAAGATTTAAACATGCCTTCAATGAACCCTCTAGACACACACTGCCCCCTAACCTTGCCCAACAGTTCATGAATAAATTAGCACCTCCTTCAGTCCCTGAGGAATATGTCTTTCATCCTCTTTCTTTTTCCTATAACCCTTTTAACTATCCTTCTTTTAATGGCCCTTTTAAAATGGAAGAACTAAAGGGTGTATTAAGAAATTTGAAAGATACTGCACCTGGTGAAGATGGAGTCCCTTATTCGTTTCTGGCAAATGCAAGTGATGGCATACTTTCTTATTATCTTCACATTATTAACTCCGTCATAAAATCAGGTATAGTCCCAGATTCCTGGAGATCACAAATAGTTATTCCTATTCTAAAACCCAATAAACCAGCTTCTGATGTTTCCTCTTATCGTCCAATTGCTCTTTCTTCAGTATTTGCTAAGGTTGCTGAACACCTAATTAAAAACAGATTAGAATTTTTTGTTGAAAAAAACGAGTTATTATCTCATAGTCAATTTGGTTTCCGGAAAGGCAGATCGACTTATGACAGTCTAGCCATATTCATCTCTGACATTCGATTGGCCTTTTCTACAAATGCATCAGTAGTTGCTGCATTTCTTGACATCAGCGCTGCTTATGATAATGTTTTAATATCCGTATTACAAGTTAAAATGCATAAGTTAGGTATACCAATTATGTTAACTAATTTCATTATAAATTTCTTATCTCAAAGGTGTATTAATCTTCTTTTGGATGACAGCAACAAAATATCTCATTTTGTGTGGAAAGGACTTCCTCAAGGTTCTGTACTTAGCCCATTGCTATACAATATTTACACATATGATTTAGAATCATCTCTTAATGGTTCAGTAAATGTCTTACAGTATGCTGATGATTTATTATTGTACTCTGCAAATCTTTCTGTTGAACAGGCCAGTCGAACCATCAGTCGCTCTTTAAATTTGTTGAAGTCATGGTTGGATTCCAACGGTCTTGAACTTTCTGTTTCTAAAAGTGTGGTAGTTCTATTTACTCGAAAATTATTTCCTCCTCTGATCAATGTGCAATTTGATAACAACCCCATTTCTGTAAAAGAAGAAACTAAGTTTCTGGGTGTTATTCTTGATAAAAAATTAACAGGCCTTCCACATTGTGATTATATAGTCTCTAAATGTGAGAAAAATATTAATATCCTTAGGTGTGTATCAGGAGTTTGGTGGGGTGCACATCCATTTTGCTTAAAACTTATGTACAACACCCTAATAAGGAGTATTTTAGATTATGGCACCTTTTTGCTTGAACCAGGAAGTGTGGCTGGTTTTCAGAAATTAAATAGTATTCAATCTAAAGCTCTTAGGGTTATCTGTGGTGCCATGAAATCTAGTCCAATTAACGCAATGCAAGTTGAGTGTGTTGAACCTCCACTTCATTTACGACGTCAATACCTTTGTGATAGATATGTTATCCGGTGCTCACAATTTTCAAATCATCAGCTCTGGAGTATCCTGTCCAACCTTTTACTTCATATAACTACTTCCAACTATTGGAAACACAAGAGCACACCTTGTTTAATTAAAAGTTTTCAAAAACTTAAATCAATTTCAGCCTCTACTGTTAGTTCTTCAACTTTACCTATTTTCCAATATGAGTTTGATTCTTTAACACTAGTTCCTTCAGTTTTCCTTAACATTGGTATTTCAAAGAATGACGTGGAACAAAATCAACATTTTCTGGGTTTTCTTGGAACAGATGGCCAGGATGCTCATCATATGTACACAGATGCATCTAAGATGTCAAACAATGGTTGTGTTGGTGTTGGAGTACTTCATACTCAATCTAATATATATCAAAAAATAAAGTTGCCTCCGGAATCATCAGTGTACAGTGGTGAATGCTTTGGCATCCTGAAAGCAATAGAATTCATTATTATTATGCACCTTAATAAAACAATTATATTTTCAGACTCTTTAAGCGCACTTCAAGCAATATCTAGATTCCCATTCAAATCTAAATCTAATAATCCAATTATTTATCAGATCCGCAACTTATTGTTAAAATGTCACCTTAAAGGATATTCTGTTTCCATTGCCTGGATCCCAGGTCACAGAGGGATTAAAGGCAATGAAAGGGTGGATGAGTTAGCTCGAGATGCTATTATTTGTGGGGACATGTTTCCATATAAGAATGTTGCTGAAGACCTATTAGCGTTACCAAGGTTTTACCTACGAAGGACATGGAAGAGACTGTGGGCATCTGATGCTGGGACGGCTTTGCACTATAGGCGCATTCAACCAACTATTCCTACTAAACCTTGGTTTGCTCAAATTTCATTATCAAAACCTGCAACCAGTATGTTGATTCGAATGAGGTTGGGTCACGCATGTACACCAGAACATTTGGCACGACTGCAATGCGTGCCCAGTTCCGCATGTGATTGTGGAGCTGATCCTGCGGATTTTAATCACATATTTTTTGCATCTAATTGTGACTCGTATAATCGCTCTGTTTTATTTAGCCATCTGTCAAACCTTAAAGTTCCGTTTCCCACCTGTATTTCTGCACTCCTCCATATTAACGATATATCTATTTCTTCATCTATATACAAAGCATTATATTCATTTATTTCAATTAATGATATTAAACTTTAATACCTTTCCTGATCCATTCCTTTTTTTTTTTTTTATTCCGTTTATTCCGTTGTATTTATTCCTTAATTCCGTTTCCCCGTTTTACTTGTTTGGCTGAATGCGCCAGGAGCGCGATGCCATTAAAAAAAAAAGAATATAATATCACTAGGAGAAATAATAAAATTAAATAAATTTGATTCTTTATTATGTACGTTACGTACAAAATTATATAGTCAGATATTTTTAATTGTATACCGATGACTTAACTTTTGTAAGAATGCTATAATATTTACGAATAAACCACTCTACCCTTAGGAATATTTGAACGCTTCTTAAAAACAAACAAAAATAGAAGAAAATTAAGTATTTCATCATAGCGAACGACTGACGAAATCAACTAATATTTAACTTATTTATTGAAAAATGTCCATCATTAATAACATCTGCAGGCTCTGCATGAATACAGAGGCAATGACTAGTTTATTTTCAGTGGATGGTGAAACAACCCTTGATAAAAAAATCTGTGCATGTATTGATTTAAAGGTTAGCATAAAATTAGCAACATCTTGTACCTAATTTACCTGGAGTTTTCTATAAATAAATATATTTATTTTTCAGATTCATGTTGGAGACGGATTACCTGCAGTCATATGCAAAACATGTGAAAAAAATGTCAAAGCATTCTATGAATTTAAGCAGAAGTGTTTATCTATTGATACTAAATTAAGAGCCGAGAAATTAATTAAGAACAGTCAGTATTCGCCAAGCAAACTAACTTTCGATGACACAGACCTGGACAATATAAAGATGGATATTAAATTAGAATGTGATATTTTCAATAAAATGGACAGTGAATTAAAAAACACATTTGATTCTTGGCTATCAGATGATGCTGACTCAGCATTTTATGTGGACTACTTTAATAACCAAGTCACCAAAAAAGAAGAGAATAATGAACCTCAATCAGGAATGTTAAATAACTTGCCATTACATGATGATAAAGTTAATGTTAAAAAGCAACCCAAAAAGTTAAGGAAAAAAGAATTTACTGAACCAAAAATATACCAATGTGAGATTTGTGGACGAATATTAAAGAACAAGTCAGTACTAGTTAAGCATATTGCAATACACTCTGGTATCAAACAGTTTTCATGTAAACTTTGTTCAAAAACTTTCACAAGAGCTGAGCATAAGGTGGTGCACATGAGAATCCATCTGGGTATCAAACCATACATTTGTGAAGTATGTGGAAGATCATTCACTAAACGACAAGATTTGATCAGACACATGAGAATTCATAGTGACGTTAAGAATTATGCCTGTCCAAGATGTGACCGCAGATTCAAGCGCTCTGGAGATGTACAAAGTCACATGCGAACACACACTGGAGCCAAACCTTACAGCTGTAATGCATGTAACAAAAGCTACACTTCACACAGCGGACTAAAGAAACATTACAAATCACATTGTAAAAGAGAAAACACCATTATCAAATGAAATTCAACTTGGAACAACGGAGTTGCAGCTGATATAGTTGTCTGTTAAAATGTAGTTGTATGGGAAGTTGAAAATTAACTCTTGTAAAGATTGAAAATGAACTTACTTAACAAATAAATCTGATTAGGAAAATTGTGTGGATGCAACATGCAATCAGTAGCTAGCATAATTTGGATTATACTTATATGGCAAATAAAAAATAGGAAATCAGTAATCAATCTTTATTTTTAGTTTCCAAAAATCTGCTTGACAAATCACTTCCCTTCTCTTTTTTGTTGGCTATTCTTGATCCAAACTGCAGAGCCCTTTTAGGAAGAGTGACTACATTTCTTAATCCTAGATGAAAGGCTACAAGGCGCAACATTAGTTTGTCTCCAATGCCAGGACCAAATTCATCACTAGGAAAACACCTAACAAAAAACACAAAAGTTAAATATTAATTTTCTAAGGAAATATATCATGCCAATAGATAGCATAAATAAATTAAAATCTTACTTCAGCCAGGGTTTCAAATGCAAAACATAATCTGTGAACTCCTCATCCAAGTAAGGCATTCTGGGCTGTCTTCCATGGTCACATATCACCCTGTTATCTCTTGCCAGGTTTCTAAAAGATATCCTCTTCCAATCCAAAAGGAGTTCCTCGCTAAGCCCTGGCCAGGAATGCCGTTTAAAAGCATTGTAGTGCCTTTTATATCCCCCAAATAATTCATCTGCACCTGAACCTAGTAACAACACCTATGAAAACAAAAGACTATTACAGAGATTTTAAGAAATAATACTATTTTATTGTATTCAAATAGAGCTCATTTTACCCTGCAGGATGATGTACTATCCTCATCTTGTCCTCGAGAAGCAAACCACAGAGCTGATCCCAGGCTTTCATCTAGAATGGTTTTCCTTGGGTACACTAGATCTGCAATTGTTGTAATTTGGAACTCCACTAGTTCTTCTTTGGGAACATTAACTTCTATAAAATTCCATTTTCTACAAATTATAAATATAATTAGAATACCGTTGTGTGGTAAAAAGCTATCAAAGGCCTGCTACATTATACTTTGTAACCAAATCCTTCAGGATTTTAAAAATTGGTCAGTTATTACATGCCCTTTATGCAGAAAATTATTCACCTTGTTGGACATAGAGTTTTCAACTCTTCGTAGGACTGTCTTCCTGTCACTCGGTCTGGCACATCATATGATGCCATGGAGTCTTTTTTAAAGGCAACATTTATAAGATCAATCCTTTGCTCTTCGGATACATATCTATCAGCTAGATATGCAAGGATAGTACAGTCTAAACCTCCTGAAAATAGGACACCAATTGTAGAATGCATGCAAGTTGCTTCTCTAGAAATTAGACAATTTTTACACTTATTGGGTTGTCTTTTTAGTCTGATTTTTACACTTTTCTGTAGAAGTTCACTTAGTTTTCTAACAGTTGCTTTAATAGTTGGATGGTTGAGAAGCGTCTCCATAATTTTTATGTGGCCATCATTGTATTTGGCTGTAGATCTTAGAAACTCTATAACTTCTTCCTGGAAACACAATGTATAAATTAAAAGTGATAAACATATCTAATCTTTGCTATAAACATTATGTTATGTATAACAGTACCACCTACCTCATCCTTGAGCTCTCTTGGAATATTGGAAGTCACTTTGAAATCCTCATCTGGTATATTTTGTTGTTTTTGGAAGGACTCGTACAGATCTCCAATGAAGTAATTTTCTGTTTCATTACTAGCCCATGGATGTAAAGTTACTCTATTAGTTTTAATATTTAAAGTGTAAATGTGTGTGGCAGGTACTTCCACACAATTATATTTTCTACCTAAAAATAAATACTTCTAATTTAATCTCATATAATGCAAAATATTAGGGGGTAAATGGGGGTTGGAACAGTAAAAAAAATTATTACCAGATGGTGCCAGCGTAAAAGATTTAGCTATCACTGGTTTTGTTCTATAGGATTTGCTTAAAGGGCTGGGCCAGAAGAGTAAAAAATACAAGACTTTGACACTACTAGTAGGACTGATAGGTACAACCTTTACTGGCACTATCTGTAAAAAACTTTCATTGACCACCCCATTCTAGCACAATTTAAACTTACCCAAAACATTACTAATTACTATAGAATTATTGGTTTTATGGAAAAGCAAACTATTCCTACCAATCCGATCACGAGTGAAATATAGTTCTTGAGCAAGTTTATCAAAGTAAATAATACTGAATGGACCTTTGAGCGATTTTAGTTCTGCAATAATATGTTCATGCGAAGATGAACCCTGAAAAAAAGGTATATAAGTATTTATCAATATTAAATTATTTATAATTCTTAAACCATAAAGTGAGTTATTATTTCATTAAAATCACTTACTGTTTTCTGGGCAAGTTTATTCATGATTGTCATTGTGTCTGAGACACGTTCATCCCAAGATTCGTCAAATATATCTCCATTATAAAGCAGAATTCCGATATCATTTTCAACAGGCTGTGGCGTTAGCTCCAAACCCTGCATCCACAGCACTGCGCCATAAAAAAACATTCTAATACCACCACCTGCGTCTACATGTATGGTACGGTCACAGTCGGGACCTCTTTTTTCAATACGTTGCAGGATATCACGATCATTAAAAACCTAAAAAGAATGATAAGTTTGAAATCGGCGCTAACTTGCCTTTCTTTATCCAAACTTTTGGCGTTACTTACTTCGTGTGTATCAGAGTCTGTGTTACAAATTTCACAAATAATTCCACACATTTTTTATAACTACATGTGAAAAAGAAATTCATTCACACAATCAAAACTTTACTAAATAACAAAGTAACCTAAAAATTACATGTCAACGTTCTGTCAATAACCCATAACCCGAAACACAGACTATGAAATAAACTTTTTATTGGTGTTGTACTGAGATCAGTTTAGCCAACATAATAATTAAAACTATTTCAGGTATTTAAATAGCCGCTTAAAGTCCAGTGCGTGTAATAAACATCGAAGATAATCAGAAAAATACACGTGTATACTGTCAGAGCCTAAAAAATAAATAAACTGTCATAATTGACATATTTGTCACAGCATGTTATAAAAACGCTCTGTAAATGGACGTGGAACACAAAATCGTACTAAATATCTTTAAAATATATAGCAAATAAGAACAGATAATCGTTTTATGTAATGTGGATATAACATATTTTATTTCACAATGAGTGTACCAGAAAATGAAACCGCCACGAGTTGTGCCGCGGAAGAGACTGCTGAAAATACAGAAGAGAATGACAAACTCGCGCTTGCCGAATATATATCTGGTTTAGAGGCAAGAATTAAACAGAAAACTGAAATGAGGAATAGTAATTTGAACTGTGTCCGACCCCCAGACAATCATTTCTCAAAGTTAGATTCTGGTTTAAAAAAGAACACAACTTTCGTTAAGAAGTTGAAGTCCTTCAGTGCTATTCAAATGGACGCACTGCTAAAGGATTTCAGTGTATTGAATCTTACCAAATATATATCCGAGGTAGCAGCCGCCATAGCAGAGGCAAAGTTAAAGATGTCTGACATACCTGCTGCAATCAATTTATGTTCAGCACTACATCGCACATACTCGGAATTTTCTTCAAATTTCTTTGAAAATTGGCAGAAACAGCTAAAAGTAACAGACAAAATAACAAACTCTTCGAAGCTACGTGTTGATATCAGGTTTTATGCCGAGTTAGTGGCTGTGGGTGTGTTTCCTAATAAAATTGGTTTACCTCTCTTGGGGAATGTTCTCACCGTCTTGATTAACATGGACAAGGAGGAGCCCAACAATATTCCAATACTGTTGTCATTCTGCAAGCATTGTGGGGAAGATTATGCTGGATTAGTGCCCAAGAAGATCAAGGATACTGCAGAGGTAAGATTGTAACAGTAATACAAATGACATAATTGGCAAATATCTGATAGACTTTTGGTTTGGGAGGGATATTCATTGAAACAAACATCTGGATTGTGAAAAAAAAATTGCTTACCATACATCACCATAGTTAAATACGTTTCTTGACTCGGTTTTATATATGCATGTTAGTTCCTAGATATAAATATACCGATTAGCACATAAGGTTTAGCTGTAAGTGCTTATTGCGGTTTCTGTCCCGAGACGCAGGGTACTGCAGACGTTTTGGGAATAGTTTTTTGTTCTGTGCTCATTTTAGTAGTTCAGTGTGTGATATTGATAGCTTATTGTGCGGTGATCTATAAACAAGTGTGCAGCTTATGAAGAATTAGTCTCATAACGCGTGTAGCCACTCTTTATTTAGACAGACAGATATCTTGGCTGGCCGCCACATGTTATTTGTAAAGAATAGCTATCACTTTACAAAGAACAAGGCCTCTACTGAACAATGTTGCCTAAATATTATTAAAAGTAATAAAGTGTGTGACATTGGCGAAATTACCATTGCTCTAGACAAAGGAAGAAAGCCATTATATAAAAAAGTGCTTATTGTGGAAATAAATAAATAGTATACATCAGATTATACGGGGGACAAGTCCCATGTATCCGCCCCCCTGGATATGTCCCTGCAGTTGCAGATCTTATCCTAAGATGACAGACATGGCCGGTCCGGTTGGTTGAACAGTCTAAGACTGTGACGTAGCTATAAAAAATCAAAATAAAGTAGATGGTTTTAGGAGATCCTAAGATTACCCAAAGGGACACTTTATAAAGTGGCCTGGTTGAAACCTTAGAGTACAACCAATCATCAACAATCATACTATTTTTAGAGAATTGTTAAGGCTTTACTATCACAGTGTGGCCCCTGTCAATTTTGTTAGCTACTATGTGGCCCTTGGGTGCTAAAGATATCCGACCAATGGTCTCTACTGTATGTCAACTTTATAACATTATTACAATGCATTGTAAATTACAGAAATTGAATGTGACAATACCGCGAAACACATTCCTACCAGCCGAGAAGCAGGCAGTTGTCCGCCAGTTGCTCAAAGACTACTTCGCCACACTACTGAGGCACCTCATGGAGGAGCGGGGGCAGCTGCAGGCGCTGCACGCCGCCAACCAGCGCACGCTGCACACGAGAGGCGAGCTCTCGCAGGAGCGCAAAGACCAGCTGGAGCATCATCAGGTAACTTAATCAATTGGGCTGAATGAACGCGATCAGCGATCGACAGCCTGCCTGATTCCGGCCGGGCGTCCCTACACTACATCTACAACTTAATCAATCAACAGACCTACAATTGATGGGGCAAAACTTTTTGACAGGTAGGGAGTTCCCATATCGATAAACTTAAGTATCGATATTTGTTCCATATACTAGTGACCACTCCAGGTTTTGTTTGTAAAAATATAATTAAAATAACATAATAAGGGTAACTTATCTTTATCTAATTATATAAAAAGGGTTTGATAAAGATATAATATTAACTATTTCATAGTAGATGGTATTTATTACCTTTTTTTTTTTTTTTTTTGTCGAGGGGAAAATCCTTTATTCAAAAGTTATGTCGGAGTCGCACCGACTAAAAACCCCCCGAGGGTCCTCCTCAACGCTATTTGGACGGCTCCGGGATCTCTACTGAACGCGCCGGTGCCGCCCTGATGTTATGCCCTTACGGTTTTCAGCCTGTTTGAGGATCACAGCCCCGTACTGTGACCCTTGACTACCCCAAGGTTCCCTTTTAGTCGCCTCGTACGACAGGCAGGGAATACCGTAGCCATATTCTGATGCCCGGGCTACAGGGCTCAAATGGTATTTATTACCTAGCGATAATTTAAAATATGATTTGTTAGATCATTATAGGGCAGATGCCCCGGTTTTGGCCACTTTAAGGAAAGTTTTGTCCGTTCAGACGTCCGTCATTTTGTGTCAATAAAGAATTATGACACTCTTTTTGTACTAAGTTGGTGAAAATATATTACTATATTTATATGAATCTCCGCTGTTAAGATTCTGACGATAGATCTATTTTTTTTTCTTTAATGAAATGTCAGAAACGGGTCCAGGAGCCAGTTTTGGCCACTTTTTTCCATAGCCCCTGACAGCTAAATGACAACTTATACATGACTAATGACAGTGAAATCTGTATTGCCATATTTTACTCTTATATTAACCATAAACCATAACTTGTAAATTGGTCTATACCTTAATAAATTTGAATATGGCCAAAACCGGCACAGTGGCCACAACCGGGGCATCTGCCCTACTCGTCTTCAGAACAATACTCACAAATAATACATAAAATGCTGGGGGTGATCACTAGTATAATGGTAAAAAGCATCGATAATTGAGTTTATCGATATGGGAACTCCCTACCTGTCATAACATTTTGCCCCATCGATTCCTAGGTCTGTTTATTACCTTCGATTTTCCCTGATCCTACCTATAATAAATATTTATCTTAATTCCCAAACTAATGAAATGCCTATTTCCACCAACTTCTTAGGCAACCTACGACAAACTACTTGCCGGCGCCCAAAGCTTCGCCGAGGTCCTTGGCGAGGAATTAGGCGAGGCCGGCGAGCCTCCCACGTTATCCATGACCGTAATAGAGACCCCTGGAACGGTGACCATAGGTGGTAATGAGGAATTCAACATGCAGGCCGGCACCGACCCATGGCAGGATGAGGATACAAGGACGTTCTATACGCATTTGCCGGATTTGAAAGTGTTCATGCCCAACTATCAATTAAAAGAGGTAAGAGTTTAATACAACATACATAGTTACACCGAATTAACCGTATACTTAGTACCGAGCATCTGTATAATAATAATACCAAGTTGTACAAAATTACGTTGTACGGAAGTCACTTTGAGAACGTTTCCTACTAAATTACAATATGTTATTTTTATTCCCCACCAAAGCTTGGTTGGCAGCAACAATAAAAAAAATTAATGAACCATGAACATTGCAGACTACAAAAAGTAAGACTGAAACTGTAACCGAAGAAATGTTGGACGAGGATCTGAAAGAGGATGAGCTGAGTGACAGCGAGGAGCCGGCCGTGGCCGACGTCGAGCAGGAGGACCACCAGCCTGCCAGCGTCTCCAATAAGTAACACCATACACTATTAGGTTGCAGACTCGACGCACCCGCCTCACCGAGCGGCACGATTAAAACTTTTTTGGTCGTCAGTGATGGCCGCCGCGCAACTATTCCTGACGCCGTTTACGTGCGACGAGTCTGTGGAGTTATAGTTTGGCCAGAGTCTGTTCTACTTTAAGCATAGACAGAAAGAATCATACTATCGCTTTCTTACGTTAGTACTTTCGTTACTAAAAAGATGAGTAAAGCTTATTACTTCCATTGTTACTGCACTTATTGGCCAGCCAGACTATAACTACCTGTGTTCAGATGTTTTTTGTTTAAAATGCATGCAGTTTATTTTTGTTGACTAGTTGTAAAAGTCATACTCGATTGTTTTCCATTATTAAGAGACAAACAAATAGACCAGTCCATTTTTTGTGATGTTAAACATTCTTATTTATCAACTTAACCTCTTTGAAAACATACATTTACAACTGACCTCTCTAAATAAAAAAGTCTAATTACTTTGAATGTCTACCTATTTTTAGAAGCCTCTTGGCCTTTTGACATTCTGGTTACTTACCATCCTAACATATTGTTACAGATACGCTCTTGATGCATTTTTAAACGAACTGCCAAACTGTATAAACCGGGAACTCATTGACAACGCAGCCGTAGACTTCGTCTTAAATCTCAACACCAAGAACAACAGGAAGAAACTGACGAGGGTCCTGTTCAGTGTCGCCAGAACCCGGCTGGATTTGTTGCCGTTTTATTCGCGATTTGCGGCAAATCTCTATCCAGTGTTGCCAGATGTTTGCCTGGACTTGTGCCAGATGTTGAAGCAGGATTTTAAGTACCATGTTAGGAAAAAGGATCAGATTAATATTGAATCAAAGGTGAGTCCTTTTTTATGCTGTAATTCTATTTTTTCTATGAAGATTATGTACTCTTGAAAAACTTTTTATTTTTATGTTGACAGATTAAAGTAGTTAGGTTCATTGGTGAATTGGTAAAGTTTGGTTTATACTCTAAAATGGAAGCCCTGTACTGCCTGAAGGTGTTATTGCACGACTTCAAACACCACCACATAGAGATGGCGTGCAACCTTCTTGAGACGTGTGGGAGGTACCTGTACTGCAACCCTGACACGCATCAGAGGACCATGATTTATTTGCAACAGATGATGAGAAAAAAGGTGAGGCACAATGTTCAAGTTTACTTGCCTATTTTTATAGAAAAATGAAGCCCTTTATGATATTAATACGAAATTTAGAATTATTACACTTAGGTATTGATAAGTTTCAATTACGGTATAAACATTGCTATTTTTCATGACCTAGACTAATTGGCACTAACTAATAGACACACAATTATTTGAAAATTACTTCCGACATTTCAAGAACGATTACATACGGGTCGCCACATACCTAGCGGTTTTCCTCGCGGAATTACCGGAAGTAGCGGAAATTCATAGACAAATTAAGCATTTTGTCTATGAATTTCCTCTACTTCCGGTAATTTGTCTATGGCTTCCATACAAAAAATCTGCTACCATAGACAAATTTCCGCTACCATAGACAAATTTCCGCTACTTCCGGTAATTCCGCGAGGAAAACCGCTAGGTGTGTGGCGACCCTACACTAGGGATATTACACGATCGACAAACAACACAGACGTTGTCGATGGCAACTTTAGCCAGCACTAGATAATGTCGTTCTCAAACGGTCCGAGGTAATTTTCAGTTTTACACACGGTCTGGTTTAACTAAGAAATAATGTAATAAAAACCCCAGATTTTTTTTTATCAAAATTCAAAATACTAGAATTTCCTATCTAAATTTTCCAAAGACTCGTTAGATTTAACTATAAAACTTTCGTGAGACTCTAACATTATGTTTGTGGACTCTAACATATTAAAAATATTTATAACGGGTTACTCACGTAATTTTTGTCGATTTTTGCTCGACATGTTTACTCGTTACTGTTTCGTGTTTCTTTTTACTCGTTAGATTTGATTTCACTTCAAATACATGACAGCGAAATTTGTGTCATTAGACTGTTTCCGCCCTGGACTCCCGCTACGTGACGCAAATCGAGAACGCGTTCTACTACGTGTGCCCGCCCGAAGCCCCGGCGCAGCCTAAAGAGGAAGAGCCGCCCATGCATCAGTTCATCAGGAAAATCCTACACGAAGATCTGCAGAAGAGTAACGAGGAGAAAATATTCAGGTTTTTATTTTTATTAATTTTATTTATTTCACTTACTGAATATTTTTAGTCTTAGATCACTATTTTAAGAAAATTATTTGAATAGGAAATCGACGATAATACATATTTACCATCGAGTTAAGTTTTCAAATGCAACTTTGGGAAAAGAATCTGAAGCTTTTTGACATTTGATTTGAGTGATTTGACACACATTTGATATTGAAAGTATTACACTTGGATCTCAACTACCTTGCTGTATTTCAAGGCGGTTCACAGTAGAACGACTCCATACTTTTAGCCTGACACGAGTACCTCATGTTAGTAATTTAACTGTAACTTCTTATTGGGTTAACATTGAGCAACGAAAATTGGGGTGCACACTCCTTGATAGATTGCCAAGAGAAAAATGTCTGTTTATAAAAAGTATATACCTGAAATATATAAAAAAAAATAGACAGAAAAAAAAGTTTTCCTTACAACTTTTTTTTTATGGTTAACCTAACAAAAATATTTTTTTATATTTATTGGTGTACTACTCATGAATAAATCTTATATATTCTTTCAAACCAAACAGGTTGAAAGAGCTGATATCGTGCACTTGGCGTATTACGTTCTTGTGATTTTGCTCATCATTTTTCTCAGGCGTAAAATGTAAAAACTCTAATAGTTGTCATATACTCGTAGACCAACATAATTTAGAGTAAATAAGTAGCAAACATAAGTATTCAATAAATATCTGTAGGTATCGTTATCGAATTTCCATTTACTATCTGAAAAACTGAATACATGGGCCATTTTTTTCAAAGTTGTCCCCCCAACTTATTTTTTAATTTAGACTTTTTTAGGTGATTTCGACTCAGAATCGCGGGCTCTTTCGATCCTAGTAGGAGGAAAAAAGTGTCCCAAGGTTTTTTTCCATTCCGTTACCATTTTTTCATACATTTTGTATGACGGTAACGGAATGGAAAGTTCGGAAAATGTATGGAAATCTTGGGACAAAATTTTTCTTTCATTAGGATCGACAGAGCTCGTGATTTGATTGACGGAGGACGTCGTCACGGTCGCGGTGTGAAAATAATAAATATCCTTACCATATTTTATACAATTGCGAATCGTTGTATTGTTGCCATAGTCGTGTTTGCAGGCGTTAATAAATCAAATACATTTTCGTAATTTATTTTAAAAGGTGGTTATAGACGGCCGTAAAATTTACCGGGAAGTAACGAGAAAAAGTTAAGCTTTCAGAATATACACGACACTACCCGGGGAAACGGTGGCGTTTTTTTCTAAATCCTTAAAAATAGGTTACGAGCGGACGCCCCTTTGAACTATCCCTCATGTGTGAAATACTTTGTTTCTTCGATTTTTAATCTTTGAAATACGTAATAAAATAGTAAAATACTGTATCGAATCAAAAACATACATAAATAACATTATTAATACTTCGCAATTAAGCTCACAAACATAACGCTTCAGAAAGTCCAACTGTAAAGTCGAAACTAGGTTCCATTTTTAAGATCATTGCAATGCAATAATTAACCATTAAGAGGTCAAACCTGACATTTCATGATATCTTATTATGAAAAATCATATAACATTCATCAGTGAGCATAGTTGGTATCATAAGAATGTCATGTCTTTAGTATGAAGTCGTTCTACTGTGCGGTTGGCCCAACATTAGTGCATGCCGAGCACTTAAAAAAATTGCATCCATATTCGCGAGACTTTAAAATCCAATCTCCGTTGCATGTCCATTACTTACTGCACAATTATGCTACTATATATAAATACTATGAATCCATAACTATTTTATTATTAAATGATGTGTTATTGGAATGTCCAGGTTGATGCGGAAGATAAACTGGGAGGAGCCGGAGATAGCGGCGGTGGCCATACAGCACCTGGCGGGCGGCTGGCGCGTGCGGGCCAGCGCCCGGCGCGCGCTCGCGCGCATGGCGGCTGAACTGGCGGCCTGGCAGGTAGGGGCTTTACACGCTAGCCAATAAGTGCAGTAACAGTTGATATAATAAGCTATACTCATCTCTTTTACAGTAGTGAGGGTACTAGCGTAAGAAAGAGACAGTGTGATTCTCTGTCTATGCTTGAAGTAAAACAAACCCTGGCCAAATTATAGTAACTTGCTTGCTTAAGAATTATTTTCGCTTCCAGCGTCATCTGCGTTGAGCTTTTATATTCAAATCGCTGATGATATTTAACCAAATGATGTAGAGTGGTTCGTTGTACCCTTTAGGAGATGGTAGCGCCGTGCGTGGTGGACACGGTGCTGGAGGACATCCGCGCCACGCTGGAGGACCCGCACCCGCGCCACAACCAGCGCCGCATCGCCACCGTGCGCTACCTCGGCGAGCTCTACAACTACAAGCTACTCGACTCACGAGATGTCTTCACCGTTCTCTACTCCTTCATCACCTTCGGAGTCACCAACGACCACTCTGTCATCTCCCCGCTCGACCCGCCCGATAATGTCTTCAGAATTAGACTCGTATGTGCTTTACTAGAGACGTGTGGTGCCTATTTCAACAGTGGCTCTAGTAAAAAACGCCTCGACTACTTTATAATCTTCTTCCAAAATTACTACTGGTTCAAATGCTCCGATCCATGTTGGACTGAGGAATACAAATTCCCAATTTACGTCAAATATATTTACCAGGAATGCCTAACCACTCTCAGACCGAAATTGACGATGTTTACGGATTGGCAACAATGTAAAGACGCAATTGAAGAGTTGAGGCAGACGTTGTATCCCGAGTTGGGTGAGGAGGAATACGACAACGAGGAGCAGGGCGAGGACAGCGTGAACGACGGGCTGGATACTATAATAGAGACCGACGATGAGACTGACAACCCGCAGCTGATGGATGAGAGCTCGGATGACGAGCCGCTGACGGAGAACGCGGGGACCGAGGAGAATGAGGTGCAGAGCGATGATATGAGCAACGAGCCGAGGAGACCTGCGCCTAAGCCGGTAATATACTTGCCAACTATTTTTTATGATCAGGAATCGTTTATTTTATTCGTGATAATATAATCGCATTAAAATATTCTATAATGTATTTGTCGCAAAATAATTGCGCAATATTATCACTAAAATTCATTTCACACTTGAGTCAACAATGTAGTCACATAAAATTTTCTATAAATCATTGAATGTAATGTAACTAATGTATAATTGTATATGACGAACTGCAAAGGAATTTGCAGTGTTCGAAACACAACACCTTCATCTTTATCGAATTTATTTATGAATTATGCAATTCATGAATGTATCTCATAATTCTCATATATGAGTGGCAACCAAATCATCACTGCGTGACCTGCTCACTTCTGCGTGAATCAAGATGGTATTCAATCTCATTGGACCCCCCTCTAATTTCTCAGAACCAATATAACAAGACCCTTATTATGATTTTTTCGCGCCTTCTATTCTAGCTCCATGACCCCTTGATCGATCCTCATAAACGAACTCTCTGATGGCTGATGTTATAGTTAACAGTAATGCTGATTGATACAAAACCTTGTAATGTAGAGGCTCAACGGAACCGACATATCTTATAGACAAAGGTTCCTCATCAAAAAGATAAAAAAAAAACGTATCTTGGCGTATCTTGTCCCAAGAAATTTCATGAAGATCAGATAAAAGTTACTAAATTTATCGCGGAACAAACTCTCAAAATCAAAAAGCCCTCGAGATGCCGAGACGTCCCAGTAGCCAGAAGTTGATTGTAAGAACTTCGCTCTCAATAATTTTCCAGGTCGAAGACGTGGAATTCGAATCGGCCTTCGAGAAGATGGTGATGGAGAACATCGCCGAGCGGCAGCGCGAGAACCGGCCGCAGCAGCGCGACATCGCCGTGCCCATGACGTGCCGCCAGACCACCAAGAAGACCTACGACCAGCTGCTGGTAGGCTCTGTCTGTACAAACAATTATTTACAACTCTTTCAATGTTACGCTAAGTCAATTTAGGAATTTACGTTTTTTTAAGTAGTAAAATTACTATATATACGTCAGTATGAAGTCAGTATTGCGTATAGAGCGCTGGTAGCCTTGCGGTAACACGTCCGACTTTCAATCCTGAGGTCTCGGGTTCAAACCCCGGCTCGTACCACTGAGTTTTTCGGAACTTATGTACGGAATATCATTTGATATTTACCAGTCGCTTTTCGGTGAAGGCAAACATCGTAAGGAAACCGGACCTAATCCCAAAAAGGCCTAGTTTCCCCTCTGGGTTGTAAGGTCAGATGGCAGTCGCTTTCGTAAAAACTAGTGTCTACGCCAATTTATGGGATTAGGTTGTCAAGCGGACCCCAAGCCGGGATAAACGCTAGGAGGAAGAAGAAAAAGAAGTCAGCCACAGCCGACTGTGGCGGTCAAAGGGTTAAATGCATGATTTAGCATAGCATCATAAGTTTTGTGGAAAAACTGGTTTAAATTCAGAGAAGAATTTCTAGAATACAGATAAGTAGGTTATTAAGTAGATTTTAAGTCAATTACACATTATGTATGCCTGTAAGAGCGTTTTCACATTATCCTACACGATATCGGATGTCGGAAGGGTCTATACTGAAGTAAATATGCGTACTTTTGTATTTTTTCATTCATTTAACTAATCTCTATTACTAAAATAATGCGTTCACGCAAAAAAGGCGGACTTTGCGCCACAAGGTACTCTCTAACAGCTACCTTTCTACTTGGGGCCTTCCGACATCCAATATCGTCCGATAGAGATATAACATGTCGGAGCCCCGATGGCTGTCGGACGATAAACTTTGTTTGTGTGCGTGTATGTGTAGGTACAGTTTTGCTGTAGTGTGCGTGACGACGCTAGCGCGGATTTTAAATTTCGAATGCTCGAAACAATTGAACTCCAAATTCTTTAACGTTTTTTTTTAATTTATTTAATACACAAACGGCCAAGGAAGTAAACATAATTCGGTAGAAATAAACAACGTAGGTGTAGGTAGTTCAAGAATAATAACATACATGAATATAGTATATAATTGTCTTCGCATATACAGGATGGATTTTCTTTTTGGGTCAGTAAGGGCAGCAGTACCAGACCCGTGCAAAATGGTCTTAGAAGACCTTCCCTCGATTTCAAATTAATGAAGATTTGCGTTTACGGTATTTTTTTCAAAACATACATTATGCGAGAAATATGTTATTATAGGATATTTGACAAACTTTATTTTTTAATGCTAGTCGACCCTATTCCTATTCAGGATCAAAAGCTTATTAGGACCAAAAAAAAAATCTGGCTAGAAAAGTCACAAATAGAGGAAAACTTTTCTCATAAATTGTGTATGAAAATTAAAACTTTTATTTTTACATTCTATTTTTTTGCTTATCGATCCCATTTCTATATAGTTTCTTAGAGGTCAACTTACGGTAGAGTATACTAAAAAGCGACATATTAAAGAAAACTTTTTCTACAGTAATTTGATTTATATTTATTTATCGCGCCAATCAGTTCTGTTACGTTTAAGGTCCATAATACTGTATGAGGACATTACAGACAAAGCATTCAAAATATCAAAAAACCGGCCAAGAGCATGTCGGGCCATGCTCAGTGTAGGGTTCCGTAGTTGCCGGCCGGTACAATACATTCGTTCAAATCTATATTAATAATCTCGCGGGCCTCTACGGAAAAACTGAACGAGACTATGCTCAAACGAAAGAGCGTAAAGAATGAAGAGTTTTTGAATTGGACACTTATATCGGCAAAATTCGGATTTTCGCGTATTTTACGTTCAAAAGTGTTAATTTCGCGATTTGACGGCGGCCATATTGGTTCTTTGTCAGTGACTTCAGTGACGGGTGCGTTCGGAAATTGTGAACAATGTTTGCGTTCAGTCCGACGTGCATTGCGTGTCGGACAGGTCATGTGGTCAAACAAAGGGAGGTAAAAAGTAAATAAATGCTGAGAATAAATGTAATAAAACACGGCTGATTTTCAAAATATTTTTTTTAAGAAAGTAGAATTAATTTTCACTAAAATTGTACCCCCCTGACCATACCATGGTATGGTAGTTCATTAAAAGTGCGTGATTTGGTTCGGAGAGAACCAAATCCGGCGGACTTGGTCTTCCCATCTATTAAAGCGGTATTACACATTGCAACCTGCAGGGCCCAATCTGTCAGGTTGGAAGGTGTAATTGAAGGTAGGGCCCGTAGGGAGCTGAAGGAGGGGAGGAAGAGGCAGGGTACACAACAGATTGGGCTCTGCAGGTTGCTCAAAGCAAGCATTAACTAGAGCCCGCCCACGTGTACCCCCGTATGGGATAGATATATAGATGCCCATAATCACTTCTACAGCATAAAACAGAACAATTTACCATTGTTTTCCTTAGCCGACACAACTTTCTAGGAAAACTATCAGCTTTTATCGTAGCAATCACAGAAATTCTTGAAGAAATCGCGCATTATATCTGTTTGTTACCCTCCACTGCTAGAAGTAACGCGTGGAGGGTAATAGAAACTATGACAAGGACCAACGATAATAGCACCTCTCTGCCGTATCTATTGAAAGTGTAATAAGACCATCCCGTTCTATCTTGGTATTATTAGTTCCGTGTCAGATCTATGGGTGGTATATCTATGGCAGGTTGCAATGTGTAATACCGCTTTTAGCACTATTAGGGTCACCACACACCTAGCGGTTTTCCTAACGGAATTAGCGGAAGTTTGTCTATGGTAGCGGAAATTTGTCTATGGTAGCAGATTTTTTGTATGGAAGCCATAGACAAATTTCCGCTACCATAAACAAATTAAGCATTTTGTCTATGAATAGTATGAATTTCCGCTACTTCCGCTAATTCCGCGAGGAAAACCGCTAGGTGTGTGGTGACCCTTAAAGGAAAATGTAAAGATGTTACAAGTATTCGAACTCTACCTACATGTTTTGTCATTGTCATTTGTCATGTGAATCCAAACGTCATATGCAATGAAAATAATGAAATGACCCGCGGGTTATGTTTATTTACCTAAGTATTTTACCTAAATATGTCTCGAATACTATTGTAGATAATTATCAGCGTTGGTTCTATGAGTGTAGTGTAGAAACTGATGCATTTTCTAATATGTTCAGGCCGGATATTGTAGCGCCGAGCGCAACAAAAGTTTGTTTACAAATGTAAAGGCTAATCTTTTATTAAAATGACTGTAAGTATGACAAAATTATGTGTTATATTGAATTAACTAAAACCTAAAGTCAATCTTTGCGTAAAAAATTGCACATTTGGTTATATCTTTGAGTAAATAACCATGAATACAATGAATACATTAATGTTCTAAAGGATATCACGTTGTCATGAGGCATGTAGAAGATTATTTCTAAAATGAATACAAATTAATCATAGTTTAATGAAATAGGCTGTAGTCAAAATTAGAGGTGCTCATTTTTTATCCTAGGTATTCACAAATATGCTTATAAACATGAATTGTATGACCAAATGCTGTCATAAGTATAGTAAATAGTGTGTGCAATTGGATGGCGCAGTTATTCTAATGACACAGTGTGCGGATATGTATGTAAAGTTGATCCGTGCGGTTTTCACTGATGTCTGATCCAGGTTGAAAGCAGCGTGTGCAGTGTCCTGTTTTTGTGGTTTTTAATCACAACAACCTCCTTCACTTCAAAGTGAATAAATTTAATGGCTACTGTCTCTGTCTGCTGTAATTAACTTCAACTACATTGAGCCGGAGTTAATTATTGGATCACTCAACTGTTAAAAAATTAAATTAAAAATGCATTATTTGTTGCACAAAAATAGACACAAAAAAAAGAGTGGTAATATACACTAGAAGTAAACAGAAAAACAATACTCAAGAAGGGAAAGGAAAAAAAAACACAACAAACAATCAACTTAAGAACTAAATTCGCGACAATAGGCTCGGAGCTCATCATTTGCTGCGAGCTTGGTCGGCTACACAGTGCTGTTTTTCAGCCCGCGCCTGTCTCTTGACTTATACAAAATGAAAATTTAATAGCTGGCTATAGGGTAAACATCGCATTCACAGCTTGCACTTAGTTTTTATTAGTAGTTTCTTTTTGTCTCTGACGTTCATAAGTGCATTGTAATGTGCCTAAATTGAATAATTTTAAACAAAAAAGAACCGACTTCACTTAGGATAGGATAAAAAATAGTGAAATCACTATAGGCGTGCCAATAATAGTTGAAGAGTTCCCTCGATTTCTCCAATATCCCATCATCAGACCCCGACTTGGTGACAATGGGACCGTCTAGGGGATATACCCGTTCGATAAAAAAAATAATTGAAAATCGGTTCACGATTTACGGAGATATCGAGTAACATACGTACAAAAAAATAATAATAATAATGTCTCGATCAACACCTCGAGAGACTTTCGCTAGGTGGCTGGATCAAGGGTCAGATGCAGAAGGCGGTGGTCATGGACACGGCGCAGATAGTCCGCCGGTTCCTCTCACTGCGGCCCTAACCACCGGCCCTGCCATACCCTCTAGGATAGGTTTTTTATAATGTTTTTATTGTTTTTTTGTGTTATTGATGTATTTTTGTACTTTACTTTTATAAAAATATTGTAAAAAACCTATCACTAAGACCAAAAATAAATAAAGAACATAATAATGATAAAAAAAAAGTCGAATTGAGAACCTCCTCCTTTTTTGAAGTTGGTTAATAATAAATATCTTTTATCTTTTTTATTACATGCCACCTAATACCTAAAAGGAGGGCCACGTTTTTTCGAAAGTATATAGAGGTATTACCCGAGCGAGGTAGGACGGACGGAATCCCGGGACTTTAAAAATCCAGGATTCCGGAAATGCTTCAACGGGCTTCCGGGATTTTAGACAGCTGGGGTCTTGAAATGCGGGACAACCGAATTTTAGGGTCCTGGGAGTCCGTAACTTAAGAATACCGGGATACTGGAACTTTCAAAAACCGGGATTTTTGAACTGCACGAAGCCGAAAAACCAGGGATTCCGAGAATAGGAGAAACCAAGATATAAGGATCCTGGGACTCCGGGACTTTAGGCAACGGGTGGGTTTCCTGGATGAAAAAGCCGAGTTCCCGATATACCAGGAGTGCGACGTTCTGGGGTTTTAGGATTTCGGCATTCGGAGTTTTAGAAACCCATGCGGGAAACCAAGATATTTGAATTCCGATATTAAAAAGCCAGTGTTACGAGTCGTTAGAAAGCCGGGATTCAAGAAATGCGGGCCGACGGGATTTAAAAGTCAAGGGAGTACGGAGTTTTGATATCCTTGATTAGGAGACTTAAAATACGGGATTTCGGGGGGTGCGCCAAAGATCACATAAAATTTGTACTTCGATTATTGGAAGTCCGAAATTGTTGTTCATAATTTTTTTAATCATAATGATCATTTCTTATAAGTATTATTTGTTCATAACTATCGTTACTCCGAATTATTTAAGTTTATAATGTAAATCAATATAAATATCTATTATACTAATATTACTTTCCAGAGTCACCGTTAGGTACGACGACGAGCGAAGCGAGGAGGAGTGTTAGGTATCTTGCGATCACAACACAACACAATTTCGGTTAGGTTAGGTTAGGTTAGTGTGTCATCCTGCCCGAAGGGCATAACTACCCAGAATAGAAGCCCCCGCTTCGCGGGGGCTTCGTCGACCCTGTCACAGAAATGACTACTATCAACAAAAAACGTAGGAAATTATATTATGTTATGTCTCAAAAAATTCGGACAGCAAACAATTATTAACACTGTCGTTATATGAAAAAATATTATAACCTTTAAAATTATGACAATTTTTTTTATGACGAATGATAATTCTGATCACAAAACGGTATTACTGAAAAAATTATGCTAAGTAATTTTATGTGAGCCAATATGGACCCGATTTCGGGAATGTGGGAAACCGGGATTTTAGGGTGCTGGGAGTCCCGGTATAAGGGATTCCGAGATTTTGAGACATAAGGAATTCTGAATTCCAAAAAAATCTGGATGGGGTGACATTATAAAGCCGGGATATAAGGCCGTATAATGCCGGACGCCGGAATTTTAGGGTTTTAGGAATCTGGAACTTTAGGGATGCAGGATTCCGAGATTTTTAATAGCCTAGATTCGAAAATGTGTCTCTCAGAAATTTTTGAGTTCCTGTCCCAGGAGTCCAGGATTTTATAAATCTGGGAATCACTAAACCCCGAATTATGGAAATAGTGAAACCGTGATTTTGGATTGCTGTGCGTGTGCACCCGAACCCGGACATAAGGGCATGCGGAATTCCGGAACTTTAGGAGGCCGGGATTCTGAAAATGCGGCTTGCTGGAGTGGTCCCAGCGGTCCAGGATTCCGCAACTTAAAAACATCGTAATTTCGGAACTGCGCGAGGCCGGGATTTTAAGATATTATAAACCAGGGATTCCGGGAATTGAAACAATCAGGATTTTAGGGTCCCGGGTGTGCCAGGACTTAGAAGTACAGGCTTACGGGACTTTAGAAATCCTAGGAATCCTGGATTGCGGGAAACCAGGTTGTTTTTACATATAATATTTTCATTATTTATTTTTTTACATACATAACATTTATTTTACCCGAGCGAAGCCGGGTTTTCATCTAGTAAAATTATATTTCTTCGCTTCATTGTTCGATATAATTATAACGTTAACCATGTAGTATACTTTATGTTACTGGTAACCTATGCACGCTTATTTTAGAGATTTATAAAAAAATAAGTATTTGCATTGACTCCAACCCTTCCCAGGCGGTATCAGCCATCTTGGATTAACCTCATTACTTTTTCGTGCACGGCAACAGACGCACGCGTCCACTACCGTACCCGCAAAAGAAACCTTGGTTGGCAAAAGTGCCAAAAGGTAGCAACCTTAACCAAGAAAAGTGGTGTACATATATCAACTTCAATGAAAGTTGAAAAAGTTTTGTGGACTATTATACTTACATAGTTTCATCATCAGATGAACATTTACGTGAGTAATTATACTTTCTAATTAGTGTTTTCATTACGATTCTTAATCGACAAATAGTCGTTTTTTAATTCGTAATGTTTCGCGCAAATGTTATCAAACGTAGCGCTTCCGCCGCTTACCGCCGGGGGGTTAACCGTGAGTTAACACGAAGGCAAGCCTGGGGGTTGACCGTGAGTCAACACGAAGGTATTAAACACGTAAGCCATGGCGATTCTATGTTAACCGTGAGTTAACACGAAGGCAAGCCTGGGGGTTGACCGTGAGTCAACACGAAGGTATTAAACACGTAAGCCATGGCGATTCTATGTTAACCGTGAGTTAACACTAATGCAAGCCTGGGGGTTGACCGTGAGTCAACACGAAGGCATTAAACATGTAAGACATGTCGATTCTATTATGAATACATGTTGATATGTTAAATATACTACTATCTTAGTTTTATCCGAGAGATAAAATTAAGAAAAACGTGCAATTGCACATTCTGTTGGGCAAATAATCTACCCTCTTTTGATATTATATTCATTTTAGTTATAGAAAAACTAAAAAATGATCGGATCTTTTGTTTTATTTAAAGAAAGTCTTGACTTTCAAAAAACAAGAGGTACTGGAAGCCGAAATGGTTCCAAAAACCCACATGAGTTGCTAGTTTTGCGAGTCTAGAATCCGCTTAACAACAAGGAGGTCACAGATGCCAGCACAGGCTGTATCTGGAGACCCAAAAATCCTGTTCAAGGTCCTGCGAGTACAGCCCTAACTCAGAAATGCCCTAGAGTGCCCATTTGGGTCTCTGAACTGTTTCCTTAGGAAGGAACAAAGTGAAATATCTAGTTTTGGATAATATAACAATTGGGTCTCACTATGGTTACAATGAGACTGTGAGGGTTAACTAAAAGATATCTCTAGAATATCTTGTCCTAATGATTGCATATTACTTCGAGCACCAAAACTAATTGCGTGAATTCTACAAGAATTACTATTGTGATTCGGAATTGCAATAAACGTTTTTATCGGTGCAGGATATGGCATTAAAACTAGTATTATTGCAATAGGCAATCACAGAATATTTAAACGACAGTTGTCGTAATTTGTTAGATTGGCACTTTCGAGAGGTCCATTCTAAAAGTACCAACCCTTTCTTGAATACTTTTCAATATAAAGAAAGGAATAAGCTTTCGTCCGGAAGTCAACTCCCGGAGCGAAAAGTCTGTACCTACCTGCCGTAATGTGTACGGCTATGCCTCAATTTTCAGTTTCCGAGCCCTCCCTGGGTCAGGATCAGGACCCTCCCTACCAGTCGGAAAGGGGGGGGGGGGGGTGCAGGTCTGAGGGATACGCAACGGCCCACAACCAGTGAGCCAGGGCGAGACCCGTGCTACTCCTCAAATATAATCCAATAACCAGCTAGGTACATAAGATACATAACACTGATATAATATCATGTTAGTATAGAAAAAACTGGTTGTATCAAAATATCTTCAAATGAAGTTATTTTGGAGTAGTTTGGAAACTGAAATGCATACCTTTTAAAAGGCAGGTTATTCTAAATATGAACCCCAAATAAATTGGCCTTTCAAAGAAAAGGACAACAAAAGGTTGGCTATTCTAATCTGCTGCAGTTAAGGTACAAATACAACTTACATTGCGCAAGATTTCAATTTTATTATGAGGGTTCTGATGAAAGCAAATGCTCTTTACTAATTTAAAAATAAATTAGATAACATTGATACTGGTGATCATTTCAAAATGGAAGATCACCGCATATCGGCTAAGATTAATAACTTATTAATAATAAGAATGTTACAAATTTCAACTACTTTAGTGGATTTTAAGTTCTTTACGTAGGTATCTAGTATGATTCCGATTATGGCTCATTACCGGAAATATATATATATATATATATATATATATATATATATATATATATATAGATATATATATATTTTCCTCTTCAATATTGAAGAAGTCAATTCACATCCACTAATTTATGAGTTTACGGCTTAGTAGATTACTCTTAGTATATCTCCAGTCCCGAGAAATATTACTAAGATTGGGCCATACGTAATTACTTATCTGTGTAAGAAAGTAAGGGCACTTCAGCCTCCTTGCTACAACTCCTTATTAAATTGTTTACGCAACGCCTAAACAATCTCAATATATTAGAAGACCTAGGTCTTTTTAATATAATAATCAAAATAATTTAGGGGAATGCCAGCAAGCTGACTGATCCCTTAGGCCTTTATTCGAGTAAAGGGATATGACTATTGTTTTTTTTTTCTACAATAGCGCGAAAAGTTTCACAGCTATTATTAGAATATTTTTGTTACTACCCACCTCATCTGATAAGGATGCTAATTGTTGCAGTTCAAGTGTACCTGCAGTAATGTATAGGTGGCTGTCTCATCACTAAGTTCGGCATTTAAGCTATAGGTAAAGGCTTAAAAGGAAATTACTAGAAGTAATTTTAATGTATCCAATTTGGCGGAGGAATTACATATGCTTAGAACTTATTGTATATAATATCTCTCTCAATCTCTCTCTCGATATATTCCGGAAGTACGTCGGGCTATTTTGAAGCTTGACTTCAAATCATGCTCAAGTACACGGAGGTATAAATATACGCTCAAGTACATCAAAAGGAAAATCTATCCACACAAAGAGCTGGAACTGTTAGTGTTAGCTATGTATAACTATTTAGCAGTGTTTCTGGTTCTTAAATAATTTTAATATGACCAATATTATCCCTTATAGATAATCATACGGTGGTCAACGATGTCTCTCGCGAAGTCAGAGCTTAGCTCTCTTAATTCATTCGACATCCTTTTCATTCTAAGAAATATTTTTTCCAGACTTTATACCTAGCTTTATTTTCGCGTAGTATTTAAATACACACGAAAGACAATCGCTGATCGAGAATCACTAAATGTGAATATTTATTCATAAGTACTGAATAAGAACTGAAGCCTGATTCGATTAGCAGGGAATACCTGTGAGTATATCTTTTCACCTCTTGCGTCAATTGATGCTAGGTACGTGGTAGTGGAAAGACTTAAGACTGTCTAACAGGCGTTACTGATAAACTGCAGTCATAATTCCTTTCTTGACTCGCTCGGTCACATGAAATTCTTTACAGAAGTTCTTTCAAAGCCATGGGTATTTAGGTTTTTTTTTTTTTCCAATGTGACATTTAAATTACCCTTTCTTGATGCCGTTAGTACAAATGTCAGGGTTTATATAGAAATCACGCAGATCTAAGAAGAATTTAGTTCTTGTTGATTACAAATAGGGATTCTTTACAAAAACACCTTACTGTCCCCACAGCGGGGCTCCCTAGCTAACGTCCCTAACATATATGGCATCGCCGAGACCGCTTGGGCACTGATCATGCCCGAATATCTGTCTAAAGTTGAGTTCAACAATAGAACGTACCTATAGCCGAATTACAGTAAGCATTTTGCTGATAGACCGAGGAAGACGTTTTATTAGTTCGGTTACGTTGAGTCTAAGAATTTTTTCACTGACAATTGAACAAGGGAGCGTCACACTGCTCCAATATTAGTAACAGGTCAAGTCTGTTCCCGGGAATAATATTACAAAACAAACTCACAAAACGTTTATTGAGAGGTGTGGGTATATAAAATGAAATTTCACCGAAATATACACACACTTGGGATCCTAATATAGTGCTATAGTTACTATTCCATGGTTTCCTCTTGGTACTTACTATAGCTTAATGTTATATTCTCTTTAGCAAACATTAAAAAGCAGCAAAGATTAAAAGGCAGTGCTACGCACAGGCGATCAGGGAAAAACATTTTCACTGATAAAATTAGGGATATTCTAAAAATAATACCTTATTTTCTATGTATATATAAATAAATAGAAAGACTATTCTATCCGATATAATTATGCCTCGGCTGCCAATAAAAAATCAACCAAAATTGTTCTTCCCTTATTCGAAAAAGATTCGAGATTTGTACGTTTTTGGCTCGCTATGATTGACGGTATCTTACAATAACGAGTTTAACGAGTTATAAAATATTCCAGTAGCCTCAGCACTTCTTATTAACTGTGTAAATCTCTCACAGGGATGCGAAGTTAGCCAGTTAGAGATGCCAACACTTAGGGCACCTAGTACTTGCCATGTTGACACATATGAAAGTCGGTTTAATTGGATTTCTGCCGTTTGACTCTTAACTCGCAAACATCCCTACGATTCTATTCTACAGTCACTAAAATATTTCCATCATCAGTCATGCATTCATTAAATAAATACTGCAATGAGACTGATTTAGATCGTGAATCATGAAAACAATAATTGTTTGGTCATATCTAGCTGGAGACAGGATTAAATCACGTTAAAGAATAACTTTAACATGGTTTGTCATTATAATTGCAATATGCAAAACTTTGTCTCTAAACAGCTACATGGTTAACGTTATAATTATATCGAACAATGAAGCGAAGAAATATAATATAAGATCAAACGAGCTTCGCAAGCGAAGTTCGATCGATATTATATGAGTCGCTTCATTGGAAGATATAATTACCCACCCGCCCTTTGATCCCAGATTCCAAAGTTTTGCACTTAATCTCTAAAAATAATGAGGTTAATCCAAGATGGCTGATACCGCCTGGGAAGGGTTGGAGTCAATGCAAATACTTATTTTTTTATAAATCTCTAAAATAAGCGTGCATAGGTTGCCAGTAACATAAAGTATACTACATGGTTAACGTTATAATTTTTCAGTTAAAGCATTTGACCTGGTTGTGTACGACGTACTGTGGGACAAGCTAGCGAAAACGGGTATACCGAGTGAGTGTGTCGAATTGTTAAAGTACTGGTACAGCAGCCAGGTCAACTGCGTGAGATGGGCGGGCGAAGACTCAGACGAGTATAGCCTAAAATGTGGGGTTCGTCAGGGTGGACTAACATCACCCGTTCTGTTCAACCTCTACGTTAATGGGTTGATCGAGGCGCTCAGCAACACACATGTCGGATGTCATATAGATAGAACGTGTTTCAACAACATCAGCTATGCAGACGATATGGTGTTGCTGGGTCCGTCGAGCGACTCGTTACGAAAACTCATCGCTATATGCGATGCTGGGGAGCATGGTCTTAGGTATAACACTAGCAAGAGCGAGCTCGTCCTCTTTAAAGCCAAGAAATACAACCCAACGACTATGCCTGAGATCATGCTTGGCGGCGTGCCCCTGAAGAGAGTGGAGAGGTTCAAATACCTGGGGCATATCCTGACAGAAGATTTAAAGGATGACCTAGATCTAGAGAGGGAGAGAAGGTCGATGGCGGTGCGTGGTAACATGCTTGCCCGCAGATTTGCAAGGTGTAACGAACAAGTCAAATTGACGCTTTTTAAAGCATACTGTCAGACGTTCTACACCTGCAGTCTGTGGGTAAATTTTACACAAAGAGCATACAACACACTGAGAGTCCAGTATAACAATATCTTGAGGATGCTGTTGCGATTGCCGAAGCGCTGTAGTGCGTCCAGCATGTTTGCGGAAGCGCGAAGTGATGACTTTTTCGCAATCAGACGCAAGCGTGTTGGATCTCTACTTAGGCGAGTGCGTTGCAGTGGAAATAGCCTCCTCAGGATATTGTCGGAAAGCCTAGACTGCCCGTTAACAAAATACTGGGTCGAAGTTGCCATCGGAAGGGCCAAATAGTAAATAGGTGACGTTTTAGTCTTTTTTTGTTCTTTTTCTTATATGTAACTACCTATTTGTATGCTCAAACTAACATAGCTAATAAGTCTAGTGTATAAATACTAACATATTATGGATCATTTGATCTGAAATAAATCATTTTTATTTATTTTATTTATTTATTTTTATAATTATATCTTCCAATGAAGCGACTCATATAATATCGATCGAACTTCGCTTGCGAAGCTCGTTTGATCTTATATAAATAATAATAAATAAATATTTGGGGACAATCTTACACAAATCAACCTAACCCCAAACTAAGCAAAGCTTGTACTATGGGTGCTAGCCGACGATATACATACTTAGATAGATAAATACATACTTATATACATAGAAAACATCCATAACTCAGGAACAAATATTTGAGATTAGCACACAAATAAATGCCCTTACCAGGATTCGAACCCGGGACCTCCTGCTTCGTAGGCAGGGTCACTACCAACTGGGCTATGGAGGCCGTTCAAAAGGTCGATAATTACGGAATATTTTGCGTAAGTAATTTTACTCGCCGGCACTTACGTCCTTTCATTTTGCTTTTGACCGTCATTTTATTCAATATAGTTTTTATTTAAGGTACCAGGGTCGCGTTTGCCTCTCTTTCTATCCGATATGTGTGCTAGAAAGAGAGGCAAACAGCGAAATCGTAAATTGTAACTTTATAAAACGCGACCCAGGTCTCACTCTTATAATTTTTTTTTTGGTCTCATACAAGCTTTTGATCGTGGATAGGCAGGGCCGGTCCTAGGGTAGAGCGAGTGGAGCGGGCGCTCTAGGCGCCGGATGGCAGGGGGGCGCCAAAATGGCAAAAGAAAAAAAAGTTTTAAAGCGAGTGTGGCGCGGGCGCAAAATATGTACGTTTGGAGTGGAGTGGTGCGACGGCGGGTAGTACCTTTACCTTTTGGTATATAATTTTTGGTATTTTTATTATTTCAACTTGTTTTATCAGACGTGACTCGCTACTTTTAATCTTGAAGGGCGCGAAATAAAGGCGCCAAAAAGATACGTTCTTTATATTTTTCTAAGCGATTTGGTTTATCAGGATTGCATTCTATTATTTATTTTTTAAATCGTTGCTTTTGATCTTGAAAGGCGCGAAATAGAGGCAGATATAGGCGCTGAAAACGTAACGTTCTTTGTAATTTTTTCAAGCAATTGGGAATTTTAGGACTATTTTTTTTATCACTGCTTTTAATCTTGAAAGGCGCGAAATGAAACCTGATAAAGGCGCCGAAAAACGGGTTACATTTATTATCTTTTTTTTAATCGCTGTTTTTGATCTCGAAAGACGGAAAATTACAGCTTATAAAGGCGCCGAAAACGTAAAGAAGGCAAAACAAATATAAAGCTGAACGACCCCTAGCCCCTAGAAGATGAACATTCGGCCTTAATATTGTATTTTTTTTATTAAAACTGCATTACTTTCCCGACTGACTTTAAACTTGTAAAATAATAAATCCAAGTATGAGGTCGTGAGAGCTCGCCAAATCTATACCTCTCGCCAAAATCGCCCTTTGCATGGAAATCTTATTAAAGAATGGTTCAAAATTTAAAGATATAATTGCGTATAAATTTATAAACTTTAATGATGAAACTTACATGACTTTGAATAGCATATTTTAACTTATGTTATGAAATATTCATTGTTCAAATCATGGTTCCAATATTTTACGTCACTCTGGGTGGTAAGTGAGATTTGCCGCTCACGGGCGCAGCGGCAAATTTCACTTCACACCCAGGAGAAGACGTAAAATTTTGTACTCACCACGGGCGGTAATAAAGAAGGCCTCAGATCGCTTGTTTATGGCCCTTACCTTCGGTTCGGGCCACAAATGCCAGCAATCTGAGCCATTCTTTATTTTACCGCCCTAGGTACGTAATGTACTATTACGTCTCTCTGGGCGGTAAGTGAGATATTACGCCCACGGGCGGAGCGGCAAATCTCACTTCACACCCAGGAGAAGACGTAAAATTGTGTACGCACCACGGGCGGTAATAAAGAAGGCCTCAGATCGCTTGTCTATGGCCCTCACCGTCGGTTCGGGCCACAAATATCCGCGATCTGCGCCGTTCTTTATTTTACCGCCCTAGGTGCGTAATGTACTATTGTGATTCTTGCAATGGATTAATGGCGTTCAACTTTTGGGCCTGGGTTAGTTTTTTCAAATTCTTACTCTCATAAAAAACAAACACCATTTATGTTTTAAATTGCTTTTTGTTACTTGATTTTATGACTAAAACATGAACAAAACTTTTTTTATGGCACTCTATTATCATGGGGATTACTTTAATATGGAAACGGGACTGTTCACCTAACAGAACTATAACTATATCTAAAACTTGAACTACGAGAATATACTAGTTTATCTTTTAGGCTGCATTCCGAAACATGCAGTTTGCATGAATTGTATTACTTTATTTCATGAATATCATGCTCAAAACTTGAACTAACTAAATTTATCTGTTCACGTTTTAGGTAGCAAACTCAAAACTGAACATTTTTAGAGAAATCTTCTACCTATCAGTGGCGGCGCGTCCATAGAACATGATTCCCGGCTGCTTGCCTAATTTTCATGCACCTGACCAGTTTTCCTACAGCTCATGAAGAAATTTTAAACCAAAATAAACTCCGGCTGCCTAAGAAAATTTTTGACCCACTGCCACTGCTAATACTATTTTTTTGGGCCCATGGTCCAAATTATAGTGTTTATTAAATTTGAAAAAGATGAAACCATTTTAAATTGAAACACTTGATTTACCTTTGTTTACTTCAATTGGTGCTCTGCATTTTTGACGAAAATAGTATTGCCGAATTTCACTTGCCAACCAACTTTGCGGAGAAGTTTCATTTGGCCGAATTTCATTTCCCAACTTTACATAATCCAACCTAACCTAACCCAACCTAGTAAGTAATTTCCATTTCCCAACTATGGGGTTGGGAAATGAAATGGTTGCGAGATAACTATTTGGTAAAAGTTATTCGGCCAAATGAAACATCTGCGAAAAGTTGGTTGACAAGTGAAATTCGGCAATACAATTTTCGGCAGCAAGGCAGGATACCACTTCAATTATTGCACAAAGCTAAATCAATCAAATTTCCTAATTTTGCTTGTATAGGCCACTGTTCATTTATTGGCGTCAAATCATTAATTTTTGGGTATTTGATTTTGCTTTTGTACTGGTTCATCTTTTGAATCAAACCGTTCAGGGCACATTGTTCATCTTCTGGGCGAATTGGCATATTTTGGCACAAAAATTCTTATAAAAAAATGCTGTACGGTTCTAAGAGGGTTTGGAATAGCTTATTCTAACTAGATTATATGCCAAATCATATTTAAAAAAAACATGTTGAAAATTGGTTATAACATACATAAAAAAATACTTAAGTTGGGGTAGTACCTTAATCGTTCATTTATGACCTAACCCTATTTCTCTAACGCTTTTGGGTAAAAAGCTTCGACGAGGGGCGCCTAAACCCGATTTCGCTCTACCCTGATAGAGGGCTCGGGCCGGCGCTGTGGATAGGAATGGGATTGAACGGCATCAAAAAAAGTTTGTCAAAAACTTGTTTTTTTCTCGCAACCTGTATATGATTTTTTCAAAATTTGTAAACGCGAATCATTAATTTGAAATCGAGGAAAGGTCTTCTAAGACCATTTTCACGTAGCAGCACGGTATCTGGTAACTGCCCTTACTGACCCAAAAAGAAAATCCATCCTGTATACTTACAAAGAGTTTTCACGCCAAACTGGCTTTACATAGGTACGGTCAGTAGCAATGAAAAAGGCCCCCACTGCCATACAAACTTTGTATGCAGGGGGGTCCTTTTCTCTGCAGCTGACTGTACTAGTAAAAAGTATTGAAGTAATGTTGAACTAAAAGTACTTTTAATAATTTGATAAGACTGAGCATAAATTTACCACCCACCACATATTATGACATTATGAGAGGCAAATTGTTTGAGAACTTTTGTCTCATTCTACTCGTACCTTTATTATAGTTCCATCTCACTTTGTTGCCTCGTCATATCGCTGTCGTCTGTAGAGGCCTGATAAATTGTAACGTCTATAGGACCTCCGTGTCGTCCGACATTATTTATCGGATGCAGGGTGTCGGATGTAGGATGTAGGATGTCGTCCGACATTATTTATCGGTCCGACATCCGATATCGTGTAGGATAATGTGAAAACGCTCTAAGGTACATTTTAGTGAAACAACCATTGTATATTTCCATGATACTGTACCTAAAATTGTGCATAATAATAATAAACAATAAACAATAAATAATAATAGAAATTCACACTAGTGACTGCTTGGACAAATCAAAGTGTCGATGATTTATGGTATTATGAAGAAAAACTACTGTTTAGGTCCTTATACTTTATATGGTTTTCTTACAGCAAGGGGAGGAAGGTGTGGAGTTCGTTCTAATGGTCAGGAAAGGCACGAAGCCCCAATACAAGTCGTTTAACGCACCTCCGGAACTTGCCAGCAACTTGCAGCAGCAGGCGTTGGCCGACAAGCAGGAGAAGGAAAGAGTTAAACGGTATGTAGACTTCAGTGAAATAAGGGTGTCCGATATTAGGAGAAATTTAACCTTACCACTTTGAGATCACATGAAGGTGGGAAATTTAATCCATCAGTTCTATAAAAATTTAAAGATACTAGGAGCGGTAATTTTTGTACAAAAAATGCAATGAACTCAGATAACTTGCTAGATGGCATCCCGTTTTTATTATTTTTGTCTTGGACAAAATTGAGAATAATTTTAAACAAAAAAGAACCGACTTCACTTAGGATCCGCTATTCCAAGAGGAAGTGGCCGAGTTGCTGTAAAAAATAGTGAAATCACTATAGGTGTGCCTATAATAGTTGAAGAGTTCCCTCGATTTCTCCAGGATCCCATCATCAGATCCCGACTTGGTGACAATGGGACCATCTAGGGGTTATACCTGTTCGATTCTAAAAAAAATTTTGAAAATCGGTTCACGATTCACGGAGATATGGAGTAACATACATACAAAAAAAAAAAAAAATTATGATAAAAAAAAAAAAAAAAAAAAAATTCAGTCGAATTGAGAACCTCCTCCTTTTTTGAAGTCGGTTAAAAATGGTAAAGTTGTAACTTTATGGTACGGCTCTGTATAGCAGTATTTTTTTTGTTAGCCTGGTTTAGTGTCCCACTGTTGGGCAAAGGCCTCCCCTTTTTTTCTCCACTTGACCCGGTTTGGACGCATTTTACACAGAATTGTGGCAAAATTCAAAATTCAAGCAGTAATTAAGTTGTCAAATATCTTTTTAATTGGCCACTTTTTTATTTTAACTCTGACCATTTGACCAATCTTGCGTTTTTCAGGTTAACCTTGAACATATCAGAAAGACAAGAAGAAGAGGAATACAGCGCCGAAAGCGGCGGCGGCTCGGGCGGCCTCGGCAACCCCAACCGCGGCCAGCACGTGCGCCAGAAGTACCAGCACCCCAAGGGCGCGCCCGACGCCGACCTCATCTTCGGACCAAAGAAATTCAAATGAAACAGACTTCACTCAATGGAATTATGAGTCTTGTCTTATACTGTCGAACGGCTTTCACTTCAAAAGTTCCGGAGCATTGGCCTTATAGTAAAGTGAAAGTAACTGGATTTGTATTTGTACTTCCAAGTACTTACTGTTGTGTATCTCTGTTAGTAAATGAAGCGAGGAAACCTTTTGTTTTATTTGTATACCTACCTTACAGGATTTTTTGGGACGTTTTATTGCAATAAAAGAGGGAACAGGCACAGGTAATGATGCGGTAATGACGAACAATGAATAAATTGAACAAGGGGCTGTGGATTCTTTGGGCTGTGTTTCAAGAGCTATAATATCTTTCAGCGTGTTTGTACTCGCATCGATGCTCGTCGAATAGTTAGACGAATCACTCGCGTACGACTGCCAACACGAATGTCTGTTCACATATTCGTCTCCCCGTACAACTTCCCGACGCGAGTGCCAATACACATGTGTAATCGGTCGCGCGCTATAATTGTCGTTGTCTACACATGTGTGTTAAACGGGTATTAGACATTGCAACCTGCAGGGCCGAATCTGTTGTCTACCCTGCCTCTCCCTACCCTCCTTCAGCCAGGGGGGTACAACTCAAAGTAAATCTGTCAAAAAATTTGAGTTTGACACGACGTATCCGATACGTTTGCATAAGTGCGAAAAAGAACTTGTCATGCGTTAAGAAGGGACAACATGATTCGTGACGTTACGTGACATTACAGAGGTCTCTCTGTTATACTATTATTTACTCTGTGCTTCAGCTCCCTACGGGCCCTACCTTTAATTAAACGGCTATTAGACATTGCAACCTGCAGGGCCCAATCGGTTGTGTACCCTGCCTCTCCCTACCCTCCTGCAGCTCCCTACAGGCCCTACCTTTAATTACACCTTCCAACCTGACAAATTGAGCCCTGCAGGTTGTAATGTCTAATAGCCGTTTTAGCATTTGTGCTCGTGTCGGGGAGTTGTACGGGGAGACGATTATGTGAACGGCCATTGTGTTGACACTAGTACGCGAATGATTTGTCGTACTATTCGACGAGCTCCGACGCGAGTATGAACATGAACACGATGGTTGAACGCTGTAAAACGTCCCGTTG